>CM062820.1:973302266-974550918 GCA_031772625.1 Pinus tabuliformis
GCCAGGCCAAAACTTCTCACCTCTTTGAGAGAAAACCCGATCAAAATTCTTCTTCTAGATCTCCAATTGATAGCCCCAAGACCATGACAAAGACCCTTGACTCTAGTATCCTCCCAAAAACCTTATCACTAACCTTGATGCTCTACTTCTACCCTTTCTCAACTTTCTTCTTGATCTTGAACTGCCCTCCTGGGCTCCTTCTAGAGAAACTCGGCCTCTATCCTTCACATTGCTTATTCTCTACTTCTCCTAGAGAATCTCGGTCTCTATGATCTTGATCTCTAGCTCGGTTACCCAGAACAAGTATCCCAGAAGAATCCTTCCTTCACTGACCCGAGAAGAAACTCTCCTTCACTAACCTCAAAAGAAACTTCTCCTTTGTTATGCCCAGAAGAAAGCTCTCCTTCGCAACGCCCAGAAGAATCCTTCTTATCACTTCTTCACACTTCTTCTTTGTGGCCTCTTCTTCGTACTTCTTCTTCACCAAATGCTTGTCGAGTTGCTTCCCTTTAAGTGAGGCTGAGTGTGGCTATTTATACACTTCATTACATGTCCTTTAGGCCGACATGATCACAAGTAGTTAGGACAACTTCTTCTAGGAAGTTCTTCCATCGTTGTAGGCCGAATTAAAGAGGATAAGTGACAAGGTCTTGGAGGATACTTTACATAGACAAGTTTGACCTTTTACAAAGTGTAACATGACTTCATTACATGACAATGACTCTATAATTTTATAAATAGATGACAAATAATTCTTAAAGACTCTCAATGGAAGTTTTGACTAAAAAATAAAACCTCTTGCTCATGAAACCCATGAAGCAAGCAATACAATAATTTTTTTTTCTTCTTTACATCTCATTACATAAAATCATAATTGCATGTCATTATGAAGACCGAACCTAGTTACACTTTTCAACAGATTTAAGCACAAAGTTACCAACACACACTCCACTGTTCCAAGTGATGCCACAAATATAAACTTTTGATCAGGTTTCAATGTCTAGCTTTAGAATTGTGGAGTAAATCTTCTACAAGCCTTAGACAATGAATACTTCTCAATGCAAGTTCAACTAGTTGCATCACTGAAACTGCCTCAACAAACATAAATTATTCCAGTGCTAGATCTGTTCAACAAGATGCTTGGATTGCAATGGGATGACGGTTTAATGTTTAATGTCCACACCAATGGAAACAACAGTCTTTAATAACGTTACTCAGTGAATCAACAAGGACTGCAACAGTCTTCAAATATTATCAGTGAATCCATCATGCATTTATGAGAGCATACAAAATAACACTTCAGATCCATAGATCTCAATCATCCGTATCTCAACTTGGATATGTTTGATGATGTCCTCTTTATAAATGAGTTGCCTCTTGACCATAATAGTCCGCAATAGATTATTCAGATAAATCTTTGAAGAATTACCACTATTAGAAACAAAATGCTGCCTCAGATTCATTTTTTCATTTAGCACATATGATTTTGCTTTACGCTTCATAATACAAATCCTTCCACGGCTAAGGCCTTGATCCGCTATTGTAAACCTTTGGATGATGTCAGAAGAGCCCTAAGGCCTAGAACACAAAGACTTCATCACAAAATAAATTGTTATACAAACCAGAGATTAGAGAGAGCTTCTAGATCTGTCTATTTGCATTTCTGTGCTAATATTTACTTTCTACTACAGGTCAATAAACTATTCTAGAGAAGGCCACAAACATGGATATACGAATGCCTGAACAGATCAGTTAGATGACTCCCAATTTTCTGCCATAAGCCGCAGATCTGTTCTTAGTGCCGAATGCCAATAGCGAACAAAGGATATATCTCAATCATCTTGGAGAATCGCTGTTCCTGAATTAGATCAAACCCTTATAGGGTAGCGATAGCCAGAACCCAAAATTTAATGAAAAACAACCAGAACCATTTCCTAACTGAAGGAGAAACTTTGAATATCAACAAATCATATGTTGTTCCACAATACTAAGAAGTATTAAGCCAATGGAATAATTTTGTGTCAATATAGAGCTTCGGATGAGGCCGATTTCATTGTCAAGGTCTGCTTCAGCACTTGTTTAGAAGAAGAATAAAATTGCCTCAGATGTGGAGGCCAAGAGTTGTTGATCAGAGGCAGAATCACATGAATTTGTTGCCCTAACACGTGCCACAGAATTGTGTCCTTGGAGGGCGAAAAAACCAAACAGAAATTTCTTTTATTTCCTCAGAGTATTCCTCGGACATTATTTCTCCTAGTTATTGTAGTTGATCTCTTATTTGAGATACCCTCGTAAGGTATGAGGCTACCCCTTCTTCCTTTGATACCATCATTTTGTACAATTCGGTTCTTAATGACATGACTTATCCTGCAGTTCTTACAGAAAACAATTCTACCAACTTTTCATAGATTTCTTTTGATGTTTCCATCTTAGCTACATAAAGGATGAGTGAGTCCTTGATTGATTCTCTGAGGATTCTTTGAGCCCTTACTTCCCCTTAAATGTACTTCAATAGTGCTTGAGATTGCTATTTAAATGTTTGAAGATTCAACCCTTAACATATTCAATAACTTCATTCTCTATGAGGATCAGATCTATCCTCTTCTTCCATGCAAGGAATTTGATGACCCAACCAGTTTGTTGCTTTCCTTGTAGAATGAAGTCATGTTGATAGTAGATTTAGACATAAATATAAAGATACTTACTTATCAAGTGAAGATGCTCCTTTGAAGATTATATCTTCAACCTGATGCCTTCTTGATGATATTGATAATTGGAGATGCCTTTCTTCAATGATGCTGGAGATGTGATTCTTTCTTTTATGTGAGGTAGATGGCCTTGAGTCCTTTGATGATGATGGCAATGGTTCTTTTTGCTTCCTTGGATGATGATTGTAGAATGTGTGAGCTTCCCAAGAATGCTTCAAGTGTAGAATCCTTCTTTGAATGAGCTAGGGTTTTTGAGGTCTTCTTCTTCCACAAAGTGTTGATCCTTCTAGATGATATGATCCTTGAGATGAGATGGTTAGTCCTCCTTGATGCTTCTTAGTTCTCCTTGATAATCTCGTTGTGCTCAACCCTTATTTATCATTCTTCAATTGAATGATCTTCAAGCTGCCTCTTTTTGTCTTGTCACCTTAGCCCCGATACCATGTTGAGAAATCTAGGGGCAGCTAGATTAGGTGATTTATCTTACTTTGATAACTACTTGTGATGTTCTTTTACTTAACTTGAAGTACTTGTTATTAACTTTTTCTTTCACTTGATTATTATTGTGTTCTCTATCATCAAACAACTACCAATCAATGATCAATGAGACAAGAGGTAGGCTGCTAGCAAGGGCCAAAACCTCTCCTCTTGAGAGGAAAACCCACAAGAGTTCTTCTATTCTTATAGAATGTTCATATGAAAAATTCCAAGACCCATGACCCTTGACAAAGACCCCTCCAAGATCAATCAACCTTCCTTCTTGATAAGCTTTCCTTACACAACTTACAACAACAAACTTCGACCTTCCAACAACATCTCTAGCAACTTCGACCCCAACAACTTTTCCAACAACTTCGATCCCAACAACTTCTCCAACAACTTTGATCCCAACAAGTTCTCTAGCCACTTCGATTCCAGCAACTCCAGTAACTTCGACCTAACAGTTTCAGAATTTCGTTGCACCTGAGAGAGAGAGAGAGAGAGAGACCCAAAAAATTTGACTCTAGATTCCTTCTTGAACTTCACTTGCCTTAGGAATTCTTCTTTTAATATCTAACTTCTTCTCTTGGTTCTTCGTATGTCTTGTATGTATGTTTAAAATGAGGTCGAATGCCTATTATATATATATATTTTCTAGGGGTACAAATTGCCTCCATGAGGCCGACTTGATCTTTCATGTAGGCCGACTTGTTGCAGCTAGGTTGACTTGCCTTGGAGGGTCTTTATGACTCAAATAAATTCCTTTTACATAATACAAGATGCCCAAAGGGGTCTTACATATTACAATGACTCAATTAACTCCTAGACTTTATGACAAAGCCCTAGAAGCACTCAATGGGTGCTTGACTTATAAATAAAATGAACTTGAGCATGAAACCCATGCTTCAAAATAATAATAATAAAATTTGTTTTTATCAAATACATAAAATCATGATTACATTAGAAATTATGAATATCGAACCTAGTTACTCTTTTCATTAAAGCTCCCCAAGGGTATTACTAGCAAGAGCTGGAAGGAAGCTAATGCTCCCTAAGTCTTGAAGAGTTTTACAGATCCAATCTTAAGGGGTCTTCAATCCCCTTTCCTTGATCCAAGATCAAGACAAAATTTGGGCTCCCATACCAAGGACAATGACCCAGGTACAATTTTCTCCTCATCTATTGCTGTCACAATCTGCTGCCTTTGTTGCTACACTTCGCCGTTACCACTGTCCACTACCACTGTTGTTGCACTTTAATGCTACTAAATCTGATGTGATGCATCTGCTTGACTTTTGAGTGTCAGTACAAAAGATACAACTGAAACCCTAGTTCCATAATCTCAACACTTTCATTGTTCAACCCCGACATTAAACATCTGTGCTTCAACAGGACAACAATCTCTGTCTCAATTTCCTTGTTGTAGATAGACCCTCTTTGCAGGAGCTCTGACTTTGTAAATGTTATCACCTACTGCCTACACCTATGTACAAGTTAGTGAGGAAAAACCTTCAACCCCACAAGGTGTGGTTAGTGGTAGGGAACTCAGAGAAGGGGTTGTCACAGTAATCCCGACTCTCTCCGTTTGAGCTATCTCCTAGGTTAGCTAAGGGGGTGGTCGCTAATGAAAGGTTAAGTTAAAAGATGTGAGTTTCTAGGAGAGTGTTATAGTGAAAATGGATTACTTTTAAGGATTTATGAGCAAATATGATGTAAACAACTTGAAATAACAATGCCAATCATTAATATGAGAAAAACCATAAAACCAGTGCCTTATAAGGAATTTTCTCAACAATTTAAAGATATATTTGCTCAAAGTGAAATGTAATGCTCTCAAAAGAGAAAGCAAAGTAACCCTGAAATGTAAACAAAAATTGTTAGCACAAGAATAAAATGCTTTTGACATATATAATTAATAGATCAAAACATGTGAAACATATCTTGCCAAAACCCAAAAATTAGTAAATAACTTGGAAATGCAAAAGAAAGGAAGTGCTAAACCAAGACATCAATATGCAATTAGACTTGAAGCATGAAAAAAAACACTTGTTTAAAAGGGTTATGATACTTGCTTTTGGAATAGACTTTGCATATGAAAACTCAAACCATCAAGAAATAAGTAAAGTAAATGTAATGGAAAGTGCTCTTGGTTATTAATAAACTCTACAACAAGATTACAATTTAACTCTTAAATCTTCAGACCTCACCCTCGCCCAAAAATATGGATCTCACAGTGAGGAGTCAATAGAGGTGTAGAGGGCCCCTAAGATGTCTACTTCAACCAAATTATGTTGGAGGTAAAATTTAATTGAGATGCTCGAAAATGAGCCTAAGTAAGATGCTTGAGTAAATGTAAAATGACCATGCTTAAAGTAACTTGTATTAGCAAGTTCAAAGGAAAATTAGAATGGAATTATCTAAATGATACTTGACAAGAACTTTAAATGGAGTTGTATACTTCACAAAATGCTTGAAAGCAAGTAACCGAATGTGAAATTGCAATATTGCTTCCAAATAAACATGCTCCAAAATAACTTATGAATCACTTTGTCAAGTAAAGAGAAGAAAATGAGAAAGTGAACTAATCAAAGCTTGTAAATTAAAGTAAGTACTTGCTTGTAACTTGAATGCATGTAAAGAAAATTTTCTCATAAACAAATATTACAAGTTATAGCTTGAGCAAAAGTAAATTACATATAAATGAAAAAGAAATTGAAATTTTCACAATTGCAAGCACTTTAAAATTGCAATAACAAACTAGATAAGTGTGAAAATTCATGAATCTAAAACATCAGAACCCCCTACTGCAATTACTGGTTTACAATCTCTTACTTGTTCTTTACATTAATAAGTTATTTAATTGCATAAACATCGAAGTAAACACTATTGTAGCCTTCACAAATATACAAATCAATCACTGAAATAAACTGAGACAATAACACAAGGGACATCGTTATTTTTGGACAATTGTCCCCAGAAAAACCCAATTCGAGAAAACCAGTGCAACATATAAAGGGTTTGTATTATTAAGCAGATTTCATGAATACAACTAGGGTGCCAGAAATGGCTCACCCAATAGAGAATATCCTTGGCAGCAGTACCACTATTCGGAGACAGATATTCCGGCAAATCAGCAAACGGATGATCAAACCCCATAGTGACTCTGACTATTCCCTATTTTGGACACCGAAAGCTGCTCCAAGCACTGCTCAGGAACTGCATCACCCTTTCCCAGCTCAGAATCTACTGATCTGCTCCTAGTCTGCCCCACAAAATCTCCCCAGTGCTGCCTCTAAGGCCCATCGTTAGCCTCTGCGGCTTCTGCGTCTCACTTCGTTAGCCCTCTGCGTCCTCTGCGTCAGCCCTTCTAGGGCCTACATTGTCTCTCTTGGCACTGCGCTGCCTCTCTGCTATGTATTCTTTAGCCTCATATGAAAATCCCTTGTTGAATTGCCCCTCGTTGCAACTCTGATCACTAACTCGATTTCCTCAACAAACCTCGCCCCAGAAAAATCGAACTCTTTGATCTCTTCGATGTGTCTCCAACTGCCCCTCAAGCCTCCTCTTATGCTTTTCCTGTTGACGAATCAACAACTGAGATTAAGTCCTTAATCAAAAACTAAGATTAGAACTAGCTTGATCCTCGTCACTTAGAACTTTCTCACCCATATTTTATTAATACACATCAATATATTTATTTTCCTAAGTTTAGACTTAGGAACCCATTATAAATATTAATTATTTTAACAACTCCTCATCCGGGTGGAATGTCTCCAAACGATTTATGGGTCTTGGAGATCTCATGTGCCTTAGCCTCTCCACCAATTTTCAAGGCTAGAGCACATCCGATGTTACCCAAAATCAACACTCCCTCTTAGCGAGGAATGTGCTCTAGCAATGCTTCACCATAGAAGCATCACACTGATCCTCTGCATTGGTCCTTTGTGTTGATGCTTGGCCTGCTGCCCCACAAACACTGCATTGATGCTTCCTATACTGCTGCCCATGGCACTACCACTACTACATTTTTACTATAGATTTTTCTCAAAATGATGCCTCATGCTGCCCATAGTACTGCCACTACTAATTGCCGCACTACAACTCAGTTACCGAGAAGTAAGTAATTGAATCCACCCAAAAACTGACATCTTGGTCAATTTGGAAGCCTCTTGACGCTAAAGCTACTTCCGCTGGTATCCTGTGCTCCCTCTACTTCCACTGCGCTAGTGCAACCTCTTCTGTGCCTCTCGCATTGCTGCAACCTCCACTACGCTGCTACAGACTTCTGCACTCTAGCACTGCCTTGTCGCTCCATCAGACCTTGCTCCCCCTGACACGTGTCATCATGCTACTATATTTAAGGGCTCCCATAGCTGGATGTGATCCAAGAGTTGGGCACCTTAAGGATCCTACCCTGATGTAGTCCTCTCTACTATAACTCCATATCACCCCATCTCTTCTCTAGAGGCACATGAGCACTCATGGCACAATTGCCATAGTCACCTTCCTTGTCCGCTTTCGCTGGAGCAACCTTTGATTCAGAAGCTTCCCCCTTGCCCTTCTTCCGGGGACACTGAGTGGCATAATGTCCCAGTTCCCCATAGTTGAAGCATCTGACCTTGGTGATGTCCTTCTTCTTCCTCTTCTGCTGCACTTGTTGTCCCGACGATGTGAGAGTTACATCCTCCTCCTCCTCCTTCTTGACTTGGGCTCCCTTGCTGCTACCCCTGTCTTGGTCAATCTCCTGATCTCTTCTTATCGATGAGCTGTCCACATCTCCTCCCAACTGGGGAGAGTCGCTCTACCCAAAATACTTTGGACAAATGTCTCCCAGTCCTTAGTGACTGCATTTAGGGTAGTGCTAACCATGAACTCAGGATCTGGAGTAGACCCCACGGAAGTCAACTGGTCGTGAATCCCTTGCAACCTGAGAAGGAAGGGATCTATCTCCTCTCCCTTCTTCATCTGGTACTGTCTTAGCTGATTTTCTAATAGCATCTTTCGTTGCATGGAAGAGCCCTGGTACAAGGTGGTCAGGGTCTCCCACATCCCCCTTGCTGTTTCCTTCTCAGCAATGTGTGGTATTACATGATCTTTGACCCCGTCTAGGATCATGCACTTTGCCTTCACCTGGGCCTCCTCGTACTTCTTTACTGCATCAGTGTCAATCAGAACAACAACCACTTTCAAAGCATAGTCCTTGATGTGATGTTTATCTAGGATTGCCAGGATCCGGGCCTTCCAGATGAAAAAATTGGATGCTCCATCCAATCTGTCATGATCCCTCAACCCATTCATTGCCATCTCTGATAAAAAACAGACTGGTTCTCTTCTCCCTCTCCTGCCGTCAATCTAGCAGGACTTGGATCTGGATTCCTTGGGTGCAAGAAACCCTCTAAGGAACAAGCTCCTCTCTAGACTCCCTTTGAGTCCTTATTTCCCTCTCGAAAATCCTCCAGCCAACTGTTGAATCGCTCCTCTCCAATCCTCCTTTGTTGCTGCAACCCGGATCTAAATTTCTTGGCTAGAAATCTGTCAAGGCAGTGATTCCCTCTACCTTGGTTTAGTCTCCTTAGACACTGTTCTGCACCAATAGAAACAGCGTCCCACCAGCTCCTCAAATCGAAATTTCCTCAGCTCCCTTAGCCCCGCTGAAGAATCTCAGCCCTTTTGGCTTTGTGCAATCACTACGTGAGCTGGATCATCTCCTCCTGGCCAAAGTGTCAATCCTTCCTAACTCAGAAAGATGACATGGCACTATGTGAGCTTGATCTGCCCCCCTTTGCTTCCACACTAGCCTGGGTAGTTGACGAAGCTATTGTGTCGACTCCTCTCAGCTACTGCGTCACCCTCACCTGGATCAGAGTGTTGACGCAGGCACTACGTGAGCCTCTGCGTCACCTTTTCTGCACTGCGTGACTCCTCCTTTTGCGTCTCTGGCTTTGGAACAACAATGTCACTTGGGACAACTGCTTTTCTGCTGGAAATTTTTCGGATTTCTTGGCTGGTGTCTTCAGTCTCCTATGATTTGAAATGCTCTGATACCATGTGAAAATTCCTGAATCCATCACATTAGAAATGTTGAAATTTCTAAGTCTAACTCGTTAGAATTTTTTTTGCACTATTTGGTTTATTTCTCCTACCTGTTAATTACTGAACAAGTTAGTTAACCATATAAATAATGAAATAAACACAATGTAGTCTCAACCATCTACAGATCAACAATTGAAAGAAATAGACAAACAAACAAGGGACACCGTTATTTTTAGACAATTGTCCCTGGAAAAACCCAACTTGGGAAAACCAGTGCAACAATTCTGAGGGTTTTATTGTTATGCAGCTTTTCCGAGTACAAATGGGTGCCAAACTGGCTCACCCTACATAGAAATTAATATGGCAGTATTACCTCTTTTTAGAAGCAGATATTCTGAAAGTCTGCTCCACGAAACCCTCTCCAGCGCTTCTCTGAGGCACTGCATCAGCCTTCCTAGCCTCTGCGTCAACCTTAAACCATCTATGTCAGCCCTCTGAGGCTCTGCGCAGCCTCTCTAGCCCTCTGCGTCACTTCTGCAACCTTTGCGTCACTCACGCAGGCCCTCTGGCCCTCTACGCAGTCATTGTTGGCCTCTGTGTGGCTTCCTCTGCCTCTGCGTCTGCCTCTGCCTCTCTGCCTCTGCGCTGGTCTTCCGGCACTATCTCTGCCTCTCTGTTATGAAATCACTGCCCCTCACTGCAACTAATCACTAGTTCGATTTCTCTTAGCAAACCCCACTCTAGAAAATCGAATTGACTGATCACTCTGGTGTATCTCCAACTGACCCTCAAGCCTTCTCTTATACTCTTTTTGTTGAGTCTTCAACGACCGAGATTACATCTCTAATGAACGGCTAAGATTAGATTTGGCCATGTCATTTAGAACCTTATAACCCAGTTTTATATTAATACCCATTAATATTTTTATTTTCCTAAGTTTAGACTTATGAACCCATTAAAAATATTAATTATTTTAATATCTCCTTCACCGGGTAGAATTTCCCCAAACCATTTATGGGTCTTGGAGATCTCATGTGCTTTAGCCTCTCCACTAATTTTCATGGCTAGAGCACATCCGTTGCTACTCCAAATCAACACTCCCTCTTAGCGAGGAATGTGCTCTAGTAATACTCCACCATTGAGCATCACCCTGATCATTCGGCACCGGTACATGTGCTGATGCTTGGCCTTCCTGCCCAACATCCTTCGCACTGCTGCATCCTATACTGCTGCCCATGGCTTTACTACTGCCACTCCTACATTTGTACAATAGCTCCCTTTGCATCCATGTTGCTATTGTGCCTTCCTACCAACACTGCATCTACACTGCAACCCTCTCTCATCATGCTGCATCGTGCTGCCCATAACACCCACCATTGCTACTGCTACATTGCAACTCAGTTACTGAGACGTTGATAACTGATCTACCCAACTACTGACATACTTGTCAGGCTAGAAACCCTCTAGATACTGAAGCTCTCTCTACCGCTATCTTGTGCTCCCTCTGCTACCTCTGCGCTGCTGCAACAACTTTGTGCCTCTCGTACTGCTGCAAACACCTTTGTGCCTTCCTGCACTGATGCAACATCCTCTTAGCCTCTCACATTGTTGCAATCCTCTCTGTGCTGCCAGGGACTACTGCACTCTAGAACTCTCTGTCGCTCCATCCACATCCACTTCTACCGACATCCACCATCCTGCTACTGTCACTTCGGGGCTCACGTAGCCGGATATGATCCAAGAGTTTGGGTACCTTAAGGATACTGCCCCTCATCTCCTATAGTCCTCCTGACTACAACTCGATGTCACCCCACCTCTTTTCTAGAGGTACTAGAGCACTCATGGCACAATCATCATCATCCTCTACCTCCTTCTCTGCCTTTGTTAGCGTTGCCTTGGAGTCAGACGCCTCTCCCTTATTCTTCTTCCTAGGTTGCATAATGGCCCAATTCCCCACAGTTGAAGCACTAATTTGGAGAGGTCCTTTTTCTTCCTCTTCCCCTACTGCCCTGCAAATTCTAGAGCTACATCCTCTTCCTCCTCTTTCTTGACCTGCGCTCCTTTGCCACTACTTCCCGCCTTGGTCAACCATCTGATCTCTTCTTGGAGAAGAGCTGCCCACAGTTCTTGCCAATCTATAAGATTCGCTCTGCCCAAAATTATTTGGATGAATGTCTCCCACTCCTCGGAGACTGCATTCAGGGCGTTCCTCACCATTAATTCTTATTCCATCATGGACCCTATGGAAGTCTGTTGGTCCCGGATCTCCTGCAACCCGCTGAGGAAGTGATCTATCTGCTCCCCCTTCTTCATCTGATACGACCGCAACTGATTATCCAGTAGCATCTTCCTCTACACGGAAGTGCCTTAATACAATGTCATCAAGGTGTCCCACATCTTCTTTGCCGTATTCTTCTCGACAATATGATGGACTACATGATCCTCGACCCCATCAAGGATTATGTACTTAGCCTTGGCCATTGCATCCTCATACCTTTCGTTATCAGATGGGTTGATTGGGATAGCCACGGTTCTCAAGGCGAAGGCCTTGATGCAATGTCTATCTAGAACAGACATGATCCTGGCATTCCAGATGACAAAGTTGGACGCCCCGTCCAGCCTATCTTGATCCCTCAATCCGTTCATGGCCATCTCTTCTCTTATTTTCGACTCCTCTGAGTCTCTACTTCCCTTCTGGAAGTTCTTTGCTAGACTCCCTTTGAGTCTCTACTTCCCTCTTGGAAGTCCTCTTCTAGACTCCCTCTGAGTCTCGAATTCCCTCCTGGAAATCCTTCTGCCAACAGTCGAGTCACACCTCTCTGATCTCCTTTGCTCCTGCAACACTGATCTAGATTTCTTGGATTGAAATCCGCCTAGGTAGCGATTCCCTTCTACCTTGGTTTTGTCCCGTTAGGTACTGTTCTGCCTCAACAACAACAACATCCCACCAGCTTCACAGTCCACAATCTGCCCACATCTTCTTATGCCCCAGCAACTGAAGAATTGAGCCTCTAGGATTTGCGCAATCTCGAGAGTGGCTGATTCGTTCCATTAGCCAAATGCGTCACTCCTGCTTGGCTAAGCAGGATGACGTGGCTCTTCGTGAGCCTCTTCTGCCTCTCTTTGCTTTTGCGCTGGCCCCTTCTCTGACTCAAACTGATGACACAGGGCCTTTGTGTCAACCCTTCTCTGTTTCTTTCAACTTAGGAACAACCTCTGTCACTCGAGACAATTGTTTCTGCTGCAAAATCTCTGACTCAGCTGGCGCCTTCAGCTCTCTTGTGATCTCTAATGCTCTGATACCATGTTGAAATTTCTAGGTCTAACCTGTTAGAAATTTTTCTGCACTATCTAGTTTAATTATCCTACTTGTTAATTACTGAACAAGTTATTTAACCATATAAATACTGAAATAAACACAATGCAGTCTCAACCATCTACAGTTCAACAACTGAAATAAATAGAAAAACACACAAGGGAAACCGTAAATTTTGGACAATCGTCCCCGGAAAAACCCAACTTGGGAAAACCGGTGCAACAGTTCTAAGGGTTTTATTATTATGCAGCTTTTCTGAGTACAATTGGGTGCCAAACTGGCTCACCCTACAAAGAAATTAATTTGGCAGTAATACCTCTCTTCGGAAGCAGATACTTTGAAAGTATGCTCCATGAAACCCTCTCCAGCGCTTCTCCGAGGCACTGCGTCAGCCTTCCTGGCCTTTGCGTCTGCCTGAAACCCTCTGTGTTAGCCCTCTGAGGCTCTACACAACCTCTCTGGCCCTCTGCGTCACTCACATAGGCCCTCTGGCCCTCTGCGTAGTCATTGCTGGCCTTTGGGTGGCTTCCTCTGTCTTTGTGTCTGCCTCTCTACCTCTGCGCTGGTCTTTCGACACTATCTCTGCCTCTCTGCTATGCACTCACTGCCCCTCACTGCAACTGATCACTGGTTCAATTTCTCCTAGCAAACCCCGCTCTAGAAAATCGAATTGACTGATCACTCTGGTGTATCTCCAACTGACCCTCATGCCTCCTCTTATATTTTTTCTGTTGAGCCTTCAACGACCGAGATTACATCTCTAATGAATGACTAAGATTAGATTTGGCTTGATCCATGTCATTTAGAACCTTCTAACCCAATTTTATATTAATACCCATTAATATTTTTATTTTCCTAAGTTTAGACTTAGGAACCCATTAAAAATATTAATTATTTTAATATCTCCTTCACCGGGTAGAATTTCCCCAAACCATTTCTAGGTCTTGGAGATCTCATGTGCTTTAGCCTCTCCACCAATTTTCATGGCTAGAGCACATCCGATGCTACCCCAAATCAACACTCCCTCTTAGCGAGGAATGTGCTCTAGTAATACTCCACCATTGAGCATCACCCTGGTCATCCGGCATTGGTACCTATGCTGATGCTTGGCCTCCTGCTCAACATCATCTGGATTGTTGCATCCTGTACTGTTGCCCATGGCTCTACTACTGCCACTACTACATCTGTACGACAACTCCCTCTACATCCGTGCTGTTGCTAGTCCTTCCTCGCAACACTGCATCTGCACTGCAACCCTCGCTCATCATGCTGCATCGTGCTGCCCATAGCACCACCACAGTTACTGCTGCACTACAACTCAGTTACTGAGACGATGGTAACTGATCTACCCAACTATTGACATCCTTGTCAGGCTAGAAACCCTCTTTATGTTGAAGCTCTCTCTGCCACTATCTTGTGCTCCCTCTGCTACCTCTGCGCTGTTGCAACAACTTTGTGCCTCTCGCACTGTTGCAAACACCTTTGTGCCTTCCTGCACTACTGCAACCTCCTCTGTGCCTCTCGCACTGCTGCAATCCTCTCTGTTTTTCCAAGGACTACTGCACTCTAGCACTCTCTGCTGCTCCATCCACATCCGCTACTACCGACATTCGCCATCCAGCTACTATCACTTCGAGGCTCCCGTATCCAGATATGATCTAAGAGTTTAGGTACCTCAAGGATCCTGCCCCTCATCTCCTATAGTCCTCCTGACTACAGCTCAATGTCACCCCACCTCTTTTCTAGAGGTACATGAGCACTCATGGAACAATCGTCATCATCCTCTACCTCCTTCTCTGCCTTCCCTGATGTTGCCTTGGAGTCAGACGCCTCTCCCTTATTCTTCTTCCTTAGACACTAGGTTTCATAATGGCCCAGTTCCTCATAGTTGAAGCACTTTATTTTGGAGAGGTCCTCTTTCTTCCTCTTCCCTTGCTGCCTTGCAGATGCTAGAGTTGCATCCTCTTCCTCCTCTTTCTTGACTCGGGCTGCTTTGCCACTGCTACCCTCCTTGGTCAGCCGTCTGATCTCTTCTTGGCGAAGAGTTGCCCACAATTCTTCTCAATTTCGAAGATTCGATCTGCCCAAAATGCTTTGGACAAATGTCTCCCACTCCTCGGAGACTGCGTTTAGGGCGGTCTTCACCATTAATTCTTGATCCGGCGTGGCCCCTACGGAAGTAAGTTGGTCCTAGATCTCCTGCAACCTGCTGAGGAAGTGATCTATCTGCTCCCCCTTCTGCATCTGATACAAGCATAGCTGATTCTCCAGTAGCATCTTCCTCTACACGGAAGTGCCCTGATACAATATCGTCAAGATGTCCCACATCTCCTTTGCCATATTCTTCTCGACAATATGCTGGACTACATGATCCTCGACCCCATCAAGGATTATGCACTTAGCCTTGGCCATCGCATCGTTATACCTTTCGTTATCATCTGCATCGACTGGGATAACCACAGTTCTCAAGGTGAAGGCCTTGATGTGATGTCTATCTAGAACAGACAGGATCCTAGCCTTACATATGACAAAGTTGGATGCCCTATCCAGCCTGTCATGATCCCTCAATCCGTTCATGGCAATCTCTGCTCTTCTTTTCGACTCCTTTGAGTCTCTACTTCCCTTCTGGAAGTTCTTTGCTAGACTCCCTCTGAGTCTCTACTTCCCTCCTAGAAGTCCTCTTCTAGACTCCCTTTGAGTCTCGATTTCCCTCCTGGAAATCCTTTTGCCAATAGTTGAATCACACCTCTCTGATCTCCTTTGCTCCTGCAACACTGATCTAAATTTTTTGGCTAGAAATCCGCCTAGGTAGTGACTCCCTTCTACCTTGGTTTTGTCCTGTTAGGTATTGTTCTGCCTCAACAATAAAAGCACCCCACCAGCTTCACACTCCACAATATGCCCACAACTTCCTATGCCCCAACGACTAAAGAATTGAGCCTCTAGGCTCTGTGCAATCCCGGCCGTGGCTGAATCGTTCCACTAGCCAACTGTGTAACTCCTGCTTGGCTAAGCACGATGACGTAGCTCTTCGTGAGCCTCTTCTACCTCTCTCTGTTTCTACACTGGCCCCTTCTCTAACTCGAACTGATGACGTAGGCCCTCTATGTCAACCCTCTGCTGCTTTCTTTTTAGGAACAATTTCTGTCACTCGAGACAGTTGTTTTTGCTGCAAATTCTTTGACTCAACTGGTGCCTTCAACTCTACTGTGATCTATAATGCTCTGATACCATGTTGAAATTTCTAAGTCTAAACCGTTAGAAATTTTCTACATTATCTGGTTTATTTATCCTACTTGTTAATTACTGAACAAGTTATTTAACCATATAAATACTGAAATAAACATAATGCAGTCTCAACCATCTACATATCAACAACTGAAAGAAATAGACAAACACACAAGGGACACCGTTATTTTTGGACAATCGTCCCCAGAAAAACCCAACTTGGGAAAACCGGTGCAGTAGTTCTGGGGGTTTTATTATTATGCAGCTTTTCTGAGTACAACTAGGTGCCAAACTGGCTCACCCTATAGAGAAGTTAATCAGGTAGCAATACCTCTCTTCGGAAGCAGATATTCTGAAAGTCTGCTCCACGAAATCCTCTCCAACGCTTCTCTGAGGCACTGTGTCAGCCTTCCTAGCCTTTGCGTCAACCTGAAACCCTCTGCGTTAGCTCTCTAAGGCTCTGCGCAACCTCTCTAGCCCTCTTCGTCACTTCTGCAGCCTCTGTGTCACTCACGCATGCCCTCTAGCCCTCTGCACAATCACTGTTGGCCTCTCCGTGGCTGCTTCTCGCTCTGCGTCTGCCTCTATGTCTCTGCGTTGGTCTTTCGACACTATCTCTGCCTCTCTGTTGTGCATTCACTGCCTCTCGCTGCAACTGATCACCGGTTCGATTTCTCTTAGCAAACCTCACTCTAGAAAATCGAATTGACTTATCACTCTGGTGTATCTCCAACTAACCCTCAAGCCTCCTGTTATACTTTTTATGTTGACTCTTCAACGACCGAGATTACATCTCTAATCAACGGCTAAGATTAGATTTGGCTTGATCCATGTCATTTAGAACCTTCTAACCCAGTTTTATATTAATACCCATTAATATTTTTATTTTCCTAAGCTTAGACTTAGGAACCCATTAAAAATATTAATTATTTTAATATCTCCTTCACCGGGTATAATTTCCCCAAACCATTTATGGGTCTTGGAGATCTCATGTGCTTTAGCCTCTCCACCAATTTTCATGGCTAGAGCACATCCGATGCTACCCCAAATCAACAAGAAACCCCTACTGCAATTATTGGTTTACAATCTCCTACTTGTTCTTTACATTAACAAGTTATTTAATTGCATAAACATCGAAGTAAACACTATTGCAATCTTCACAAATATATAGATCATGTAATGAAATACACTAAGATAATAACACAAGGGACACCATTATTTTTGGACAATTGTCCGTGGAAAAACCCAATTCGGTAAAACTGGTGCAGCATATAGAGGGTTTGTATTATTAAGCAGATTTCATGAATACAACTAGGGTGCCAGAAATGGCTCACCCAACAGAGAATATCCTTGGCAATAGTACCTCTATCTGGAGACAAATATTTCAGGAAATCAAAAAACGAATGATCAAACCCCATAGTGACTCCGGCTATTCCCTATGCTAGACAGCGAAAGCTACTCCAAGCACTGCTCTGGAACTGCGTCACTCCTCCAGGAGTTGTGTCACCCTCTCTCGGCTCAAAATCTATTGATCTACTCCCAGTTTGTCCCACAGAATCTCCCCAACGCTGCCTCTGAGGCTCACTATAAGCCCCTGCGGCTTCTGTGTCTCACTGCGTCAGCCCTTTGCGTCCTCTGCGTCAGCTTTACAACTGCTGCGTCAATCCTTCTAAGGCCTGCGTTGTCCCTCCTGGCACTGCGCTGCCTCTCTACCATGTATTTTTCAACCTCAGATGAAAATCCTTTGTTGAACTGCCCCTCTCTGTAACTCTGATCACTAACTCAATTTCCTTAGCAAACCTCGCCCGAGAAAAATCGAACTCTTTGATCTTTTCGTTCTGTCTCCAAATGACCCTCAAGCCTCTTATACTTTTCCTGTTGACGAATCAACGTCTAAGATTACATTCCTAATCAATGACTAAGATTAGAACTAGCTTGATCCTCGTCACTTAGAAATTTCTCATGCACATTTTATTAATACACATTAGTATTTTTATTTTCCTAAGTTTAGACTTAGGAACCCGTAAAAAATATTAATTATTTTAATAACTCCTCATCCCGGTGGAATTTCTCCAAACGATTTTTGGGTCTTGGAGATCTCATGTGCCTTAGTCTCTCCATCAATTTCAAGGCTAGAGCACATGCGATGCTACCCAAAATCAACAATAAGTTCACTTGCAAATGGAAAAGTAAATGAGAAAGATATGTTAATCCCAAGAATCAATGTGAGCATTGAGCAATTTAGAACATTAAAGATGCATGCAAATGAATGAAGTGTGAAAGTTTAAACCATGCAAAGTCAATCCACCCAAGAGAAGCCTTCCTCTAAATGGGGAGATAGGATACCATGGGAGAAATCCCAAGCTCTCCCAAACAAATTATATCTTTTATTAATATTACAATGAGAAGAGGGCTCTTCAAAGTCCTCAACTAAACTTTAAGGAGAGTCTTCACAACAATTGCTTGAAACTTTGACACTAGACCTCCTTTCTTCAGAAAGTAATGACATGATTTCATAAAACCTTGGCAATGGAATACAAGAGAAATTCCTCAAAATAGTGTCTTGGAAATCTAGGCTCTTGAGATGATGAAATCTGCCAAAAAGGAAGAGAAAAAGATAGATTTGATGGTTGTTATGACAGAATTTTGGGACAACGAATGATCTTCCCTTCAACAGAGATATATGGTAGCCCTTATGCAAGGGAAACAAGGTGAAATTTTCTTCCAAATGCCCAGGACCCAATAGAGATGAAGGTTGACCCTTGTTAGCTCACGACCAACAGAAAAATCAGTCTTTAATAGCTCCAAAATCAGCACTAAGGGTCTGCAACAAGTGATACTAGTTTCTGAACATTCAATCCCTCAATACTGCCAACAAAGATGAGAAAAGGGTGTAAAAAAAAATCTGATTTTTCTCTGCAAAACCAGCCGTCAAAATTAGTGGAAAATAGAGAGAAATTTTAGAATTTATAGGGTAATTTCCTTAGATAGAACACCGAAGAGCATTGCTTACAAACAAATCACAAATCAGTACACTAGTAATCTTGATGTGGTTAAAACCCTCAAAGAGCGAAACAATCCACTGCTTGAGCTAATGCGGCCACTTTAGGGAATTTATTAATGTAAAAGAAAGAACATTTAGATTCATAAACGGTCACCAGACAAGTGACCCTCCATGCTCTTTAAATAGAGATCATTGACCAATCGAGTGTTAAGCCATGGATCAAGTGTTGTTAATATCGAGGAGAGAATGAACCCTCAGATCACTCCATGTCTAGAACATATCGTGGCTGTCGGATTGTAAGTTACAAAAAGTACATACTAAAGAAACACACTTTACCTAACTATACACTAGACCAAGTTATACTTAATTATTTCCTATGTGTCAAAATATCCTAACATCCCCCCTTAAGAACAACTTGGGATATGATTGAAGGATGTACAAAGATGACACAATAGGAGAAAGAAGGCGGCATTAGAGCCTATCCCCCCTTAGTGACAACTTTTTGAACTCCAACCATAAATCGAAGTTTAGTAAACTTCGCCTCTGTGAGAGTCTTTGTAAAGATGTCTACAACTTGATCATCGGTTGAACAATATTGCACTTCAAGAACATGGTCAAGAATGAGCTTTCAGATGAAGTGCATGTGTAGTTCAATGTGTTTGCAGTGCTGATGTTGGACTAGATCTTTGCATAGTTGAATGGCACGTTGATTATCACACCAACGTGTAGTCAGATGCTGTTGCTGAAAACCAAACTCTGATAGGATCTGACAAAGCCACAGGGCTTTCTTACTAGCTTCAACGACGCCACGATACTCTTCTTTTGCTAAAGAAAGAGAAATGACACTTTGTTTCTTGCAAGCCCATGTAATAGGTCCAGAACCAAGAGTGAAGACATAACCTGCAGTAGACTTCCGATCATCAAGCTCACCAGCCCAATCTGAATCAGTGAAACCAACCAATAGAGGAGATGCTTTTGCATTGTAATGAATCCCAAACTGAACTATACCTCGAACATAATGAAGTATTCTTTTAACTGCTTTCCAATGACTTTCATGTGGTTTGTGCATAAACCGAGAAACACGACCAACAACAAAGGAAAGGTCAGGATGGGTATGGGTCAGATACAAAAGTTTTCCAACAAGTTGACTGTATAAGGTAGCATCAATTTTAGGGGAAGTACAAGTGACTAAAAGTTTGACTCCAGACTGAAAGGGAGAAGGGGTTGGCTTACAGTCTTCCTTGTGAAAGTGGCATAGAAGATCACATGTATACTTGGACTGGGAAAGGGAAATGCCTTCTTTGGATTGCAAGACTTGAAGACCAAGAAAATAATGCAAGTGTCGTAAGTTTGTCATTTCAAACTTCTTTTTAAGGCTAGACTTCACATGGTTTATAAGGTTGGGATCACTACTAGTAAGGATAAGATCATCAACATAAAGAACGAGAATGATAAGGGACTTACCCACTTTCTTGGTGTAGACAATATTGTCAGAATGACACCTAGAAAAGTTAGTACCTAAAAGAAAGCTATCCATTTTGGCATACCAACCCTGAGGGGCTTGCTTGATACCATAAAGGGATTTCTTAAGCCGATATACAAGGCTAGAGTCCTTTTGTATAAAGCCAGGAGGTTGTTCCATATAGATTTCTTCATGCAAGTCCCCATGCAAGAAGGTGGATTTAACATCCATCTAATGGAATTCCCATTTGAAAGAGGCAGCAAGGGAAAGAACAAGGTGGATAGAGTTCATTTTAGCAACAAGGGAGAAGGTTTCAGTATAGTCAATGCCTTTAACCTATGAAAAACCCTTAGAAAAAAGATGAGCTTTATGTTTATCAACTTTTCCATCTGGTCCAAACTTGGTTCTATAAACCCATTTTCATCTAACAAGTTTTCATCCCTTTGGAAGAGGAACAAGGTCCCATGTAACATTTTCCGATATTGAACGATATTCTTCATTCATAGTTGTGTCCCAATCTGGATGGCCTGAAGCTTCTGCAAAGGTGTCAGGATCATAATTCGCTGAAACTTGAGCCAGTAAAGAAGATTCTCTATCGAACTGAGAACGTGTATGACGCTGATCTGTAGGATCACCTGCAACAGTACCTGCTGCATCCTGAGTAGTGCAAACCCATTTTGGAAGCTGAGGAGCTGAAGGAAGCTCCCGAGAAGGTGGGGGAGGATTGTCATCATCGTTGTCATCATCTAAAGAAGGAATATTTTCAGAAGTAGAAGAGATAGAGAGAGGTGGCATATCCGCTGAACTAGGCTCGTAGGCCAATATATTTTCATCAAACATTACATCTCTTCTAGGATAACATTTTTGGATTTAGGTTGAAGAAGTCTATATCCTTTGACATCTTCAGAATATTCAACAAAAATATGTTTTTCACTCTTAAGTTCTAAGGCTTTATGTTTCTCATCTGGAATATGGGCCCATGCTTCACTTTCAAAAACATGAAAGTGACTTACATCTGGTTTAATTGAGCTCCATGCTTCTTCTGGAGTGATATTCTTTAAAACCTTAGTAGCAGTGCGATTTACTATCTAATTTGCATAGTTAATTGCTTCTGCCCAAAAATTAAGTCTAAGTGCTTTAGATTGAAGCATACAATTAGCCATTTCCTTTAAGGTGCGATTCTTCCTTTCAGCTACACCATTTTGTTGTGGGGTATATGGAACAATATGTTGCAATTGAATTCCAGGCTCAGTGCAAAAGTTGATGAATTTGTTGTTAATATATTCTCTGCCATTATTAGATCTTAGCTTAAGAATTTAATGTCCAGAATGCTTCTCAACAAAGGCCTTAAAGGCCAAGAACATGTTAAAGACTTCACTCTTGAGTTTTAAGAAGTATACCCAAGTGCGACTGGAGAAATCATCAATGAAAGTTAAGAAATACTTGTAACTAGAGAATGAAACAACTGGAAGTGGACCACATAAATCACTATGCACAAGATGTAAGGGGGTTGTGGCGTGCCAAGAGGTAAGTTTTTCAAAACTATCCTGATGATGTTTTTTGAGTACACATCCAGAACAAACACCATCTCTGCAAGATACCATAGGAAGACCTGTCACCATATTTTCTTTAGATAGATTTTGAAGAGAGCGATAGTTTAAGTGACCAAATCGCTCATGCCAAAGTTTGCTCACTTCTTCATTATGAACAAAAAATACTGAGGGAAGAGTTGATGATCCAAAGTTGTTAAAATTTTACAACCTTGTAGAATCATCAACAATGCCAATAGCTAAAATCTATCTAGGATCTCTTAGGTCCTTAATTACAACATCATGAGGTGAAAATTCAACGGTTTTACCTTCACCTGAGTGAGTTATCTGATATACAGATTTAAGGTTGCAGGATAAGGTAGGAACACATAATACATCATTAAATTGACCATTTTTTAGATGAATAGTTCCAGTCCTTACAAAACTAAGAGATCTATTATCACCAACATATATATTTTTAGTGTTACAATCATTTAAAGAAGAAAAGATGGCTTTGTTTTTGACCATGTGATAAGAAGATCCAGAATCAATGAGCCACTCATGAGAATTTGAAGAAGAAGATACATTTAGTGCATAACCAAATTGAGATGCTTGACAACCACATGCAGAGGGTGCTATTCCTGAAGATGAAGTTGAAGTTGAAGAGTGCTCCAAATGGATGTTATGCTTCTTCGATGCTGCTGCCAAGGCTTCTATCTTCTTAAAGCATTTGGATTCTAAGTGGCCATCACGATTACAAAAGTTGCAATGTCTATCAGTCTCTTCCCTTTGTTTTTAGTTGGCTTATCATTTTGTTGAGTTGATTTTTCATTTTGAGACTGAAATGGCTTAGGACCCTTGTTTGGTTTAGGACCATTCTTTTTAGGATGCTGCTTCTTAGGATTCTTTGAACTTGGTTGCTGCTGGGCTGCTAAGGCTTTCTTAGAAGAGTTTCCAGTATTAAAAAGACCAAGATGTAAGAATTTTTCTTGTTCTCTTATTAAAGAATCAGAAAATGCATTAAAAGAGGGTGACTTGTAGCCTTGTCTTTGAGAAATAAAGGCTTCTCTAGTGGAATAGAAGGTAGAAACAAACACAGAGTAGGCTGGTCCTAATTTAGTAAGAATGGAATAGATAAAGCTACCATCTTCCTTCTTAACCTTAACACCTTCCAAGAGAATTCTAAGGGTCTTGAACTTGGACAAAAAATCTCCAATGGAAGAAAAGTTATTGGGGTCCAAAGTAAGCAATTCATTTTCGAGTTGATGGGCTCTAATTTCATTTTTAATTCCAAAAATAGTACTAAACTTTTTTATCGCTTCATTGAGGGTATCAATTTCTGCGATATGGAATCTAAGGTCTCGAGAAATAAACATCCCTATCAACCCACATGCTTGATCTTATTATCTTCATCTTGAAGTTTAGACTCTTGGCCTGAGGCTATTCTATAAAGACCTTTACTTCTAAGTAAATCCACCATGTAGGATAGCCATTGGAAGTAGTTGGTGCTGTCAAGAATAACTAGTCATGAAATTTCCATTTTAAAAGAAATTGAAGATGTAAATGTTGAAACTAAGTGTTCCAATGGAAAGTTCTCGAAAAAATAGGCTGATTAAAAAAATGGCGCTAAAAATGACTTTCGGATGAAGAAATTATGGCCTTTTGAAGAAAAGTTGTTGAAGATGCCAACAAACTACGTGAATGTTGGGAAGTTAATGATAATGTTATATTTAAAAAAAATCCCCAATTTTCCAAACTTAATTTAATCAACTCACCTTTAAAAAAAAATTACTTTATGTGACCCACTTTTATAAATAAGTAAAAATCACTTTTACAATGGTACACTATGAACTATCCACTAAATTGTAACTTAAATAAAAGATAAAGTGACTTTAGAATTATAAGTAACTCACTCTTTATAATGGGTGAGAACACTTTTACATAAAGTAACTTCAAAACGTAAGTTACATGTGCTTTTTGAAAAAGTAATTCAACAAAAAGAAAGGCTTGAACCCAAGGCCTCTATTCTCATAAAGTAACTTTAGACCAAGTGAGCTAGTTTAAAAGGTTAGTAATTGTTGGAAAGGAAGAAGGATTTTTTTTGCTCAATGAAGTTTTGGGGTGCATGCTTACTTGAAAAACACCCTTTCACCTACAAAACAAAAACACAACCACACAATCCAACTGAACAAGCAAAAGTATCCAAGTCTTAGGCTTAAAGTTAGATTTGGCTGGAAACTAGATATTTTCCTCAATGTTTCTGATTTTCCAAGATCACACTAAAAAGTAGCGGAAAAGAGCATATGCATGAGAAAAAACCTTTCTTTCTATTTCTGGTTTGCTCAGATCGCACAGAGTTGCAGGGCAAAGAGCATACATCGAAATGAAAGGTATAGATCCGGTAATAATTTTTTTTTATAGAGGACTATAAACCAAAATAAACAAAGAGATAAATAACTATAACTACAAATAAAGACTCTATACCTCCAGATCTTGAAAATGATGTAGCTAGGGTTACTAGAAACCTTTTTGCGTGAAACGAAAGGGGTTCCTCACTAGAATAGATGCTCCTAACACAATAGAGCAGTCCTTTCGGCCCGAAAGTGGTCAGAAACAATAGATCTAGGAAATGACAGTCAAATGCAGTTATACTGGCTTCGAATTTGGATCACCAACGAATGCGGCCCTTGAATAGCTCTAATACATGTAGGAATTTACAGGGTAAGTTCCTTAGATAGAGCACCAAAGGACACCGCTCAAAAATAGATCATAGATTAGTATACTAGTATTTTCGATGTGGTTAAAAACCTTAAAGAGGAAAACAATCCACGGCCTGAGCCAACGTGGCCACTTCAGACAATTTATTAATGTAAAAGAAAGAAAATTTACATAAGCTTCTCTCATGAACGGTCACCAGACAAATGACCCTCCATGCTCTTTAAATAGAGATCACAGACCAATCGGGTGTTAAGCCACATATCATATGTCGGTAATACTGAGGAGAGAATGAATCGTCGGATCACTTCATGTAGAGAACATATTGTGACCGTCGGATTGTAAGTTACAAAGAGTACATACTAAAAAAAAACATTTTACCTAACTATACACTAGACCAAGTTATACTTCATTATTTCCTATGTGTCAGAATATCCTAACAAGAAATGTTAGCAAATCATATCTACAAATATTCTACAAAATTAGACCAAGGAGTTAGAGCAAGACACCTATTGCCTAATTTTCAACATGCACTTCAATAGCAAAATAAAATCAGTATGAGCACAAGAGTTTGAGATAAATGATTTAAATAAAATTGACTTGGCTTGTGTACAAGCTATGCCTGAAATCCCTGCAAAACCACTTTTTAAGATAGGACTATGAAGGCTCGAAGAAAAAATGAGAGCTCCTTTGAGAATGTATCAAGAGTGGGTTGGTCTCTCCAAAAACTTCCCCCCACGCTTGCTTCTTTGATCGCAACAAGATGTTCCCTCTACAAAACTTAAACCAGTAATTAGTTCCATATAGATTTAGAAATAAACAATGATAAGAAACTCTAGAGATTTATTTGAAACCAAATAGAGCATTTTATACCTAGAGCATACTTCTAAATCAAATGTCAATGCAAGATAGCTCTACATTTAACAAATCTACAAGAGCATATGAAAACAAATTAGATCAAAGCATGAATAAAAGGAATTATACCAATGATCAACAATTCATCACACTCGAAAATGAGGACACCTCGTGACTGGAACCCCAAAGTCTTTATTGATATTTCTGAAAGTGTACAAGGCAGCAGCGCTTCCGCAAGCACAGTATCTAGTAACAATATGATTCAAAGTGAGAGCCAAAGGCTCATATCAATAGGAAAACGTGAGAAAATCCCAATGGAAACACCAAGTGACAAGTGGCAAAGGTGATCATCCCAATGTAAAAACCGAATTTGTACAAGTGGTTGATACCACTAATTTGTTGACTTGGCTAACTCGAGCTCCAATGTGGCTGCCATTTCATACCTTTTGTCCCCCCACTAACTTTGTTAAAGTTTCAATTTTATAATATGCCTTGCACTTTAATTACACCATGTTTAAATTAAATCCAAAATGAAATTTTAGCCATCCGTAATACTTCATGACTTCAACTTAAAACAATTTAACTGCCTTTGACCTGGAACTTGGCACATTTGACTTTGACTTGGGCCCCACATACTTGCCACACCAGCTTTGACTTCTCCTATGAACTTCCATGTCACCCTTTGACTCTTTTTTGACTTTGGAAAAAATAATTATTTTTTCCATTTTTTTTTAATTTCTTCTTATTTTTGCCACTGACATTAGGAAAATCAACTGTTGAGGGACTATAAGTCATTTTTTGACCCTCAAAGTAGGTCCTAGGTTAATGCTGGGTCTCTTAGGATGAATTTCGAGTAGTTACACGCCTCAGACATTTCCCAATGCCACTTATTTACATCATTACGTAGAAAATAATTAAAAAATCTTGTTTTGTAGGAAATTTTTAATTATTAAAAAATCCTACTTAGACCTAGCCAAACTCCACGGTTTTCTTTTGTGTGTTCTAGTATGTAATATACATCGACTCTAGACACTAAGATGTGTTAGGGGCTCAACCTTCAAACGTCACCCTGACTTTGGGGTTAAAATTGAGTGAAAAAACCCAGAAAATTATCTGCCTCTAAAAAAGAAGGGACAATTAACCAAATAAAAAAAACACTCCAAGGTGTACTCGTTTGCTGATCGAGTCTCAACATCCTAGGCCTGTTACAGATTCAAAACTCATTATTACTATTATCACTTATTAAAATTCCTCGAAGGGTGTGGAATCTGGGTATAAGAATAGATTATGAGAAATAGAAGTAGAGTTGAGAAACAATGTTGGCTGATGATATTTGAAGGTACAAGTGTCCTCTGGATCATTCTTGGGCGTGGAGTTTTCATATAATCATTAGGTACCACTCCAGTGGTCAACAGTAACTTTAATACCCTTCCAATGATCTATAATTTATTTTGTAGGATAAATTTAGTCAAAGCCCTAGGCACACCCCAGGCCTTCAACTCATGTTCTCACATTGTAAAAAGGAATGACGCAACTATCCCTCAATCCAATGTTGGAGATGTTATACAATTAGTTGAAGAATGTCTATATTTGAAGCACTTCTGTCACTTCCTTAGATAATGTAATCTGCCTTACATAGTGATGCTGTTTCTATGAGCTTCAGAACAACGGAGGATTTATAAGTTTAAAGATGCACTTCTGTCACTGTAATCAGGATATATTCGCTGATGTCTTCAAAGCATGCACCAGAGAACACTTTTGTCTTTATGCCACTCCCATCAAGTACATATGCAGTAGTATATGATGGTTATGTAAACACTTCAGAGCTAACATCAATGCTCAACATCAATGAATGCCTTTGGCTGCACAACTTCTGGAGATTATCACATATAATATTCATTGACCAACTCTTGTAGCAGTCACATGATGAAAACATGACAAGGCATGGTTAAAATTAGCAGCATACAATAACGTACTTAGAACACAACCTAGCAATTCAAAATTGAACTCAACAAACACAATAACTCATGTAATAGGATTGAGGAAGTTCCAAACTGTCAACGCCTTCTTTATTGCAACAGGTCATTCAAATTTCCTAGGCTTGATCTTGAAAATGTTGAAACACAACCTCCCTACTTCAACGTTAAGATTTATGGATATGAGTACAGACTAGAGCACATTCTAAATGCTATCCCGAGGATGACATATCTATCTCAAAACTGTCATGGATATTTGAGTGTGCCCTACTATAGTGTGAAAATTCTATCTCTGCAACAACTAATTTATTTTTCCTACTTATTCCACAATAAGTTATTTATGAAATTACTTCATTAAACATTAAAATAGATACTACTGCAGATATCACACCATAATACAGAAACAAACATATGCACAAGCATTAACACATTGACACAGATATTTTGGACAACACTCCCCAAAAAAACCCAATGTGGGAAAACCAGTGCAGCAATGGAGGATTTTATTATTCAGCATTTTTTCTGTACAATAGGGTGCCAAACTGGCTTACCCATAGAGAGAAATAATTCTCCAGCACTTCTCCCAATCCCAGCATTAGCTCGACTGACCTCTGTGTGGCTCTCAAACCCTCTGCATCAGCCCTGGGCCTCTCTGTGTCACTCACACAGGCCCAACAAGTGATTGTGCAATCTTCTGCTGCCTCTGCGTCTACCTGAAAAGCCCTGCGTCTGCCTCTTCTACCTCAGCGCTGATCTCCAGTGGTTGATCCCACCTCTCTGCTCCATACTTGCTACCTCCTGACTGCTCACCAGAACACTGGTTCAATTTCTCAGCTGACCCCGCTTCAGAAATTGATCTGACTGGTCTCCCTCAGTGTGTTCTCCAAGTGACCCTCAAGCCTCCTCTTATACTTTTCTCGTTTACAAATCAACGGCTGAGATTAAGTCCCTAACAAATGACTAAGATTAGATCTGGCTTGATCCATGACTTTTGGACCATTCTAACACAATTTTATATTAATACACATTAATATTTTATTTTCCCTAAGTTTAGACTTAAGGACTCCATTAAAAATATTAATTATTTTAAGATCTCCCAAACTGTTTAGAATTTGCCCAAACCCTTTCTGGGTATTGGCGATATCATGTGCCTTAGCCTCTCCACCAATTTTCGTGGCTAGAGCACATTCGATGCTACCCCAAATCAACACTCCCTCTTAGCGAGGATTGTGCTTTAGTAGTACTCCTCACTGAGTATCACCCTGATCATCTATTAGGCCCCTATACTAATAGTGTAACCCCTTATTGTTATTAGTATAACCCACTTATTATATTGATGTACCCATGTAGTTCCCATATTGTTACTATTGTGCCCCATAGAAGCCCACTATTGTTATTATTGTGGCTTTATATTATTATTGTTAGGTCGGCTGGATTATATTGTGACTCCTTAGACTCCTATATATAGAAAGGAGGTTTTGTCATTTGAATCATCCAAGAATTGTTCATTTATGTAATGTAAAGGAGGTTGCCCCCTCGAAGAGGCTGAATTCTAAGGCGTTGATCTATCTTTTATTGAGCTGGTTTCATAACATTTGGTATCAGAGGACAACGCTTTCTGAAGGAGAGGGGCATGTTAGGTCCCTATACTAATAGTGTAACCCCTTATTGTTATTAGTATAACCCACTTATTATATTGATGTACCCATGTAGTTCCCATATTGTTACTATTGTGCCCCATAGAAGAGGGGCATGTTAGGCCCCTATACTAATAGTGTAACCCCTTATTGTTATTAGTATAACCCACTTATTATATTGATGTACCCATGTAGTTCCCATATTGTTACTATTGTGCCCCATAGAAGCCCACTATTGTTATTATTGTGGCTTTATATTATTATTGTTAGGTCGGCTAGATTATATTGTGACTCCTTAGACTCCTATATATAGAAAGGAGGTTTTGTCATTTGAATCATTTGAAAGTTGAGGACAACGCTTTCTGAAGGAGAGGGGCATGTTAGGCCCCTATACTAATAGTGTAACCCCTTATTGTTATTAGTATAACCCACTTATTATATTGATGTACCCATGTAGTTCCCATATTGTTACTATTGTGCCCCATAGAAGCCCACTATTGTTATTATTGTGGCTTTATATTATTATTGTTAGGTCGGCTAGATTATATTGTGACTCCTTAGACTCCTATATATAGAAAGGAGGTTTTGTCATTTGAATCATCCAAGAATTGCTCATTTATGTAATGTAAAGGAGGTTGCCCCCTCGAAGAGGCTGAATTCTAAGGCGTTGATCTTTCTTTTCTATCTTTTCTTGAGCTGGTTTCATAACATTTGGTATCAAAGCTTTGGATTCTAGGGTTTCGCTGCTCCAAACAGGTCATCGTGGAATTTTCGCTATAACGTTTTTTCTGTGACGTTTCAGAAGTCACAAAAAAAACCCATTTGAGAAGAAATCGCGCTGAACCTTGGGTCCAAATTTCAGAGCTTTTCGCACGATATTTTCGGAGATATGATCTGAGGAAGTTGGTCTTTTTGTAGACTCCTGAATTACACTCAAAACAGGTGACCTGGGGAAAATCGTCATAACTTTCTTTCTGAGCATCGGATTGAAATTTCGTAAGAAGGTACAGAAAGAGGACGGACTGTAGTTTTCTTTTATATATTTTTCAGAGTCAAAGGTTGAAACAGTGACACGTGGCACTTCATACAAGTTCGCTCTACTGAACTAGTCTATAATCAGGTCACTGCGGGAGATTGTGCATAACTATTTCTTGGAGAATCCAATTTGGATCAGACTAGTGGCATTGGAAAGAGGACACAGAGGGCTACTACAGGTCACAATTTCAGAACTTAAAGATCTGAAAGTACAGAGTTACAGTTGTTTCAAGATCAAGCTCCTAAAATCAAGAAAAAACAAGATGAGGAAGTTTGATGGCAAGGATCCGGTAAATTGGATACTTCAGATGGAGCAATATTTTGATCTACATGGTGTACAACTATTACAAAAGGTATGTATTGCATCTTCATATTTAGAACCAGATCAATTTTTATGGTATGAAGGGCTTTGTTCTCGTAAACAACTTGTTACGTGGTCAATTTTCACGGAGGAAATGATAGCACATTATGAGGATACAAAGAGCAACACCTTCTTTAGAGCAACACCACAACAATTGGAAAGAGTAAAAGCACTTTGTGACATATTGGAAAGAAAAATTATGGAAACCATGAAGCATACCCCTCACAACTATAAAGGTAAAAGTGTTGTTTCTCCTAGCTTTCCACAACCTACAAGGGTTACACCACAACAATTGGAAGAAAAAAGAGAAAAAGGGATTTGTTACAATTGTGATAGCAAATGCACTAAAGGTCATAAGTGTGCTGAGAAAAAATTATTTTACATAGAATATGAAGAGGAGGAAGAAAAGGATCATGAAACATCAAAGGAAGAAGATATACGCCAGGACCTCACGCCAGAGAAAGAAGAAATGAATCAGATGACATCTTGTAAAGCATTGGCAGGAATTACCACTCCTCAAACTCTCAAGATAAAAGGGCATATCAAGAAGAAAAAGGTGCAAGAAGTGAAGGATCACATCGAGAAAGAAGAAATGAATCCAACCATATCTTGTAATTCATTGTTCGAAATTACCACTCCTCAAATTATCAAGATAGAAGGACATATCAAGAAGAAAAATGTTCAAGAAGTGAAAGATCACATCGAGCATCAAGAAATGAATCCTACCATATCTTGTAAAGGATTGGAAGAAATTACCACTCCTCAAACTCTAGAAATAGAAGGACATATGAAGAAGAAAAAGGTTCAAGCAGTGAAAGATCACATCGAGCATCAACAACAAGTTCTCCAACTTTTAAAGGATAACGTCACTTCGGTGCAAAATCAAACAAAACAACAGGTAGATCAACATCGTAGTGAAAAATGTTTTGATGTAGGTGATTGGGTATTTTTACTGCTACATCTCAAGCAAGCTATTTATGAGAAGGAAATGTTGGCAATACTACATGCACTTAAAAAATGGCGACCTTACGGAATGGGAAGACTCTTCAAGGATGAGGATGTGGAAGCATTGTTTTGTGCTATTTATATTATCCAACCAGATTGGATAAACGAAGCAAGGGAAGAATGGAAGAAGGACGAAGAAGTATGGCCACTTATTCAAAAGTTGCAAAAGATCCCAATTCAAACAATATTGCCAGAAATTGAAGAGGAAGGAAAAATCATATTAGAACCTGAAGCAGTCACAGAAAAAAGAACCCGACAGCTACGAAATCGATCAGTTTCAGAGTATCTCATCAAGTGGAAGAACTTACCCGCTGAAGATTCCACATGGGAGGACAAGAATTTTATACAGAAGCATCAAGAACTACTGAAGCGTTGAGGACAACGCTTTCTGAAGGAGAGGGGCATGTTAGGCCCCTATACTAATAGTGTAACCTCTTATTGTTATTAGTATAACCCACTTATTATATTGATGTACCCATGTAGTTCCCATATTGTTACTATTGTGCCCCATAGAAGCCCACTATTGTTATTATTGTGGCTTTATATTATTATTGTTAGGTCGGCTGGATTATATTGTGACTCCTTAGACTCCTATATATAGAAAGGAGGTTTTGTCATTTGAATCATCCAAGAATTGTTCATTTATGTAATGTAAAGGAGGTTGCCCCCTCGAAGAGGCTGAATTCTAAGGCTTTGATCTATCTTTTATTGAGCTGGTTTCATAACATCATCCTGCATCGGTCCCTGTGTCGATGCTAAGTCTCCCTGCCCAAATCCTCTGCACTGCTGCATCCTGTACTACTGCCCATGGCTCTACTACTGCCACTGCTGCATCTATACGAAAACTCCCTCTACATTCGTGCTGCTGCTGGTCCTTTCTCCCAACACTGCATCCGCACTGCAACTCCTTCTGCATCCTTGCAGTTATCACTCCCATTTTTGCTACTGAAACAGCTTCTTTACCATCCCCATCTTTTCTCTGAAGTAGTCAAATTTTTTCCTTCCAAGGGCCTTGGTGAGGATGTCCGCCACCTGTTCTTCTATAGGAGTGTAGCTCAACTATACATCTCCTCGTTGGACACAGTCCCTGAAAAAGTGACACCGGATATAAATATGCTTCAACCTATCATGAAACACTGGATTCTGAGAGAGATTGATGCAACTCTGACTATCACACATGATCCTGGTCACCTCCATATTCTTTCTGAATAGATTCACAAGTAGTTTTCTAAGCAATATGGCCTCACATGAAGCTGTGCTTGTCGCCATATATTCGCCTGAGATGAGCTCAAAGCCACGGACTCTAGGGTTACTAGAAACCTTTTCGCGTGAAACGAAAGGGGTTTCTCACTGGAACATATGCTCGTAACATAATAGAGAAATCCTCTCGCCCTGAAAGCAGTCAGAAACACTAGATCTAGGAAACGACAGTCAAATACAGCTATACCGGCTTCGAATTTGGATCACCAACGGATGCGGCCCTCGAATAGCTCTAATACCATGTAGGAATTTATAGGGTAAGTTCCTTAGATAGAGCACCAAAGGACACCACTCAAAAATAGATCATATATTAGTACACCAGTATTTTTGATGTGGTTAAAACCCTCAAAGAGGGAAACAGCCCATGGCCTGAGCCAACATGGCCACTTCAGAAAATTTATTAATGTAAAAGAAAGAAAATTTACATAAGCTTCTCTCATGAATGTTCACTAGACAAATGACCCTCCATGCTCTTTAAATAGAGATCACGGAACAATCGGGCGTTAAGCCACATATCAAATGTCGGTAATACTGAGGAGAGAATGAATCGTCGGATCACTTCATGTCTAGAACATATCGTAATCGTCGGATTGTAAGTTACAAAGAGTACATACTAAAAAAAAACATTTTACCTAACTATACACTAGACCAAGTTATACTTAATTATTTTCTATGTGTCGGAATATCCTAACAAGAAATGTTAGCAAATCATATCTACAAATATTATACAAAATTAGACCAAGGAATTAGAGCAAGACACCTATTGCCTAATTTTCAACATGCTCTTCAATAGCAAAATAAAATCAATATGAGCACAAGAGTTTGATATAAATGATTTAAATAAAATTGACTTGGCTTGTGTACAAGCTATGTCCCGAAATCCTTTCAAAACCACTTTGTAAGATAAGATTATGAAGGCTCAAAGAACAAATGAGAGATCCTTTGAGAATGTATCAAGAGTGGGTTGGTCTCTCCAAAAACTTCCCCCAACGCTTGCTTCTTTGATCGCAACAAGATGTTCCCTCTACAAAACTTCAACCAATAATTAGTTCCATATAGATTTAGCAATAAACAATGATAAGAAACTCTAGAGATTTATTTGAAACCAAATAGAGCATTTTATACCTAGAGCATACTTGTCAATGCAAGATAGCTCTACGTTTAACAAATCTACAAGAGCATATAAAAACAAATTAGATCAAAGCATGAATAAAAGGAATTATACCAATGATCAACAATTCATCACACTCGAAAATGAGGACACCTCATGAATGAAACCCCAAAGTCTTTATTGATATTTCTGAAAGTGTATAAGGTAGCAATGCTTCCGCAAGCACAATAGCTAGTAACAATATGATTCAAAGTGAGAGCCAAAGGCTCATATCAATAGGAAAACGTGAGCAAATCCCAATGGAGAAACCAAGTGACAAGTGGAAAAGGTGATCATCCCAATGTAAAAACCGAATTTGTACAAGTAGTTGATATCATTGATTCGTTGACTTGGATAACTCGAGCTCCAATGTGGCTGCCATTTCATACCTTTTGTCCCCCAGTAACTTTGTTAAAGTTTCAATTTTATAATATGCCTTGCACTTTAATTCCACTATGTTTAAATTAAATCCAAAATGAAATTTTAGCCATACGTAATACTTCATGACTTCAACTTAAAACAATTTAACTGCCTTTGACCTGGCACTTGGCACATTTGACTTTGACTTGGGCCCCACATACTTGCCACATCAACTTTGAATTCTCCTATGAACTTCCATGTCACCCTTTGACTCTTTTTTACTTTGGAAAAAATAATTATTTTTCTATTTTTTTTTAATTTCTTCTTTTTTTGCCACTGACATTAGGAAATCAGCTTTTGAGGGACTATAAGTCATTTTTTGACCCTCAAAGTGGGTCCTAGGTTAATACTGGGTCTCTGAGGATGAATTTCGAGTAGTCACACACCTCAGACATTTCCCAATGCCACTTATTTACATCACTACGTAGAAAATAATTTAAAAATCCTGTTTTGCGGGAAATTTTTAATTATTAAAAATCCTACTTAGACCTAGCCAAATTCCACGTTTTTTTTTTGTGTGTGATCTAGTATGTAATATACATCGAATGTAGACCTCAACCTTCAAACGTCACCCCGATTTTGGGGTTAAAATTGAGTGAAACCCATAAAATTATATGCCTCTAAAAAATAAGGGATAATTAACCAGATAAAAAAAACACTCCAAGGTGTACTCGTTTGCTGATCGAGTCCCAACATCCTAGGCCTGTTACAGATTCAAAACTCATTATTACTAGTATCACTTATTACAATTCCCCGCAGGGTGTGGAATCTGGGTATAAGAATAGATGATGAGAAATAGATGTAGAGTTAAGAAACTATGTTGGTTGATGATATTTGATGGTACAAGTGTCCTCTGGATCATTCTTAGGCACGGAGTTTTCATATAATCATTAGGTGCCACTCCTGTGGTCAATAGTAACTTCAATACCCTCCCAATGATCTATAACTTATTTTGTAGGATAAAGTTAGTCAAAGTCCTAGGCACATCACAGACCTTCAACTCATGTTCTCACATTGTAAAAAGGAATGACATAACTATCCCTCAATCCAATGTTGGAGATGTTATACAAACAGTTGGAGAATGTCTAGATATGAACCACTTCTATCACTTCCTTAGATAATGTAATCTGCCTTACATAGTGATGCTATTTCTACGAGCTTCAGAACAATGGAGGATTTATAAGTTTAAAGATACACTTCTATCATTGTGATCTGGATATATTCGCTGATGTCTTTATAAGATGCACCAGAGAACACTTTTGTCCTTATGCCACTCCCATCAAGTACATTAGCAGTAGTATATGATGGTTATGTAAACACTTCAGAGCTAACATTAATGCTCAACATCAATGAATTCTTTTGGCTGCACAACTTCTGGAGATTATCACATATAATATTCATTGACCAACTCTTGTAGCAGTCACACGATGAAATCATGACAAGGCATAGTTCAAATTAGCAGCATACAATAACGTACTTAGAACACAACTTAGAAATTCAAAATTGAACTCAACAAACACAATAACTCATGTAATAGGATTGAGGAAGTTGCAAACTGTCAACGCCTTCTTTATTGCAACAGGGTAATCAAATTGCCTGGGCTTGATCTTGAAAATGTTGAAACACAACCTCCCTACTTCAATGTTAAGATTTCTAGAGATGAGTACAGACTAGAGCACATTCCAAATGCTATCCTTAGGATGACATATCTATCTCAAAACTATCATGGATATTTGTGTGTGCCCTACCATAGTGTGAAAATTCTATCAGTACAGCAACTGATTTATTTTTCCTACTTATTCCACAATAAGTTATTTACGAAATTACTTCAGTAAACATTAAAATAGTTACTGCTACAAATATCACAACATAATACAGAAACAAACATATGCACAAGCATTAACACATTGACACAGATATTTTGGACAACAGTCCCTGGAAAAACCCAATGTGGGAAAACCGGTGCAACAAGGGAGGATTTTATTATTCAGCATTTTTTCTGTACAACAGGGTGCCAAACTGGCTTACCCATAGAGAGAAATAATTCTCCAGCACTTCTCCCAATCCCATTGTCAGCCCGACTGACCTTTGCATGGCTCTCAAACCCTCTGTGTCAGTCCCTGCTTGATTGCGTTAGCCCTGGGCCTCTCTGCGTCACTCGCACAAGCCCAACAAGTGACTGTGGAGTCTTCTGCTACCTTTGCATCTGCCTGAAAAGCCTTGTGTATGCCTCTTCTGCCTCAGCGTTGATCTCCAGTGGCTAATCCCGCCTCTCTGCTCCGTACTTGCTCCCTCGTGACTGCTCACCAGAACACTGGTTCAATTTCTCAGCTGACCCCGCTCCAGAAATTGAACTGACTGGTCTCCCTCAGTGTGTTCTCCAAGTGACCCTCAAGCCTCCTCTTATACTTTTCTCGTTGAAAAACCAACAGCTGAGATTAAGTCCTTAATCAATGAATAAGATTAGATCTGGCTTGATCCATGACTTTTGGACCATTCTAACACAGTTTTATATTAAAACACATTAATATTTTATTTTCCATAAGTTTAGACTTAGGGACTCCATTAAAAAGATTAGTTATTTTAATATCTCCCAAACTGTTTAGAATCTACCCAAACCCTTTCTGGGTATTGAAGATCTCATGCGCCTTAGCCTCTCCACCAATTTTTCGTGGCTAGAGCACATCCGATGCTACCCCAAATCAACACTCCATCTTAGTGAGGATTGTGCTCTAGTAATACTCCTCATTGAGTATCACCCTGATCATCCTACATCGGTCCTTATGCTGATGCTAAGCCTCCTTGCCCAACATCCTCTGCACTATTGCATCTTGTACTACTACCCATGGATCTGCTACTTCCACTGCTGCATCTGTACGAAAAATCCCTCTGCTTCTGTGCAACTCCCTCTGCATCCTTGCAGTTATCACTCTCATTTCTGCTACTGAAACAAGTTCTTTACCATCCCCATCTTTTCCTTGAATTAGTCAAATTTTGTCCTTCCAAGGGCCTTGGTGAGGATCTCCACCACCTGTTCTTCTGTAGGAGTGTAGCTCAACTGTACAGCTCCTCGTTGGACACAGTCCCTGACAAAGTGACACCGGATATCAATATGCTTCGACCTATCATGAAACACTGGATTCTGAGAGAGATTGATGCAACTCTGATTATCACACATGATCTTAGTCACCTCCATATTCCTTCTGAATAGATTCACAAGTAGTTTTCTAAGCCATATGGCCTCACATGAAGCTGCGCTTATCGCCGTATATTCGCCTCAAATGAGCTCAGAGCCACAGACTTCTGTTTGCTACTGCACCAAGAGGTCATTCCTGATCCAATGTCGAAACAGTACCCAGAGGTACTTTTCCGATCCATTGAACTTCTTGCCAATCTACATCAGTAAATCCACTCAATCTGATATCCTTACTCTTAGTGTACAAGAGTTCGTAATCAACTATTCCCTGTAAATACCCGAGAACATGTTTGGTTTCTTCCTAGTGCGCCCTCTTCGATTCCACCATGAAATGACTGAGGGGGTTAATTGAGTAGAAAATGTCTGGCCTAGTATTGATCAAATACATCAGGGACCCTATGAGCTGCCTGTATAGGGTGGGATCGACATTCTTGTCTTCTGATGCATCAATCTTCTTCCAGTTGGTGATCATTGGCGTAGCCATATGTCTACAGTCCCCCATCCTAAATCTTTTCAGGATTTCTATAGCATACCTCCCTTGCCCAAGGAATATTTCTCCCTTTTGCTGCCAAACTTCCAACCTTAGGAAGTAGTGCATTCGTCCCAAATCCTTCATATTGAATTCTGTGGCTAGATTCTTCTTGCAATCCCCAATGAGTTTGGATGATCTTGTCAGAAAGAGATCATCCACATACAATGCTAAGATTAGCGACTCGTTCTCTACAACCAAATAGTAGAGATTCAGATCCGCGTCACTCTTGACAAACCCCATCTTCTGCAAGTATCCATCTATTCGAACATACCATGCTCTCAGTTCCTATTTCAGCCCATACAAGGTTTTCTTCAATCTGCATACATGAGACTTCTGCTCGTGAGTTTCAAAGCCTTTTGGTTGTTCAATGTATACCTCCTCTTCTATTAACCTGTTCAGAAATGTCATTTTGACATCCATCTGATGGATCTCCCATCTCATCTGGGCTGCAAGAGATATCATAGTCCTAATAGATGTATACCTGACTACCAGGGTGAAGGTCTCCTCATAGCCAATCCCTTCCTTTTGAGCATACCCCTTAACCACAAACCTGGCCTTGTATTTCTCAATAGTGCCGTCTGCAACGTGTTTGATCTTGTAGATCCATCTTGAACCTACCACTGATCTGTCTTGAGGTCTTGAACCACCTCCCAGACATCATTTACCATTATGGAGTTGTATTCCTCTACCATCGCATCTAGCCAAATTTGATGTTGAGTTGCCTCCTTGAAACTGGTAGGCTCTCCATCCTGAGCTACTAATGCCTGATACCTATTTGGTTGTTTTCGCTCCCTCTTATTTTTTCTTAGTGCACCGATGAAGTCCTCTACATCTCGCAGAATCTAATGAAGTTCCTTGCTAGTTCTTTCTTTTCCAGCAGGTGCTTCTGTTCACTCCTCCTCCTCATCCTTAGAATCTTCCTGTCCTGAGGAAGAATTCTTTACTTCTGTTGGTTGAAGAGGCTTAATCAACGGTTCCTCTTTCGACGACTCCTCGGAAGTCATCTCATGAGATCTTTTGAAAGCCGTGTCCTCCATGAAATTTACATCTCGTTGTACTACTACCTTCCTGCTTCCTGGAAGATAGATTTTGTATGCCTTAGCATTCTCGCTATATCCTACCAGATATCCCTTTTCCACAGTCTAATCCAACTTCTTCGTCTTTTCTTTGGGTATGCGACAATATGCTAGACTCCAAAATATCCTGAAATGAATAACTTCAGGTGTCTTCCCTGTGAAGACTTTCTCTGGAGTAATCTTGCCCACTGCCCGATGAGGAGTCCTGTTCTGAACATAGACTGTTGTGTTGCATCCTTCTACCCACAGGAATTTTGGCATATCCTGATCATACTTCATGGCCCTTGTTGCTTCTACAATAGTCTTGTTCTTTCTGTTTGCTACCCCATTCTGCTCCAGATTATATGGAGTTGTCCACTCTCTTCTGATTCCCTCCTTAGCGCAAAAATCAGTGAAGTCCTTATCAACATATTCTCCACCATTATCTGAGCGCAAAACTTTTATTTTCTTCCCAGTCAGATTCTCCACTAGAGCCTTGAACTCCTTGAATCGACAGAAAACCTCATCCTTGGTTTTCAGAAAATAAATCCAAGTTTTCCTTGAGTGGTCATCAATGAAGGTAAGGAAATACTCGACACCACTGAGAGCTTTGACAGACATAGGTCCGTAGATATCAGAGTGTATCAATCCTAGTACACTCTTGGCCCTGTGTTTGCTCCTAGGAAATGCTGCCTTGGCATACTTTCCTAGAACACATCCCCTGCATACATCATCTCGTTCCGTACTCAGATCCAAAACTCCTGTTACAGTGCTCCTGAGAATTCTCAGAGCTCCATGGTGCAAGTGATCCATTCCTCTGTGCCATAGTTCGCTCAAGTCCTTGTATCCATGACTGCCTATTAGTGCCATTGGTGATTCTAGTTGCAATCTATACAACCGATTACTTTTATCCCGATCTATAATTTCTTTTTCCAACTCAGGTGTTTGACATATACCTTCTTCTTGATGAAGTAGACGTCATAGCCCTTGCCTTGTAGTTGCAACACAGAAAGTAAGTTCATCCCTAATCCTGGTACATGCAATACATTTGTAGCAAGGAACCGTTCTCCCGATTTTGTTTGAAAAACTATGGCACCCTTCCCTACTGGAGTACACTTTGCCTTGTTCCCCATGGTGATCTGAAAGTTCATTTTCTATTCTCGATATTCTGAGAAATACTCCCTGATTCCTGTCATATGCCATGAAGCTCCACTATCTATATACCATATTTCTGATGATGCAACACTAGTCATACATGCCACTTCTTCTTCCAGCCTGGTAGCCAACATAGAGAAATCAAAACCTCTTTCTCTTGTGCAATCTTCTAAAAATCTGTGTGAGTCCCCTGATGTGGATGCCTCTGCATCGTGGTCTCGACCCATAACTGATTTTCCATTTCTATCTCTGATTACTCGCTCTAATACCATGTGAGAATTCTATCACTACAACAACTGATTTATTTTTCCTACTTATTCCACAATAAGCTATTTATGAAATTACTTCAATAAACATTAAAATAGATATTGCTACAGATATCACACCATAATACATAAACAAACATATGCACAAGCATTAACACATTGACACAGATATTTTGGAAAACAGTCCCCGAAAAAACCCAATGTGGGAAAACCGGTGCAATAAGGGAGGATTTAATATTCAGCAATTGTTCTATACAACAAGGTGCCAAACTGGCTTACCCACAGAGAGAAATAATTTTCCAGCACTTCTCCCAATCCCAGCGTCAGCCAGATTGACCTCTGCATGGCTCTCAAACCCTCTGCGTCAGCCCCTACTTGACTGCGTCAGCCCTGGGCCTCTCTACGTCACTCACCTAGGCCCAGCAAGTGACTACGCAGCCTTCTGCTGCCTCTGCGTCTGCCTCTTCTGCCTAAACGCTAATCTCCAGTGGCTGATCCCACCTCTGTGCTCTGTACTTGCTACCTCCTGACTACTCACCAGACCACTGGTTCAATTTCTCAGCTAACCCCGCTCTAGAAATTGAACTGACTGGTCTCCCTCAGTGTGTTCTCCAAGTGACCCTCAAGCATCCTCTTATACTTTTCTCGTTGACAAATCAACGGTCGGGATAAAGTCCCTAATCAACGACTATGATTAGATCTGGCTTGATCCATGACTTTTGGACCATTCTAACACATTTTTATATTAATACACATTAATATTTTATTTTCCCTAAGTTTAGACTTAGGGACTCCATTAAAAATATTAATTATTTTAATATCTCCCAAACTATTTAGAATCTGCCGAAACAATTTTTGGGTATTGGAGATCTCATGTGCCTTGGCCTCTCCACCAATTTTCGTGGCTAGAGCATATCCGATGCTACCCCAAATCAACACATAGGACTAAAGTCATAAATTCACTCTCAGCTTCAAAATATCTGGACATGTTTGAATGGTTCTTCAGACTTGTAGGCCAAATTCTCTACATGTAGTGTTGGATCTCATAATTCAAGTATCAAAGAAATGATGTTTGAATACCTGGCTTGTGTGGACATCAAATATTCTTTAACAAGCTTTGTGTCAAATCTTCAATGTTGTAAACAACACTAGGCATTACTATATCACATTCCTAAAGAATGCTTGCAGGGAACTATGTATTCGCTTCTTCGAATGAGATAGAATATTCAAGGATCTTCATTCCATCCCATTTCATCATTACAATTGATCTCTCAACTTGCATTACCTATGAAATTTCCCAACACATGATGTCAAATGGAATATGATTGAAGCAATTTATAAATGCTCTGATTTATGTCATCAATGTGGAAGGGTATGCCCGAAGGTGTAGACTTTACAAATATCACAAGTCTTCCATGTTTGAATCTAAAGTGTGTCAGGGTCATGAAGGAGAGTTGCAATAGGCCTCAAGTCCTTTTGAAACAGGTGTGCCTTAAATCTTCCAGCAGTTCCATTGGCTAAGTAACAAGTGAATGTTTTCAGACAATAAGGCTGCAAGAAAACTACTGTGACGTGGGCCAAATAATGAGAGATGGTTATGCGAGGTCCTATTTCAGTCTTGTCTATAGTAATAAAAAATAATCACACATATATATATTTACTTAAACTTCGCTTAAGAGATCTACGCACAAATTCCTTCGCTGATCTGTAAATAAGGGCGACAGAGTATAGGTTGCGTGACAATAAGGGCACAGAGTATGGGTCACTAAGATTTCAAAAATAATAAGGCCACAAGCTCACAAATTCATATTTTTGTAACAACGGATTATGTGATGTCTCTTCATTTTCTAGACTAGAGCCTTCAATGAACCTTTCAACTGATTTGCAAAGCTCCTCTTGACCGTAGGTGTAACTCTGAGCTGCTTTTCAAATGGATAAATTTGCTTCAAGAGCTCAACAAAATGACCTATAACAAACCCCAAACACCATAGCCCCCCCAAAAAAATCTCAAACCCAAAAAACGTGCAAATAAAATACTCCATAGGGGCTCAAGCAAGTAGGTAGATATAGTGAGTTCTTTTTTTGTCACTTTATGAGCGAAATGACTCCTTTATATATTTGATGGAGGGGGTTGATTAGCTCTTGAGCCGAATTGAGACATGGAGGGAAAATATAATTAATTTGAGCATTTGAATTTTAAAAATCAATTTTGGAGCCATAATGTTTTCTCCAAAATTTTGAACCATATTTGAGTATATCTTCAAATAATGAAATTTAATCTTTTAATGAAGATCCCTCATAGACTTCAACAATTAACAATATCCCTTCATTAAGTCATCTAATGATACGTGCCATAGTCTAGCAAATGATAGGTTGGCACATCATCTCCCTTTGGGGACTTGAACCAAAAGGGGGGGGCTTCATCTCAACAATATCCCCCTTTGTCATTGATGTCAACACATCGATCATCTTGGTGTGCTGCATAAGCTTCCTTTAACTTCATGCTTCTTCTCTTCGTTTCTTTCCAAGATTCTCTCCCCCTTTGACATCAATTGCAAAGGGTGGTTGACACATCCTTTTCATTGACGATATCTTCATTTGACATGGCTCCCCCTGACAATGTGGTCTCTTGCTGCATCATCTCTTCCATTACACAAGATCCCCCTTTCTCCTCTACATACATCAATTTGTGCATGAATTCTTTGCTCAAATCACATTAGCCTTTTTTGCAAGACACATTCCCTAGCTCCCAAAATATATCAATGCATCAATAGTGTCAACACTTGGCATCAACAAAGACAATCTAGTTTTAGCATTTGAGATGGGGAAGTCAAAGGAGGATGCTGGTAGTTGTTCCGAAGAGGTTGCATCTGTCAAACTCCAAATTGATAAGGCTCAAAATGAATAGATTATGATAAGAAGTTTAAATAACAGTCTCAGTGCAGAATTCAAGGATCAAAGAAATGAAGGTTGAATACCTAGCTTGTGTGGACATCAAATATTCTTTAACAAGCTTTGTGTCATTTCTTTAATGTTGTAAACAACATTAGGCATTATGATATTGCTTTTCTAAAGAATTCTCGCAGGGAACTACATATTCGCTTCATGGAATGAGACAGAAGATTCAATGATCTTCATTCCATGCCATTTCATAATTACAACTGATATCTCTCGGCCTGCATTACTTTTGAAATTTTCCAACACATGATGTCAAATTGAATATGCGTGAAGCGATTTACAAATGCTTTGACTTATGTCATTAATGTGCAAGGGTATGCTTGAAGGTGTAGCACTTTGTAAATATCACAAGTTTTCCAACTTCAGATCTGAAGTGTGTCAAAGTCATGGAGGGCTGCAATAGGCCTTAAGTCCTTTTGAAACAAGTGTGCCTTAAATCTTCCAGCGAGTCCATTGGCTAAGTAGCAAGTGAATGTTTTCAGACAATAAGGTCGCAAGCAAACTACTGTGACGTGGACCGAATAATGAGAGATGGCTATGCGAGGTCCTATTTCAGTCTTGTCTATAGTATAATCAAAAGTAATCACACACACACACACATATTTACTTAAACTTTGCTTGAGAGATCTACAGACAAATTCCTTCGCTGATCTGTAAATAAGGGCTGCAGAGTATAGGTTGCTTGACAACAAGGGCACAAAGTATAGGTCACTAAGATTTCAAAAATAATAAGGCTGCAAGCACACAAATTCATATTTTTGTAACAAAGGATTATGTGATGTGTTTATCCTTCATTTTCTAGACTAGAGCCTTCAACTGATTTGCAAAGCTCCTCTTGGCTGTAGGTGTATCTTTGAGATGCTTTTCAAATGGCTGAATTAGCTTCAGGAAGCTCAACGAAAGGACCTATAATGAACCCCAAACACCATAGTCCCCCCAAAATAAATCTCAAACCCGAAAAACTTTGAAATAAAATACTCCACAAGGCCACAAGTGTTGAGAAACCATTAGGCAAGCAAATGGGATTGATTTCTCTTACTTGATAATTGCTTGTGAATGTTTGTTGGCTTCTTATTTCTTTATTTATGTTCTCTTGTTAAAAGTGGCAACTAGGGCCAAAGTCCATGTGGGTCTTCTTATTCATGGCAACTGATATTTTTCTTGGATTCCTCTCATCGAGAGGTGTAGGATTGATCTAAAGATCATCCGATTTCGATAAGTATTAATGGAGATATGAATTTATTTGTGTTATGGGACAATTCGTCAAGGTCGGCCAGCAACCAAATTTCCCTCACTTGTGCTCAACGTTTTAGTATAAAAGGAGGTGGCTTGCTAGTCATTTGAGTAACAAACATTTTCTCTTGTGATCTCTTCCTCTCCACTCGTTTGGGTCTTAGTGGAAGGAAGAATCACTAAGAGTATACACTGCCATAGAATGAGTGCACTAAGCATCTACGCTGTCCTAATAGAGAATCCTATACGCTATCATGAAATGAGCCTAATTCCTATATGTTGTTATGGAACCTAAATCCTATAGGCTATAATGAAATGAACCTAAATCCTATACGTTGTCATGGAAGGGATGCCTAAACTATACGCTGTCATCCTTATGTTAAACGTTGTCCAAAAGAAGTCTATACGCTGTCCTAAAAACAAAGAGTCGCAGAAGGGTATTGACTGCACCAATGTCTTGGGTTTAGGTGCAGTCATGACCATGTGTAAGGACGCAGCAACAGGTTGATATTCTCGACATATCTATCTCAGTATAACAATGATCTAGCAGTAGTCATGACATACGTTGATCATGGTGAAGACTAGACAGTGAATAGCAGAATATGTATATGTATGTGTATTACAGCCTTGCCATAACTCTAACGGTGTAATAGGTCTAAGAGATGTACAAGAGATCCTAGGCATACCTATGAATGGAGGGAGACAGTCTCAAGAGGTATCATTCAGATCTAGTATGATGCAATCTTGATGTACTTCTAGGAATAGTAACAACCTTAGCCTTGATACAATACATCGTCTCACTCTACAGTAAGTCACATGCACAAGATATGATCTTGGAGTTGAAGATCACGATCTCAATGAAGGTTACATCAATGGTAACCTCTGAAACAATGCAACACAGTGATGATGGACATGGTGATGGTGCATCATAGTGCACAGTGACAATGGTGCAACACAGTGATGCATAATGTAGCATGGTGCAACACAATGATGATGGACATGGTGATGGTGCAACATAGTGCACAATGAAAGTGGTGTAGCACAGTGATGCATAGTGCGGCACAGTGATGATGGACATGGTGATGGTGCAACACAGTGATGATGGACATGGTGATGGTGCAGCATGGTGCAACACAATGATGATGGACATGGTATGATGGTGCAACACAGTGATAGGTACAACAAGGTGATGGAATCACCTGAGTCTAGATAACTGCCTCATGTTAGAGAAGATCTATGCTCTTAATTTTGATAAGTCAAAATGTTGACTTCTGATGTATATGTACTATCTCTCTCTCTCTGTTGAACTATTGAAGAACACATAAGAAGAATTGATAAAGGGTTTCCCCACATTGGGGTTTGTCCCTCGCTGGCGCCACATCTTGTGTCCTCTTGTCCTGGCTTGTCTTCTGCGATCTATGTTTATGTTCTATCTGCAATTTAATTTAATGTTGATGTGATTGCTAATCTGGAAAAGATATTGAACTAATTGTAAAATTGAAATAAATTGCTCTAAGTATAGAACATACCTAAAATTAACATCTCTTCATCAAAAAATTACCAAAAATATAAAACATGAAGATCACAAAAGACAAGGAACACAAAGATGTAGGTTCCAGGCTAGGGTAAAACTCCACAAGTGGGAAAACCCAACCAACTTGTATTCTTATAGAATCAGATCAAGAGAGAAATCCAAGACCTCCCACAAGACCCAAATAAACTCTCCTTCAATCCTTCCTCAAGCAAGTCAAATCCAACAGAGTCAACAGTGGTCAACACTCTTCAAATTTGGTCAAACTTTGATTTTCAGCCCTGCCATTATTCCTGAAATTTTCTGCCCTTGCAATAGTCTGAAATATTTCAGTTGTGGCAGAATTTAGGGCAAAAATCACAAGATTCACTCTCTATCTCTATCTTTACTTTCACTCTTCTTCTCCTAGATTTTTGCTAGTTTTTCTTCTCTCTCTTGCACAAAAATCGAAGTGATGATGAGATGATCGAATGAGGTCGAGTTGCACTGTATTTATACACATCCAGGTGGTCGAATTGGTTCCTTTCTAGGGCTGACTTGTCCAAGTAGGGTCGATTTGCTCTTGTGGGTGACAAATTGACTCTTTTGACTCAAATAAAATTCTTTCCCTCTTTCTTCAAAAATTATAAATGGGACTTGACTCAAGTACAATAGATTGACTCATGATAAATTTCTTTTGACTCAATAAACCCTAGAAGCATGAAGAACATGTTTAACTAATCAAATAATAATAATAATAATAATAATTTTTTTTCTTGTTTTTTCATTTTACATGAAATACATAATTATACAAGTACAATGATAATTATGAAGACCGAACCTTGTATATTTGATGGAGGGGGTTGATTAGTTCTTGAGTTGACTTGAGAAATGGGGGAAAAATAGAATTAATTTCAACATTTGAATTTTAAAATTTAATTTTGGAGCCATAATGTTTCTTCCAAAATTTTGAACCATATTTGAGTATATATTAAAATAATTAAATTTAATCTTTTAATGAAGATCCCTCATAGAATTCAATAATTAAATTTATCCCCTCATTAAGTCATTTAATGAAACTTGCCGTAATCTAGCAAATGATAGCTTGCCACATCATCTCCCTTTGGGGACTTCAACCACAAAAGAGGGGGATTAATCTTTAATCATGCATATCTCGTAGACCGTGAGGACCCACGAAGCGCTCCACATATGAAAAAAATCAACTTGACGATGACTATCATCCTATAGGAGTCTCATGCCAAGAATCATGACAAATATGATTGACAGGTGCAGGGCAAGGGTAGGGTATGATCATCCTTCAAGGGATCCAAACCCTAGCACTAGGGTTTCATCAATGCATCATCTCATCTTACATACCATGGAAATCAATGATGATATCCTCCACTTGCTTGACATCAATGACAACATACTCAACAATTTCCCCCTTTGCCATTGATGTCAACACACTGATCATCCAGGCATGGTGCATAAGCTTCCCTTAACTTCATGCTTCTTCTCTTCATTTCTTTCCGAGATTCTCTCTCCCTTTGACATCAATGGGAAAGTGTGGCTGACACATCCTTTTCATTGATGATATCTTCATTTGACATGGCTTCCCTTGACAACGTGCTCTGTTGCTGCATCATCTCTTCTAGTATGCAGGCTTCCCTTGTCTCCTCTACATACACCAGTTTGTGCATGAAATCTTTGCTCAAATCACATTAGCCTTTTTTGCAAGACACATTCCCTAGTTGCTAGCATATATCAATGCATCAATAGTGTCAACACTCAACATCAACAAAGATAATCCAATTCTAGCATCTGAGATGGGGAAGTCAAAGGAGGATGCTGGTAGTTGTTGCGAAGGAGGAGCATCTCTCAAACTCCAAATTGAGAAGGATGAAAATGGAGAGATGATGATAAGAAGTTTGTATAACAGTCTTAGTCCAGTATTCAAGGATCAAAGAAATGAGAGTCAAATACCTAGCTTGTGTGGACATCAGATATTCTTTAACAAGCTTTGTGCCAAATCTTTAATGTTGTAAACAACATTAGGAATTACTCTATCACTTTCCCAAATAATGCTTGCAGGGAACTACGTATTTGCTTCATCGAATGAGATAGAAGATTCAAGGATCTTCATTCCATGCAATTTCATCATTACAACTGATATCTCTCGACCTACATTACTTTTGAAATTTCCCAACACATGATGCCAAATCGAATATCCTTGAAGCGATTTACAAATGCTTTGATTTATGTCATTAATGTGCAAGGGTATGCCTGAATGTGCAGCACTTTGCAAATATCACAAGTCTTCCAAGTTCAGATCTGAAGTGTGTCAAGGTCATGAAGGAGGGCCGCAATAGGCCTCAAGTCCTTTTGAAATAGGTGTGCCTTTAATGTCCCCGCGCGTCCATTGTCTAAGTAGCAAGCGAATGTTTTCAGACAATAAGGCTATAAGCAAACTACTGACGTGGACCAAATAATGAGAGATGGTTATGCAAGGTCCTGATTTAGTCTTGTCTATAGTGATGTGATCAAAAGGAATCCCCCCCCCCCCCCCCCCCCCCCAACCCCCCCACACACACATATACTTAAACTTCGCTTGAGAAATCTACACACAAATTTCTTTGTTGGTCTGTAAATAAGGGCCTCAGAGTATAGGTTGCTAAGATTTCAAAAATAATAAGGCCGCAAGCTCACAAATTCATATTTTTGTAACTGAGGATTATGCAATGTCTTTATCCTTCATTTTCTAGACTAGAGCCTTCAGCGAGCCTTTCAACTGATTTGCAAAGATCCCCTTGGCCATAGGTGTATCTTTGAGCTATTTTTCAAATGGCCAAATTAACCTTGGAAAGCTCAAAATAAGGACCTGTAATGAACCCCAAACACCATACTCGCCCCCAAAAAAATCTCAAATCCAAAAAAGTTCCAAATAAAATACTCCACAAGGCCGTAGGTGTTGAGAAACCAATAAGCAAGCAAATGGGATTGATTTCTCTTACTTGATAATTGCTTGTGAATGTTTGTTGGCTTCTTATTTATTTTATTATGTTCTCTTTATCAAACAATTACCAAAAATATAAAACATGAAGATTACAAAAGACAATGAACACAAAGATGTAGGCTCCAAGCCAGGGTAAAACCCCACAAGGGGGAAAACCCAACCAAATTCTCTTCTTATAGAATTAGATCAAAGTGAGAAATCCAAGACCTAAAAACCAAGACCAAGACCTCCCACAAGACCCAAGTAAGCCCTCCTTCAATCCTTCCTTAAGCAAGTCAAATCCAACAAAAGCAATGGTTGTCAACGCTCTTCAAATCTGGTCAAACTTTGATTTTTGACCCTGCAATTATTCCCGAATTTTTTGGAGCTACAACAATCTAAAATATTGCACGTGTGGCAGAATTTAGGGAAGAAACCACAATGTTGTTAGTTTTTGTAGCATCGGATGTGTTCTAGCCCCAAAATTTTGTGGAGAGGCTAGAATACATGAGATCTCCAAAACCTAGAAATCATTTATGGAAATTCCGCCTAAAAGTTTCCTAATTAGATTATTAACCAATTTTTAAATAATTTCTAAGTCTAAACTTAGGGAATATGGTTAATTAATCAGTATTAATTGAGATAAGGCATGAATCATCTAGAAACTCACACGGATCGACCCAAAAATGATCCTAGCCATTGATTAAGTTTTAACCTTGGTTGTTGGTGCTCCAATAGTGGATTATAAAAGAAAGTCGATGTGGTGATGGAGATCATCGAGTGTAGATACTTAGTTGCCTAGGAAATTCGATTTTATCAGTAGCAACAACTCAACAGAGAAGATAGAGCCAGAGGGTGAGTAGCAGGTGGAAGAGGAGAGCAACAACATTCTGGAGAAAGTTTTTCAGTTCTTGGAAAAGTCGAAGGAAGGAAGGCTGAATTCTTCAGAGGGCCAGCTTAGGGATTGGATAGAAACTGATACAACCATCTCAATGAAGATGTTGTGGAAGCTATTTCGGAGGCAGAAAATAGCTGTGGGGTGAGAAAATTCTCACAATATTTTTGCCAACGTTTTCTTCAGATTAGATTGCCAGCTGGGCATTTAAATTATTGTACTCAGAATTACTGCTAAACATTAATATAAAACCCTCATTTTCTATGCCGGTTTTGCCAAGTTGGGTTTTTCCGGGTATACTTGTCCAAAAATAACCGTGTCAATTTTATTGTGTGTGTGCTAGAATTTCTCAATTTCCAGTATTTTGTTTTCGCAATATTATTATGGTGAAAATAACAACTGTGATTTTATTCATTATTTGCCGTAGTAAATAAAGTGCAGAATTAATTTCTGAGTTAGAAGAATAATCTCCAGTTGCTACAATAGATAAAATTTCACAAATATTCTCTCTCCTTTGACCTTCGCTCTCTCTCCTTTTACTTTCGCTATTCTTCTTGTACACTTTCTCTAGTTTTTCTTCTCTCTCTTGTACAAAAATCGAAGTGATGATGAGATGATCAAATGAGGTCGAGTTGCACTATATTGATACACATCCAGGAGATCAAATTGGTGCCTTTCTAGGGCTGACTTGTCCAGGCAGGGTCAACTTGGTTTTGTGGGTGAGAAATTGACTCTTTTGATTCAAATAAAATTCTTTTTCCTCTTTCTTCAAAAAGTCTAAATGGGACTTGACTCAAGTATAATAGATTGACTCATGACAAATTTCCTTTTGACTCAATAATCCCTATAAGCATGAAGAACATGCTTAACTAATGAAATAATAATAATAATAATTTTTTTATTTTTCTTCTTTTTTCTTTTTACATGAAATACATAATGATACAAGTACAATGATAATTATGAAGACCGAACCTAGTTACATTTTTCAATAGTAGGAAAGTAGGTAGATAGAGCGAGCTTTTTTTTGTCACTTTGTGAGTGAAATGACTCCTTTATATATCTTATGGAGGGGGTCGATTAGCTCTTGAGCCAACTTGAGACATGGAGGGAAAAGAATTAATTTCAACATTTTAATTTTAAAATTTAATTTTGGAGCCATAATGTTTCCTCCAAAATTTTGAACCTTATTTGAGTATATCTTCAAATAATTAAATTTAATCTTTTGATGAAGATCCCTCATAGAATTCAACAATTAACTTTATCCCTTCATTAAGTCATCTAATGAAATGTGCCATAGTCTAGCAAATGATAGGTTGCCACATCATCTCCCTTTGGGGACTTCAACGACAAGGAGGGGGTCTTCATCTTTAATCAAGCATGTCTCACAAACCGTGAGGACCCACAAAGCACTCCACATATCAGTAGAAACAACTTGATGAGGACTATAATCCCAGAGGGGTCTCATGCTAAGAATCATGACTAATACGATCAACAGGTGTAGGGAAAGTGCAGGTTATGATATTCTTCCCAAGGATCCAAACCCTAGAGCTATGGTTTCATCAATGCATCATCTCATTCTACATACCAAGGACATCAATGATGATATCTTGCACCCACTTTGACATCAATGACAACATACTCAACAAAGAATCAAGATGCTTGTAGATTAGGGTTGATTTATCTTACTTGATAATTACTTGTGAATGTTTGTTGGCTTCTTATTAAATTTATATTCTCTTCATCAAGAAATTACTAAAAACATAAAGTTCACAAAGAGACAAAGAACACAAGAATTAGGCTCCAAGCCAGGGAAAACCCAAAGAAATGTTCTTGTTATAGAATCAAATCAAAATGGGATATCGAAGACCCAATACCAAGACCTAGACTACCACAAAGTCCCGAATTTAGCGCTCTTCCAAGTCTTCTTTCAACAAGTCAAAGTCAAGAAAGTCAACGTTGGTTAAACCTCTTTCAAATCTGGCCAAAGCAGAAATTTTGGACCTACAGTTTGGATTTGAAGTTCAGACCTTTAATTTCACAGAGTTGCCCCAACACCTTCGCACGTGTGAATAGAAACAAGCTAGAAAACCAAATCTTTTGACTTCGCTCTCTCCTTTGAATTTTGTTGATTTTCTTCTTCCTCTTGCACTAAATTCAATGTTGATGAATTGGTGATGAATGAGGTTGAACTTGTCTTATTTATACATGTCTAGGAGTGTCAAATAGCTACCCGTTGGGAAAACTTGGTCCGTGGATGACATTTTGATTCTTTTGACTCAAGGTAAACTAATTTTCTTTTTTCTTACAAGAAGTACATACTAGAAATGGGACTTTGACTCAATTTGACTCATAATAAATTTTCCTTTGTCTCAATAAACCCTATAAGCATGAAGAACATGGTTTGACTAGAGATAAATAATAACAATGAATATAATAAATGAATATAATAAATACATAGATAGTACATTTTAATTACATTATGAAGACCACAACTAGTTACATTTCCAACATTCTGGTGCCAAGTTGAGTGAAGAGGGCTCCAAAAATTGTCCTGTATGGGTTTCCCCCTAGATCTTTATGCAAATCATTGCGTGGGCCCCTGTTTTGTGTTTGGGGCAGAAAATGGGTCTCCTAGTGATAGAATAGGCTAGTTATGTTCTGACGTTGAGTGTTCAGAGAATGGTTCTAGCCATCCCGTGTCTCAAGGGATGAGACAAACCTCATTTGGGCCTCGGATCAACTGCCAAACCATGTGTACATTGCTAAGCCAGCTGGGGCATGCTGGTCCAAGTGCATCGTCTCGTGAATAATGTGGGGCAAAGCACAAACTGCTTGGGTGCTGCAGGTGCCCATGGAATGTAATGATTCTCTACAAATGATAGGAGTCCCATGGCTCTCAACACTTCACCTGGACGGTGTGAAATTCTCCTCTAGAGGACTTAGGCCACAGTTAAGTTGTCCAGATCATGATGAAAACCACCTGCCAATCACACACAATGTATAGTGCTGCATCTTCACCATTAGTTGCAATTAATAATTGGTCTATCTAAGTGAACCAATGTTAGGTCCCTACACTAGTAGTACAGGGACCATGTTAGGTCCCTATACTGCTAATGTAGGGACATAACAATGAAGTTTGTTAATCATGGGCAATTTGAGACTTCATATGGGGCTTCCCTTCCAAATTTGGGGCTTTGATCTCTTAATAGTGTTACTTGCCTAGGAAGGAGCAACTCATAGACAACCCTATTGGGTGTTCCCAAGGATAGCAATAATGAGGAAGTCCTGATAATGGGTATATATATGTGAGGAGGGAGCAACTGTGGATGCATGAGTTACCCCAACCTTTGTTTTTCCACCACTATTTAATTATGTTTGTTTTTTCTTGATTTTTCCTTGCAATACTGCTCAAAGCTCCCGGAAATGAGAGCACATTGTGTATGATGTAAAGTAGCTATTACCCCCTTAAAACTGGGGCAGTTCATCACCCACCAGGGGTTGGGACATGCATGGGTTCTTTTAATGATGTGAGGGGCACTCATGGGCCCTAGGAACCAGGGTGATGGCCATAATGATAAAGAGTAGAGCTCATGCTTGGCTTTTGTCCACGTGCTGTATTAAATTTCCCAGCCATTTTTTGTATTTTATGATTTTATTTTTCTTTCGTTTCTTGGTTATGGCCATGATATGCTTTTAACTTTCATTTAGCTGCATCAACCTTCAAGGCAATGTTTTCAAGCCCAACCCACATATGTGTACAAGGGGAGGGGGTGTGCCATGTGGGCCTAGTGGTCATGTGGACCCAGAGAAAGGAAATGGTGAAATAGGGCTTGTAATGTGCGGTGGGGAGGGAAAAATATGGAATGGGAAAACAACACCACGCTACCAAAATCAGGGTTTCTCATGTAGTACCATTCCTAAAGCCATAGGCCAATAGGTGAGGTCCCACTGGACTATGATTGAAGATTAACCCCCATTTAAGGTGAGGGAACAAAACCATGGTCAAAGCCCTTCCTTCTTCCAAGTTATTTAATAATCCATGCCCAAAATGCCCAAATGAAATACAAGCATAAGCACTTGATTGCACAATGAAAAACATACCTTTTGGGTTAGATTGCCCACCTTCTAACATTTTCTATTGACTGATGGGTGAGGAAACATACAACTGATGCAGGTGGCAAAGATAAAGCGACACATGACATCGGCTACGACATGGATATCAAGGGCTGCTGGCTACCCGCTGGAAGAAGATGATTAGGAGAAAAGGTCTCCTAGGGCTACCCACTTTTGGTGGGTAACACAACACATTGATGGGAGTCATTTGGCAACCAGTTTTTAGTTAAAGTGCTCAGCCAAGTTACAGTGTTTCTGGGGGTGAGTGCAATTGTTTTGTTTTTGAGAGCATTCAGATGAAGAAGAAAAACCATTTGGAACAAGAAAGGCTAAATGATCATGTCTTTGTGCAATACAACCTTCGACCAAGATACCAAAAATTTCAAAACAAAAGACCTGATACAAAGCCCATTTTGTTGGAAGACATTGATGCAACTTTAGAATGGGTAGATGACTCTTAGCTAGGAGAGTTTGATGCTGATTTTGATATTGATGCCATGGAGTTGGGGGGGGGGGGGTTGATCCCAATGTACATCTAGTAGTCAAATCAGGAATTGAAGGAAGCATAGCACTAAGGATGGCACATTCAAGCACTAGTTGTGCAGCTCGACCAAGTTGTGGTTCTATTAAGTCTTGTAGTACATTGTACTACAACTACTATTGCTAATGAGGTTGTGGATGTCCCTGAGGACTTTCAGGACTTTGAGCTAGATGAAGTTTATGTAGCTCCCATTGATGATCCCATTTATAGTAGTGGTGATGAGTTTGATGAGTAATCATGTTGATTAGTGATTTGTACTAGGTTAGTGGCCCAGTAACTTGTAGCATGGTTTTTGGACTCTAGAGGCCATTTAGAGCTTCATTGATTATGTATTTTGTTGTTGATATTTATTCCACTTAGTGCCATTTTGATATATTCACCCTTACATGGTATATAGATGAGAAAACTTTGCATATTTTGTCTCTAATGGTTGGGAATCTTAAAAATAAAATTTTCATTAAAAACTAATTATTTTATGTAATTTTTTGAAAACTGGTTCTTTGAATAAGTTCAATCTGAGTCTGATTCGAAAACCGGTTTGATAGGTAACTGGTTCGAAGATTGGTTCCAAGTTTTTAAACTATGCACCAATAGAGTACTTCCACCCCTCCCTAAATAATGAGCATAAATAAATGAATAGTAAAGCCACTTTGAGGGGGAAACCTCCTAGTTAAATATATCCTAGTATAGAACAGAAGATTATTATTTAATCGAGTCCATTTAATCTTTATATATATGAGACGAAATATTGTGAGATGGCCAATCTAACACTACTAGGCCAACCTAAGAATAATTAAGTATAATTAATATAGTTATGAATAAGGGTCAAGACCATAACATCCACCACTGTTCCGTTCCCTCAAAACAGGAATTGATACTATGAGCTCCCCGTTGTATTTTTCTTTTTAGTTTTGAACTTACCACTCGTAAGAAGATTGAACAACAAAAAGCTACTGCATTTGTGGAACAGCTGAATCACATACAGGCTAAAGCTAGGGAGATGCAAATCTCAAGTCAGATACATAGCTCTCCATGATTAACATAAAGTCCAACATCAATACCAGTGGAAGATAAAGTTTGCATATACTTAGACATGCAAATACTTCATAATCAACAACATCATAACCTTAAAGTCATTCAACATGGTCACTATACATACATAAATTCATTTTGCTTTGATTTACAAGCTCCACTTGGAATTTGTTTTGTTATCAAAGTTGGAAAACTCAAGCTATATGAGCTACTACTCATATTGAATAAAAAGGTGCAAATTGCTCCTCAGATAGACACGATCCTAGATTTCCAGACTCCTCTATCAGAGATAACTCTTATCGAAATCATAGCTTGGACCACCTACAAAAAATAGGTTAATACTTGGTTGGCGGAAATAGAAGTTTAGCAACTTTATATAGGTGGTTTTACAGACTTCAAACCACTTTTGAACAACAATTTTTATATCGACAACAAAACATTGGGTAATTTCCCAGCCCCAGACAAAAATATACAAGGAGTTATAAATCAGTGTAATAAGTCCTAGATATGCATTATTAGATATTTTTTGTACTTGATTATAAATGTGCTTATTGCTCATTACTAACTCAACATGCGAGTAGACATTCATTTCAACTCTTTTTTAATGAGTTTGACATGTGACCAGGAGAAGACATATTTAGACAAGTTATCTTTAATACTTTTTCTAGAAAGCAATTAGAATGTGAATGCCATAAAGTGAGTTTCTTCCCCTGAAAGGTCATGACATATAGTTGTAACAAGCAAGCTAGAAACATGTGTGGCATTTTTTTTTCTATATTGCAAGTAAGTTATATTAATCTTTCGCTATTAGGAGGTCTTTTCCTTTTCTTATCTCATCTTATTTAGTTTTCTATGGTCATTTCATTTCTTCTTCTATTGTGCAGCGCAAAGTAATAGTCTCGTTTTGTTCAAAATTGCTTCAGGTGCTATACATAACAAGAATATTTCAATTATTAGGATCTTATATGGTCATTTCTCTGGATATTCAGAGTAATATGGTGGAATTATTATGCTTTTACTCATAGCACTTGAATCATGTCGAAGCGGAATGATGGTTTTAAGTGTTAAATGCAGTAAAGGATGTATTAGTGAAAGAGAAAATTGGAACAGGCAAGATACTAGCATTTTTGGTATGTTGAACAATACCAGTATCTTAAAATGCAATTTTATTTTGCTTGTTTATGAAAGATTTTATGCTGGGAATTTCAGCTTATTATGCAGATCAATTTCTACATGTTAAAAAACAATTGATTACAATTCTATGTTGCAGCTTCCAACAATTGAGGTGGTAGTAAAAACACCTCCTCTTACCCAAAATCAAAGGAGATCTCCCATTATTGTGTTGGTTGTTTGTCCAACCCGTGAACTTGCCAGCCAAACTGCTGCAGAGACTAATACATTGTTGAGATATCATTCTAATATTGGGGTTCAGGTAGTTGTTGGGGGCACTAGATTACATGTGGAGCGAAAACGGCTGGAAACAGATCCTTGTCAGGTTTGTGTGTTTTCTATCCAACATGTACTGAAATAATGGAACATAGAGTTCTTGAAGATATTGCACAAATTTTTTGATTAAGAACTAAATGTTTGTCTTGGCACATTCAGTTTCCTTTATAATTAAGGTTTGCCTTTGACTTTCACAATTTTCACGAGAAAAAATGAATGTAATATAAAAATGTAATGATGTAACAACTTGAGTATTTTTAAAGTTTTTTTTTTTAAAGACAGAGTCTTCTATTATATAATTACAAAATACATCAATATTGTACCAGGGTTTGCTTCCTCTTCCAACCCAAGCTAGAAGAGCCAACATATAAGGCTGGCCACCATAATTTGAATATCTAATATACTTTCTGAGGACATAACCTTTATTAGCTACTTGAATTTAAAAACCTTCCTTTAACCAATGAAAAAAAACTTCAATATGAATTCAAATTTCCTGCTGCGTTAAAAAATATGTTGACAATGTTTAGTCAAGAGGAAGGAGAAAGTAGTGAATAAATTGGTCATATATTTTTGTGCATAAATTTGAATCTCCAAGAAGGATATTCCTTCAATGTAGAGGATGGAATGACATGTCAAAGAAGTGACGGTAAGATGGAGAAGACAAAATGAATTTGTTAATGATTGACAAATAACCAAGAGTAGCTCAACAAGTTTGTTCAGTACATAAGTGATGATATATAGTGGGAGTGCAAAGACCACTCCTATAAAAGCAAAGATCAAAGCTAATCTATATGATATAGCTGAAACTAACACAATGCCAAAATACAATGTGTTGGGGCTGAGTAAAAGGGAAAGAGGCTCAATGCTCCAAGTGCCTCTCGTCAAATCAAGGAGAGAGGGAATCCTCCTTTGAAGTTTGGGAATCTCTTATACCATTTGAGGATGAAGTAAATAATCTTTATGTAGAAGCTTGGTAGAAGGAGTCAAACTAGCCTAGGGGATGTCACTTTGTCTAGAAGAGGTGACCCTTTGGCATGAACTACCCTTGAGATCTCATACGAAAACTTTGTAAGGGTCTCACTGTCAAATTTGGGCTGCTTCCTGGGGTCTTTCTGATCTGAAGTTGGAATCCTTGTGCACTCTAGTTGCTTCTTTGTGCCCCTGTCCACTATGAGCATTGAAAATAAAGATGTCATCCTTTGAGTAGAGTCTAGTTGAGTGGGCAGTTGAAGAATGAGCTCTAAGCTTGAGAACATCTCCCAGCTATGATTTTAGGCATCCATAGTTTAAATTTTGGAAAAAGGTGGAGAGGGAGTTATGAGACTCCTTGAATAGATAGTGGAATCGACACTTGTATTTCATTCTAGTGAGGGCATTAGAATGTAAAGTGCTCCTCTGACTTTGTTCCTATCAATGGTATATCTAGCATAGTTTGTTCCCTTGTGGCATTTGGTGCTCATCTTTGACCTGAAGTTGATGAGAGCCCACCTTGAACTGGCATAGGGGTATCTTGAGCCCATGCATCTAGCATCGAAGCATGTAGGGGAGATGAACTATGATATTGCCCTTGAGTTCATGGAAGTGTTGTATGTAAAAATGATTTGAATATCAATAAAGAAGACATGGTTACCAATTTCTACTTGTTATTGATTCAGTAAATCTTTGGAAGTGATTCGACAACCTTACTAGTCTAAAGACAATTTCGATTCTGAAGGGGTGTCTTACAAACTTTGCCTAGATGATGGGATATGGGACCATTCTTTGGCACCTAATGATGTGCTGGACTTGGGGTGGGCCCTATTACTGAAAAGTCTAACACCTAAGTGCAAAGCCTCACTAAGCACTCTAGATCATGGGAAACAGTGAGATCAACCACCACTGTCACCTTAGTAGTTGCTTTCCTGTCATTCTTTGAATGGATGTTATCCCCACAAGGAAGGATTCGTCAATAGATCTCAAGGATTAAGTAACCCAAGAATTCTTAAGGTGAATACCCTCCAAGGAATCTATATAAATACCTAAGGATAATATTCAACAAGGTAGCACTGCAGGTGAGATGAGGTAACGAGTTCAAAGGACTTATGGCTATGTCTAGAGGGCTAAGATAGTCCTGGAGATGCTCAAATAGAGCCCAAACACATGCTACCTTTAATTTAATTGTTGTCATTATTAATTAGGGTTGATAATAAACACAATTTAAAGCATGAAATATTTATGACAACAATAGAAAAACAACCTATAATTAATGATAAACAATAAATAAGCAAGGCTATTGAATGAGTAAACAAAGGAAAATGTTATAACAATTTTTCAATGGTTGGAAATGCATGAAACCACTACTAGACCCTAGACATCAGTTTTAAAAAGATGGTTGAGAAATGCATAAAAATGATATTTTTCCTTTTTGAATATATTAAATGCAAAGCCTAACCCTAGGAATATGAAATCCAAGATATTTTATGCTAAAACACAGATTGACATAGCCTAACCCTAGTTTACCCTATAAAAGGTTGCGATCAATGGTAGAAGATCTTGATTGGAGTGAGTTAAGGGAGAGAAAATCTCTCAATGTAAACCCTATCAACTTTCAATCAATTGGAGATTTAAGGTCAAAGATGTTAATTTTTAGGTCTAGATTGTCCTCTGCCGTAGATAATTTCATTTTCAATTTTTTTTCAACATTTTCATGTAACATTCACCCCATAACATCATTTCATCATTAGCAATTATGTAGAGAAAACAATAACATCAACAATGTAGCTGAACAAAAAGGAACATTAGAAGGCAAACATGCACAATGGAGACACCAAGTTTTAGGTTAGAGACCAGGGTAAAAGCCCAGAAGGGGGAAAAACCAACCAAATTCTTCTTTTTAGATATTCATCAAATGTTCAACTAAGATACAAAGTACAATATCATGAAACATCATCATCAATTGCATTAGGCCACCTAGTGCCATTCCAACAACATACCATATCATACTGTCATAAGAACATTATCACTGTCATACTTCACTGTTACTGTCATAGAGGTTCTGCCATCACTGTCATATCGTCTTTATCATCCATCATTATCATGTCCAGTCATACATCATTGTCATGTCAAGCCATACATCATTGTCATGTCAAGTCATACATCATTGCATTGTCATATCATGCCATGTATATCACTGTCATGTGAGTTGCCATACATCCCTGTCCATATACTGACACTGTCATACTAACTTGAGGTTATTGACATTATCATTATGTCACTTTCAAGGGTTACTGTCATACTAGGTTTCTGCCATATCAAGGGTTACTACTATGTCAATGTTACTGCAAAGAATACTGCCGTATCAAAGGTATTGTCACTGTCACATGCCTCCTAGTCACTTCATATAAGTGTATCCAAGTCACTCAAAATCACTGTCAACAAGTTTACTTGCTCACTGTCATATATCATAGACTTACTGTTATATAGGTTACTAACTTACATCAAGGTTACCATGCCATATATTGTAGTCATGAGAATTTCCATAAAATGCCATCACAAAGAATAAAAATTCTAATCATGGAGAATAGACTGGAGCTACCGGTGGTAGAATAAACAACAAAGAGTAACAATGTGAACCATGGAAAAATAAATTCGAGCTATAGGTGATAGAGCGAACCACAAAGTGTAACAATGTGAACCATGGAAAAATAGATCAGAGCTACAGGTGATAGAAAAAACCACAAGGAGTAACAATGCAAACCATGGAAAAATAGATGCAAGCTACAAGTGATAGAACAAACCATAAAGAGTAACACTGTGGATCATGGAAAAATAAATTCGAGCTATAGGTGATAGAATGAACCACAAGGAGTAACAATGCGAACCATGTAAAAATAGATCCGAGCTACAGGTGATAGAACGAACCACAAAGAGTAACATTGTGAACCATGGAAAAATAGATTTGAGCTATAGGTGATAGAACTAACCACAAGGAGTAACAATGCAAACCATGGAAAAATAGACCTAAGCTACAGATGCTATCAAGCTCCTCAAGGTATATGAGACCGAGTCTTAGAGTATTGCTGTAAATGATGCGTTGCCATTATTATATATGCGACACCACTGTTATAGATTTAATGCCACAGCTATAGATGCAATGCCACTGAGTGTGATGTCACTGTGTATAGAGTGATGCCATTATGCGATGCTACTATGTATAGAGTGAGCGACTGAGAATGTGTGCCAATGTAAATGCGAGTCCAGGAATACAAACGAACCACAAAGTATGTGTGCGACTGTAAACGTGAGCCTAGGAACATAAGCGAACCACAAAGTATGTAAATCGAGCCACAAAGCTTATGTATCGAGCCACAAAGATTTGCGAGAGCCACAGGGGATTGGCGAGCTGCCAAACAAATGTGAGCCGCTAAGAGATTAGAGAATGTGAGGATTGATGTGTCTTTGAATGAGATCCAAGAGTTTCCTTTTATACAATTCGACAAAGGAGAAAGGGGTGCCATGAGAATTAATATGACCCTTTTACTTGTAAAGTTGACTTGATGAGAGACCTCAGTTTGTATTAATAAAAATTCTCCTGAATATATATTTACCAATTTTGATGATGCTTTAATAATTATTTGCCCAATTAGATTTTGTCACATCAATCAATAATATTTTCCTTTTATCCAATTTACATTCTTCTAGGGGCAAGATGGGCTTTCCTTTGGGGAAGTTGGGTTTCTATGGAAAATTTATCCCATAACTGCCTCAATTTTCAACAAAAGAATGCTATACTAAGTTTCCTTGATAGATACTTTGTGAATTTTTTTTCAAAGGAGTTGGTAGAGCCATAAAATGTCAATATATCAAAATGAAAATTTATAGAAATCCTATGTAATATTCCTAGTGGGAAATATTAAGTGATAACAACAAATAAAGCATAAACATGTAACCCATAAAACTAACACACCAACATAATGACATTGCACTAAAAATTGTACCGAGAGCTAAGCAATTTTATTAACTGAGAAAACAAGGTACATATAAATGAATAAGAGGAACTTGGGCTTGCTACAACAAGCTAGTCAAGTCCCAGGTGAAAATGGAGCTTCTCAAGTGCTGGAAACTTGTCTCCCCAAGTCTTTGTGCTGACCCAGTAAATTCTACTACTGTTGGTTGGAATGGAATTGGTGTTTCGACCCTCTAAACTGCTCGGAAAATTCCAGGAAATTCACTGGAGCCTCCCACAAGGAACCCAGAATAACCCAGAAAAATCTCATGGACCCAAGTGGTGGAAATGGTCCCAGAGTGAACTGAGCCTTTCTCTAATAATTTTTGTTGCTGGCTGCTGACTAGAACACCAATTTCTGCCAGAAATACTTCCCAAAAAATTCTATGAAATTAACCTCGAACTCCTCTCACTAAACCCACAAAAACCTAGAAAGGGTTTGGGTTGAATCCATCAACCCCCAATGACCCCCAACAAGTGCAAATCACCCAATCTGGCCAGAAAACGTCCCACAGTTTGATATTATGAAACTATGCCCAAATCTACCACTAGCTAAATTCTCCCTTGAGGTATACCTCCAATCTTCGACCCTTATCTCTCCACAATTCTTCTCCTTTCTTCCCTTGTGTAGGCTAAGCCAGAAACCCCTATGCACTTCCAAATGAAGAGAATTTTGTAACACAATTTTTTTGCTCTCTATCCCTACAAAATCACCACAAAATTCTTGGCTCCAACTAGGAAAATCTTCTTGCAAATAACCCAAACTCCAACTCGCTGTATGCTGGACGACAATGAATAACTCGAATTTCCTCTACACTTAGGAAATATGCAGAGCTGGGAATACTACTATCAATGAAGCTCTATGAAATCCCTACAATGGACTTTCCGAATTCCCAACTTGGTAGTCACTTGAAGTACTCCAAAGATGGGGTGGAATTCTGCCTGGAATTCCTGTGGTAAACAACACTCTACCCTTGTGCTAAACAACTAGAAGAGAATATGAAGTGTTAAGTGTAATAGTCAAAAGATGATAATAAAATGAGTCCATCCTCCTTTTATAATTTCTCCCCATGCTTCTAGTCTCGTTTTTTTTTTTTTTTCGTGGGGGCTATTTTCCACTATGTGACTTTTGCCTCCATTTCAATAAAATAATAAATTTCCACCAATCTCCAATAAAATAATACTTGCCACCTTTCTCCACAATAATATTTGCCCCTTTACTTAATATCATCAAAATTAGGCAAAATTCCTAGGCTCACAAAATTAGGGATATTACAGTCCCCACCAAAAATTACTTGTCCTCATGCAATGTTGAAACAAGTGCCCCTCTGCCTACTAATCACCACTATCATCACCAGTATGACTAGGGTCTGAAATGTGCCACTAATTCAACCCCGATCTCTGCACTATCTGATCATGAAGGAATCTCTCAATACTAGGATCCCAAGGCATCCTGATCAATGTGAAGCACCCCTTGCTCCACTCGCCGTCCAACTAGGTATAAGCTCCAAAATCCCTCTGCATACTATCAATAAGTAGAACATCATGATAATGTAGGACTTTGTCCAATTCTCCATGAAGCTGCCCTTCCAAGTAGTCCACCTCATCACACCAAGAGTAAACCCCTGAAGATACAACCCATTCCATGTGGAGACGAAGTCTCTCCCACATGTGCTCCTCCTGATATCCTCCTACTGAACAACTTGCCGTGCTGATGAAGTCCCCCACGTCATTAGCAAGTCATTGAAGCCCAACAAAAAATCTAAGTGATCTCCCCATATAGTAGCTAGCTGTGCATCCCTAAAGGTTGCTGAGTTGTCTAGTACTGCGATTCCTGCGTCCCATGCTTGTCTCAGAAAAATGCCACCATGTTGTCCCTGCGCCACTTTGACTCGAATAAGCTTCTAATCATGTGCACATTGCAGCCTCCTCCCCTGAAACCTGGAGGTGAAATATCGACAAAGGCCAAGCTCATCCTGCCCAGGTGTCTCTATGATGTCACTATCTAACCACCCATTGCTGGTTTTGATCTTGAGCTGCAACTAAAGAAGCCTACCTTGCCAAACAATGGAAGCCTTAGTGATCCCCCATGTGTCAACCTGAAAGTGAGCTAGATCACCCTTTTCTATGGTCCTGCTCCTCACGAGATGGAGTGGCCTATCAACCAACTAAATCCCTGGATCCCCTAGCCAAACCTGCTACGACATAGCTCTAACAACTACTAGAATTTGTCTGTTCCTCGTCCCTAGTCCCTGCATGCAACTGACATATAGGCCCCATATATCATGAACTAATCTGATGCATGCTAAACTTCCCTCTGCTTGCCACTGCGTAGTACCGATGACTACTCGGAGCCACATGTGCCAAATAACTACCCCTTGAAGGCAACCAATAGATGGGTATTTGATACTTGCAATTGACTCAGTGTATGCGGACTCGTCCTTCTCCTGGCAACCATCACCATTGAGTCTTCCATCCCCCCTCTTGATAATGTGCCGATACAATGTCTGGAGGTCAAACACATACTAGAAATTTGTCTCAGTCATACACGGTATCCGCTTCTCATGAATGGTCCTGACACGCCTTGTGGAAAGAGTGACACATGTCTCCCTCATGACTAGCTCCCCAGGCATAGGTTCACTGATGAACAATATGCCACCCCTGCAGATGATCACCTCATCCCCCAACTTGTGGCTGTCAACTCGTGCATCGACCCAATGCCACAACTGAGAAGTCCCTCCCCTGGTGCATTGAGTGTCATCCCAATATCTCAGGTGAGCTCCTTGTCCCTCTTTGCTCACGCCCAGAGTGTCAAATGAAAACAACGAAATCATGTGTGCCTATAAGTGATGTATAAGAGGGACAGGCGTGTGAGTCCCCATGAATACCATCTAGTATTGCTCATTTGCGTCCCCGTCGATCTTGGGTGAATTGCACCCAAAGGTATGCCTGGTGTCTCCATCCATAAGTGTCCTTGGAGGCAACCCTCCAAGACCTTGCTGTGCAACATCATATGTTCTACATCCCACCGAGTATCCCTGCACAATCCTCTTGAAGAAGTCAGCCAACAAAATGAATAAAATGCAGTCATGTCGGCTCAAATAAGATGACACATCTCTTTGTTGGTTCATGTCAGCTAAATATGGAGGACAAACTACTATATATACCCAACTAGGGTCTGCGCAAAACAGAGGCACAAAAACTCGGATTCTTTGAATTCTTCGGATGGGTACAGGTCTGGAATACGCATTACAGGAGGGCAGACAATCTCGGATGCCACAATGATGAAACTTCGGAAGTCTGTCTATGGTGCAGTATGCGGATACCTTGGTACAGTCTTGGTGGTCACTGTCCATAGTGCAATCTTAATGATGAAGGTCTTGGCATACTAAAGACACAGTCATAGTCTTGACATACATGTTAGAAGAAGGATCTCGATAACACTCACTGTCTTGGCATATATATTAGACACAGTCACAGTCTTAGTGATCATCGTCTCACAGTCTTAGTGCATTTATGATGAAGAGGATCTTTGTGATCATTCAGTCTCGACATGCCTTCTAGACATAGTCATGACCCCAGTATGGTTGCAATCATGGTCTCGGTGTTCTAATCAAGATCTCGATGTAGCAATGATCTCAGTGCAGCAAGGTGCAACAAAGATGTAATAGCAATCAAGATCTCGGTGGTGTAGTAGAGATGGCCTCAGTGTTGTAGCAATGATGATGATCTTAACAGTGACAAAGAAGAGGATTGGTGTCTTGGTCTTGGAGTGGCGAAATAGGTCAAGGGTCATGGTCTTGGTATTCGTCAATTGGAATCTCTATAAGAAGAATTTTGTGCGGGTTTTCCTCTCAAAGAGTGAGAGGTTTTGGCCCTGGCAGAAAGCCAATATCTTGTGTTCTTGTCTCTTTTGATTTGGTAGCTATTTGATGAATTAAGAAGACACAGTCTAATAATAACAAGTGAAGATTGTGGTAAGATGAAAAAGTTAAAAACACCTCACAAATAGTTATCATGACTAGAAAAATCTCTTTAACTCTAATTGCCCTAGATTCTTCAACACTTTGTAAATGAGTAAATGGGTGTGTGTGACAATGAATTTCCTAAATCGAATTCCCTCTATTTATACGAGAGAAACCAGGCAATTTAAGTCAATAACTTAGTAAATGCCCTAAAAATAATACTTTAAATGATTACAAGTTAAGTAGATCACAAACCAACCTGAAAGACAACTATCTTAATGATAAATCATAATAAAAGGCTTTTTTTTAAACCCCCAGTGTGAGTAAAAAGTCCTCCAATGGTGACATCATCCTCCAAAGGTGAATATCTCCATCAAAATGTCCCATGGATGGATCAAAAGAGTGCTCACTCAAAGGCCATCTCCTCATCAACAAGTGTGCAATCATCAAGCAAAACCCTCCGCATCAACATGTCATCATCAAACAAGCCCACATTATCACTCCAAGCCAAATTAAGGTGACATCACAATGCTAGGGCATGATGTCATCATCCAAAAAGGTATAACATCCTTTCATGAGGGATCTCAAGTGATCATTATCATCAAATTGGTCTAGAAACAAGGCAATGTCCATCAAGAAGGTACAATGCTAACATGGGGGCATCTTGTGGTCTCTGGAGTACTAGGCAATGTGCTAGCTTCAATGTGTAGTGTTCTAGGCTCTGAAGGGAAAGGAGAAGGTCATCATTAGTGCTGGATACATCCCAAGGTCAATGCTCCTCATAAAGGCGTCAAATTCCTATCTATGATTCCTTGAAGGGTCATCAAGTGGGGTTGGACGCCCTCTCTAAAGTGTTGGAAAAGTATCAAACAATCCCGAAAGGGATGGCAACTATAATTGGAAGCAAGCATATGAAACATACCCTCAAAATTAAGTGACATCATCATCATAGGTAAAATAACTATAAGAGTATAAGAGTGGGCCATATCTAATGCAAAAGGCATCGAACTACTTCACACAAACATCATCCTCAAATGTCTTCCTAGATCAGGTTTTGTAAGCATGTTGGAGTGCTTAAATATGGGAGGATTATTTGGAGGCCCTGTTATGTGCTTCCAACCTGAAGGGGAGGAACAATTCCTAATCCGACACATCAGTTATCAGGTGCAAGTGAATAGTGGTATTATTGGGATTTAGTTCGTTGGGGATACCAACATCTTTGTATCGGATATGAAATTCCATCATTCTTGGGCATTATAATGTGAAGAGAGAAATTTTGAGGCCTGAGTTACCCCTGTCCTTGACTTATTTTTACCACCCCTCTTGTGCACCTTTCTCTACATTGATTTTCATTTTCTTTCATGTTCTGGGTGATAAGCTTTCATTCATGCATCATTTACCCCATAAAGGTAAAGCAATTTATTATTCATCGGGCTTGGGAAATCAAAGTTCCTTTCATTTTGATTACTCATGCATTAACCATGAACTTGGTGAGGGCCAATGTGTGGGGTAGAGCTCGGGCTAGGCTTTTGGCCACGTACTGTATTATATCCTAGCCATTTTTTTGCATTTTATCATTATGGCTCATGCTATATTTTTTCTTTTTCTGCGTCAACCTCTTAGGGAAATGTTTTTGAGGCCCCTGCTCAAGAATGAGGAAAACAGGGAACCAATACCGTTGACAGATAGTAATCAACCCGAAGGTGGGACATGGATACAAGGGAAAAATGGGAAGTGTTAAGTATGGATTACTATGAGCAGACAACGTGAATCAATGCCTCCTATTTGTGCCCCTCCTAGAAAATGAAAGAAAGGCCTCATGGAAGGTCACATTGGATTAGAAGCAAGGGATAACCACTAAGGTGAAGCATGGGAACAAGAGTACAACTCAAAGTTGTCTATCATCCATTTCAACTTGTGATCCATACTATAATGCCCTTATTAAATGAAAGCACTTGATTACAGAAATGGTGAATGTACCTTATAATAGATGACCCACCTTCTGATGATGAGTAGGCTAGATTTCATAAAGCGCTAATTGGAGCTTGTATGGAGGCTAAGTTGCACAAATGTGGTGACATTTGAAAGTTTTCAAAATGGGTACAATTAGAAACGTGACCCGACAAAAATGGAAACATCGGGTGAAACTTCCTAAGTATATTTAATTTTTTTTAGAAATAAGTTAATAACACATTATGTTGGAGGGGAAAAGTATAATGACACTTAAATGACATTTTAGAAGGGAGACCAAATCTATCTTAACTCTCATAGATGATTAGATGATGCAAAACTAGCCTTTATAGATGAGGTTGCATATTCAAGATTCCAAAATCAGCCTTTATACATGAGGCTATATGTGCTAAAAATGAAATAATATATAAGCTAAAGACAATTACAATCACTATAATTATAATCCTCATCCTAATCAACAAAAATATAATAAGATGTTTCTTCAACATAACTATAGTGTGGATTGTGTTGTTGCCTAATCCACACCTGGGCTAACGTGGAGAAAATATTTAATCCACTTGTTGTGGCCTCGAGGGCAAGTATCAAGTTGAGTAGTTGTCACTCAATTCTCAACTCCTCTGTCGAGGCCAACTCCTAGTGATGCCAAAGGGGGTTGTCCCTAAGAAAATAACTAAGGCTCAACTAAGCTATAGCAAAGTAAGAAATGTTGTAAGAGTTAATTGAATAACACAAAAATACATTAAACCTGTTATGCTCCTATACCAATAGGTGTCATATTTCATGGTTGACTGGTTAAAATCCCTAATATGTTCATCCTTTCCCTACTGTACAGGTTTCCATATTGAAAATATCAAAAAATAAAAAAATAAAAAGAGGGTATACCCTAAAAGAAAGATCAAAGGGTAAAAAGAATGAAGTGGTCAAAATAATAAATGAAAGAAATGAACCCCAAAGAAAAGGACCAGGAAAGTGTGCAAGTCCAAATGCTATTACTATTTCATGTTCTGTAAATAAAGTTTCATGTGCAGTTTGTTGAACTTTATACTGCAATTGATGAATAGCCAAACAGCTTAATCCTGGCCAGTTCATCTTTGAACTTCTTGTTTTAGAGATAGAGAATAAAATCTGTACAAACTGTTTAAACTTGGCAGATAAGTAGATAGGTAGAGAAGCAAAGGAGCTCAACTGTTAAACCTGAGCCCTTGGATGTGATAAGGGTAGATCTAGATAGGATTGCAGCAAAAAAGAAAAGAAGAGAATGAGGGTTTGCCAATTCAAGTGCACCCAATGGCAAAAGAAGAAAAAATGATAGGTATTGCAGGCTGGGTAGGTAGTTTTGATGTTGCAGAAAGAAACTTGTGATAAGTTTTGTCTCTCAGAATGATGAAATCTTACTATCATCACAGGTACTATGACAGAAGCATAACTACTCCCCTCCATCTTTTTCCTAAAAAATCACTTACTAATTTCCCCCAAGAGGTATTGAGATCTACTCAATTTCCCAACTTACTCCATCTCATTTCATAAAAAGGCCTAAACAAAACAACATTTTACTTAGGCACAAAGCCATACTTCTTGTGTAAAACCCTTTCATTCCCTTAGCCTAAGTTTCTCAACATTAGACATAGCGCTTATTTGTACATCACTACTCATATTAACTCTTAACATGATAGTATTAAATCTCGTATAAATTCCCTTTCCATCGTATTAATATAACTATACAATAAAAACCCATACATTAATATTCCCCGCCCCGGTTTTAATATAAACCATATCACTGTTCAAAATTTGGAATTTATAAGTTCACTTGGAACTTATTAAATAACTCTCCCCACACGCAAATGTAAAAGTTAATTAACATCTGGTTAATTAACAGTTTAATCCCCCCGACAACTAATCAAACCCGCCCCGATATGGTTAAAAATCATTATTTAAATATATGGGTCTCGCGCCATTGCCCTGAGCCATCTCCGACATACCGTCGATCGTTAGATCTGGGCCCACTCATCCAACGACCCATGATTGTATCACAAGCCACTCCGCTGCTGTACGTTAACTCCTAAGGAGCCAACGGTATTGCCGCTGTACCGCGGCCACGCATCAACCTCCCGCCGTGCTCGCTACCCCTCCGCCCCAAACTACTCTGGCCCATAAGCAGTGCGGGCCAATACCACTTACCGCCCTCCCGCTAACCCCGCCCACTGACGTCACTGCCATGTCACTGCCGAGTCACCATCCCGTACCCCCGCGTCACGACAAAACATCACATCCCGGTGACGTCATCCGACCAAAAAGCACCAAAAAGCCCCGCGAAAGCCAAATTTTGTTAAAAGGTCGAAAAAATTTCATTTTCACCCATTTTCATTCGTTTTTCTCTGCAAAAATGTTTCATGTAAACTACCTCCAAGTAACTGCTCAAGCATACAGTTCACCACCCAGCCAAACAAAGTCCAGCATCCTGCTCCGCAGCTCGTCGGTCAACCTGCAATTGCACTGTACGCTTCCAAAAATAGGTATTTACCCCAATTTGCCTCCCAAAATTGTAATTTCACTTTTCCTCTATGAATTTTACCCAAAGAGCCGAATTCAAGCTAAATTACGTCTATAGCTCTCATAAAAATACACCCAGAACTGCTGTTTTGCCCATTTTTTCCACAGAAACTTGACCTCCAGCTCGAAAACACAGCAAACAAAAATGGAAGCTCCCGTAGCCCTCAATGTCGCGCCCCTCAATGCACCTCATAAAGACTAGGATTGGTTACCCTTGGCGGACATATATTTTCAAATTAAAGAGTTATCTGGTGATATGAACCATCTCCAGGCATTTTGTAGAATTAGGAATAGTCATCTGAGTAACTCTGATATCCTTGGAATATGGGAGTCCAATCTCCCCAGGTATTACCTTCCCTCAGTCAATGTGTTCCCAGATATTATCCACCAATGCTGTGCCAATTATGACCCTATCAGTAAAGCAGTTATGACCCCATCCCAAACTGTTCTCTTTTACATAACTGCTGAATCTATCAATGAGATGTTACACTTCCATCCAGCTCAGCCCCTTGCTCCTCTTTCCATGGGATTTTTGCTTGAGCAAGGCTCTCAATTGCCCAGTGCAAAAATAACCCAGATTGCTCAATTATTCATGAAACCAGATTGCCAGCCCAAAAGCCCACCTCCCTATGTGCATTCCTGGTTTACTGAAACTGGCAGGCTTATTCTTGACATGATATCCTATATCTTGGGATTCAAAACCAGTGAATTTGTTGATGAGACCATCTTAGTTATGTTGTCAATGTTTACTCCAAGACAACCCCCTGCTGTCAAATATGATTATGCCTCTTTCATTGCCAATAAAATCAATGAACAATTCATAAATCTGGAAAGAGAAGGAGTCTTCAAGTACACCTCATTCATATATCACCTTTCGCTATACTACCAGCTAGACATTTTTTTATTTCCCATCAGGAAGTTGGATTCCAAAGGAGAGAGGAGGTCTGTGATCTTTTGGACCTTAGTCTTCCACAATGTTTGTGAATCCCCTTATACCTACTGTGAATTCATTGACTGGTTTATACATCCAGCCTCTACTCTATTGATAAGAGCTCCTCCTCCTAGGCTCTCTGGTGATATAAAGAATATTTTACAGCTCTCCAAAAACTACAGAATAGGTGACTGGTACCTCTACCAGAATCACATCAAAATCAGAATATATGGCTGTGAACTTTGCCCTTACAAGCTGCCCAGATATGTGCCCATGAGACTATTTGCACTGGAGTATTTCAAGCAACTTATCAGTGCAGATTTAACTCACTTTTGCAATGTAAAGAAAAATGCCCAGCTGAGAATAAGAAACCAATTAGGCCCTTTTATCATTAACAAGTGGGAGGCATGGGAAGATGTTGATAAGATATTAGGGGAAGACCTTAAATTGAAGAAAAGTTTCTGGTAGGTTCCATATGACCCAAATAGCTTTATAAGTGACAAAAAAGTAAGAAACAGGCTATCAGCTTACATACATCATAGGATCCCTGAAGTAGAACAATTTGCTAATCAGGATGAGTGGGTAGAGGGTACATTAATAGAAGAACTTACTCAGCAAGAAAAGATGGAACAAGCTATGAAAGATCTTGAAAAGACCCTTGACCTGGACTCTTTTGGACATGTATCTTTCAAGCTACCTCAGCAAGCCGGAGTGGGTGCATCCTCTGCTGGAACTTCACAACAGCCTATACAGGAAACCAGCACACCAGTTACAGGGTCTTCTAAGGGCAAGGAAGTGGTAGGCACGGACCAACAAGCAATGACTGATCAGCAAGAGAAAATTCCTCCAGTCCAGACCAAAGCAGCAGAGATTCCTGCATTGCAGACTCCTCTAAATGAGGAAAAGGGCAAGAAAAGAGACAGAGAAGAGCCCACACCTATCAGTGGACCTGCTGAGCAACCAAGTGCAAAAAGGCAAAGATTGGATCCTCTGTCAGAAGAGGAAATCATTGAAGAAACAACTGAAAGTTTAAGAGGTGAGAGGGTTACCCAGCAGACTTCCCCAGTGGTGGACACATCAACTAGCTCACACAGGCAGGAGCTAGAAAGGCAACATAGTGTGGAGGTTTCATCCACTAGGCCACCAGGCAAGCAGACTTCTGACATCAAAAGAACATTCACAGAGATAAAGGCTAGAAATGATCGATTGAGGCTACAGACTTACAATCAATATCTTAAGATGGCTCCCGCAAAGCAGCAAAGGTTGATGTCTGCATATGACATAAAAGAGGGAAAAATGATCATGAGTTATTTCAAGCCCAAGGTGCAGCAACCAAAATCATCAGCTGATTACATCAGGACAAATTTGGAGGTCCTAGCCAAGGACATTCACCCAATAGACCAGATTGAGCTGCACAAACAGACTGGAGAGATGGTATACTCCACACTAGCTGAGAAAGCAATGTTGGCTCATAAATTGCAAAATTCCTTAAACAATACCTCTGCTCAGTTAGATTTGGAGAAAGCCTCTTCCCTTGCTAAGGACAACAGGATAAAATCGTTGGAGGACATCATCATCGAACTGGGACATGATCCCAAAGATGCCAAAGGCATAAAGGCACTGATGAGGAAGAAAGAAAAGGACATCGCTACATTGAGAAAACAAATCAAAATGCCTCCTTCTATGCATCCACAAACTGCAGATGTTGTACAACAGAAATCTGAAGAGGGCATGATGGACCTGCTCATGAGATTGAATGAGAGATTGAGTGAGACAGAGCAGGCATTGGAGAAAGCTCTACAAGAAAAGCAGGGAGAGTCGACCTCCCAGCCACCTGAATTAGCTCGAACAATCACTATTGCCCCTTCCACACTCATAACAGCATTGCCTCCCACTGTCCCGGCATCAACAATAGAAGTCATCACAGGAGCGGCATCAACAGTAACAACACCAGGCAGCAGTACAGCTATGAGCACAGAACAATTAATAAAAGCCATGGAGGAATTGAAATTCCAAGTGTTTGAACTGAAGCAAGTCAAAGAAAAATTGGCAAAGGTAGAGAAAAGTTATGATAAATCCAAGATGAATGTGGCAGAGAAAACAAGAGAGATCAAAACATTGGAGAACAAGCTAAGTGCCTTAGAAAAGGATCTCTCTCTGGATAAACCTCTGGCAGAAATCAGAGGAATTTTGTGGAACAACATCACTCAATCCCTTAGTGATGTATGGAGGTCCATTCAAACTATCTATGAGCAGATTGACTTGATAAGAGTGGCCCAAGTGGAAATTCAGAAAACAAGAGTCTTATTGGGACAGATGCCTAAGCAAGCTAACCGGCTAATACATTTTTTAAACACCAAGACCAGTGAAGAACTGGAAGCATTGGAAATTAGAGACAGAACAGGCACCATTCTAGACATCAAGAGAGTTCTAACCATGAGAACTCTAATGCAAAATTTGGACAGAAGATGCCAAGACATGCAGGTAGATATTAATTCTTTCACAGAAAGGTTTACAGTCCTGCATCAAAAATGTTTGCCAAGTCCTCTGGAAATAATGATCGTCTGATGAAACACAAGGACTATGTACATAAATTGAATACATATGCTGTTAACCAAGCTAATACATCATCAATTACTTCAGGAGAAAGAGCACTTCCATCTGGCCAGTCCCTCTATGACAGCCTGGAAAATTTGTTTTACATTGAGCATGAGGTGAAGCATCTGTTCACCATTCCACCTAATTTCTTCAGGTACACAGAGACTGACAAAACTCTAAGGAAGCTGCAGAGACATAAATTACCAGGACCAGAGTGGTGGCAAAGCATGCTATAAATCCTATAAACTTATCTCTGGTCAAATTGAAAATTTTGGACCATCTACTATAATGCAGAACACAGGAACGAATCACACTCACGTGGGTCAAAGCGCATCACATCAAAGTCGAAGAAAGTCCAGCCAAGGCAGAATAACCAGCACAGAGTATCAACAGAAGATGGCCATGAACCAACTTGCAACACCTACCTCCAATACATCTCATAAAGACGGGCAACCAACACAGCATGAATTTATTGCATCTATTTATTGTCTCCCTGTTTTCGAGACTGTCTGTCTCTATCTATGCAAAACGCATTAATTGTCTTCAGTTATTATTTTCTATCAGATATTTTGTAAAGATATTTTGAAATTTTTGTATAAGTACCGCCCCCGACAAAGTATTTGGGGTTGGTTGGAGGTGGATGTTCATAGTCTTGACTGTAATTCTGAAGTTTTTTTTGGAATAAAAGGTTGTTGGAACCATTTTTGTTTGGTTTACTGAATGAGGAATTGCTGCTAAGGACCATGCTACAGAATTCTTGAATCATCTTATGGATCAATAAGTCCCTTCTAACTTGTGTTTTACAATTTCTATGTTTTATCATCTGTGTTTCATGATCTGAATAATAGAGAGAAAGAATAACTCAAAATTTGCTTGATTGCACTCTGTGTTCAGTCTTTGTTATTATCAATGTTTTCTTCATAATTAGAATAAACAGTGAATTCTTCATTGCTCCTGTTTCCCCTGATTCTTTCATATTGAATATTTGCTAAGGAATTCTTAACTGCTCCTTAACATTACTCAGCCATTTTCCCTCTATCAAACATGATGAAGGATTCTTAATTTCCCTTCACCCATTGACTCCATCCCATCCTATTCCAGCCTATAAATTGTTCCATATTTGAATACCTTGCTCTGTAATACCTCCTCTATTAAGAAACCTAATCCAAGAAGCTATCCTCCTTTGACTCCATCATGCCCAATGGATTAAAACTCTTCAATTTTACCTCACTATTCTTTTGAATCTCCGTTCCTCCAACCAAAACTCACAACAAAACCCTTGTACTTCATAACTAGCCTAACACATTTCAAAACAAAGCGAAATTATAAAGAGAGAGCCCTCTCTGGGTGCAAATTGGCTAGAATCTGTATCTAAAAGATTAGTCTGTGGTTACCTCGGTCGTATTCCCTTTCTTACAACTTTAGGGAACTCCGCTCGGGACCTGAATAAATTGTTTGTTACTGCTGTTTGTTTCATAAGCTACAGATGGAGCCTAAAGTTAGCCAGGTAGCCTTTGAAACTGCTTTTGTTTTGCAGTTGCAGGAGTAAATAAACGCTGCTTCAGTCTATCTCCAATCTAGTTTATGTATTAAACAGTTGTCCCAAATACTTGATCAGTTCCTTGTTTCAATAAATCTTTAGGAAAATTCATAATCTCCTCATCTAAAAAATTCCTAAACTATTACAAGAAAAACCAAAAACATACTCAGAAGCTGGCTCCAAAGAAGAAGATCTGTTACACTAGATTAAATCCTGATCCAAATCCCCCACCTGTGTTTGAGAATCCTAACCTGATTCCTAAGAACCTTAGAAGCCAGCTGAGCCAAGAACATTCTGCTAGTTCACCCCTTGACACACATCAGTAGAACCCTATCCAATCTGAGCTTACTCCTGGAAAAGCACCAATCCTTTCTGCCATTACTGTTGCTTCTCCTAGTTCACCATCAGCACTTCAAACTATCTTTACTACTCCCCCATCTACAACACATATTTCAACTGGTATCCCTACTCTTCCAGCTGTCACTCTTATATCTACAAATATGGCAAACCGATATGCTCCCCTGCAATTACCTGTAAATCCAGGGGCCATGCCTCAAGATTATCAAAGTAAAATCACTTATTTTGATGGTACTGGCACTTACACAGCTCAACAACATACCAAGAAAATGACTGATTATTTTGAAAACTATGAGATTGATGATGATGATGTGAGAATGAAAGTCTTTGTCCAAAGCTTAACTGGGGATGTTAGAACCTGGTTTAGAGCACTTCCTGCAAACACTATCACTGACCCAGATGCCCTTTATCAGACCTTCCTGAACAGATGGGAAAAGAAGAAAGATCCTCTACACATTTTATCAAAATATGAAAACTTGAAAACAGGCCCACAAGAAACTGTTCAAGATTACTGCACCAGATTTAACAATGTATACAATGCTATTCCTCAGAATCTCTGTTGGGTCCCTATAATACTAGTGATTACCCCATTACTATTGTAGTTATACCCCTTATTTATATTGATGTACCCATGTAGTGCCCATATTGTTACTATTGTGCCCCATAGAATCCCACTATTGTTATTGTTGTGGCTTACAATATTATTGTTATGTAGGCTTTGATTATATTGTGACCCTTAGACTCCTATATATAGAAAGGAGGTCTTTTCATTTGTATCATCCAAGAATTGTTCATTTATGTAATGTAAAGGAGGTTTCCCCCTCGAAGAGGCTGAATTCTAAGGCGTGGATCTCTCTTTTCTATCTTTTTGTGAGCTGGTTTCATAACATTTGGTATCAGAGCTTTGGATTCTAGGGTTTCGCTGCTCCAAACAGGTCATCGTGGCATTTTCGCTATAACTTTTTTTCTGTGACGTTTCAGAAGTCGCAAAAAAAACCCATTTGAGAAGAAATCGCGCTGAACCTTGGGTCCGAATTTCAGAGCTTTTCGCGTGATATTTTCGGAGATATGATCTGAGGAAGTTGGTCTTTTTGCAGACTCCTGAATTACATTCAAAACAGGTGACCTGGGGAAAATCGTCATAACTTTCTCTCTGAGGATCGGATTGAAATTTCGTAAGAAGGTACAGAAAGAGGACGGACTGTAGTTTCTTGTGGGTGTTTTTCAGATCCAAAGGTTGAAACAGTGACTCGTGGCACGTCGTACAAGTTCGCTCTACTGAACCAGTCTAAAAGCAAGTCACTGTGGGAGATTTCACATAACTCTTCCTTGGAGAATCCAATTTGGCTCAGACTTGTGGCATTGGAAAGAGGACGCAGAAGGCTACTACAGGTAGCAATTTCAGAATTGGATGATCCGAAATTACAGAGATACATCAGATTCAATATCAGGCTTCTATAAAGTGAAAAAAGGTGTGTAGTTTTTTTTTTATTTTTGTGTAAGCTTGGTTTAACAAAATTCAAAGGGCATAGTAAAGCATTATTATCGGTAACTGATGCCCCGAGGAAAGAAAATGCAAACACCTAGTAAGGAACCTGAAAGCTCTAGCATGACTCATGAAGAAGAGGAAGAAATGCTACATGATATATCAAAATTACAAGAACAAGTGCAACAAATGTCACGCTCACAAAAGCTAACAGAAGCTAAGATAAGTGGCGTGGAATCTAAGATAAATGGTGTGGAATCTAAGATAAAGGGCATGGAAGCTAAGATGGAGGATTCGATGGCAAATTTGAAGATAGATTTGAATACAAACATGGAAGAATTGAAGAAGTTGCTACAAGAAAGGGTCACTAATGGTGAAAAGGTAGTAAAGGAAACTCATGATGAGAACAAAAGAAATGTTAATCATGATTCCATAGACTCTAATGTTGGATCGAAGACTCACCATGTTCCAAAAATCGATATGAGGAAGTTTGATGGCAAGGATCCCGCCACATGGATATTACAGATGGAGCAATTCTTCGATCTCAATAATGTGCAAAACACACAAAAGGTACGTATGGCAACTTTATATTTGGAACCAAATCAGTTTGTATGGTATCAATGGCTTTGTTCTCGTAAACAATTTATCACTTGGGCAATTTTTACGGAAGAATTGATAGCACATTATGAGGATACAAAAAGCAACACTTTTTTTAGCCAATTGATAAGTCTCAAACAAAAGGGTTCAATAATGGAGCACATTGAGGAGTTCCAAAAATTGAACATAAGGGTAAAAGATATTCCAGAGGAGCATAGGATTGATGTGTTCATAGGGTCTTTAAAGGATAATATCCAACATGATGTGCGCCTTTGGGAACCTGATTCATTAGAGAAGGCATTCAGGTTAGCAAGAAAAATGGAAAGCAAAATTATGGCAACTAGGAAGCATACCATTCACAACTATAAAGACGGAAGTGTTGTTGCCCATAGTCTTCCACAACCTACAAGGTTGACACCACAACAATTGGAAGAAAAAAGAGCAAAAGGGCTTTGTTACAATTGTGATAGCAAATACACAAAAGGTCATAAGTGTGCTGAGAAGAAATTATTCTACATAGATTGTGAAGAGGAAGAAGAAAAGGAGCAAGAAAGGTCAAAAGAAGAGGATATATTCCAGGAACAAAGCCTAGATGAAGAACAAATAAATCCGACCATATCTTGTAATGCATTGGCGGGAATTACCACTCCTCAAACCATCAAGATAGAAGGACAAATCAAGAAGAAAAAGGTAATAGTGTTGATTGATTCAGGAAGCACCCACAATTTTATTCATTGTAGGGTAGCAAAAGAATTGAATTGCTTCCTATATCCAGCACCAGAGTGTCAAGTGATGATTGCAAATGGAGGAACAATAAATTGTTCTGGAAAGTGCCATAATATCAAGCTATCCATGGGAGAATATGTATTGACTAGCCCAATGCTTTCCATTCCAATGGGAGGTGCTGATGTTGTACTAGGAGTCCAATGGCTACAATCCTTGGGTACAATAGCTTTTAATTTTCAAGAACTTTTCATGAAATTTTCTGTGGAAGGAAAGGAAGTTGAATTAAGGGGTATTGCAGGGAAACCAGGAAAGATAATCAGCTCTAATGGTATGACAAAGCTTCTAAAAAAGGAGCAAAGAGGTGTAATTGCACAATTATGTTCGCTAGATGTTTCCACATTGGAATCATCTATTTCTCCAGATCTCCAAAAAGTCCTGGACAATCATTCCAAGGTATTTGAGACTCCCAAAGGTCTCCCACCTATGCGTGATCATGATCATGCTATTCATCTGATTCCAGGAAGTGTTCCTCCAAACATCAGGCCGTACAGATATCCCTATGTCCAAAAAAGTGAAATTGAACGTATGGTTGCAGAAATGCTAGAGGCTGGTATAATTCAACCGAGTCAAAGTTCTTTCTCAGCTCCAGTAGTATTGGTGCACAAGAAGGATGGATCATGGCGCATGTGTCCAGATTATAGGGAGCTCAACAAGCTCACTATTAAAGATAAGTTCCCCATTCCTGTCATTGATGAATTACTGGATGAATTGCATGGATCAATTTACTTCACCAAGTTGGATCTTCGTTCGGGATATCATCAAATCAGAATGAAGATTGAAGACATTCCGAAAACAGCATTTAGAACTCATGAGGGTCATTATGAATTTTTGGTCATGCCTTTTGGCCTTACCAATGCACCTTCAACATTTCAAGGTTTGATGAATTCAATTTTCAAACCATTCCTTAGAAAATTTGTGTTAGTATTTTTTGATGATATACTAATCTACAGCAAGTCTTGGAAGGATCATGTTGAACATGTTGACAGGGTGCTACAACTATTGGAGGAGAAACAATTATATGCAAAAAGATCCAAATGTTTCTTTGGAGTCCAGGAGGTGGAATATTTGGGTCATATTGTATCTCATGAAGGAGTTAAGGTAGACCCTAGCAAAATTAAAGCCATTAAGGAATGGAAAATCCCCACATCCATAAAGCATCTGCGAGGATTTCTTGGGTTGACAGGGTATTATCGCAAGTTTGTTAAGAATTATGGGAGAATAGCAGCACCTCTAACAACATTATTGAAGAAAGATTCATTTTCATGGACTCCGGAAGCAACAAAGGCCTTTGAACATCTTAAAGAGGCAATGTGCCAAGCACCGGTCTTAGCTACACCGGACTTCACAAAAACCTTTATTGTGGAATGTGATGCTTCAGGAAATGGAATTGGTGCTGTTCTAATGCAAGATGAAAGACCCATTGCTTTTGAAAGTCGTCCAATCAAGGGAAAGTTTTTAAGCAAAGCTATTTATGAGAAGGAAATGTTGGCAATACTCCATGCACTTAAGAAATGGCGACCCTACCTAATGGGAAGACACTTCAAGGTAAAAACGGATCATGATAGCCTTAAATACTTTTTAGAACAAAGATTATCCTCTGAAGAGCAACAAAAGTGGGTCACAAAGATGTTGGGTTATGACTTTGAAATCATCTACAAAAAAGGGAAGCAAAATGTGGTGGCAGATGCACTCTCAAGAAAGGATGAGGATGTGGAAGCATTGTTGTGTGCCATTTCTATTATCCAACCAGATTGGATAAACGAAGCAAGGGAGGAATGGAAGAATGACGAAGAAGTGTGGGCACTTATTCGAAAGCTACAACAAGATTCCAGTACTTCTGATACATTTAGCTGGAAAAATGATTCGTTATGGTACAAAGATCGCTTATACCTCTGTAAGAATTCCCAGCTAAAACAAAAGATTCTTATGGAATTGCACACTTCTCCCTTAGGAGGGCACTCAGGATTTTTAAAAACTTACCACAGGGTTAAGAAGGAATTTTTTTGGGATGGCCTTAAATCAGATATTCAAAAGTTTGTGGCGGAATGTTTGGTTTGCCAACAAAATAAAGTTGAAACAATTAAGACACCGGGTCTATTACAACCTTTATCCATTCCAAGCCAACGTTGGGAGGAGGTTTCAATGGATTTTATCACAGGTTTACCCAAGTCTGAGGGAAAGAGTGTCATCATGGTGGTAGTTGACAGACTTACCAAGTATGCACACTTTTGTGCATTATCACATCCATTTAAAGCCAGTACAGTTTCTACTGCATTTATGGAAACAGTTCAAAAGCTACATGGAAACCCAAAGATTATTGTAAGTGACAGAGATCCCATTTTCACTGGAAATTTTTGGACAGAATTATTTTCTTGTCTTGGTACTCAGTTAGCTCATAGCTCATCTTATCATCCTCAATCTGATGGGCAAACTGAGATAGTAAACAAATGTTTGGAAGGATATCTTCGTTGCTTTGTATCTGATAAACAGACACAATGGGTCAAATGGTTGCCTCTGGCTGAATGGTGGTATAACACTTCCTTCCATACAGCAACAAAAATGACCCCATTTATGGCACTTTATGGGTATCAACCACCATCCATCACATCATATTTAAGAGAAAATTCTAAGGTTCAGGCAGTGGAACATCACATCGAACATCAACAACAAGTCCTCCAACTCTTAAAGGATAACCTCGTGTTGGCACAAAATAGAATGAAACAACAGGCAGATCAACATCGCAGTGAAAGAAGTTTTGATGTAGGTGATTGGGTATTCCTACGGCTACAACCATATAAGCAAATGTCCCTCAAGCAAGCTAAGAAGGATAATAAATTATCACCAAAGTATTATGGTCCGTACAAGGTGTTGCAAAAGATTGGTACTATGGCATACAAATTGGAGCTTCCTGCAGCTTCTCGATTGCACCCAGTTTTCCATGTTTCATGTTTAAAGAAGGTTATAGGCGACAAGCTCCCAGTTCAAACAATATTGCCAGAACTTGACGAGGAAGGAAAAATTATATTGGAACCGGAAGCAGTCACAGAAACAAGAACTCGACAGCTACGAAATCGATCAATTTCAGAGTATCTTATCAAGTGGAAGAACTTATCCGCTGAAGATTCCACATGGGAGGATGAGAATTTTATGCAGAAGTATCCAGAACTACTCAAGCGTTGAGGACAACACTTTTTTGAAGGAGAGGGGCATGTTGGGTCCCTATAATACTAGTGATTACCCCATTACTATTGTAGTTATACCCCTTATTTATATTGTTGTGCCCATGTACCCCCATATTGTTATTATTGTGCCCCATAGAATCCCTCTATTGTTATTTTTGTGCCTTATAATATTATTGTTAGGTCGGCTGGATTATATTGTGACTCCTTAGACTCCTATATATAGAAAGGAGGTTTTTCATTTGTATCATCCAAGAATTGTTCATTTATGTAATGTAAAGGAGGTTGCCCCCTCGAAGAGGCTGAATTCTAAGGCGTGGATCTCTCTTTTCTATCTTTTTGTGAGCTGGTTTCATAATCAGACCTCCTCCATACTTGGCCTTGATCAAATTCCCTGATGCATTTGACTCTGACATGGCATACCAGCTTAGGGAAAGAGCTCTTCGAAGCTTAGAAGACATGCAGAGTATAGCTGTCAGTGTTGAGGCCAACCTAATTTCTAAGCGAGCTTGAGCTAGAGCTGAAAGGAGGATACCCATCAAAGAAGAACCTTCTACCTTAGAACAAAAATTAGATGCTATAATCAAAGGAATAGATATACTTGGTGATAGAGTAGAAACAATTGAGAGGAAATCCCCTTGGGATGGTCAACCAAACAACACTGGGAGAAATCCAAACTTTAGAAAAAATCAGAACCCCAATACTGGAAAGGCTGGCCCTGACCAAAACATTAGACCCCCATTCCAGGAAAACTATGCTGAAGCTTCAACTTCCAGTGAACCAATAGAAGATACTCAAATTAACTTAATGGGTCTCAATAGTGAACAACAAATTTTCTTGACCCAAGAAGACCAAGAAGCTCATACCCTTAATCAATTCCAAATCCAGTCAGGTGAGTCATTTGATTTTAGGGAAGGATATGATACAACCATCTATGAAGTCCACAAGCAATATAATCTCAGGAGCAGAAGGATAGATGTTCCTGAAACTAATAAACAGAAGGATACTAAGCAATCTAGCAAAGCTAAAATCAAGAATCCTCCTGTACAAACCCCTCCTAGAACAAATCCTAACCCAAACAATCCAACAGTTGAAGATATATCAGACAGTCAACAACCTGATAGACAACCTTCCACCTCTTTTCCTCCCAAGGGAAATGTGGAAGAACCTCCAGAAATTGACATAGAAGCAACTTCAGCCCATAACAACACTTATGAAAAAGAAAAAGACGCTGATAAAACAACAGAAAAAGAAAATCGCACTGCCCAAAATGCAAAAATACAAACTGAAAAACTTTTCAACCTTGAGAACGAAATAGGCAAACTAAAGATAGCAATTCCATTATCAGAATTTGCTAAAAACGATGTCTATAGAGAACAAATCAGTAGATCACTGGATTTCAGAAAACAAAGATGCAGTAGATGTCCTTGATGACCAGCCTGAACTAATTTTTGGCCCTGAGGTAAACGGAAAATCAGTGGATGGAGGGGTTCCTCCTTTCTATGTAAGTCTGAATATTCATGATAAAATACTTCATAATGCAATGTTTGATTCTGGTGCTTCTCATAACTTGATGCCTAAATCTGTGATGGAGAAGTTGGACCTAGATATCACCAGGCCATACAAGGACTTGTTCTCTTTTGATTCAAGCCAGGTCAGATGTCTAGGATTGATCAAAGATTTATGTGTGTCATTAGTCCAATACCCTACCAAGACAATTTTAATGGATGTAGTGGTAGTTGATATTCCACCAAAATATGGCATGTTGTTGTCTAGATCTTGGGGTGCAAAGCTCCAGGGATCTTTACAACTGGACATGTCCTATGCTACCATTTCAGTATTTGGCCAGCCAAAGAGATTGTATCAAGAAACTTTGATGAAATACGTGGTGAGCAGCCAGGAAAAACCCCAGAACTTTCCCATCTACTCTATGCATTCTGACATGGACTCTTTCATCCTATACAATGCTGAAATTTATCCCCCAACTGATGTCAAGGCTTTAGCATTACAATAGGAAAAATTCATAAATGAACAATCTAGTGTTCAAACTCAAGAAATTTCTAAAATGATGGATATAACTGACACTCAAGAGAAACTACATGAAACTGAAGATCCAAATCTCCCTAGTAACCAAATTTCCAAGACTGCTGATACCAAATATAATCATGAAATCCTTTGGTACTTGGAATTTGATGGATCAGTCAATAAACTAGGAGCAGGGGCAGGAATTTGGGTATATAATCTAGAAAATGATCATGCTGAAGGACATGCATACAGGTTGAATTTTCGATGCACTAATAACATGGCTGAATATGAAGCCCTTTTGCTAGGACTCAAATTGATCAAAAGCTTAGGGACCACCAGGGTATCAATTTTGGGAGACTCTGATTTAGTCATTCAACAAATGAAAGGGAAATTCTTCACAAATTATCTCAGATTAAGATCTTATAGAGGGGTAGCAATTGAAATACTCAATACTTTTCTGGAAACACAACTTGCCAAAATTCCTAGAAAACACAATTTGCATACTCACATTTTGGCAACATTTTCCAACCCTTGTAAACTGCCATTTGAACCCAATCATCAGTTTACAGCTGAGATAAAACACAGGCCAACCGTACCAGACAATGTGAAGAATTGGCAAGTGTTTGACAATGATACGCAAATTAACAATTTCCTGACCCTAAAAGAAGAATTTTCCAGCATTAATATAGACATAGGCACTATTTGTGAAGTTGATAAAATAGACAAAATTGAGACAAACATTTCAGCAGAAACTGCAACACAGATACTATATCCAACAAAATTTACCACCAAAGAGTTGCAAGAGCTTAAAGAAATAGACATTGATGAAACTATTGGAGGAGAATCTGAAGTTATTGATTTAAAAGATAATTATTTGCCCACAGGATTAACTCCTTTGGAAGATTTCTTTGATTCTAATGATATCCCAAGGAAACCCAAAATGTAGCCTCTAAATATAGACATTGAGGACTGTAATATAGGAACTGAACAAAATCCCAAAATGATAAAATTGTCCAAAACTTTGCCCCCTGACCAAAAGCTTAAATATGTTGAACTGTTCAAGGAATTCCAGGATGTTTTTGCCTGGAGCTATGAAGATCTCAAATCTTTGATACTTTTGTGATCCAACATACAATACCCCTCAAAGAAAATCAGAAACCTTTCAAGCAAAAACTTAGAAGGGTCAACCCTGTACTACTCCCTTTAATTGAAAAAGAAGTCAAAAGAATGTATGAAGCTGGGATAATCGCACCTATCAGATTTTCAGAATGGGTCTCTAATTTAGTGCCCACTAGGAAGAAAACAAGAGAAATCAGACTGTGTGTAGATTTAAGGAATGTCAATAAGGTTTCCTTGAAAGACCACTACCCCTTACCTAAGATGGACCACATTTTACAAAGGGTAGTAGGTGCCTCTAGAATTTCACTGCTGGATGGGTTTTCAGGCTTCAACCAGATTCTAGTTCATCCTGATGATCAGGAAAAAACTGCTTTTACAACTCCATGGGGAACTTTTAAATATGTGAAAATGCCATTTGGACTCAAGAATGCAGGGGCAACCTTCCAACGTGCAATGGACATAGCTTTTGCTAAAGAAATTCATGATTTTCTAGTCATATACTTAGATGATCTCACTGTGTTTTCCAAATCAGATCAGCAGCATCTAGACCATCTGAGACAAGTATTTTTAACATGCAGAAAATATGGTATATCACTAAATCCAAAGAAATCATTATTCGGCCTAGAGGAGGGCAAACTGTTAGGGCATATAATCTCCAAAGACGGCATCAAAATTGATCCTGACAGAATAGAAGCCATTTTACAAATACCACACCCCAGAAATGTCAAAGAACTTCAAGCTTTCCTAGGGAAAATCAATTTTTTAAGAAGATTCATACCTAACTTGGCTGAATTAATCAGATTGCTGAATAATATGCTGAAAAAGGATTCCAAGGTTAAATGGACAGTAGAAGCCAAACAAGCATTTGAAGAAATCAAAATGGCCTTGACCAAAACACCAGTCCTTACAAGCCCAAAGTTTGACAGAGACTTCATAATCTTTTCATTTGCATCAGAACATACTATTGCTGCTATTTTACTACAGAAAGATGATCAAGGATGTGAAAAACCTATAGCCTTTTTCAGTAAAGCACTCAGGGATGCACCTCTAAAATACCCAATCATGGAAAAACAGGCTTATGCACTTGTGAAAGCTATCAAAGACTTCAGAGTCTACATATTATACTCCCATATAGTAGCCTATGTGCCAAGCACTGTGGTCAAAGATATCCTAACCCAAGAGGGGATTGAAGGCAAAAGAGGCAAATGGATGGCTACTATATTAGAGTATGATATTGAAATAAAACCTACAAAGCTGATAAAAGGACAGGGATTGGCTAAACTCATGACTGAAACCAATTGCCAAGCCCTGGATATTAATGAATTGGATAATGAACAGGAGATGGCAACTCCACAAATCAACCAGGCCTTCCTAGAATCACCTTGGTATGCTGATATATGTTATGTATTATTAAACCCGCAAGCTCCTCCAGGGTTATCCAGAACAAAGAAAAGGTTTTTGAAAATGAATGCTTCAAAGTTTTGTATTTTATATGGTGCTCTTTATTGGAAAAATCATGAAGGTGTTTTATTAAATTGTCTAATAAAAGATGAAGCTGATAAGGTACTCAAAGAATTTCATGCAGGGGACTGTGGTGGACACTTGTACTGGAAATCAACTGCTGATAAAATCCTAAGGGTTGGATTCCACTGGCCCACAGTGTTTGCTGATGTCAAAAAGTTTGTCACTGCTTGCCATAAATGTCAAATCTTTGAAGGCAAGAGGAAACTTCTACCTGTACCCCTTAAACCAAGTTCCACCGAAAGACCCTTTCAACAATGGGGTTTAGATTTTATTGGGGAAATCCATCCTCCCTCTTCTGGCCAACATAAATGGATCCTGACTGCTACAGACTATTTTACCAAGTGGATAGAAGCCATCCCTTGTAGACAAGCCAATGATTCAATTATCATTCAATTTTTACAAACCAACATCTTGTCTAGATTTTGTTGTCCTGAAAAAATTATAACTGATAACGCTGCTACTTTCAAATCCAAGAGAATGATCAGCTTCTGTCACAAATACCATATCACCTTAGGCCACTCCATAGCTTATTACCCTCAAGGAAATGGTCTAGTTGAGTCCTCCAATAAAAGCCTAATCAACATTATTAAGAAATTGCTCGAAGAGAACAAAAAAAATTGGCATAAGAAGCTCATCAATGCACTATAGGCAGACATATTAACTACCAAGAGATCCATTGGGACTAGCCCCTATGAACTTGTCTATGGTATGGAAGCTGTATTTCCCTCCTCCTTAGGAATCCCTATAATGAAATTACTGCAAGAAGCTCAGGTGGAGCCCAATGATATTCAAAGAAGGATAAATCAGACTATACATTTGCAACAAACTAGAGAAGAGGTATATCAAAGATCTCAAGTGCTACAAGAAAAACTCAAGAAGATATTTGATAAGAGGACTAAGGCAGAAGATTTTTTCATAGGAGACAAAGTTCTGAAATGGGATTCCAGAAGAGAAGATAAAGGAAAACATGGGAAGTTTGACTTCCTATGGAAGGGACCTTTTATTATCCAAGCTTCACAAGGCAACAATACATACTTTTTGAAAAACCTGGATGGTACAGAAGTAGAAGATGGACCAGTGAATGGTCGGATGCTGAAACACTATTTTGATCCAGTTTGTTGATACATCCTATCTCTAACTTGTACATAGTGAAGTTCAGTTTCTGCAGATTATTATAGCAATAAGAATAGGAAGGAATGTGCAGAAAATTTTGAGGGACAGTCAAGGAATTATACCACTTTGTGTTTTGCCTCATTTTTTAGTTTATCAGAAGTTGTATAAGAAGACTTTGGAGCTGAAAACATAAGAACAAACATTCAAAAAAACTATCCAAAATAGAGTTGCAATTGTCTGAAGCAGCTCAAGAGATATGTATACTTTACATGATCCTCTGTACAATTTTGTTTACTTACAACAAAGGAAGATTTCAGAATGCAGCAAGAACTGTAAATAAGGCCATTTGACCTGTTTTTCTTGACTTTCCACCAGGAAAAGCCATCCCCAAGTGGAGCTAGTGTTATGCTCCTATACCAATAGGTGTCATATTTCATGATTGACTAGTTAAAATCCCTAATATGTTCATCCTTTCCCTGCTGTACAGGTTTCCATATTGAAAAGATCAAAAAATTAAAAAATAAAAAGAGGGTATACCCTAAAAGAAAGATCAAAGGGTAAAAAGAATGAAGTGGTCAAAAGAAAAAATGAAAGAAATGAACCCCAAAGAAAAGGATTAGGAAAGTGTGCAAGTCCAAATGCCATTACCATTTCACGTTCTGTAAATAAAGTTTCATGTGTAGTTCGTTGAACTTTATATTGCAATTGATGAATAGCCAAACAACTTAATCCTGGCCAGTTCATCTTTGAAGTTCCCGTTTTAGAGATAGAGAATAAAATCTGTCCAAACTGTTTAAACTTGGCAGATAAGTAGGTAGGTAGAGAAGCAAAGGAGCTCAACTGTTAAACCTGAGCCCTTGGATGTGATAAGGGTAGATCTAGATAGGATTGCAGCAAAAAAGAAAAGAAGAGAATGAGGGTTTTCCAGTTCAAGTGCACCCAATGGCAAAAGAAGAAAAAATGATAGGTACTGCAGGCTGGGTAGGTAGTTTTGATGTTGCAGAAAGAAACTTGTGATAAGTTTTGTCTCTCAGAATGATGAAGTCTTACTATCATCACAAGTACTATGACATAAGCATAACTAACTCCCCTCCATCTTTTTCCTAAAAAATCACTTACTAATTTCCCCCAAGAGGTATTGAGATCTGCTCAATTTCCCAACTTACTCCATCTGATTTCATAAAAAGGCCTAAACAAAGCCACATTTTACTTAGGCACAAAGCCATACTTCTTGTGTAAAACCCTTTCATTCCCTTAGCCTAAGTTTCTCAACATTAGACATAGCGCTTATTTCTACATCACTACTCATATTAACTATTAACATGATAGCATTAAATCCCGTATAAATTCCCTTTCCCCCGTATTAATATAACTATACAATAAAACCCCATACATTAATATTCCCCGCCCTGGTTTTAATATAAATCATATCACTGTTCAAAATTTGGAATTTATAAGTTCACCTGGAACTTATTAAATAACCCTCCTCGCGCGCAATTGTAAAATTTAATTAACATCTGGTTAATTAACAGTTTAATCCCCCTGACAACCAATCAAACCCGCCCCGATATGGTTAAAAATCATTATTTAAATATATGGGTCCCGCGCCATAGCCCTGAGCCATCTCCGACATACCGTCGACCGTTAGATCTTGGCCCGCTCATCTAATGGCCCACGATCATATCGCAAGCCACTCCGCTGCTGTACGTTAACTCCCGGGGAGCCGGCGGTAGTGCTGTTGTACCGGGGCCACGCGTCAACCTCCCGCCGTACTCGCTGCCCCTCCGCCCCAAACTACCTTGGCCCATAAGCGGTGCGGGCCAATACTGCTTACCGCCCTCCCGCTGACCCCGCTCGCTGACGTCACCGCCACGTCACTGCCGAGTCACCATCCTGTACCCCCGCGTCATGACAAAACGTCACATCCCGATGATGTCATCCGACCAAAAAGTGCCAAAAAGCCCCACGAAAGCCAAATTTTGTTAAAAGGTCGAAAAAATGTCATTTTCGCCCGTTTTCATTCATTTTTCTCTGCGAAACTGTTTCATGCAAACTACGTCCAAGAAACTACTCGAGCATACAGTTCGCCACCCGGCCAAACAAAGTCCAGCATCCTGCTCCGCAGCTCGTCGGTCAACCTGCAATTGCACTGTTCGCCTCCAAAAATAGGTATTTACCCCAATTTGATTCCCGAAACTGTAATTTCACTTTTCCTCTGTGAATTTTACCCAAAGAGCCGAATTCAAGCTAAATTACGTCTATATCTCTCATAATAATACACCCAGAACTGTTGTTTTGTCCATTTTTTCCACAGAAACTTGACCTCCAGCTCGAAAACACAGCAAACAAAAATGGAAGCTCCCGTAGCCCTCAATGTCGCGCCCCTCAATGCACCTCATAAAGACTAGGATTGGTTACCCTTAGAGGACATATATTTTCAAATTAAAGAGTTATCTGGTGATATGAACCATCTCCAAGCATTTTGCAGAATTATAGTCATCTGAGTAACTCTGATATCCTTGGAATATGGGAGTCCAATCTCCCCAGGTATTACCTTCCCTCAGTCAATGTGTTCCTAGATATTATCCACCAATTCTGTACCAATTATGACCCTATCAATAAAGCAGTTATGACCCCATCCCAAACTGTTCTCTTTTACATAACTGCTGAATCTATCAATGAGATGTTACACTTCCATCCAGCTTAGCCCCTTGCTCCTCTTTCCATGGGATTTTTGCTTGAGCAAGGCTCTCAATTGCCCAGTACAAAAATAACCCGGATTTCTCAATTATTCATGAAACCAGATTTCCAGCCCAAAAGCCCACCTCCCTATGTGCATTCCTGGTTTAATGAAAGTGGCACGCTTATTCTTGACATGATATCCTATATCTCGGGATTCAAAACCAGTGAATTTGTTGATGAGACCATCTTAGTTATGTTGTCAATGTTTACTCCAGGACAACCCCCTGCTGTCAAATATGATTATGCCTCTTTCATTGCCAATAAAATCAATGAGCAATTCATAAATCTGGAAAGAGAAGGAGTCTTCAAGTACACCTCGTTCATATATCACCTTCTGCTATACTATCAGCCAAACAGTTTTTTATTTCCCATTAGGAAGTTGGATTCCAAAGGAGAGAGGAGGTCTGTGATCTTTTGGACCTCAGTCTTCCACAATGTTTATGAATCCCCTTATACCTAATGTGAATTCATTGACTAGTTTATACATCCAGCCTCCACTCTATTGATAGGAGGTCCTCCTCGGCTCTCTGGTGATATAAAGAAGATTTTATAGCTCTCCAAAAACTACAGAATAGGTGACTGGTACTTCTACCAGAATCACACCGAAATAAGAATATATGGCTGTGAACTGTGCCCTTACAAGCTGCCCAGATATGTGCCCATGAGACTATTTGCATTGGAGTATTTCAGGCAACTTATCAATGCAGATTTAACTCACTTTTGCAATGTAAAGAAAAAGGCTCCGCTGAGAATAAGAAACCAATTAGGCTCTTTTATCATTAACAAGAGGGAGGCATGGGAAGATGTTGATAAGATATTAGGGGAAGACCTTAAATTGAAGAAAAGTTTCTGGTGGGTGCCATATGACCCAAATAGCTTTATAAGTGACAGAAAAGTAAGAAATAGGCTATCAGCTTACATACATCATAGGATCCCTGAAGTAGAACAATTTGCTAATCAGGATGAGTGGGTAGAGGGTACATTAATAGAAGAACATACTCAGCAAGAAAAGATGGAACAAGCTATGAAAGATCTTGAAAAGACCCTTGACCTGGACTCTTTTGGACATGTATCTTTCAAGCTACCTCAGCAAGCTGGAGTGTGTGCATCCTCTGCTGGAACTTCACAGCAGCCTGTGTAGGAAACCAGCACACCAGTTACATAGTCTTCTAAGGGCAAGGAAGTGGCAAGCATGGACCAGCAAGCAATGACTGATCAGCAAGAGCAAATTCCTCCAGCCGAGACCAAAGTAGCAAAGATTCCTGCATTGCAGACTCCTCTAAATGAGGGAAAGGGCAAGAAAAGAGACAGAGAAGAGCCCACACCTATCAGTGGACCTGCTAAGAAACCAAGTGCAAAAAGGCAAAGATTGGATCCTCTGTCAGAAGAGAAAAATAATTGAAGAAACAACTGAAAGTTTAAGAGGTGAGAGGGTTACCCAGCAGACTTCCCCAGTGGTGGACACATTAACTAGCTCACACAGGCAGGAGCTAGAAGGGAAACATAGTGTGGAGGTTTCATCCACTAGGCCACCAGGCAAGCAGACCTTTGACATCAAAAGAACATTCACAGAGATAAAGGCTAGAAATGATCCATTGAGGCTGCAGATTTATAATCAATATCTTAAGATGGCTCCCACAAAACAACAAAGGTTGATGTCTGCATATGACATAAAAGAGGGCAAAATGATCATGAGTTATTTCAAGCCCAAGGTGCAGCAACCACAATCAGCAGCTGATTACATCAGGACAAATCTGGAGGTCCTAGCCAAGGACATTCACCCAATAGACCAGATTGAGCTGCACAAACAGACTGGAGAGATGGTATACTCCACACTAGCTGATAAAGCAATGTTGGCTCATAAATTGCAAAATTCCTTAAATAATACCTCTGCTCAGTTAGATTTGGAGAAAGCCTCTTCCCTTGCTAAGGACAACAGGATAAAATCGTTGGAGGACATCATCATTGAACTGGGACATGATCCCAAAGATGCCAAAGGCATAAAGGCACTGATGATGAGGAAAGAAGAGGACATCGCTGCATTGAGAAAACAACTCAAAATGCCTCCTTCTATTCATCCACAAACTGCAGATGTTGTACAACAGAAATCTGAAGAGGACATGATGGACCTGCTCATGGGACTGAATGAGAGATTGAGTGAGACAGAGTAGGCATTGGAGAAAGCTCTACAAGAAAAGTAAGGAGAGTCGACCTCCTAGCCACCTGAAGTAGCTCCAACAGTCACTACTGCCTCTTCCACACTCATAACAGCATTGCCTCCCACTGTCCTGGCATCAACAGCAGAAGTCATCACAGGAGCGGCATCAACAGCAACAGCACCAGGCAACAGTACAACTTTGAGCACAGAACAATTAATAAAAGCCATGGAGGAATTGAAACTCCAAGTGTTTGAGCTGAAGCAAGTCAAAGAAAAATTGGCAAAAGTAGAACAAAGTTATGATAAATCCAAGATGAATGTGGCAGAGAAAACAAGAGAGATCAAAACATTGGAGAACAAGGTAAGAGCCTTAGAAAAGGATCTCTCTCTGGATAAACCTCTGGCAGAAATCAGAGGAATTTTGTGGAACAACATCACTCAATCCCTTAGTGATGTATGGAGGTCCATTCAAACTATTTATGAGAAGATTGACTTGATAAGAGTGGCCCAAGTGGAAATTCAGAAAACAAGAGCCTTATTGAGACAGATGCCTGAGCAAGCTAACCGACTAATACATTTTTTAAACACCAAGACCAGTGAAGAACTGGAAGCACTGGAAATTAGAGACAGAACAGGCACCATTCTAGACACCAAGAGAGTTCTAACCATGAGAACTCTAATGCAAAATTTGGAGAAAAGATGCCAAGACATGCAGGTAGAGATTAATTCTTTCACAGAAAGGTTTACAGTCCTGCATCAAAAAGGTTTGCCAAGTCCTATGGGAAATAATGATCATCTGATGAAACACAAGGACTATGTACATAAATTGAATACATATGTTGTTAACCAAGCTAATACATCATCAAGTACTTCAGGAGAAAGAGCACTTCCATCTGGCCAGTCCCTCTATGACAGCCTGGAAAATTTGTTTTACATTGAGCATGAGGTGAAGCATCTGTTCACCATTCCACCTAATTTTTTCAGGTACACAGAGACTGACGAAACTCTGAGGAAGTTGCAGAGATATAAATTACCAGGACCAGAGTGGTGGCAAAGCATGCTAGAAATCCTATAAACTTATCTCTGGTCAATTGAAAATTTCGGACCATCTACTATAATGCAGAACACAGGAACGAATCACACTCACGTGGGTCAAAACGCATCACATCAAAGTCGAAGAAAGTCCAGCCAAGGCAGAATAACTAGCACAGAGTATCAGTAGAAGACGGTCGTGAACCAACTTGCAGCACCTACCTCCAGTACATCTCATAAAGACGGAGCACCCAACGCAACATGAATTTATTGCATCTATTTATTGTCTCCCTGTTTTCGAGACTATCTGTCTCTATCTATGTAAAACGCATTAATTGTCATCAGATATTATTTTCTATCAGATATTTTGACATTTTTGTATAAGTACCCCCCCAGACAAAGTATTTGGGGTTGGTGGGAGGTGGATGTTCATAGTCTTGACTATAATTCTGAAGTTTTTTTGGAATAAAAGGCTGTTGGAACCATTTTTGTTTGGTTTACTGAATGAGGAATTGTTGCTAAGGACCATGTTACAGAATTCTTGAATCATCTTATGGATCAATAAGTCCGTTCTAACTTGTGTTTTACAGTTTCTATGTTTTATCATCTGTGTTTCATGATCTGAATAATAGAGAGAAAGAATAACTCAGAATTTGCTTGATTGCACTCTGTGTTCAGTCTTTGTTAATATCAGTGTTTTCTTCAGAATTAGAATAAACAGTGAATTCTTCATTACTCCTGTTTCCCCTGATTCTTTCATCTTGAATATTTTCTAAGGAATCCTTAACTGCTCCTTAACAGTACTCATCCATTTTCCCTTTGTCAAACATGATGAAGGATTGTTAATTTCCCTTCACCCATTGACTGCATTCCATCCTATTCCAGCCTATAAATTGTTCCATATTTGAATACCTTGCTCTGTAATACCTCCTCTGTTAAGAAACCTAATCCAGGAAGCTATCCTCCTTTGACTCCATCATGCCCAATGGACTAAAACTCTTCAATTTTACCTCACTATTCTTCTGAATCTCCATTCCTCCAACCAAAACTCACAACAAAACCCTTGTACTTCATAACTAGCCTAACACATTTCAAAACAAAGCTAAATTATAAAGAGAGATCCCTCTCTGGGTGCATATTTGCTAGAATATGTATCTAAAAGATTGGTCTGTGGTTACCTCGGCTGTATTCCCTTTCTTACAACTTTAGGGAACAACCTGAGTGATAAAAAAACCATCAACAATTAATATGAAAGATAGGTGCATAGATAATCACATTCAACATTAATATACAAGATGAGCAAGATAGATAATCAAATGATCAAATGACAAAAATGAAGGGCAGTATAGATCAATGCGAAAAGGTAAATGTGTATGCTTGACATGGAAATACCCAAGAATTTGCTTATTCTTAAAAGTAAATGAGATATCAACCCAATGCTGTAAGAGTAAATGTTGTGGAGAATGTTCTTGGTAAGTTTTATTAAGTTAGGTTTCACTTGGATTTACATAAATTAGTTAAGTGAGATGACAAATATGTGGTGATCCGTATGAGTGCACGATTGAAATGTGTGATTGCAAGAAAATTAAATCTAATCTAAGGTGTGTTTCCCCTTAATATTTATCCTTTGAATGAGGTAGAGAAAGCTGCAAGGAGATCCAATAGGAGGAAGCTAGCTTCAATGATTTCCCTGATTTCACGAGTCAGCCAATTGCAAGGAGATCCAACACTAGGAGAATCTAGCTCCAAGCTTGATTTCACAAGTCGACCTTTACTTTTCCCCCAATCTCGCAATAAAGACAAAGTGGTTTTCCCTATTAGACTAAGTCAACCAACAAGCTCCTTCTGGGTACCGTGCAAGGATCAAGCTAGGCTTGCAATGACAGAGAGCATAAGAGAACTTGATGGGGTTCATTACTCTTTGCAAAATTGAAATCTAATCTAATGACATAAAATGAAATCTAATCTATGAAATTGAAACATACTCTAATGTTTTGTGGTGTTAATAAATTTTAACCCAATGAAAGAAAACCACAAATGATGAGACACAACACAAGAGGTCCTTGTTGGGTGGGGGGGATGTGTAGGAGATTCTCCTAGCTCCCAAGAGATTACAATGCTTTAATGAGTGGTCGTATCCCTTGTGAATAAAGGGATAAAAAATGGTTTTGTGAAGTTACAATGGTGGAAGAAATGCTTGTTTTACGAAGGGTACAATATGAGGTTCCTTTTGGGTGCTTTAGATCTTCAAATTTGACCAAATTTTGGCAGCACCTCCCCTTGTAAAATCGCAGGCCTGCTAAAAACCAGCAAGAAAATTAGTGCAAAAAGTGCCCAAAATACTTTTGGAACACTCGAGAATGTTGGTATACAAAAACCTAAAAACACCAAGTGAAATACTAGAATCAAAGTATTGAATTTCTACACTATTTAACTAAGGAAAAGCTAAGAGGCTTGTCTTTTTCTTAGCTAATTTGACTGCTGTTAGGACAACAACCTATTTAGCCTTCACAATGCTAGATATATTAACGAGGCACTTATAAATAGAACCAAGAATTGTTGAAGAAAATTTTAGAACTTTATATGAGGAGTGAAGAGAGAGTTTTGGGGCATTCAAATGCACTTGGAGGCACTTGATGCTAAGTGGGAATAATGCTTCGTTTGTGTTTGGAAATGGATGCTCCAACCGATGAGGTCCCTAATCTTCAAATCTAGAGGAACCTGTAAAACTTAGAATCTTGCAAAGAGATTAGTAGTCATAGGTGTAGATTGCATAATGAAATGAGTAAACATGCTACTCAACTGAGAAACACATGTAAATTTCAACTCAATAATACAAACTAACAAGTAGAAAAATAAACAATTGTTTGTCTTTTGCTTTGGACATCAATGCCCCTATTTAGGGCTAGGATAAAATTTGAAGCAATGAAATTAAAGTGATACAAGGTTACCTCAATAAAAACTCCAAGAAAATCACACAAGTCACAACACTATAAGCCTCCAAAGCCTTCTTTCATTTATAAATGATAGAACAAGTACAAAATAGCAGCACTTCCCCAAGCTCTCAAGTTTCCATACTAGTTTGCTCAAGATAGGGAACTTCAATTTATAACAAAAGAGGGAGTGAATCCTAAGAATTTGACAATCCCAAGGCAACGAATGAGTTCCCCAAGTGTCAAGGATGAGTTGCCAAGATAGGCTACGTTTCTCTCCAAGTGTAGAAATGTATGTTTCCTTGAGGGCCTTGCGTAGGAGCCAAGTGTTTCCTTGAGGGCCTTGTGGAGGAGTGGGCTTTCAAGTGTTCCAGTGTGGCTACAAGTGGGTAATGTGTATATCAAAATATGGTCGTGTGTGGCCAAGTGGTGGAACGAGTCTCCAAGGGTGCACCTCCGCTTCAATCTTGAGTGCAACTCGACATGGCTGTAGTGTAACTTGGCCTTCAATAAATGAGGAAACACGACCTCAATCTGGGAAGCAAACTCGACCCTCACATGTGGGCCAATTCGTCCCCTTGACTTAAGCCCCCAAACTTGGTCTCATGACTTGTCATTTGACTTGTGGTATTAGTTCCTCTTGAGTGATTAATCACTCCTCTTGACTGGAGACATGTTTTTAATATGTTCCCAGTTATTAAATACTTGATTTTTCTTGTCCTTTTCCTCACTTTTTGAGTAAAAGTGATTTTCCACAAGGAAAATGATATTTTGCACCACAAAGTGGGTAATACGATAATTTTGGTACTCTAAGGATGAAAATCAAGTACTCACATCCCACGCAACATTCCCTAGTGCCACTTTTTTATTTGTTACATAAATTTCAATTAAAAATTCCCGTCTTGTGGGAAATTCTTAATTATTAAAAAATCCTATCATATACTAATGCAATTCCGTGAGACTCAAGATAATGCCCAACATGGTAATATACATTAACTCTAGAATTAGGAAACATGGTGAAGGCCCAATTATTGAAACACTCTAGCTTTGGAGGTTGTGAGTGAAAAAACTCAATTAGTTATTTACTGCTAGAAAGCAAAAATAATAATGAAGTGAAAAAAACACTTTGGAGCAACTTTCTTAGTAACCAGGTTGCAAGGGTCTAAGTCTTTTACATAAGTTCATCATGCTAGTGACATTTTATAAAACTCCCCCATGGGGGTACAAAATTTGCATGAAGAAAGAAGAGAGAGAGAAGATAGAAGAATAGAGAGAGAGAAGAAGGGGCAAAGTTGCCTTGCTGGACTTCTGAACTTGAAAAATTTGGTTGGAGACTTATACATTGGGTCATGGCGTTTTCATTTCTTGCTAGGTACAACTTAGTAGGTAACAAATTGGAAGAAGAGTCACCTCCACTTCCACTTGCATCACCACCAATATCAAAAGCAACGGGAGAGAGTTTCAACATTAGGAATTTTGCTTCCACATCTCAATTTTTTTCACCCGTACAAGAAAAAAAGGTGTAGGTTTGAATGCACATATACAATATCTTCAACCTTTGCGATCCCAACCTTTTGTGCTTCAAAAAATGAATGAAACTATATCTTCTCCAATATTTGTTAATGAAGAGCTTGCCACTCGTGACAGAATACCAGTGGCAAGTCTTTGAAAATAAGCACCATTTTCCCCATGACAAGTCCACCATTTAACTAGTTTCATGGTCCTCCTCTCATCCAAAGCTAATATGTCTGCAAAACCCTCTAATCTAGCATCAAAACAGGCAAATTCCTCCCTTATATCAATTTGTAAAGATGCTAGAAACAACCTCTGAAAGGCTTTCTTCACTCCATTGGCCACCTCCTTGTCCTCATGTGGCGCGTTCCTCTTCCCATTGCTTTCAACAATGAAATCTGTTGAAAATTGGGGCAACTATGGGACGAATTTCCCATAGACCCCAAATGAAGCCCATCTCGCCCCAAGAGAAAATTTAAAATTGGGCAAAGAAATATTATTAATGTGGCACTCCTATTTTATGTGACAAAATTACTTAGGTAATAATGATCAAAGCATATTGAAATTATATTTGAATTTGTGATTTCCCTCTAAGTTACAAGTCGGCTTCATATTGTTCATGTCGGCCTACCCTTATTGAATGTGTCCTTTCACACATGGAAACAAGTATAAATTGGGCATCTATCCTCCCACTTTGATCAACCAATTTGGTGGTTCTTTGAGAAAGATAAAATTTAGGTTTGCGGTTCGCAATATCTTCGTGGAACACAATAACTACAGTGGCTCACATACTTCGTTTTGAGGTTTGCGTATCTAACTATGGCTTGCTATTCTTCTTGGTGTCTCGCACATCTTCGAGGCTCGATCTACATTATCTGTGGCTCACATTGCTATCTAAGGCTCACTCTACATTTCAGTGGCTCGTTGTAAAGCTCTGAAATCTTCCAAAATTAACTAACAACACTACTAAGGATACTTACCTGTGCCCTTGCAGTTGATGATGCCTCCAACTCCCTGCTTTGGTTACCAAAAGACCGAATCCACCCAACCAAACTGAGTAGAACCTGGCTACTCAATCTAGTAAGCTTCTTAGTTGAAGCCGACTGTTCCCCCGTGCCCAGAACCTCAGAACAATTCAGGCTCTTCCCGTGGATAATTTCCGTTTATGATGTTCTTCCTCCTTCAGTTTTCCTTTCCTCCCTTCTTTTTCTTCCTCTTTCCCCTGGCTCCCTTCTTCAAATTCTGCTCCGTGGTTTTATCTGGTTTCTTGGCGGTGGCCGCTCTTCCACCAGCAGCCCACCGCTTAACCTTCTGGTGACACCTTCCATGTCACGTATCCTATATAACTTTGTTATGGTCACGTATATAATTCATTTCATTAATTATATTCCTTTATGATTTAATAAAGTACTTTTAATATTAAGATTATAACATTATACTAAGTTATAGATAGGTCGTGACACTCATTTATGTTTCCCGTGGTTCGCAACTATACATTGGCTTGCATCTATAGCTTGCACTCACATAGAGTGGCTCACTTTATGTTTCTAGTGGCTTGCATCTATACAATGGCTCGAATCTATGGCTTGCGCTCACATACAGTGGCTCACTCTATTTTTCCAGTGGCTCACATCTATGGCTCACAATCACATATAGTGGCTCACATTATGTTCTCTAAGGTTCATTTGTTATCTCTGAAGCTTGCACTCATATTACCGTAGCTCACATATCTAGTAGAATGGTTCACATTTATCTTTGATCTCACATTATTGTCTCTAAGGTTCACAATTTTATCTCTGTATCCTGCAATCATATCTCTGTGATTTGTAAAAGTATCTTTGACTAGCAACTCAATGTAAAACAATAATCTATATGACAGTGAGGCATATGACAATAACTTTGATATAAAAGTGAATATATGGTAGCAACTTTGAAAGGACAATGATCTTGATATAGCATAACAATGACCTTGATGAATGACAAAACAATGACCTAATGAGGTATAATCATGACAATGATGTTGACTTTATTATGATCTATATGACAATGAGGAGGCATGACAATGATCTATATGACAGTGATGTAATATTGAATTGGGGACATGACAATAATATATATAACAATGACATGTGATATGGCATGGTAGGAACCTTCATATGGGAGTGACCTAGATAACATAATAGTAACCCTATATTAGTGACCTAGATCTATATGACAATGATCTTGATAGTGACCTTTGACATGGCAGTAACCTTTGCAAGTATGAAAGTGTGTTTATAACAATGATGAAAACTATGAATGGCATGGTATGACAATGATGAATGACATGGTATGACAATGTCCTTATGACAAGTTGACAAGTGCTAATTGAGACAAATATCTGTGCTATATATACATGTTGAATGGTGTTGTAATTGATGTCAATGTCAATTTGTGAACGCTCTTAATATTTGTCTGGCTTGCAATATTTAAGGCTTCAAATATATAGAAGCCTTAGAAAACCCTAGAAGACCCTTACTTGTTGAAGTTTTTGAGGACAAAGATTGGTTGGGCTGCTCCTAAAATCACCATTATTGGATGCTCCTTATCATACTGATTCCGAGACTCTTGACGGTTCGTAAGTTATGCCTCTTGAAATGTCAAAGACCCCTTGTCATGGTCAAAAGCCCCAAAAAGAAGTGACGTGGCAATCTATCATTAGATGGTATCTCAAGAAGACAAAAGGATTTCCATTAAAGAACAAATCAATTACTATGTGGCAACCTTATTTTGGCCTAGACATGAACAAAAATTAATTAAAATTATTTTGATGGTTCAACCCTAATTTGGCTAGGGCTTGGCTCCAAATTGTAATAAAAAAAATGAATTTCAAATTTAAGCTTTCGATTCCGTCCAAAAGGCCAGGTTGGCCTCCCTCCTAGAACCCTCTTAGATCATTATAAAAGGAGGCCTATCCTCACTCCAAAAGGCAAGCACTTGAACACTATTTTTATGATTGACCTTTGCGGTCTTGTACAGTCACAAAGATCTGGAAGAGCAAGCCTCAGTTGAAGATGGATTTAGGTATTTGACATTTAATTTTTACATTGGGTTTTCGATGGGTTAATGAGTATGAAGCTATCTAATGAAGAATTCACTGGAGACAGTGTAAACTATTTCAAATACCTTTTTCCGAAACGTTTTGTGGGTGGGACCCATGATTATGGTTGAAGTTATTTCGTAAGAAAACGCAGGTAAAATTGCACCTACATCTAAGACAAATTTTATGGAGTCTAAAACCTATTCATACCCCTGTGCGTATGTATCATAGTGATCATGATTGCTGTATGGGTGTGCGTTTAACTGGTAAATAACAAGTTATGTTATGTCGACCTGTTTTGATGGAGCAATTGTACTGCAATTGTGTGCAATATATAGATGCCATCAATTTATACTCCTGTAACAAGGTGCGATTGCTATGCTAGTAGCATTACAACTCGTGGATCGTGCTTTAGACTGCGGATGCAAGTGGTTTTGAGCTATTCGAAGTTCTTGAACACATGTGCCTTGAGAAATATCTCTCCATATGGAGTAATGAGTGTGATTAGGAGTTGTGCATAGGATGATTGCTAGGCCTTCGAGACACTGGTCACTCCCACGAAGGATTTGTTATAGAGCTTCTCACTAAACAATCATATGCATGGAGTAAAAGTATAACAGAGTGTATCCTTTGTTCCAGAGACGTATTGACTTGAAGTGGGCGTATAGTGTTTGTCGCTGGAAATTGCAAAGTTTTCTGTTTGAAGCAAAGCGATGTCAAACATGTCATGGATGCTTCAATATACACCGATTTAAATCTGTGCTTGTGTGAAGTGCAAATTGAATAGTCGACACCTGGAAATGGAGAGCACTATTGTAATTGCATGGCTTGTGCATAATAAACAGTGCGATTGTAGTGCAATTTGAAAGTTGTAATGTTAGAGCAATACTCCTGCAACAAAGTGTGACTGTTGTGCTAATGTCTGTGTTTAAATTGGAATTGTTGTGGTACATGCGTTTGAACTGGGATTGTTGTGGTATATGTGTTTAGTTGAGTCAACATCCATGAGTTTATACGAGGACACATGTTTGATCTGCCAGGGCTCATGAAGCTTATAGCCAGTTAGCTTGACATTGGCCATTTTGTATATTTCAAATTATGTTAGATGCATATTGAGCCTCAGTAGTAAGGTCAAAGTGTATATTTTATTTTTGTTTAAAAGTTCATTCTATCATATAATTAGTAGTTGTGGGTGGTCAGCGAGTCATTTGGAGGTTGCCTAGAAATAATCATTTTGTAGAATGTTTTGCACAATTTGGTGATCTAATGAAAAGCCCCAGGAAATTCACAATCTGTAGAACAATTAATTTACTACATGGTTTATTGTAGTTATGTTTTATTTATGAGAGCAATTTCTATCTAATTTGAAATCTAGAAGAAGCTGAGCGATCAATGCTCAGAGGTAACTCTTGTTGAAGTGCCAACATTGATTTAGTTTGGCAATGTTGGGCAAAGCAAAGGACATGTATTGCAATCATGTCAAATATACTAGGGTTTGATGATAAATTACACCATAGACATATGAAGCTAGGGTTTGAGGTTGAGCAGGGACTAACTCTTATTGGTACATAGATGATGAGTGGAAGCTATTAGGGTTTGATATTGATATACTTCTACATGCTGAGCTAGGGTTTGCGAGTATATGTATTACTGCTAAGCTTTGACAGAGGCACATGTGACTTGAGCAAAATTATTGAGATAGGGTTTGTTGTTGATATTCAAAGGTTCATGTATTCAGACTAGCGAAGAAATTATTGATGCAGTGAGCAGAGCTAGTAGGGCTTGATCTTTGAGCAGAAAGAATTGGTATTGTTGCTGACAACCTTGTGCCAGTCTTGTAGATTGTTATTCTTGCAGTTTGTTAGAGTCTGTAGTTTGTTTTGATGATTGATATTGAGCACAATGGATCCAATTTGAAAATTGTGAAACATGGTTTGTCATCTAATTAGGGTGGCAGGTTGGTGCAATGACAAGTTAGAGCTTGCATAGGGCATTAGAGTGTCCTTCCGGTTACAACTGGTAAATCGGGTGTTGGAGCATCGTTCAGGTTAGAGCTTGTAAGCTAGGAAATTGGAACGTTCTTCCAGTTGGGGTTGGTAGACCAGGGCATTGGAGCATCCTTCTGGTTGGAGCATATAAACTAGGGGGTTGGAGCCTCCTTTAGTTGGAGCTGAGAACATTGATGTAAAAATTATTGAAGACAAATATTAAGAAGGGTTTGGTGGTTTTTCTCGCGAAAGGGTTTCCACCTAAAAATCTGTTGTCTATTGTCTTTGATATTGTGCGTTGTTGAATGATGTTGATTACTGATGTGATGAATGTTTATGTTTATTTGATGATAATGATAACTAATGCTCTGTAAAGATAAAATTAACTAATTGAAGAGAAATATTGGTTCACCCCTCTCAGTATTTCCAACAATTGGAATTAGAGCTGGTTCCTTTAGTTGTAGCTTAACAGCTAGAAGGCAAATTTCAAGTGAATCAAAATGGGAAAGTCAAGAAAGCATGTCACCAAGCATTCGTAGGAATCAAAGGAAGTCCTTGATATTGAAATTTTTTCAAAACCTATTACAACTGACAAAGAGAAAGAGGTTGGCCCAATTCTTCTATTCATTGAATCAACCTTTATATTCTGTAAAGGTAAAATGGAATCCTATTTGGGAGCTATTGGATGTAATGTATAGTATTCAGTTGTTACCTGAGACACATCTACTGATGAATCAAGAAGGTACAATTCAAAAGCTATGAGTATCATTAGTGTCGTGCCAGATTCTATGAAATCCAATGTATGTCAGTGCTCATCATCTAAACATCTTTGGGAGAAACTTCAAAATCTCTATGCAGGTAAAAAACATACAGGCTAAGATAAAGATGTTGATAATCGTGCTTCAAATCAAGCAGATCCTCATATCAAAGAACCTGATAATGATGATAAAGAAGCAGAAGAGGACGTGGAGAATGCATTAATTAATGCCTTTAAAGAATGGAAGAACACAAAGAAGGGAAATCACAACAAAGTAACCTATAAAATGAGAACTGTAGCCTCAAAACGAGAACTCTAGCCAAAAAACATGAAAAAACAACCAAAAAACGAATAGTGTGTATGTTGGAACAACATTTTTTTGGGGGGCGGGGGGTAAATTTTCAACATTTTAAAAAAATTTCAGTATTTTTTTTTACTCACAAAAAACATGAAAAACAAAATGTGTTGATGCTGGCATCAATCCTTTTTTTTGTTGTTTATAAAATTCCAACATTTTTTAGCAATGACATTAAAAATAAAATACCATGATTCCAAAAATAATTAAAATATCATGACTCCAAAAATCATTAAAATATCATGACTCCAAAAAACCTAAAAATTCCAACAATTTTCAACCATGACATTAAAGATAAAATATCAAAACTCCAAAAAACCTTAAAATTTCAACATTTTTCAGTGATGGAATTAAAAACAAATATCATGACTATAACAAACCTTAGATTTTCAACATCTTTTGAGATCAAATATCATGATTAAATTAAACCTTAAAAATCAATACCTAAATCAAAAAGTTTGTCTTAGTCTTAAGACAACTTGGAACATTGTAACAAAACTTTAAAATCAACCATCAAATTGATACAGTGGAGGCATGTTTGATCCATTGCAATTGAAACTTAAAAATCAACTATCAAATTAACACATAGTGGAGATGAACTTTATTCATTGTAATGACAACCGAAAAAATCAACTATCAAATTGACACATATTGAGGTCGAGTTACTAGTCGAACATCGACACAACCCCTACAACAATAAATAAATCAATGAAAAAAAATAACCTAAAAAATTAAAAAATAATAATAACTAAAAAATAAAATAAAATAAAATTAAAACATTGAAATAAGATAAATTTAAAATTAAAAATGATAAAAAAACAAAATTAAAGAAAAATCAAATCTAAAAAAATTCTATAAAAAAAACCATAAAACAATGAAAATTCAAACAGAAGGAAAAAAAAGAAGAAAAAACAAAAAAATATTCAAAAAAACCAAAAAAAAAAAGAAAAAAAACATATATATTAAAAAAAATTAAAAATTTCGCACCCCAGACCAATGCCTAATGGGCTGCAGGCTAGGGCTGGCACAACTCTGTTGCCTTGGCCCATTGTTTCTTAAGTCGCTAAACGATTGCTAGGCGGTTGTGGGTTGATTAGCTTCGCCGCCCTAGCTCGCAACCCCTTAACCACTAGGCTGGGGTGGGATGGGTGGGAACTTTTTTTTTTTTTTTTGTCTCTTTTTATATAATATTTAAAATTGTTATTTTTTTTTAAAATTTAATTTAATTTTTTCCTTTTATGTTTTCAATTTTTTTAAATGTTAAAAAAATAGTATATATATTTAAAAGTTTTTTATGTTATGTTATTTATATTTTTTTAACATAAACGTTTTGTGTTATGTATTTTTTTTGGTTTAAGTTTTGGTTTTCATGTTAAGTTTTTTATTTAATAAAGTTTGTTTGTTTGTTTGTTTTTTTTTTTTTTAATTTTTAATTTTTAAAGTTATGTTTTATATATATATATAGATTTCCAAAATTTTAAACATTTTATATTTATTTATTTTTTTTAATTTTTTAAATAAATTTTGATTTGGTTGATTTATAATGTTTTATTTTTTTTTCTTTGTTTTTGAAAATTTTCTTTGTTTTGTTTTTTTCCAAGCATTTGTTTTAAATGTTTTTTTTTAAACAATTTAGTTTTAATTTGTTACTTCGATTTATTTTATATATATATATATATATTTTTGTTATTTTACTTACAATTTTATGCGAATCATTTGAAACAAATTCAAATATTATGATCGCTAGACATAATTGTTATTTTTTCAAGTTTTTTTGGTGCAAGTTTTCCATAAAAATCCTTGATATGACATGTCATTTCTAACGAAGAGGTCCCAAAATGTATATTTTTGTAATTATATCTATAAATGCAATTTTTTTTTTGTCAAATATTTAAAATTATTCTTTTTAGTGTCAATTATTTTATGTGTATTGAAGTATTAATTAGCGATACATAAATATATAAAAAATATTCTAACTTCAAAATATTAATTTTATTATTTTTTAAAACTTTGCAAAAGAATAAAAAATTTCATTACAAAAAAAAATTGTAGGAAAATATAAAAAACACAAACTTGAAAAACCCTTTAAAACAAGCGTCCCAGAAAGAAAAAAGAAGAGAATGACAATTTGAAAAATGGTTAAATGACAAACATTTAAAAAAAAGTGCAAACTTAAGACATAAAAAAATTTAAAGTGTCAAAAATATGCCTTGCAAAAAAAATAGTTGATGTTTTTCAAAATCTGCATGAAAATCACCAACATTTAAAAATAAATTATCCATACGTAATAATATCAGAAAATTTAAAGTGTCAAAAATAAACCCAAGAAAGGGGGTTGATGTGGAATCAACACTTTTCAAAATTGGTCTGAAAATCACTAACATTTAAAAAAATGTTACATAAGGAAAATTAAAGTATCAAAAATATGCTAAAAAAAAAGGTGTATTCTGAATCAACACTTTTCAAAATCGGATGATTTTTTGCTACCTCTAAAAAAGTGAGAACTTGGTTCAGTTCCCATTTGATAGGTTACTGTGTTTCACACACTCAAAGAAGAAATTGCTCTCTTGAAACTCCACAAGTGCAGGAAGCAGAAAAGAAAGAGAAAGACTAGGCAAGCCATTTAAAGGATTTTGGTCAAAGGTATATAATTCAAGTTGATAAAAAACAAAAGGAACCAGGTGCATCTTTAGCATAAATTAGCAATCTTCGAAATGAAAATGAAAGGTAGAAAGAACAAATACAAGATTTTAACAAAGTAATAGAAAAGGTCAATCTTTTAAAGCCGCAAGTAGAGGAGGCAAAAGTAAGAAGAAAAGTCTTTTATAAGCCAGTTTCAGGAAGATATTGCCCAAAAGAAAAAAGAACTTGATGCCGCCATAACTGAAATAGACAAGCTCAGGAAGGAAAAATTGTTGGATGACAAAAGGAAGGAAAAGAAAAGAGAAGCAAGTGAAGCTCCATGCGACGAATTCACAATCTCCAAGTATCCAAAGAGCAAGATTGATAGCAAGATCTCTTAGAGATCAAATCAAAATGAAGGACATAAGAAAGTTAAAAATGTCGATGCTCCAAGAAGTAATCAACAGAAGGCTGCACCTCCTCCAACCAAATTTGCAGACTTTGCTGCTAACTCTACTGTGGGAACTCAAACTGAGTTGGACCCATTAATAATTGATGTTTTGACTACTAAAGCAGGGACCCAAACATATTCACCAATCTTCATTACGAGAGGAGCACAAACAAAACATGTACCTCCATATACTCCTTTAATTGTAGAAGCCACCATCTAGGTTTTAAATAAAACAATGGAGGAACAACAAGAAACTATAGCTTGATACCAGAAAGAGGTAGTACCTCAAAAGGAGCATCAAGAGCTACTTCAAAAGTTTAAGGCATTGGTAGCCACGGAGGACGAGACTTATGCCGAGCTTAGAGCAACTGAGAAAAAGATTCAGACTCTAAAGGGTCATCTTGGAAAGGCCATGGAACAAATAAAGGAAATATGTTCTATATATTCTGATGCTCTGTCATGTAGATCTCCAGCCCAGAATTACGCTTTATTTATATTAGAACGATATTTACTGCTTAAAGTCAAGGCCATACGGTCTGGACAACCATATGAATTCAACAATGTTTTGGACTTTGTTACCTCTTTTCATAAGCAGGATGATCATACGAGGTACTTCTTATGTGAGTTGTACATGCATAACTTCTTCCTAGAAGAGAAGGTGGATGAGAATCCTGTTCCTTTCATAGGGGATGTGTAGTTTCAAGATTTTATATCATTCTCTCAGAATCAGATAAAGTGGGCTAAAGCTTATCATACATTTCAAAGAAGAGAGCTTGTCCTGGACCTCTAGGTTAGAGGGGAGCCATGGAACCCTTTGTGCACACTTGTTCGTCATAGAAGGTTTATGCGACAATTTGGTGTTGTTGATGCCTTGGCACCCATTCACAATGATGTTCTGCAATCAAGATTGGAATACCTGGGAGACATCAGGGTTGAAGCTCTCCGAGGAGCCAAGCAGAGATGACAAGCATCATCTAGTGAAATTAAAAATAGAGAACCTTTTGGCTTTCAGAATTTCCAGCATGCTATGAGTAGGGCACATGATTATGCTCATCTGGTGTTGGAATAAGGTCCTAGTTGAATGGGGTGCAGATACAGATGCCCCATAATCTGGTGTCCTCAATCCTCCTACAAATCTGAATATGACTTGACAGAGGCAGGTAAGTATGTTTCCTTTCAAGAAGTCCAGAGTAGGAACAGATTCCAACATGTAGGAGAAGAGCCTTACCCAACCTATTCCCTAACTACTCTTCATGTCAATCATTTGTTTGCATGAGGTCATGCAAAAAGGTAAGCTAGGGGGTGATGTTGGGCTTCGTAATTGATACAATTTTCTTGCCTTATTTCTTGTTTTTATATTAGTTTTCTAAGCCTTTTGTGTGCAAAATGTGATAACTTGCGCAATATAGATTATAGAAAGGAGTTAATGGCTTTTCATTATTTCATCTCTTTAATGAATTGATTTAAATTATGAAAGACACGATTTAATTACGATTTGAATTGTTATTTAAACATAGATATTTGAAATCGGATGTTGTTCCTTGGAATAGCCAAGGAAGAACGAATTATGTGGGGCTGTTTGGGTTAATTATAGCCAACTGAACGAGATTGACTTCTATCCTGGATGAATTAGTTGGAGAAGAGATCCTGGCCTTGCTATTCCGGGGAAACGATGGAGGATTTTGTAGTTTTAATAAAGCATCCTAAGAATCTTCAGATTGTCAGGATCACTTTCTATTTGGAAATAGGCTCATTTTGTAATATAAGAATGAGGGATTGAACCTCAATTTTTTAGTTCGAGATATAATCATTTTGATCTATATTGTAAATCTCTACAGACATTCCTTGTAATTTTCTTGTTATAGTTTAATGGAGACTTTTGCAGTTTGACTTTAACTTATTGCGTTGAGTTAGCTACAAGGCAGTTGAATTCCAACGATTTTGGGCCAAGTCTTGGAACTACTACTGTCCTTTCTTGTATCATTAGGTTTGTATTCCGCTTTCAGTTCTTGTTATTCAATTATTTAGTTGTTCTCTAGATATATTTGCTGTTAATCAGATTCGTTGTTAAAGTGTGTGTTTTCACATCAATTACAATTGGATATCATAGAATTAGATTTACTACAATTGGTTCTTTGGAGTGTTATCTTTTCTTGTTGCTTCTTGTTGGTTAATGTAGAGTTGTTAATTCTTATGATTTGATATCATTTCTAGCGAATTCATTTCTAGCTATAGTGTTGTTCCTTTCTTGCAGATGTAGTTCCCTAGGAAACAACTTTGTATTCAGTTGGATTTCTTCACTGTTTTTGGTAGGAGACTTAATGATTTGATTCCTTTAGTAGTCTTGATTGTTTAAGCTTGAAGTCTAGAAGCCAAGTGTGAGTTTTTTCTTTCAGTAAGTGCGAGTTATTCCTTTCATTCATATGCCTTTACTTTTCATTAGGTTCATACAAGTTAGGTGATATTAGCATTGTCTCTTGCACAAACTGTGTGGACAACCTTGAAATAAACAGACGAAACTCCAGGTTGATGATTTAATGTGTAGAGGTCAGTTGGTCCTTTAGGAACAACAAAACACCCCAACAACAGGTTACAATCTTAGTCAAAATGATGATTCTCCTTCAGTCAATCAACCAGAATATAGATCTATGATTGGAAGCTTGTTGTACCTGATAGGTACAAGGCCAAACATTATGCATGCAGTTGGAATTGTTGGACGATTTCAAGCAAATTCTAAGGAAACTCATCTCCAAGTTGTTAAGAGAATATTCAAATTTCTACAAGGAACTCAAGATTTTGGTCTATGGTAACCCCAAAATGCAGATTTTACACTTCATGCTTACACAAATGCATATTGGGCAGGTAATAATAATGATTGCAAGAGTACTAGTGGAGGAGCATTTTATTTGCGGCCCCGCTTGATTTCATGGTTCAACAAGAAACAAAGCTCCATCACTTTATCTATCGCTGAGGCAGAATATGTTGTTGCAAAATCTTGTTGTACTCAACTTCTATGGATGATCCAAACATTACAAGACATTCAAGTCACTTGTCCTCAACCAGTACTTATTCTCTGTGACAATACTAGTGCCATAAGTATCTCTAAGAATCTTGTCATGCACTAAAAAACCAAGCACATCCCAATCAAGTATCATTTTCTGAGAGAACAGGTGCTTGAACAAAAGGTCAAACTGGAGTATGTTCCTTCAAAACAACAAATTGCAGATATATTTACAAAGCCACTTCCACATGATTCCTTTGAATATCTCAGAGAGAAATTAGGAATGATTCCTGCTTCATCACTCTACTAATTATTCTGACAGGTATGTCATGTTCAAGGGGAGTTGTGACTGTAAATTACTACAATTTACTTTCTATACGCGGATGATGTGAAGGAAAATCACGTATGTATGCGGTTTTCGAGTTAGACAAACGCATATACATTTCAATGATTGGTAAAAATGGCACAGATTCAGGGGGTGCCTCCTATATGCATTTACCATTTCATGTTTGGTCTTCTGTTTTTGACATTGGTTTGCTACAGTCTGTTGGATCAGGGGGAGCAACTATATAACCCCAAAGTCCCTTGTTGGAATTATGGTTTCATAAGCATGTCTTCTTGCATATCTTTGCTAATGTCTGGATATTTCTACTGTTACTGCTGGAGATTTATATGCTATTGTTCTGTCACTAGTTATCAATGATGCATGGATTCCAAATGATAAATTTTATCTATTGACATGCTTGATGAGGAGGATATTCATGCTGCTTCTATGATGCTACTATCAATATTCATATTGCAGGTTCCTATATGGTATATGGTGGTTGTTGATGACTATCATGATCTTACAACCTCATTGTTGAGGTCCTGGTTTTGGTTATATATGTCATATATGTCCCTTGATGTAAAGGTCATGTAAAGACCCATGTTGTAGTCATTGTAATATTTAGTCATGTATGGGCTATTGGGATCAAGTCATGCTTTGTATGTAATCCCATTATTTTGGGCAATTGATGTAATGTTGGGTCAAATATGTAACCCCACTGTGTTGGGTGATTGATGTAATCATGAGTCATTGGTCATAAGAAAGGTCATTTTTGAGTCATACAGTCTTGTACTCTATTGAATATCTTCAAAAGGTTCAACATATGCTCAGGGGGAGCATGGTCAACATGTAGTTCTCATATTCAACAGATCAGACCTACAATGATCCTCTCTACACAGTCTTTATTCAACATTGGTCAGCACTTTTCCCTTGATGTCAACATGGGAGAGAAGCTTGGTGTTTGGAGAAGAATGCTTGGAGAAGCTTGGTATTTGCAGGTGTTTATAGATGGTGACCAAACACCAAAGTGGTTTCCATCAAGTCTAAAGGGGGAGATTGTTGGCATTATGGCTAATGTGTTGTCCTTGATGGCAACCTACTTGATAAAGATGTCAACATTATGATTATGCAATCTGGTATAGATGTTACAAGAAATATGAACAGAGACATGACAATCCAGAATCAGATGAATGCTAAATATGAAGTTTGGGAAATTATACGCAGATCGCGTACATACGCGGGTCCTATGAGAGAAATTTGCATACAAAATCCACACCATGGTAATTTGAATACCAGGGGTCATTACCATGGTATTGGGCCATAGTAATGGAAGCGACAACGATTATTTGATCCTGTCAAAGAATACCAATGACATTACTAAGGGATTGACCTAAGGTATTGGCTAAGGCTAAAGCTATATAAGGATATGGAGATGAAAGTGTTATGTGTGCAGGTATTGGGTTGTCTATGAATGATTTGATCTGAAATAGGTGTGCACCAGGGAGAAAATTGAAGACTCAGATCTGAAATATGTTGACATGTATGCTTGATTGATTTACTTGCTGCAAGTGTCTAATATTGATGAAACTGTGATACTGTGATGCTACACTTGAGCTTTGGTACCCACGATACATCTTGGACTCATAACAACCCTCCTGACTCCATCCAGAATGGCACCATACCTGACCCTCTGACAATTTTTAGACTCTTATCGCCAACCTCCATGTGCAATTTAGAGTCCCATTCGGTTAGAGTCTTGAATACTTCCCACGATCCTGTCATATGCTTTGATTCTTTGCTATCAATGAACCATGCACCCTCACCAACGGTGCCCTCAGAGAAATGTGAAACTAGAGAAAATTTTTACTCGAACCTTCTTGAGAAGTCATCCTGCTTGGCTGGAGATATAGTGGCCATTGCAAATCTCCTCCTTCTTCTCATTATCTCCCTTCTTCTGACGTAGACACTTACTCGCATAATGACCATGCCTGCCACTTTTGAAACACTTCACCTTACTCTAGTCCTTCTTCACTTTGCCATTCATCTTACTTGCAAGAGCCACATTTTGTCCATCAATTTTTTTCTTATGAAGATCCTTGTCCCGCAATTCCTCTTGGATGAAGTCATCCCATAACCTGTTCCAATCTAGCAACTTATCTTGAGCGATAATTCCTTTGATAAATGGCTTCCATTCCTCGATGAATGCCGTCAAGGCGGTCCTCACTAGCTCTGACTCTGGAACATTATCACCAATGGCAACAAGCTCATCATGAACTTGAGAAACCCTTGTCAGAAACATAGCCACACCGTCGCCATCCAACATCTTGGTGTTCTTGAGCTTTTCTCTCAATACCAACAACCGGTTCTCGTTCTTATTCTGAAACAAGTCCCAGAGAGCCTTCCACATAACACGTGCAATGTTCTTCCTGGTTAGATGAGGTATCAAGTGATCCTTTACACCACATAGGATGATCAGCTTAGCATTCGCATCCAACTCTTCATATACTTCCAACTCCTTTAGATTTGTTTGTTTTTGAATCTCGTTGTCAACAAACTCCCATATCTTGTTCACCAACTAGACCAGCCTAATCCTTTCTTTCCATGGACTATATTTGGACAACCCTTCCAATCTGTCATCATACCTCAGACTAGCAACCAACTTCGCCATGTTGTTAGTTGTTTAACAACAATCATTCAACTCTATCTTAGGCTTCTTGCTGTGCACACTCTGATTCAACTGTCCCTTCAAAGTAGATTTGGTACCATGCTGATTTTTCCTTAGTATATCAAATCGGGTTTATGTTTAATCATGATCATAAACACACTGAAATACACAACTACAAGCACTTTGCACAACAAAAATGTAACAACAGTGAATCAATGAAATACACAAGACAAATATTTGACCCAAAACTTGTTTTTATTAGTCCTTTAATAAAATAAACGTAGGGCTCATGTACCAAGGATCATGGCCCTTACAAAGCCCTAATACAGGACTAGTATACACTAGGGCTTGAAGACAATTCCTTTAGCCTCTCAATTTGCCCAAAAGAACAAGGAAAAAAAAACCAACTTACTTGTTGATGTAGCCCCTTTTACGACAGTCCTTTCAGTCCTCTTTGTCACTAACACCTAGCATTACTTTGCCTCAAATCTCGTAGAGAAATAACTCCTTTAACTTCTCTGCATACCTAGCTGCTCACAGAGAATGCAGTCCTTCAAATTAATTGTACAATCAGCTTCAAAATACTCAGCTACCCACAGTCAATTAGATCCTTTAAAGTCACTATATGATCAACCTTCTATTGTTGTTGTTCAAGGATCCCTTTCTTGAAAAGACTTCAATAATTATACCTCTACAATCAACTTCAGCAAAAAAATAGCCCTTTACCCTTCGTTGGCCTCTTCTTAGGCCTGATGTTCCTCAACCCTATGCCAGAGTCTTTCTCGGCCCTCAAACACATTGCCTGTGGCCCTATATCCACCTACGCTTGATCTTGAGGGAACTCAACCTTATCTCCAGTGACCACATAGAAATTTTAGCCTACTTGTCATAGAAAATTAGGGCTTTGGCCCTCTCACAAGGTACAAAACTAACCTTGAGCTTGAGAACAATAAACAAATATGCACAACACCCTTCCTTCTAGCACAAAACCATTCATCAAGCAGACTTGACCTTGAAGGAGTAACTCGACCTCCTCTAGACAAAACTCTTCCTTAAACCTCAAAAAATTCGTCCTTCCTCAGATTTGCAACTTCTTCACTAGGGCTAATGTTTATCACAAGATGACTTGCAATGTGTGATTGACCTCTCCTTAGGTCTCTCATATTTATACCTCTTTAATTGATCGACTTAGGAGCCCTTAACTCCATTAAAGGTGTGCTCGTACATCAACTAGAATAAATAATGTATATCTTTGGGTCTTTAGCCCACAACATTGGGTCGAAAGCCGACCAACTCAGGTACTTTGCCCAACCAAGTCCTTTTGGTGGGTCAAATCCATAGAAGTACCCTAGACTTGTGGGAGTACCTCCCAATCTACACTTCTCAACATCAAGTGCTGGTGGATTTTCTCTAGGATCTTGTATCATGGTTAGGGCTTGGTCCTGCTCTTTGTGCTCAATTTACTCCATTTTCTCTTGTTTGCGAATTCCCCTTCTCCTCCTCCTCTGGATCTGGTACTTCCTCCTCATGAGCTTCTTTTCGCTTGTTATTCCTTGATTGCCTCTTGTTTGTTTTCTTCCTACGATTGTAAAAGCTCAAAAGAGTTTGCAGATGATGAGGTGGCATTCCTTCCTTGCGTTGGTTGATTTTTATTTGCTACATCCTTTCTTTTATTTCCCCCTTTTTTCTGAATTTGCCATTACTCTTTTGGAATCACAGTAGCATATTCACCCTTGGTTGACTGTGCCTTCTTGCAATCCCTAATAAAATAGACATAATCATGACAAACCCTACATTTGAAAGGCAATTGTTCATAGTCAAGGACCTAGTAGTGACTCCATTCGCCCTGTGTGAGATTTATTTATGAGGGTAATCTGTTCTCTAGATCGACTTCCACGTAGATTTTTGCACAAGTGAATTGATAGCATTTAGGTTTAACCCTGTCAAAGTATTTTCCCAAACCATTTCCAATCCCCCGTAGTCAGTCGTCGCTCCAACACGATAATGGAAGTCTCTGCAGTTTTACCTTGAGCAACATTGCATTTAGAATATTGTCATCTAGGTCAAAATATGAAGAATTTCAACTCTCAATTTGGTTATCAGTTTTCCTTATCACTCCGTGCATTTAGTTTAAATCCAAGCATTATAAAAACTTTAAAATATGGAAATGATAATATTTTCTGAAAACACAAATTTAGAGATTTCACAACTATTGAAATAGCAAAAATAAAACACAACAAAATTATGACAACCACACATAGAAAATAACACAGTGAGTTTTGGTCAATGTGACCCTGGAAAAACCCTCTACAACTCTTGGGGAAAACCAATTTTAGAGCTCTTCTTTATTTCTGAAAATGATTTTACAGAGAAACTGAAATACACAGTAAAAATTCCAGCGACCACAAATTACAACTTATCTCGATTTCCATGTTTGAACTCTGCCTTGAAAATCATGCCAATTAGCGAATAGCCAAAACAAAATTTTATAGCAATAAAACAACGTTAAAAGATGTACGACCTACCTTGAAAAATGTGCCCAAAACCTGCTATACGGGCTGTATGAATTTCAGCAGTATGACTGCCTTGAAAATCATGCCCAAATCTACCTTGAAATTTGTGCCCTTGCTGCTGTCCCTCTTCCTCGATTTCTGTGTCTTTCTCCTGCTGTATGGATTTTCCTTGGGATGCATGCCAATAAATGTTGCTTCCCCATTTGTTGAAATATTTTCTTGCTGATCTCCTTCAATTCCTCACTGCTAAGTAATTTTCTCGTTTCTCTCTCTTCTCTTTCTCTCAAATGCTCATGAAAGAATGAATTAATCTTTTTCTCTTCTTTTCTCTTTTTACTCCTAAATGACCTTTTGTGTTACCCTAAGATCTAATCGCTGAGATTCATTTAGATCTAGGGATGAGAATAAATGTGCATTTAATTCTCACTTTCTATTTTTTTTAACTCACCCACTTAAATAAAGACCCAATTAGCCTTTTATTTCCATAGTCACTTTTTCACTTTCTAATTCTTCATTGACTATAATAAAGTCACCTTTAAATTAGAATGTAACTTTACCACTTATAAAGTCATTTTTTTTTTTTTACCACATGGTGAATCGGTAACTGCCTGGCCTAATCTAGGGGAGACCCAGGATCAAACCTTAACGCTGCCACTATAACACCAAGAGCATAACCAACCACCTGCAAATCGGTTATACTAAGTTCCTATGATTTTAGCAAGAGCAGACTCAACGAGAAAGGGGAATCCGCCCCTCTAGTCGCCACTGACTTTACCACTTATAAAATCACTTTAAGAGAAAACTACAAACAAATTTGGACACTTTTCCCTCGGCCTAAAATCAAAGCCCTAGGAAACCACTTATCCTCCGGTACCCAAATTTTAACAAAATATAACAACTATTTATTTAAACACATGCCCGTGGCACCAAAGAAATACGTTCCATGCTGAAAGATGACGTCTCTGTCTTCTTTAAACTCAAATAAGAAAGCAAAAAAATCGTTTCCGCATGCATACAGTCCGATACTTCCTTTCATCATTGGTTTCCACGTTTTTTCCAGCCATTGCTCCATCGATCTAGGTGACGTCTACATACCAGTAAACTTCCTAACCGAGGCACAATCTGTGAATGCCAGAGATGTACGACGGAATCCTGGAGGCAACGTCACCGAAGGTTTGATCTCTGCCTTCTTTACGAAGCGGGATTGAGCTTCTTTTGTCCGGGTTTTTTTCGAGAGGGAAGCAACTAGGGTCTGGAGGGTTGCTGCATCATCCTGCGAAGGGGGAGAGGCCCCCTCCGAGCCGGCCACCATGGATGCTCATCTTGGGTTTTGCTGATTGTTGCAGAACGGGCTAGGTTTTCCTGCATAGAGTGCTTGGTTACAATCTTGAATGAAAAAATCAAACTCTTCGCCTCTCAGCACAATTAAAAAATGTTTTTTTATGCCTAATTACTTGGAAATAACAATTTCTGTTATTTCTTTGTCAGGACTTGTGTCAGTACTGGTCTATGCATTTATAAGAGCATGCTATTTTTCTAACTTAAAATTTTCTTTCTTGATTCATCAAATACTTGCTTTTCACTTATCAAAATCAAAAGAATCTCCTGCAATATGTTCACCATGAATATTTTGTACATACAAGAAACATCACATGCTTTTCAGCTTAGTTATAATGAGGCTTGGCAAGATATTTTGAGGTTGTCTTAGCATTCTAAAAGAAAATTCATAATGTCAGTCATAAACAAATTGGAAGAAAATAGTTGAATACACGTTAATCAGAGGATTAAGAGTTGTGCATTTTTTCAAAGATGAGGGCTCTCAAGTCATTCGAGAAATAGGTCCTGGTTATATTAGCATGTTCATATGTTTTCTGCCTTCAAAATGTTAATAAATGATCTGTATGAAAGAAGTATTTGTTACCTCTTCTGACTATTTGTTATTGTTCAGATTTTAGTGGCTACTTCTGGGAGGTTATTGTATCATATTGACAATACACCAGGTTTTTCAAGCCAATTAATGGGGTTGAAAGTGCTCATTCTTGATGAAGCTGACCACTTGTTGGATCTGGGATTTCGCAAGGATATTGAGAAGATTATTGATGCTATACCTAGACAGAGGCAGTCTCTGTTGTTTTCAGCTACAATTCCTCAGCATGTCTATTTTCAATTTATTCATTGCATATGGGCAAATTCCAATCCTTCAACAATTTCAATGTTGCAATAGTGAAATCTTTCAATATGAATGTAAATGGTTTCATTGGAAATCAATATTTTCATTTTGTAATGTCTGCAGGTTCACCAAATATTGCAGATTGCTTTAAAAAGAGATCATGCTTTTATTAACACGGTTGGATTAGGTTGCCAGGAAACTCATGCCAAGCTATTCGCTGTGAATTCCACATTTATATGTTCCCTTTAGTTCCAGAGTGGTGTTATAGAGGTTTTATGTTCGCCAACATTCTGTATCTGCATTCATTTTTCTTGACTGGTGAATCACAGGTTTTGCAGAGATGCATTGTCACATCACATGAAAATCATTTGCCCGTACTTTATGGTGTTCTTAAGGAGCATATCTCAAAGGTGTCTGATTACAAGGTGAAGTATGATTTTGCAGGTTCATGAGCAGCATTCTGGTTTGTACAGCTTCTTGCTTCATTTATGCTAAGGTGATTGCTTGAATTCCGGATTCTTGTTTGTATGTAGGTCCTTGTCTTCTGTACAAATGCAGCAGTTACAAGAGTTGTCTATGAGATGCTTTTGGCTTTAAATATGAATGTCCGAGAGATGCATTCTCGAAAGACTCAGGTTTATCGTACTCGCATATATGATGAATTTCGGAACTCAAAATGTCTGATTCTTGTTACCTCAGATGTTTCATCTCCTGGAGTCGATTATCCTGATGTTACTCTTGTTGTTCAGGTGATTTGGGTGCACTCTATTGGCTCTTCAATTTTCTGTCTGCTTGGTTTTTTATAGCTAGGAAATCAGGGAAGTAATTATATTGTAATTTGCTTTTGTAATTAGGAAATCACAGAGGTTATTATACTGTAATTTGCCTATGTCGGATACCTATTGGAAATTAGGGATGCAATTATTACTGTCTAGCTTTATAGTCCGATACACTATGTTTAGTATTTGGGAATTTAACTTCAATGATTTTAAAAGCTCCTCTCTTCTTGTGTGCTATTCCACATGGGTTGTGAGGTCTGGTCTGTGGCAACACATAAATCGCAACATACCACGATCCTTAGGTCAATATGGGGTGTCCACAAAGGTAGTGGCCCTCCTATGAACATCATGGTTAATGGGTTGGGAATCTTGGGATGAATATGCGTGCTTGCCTGACCCACCCTTCATCCTTTCTGGGACGTCTGGTGTGCATGACAATAATAAAGGACAAATAATAAATAGTTGGATGTGCTATGTTTGGCATCTTGAAATACTTTCTATGACTTTAAAATCTCCTCTCCTCTTGTGTGCTATGCCATATTGGTTGTGAGATTTGGTCCACTCTAGGATATAAGTTTGAAGATACCATGATCTTTATGTCAATAGGGGTTTCCACAGAGGTAGTGGCCTTCCTACAAACAAATGGTTAATTGGTTGAGGGATAATAAATGCTAAATAATAAATAAGATAATAAATAGTTAGGTGTGCTATGGTTGGCATCCTGAAATACTTTCTATGACTTTAAAATATCCTCTCCCCTTGTGTACTATGCCACATTGGTCATGAAATTTAGTCCACTCATGCATATCAATTTGAAGATATCATGACCCTTATGTCAATGGGGGTTCCACGGATGTCTTAGGTAGTGGCCCTCCTATGAATAAAATGGTTGATTGGTTGAGGGATGAATATGCATGCTTGCATAGTCTTTCCCTCGTCCTTTGTGGGCTGTGTCGTGTCAGTGCTTGTTTGTGAATAATAAAAAACCAGATACGCTATGTTTAGTGTCTTGGAATAGTTTGTAGGACTATATGATCTCATATTCTCTTATGTGTTATACCACATTGATTGTGAGGTTTAGTTTGTGACAAATAGAAGTATTGACATTCCATGACTTTTATGCTAATTGGGGTGTCCAAAAAGTGGTGGCCACCCTAAGAACATAATGGTTGATTGGTTGCATGATGAATATGCATGCTTTCTCAGCTTTCTCCTCCTCCTCTATGAGATGTGTTGTGTGTGCATGCATGTAAATAATGAACAATGAATAATAAGTAGGATAATAAATGATTGGATATGTTGTGTTTGGTAGTCTTGGAATAACTTTTACTACTTCAAAATCTCCTTTCCTCCTCTCTTATGCTATTTTCTTTGGTTTGGGGATATTAGGCACGTTGAATTTGTAACTATGGTTAGTCTTCTTAATGTACTTGTGGTCACTTGATGTGATTATATTTATCATTGTAAAGCATATTTATAAATGCTTGAGTCAAAGGAAAATTTATTTTGAGTCAAAGTCCCATTGCGACTTTAAAAAAATGTAAATTTGAATTTTTAAAATGAAATTTTTGGCTCCAAAATTGACAAGTTGGCTTCCCTCCAAGTCAAGTCGGCCCTAGCGAAGAGACGCATCCATTCACCCTAGACAGACTACTATATAAATGTTGCTCGAGCTCCTCATTTGGGCAATTTGCATTCCTCACTCGAGACAACTTCTGGGAAAGTGAAGAAGGATAAGGAGGACAGAGAAGGACAAAGAAAGAAGACCGAGTTTTTGTCTCCTCTCTCATCAACTCACACGTGTGGATAGAAGTCTCTCTTTGTGATTCACATTGTTTTTGGACATTCTATTGTGGGGGCCGAAATTTCTGGGTTTCTGGGCAACTATTGCAGGGCTGAAATTTCTAGGGCAATTGGCTATTGCAAGAGGGCTGAAATTCTGGGTTAGACAGGAAGAAAGAAGTGCAAGATCAGTTTGGGTGACTTGACTTGGAGGAGAAGACCAGGTTTGACCATAGGTCTAGTTGTGTTTCTTATTGAACAAGAATAATTTATCTATTGAAAAGGTTGCTGGGTTTTTCCCCATAGTGGGTTTTCCCAGGGTAAATCTTGTCTCTCTTTTGTTCATTGTGATCTCTATTGTTCTACTATTTCTTATGGTTGAATTTTTGAAGTATAGTCATTGAATGATATAATTGGAATAAGATAAGAGAAGATGTACATCAAAAGTAATTATCAGAATTTCAGAAATATTGTGCTAACCCTAATTGCACTAGAAAATCAATATGGTATCAGAACTCTAGTGACGAAAGGGAGGTAAATTGAGATCACTTTTGAAGAAACCCTAGAGAGAGAATTTTATTAAAGACCTTGTATATTGGCATCTTTGGCTTCCTCCATGAAATCCGAGTACAAGCTAGAGGGAGCATCAAACTTTAGAACTTTGAAAGTCATAATAGATCTCAGTCTTGTCAAAAAGAAAGTGTTGGATATTGTGACAGGAAAGACTACTAATCAAACTGATGCAGCTGGAAAAGAGAAGTTAAAGGAGGGCGATATTACTGCATGAGTCTAATAGTGGACTCTATTAGAGATCATCTCATTCCCTACATTGCAAAGCATGATACTTCCATGAAGATGTATGATGCCCTAACAAATATATACACTATCAAGAATGTTGGTTAGTCCATGAGTTTGAAAAATGAACTCTGAAATATGAGAATGACTAATGATGACATTGTGGCTTCATATTTCATGAAGATTTCACAAATAAGAGATCAAATTTCAACCATTGGAGAAACTATCTCCGATCAAGAACTTGTGACTACAACACTCAATGGTCTCCCTAGATCATGGGATGCATTTGCAGCAGGCATAAGCAGTTGGAAAGAAGCTCCTTCATTTGAGCAATTATGGACATCATGTGCTCAAGAAGAAGCAATATTGATGACTAGAGACCTTCAGGATGAAGAAGTTCAAGCCCTTGCAGCTCGCTTTAAGAACAAGGGAAAGAAGAAGTTTGGATCTCAACATAAGAAGGCATTTTCTTCCTCTAAGAAGAAGAAAGACTTATCAAAGATACAATGCTATGGTTGCCAAGAATATGGACATTTCAAGAGAGATTGTCCTAATATGGCTAACAAGAAAAGAAAAGGGAAACAACATGCTTCCGCAACAAAAGTTGATGAAAAACCAAAGAAACCGAAAGGTGAAAAAGATTTCTTCTACTATTCCACTTTGACAAGTTCCTTTGCAGATGATGATGACATGTGGTTGGTAGATCGTGGAGCATCAAGGCACATGACCGAAGAGCATGGAAATATTTCAAGCATGACTGAAAAGAAGTTGTCTTAAAGGGTTGAATTGGGAGATAATAACAACTATGCAGTTAAAGGAGTTGGAAAGGCATCCATAGAGCTGGAATTTGGTGACCACGTACATCTTAGCAACGTCCTCTATGTACTATGTTTGAAAAATAATCTTGTCTCTGTTTCTTGTTTAGAAGATAAGGGAGATAAGGTTGCTTTTGTTGATGGTAAAATACTTGTATGGTCAAAGGGCTCTAGTATAGATGATGCTAGGGTTATTTGGATTTGTGATGGAACACTGTGTAGACTTGTGAGTCAACCAGAGCAGACGTTAGTACATAATGAAATAGATCCAAGTGAGCTATGGCATCGAAGGAATGGACATCTTCATTTTAGAGCATTGCTTGAATTAAGTGAAATGGTGTTAGGAGTTCCTGAACTATAGGTAAAGAATGATGGTGTATGCAAAGGTTGTGCTCTTGGAAGAACATCAAGAGGCCATTTTCGAATAGTGACAACAGATCTAAGGAAGCTTTGGACTTGGCTCATATCGATGCCTATAAAATTGCTTGGCGATTCGCTGTACTATGTGACATTTATTGATGACTTCTCCCATAAGATGTGGATATATCTCTTGAAGACGAAAGATGAAGTATTCAACAAGTTCTAGGAATTCAAATGTGGATATATCTCTTGAAGACGAAAGATGAAGTATTCAACAAGTTCTAGGAATTCAAAGCTGAAGTGGAAAATTTGACAGGTAAAAGGATCGAGATATTGAGATCTGACAATGGAGGAGAATAAACATCAAAGGAGCATGTTGCTTCCTGCAAGTAGGCTGAGATTAAGAGGGAAATAATTTTCCCCTATAATCCTCAACAGAATGGTGTAGCAGAACAAAAGAACAGATCCATTGAAGAATATGTTAAGGCCATGGTACTTGATTTGGACTTCTTGTTGTTCTTATGGGGCAAAGCATCATGGACAACTGTGTACATTCAAAATTGAAGTCCTCATAGAGTTTTGGAAGGTATGACTCCTGAAGATTCGTTATCCAAAAGGAAGCCAGAGGTTGGGCACATGAGGATCTTTGGTTGTTCGATATATATCCATGTTCCTAAGGATAAAAGGAAAAAGCTTGAGCCTTTAGGAAATAAAGGTATATTTGTTAGATACAATGAATCTTCAAAAGCCTACAAAATATACATTCCAAAGCAATGCTAGATTGAGGTTAGTCGGGATGTCACCTTCAATGAGAAAGTGGCATATTGGGAGTCTAACAAAGTCTCTGTAGATTCCTTGGAAGAAGTTAAACAGGAAGCCTCAAAGGAAGAGCACTTGATTTCTATAGAATGTACCAGAAGGCCATAAGGGCCTCAAGATCCAGCAGAGCCAATCATAGTTCTAGAGATCAAGAAGAGACCAACATGGCTTAGATCCACATTAGAAGAGGCGGAAGGACATGCAACTCTTGATGGCACATCTAGAGAAGTGAAGAAACCTAAAAGCTTCTCCAACTATGCAACTCTCATGACAAAGCTCATTGATGAAGAACCTTCCACATATGAAGAAGCAACTAATCAACAAGTGTGGAAGGAAGCAATGAATGAGGAGTACCAATCAATCATGAAGAATGATGTTTGGGAAATTGTGCCAAGGCCTGAAGGGAAGTCCGTGGTGACTTCCAAGTGGATCTACAAGATAAAACATGTGGCAGATGGTAGTATTAACAAATACAAGGCAAAGTTTGTTGCTAGAGGATTCTCCTAGAAAGAGGGAGAAGACTATGATGAGACTTTTTCTCTAGTTTCCAGGTACACCTCCATTAGATCCATCATTTCTCTTGTTGCTGCATTGGGATGGAATTTGTACTAGATGGATGTGAAGATTGCTTTCCTCAATGGTGTGATTGAGGAAGAGCTGTACATAGAGAAACCTTAAGGATTTGAGGTATATGGAAAGGGGTCTCATGTTTGCAGGTTGAAGAAGGCCTTGTATGGACTCAAGCACGCTCCAAGAGCTTGGTATGCTCATATAGACAACTATCTAATGAGACTGAGATTTACCAAAAGCGAATCCGATCCAAACCTTTACTTTAAGGCTGTGAAGAATACACCTGTGATCTTACTATTATATGTGGATGACTTGTTTTTGGAGCCTCTTATCATTCAGTGTAAGAAGCAACTGGCTTTTGAGTTTGACATCAAGGATCTTGGGTTGATGCAATATTACTTAGGAATAGAAGTATGGCAAAAACCTGCTGAAGTCTTCCTTGGTCAAGGAAAGTATGTGTTAGAGATCCTTTAGAGATTTGGTATGATGGATTGCAAATCCATGGCAACTCCCATGGTGACTAACTTGAAGAAGTTAAGTGGCTTCGACTCTAGATTGGTGGATCCATCTATGTATTAGCGACTGATTGGTATGCTGATGTATTTGGTTAACACCAGGCCAAATATTCGCTTTGCTGTGAACACCTTGAGGCAATTTCAGGTAGAATCGAGACATGAGCATTGGATTGCAACAAAGCACATCTTGAGATATTTGTGTGGTACAGTGAACTATGGCTTGAGGTATGTTGCAAACAAGGATGTACAACTTCAGGGATATACAGACGCTAATTGGGCAGGAAGTGTTGAAGACAGGAAGAGTACCTTGGGAGTATGCTTCAGTTTGGGATCCACTATGATATCATGGATAAGTAGGAAGCAGAGGTCGATTGCACTAAGCACTGCTGAAGCAAAGTATATCGTAGCCAATGAGGCTTGTACCAAAGTAGTATGGCTTTGAAATTTTTTTGTAGGATTGTTTGGCCAAGAGTTGGAATCAATGGTGGTACATTGCGATAATCAAAGCTGTGTGAAGCTTTTAGAGAATCCCATGTTCCATGACAGGTCGAAGCATATTGAGATCAAGTACCACTACATTCATGACATTGTGTAGAGGAGAGAAATAAAGCTTGAGTACATCTCCACCAATGAGCAGGCAACTGATGTTCTGACGAAGACGTTGCCAAGGGATAAGTTCATGTACTTCAAAGACAAGTTGTGGCTCATGGAGATCACCCCTCTCGTTGAGAGGGAGTGCTGATTTATCTGTAACATGAATGGAAATTCTTTTGAATGGGAGAACGGGTCCAAGAGACCCAAAGGGCTCAACAGGCAGTGTTGAGTGCGTGTCTCTTGGAGCAAGAATTTTATCACACACTAGAAATGGTGGAGTGAGGTCCTGGACCCTGATCACACACCAGGCATAGTGGAGTGAAGTCCTTCAGCATTTGGACCGTGATCACACACTATAAGGGTGGAGTGAGGTCCTTGATCTTGATCACACACCAGGTAGGGTGGAGTGAGGTCTGGTTCAACATCTAGACCCGATCACCAACCAAGAAGGGGTTGAGTGAGGTCTTGGCCTAGAGTGCTCACCAGGAAGGGTGAGTGAGTGCTTGCTAGTTGAGGGTCTCAACATTTTGGCCTAGGTGGTGGCCATGGGATTCAAGGACCGATCACTCTGGAAGAGTGAGTCCTGATATGCTAATGACATTGCCATGGGTTTGGTACCACCCCGGATATGGCTGCTAGTAGATGTTGATGATAGATGATGATGCTGGTGATAATGGATAACCTTTTCTTTAGAGAAATTTGTTCAATCTAAGAACATCTATGACATAGATTATGAATATTTCCCTAGTTAAGAGGGAGTGTTGAATTCATAACTATGGTAGGTCTTCATAATGTACTTGTGGTCACTTGATGTGATTATATTTATCATCGTAAAGCTTATTTATAAATGCTCGAGTCAAGGTCCCATTGTGACTTTTAAAAGATGTAAATTAAAATTTTTGAAATGAATTTTTTGGCTTCAAAAGTGGCAAGTTAGCTTCCTGCCAAGTCAAGTCAACCCTAGCCAAGTGACACGTCCATTCACCCTAGACAAACTACTATATAAAGGCAACTTGAGCTCCTCATTTGGGCAATTCACGTTCCTCACTCAAGACAGCTTCTGGGAAAGTGAAGAAGGACAAGAAGGATGAAGAGGGACAAAGAAAGAAGGTCACGTTTCTCTCTCTTCTCTCTCATCAACTTGCACGTGTGGATAGAAGTCTCTCTCTATGATTCACACTGTTTCTAGGCATTCTGTTGCAGGGGGTCGAAATTTCTAGGTTTTTGGGCAACTGTTGCAGGGCCGAAATTTTTGGGGCAACTGGCTATTGCAGGAGGGCCGAAATTCTTAGTCAGACAAGTAGAACGAAGTGCAAGATCAGTTTGGGTGACTTGACTTGGGGGTGAAGACTAAGTTTGGCCATAGGTCTAGGTGTGTCTCTTATTGAACAAGAATAATTTCTCTAATTGCTAAGGTTGCTGGTTTTTTTCCCGGTAGTGGGTTTTCCCAGGGTAAATCATGTCTATCTTTTGTGCATTGTGATCTCTACTATTCTATTGTTTCTTATGGTTGAATTATTGAAGTATAGTTACCGAATGATATAATTGGAATAAGATAAAAGAAGATCTACATCAAAAATAATTATCAGATTTTCAAAAATATTGTGCTAACCCTAATTACACTAGAAGATAAAAAAGGCAATGCTTTACAGGAGATAAATGTTTAATTTGTTTTTTTTGGAACTACGTTAGGTGCGATTAGTAGCCAAGACCTAAAGAACTAAATGGCTTTAGCTGAGTAGCAATTCAAATAATATATATTCAATTCTAGATGCATCTTATTAGCAATTTTTTTCATGTTCAAATACTTTATGCATGTATGTGAAAAACTTGTAGTTGCTACTGAATACAGGGATTTGCAAACAACTTTCATCCCTAGAACAAATATGGTTGTAATATGAATTTCAATAGTCATTTCATTTTCTTGTGGAATGTAAAGTAAGCCATCAATGTAGTAATAGAAAAACGAAAGCATATATGGTGAAGAGTGGAAGAGAAAATAAGGGGAAAATGATTAAATAGAAATATCCACTATAAAATTACCATAATAATGGTAGATGAACAAAGACACATCAATAGCCCTAGTATTAAAAAAAATATAGAAAAGGAATGGATGAACAACAGAGATCTTGGGTAGACTTCATCAGAGTGGTAGACCATTGGGCACAAGGAATTGTATGGAGTCCATTGGCTCCATTACTCTTTGAGTTACCAACAACCATTGGAGATGTGCAACCACTATGACTTTTGTAATAGATAAGAATGTCCTCCTAATGAAAAAATAAGACCTTAGTTGATAGCCAACAAGATTTTGATTCATAATTATGTAATAGAGAGTTAGGTATATTGAAATTCTAGGACACCTACTAGAATTAGGTTTTTCTTCACCTGATAACTACTTCAATAATCAATTAAACATTAGTTTTCAAATAGCCTTAAATTCCATATCATTTAGGCAATTATACAGAAGAAAAACATCAACTAATAAACATGAAAGAGCAGTAAAGAAACCATGAAACAATGAGACAAGAGACACATAAATTAGGCACACAGCTAGGGCAAAACCCACAAGGGGAAAACCCAAAAAATGTTCTTCCTTATGAGAGAGGGAGAGTTTACAAATTCATCTATACATCATAAATAATAATAGTAGAATAATAACCAAACCAGTAACCAGAATCATGATGAATTGCCATGTCAAAATTCAAGTCCCTGAAATTTGGGCCTCTCTAGAATTTCACCCTCCTAAAATTTCGGTCCTCCTGTAATTTCGCTAGATCAGAGATGCATGAGATCAAATTGATGTGTCCAAATGAGGAGAAATGATCTCCTTTATATAGCCTTCAAGTGGGGGTTGAATGGGTGCCACTTAGGGGCCCAACCGACCTAATAGATTTGGAGGCAAATTTAAAAATTCAAATTTCCATTTATTTTTCAAGTTGAAAATACCGACCATGGCTACCATATTTTTCAACACTCCCTCTTAGCCAGGGAGGTACTTTTCATTCTCTCTTTCAAGATCAATCTTCCCGACCAATCATAGGTCTCACAACCCATGGCCTAAGGAAGAGATCACAAATACAAATCTCTCTCTCTATCAGGATCAATCTCACCAGATCAATCATTGGTCTCACAACCCACAACCTAAGGGAGAGATTATTAGTCTCATCATAAGGAAAGATACATATCATCCATCTCAAATCATCTCCTCAACCATGAGGCCTCACAACACAACCTAAGGAGGAATCAACAATACACCTCCCAGACCACAAGGTCTCATGGCACACAACCTATAGGATGAATCAACAATACATCTCCCGGACCACAAGGTCTCACAACACACAACCTACAGGAGGAATCAACAATACATCTCTCGAACCACAAGGTCTCACGACACAACCTACAAGAGGAATCAACAATACATCTCCCGAACCACAGGGTGTCACGACACACATCCTATAGGAGGAATCAATAATACATCTCTTGGACCAGAAGGTCTCACGACACACAACCTATAGGAGGAATCAACAATACATCTCCCAGACCACAAGGTCTCACGACGTAGCCTACAGGAGGAATAAAAAATACATCCCCTGGGCCATAAGGTCTCGCGATACACAACCTACAAGAGATGGTCATAATATGATGCTATGTAATTAGTGCTCCCTCTTGAAGGGGATGCTCAGTTATTCCAGTTTCTTCACATAAACATCAACAACCAGTTCATCATAAAAAATGTAACCATGGTGGATCTCAAATATTTCAGCAAACAATATTCAACTTGTTCATTCAACGTTAGTCGGGGCTTCTTTCAGAAGAAAACATCAACAACTAATGATAGACTTCAACAGTGGCTTCCCATAGAAGCAATCATCGACAACCATAGTAGAGTCTAGTAGACAATAAGTGGCTTCTCACAGAAATGAATATCATTATCCATAGTCGAATCCAACAGATAATAAGTGGCTTCTTACATAAGCGAATATCAATATCCATAGTTGAATCCAACAAAGATTAAGTGGCTTCTCACAGAAGTGAATATTAGTATCCATAGTCGAATCTAACAGAGAATAAGTGGCTTCTCACAGAAGCGAATATCATTATCCATAGTAGAATCCAACAGAGAATAAGTGCTTTCTCACAGAAGAGAATAGTATCCATAATCGAATCTAGCAGATAATAATCGAGTCTAGTAGGTAGCAATAGTATTTAGTGGAAACAAACATCATTAGATAGATCAATGAACCAATTAGAGAATCAACCAAGTCAACATCAGAGTCTTGCAACTTCTTCAAATCATTTATCAGGGAGATGTTGATGAACCTATGGTCCATTGTGCCAAAGATATCACCAAGTTCATTCCTTTACAAAAACAATTCCCTCTTACACAAAAGTCCTCTATGGAGCAGAAAAATTGTGGGCTAATCTTTAGCATATCTGGCTCAACATTAGTCTTCAAAACTTCTAGCCACCGTCATAGAAATGTGCTTCAATCAGGTTGATCTTGTCTGCTCCCTCTGAGTATAGAGCCTATCACGTGTCTTCTTGTTACATTGTTCTTTCATCATTTCCAACGATTTCCAGATCTTGGCAGTCCCCATTATGCACCTACAAACTTCACTAGGAGGTTATGGAAGAACAAGAATAACCAAGTAAGCCAAGAGACTCATAATGAAATAATCAGTAGAAACAATCAAGATAATACTTATCTTTTGAGAGTGTATCAACTCCCCCTTGATCTTTGCCTTCTCATCACATCATCAAGCAATCCATACCATCATCAAAGAATTTACATCATTAAGGAGTCCACATCATTAAGGAGTCCATGTCATTAAGGAATCCACATCATCATTAAAGAGTTCACATCATCATTAAGGAGTTCTCATCATCAACAAAGAGTTCACGGAGTCCAAGTCATCAAGGAGTCCATATCATCATCATCATCAAGGAGTCTACATTATCAACGAGTTCATATCATCATCAAGGAATCTACATCATAAACGAGTCCATATCTTCATCATCATCAAGGAGTCTATATCATCAATGAGTCCACATCATCATCATCATCATCATCAAGGAGTCTAGTCCAATTCATAATCAACGAGTCCATGTCATCTACAAGTCCTCATTATCATCATCAACAAGTCCACATCATCATCATCCAAGAGTAAGCATCAAGGAGTTCAAATCACCATCAAGGAGTCCAATCAAATTATCCACGTCATACATCATTGTCAGCAAGGAGTACTTATCATCATCAACAAGGAGTACACATTGTCAACATCATAGAATACACATCATTCATCATTAAGGAGTCCACATCAACATCCTCAAAGAATCCATATCATCATCCACATCATCAAGAAATTTACATGAACATCAATAAAGAGTTCATATCCACATCATTAAGGAGTCTATATCATTAATGAGTCCACATCATCAACAAATCCACATCATTATCAATGAGTCCATATTATCAATAAGGAATTAGGGTTAGATTCATTAGACTTAGATTTTCTTCTCCAAACCCAACCTAGTGTTTTACAAATCATAGACAGTCCAATGTCAATATTAATTGAAACAACAAAAGAAACATGAGATACTTATCTTTTTGAGATCGTGACAACTCCCTCTTGATCTCTGGCCTCCTTGCATCCAGACTGCAAAACAACCTCATCATCAAGATGTCATATCTTCTAGAAGCTAGGGTTTCTTCTTTTAAGCGGAAGTAATCAATCCCTTTTGTCTTAACGATGTCAGCTTTTGTAGCATCAGAGTGTGTTCTGGTCTCAAACTTTGTGGAGAGGTTAAAAACACAAGATATCTCCAAAACCTAGAAATTATTTTTGGAAATTCCACCTAGAGATAGCTCAATTAAATTAATTGATCAACAACTAAAAATTGCCTAAGTCTAACTTATGGAAATCGATTAATTAATAGGAATTAATTTAGAAAGGTGAGAATTCTCTAGAAACTCACATGGATCGACTTAGAGATGATCTCAACCATTGATTAAGATTTAATCTTGGCCGTTGAAGTCTCAACTAGAGATTATAAGAGGAGGTCGATGGAGTTGATGATGAACACACTTGGAGAGCGAATTCCTTGGCAGAGGTTGAGTTTCCTAGCTGCAGTGATTCAACAAAGAGAATTTCGAGCTAGAGAGGGGACACAGAGACAATGAGGGGCAAAGATAGTGAGTCCAGAGGAGGATTTCCAGTTCTGGAGAGTCAACTACAGGAGGGTTGAGTTTCCTCAATGGGCCTACGCAAAAGCTTTTGAGGCAGAGTTCGATTTGGCCAGACAGACGGTCGATATAGTTGTTGGAGGCCGAGAGAATTTTTGGAGGGGTTAGCGAGTCATTCGTAGAGGCTAAGTTGGGCAGGATAGCTTGATCAAAGTAGCTTCCAGGTAGAGCATAAGAGGGTCTGCGCAATGTTGGTACATGGGCTTTCATGTGGCTTGTTTGTGCTAGTTGTGGAGCTAGATTAGTGTTGGGTGAGGCAAGAATTATCTCACTAATTTTGCGGCTGGTTTATCTTGTAGAGGATTTGCTAGTTTTGGGCATCCAATTGTACTCAGAATTTCTCTTTATTGCATAATAATAAAACCCTCAATGGCTGCACCGATTTTCCCACATTGGGTTTTATCGAGGACAATTGTCCAAAAATAATTGTGCCATTTTTATGTGTGTGTGCTAACATATTTCTCAGTTTCTAGTGTTTTATTTTCTGTAGTATTTTTATGGTGAAAATTGCAGTGCGTTTTATTCGATATTTGTTGTAGCAAATAAACTGCATAATTAAACTTATAGTTAGAAGAATAAATTTCCAGCCACTACAATTTGACTTGTAAATTTTCACATGGTACCAGAGCACAATTGACGGACAGGAGGCTGAGAGACGAAGAGGGAGAATTTCGTGGCTTAGAGGGAGCAACAATATGAATTTCCCAAGGGTTGCGCAATGCCTAACAATGTGAAATTACTGGACAGGGGTTCGATTTCCAAGAGCAGGTTGCCAGAAAAGTTGGAACTTGTGCAAAAGTGATTCCAACAAGTAGTAGGTAAGCAACTCAATATTTTTTGCAGAGCATATTCCTTCTTTGGGCACATTAGGGTTTTGTAGTAGTTTGCAGAAGCAGAATCAATGTTTGTTGGAAGAGAAATTGCATGCACAAAGGGAGTTTCTCTTAGAGGGTTTCTAGTTTCAAAAATCCAAATTTTTCAGTTGCAGTATGTAGTAGCAACTTGCAAATTTTCTCACTCCAAGAAGGAGTGCAAGTAGCAGTGCTAGCAGCTGAGCATGTGAAAGAGGGAAATTTTCTTCCCAGGTCAAGTTTTTTGTAGGGATGGCTTCAACATGATTTCGAGATTAGGATAAATTAGAGGGTGCATCAAACTATTATATCTAGAAGGCCACGATGATTTTCATTCTAGATGAGCATGGTTTAAAGATGTGCACAGAAAGAGTTGTAGATGTACCTACAGATGCTTATCAACTAGCAAGTTAAAATAAGGATATGGCCAAGGCAAAGCAGTTGATTCTCGATGGAGTTTGAGATCATATAGTCTCACACGTTGCGACCAAGAATATGACCAAAGAAATGTGGGATGCTATTGCCTCACTATATCAGAACCCTTCCAAGCAGTGGAAGATGTTCTTGAAGGAAAAGTTGAGGAATGTTCGAATGCAAAAGGGTGAAGGCATCAACCCCTATCTCACCAGAATTTAGGATATCCAAGATGAGCTTGCAACTGTAGGAGAGTTGCCTCCAGCTACATAACTTGTGTGTTTAACCCTCAACAATGTCATCGAGGAATGGGAGACCTTCGTCCAAGGCATTCTGGGATGAGATTAGTTACTTGGGTGGCACTGGATGTGGGCAGATCTCACACAAGAGGAGATGATGGGAGATCTAGTAAAGAGCTCCATCAGCGGTAGTGGCAGCAAAGGATCGAAGGTTGTGAAGGAGGAAGAAAATGTAGCCCTTGCATCGAAAAGGAAAGCAAAAGGTCCCAGTCAGGGACAAGGCTCGCAAGGAGAGAAGAAGAAGAAGAAGGATCTGTCCAAGATCAAGTGCTTCAGGTGTGGCGAGTTTGGCCACTACAGTACCCAGTGTCCTCAAAGGAAGAAGGACAAGAAGGAGAAGCAGGATCAGGCAACAACATCTGCAGAGATAGATCAACAGTCCTCCAAATTGGAGGAACAATTCACTTTGTATGCAGCCATACCTCCAGGAGAGAGGTGGGGAGACATTGAGTTCTAGACTCCATAATTGTACAGAGATGGGCATGGACCATAGAGGAGCAACAATTGCAGTTTACTCCTCACATGGATCATTACCCTTGGTACAATGACCCATAGTATTTAGTGGCAAGAGGATCAGTGTCAGTTGGTGCAGTCAGTGCCAAAGTGACAGTTGCAGACTAGTTGTAGTTAGATGCTGAGGAGCGCAGAGTACTCTTGATAGCGGTGTAAGAGGCACAATGCAGATTCAACAACATCACAGATTTCCCAGTGGACAATGCGTAAGCTAGTAGCAGTCAAAGACTTAGGAGACAGTTGTAGCATAGAAACAGTTGATTCATTATTTTGGATACTTCTCAGTTGTAGTAGTTGCAACAACAACAACAATAGTGATAGGGAGTGTTAGTTGGGTTGTTGTGCAGATGCAAAGGTGGCAACAGTACAGGATGTACAGTGTAGGGTCAATAACAACACAGATGCAGCATGGTTCAACTACAACCAGTAGTAGATGAATCAAAGTTAGCAAAGTGGTTGATGGATAGTGGTAAACAACTACAATTATCAGACATCAACAATCTATATGGGAGGATGATGCAAATACAGGGTGTTGTAGTAGTGCAACGCTAGAGAACACCTTCCTCACTAAGAGGGAGTGTTAGTTTTTGTAGCATCAAATGGTGTTATGGTCTCAAACTTTGTGGAGAGGCTAAAACACAAGAGATCTCCAAAACCCATAAATTGTTTCTGGAAATTCCACCTAGAGATAGCTCAAATAAATTAATTGATCGATAAGTAAAATTTTCCTAAGTCTAAGTTAGGGAAATCGATTAATTAATAGGACTTAATTGAGAAAGGTGAGAATTCTCTAGAAACTCACATTGATTGAATTAGAGATGATATTTGCCATTGATTAGGATTTAATCTTGGCCATTGAAGTCTCAACTGGAGATTATAAGAGGAGGTCGATAGGGTTGATGGAGAACACACTTGGAGAGCGAATTCCTTGGCAAAGGTCGAGTTTCCTAGTTGTAGTGGTTCAACAAAGAGAAGTTCGAGCCAGAGAGGGGACATAGAGATAGTGAGGGGTAGAGACAGTGAGTTTAGAGGAGGATTTCCAATTTTGGACAGTTAGCTACAGGAGGGTCGAGTTTCCTTGGTGGGGCTATGCAGGGCCTACACAAAAGCTTCAGAGGTAGAGTTCAATTTGGCCAAACAAAGGGTCGATTCAGTTGTTGGAGGTTAGGAGAATTTGCGGAGGGGCTAGCTAGCCATTCTAAGAGGCTGAGTTGGGCAGGATGACTTGATCAAAGTAGCTTCGAGGTAGAGTGTAAGAGGGTCTGTGCAACATTGGTGCAGACGCTGATGCAGGGGCTTTCATGTGGCTTGTTTGTGGCAGTTGTGGAGTTGGATCAGTGTCAGGTGAGGTAAGAATTGTCTCACTAATTTTGTGGCCAGTTTATCTTGTAGAGGATTTCCAGTTTTGGGCATCTAGTTGTACTCAAAATTTCTCACTACTGGATAATAATAAAACCCTTAGCTGCTACACCGATTTTCCCACATTGGGTTTTTTCTGGGTACAATTGTCCAAGATAATTGTGTCATTTTTATGTGTTTGTGCTAGCATATTTCTCAGTTTCTAGCATTTTATTTTATGCAGTATTTTTATGGTGAAAAATTGCAGTCTGATTTATTCAATATTTGTCGTAGCAAATAAATTGCATAATTAAATTTACAATTAGAAGAATAAATTTCCATTTGTTGTAATTAGACTTGTAAATTTTCATAGACAGTTCTTCAAGATTGGTCTAGAGCGTACAAACCCTAGATATTCATATTGTATCCAACAGTCCTAGGGCTTTGTCCTAGGTCTCCCTCATATTTTCACAATGTCCACATCAGTCCTAGTGTTTTGTCCTCAAACCCTAGGGTCAAACTCTTGCTTATAATGTCCCAAGACTTTTAGTCTTATAATGTCACAGACAACAATGGATGGCATCAAAAAAACTTTAGATCATATCTAATACCAAAGAATCTTCAAAACTGGAGACCCTTAAGGAAAATCATTAGCAAAAGTTGTTCTTTTGCAATAAATTTCATTAACTAGACCCACAAGCAACTTCATCATCATTATGGACAAGGATTTCTCTTTTAATGGAAATGATCAGGCCTGCCGAGTGTTGTGATTCGAACATAGTAAAAGCAGTGCTACTGCACTTTGCTTACGTGTACAACTACTTGAGGTATATCGATCCTATGTGACACCAGGTCAATGCTTGACACATCATTTCATCTGCCAGCATTAGTCATTACATATCTTGGTGTTGTAATCAATTAGTCTGGGGCTAGATCAATAACTCATACAACATGTTATTATCAATATGTGGCTAGCTGAGATTAGTTCAAAGTTTCAACAATCTTGACAGAATGTGTACCACATCATGTGCGATTCTTAACATGCAACCATCTATTGTTACCAGAAAACAGGCTATGCCAATCTTAGATCAAACCCCTTCTCATCTACGCCAAAAGTCTTTGACTAAGACAATTATCTTGGCATCAAAACAATTTTATGAAGATTCCTCAATCTTCCTTAGTTTCCTTTTCATATAAGGTCAACAAAGACCTGCCTCAGGCTTCAATTTTTATTGAAACTCATGATCCTATCCTTCTGGTCCTGCAAATAGCTTACATAGAAACAAAAAATATCAAATCAGAAGATTTTTCAAATTTCTTTGAGTAGATTCCATAGGTCGGCTCCTTTTTCAATGAGGAGACACCTTTTAATATATATATGGAACAAAAAATTGTCAATATGACATCTTTGAATAAAAAAAAATGTCCTAGATTTCCTCAGGGATCGGATTAGTTATATCTTAGAGTATAGAGCTTGCAAAAGAAATAAAATTTGGATGAATTTGCAAACTTTGAATGGGCTTGAGTTCCAGGGTATTTCTCAAAAAACATTCTTTTTCATAGTTGTAGCTATAGTTCCACAGGAACACCATATAAAAGACCTTTCTTCGAACTTGACATTATTCTACTTGATCATTTTATGAGAGAAATCCGACCTCCTCCAGTGATGAGTCACAAGAATGTGCTTCAGATTTCACAAAAATCTCACATCTAACCACAGAGAATAAATTGAATGAGACACCGAGATACTCGCTATAGGGAATTCACTTGACAAAGTTCGGATCCACAATTACAAATTTCACACTATTTCATGGAGATAAGATGTATTAGGATTACAAGGATTCATTAGAGAATGGGTTCCTTGGATGATAAAGATGTGATGCCTTACATAACCGAGCCATAGGACCTAGGATCTCATATATAAAAGCAACAAAATGTTGAATTTCCATGATCTTGGGATCTGTGATAGAATCTAAAAATCTCTGATGCTACCAAACCAAGAATCTCAACAAAGCTACTTTGTACAATGGAATATAAATAACAATAAATCAAACATGCACAAGTATATACAACTTTTGACAAATTTGTCAACCTAACTTTGTTATATTAATCAACACATAATACCACTGTCTAGGGCTTGCGTACAAGGGATAGTGGCCCTCAATTATCCACAAGTACAAACAAGAATACAAGATACAATGACAATCTCGCTGCTCTAGTGCACAATCACAACATCTATTTCGTATCTCATCTTGTCGGTCCTTCACTTCAGTTCTTCTCTCTAGATGCCCCTTAATCCATCAAGAGACAACACATAGAGACTCCAGGGGGGTTGCCACCTATCATTGCTGCAAGTCACTTCTGCTTCACTGAACACAGGTTGATCCAATCTGCTCTTCTAGGTTGGCCAACACTTGAGCTCCAATCTGCCATCTAGTAGCTTCTTTTGTCCATAAAAGAGCTACATATAGGCTCCAACAACTTCACCCAAACTTCAGCTGCCAAAATCCCTTTATGACTGCTTGTCAAGGGCTACCCTTGGACATCTGCACGCTACCCTCCAACACTCCAAGGATGCCCATTACCTATGTCACAACTCCACTCTGAAATCTGCTCCTAGTTGGGGTTTCTAGTCACCCAAGTCAACCCCAACACATGGCTTCCATAGGCTGCAACAAATATGATCCAAACTGGTTTAAACCTAGACCTAATACAAGTCAAATCTGGCTACAAATATATCCCAAGTCCGATGTACAAACTGCTGTATGACTGTGACCTAGTTAGGGCATAACTGTGACCCATGTTAGCTCTACAAAACTCCCTCACAATCCCTTCTCTAGCTGCGACTTCCCTTTATGACTCCTCTGCCTATACGCTGCTGATCTAGGCACATATTAACCCCCAAATAGCCCTATGCACCCCTGTTCTTAGGTGTTATGGCCTGTGGCCTACCCACAACAACCTACAAGGCTTACGGCTTGCACAAAACCAGTGAAACCCACACTTATTTGACACCAAAACTGTCTCGTGTTTACCTTCTCTTCTTTGGACCTGTTGTAGGATGGAATAGCCCTTCAAACAATCATGTAAAGGCTACCAAACAACCTTTCCTCCTTTGTTGAAATGCCTTCTATCCTGTGGCCAAACATAAGGTCTCTTATTCCCTTAGCCAAGTTTCTTCTTCACTCTTCTCGCTACCCTTGTATTGCACTCTTGGATGTGTTCAAATCAATGTTGCATGATTTGTACTCGTATAAGACTCGTCGACTCATACAAGACTCAGGAACGACCCGTATAAGATAAGTATAAGACTCGTCAAAATACAAAAAAACCTTAAAATATGGTAAATGTTAAGCACAAAAAAGAAACTAAAGGCAATTCCAATCCTTATAAGTTATAAAAACCACAATATATGCAATAATTCATAACACCATCTCATATCTATAAAAGTGCAATATAACATATTTGATTTTTTGTAAGCAAAACATTTAGATATAGAATAAGAAAAGGACTCATGATTCCATAATTAAAATAAAAAATGTCAGCAAGTTCAAAATTCAAATACATATGTCATAAATGATAAATGATTGTCTCATAACAATTTTGAGTCTCATCACTCATGGCTGACTACGCCTACAATAAGCCCTTGTGGAGCTAGTGCTAACATCGGAAGGCTGAACCAACTGTGAGGCAGGTGTATTTGGAGTCTCCATTTGAGATGGGCAAACTAGAGAGATCCTCAGTCTCTTCATCAAGGCAACTCAAATTTGGGGATTCCTCCTCCACAACCCAATCAGACTCTAAATCAATAATATCCAATAAAATTGGATCTGTATACTTTGGTTTCACTTGTTTTGTGAGCATTCAAAGGTTTTAGTAGATGAAAACCAACTTCTCGAACCTCTCATGCTCCAACCCGTTTCTCTTTTTGCTGTGGATATGCTCAAACACTAACTAATTGTGCTTACAAGAAGAAGCATGCAGGCTTGACTCATAACTCTGATGGCGAATTCTTGTAATTGTGGTGCCTCAATGCCACAATCTATCCACCAATGAGTTGTAAAAAAATAACAACAAAGATTATCAGTTTGCAATGCCAAACATATAAAGGAGAACTAGCAAAATTACAAGCTAAATTATAAAAATTTGCACTTACAAGGCATTTTATTGTCCTTGAGACATTGGCTTGAGTTGAATCCAAACATTCCAGATGCTTCCTTGTACATATCTTGTTGTATGTTGATTTTGTCTTGAATATCTTGATTCAGGAACATCTTCTCAATGCATATCATGACACCTCTCATTACCTTAGGATCTCTTTGAATTCTAGACCTCTCATTATAGAATAAGCTCGGATTGAGATACACTCTTGCTGCATGCAATGGTGAATGTAGTTGCTTGCCCCACCTGGAATCAATAATTTTCCATATAGGGAGATATTTAGATTCATTTCCCTTATAGAAATTCTTGATGGCCTCTTTGGCCTTGTCCATGCCCTCATCAATATATCCCATTGCAGGTTTCTCTCCATCCATCAATCTCAACACTTTCACAAGGGGCTCACTGAAGATGACAATCTCAGTGACTTTGTCCCACAAACTATCACCGAAGGCAGATGCTTTCATAGACAATGCTTTTGGTTTTGTGCTATCTTTCCAAAATACCCATTGCTGGCTACAAAACATTCTTCTCAAAGCTTGGTACTCATACAAAAGGCTTTGGAGGGAAAGAGAGTTTGTAGCAAACCATGTGACAGGTAGGCGACTAAGTTCACCCTGTGTGAATTCCCTCATAAGGTTCAACACCCAAGCATGATTATAAATATACTTGGTAATTTGCTTGCATTCTTGCACAACATCTTGCACCCACTCCAACTTTCCAATGTCCTCTAGTATCAAGTCTATGCAATGGGTAGCACATGGAGTCCAAAAAATGGTGGGATATTTGGCATAAAGCAACCTTGCAACTGCCACATAATTTGTTGCATTGTCCATGATTACTTGGACAACATTTGCAACCCCAACTTCATCCACCACATCAACCAATAATGTAAAAATCAAATGTGCATATTTTACATTTGCAGATGCATCAATGGATTTTAGGAACATGGTTCCTTTAGGGCAAGCTACAACAAAATTTATTCTTGTGCTACCCCTTTGATTTGTCCACCCATCAGACATAATTGTACAACCTGTAAATTTCCATGAGCTTTTAATGCTCTCCAATTGTTCCTTGACACACTCAAGCTCATCATCTAGCTCTTTCCCCCTAAGTGCATTATAAGATGGGGTTTTGTATCCAAGGCTAGAACTTGCAATGACATCCACCATGGGGTGATAAAAATATGACTTTGCATAGTTGAATGAAATATTGTTATGGTACTAAAACCTCCTCACTACCATATCTGCCTCCTTCCTCTTCTTTTCATTAAAAGCATCCAAGGTTGGTTGAGATCCTAGAGTTGTATGAGGACTGAAGAAAGAAGAGGTTATACTCCTGTTTGCCACAACACTTGAAGAGGAGTTACCAATGCCTGGACATTGAATCTATGTTTCACTATGAGATGAAGATCTACCTATCCCAACAATCTCATCCTTCCTTTTTGCCCTCTTAGAACTTTCTTCTTTAATGGCTTCCAAAGCAGTTGCCATTTCAGTAGTGACTTTATCAGGGCAATTTTGACAACATCCCACACCATTCCCAGGAATTCTAGCTAGGTGGTATTTTAGCCTGTTTATGCCTGCATGTATTGTGGCATTGCAATAATTGCACTTGACATGGTGGTCATTACTGACAATGATTTGTTGACCATGTGCCCATGCCGGATCACGAGACTTTCTAGAACCCTTTGGTGGCATGGTGACGAAATCTGGAAGAAAAAAATTAAATTTTTTAAATTTAATTGATATTTTTTTAGTTTTTAATTATTTTTTGTTTTGTTTTTAATTATTTTTTGTTTTGCTTTTAATTGAATTTTTTTTTTGGGGCCCTGTCGCTGAGTTTCTCAGCCACACAGGGCTATGTGTGGCTGAGAAACTCAACCACAGGGCCTGCGGGCTAAGGAGGTAGGCCTTGTGGTTGAGTTTCTCAACCACACATAGACCCTGTGTGGCTGAGAAACTCAGCTACAGGGCCCTGCGGGCTGTTGAGGAGTCTCCTCAGCTTGCAGGGTCCTGTGGCTGAGTTTCTTAGCAACTCAGCCACAGGGCTTTGCGGGTTGAGGAGGCAGTCCTCCTCGGCCCAAAAAAATTGCAAATTAAAAAAAATAAATGAAAACCAAAAAAAAATTGAATACAAAATATTTAAAAAAAATTACAGGGAAAACATTCAAACAAGGTTCATGAACCCTACCTGAAGCTGGGTCTGATTTGATGAAGCCTCCTTTAGCCTCCTCCAAGAGCTCCTTCACTGTGCAATGGAGTCACTCAACGCTTATAGAAATGAGCCAAACACTCAAATGACAAGTGAATGACAAATGGAAGGGAGAGAGGTGCTTATAAAGCATTTTCTTGCCTCCAATTTCCCTTTTCCTCCACCTCATTTCCAAAAAAAAAAGAAAAGAAAAAGAGAAAAAAAAATTGCAATCTGAGGTTCAACGGGTCTTATAGGGGTCCAATGCAGGTCTTATGCCAAACCCGCGGGTCTTATACGAGTACACGGGTTTAATGTGAGTTTGGCTGAGTAAGGGTCTTAAGTGCAGGTTCTATGCGAGTGACCTGACCAATGTTGCACAAAGCGGGGACGAAGAGGGGATGCGGAAGCATCCTTTCCAAAAAATCTAGGAAGCGAAGCGTCTACTCTATATATATATATATATTATATTTTTTTGCATTTAATATATTAATAAACATCAAAAATACCAAATTAGTTGTAGAAGACATGAAACATGCATATTTTTACATAAAGCAAGATGGATATGGCATCCATTGTACATCAATGATTAATTATTCCAACATCAACCATCTAGAATATAGATTCCTTTTCTATTGTCTAGCCTTTGCCTCTATTTCAATTCTATAGGGATATTAGTCAACATTGCCTATTTTTGATCAAACAACTTAATCCAAGCCTTATAATATGGTAGAGAAAGCTTAACATGCCTGATCAATGATTTTGACTTGAGTGAAGGGTGCATAATTGCTAAGGCCATGAAAAAGGAGTCCAAAAATCAACAAAGCCAACACTGGGGTACATATAGGGCTTGGTGCTCTTGATTAAATGCTAATCACATGCGCTCATACATGATATAATCCAATGAAACACCACAATCCCATAAGTCTGCTGAATTTTGAATGGGATATGGAATTCTATTTTCTCCATATGAAGTCTGATGAGGTTGGAACCACTCTCAAACATCCTGAGTCATTTCATGGTAATGTTAAAAATTTAAGTAAAAGGATGGAAATGAAAGATATAGGAGAATGTTACTTTTACTTTAAGAATTTAACATTACCATTACAGAGCATCTAGGAAGTGTCTAGGGAGCATCAAGAGGCACCTTGGGAGTATTCGGAAAGTGTAGTTCCTCACATAACAGTTCGAAATTTCCAAAAAAGAACAAAAAGAGCCTTGCGGAACCATGTGAACCGTCCACCTTCTCTCGGATCTGCTCACAATCCACATTGGATACATGCATGAACCTCCATAGATCCACACCCGATCCTTTCTGAATCCGCGGATCAGACAACAGGAGCCGCAGATCAAGAGACAAGAACTGCGGATCAAGCGACAGGAACCACAGATCATGCTGCCACGAATCTAGTGTTCCAAGAATCGCCAAAAAAAGGTGGAACGACGGATCTGATTTTCGGATCCACGGTTCCACCGATGGATCAGTGGCGGATCCGTACGGGATGTGGTTTTGCCTCCAGATCCTTTGTGGGGGGGGGGGGGGGGGGTTCCTACAACACTAGACCCGACTCGCTATAGAACCTGTCAAGACCCGCTGGTACTCGCGGGTCTTATGTGGGTGGCGCTTCATTGGTTCAAATGATACTCAATCACCTCTTATTTATACCAAACAAGAGGGCTCCACCGAGTTGCCCAAGAGACATGACTTTTGGACATTCCTCCTTCAAGCCTACATGACTTGAATGCCCAAAAATCGATTATTAACTTCAAAAATTCATAACTCATCTTCTACAACTCAGATTTCGACGATTCTTATTGCGTTGGATTCTCCTTAACACCCTCTATCATATCCATCCATCACATGTAGAAAATGCCTCATGGTTTTGACCCAAACATCGATGGGTGCAAAACCCCAACCTTGGGTTCCAAGCCCACAATGACCTATTGTGGTGCTCCAACCTCCGAACCCTAAATCATAGGGCTTGGAGTACCTCCCAAGCTACTCAAAAATCAACACAAAATTCCTTGCATCACAAACAGTTATAAAAAGGCTTGCTTGATATCTAATGCCGTAGAACCTACAACAACAAAAAAACAACTTTGATGCAGGATTAGCATATTTCCATAGTAACTTGAAATCATGAGAGCTCACATACCATAGACTTCTAGATTTAGGCCTTCAAAGATAGGACTAGGCCTCATCCTAGAGATCAATTCTCAAACAAAGAACTTAGTTTAGAATCAATACCACATACCTGAATTTTAACCTCAAAGCTTTAGATCAATGCCATCGAACCTGAGTAGGACTCAGACCTCAACTCAATGGATCAACCCTCAGACAATACTTCTTCACAGATCTTATCATCGTCATAGTAACAAATTTTTATCTTTGATTACAAGAGATACTTCAGGTTCGACCTACTAGATACGATACTTCTGAGATCTACTTATCATTCAAATGCTCAGATTTGTATAACCAAATACTTATCAACTCATCCAAACTTTTATCATCCCGATCTTCTCTTCAAACCACCCTTCAACTTGCTCTGATACCATGTTGAAATTCTAGGATACCTGCTAGAATTAGGTTTTTCTTCGCCTAATAACTACTCCAATGATCAATCAAACAATAGTTTTCACATAGCATTAAATTCCATATCATTTAGGTAGTTATATAGAAGAAAAACATCAACTAATAAACATGAAAGAGCAATAAAGTAACCATGAAACAATGAGACAAGAGACACAAAAATTAGGCACACAGCCAGGGCAAAACCCATAAGGGGAAAACCAAAAAAATGTTCTTCCTTATGAGAGAGAGAGTTTCCATATTCATCTATACATCATAAGTAATAATAGCAGAATAATAACCAAACCAATAACCGAAATCGTGATGAATTGCCATGTCAAAATTCAAGTCCCTGAAATTTCGACCCTCCCTAGAATTTCGACCTTCCCCTGAAATTGCTGCCTCCTCCTAAAATTTTTCCCCTCTTGTAATTTCACTGGATCAAAGATGCATGGGATCAAATTGATGTATCCAAATGAGCATAAATTCCTTTATATAGCCTTTAAGTGGGAGTTGAATGGGTGCCACTTAGGGGCCCAATCGACCTAATAGCTTTGGAGGCAAATTTAAAAATTCGTGTTTCCATTTATTTTTCAAAATGAAAATACCAACTATGGCTACCATATTTTTCAACAAGTAGTGGTAGAAATTATGATCAAAGCATAAAAACCATTCGACTAGTTGGTGATTATTGGGCAAGTAGAGTGATTGCGTGATACACACACATAACATATGCTTATATTTGTTGTGTAGTTGTTTTGTGATGAATGTGTTATCATTTCTATTGTGCTTTAACATACTGAATTAAATTTACCAATAACCATTGGTTATGAAACCAAGTTTTTGATAGTAGTGATAGATGCAGTAATAATTAATTGTGTATAGTAATGAAGCTAACCATAATCAAAGATTAAATGAGATTTGGAAGAATCTTTTCATAGTTAGTGAATCAATATTTAACATTGTGTGACCCTAATCAATTTACCTTTAAAGCATATGGTGAAAATGGTCTTCATTTCACTGAAGACAAATCCATTAGGTTCGAGACCTGTTATCACCCAAACTAACAAGCTCTCCAAGGTCCTCATAAGCTGCTAAGATGGCACATGTAGGGCAAATGCCCACTATTGCCTTGGCATGAATCCCTACTCTTTTAGCCCAACTCCTACTTGAATGGCTATTGGAGGATTCCCTATGTGAGACAACCTCCTCCAACAGATGATTGACTAGTGCCTTGAATGAGGTCTTGTGTGAAGTGAGGAGTTAATTATTTATTGTTTTACTAATCTGGAAATGTAATTTATGCAGGAAATTAATGCACACTAGCAATATGATTCACTCAAAATTCAAGATAAACAACATGCAAATTGCTCAAATGAGTGACACTTTAATATGTTTGCCATGTTTATAAGTTGTTATTGATATATGTCTTTGGTAAGGGGGTGTTGATTATTTTTTCTTGTTGTGTTGTCACTAGAGCAAGGCTACTTGGGAGTGGGAGTGAAAGCGGGGAGCGACAACATGCAAATCACTCAAATGAGTGACACTTTAATATGTTTGCCATGTTTATAAATTATTATTGGTATATGTCTTTGGTAAGGGGGTGTTGATTATTTTTTATTGTTTTGTTGTCACTAGAGCAAGGCTACTTGGGAGCGGGAGTAGGAGTGGGAGTGGGGAGAAACATTTTCAAAAGCTCCCAGTTTGGGAGAGAATTTTTATATAATATATATTTTGATGCATATATGTCAACAAAAGCATGTAGAATGATGAATTAGATATAAAAAAAATAAAAAAATAGATTGAACCATATAACATCAATCATCTAGATGTTATAATCTTCATCAACCACGTCCATAAGTTAGTAACATACAACATATCAAGTCTCATGATTCATCAATCCCAAAGTTTCAGGCTTTCAAAATTCAATACATAACATTTATCATCATTGATCACCAAAATTATATAAAAATTGTAACCTGAAATGAAAAGTTATAAAATGAAATGAAATGAAACAACTTTCAACTTTCATGAAGCATCATATTCATAATTCATTACCAATGAGTTATAATTGCCAACTTCAAACTTCAAACGTAAATGTTTATATATTGTTTACAAAAAATATCATAATAAATATGAAAGAGTCAACAATTATAAAAAATACTAGAAACTAGAAAAGACAAGTAAATCTATTATCTATTGCTAATGCTTGGGCCTCTTGCCACCACAAGAAATGTCTAATTCCTGAGTCTTGTTGGAAAATCAGGATCTTTGTCATTAATATCACCCTCTAAGCATTAATATCCAGAGGTATCTTTGTCATTACCTCTAGATCTATATAGGGATCTTTGTCATTAATACCGCCCTCTAAGAATTAACATAAGATAGAAACAACATAGCTTGTCAAGTCAAGATTTTGTTTTAGTGATGGGTACATTTTTAGTAGGGTCATGATAGAGGAGTTCGATAACCAATATCACTAACATCAATGTACATAGAGGGATTGCTGCTCTTGATTAAATAGGAGTTTCATACCCTAGTACATGACAAAATCCAATGGAAACATTGCAATCCCCCCATCTTGAAATCCTGAAAAACTGATAATTCTGTTGGATTTTGCATGAGATCTAAGATTCTACTTTCTCCACATGAAATCCAGTGAGGTTGGAACCACCACTCAAAAATCCTGAGTCATTTCATGGTAATGTTAAAAGTTTAAGTAAAAGGATGAAAATGAAGATTAAGGAGAATGTCACTTTTACTTTAAGAATTTAACATTACCATGAATCACATATCAATACTAGGGTCATAGGCTTGATCATTAGGCTACCCCACTAAAAAATTACTGTTTCTTTGAAAAAAATTGCATTTGGAATGTTTTTGCAAAAAAAAAATTGCAAAAAAGGCTAGGGAGTGATTTTTTTTTAGGAGTGCGCTCTTGAAATTCGCTCCCTGCGGGAGTGATTTCGAGAGCGCACTCCCTGGGTTTCTCCTGAGTCACTTTTGAAGGGAGCACGCTCCGGGAGTGGGTTTGGGGGGGGGGGGGGGGAAGCCGCTCCCCTGCAACCTTGCACTATAGATTTGAAATCTGTAGAAAAATGCAAAAAACTATAGCAAATCTCCCTTTATAGGGCCACCCAATAGTGCCTAGACACTTTAGATTGATAATCTAGGGGTGGAGAATCTAGGATAACAATGTTAGATCACTTTAAATGCTTCCTAAGCTTTAAATTTGTAACAAATGTGAGTTTCTATCTAGTTGGAAACTCTATTGCATATGATTTTGGGATCAAATCCCACTGGGTTAAAACTCGTAAATAACTTCTGACTTATAAATTTGACTTCTATTTGCTTGATTAAGTTGAAAATAGTCCCAAATTAATGATATGTAGTTGAAATACAAATTTGGAAACTAGCACAAGGGTTTTTATGATGATAACTGACTTGGAGAAGCCCTTGTACCTTGGATTTTTGCAAAATTTGAAGATGTATGGCTATAATTTAATGCAGATCTATAAAAACCAGTTCAATATACCTATGAAATGTGTGTTTTAAAGCTTAAGCTACTAAGGTATATTGATCCATTGGACAAGATTCAAAATTTATGCTCAAAATCCCAAGGGTTACCAACTAAACTTTAAATGAAAGCTGAAAAATGCAAGCCATTAAGTATAGTGTTGAAAAAATCAGTGTCGAAAAAAAATTGGTGAGGGTCCTGTTGACCACACTTTGTCAACAGTCTGAGAAAGCAATGTACAACAAAATGGAGAAATTTTTTCAAAGATCAAGGTCATTAATATATCATTGTAAACCCAATTTTTGCAGGGTCTATTGTAAATGATGCTAGTATGACCATTTAATTATGTAACAACACCTAGGTAAGCCTTTGATTTTGGCAAAGGATTTCATCCTAGGAAGTTTTTTAACCTCCCTGAATTATGTTTGTTTGTAAACATGGATAATCGACATAGTTTTTCTTCCAGTAGTAACCCCAAAGCTAGGGTGGAATTCATTGACAAGGTCTTAGGTGAGTCCTAGTGTTTATCGAGTCTATTATAAAGTGTGTTGAAGAATAATTTGATTGCATGGTCCCTCACAATCAGACACCATGGCTAAAATATATGGTGGTGGAAAAATAATTAAATCCCCTCTAGAGTTAATTAATTAATTTTTCTGGCAACATGAAATAAAAAAAAATCCTAGGCCATAAAATTAATTAATTTAGAGTCAAAAAGTAATTATAGAGAAATTAATCTCTCCAAGTGGAAAATAATAAAAAAATCATTGTTAAAAAAGAAGCCAATTTTTGAAGGTCCTCCACCAAGGGAAAAATGGATATTTTAAGAAAATTTGAGCCCTTGGACCTTGGTGGTTAAGTCAAAGTCAATTTTTTGAGGAAATTAATCCAAAATATTAATTTTTGAATTAATAAAAAATGGTTTTTAAGAGAAATTCGAATTTTTCTTCAAAAATAAAAAATTGATGGTGGAGATTAAAAGAAGATCAAGTTATTTTCGATAGTCGAGATTCATTTGACAAGGATCAAGCCAACTAGCCATTATTTTCCACTTGGAGGGGTTTTCTCTATACAAAGAAGCTATCTAGCTTCTATTTCTCATCATTGGGTGAAGTAATTTTCTACTGATGTACTGAGCTTTTTCTCTGCTGGAATTATTTTTCTCATAATAGAAAGACTTTGGGGTTTTAGTTCATGGTGTTTTTCTATCTGTTGATCTGTGGTATGTGCTAGTTTATTTAGTTGATTTGTTTATACTCTATTTGTCGGTGATAAAAACATTCTATTAGTACGAGTTATCTTAGGTGATATGATTCACTATATGATCTAACATTTATTTTAAGATTGAATAGAGATTTACAGATACACTAGCCCTTGGGCTCTATGTTCACAGATTATGGGGAAGGGCCAACCTTGTTTGAGCTTCAAACTTTCATTGTGATGAATTATTTTGCAGGAGGGTTTTGGCCGATTTATTTTTTCGAAATTATTCATCCATGAAATTTATTTAAAAATTTTTCAAAAATTTTAATTGATTCTGGGCTACAAAACTTTTATTTGCTAATGAGAGGTAATATTTAATTTTGTAAATATTTGTAAATTAATCTAACCCTTGTTTTAATTTTGTAGCACTTGGGTTTTTGGGATTTTTTGATTATTTTGTATATATTGGGGTTTTGGAAATTCTTTGTATTCATTTGTATAGGTGATTCTTCAAGCCCTCAATGAAATCAAATTATTTTGTGGAGGAAACTAGCCCTAAGGCTAGGGTTTGAATCTATGCATGTCATAGGGCCCTCTAAGAGGCCTAATGAAGTCCATGGGTGCCACAATGAAGAATAAGACCCTCAAAAGCAGTGGACAAGGAGTTGGCCCCTTGTAATAACCTGTGGTGCTCCAAATGACGTGGGGGAACACAAGTGTCCTCGTGGGTCTCCGAACAAATTGAAGATGCCTGTAGATCGCTTGCAAGGGATAGCATGATGGTGTAGGTGGTTCCACATCATCTTGCAAGTTTTGGATTATCTGCTAAGTGTATGATGTAAAAATGGGGCTAGTTGGGCATGATGGATTAGGTGCATCTTCCTTGTTTAATAAGTGAACCACGAGCAATCTCTGAATAGATGTGGGGATACATGGAGTGTTGTCTGCTGCTGTGGAGGCCCATGGCTCTCAATGCACACCCTACATGTGCCAATGTAGCTCTCTAGAGGATTAGGACCCCGTATAGCGAGAGAAAACCCAAGATGGAGACCATCTGGAATCCTGCATAAGATCAAATGCATCCCCTAGCCTTCTAGTACAACAAGTCATTAGAGAAATCAAGTAAATGAGCTTACCAATCATGGACCATAAGTGGGGACTTCATAATGGTCTGCATTTCCATAATGGGCTTCGGGATGTACCAATGTCTCCTAAACCCCAAATGGGGTTAACAAATAATCCTATTAGGTGGTTGCTACTTCTAAAGGGGATATATAGTCAAGGTACATCTTTCAAAAGGTGGTGGGATGTGACAAATAGGTAAATGAAATAAGGGATGAGAAGGGGCAACCCTGGGTCACATGCTGGGGAATGAGGGTAGCTAATAAGAGGGAAGACCACACTTGGGTTTATAATGTGTAGGAGGGAGAAATCACGGTACATGAGATGCCTCAACCTTGATTTTTCCACCCTTCTTTATATGCCTTTTGCATTCGTATGATTTTATTTGATTAACTACTTGGGGTTCAAAGGGGTAAGAGCATGATGTATAAGATATAACGGTGAATATCTCCCTTTTAAGGTGGGGCGGTTCATTGACCCCCAGGGGTTGGGACGATCATGGGTTCCTATATGATGAGCGAGACTCATAAAACCTGTAGGAACCAGGGTGATGGCCATGATAATGGGGTAGAGCTCATGTATTGGCTATTGCCCACGTGCTAAATGCTTTTGTCTGGACCATCTTTTGCATTTTGTGGTACATTTTCTTGTTGAATGTGGCCATATATTCTTTTATCATTCTTTTTAGTTGCATTAACCTCCGGGCTTCATTCCAAGCCATGACCCATTGTGTGGGCAAGGGGAAGGGGCATGCTAACCCTATGTGGACCCAATGGAGAAATGTAAACCCAGCTAGGAGAAATGATGAATAGGATAATAATGAATGGAAAGAGGGTAATATAAGCGGATAAGGGAGCGAGACCATGCAACCAAAATCAAGGTTTCCCATGAAATACCATCCCTAGAGCCAAATGGTTAGTAAAAGAGATCCCATGAGTCTAGAATCCAAGGTTAATACCTAAAAGGGAGCTAGGGGACAAAAGCACAGACCTAGCCTATTCTTTCTGCAGAATTTCCCCATTAATCCATGCCTAGAAGTGTCCATGATATGCACACTACACTACTCAATTTTCAAATGACGAGGCATACCTTTAGGTTCGGGAGGCTCACCTTCAAACATATGATCATGGCAGATGGGTAAGGGACCTGTTACATAGTAATTTGTCACTGACCTCATCTCAGTCCCTCTGCTGTGTCATGTATCAAATACACATGTCCATATCTTCCCACTTATGCAAGAAGATTAAGCAAGTGCTCTCTAAATGCTGAAGATTGACCCTGTTTGCCTAAGTTTCTACATCGTCACTAGTAAACCCTTAAAATCCGCAACGGTTCCCTATCATGAACTGTATTGTTGCAGCGTCGTCGCAGGTGTACACCTGTTTCCTGCGACGGTCAAATTTTAGGGCTCGGCGCAAGTCTTACAGATTCTTTTTGTGACGGTTGGTTCGAACGCATTGCTCCCTTGCAATGTCATCACTAATCCTTAGTTCAAGACTTGTGACGTTCCAGATTTGGCGAATTTGTTCAAATGGTCGGCCTTCTGGATGTTTCTACAGATGGTTGTTGGGTTAGTTTGGGTCACCTTTCCTCCTTTGGGATGGTGGTTCTGCCTCTTGTGCAACCTCCATTGAGGATAAGCTCCCTCTCCCTCATTTCATGGAGACTCCTTCTCCTATAAAAGCACTCACCATTGCTATGATCTGCTAGTTCTTGAGTGCTGGAATTAGTGTTTGCTAGTTCTTTTGAGTTTGGTTTGAAATTAAGTAGATAGATTTGGTGTGAGTGTGACAAGTGTGGAATTGCTGATAGATTGATAAGAGGTTGTGGAGTATCTTAGCTTTGTATGAGAGCTTGATAGTGAGAGAGAGCTATTGTCCTATTGGGAGACCCATTCTTAAGAGTGAATGCTTGAAGGAACATATCGACTAGACCCTTTGAGAAGACTTATGATGTCAAGGCTTGGTTGTAAGTTTTCTTTTGATTCATTTTTAATACAAGCAGTAACGATTTCTTATGTCTTGTGTATAATCTACTTGATATCTTGTGACTCCTTGACTTTACAAGTAAATAGATCATTGTTCTTCTCGGTTATGTTCTCTATTGTTTTCTTATGGTGTTTTAGGTTGATTACTCATTGAGGAGAAAGAAACGGAAGTTGGAGCGGCGCAACGAAAGCTTCACCAAACACTGGTTTGAGGTAGGCCTCCAATGATGACTATTTAAGGGAATCGATTATTGTTTTGTTTTTGCTGTGACTAGACCCACTCTAGGGCTAGAGGGATTGCCTCTGTCCGTAGAGAGAACACTTTCCTTTATCACAAGGTGGTGACTCTGGTGGGGAGTGGTCTTTTGTATGTTTTCTTCTTGTTTGTATTTTGATTTAGTGTCTCTTGAATTTTGGGGCTAAACCATCAGTTTTTTGGGTTACCTGGGTCAATCTAGGAATTCCCCTTACTGCTTGGAAAGATTATCTGGTGTCATTTAGGTGATTTTACTTTGTCTTTCACTTAAGTAAGATCATCGCTGAAGATAGCCTAACATTCGTGATGACGTCGCTGATATTCTAGCTTTGTACCCACGATTATTTGGCTTTCATCTCAGGTTTATAGTTTAATTCCCGCGATGATTCCTGAAATCGGACCGTCTCTGAAAATGGGTGTACTTTAGTGACTAGTCTCTAGTTGACGGTGTAACACCTGCGACGATGTCTCTAGTGTTAGAAAATTATATATTATGGAGCAATGGAATGCATAAAATATTGCAGAAATATAAACACAGAAAACACATAAAACAAGAGAGACACAGATATACGTGGTTCACCCAATTTGGGCTACGTCCATGGAGAAACAACCAGTCCTTCCTTTTATATTATCTAGCAAACTGAAGAGATACAACCTACAGTAGATCCGCTGTAACACCCTCTTTGCTATCTCCTCTCTCTTCCTCACTTAGAATCCAGATATGAATAGACGCAATACAATTCCTTCATATATAGTGAGGGGTTTCCTTCTAGGGCAAAAAACCCTAAATTAAACATAACTTCTACCATCAGATCATCCGCCTAATGAACGACCCAGATTGACTAGAAATTACTAGACTTTTACAAGGCAATTTTACATCTATTTTTAGCTTCGGGGGCACTGCCCTCGAACCCCCGCTGGGGGACCGCTGGCCCCCGGACCCCCCAGTCAGGGGGGATTAGCCCCCCCGGACCCCCGCGGGGGGGACAAGTCCCCCCCGCACCCCCCCACGTGGAGGGGTGTATAGTCTTCTTGGGGTATACATCCGGCTGAAACCTTTGAATATAGAAGATAATCAGGCTCCACACCTAACAATCTCCCACTTGGAGACTGATTATAGCAACTCCACTGCTGCTTCATTTGCTAGACAATGACTCCACTTTGGACCTGGCTGTTTCTCATCTTCTTCATCATACTTGAAGACCAATTGAAACTGAGCAGATTCTCAGTTTCTCCCTGGTTACAACTTTTGTTAGCATATCTGCAGGATTCTGGCTAGTGTGTATCTTTTCCAGCTTCAACTGTCCATCTTCCAATGCTGACCGTATGAAATGGTACTTGAGCTGTATATGTTTAGTCTTGGAATGAAATGTAGAGTTCTTTGAAAGATGTATGGCACTCTGGCTGTCACTGTATAACCTGCCCAACTCCTGCTTCTTACCCAATTCATCCAGAAACCTTTGTAACCAAATCATTTCTTTACTAGCCTCTGTAGCAGCAACATACTCTACTTCTGTTGTTGAAAGTGCAACAACACTTTGGATTTTTGAAACCCAACTGACAGTTGTTCCACCTACAGTAAATACATATCCTGTAGTGCTCCTCCTGTTATCTCTATCACCTGCCATATTTGTATCAACATATCCCTGTAGAGTAATGTTTGAACTACCAAAGCATAATTCTTGATTTGTGGTACCTCTCAAATACCTGAGAATCCACTTCACTGCCATCCAATGTTCTTTTCCTGGATTGTTCATGTACCTTCTTACAACTCCCACTGCATGTGCAATATCAGGCCTTGTGCAGACCATTGCATACATTAAGCTTCCAACTGCTGATGCATATGGAACTTTAGACATATGAGCCATTTCTTCCTGAGTCTTTGGACACACCTCCTTACTTAATTTGAAATGGCTAGCCAAAGGTATACCAACTGGTTTTGAATTCTGCATATTAAACCTTTTCAACACCTTTTCTATGTACTCACTTTGAGACAATGTTAATTTGCGATTCGTCCTGTCTCTAGTTATTTTCATACCAAGGATTTGTTTTGCAGCACCCAAATCCTTCATTGCAAATGAGTTTGCCAATTTCCTTTTGAGCACATTTATTTCCTGCATGTTATAACCTGCAACAAGCATGTCATCTACATAGAATAACAATATAATATAGCTGCCATCATTTTGCCTTTTGAGATAAACACAATGATTAGAGTGACATCTAGTATAACCTTGTTCAGACATAAACCTATCAAATTTTAGATACCACTGCCTTAGAGCCTGTTTTAAGCCATACAAGCTCTTCTTCAACTTGCACACTAGTTTCTCCTTCCCTTTTACCTCATATCCTTGTGGCTGCTGCATATATATCTCTTCCTCCAAATCCCCATGGAGAAAGGCTGTCTTTACATCTAACTGCTCAAGATGTAAATCTTCAGCAACTACTAGACTTAAAATAGTTCTGATTGAAGTCATTTTAACAACAGGGGAAAATATCTCATCAAAGTCTATACCCTTTTTCTGTGCAAACCCTTTCACCACAAGTGTAGCTTTATACCTCTGTTTTCCTCCATCTTCTTCCTTCAGCCTGTAAACCCATTTATTCTGCAATGTTGTTTTACCTACAGGCAACCTGACTAAGTCCCAAGTCTGGTTATGTGCTAAGGAGTCCATCTCTTTTTGCATGTCTTGCTCCCACTTCTTCCTGGTTTCTACCTGCACTGCTTCTTCATAACATTCTAGTTCACCAGAATCAGTCAAAAATACATAATATAATGAAGGAGAGTATCGTTCAGGGGGTCTACTTATCCTGGTAGATCTTCTAACACTACTTTCAGGTGTTTGAAGTTCTTGTTGCTGTTGTGGTTGTTGTTCTGGCTGTTGATCATTATGATTTTCAGGCACCATCACTTTTCCTGTGATATCGTCAAGCACTGTGTATTCTCTGTTTTCTTTTTCTTATTTCTTTTCCTGCAACTGATTCTTATACAAGACATTTTCATTGAATATTACATCTCTGCTCCTAATGATTTTGTGATTTTCATAATCATATAAGCAATAACCAAAATCATTAACACCATATCCAATAAAGGTACGTTTCTTTGATTTTGCCTCAAGCTTTGTTCTATTTTCTTTGTTAATGTGGACAAAGGCTTCACAACCAAAAGTATTTAAAATGAGTAGTTTACCTTTTTACCTGTCCATGCCTCCTCTGGAATAACACCATCCAAGGAACTTGAAGGCCCTCTATTTATTAGATAAACAGTAGTATCTACAGCATCTGCCCAAAATTGTAAAGGTAATCCTGCATGCAATCTCATGCACCTTGCACGCTCCATGATTGTCTTGTTCATCCTTTTTGACACATCATTTTCTTGTGGTGTTCCTGGAACTGTCTTCTCTCTACGAATTCCATGCTCTGAGCAGTACCTATCAAACACTTTTCTGCAATATTCACCTCCATTATCTGATCTGAGACACTTCAACCTTTTCCCTGTCTCATTTTCAACCAAATCTTTCCATTTCCTGAAAGTATCAAATACATCATATTTATTTCGAATACAATAAATCCAGGTTTTTCTGGTTGCATCATCAATAAAAGTAACATAATAACGAGAGCCACCAAGAGATGATTCCAGAGCAGGTCCCCATACATCTGTATGCACAAGCTCTAATTTTTCGCTCTTCTTTTCTTTCCCAACTCTAAGGAATCTGACTCTCTTCTATTTTCCATAAACACAATTCTCATAGAATTTTAAATCAACATGCTTCAAACCTGACAACAAATTTCTTGAGTGAAGAATCTGCATCCCCTTCTTACTCATGTTCTCGAGCCTATGATGCCATAATGCCGTATCTTCTCTTGTAGAGGTTAAAGCATTAACATAATTAGAAATACCATTGCATAAATACAATGTACCAACCTATTCTCCTTTCGCTATTACCAGGGATCCTTTAGTCACCTTCTAGGTTTTATTTGTGAAGGTAGTTACGCAACCTTCACCTCCCAACTGCCCTGTTGAAATCAGATTTTTCTTCAGATTTGGAACATGCCTTACCTCCTTTAATAGCCATTGATTTCCATTATGCTGTTTTATGAAAACTGTACCCATTCCAAAAATTTTACAGGGTTTATCATCACCCAATCGAACCTGTCCAAAATCTCCTTGAACATAATCATGAAAATGTTTTCTATCAGGTGTGGCATGGAATGAGGCCCCTGAATCTACCACCCAGGCATCAATAATATTTTCTAATGAAAGAATCAAAGCATTTTGCAACACATCACCTGTTACATTTGCTTCATGATTGTTTTCTTGTTGCGCGTCTCCTTCTTTTCCCTTCCGAGACTTGCAGTCTTTTTCTAGGTGTCCTTTCTTCCCGCATTTCCAGCACACTATCCCCGATCTGGATTTGGATCTGTCTTTTCTTGACTTACTACGATATCCAGAGCTCTTTCCTCTTTCCATTTTTCTTCCCCTAGTCTCTGCAGTCAAAGCATTACCTGATGTCTCACCGAAGCTTTTCCATTGCATTTCCTCACTAAGGAGTGCACCGATAACATCATCAAATTTTAAAGTACTAGATCCAGAGACAGAGTTACTAATGGCTATAACTAAACCATTCCAACTTTCTGGCAATGAGCACAGAAATAACAGAGCCCTAACTTCATCATCAAAATTTACCCCTACAAAACTTAATTGACTTGTAACTGTATTAAAATCATTTAAATGATCTACAATAGATCCACCTTCTGACATATTCATATTAAATAAACGCTTCATAAGAAAAACCTTATTTGAGGCCGAGGGTTTTTCATACAGTTTGGCCAATGCCGACATTAAACCCTATGTTGTTGTTTCTTTTGAAATATTAAACGCTACCGACGCCACTAGGCACAACCGTATTGTTCCAAGTGCCTTTCTGTCGAGAATATCCCATTCTGTGTCTATCATACTTGTCGGCTTCTTTGTCTTTCCGCTCAATGGTAGGCACAAATCTCTCTGATATAGATAATCTTCCATCTACATCTTCCACAACTGGTAGTTTTTGCCGTTGAATTTTTCAACCACAAACCTACCATCTTTCGCCATTGCTCCCACTCGAACCAGGAACCCTTCTCTCCCGTGAGTTTATTAGCCAAATAGACTTTCGGCTCTGATACCAGTTGTTTGAAAATTATGTATTACAGAGCAATAGAACACATTAAATATTGTAGAAATATAAACACAAAAAACGCATAAAACAAGAGAGACATAGATATACATGGTTCACCCAATCTGGGCTACGTCCACGGAGAAATAACCAGTCCTTCCTTTTATATTATCTAGCAAACTGAAGAGATACAACCTACAGCAGATCCGCTGTAACACCCTCTTTGCTCTTAATCTCCTCTCTCTTCCTCACTCAGAATCTAGATATGCATAGACGCAATACAATTCCCTCATATATAGTGAGGGGTTGCCTTTTAGAGAAAAAAACCCTAAATTAAACATAACTTCTACTGTCAGATCATTCGCCTAATGCATGGCCCAGATTGACTAGAAATTACTAGACTTTTACAAGGCAATTTTACATCTATTTTTAGCTTTAGGGGCGCTACCCCCAAACCCCTGCCGGGGAACCGCTGGCCCACAGAACCCCCAGCCGGGGGGGATTAGCTGCCTCGGACCCCCGCGGGGGGGACAAGTCCCCCCCGTAGCCCCCCATGTGGAGGGGTGTACAGTCTTCTTGGGGTATACATCCGGCTGAAACCTTTGAATACAGAAGATAATCATGCTCCACACCTAACATCTAGTTGTCAGTGTAACACCTGCGACGATTCCTGTAAAGTTGTTTTTACAAATTTACCTCTTGAATCCACCTGTCTTGTTTATCCCCTGCCATGTCCTCTCTGCCATCAGCTTGTTTTGATTGCTTTTGGTTAAGGTACTGTCTCTTTGGTTTCATTGAGTGAATCTTGTGTTTTTAGACTGCGTGACCTAGCTCTTTAGAGGTTTCGTCGATAAACCATTTGCTTGGGTTACTTGTTTGTCCAAGGTTCATCCACGACTGTCTTATTGATTTGCTTGAGGCTTTTTCATTGCTTGTTTTCTTGCTGGTTGATTTTTAGTGTCAATTATTGAACCAATTTTTGATATTGATTCGATTTCTTCACTACCAAGCATAGATCACAATTGTTTGGATCGAGCAGTTCATAATTGCTTGTTTGTCTCTGCGGACAGAGGTAACCTCTCTAGCCCTAGAGTGGGTCTAGTCACAACAAAAACAAAACAACAATCGATTCCCTTAAATAGTCATTATTGGAGGCCTACCTCAAACCGGTGTTCGGTGAAGCTTCCGTTGCGCCGGTCCAGCTTTCGTTTCTTTCTCCTCAATGAGTAATCAACTTGAAACACCACAAGAAAACAATAGAGAATGTAACCGAGAACAACAATGATCTATTTACTTGTAAAGTCAAGGAGTCACAAGCTATCAAGTAGATTACACAGAAGACATAGGAAATCGTTACTGCTTGTATTAAAAATGAATCAAGAGAAAACTTACAACCAAGCCTTGATGTCGCAAGTCTTCTCAGAGGGTCTAGTCGGTATGTTCCTTCAAGCATTCACTCTTAAAGAATGGGTCTCCCAATAGGACAATAGCTCTCTCTCACTATCAAGCTCTCATTCAAAGCTAAGATACTCCACAACCTCTTATTATACTATCAACAATTCCACACTTGTCACACTCACACCAAAGCTATCTACTTAGTTTCAAACAAAACTCAAAAGAACTAGCAAACACTAATTCCAGCACTCAAGAACTAGCAGATCATAACAATGGTGAGTGCTTTTATAGGAGAAGGAGTTTCCATGAAATGAGAGAGAGGGAGCTTACCTTCAAGGGAGGTCGCACAAGAGGCGGAACCACCATCCCAGAGGAGGAAAGGCGACCCAAACTGACCGAACAACTAGCTTTAGAAACACCCAAAAGGCCGACCGTTTGAACAAATTCGCCAAATCTGGAACGTCGCAGGTCATGAACTAAGGATTAGCGATGAAATTGCAAGGGAGCAATGCGTTCGGACCAACCGTCGCAACAAGAATCTGTATGACTTGCGCCGAGCCCTAAAATTTGACCGTCATAGGAAATAGGTATACACCTGTGACGGCATTGCAACAATACAGTTCATGACAGGGAATCGTCGCGGATTTTAAGGGTTTACTAGCGATGATGTAGAAACTTAGGCAAACAGGGTCAATCTTCAGCATTTAAAGAGCACTTGCTTAATCTTCTTGCATAAGTGGGAAGATATGGACATGTGTATTTGATACATGACACAACAGAGGGACTGAGATGAGGTCAATGACAAATTACTATGTAACAGATGCCGCCTAAAGCATGAAGCCCGAGAGAGTGGGAGGGGTGAAATGCTTTACGAAACCATGACGAACTAGAACACCACCTTGAAGAACTTGTAGGCGCAAGTACAACTGATATCTCTGATAGTGAAAGGCATGTAGTCTAGGCATGGACGTAGCCATCCAAAAGACATATGAAACTTGGTCTGTGGCATGGATGCAACCAACCAGTTGATAAGACCATATATATTGATAAAGGTATGGTCACAGCCATCCATGAAGACTCAGGTATGGTTGCAGCTATCCAATCTAAGAGTCATGCATATCGAACCAATCCCCACAGCCCGAACATATGTGATCTTTGTCCGGGGTCTTGAAAACTGAATCGATCATAGTACAAATTCTAGCATGCGAACAAATGTGCTGAAGTCGAGCATGATAGAAAGTCACTTGATTACCGGTCAATAATGAAAACCATTAACAAGCGCGAGAGAAACCACCAATAATGACAATGGCTCTCAAGGTACTACCAGTACAATCCACTAAGTGTGAAAAATGGGCTGAAGTTGAACACTCGTGGAATCACCCAATCGAAGACCAATGATGAAAGTATGTCGTCAGGTGCGAAGAACTTGCCATTGAGGCATGCAAGCTCCAAGGTACCAAAAGGGATCTCTAGATCAACCTCCTGGATAATGAGCTGGTGTCGACAGGAGGCAATCCGTCGCAAGAGGGCCATAATGTTTCCCCCATCAACGACGCGAGATAAGGAACAAGTGGTAGATGGTGAAACAGAGCATCAAAGGAGGAGGTAAGGGTGTGAACTGCAGAAGGATTATACTCTTGAACATATCAGCAACACGACTCCGGAATGTGGCAACATTTTGGTACCAAGGGATCAGAGGTCTGACAGAGACAACATGGATCAGATGGAATGAGGCAAAAGGCAACCCAAAAAACCCCGGAAGGCCAATGATGATGTGAGGATATCCCAACCCAATGAGAAGAAAAAGTGTCGATGTTCAAGAGTGACTAGCTGCCATAGGTAACCAATGATGACTTCCAAATTTTCCACGACCATTGTTGCCGAGTACCCCAATTATTTTTGAAAAACAAGCTTGAAGGGGATAGCATATGCTTGTGATATAAGTTCGACCTTCGAACGAATCCATCCTAGTAATAGTTTAACGAGCCCTAGGGAGGAGAAGCTCGAGTCTCATCATGGTGACGAGTCGAATGTCGTCAGGGTTTAACGAGTCCGACACAGGTAAAACTCGGAGTCTTTTTCATGTTTAGAGAGTTTGAAAAAGACACGGAAAAGAAAACTCCACAGGGGTCCTTTTTCATAAATTTGTGTCCCTTGAGCTCGAAAAAGTAGAAAAAAATACCCGAGAGAACCGCTTGACCATTATGAGCAAGGAGTACTTTTCGTAATTAGTGGCTCCAATCTGAAAAAGTAAAAAAGCGATCGAAGACACGTCGTTTCATAACTAGTATCGAACTCGAAACGACAAAAGTCCGACGATCTTTTCATGTTTATACGGTCAGAAAAGAGCTGAAAGTGGACTGCCTTTTATTCCGTTTAACGAGTTAAAAGGGAAAACTAGGCAATCTTTTTGTCTTTTGTAAGTTGGAAAAGGGCTTAAAGAAGACTTGTCCTAGAGGAACGAGTGGTATAAAGGGTAGCAACTAGTTCCGGCAATGGTGGAAACTGCTTAAGACATTTGATGGTCAAGAGGCTGGCTAATAAAACCACTCATCACTGTGGTCCCTCAGGAAAGGAAAAAACAACCAAGTGAAAGCATATGATTGACCAAAGAGATGGCGATGATGGAACGAAACAACCAAGGCTCATCTAGTAGAATTTAGTGGATAAAAACGACAATCACGAGGTGTAAATCGGGTATGGGTTCAAGTTTACACAAGCTTGAACCATGGAGAACTCTGCTTGGATTTGATTTCATGTTTACAGAAGCTTAAAACGAAAAAATATGCTGGTTATAAGTTCACATTCCCCCAGTATAATGACGCAAATCGAGGTTATATGCCCCCCAAGCTTCATTGCATCCAACAGAGTGGATGGAATGAAGGTTCACTTTTGAGATCTACGAAAGACTCGACTTGGATTTTGCGAGATCTTGATCAAAGACTCGATTTGGAAAGGGAGTTGTTTCATTTTTTTAGTGAGGTTGACACAGTAAAAGAACTATCCTCATGATATTTGTTTCATTTTTTAATGAGGTTGACACAAGATCAAGAACTTTCCTCAAGACTCGTTTCATTTTTTAACGAGCTTGACACAAGACAAGGAACTATACTTAACAAGCTTGTTTTCATTTTTTAACGAGGTTGACATAGGAACAAGAACTCTCCTCGGTCATCTGTTCATGGGCTAGATGAGAACGTGTCTCCCAAGAGGTCTTCACTAGATGGAAGAAATGCACTCTGGAAGGAACACATGTCATGAGGCACAAATGACAGATCAGGTTCCAATGCCCCCAGTACATGATGTACGAGACCATCTGCATGATCATCAGCGGAGGCGGAGACGGAACAGGTAGCCACATAATTTACTTGTGTCAAGGAAGGTACTGCTTGTGAATAAGAACCGATGGGCGATGATGGTGGTACAGGAGGCACCGAGTGACGAAAGAATGACAATTGATCAATTGTCACCATTCTTCCATCGTGCAAAAAAACAAACCACACAGAAAAGTGAAGAAACAAGAGCTCCCATGGCATAAATATAATCACGGCCAAGGAGAAGACTGAAATCTAAAGCACCTTGGACAACCATTACATCTATATAGACGGTTTTGCCTCCCAAAGTAACAGGGAACTTTGGAAGGATCCCTAAAGGTTGACTGGTTCCTCCGTCAAATGCCAACAGACTCTGAGTGACCGGCACAAGCTGTGGGGAGCCCAAAGCTTGCCAAGTAGTGAAAGGCATGAGGCTAACTGATGCACCTTCATCCAAGACAGTGCCAAGTACTTCTTTATCATAGGCATGTACTGTAATCTAGAAAGGCACATAGGATGGAAGGCAGAAAGTAGTCAAGTGACTCCAGTTGAAGGAAACGATTGAACTACTTGGTGGGGGTATCATATGATTGCCCCCATGCTCTACAGGAACCAAAGAAGGACTCTCTGAATCAGTTGGGATAGGAGGGTCGTTCTCGGACTTAGGGGAATCTGATGAGACGAGAAGAACATGAGCAGTATAATCATGATGTTCTTCGGGAACAGAGTGGACCATTGGTGGTGAATCCAAGTCGACACTCTTTCTGACCAATGGTTGGTCAGGAACAAGCTGAGCACAGCCAGGTTCAGGAAGAGAAGGGTGGACAAGAGAAGAATCTAAGTTAATCTCTTTGTCAACAGGGAGAGGATCTGAGGAGAGCCTCTGATAACCAACTGGAAGTGGAGGCGAAGAAGCTGTAAGACGTTCCAAAACAACAAAAGCTTTATCCATGAGCAGACAAAGGTGAAGGGGATGGTTGCCTTCACATAGCCTACAGGGGAATCGAATCTTCCCTTTCTTCTTACCACTGCCAATTGAGGATTGAACATCGACATGAGTTTTAGAGGACGATGAGGGACGAGTCAGATCGTGAGACCAAACTTCTAAGATCCTGGGAATGCCAGGGCAATCACAAAGAAGATGGTCGCCCTTGCATAACTTACAAGGAAACTTAACCTTTCGCAGAGGAGCAGAAGGTGTTCCGACCTGAGATGTACTTGGAGCAATAGTTGCACGGGTGGCCTCGTGCTTATCGGACTTCTTCTTCTTCTTAGTCTCCTTGTTACTAGATGTGGAACTTTCACTAGGTGAAGTAGGAGACGAAGATGGAGGAACAGGGGAAGAAGGCGCAGGCTCAACCTTGGAATCATCGTGTCGTGATTCAGACAAAGGAGACGATGGAATAGGAGTCATGACACTCGGGACCACCAAGGTTGAAAACAACCAAACGGGCAAACCGATGGTTAGCCCAGGAAAGGAAAATGTTGCCATGTATGGAGCACCGACATTTCCAAAATAAGGAAATGGACCAGGGTTCTCATCTGGGGGAAGACTTTGGCCAGTAGACTCGAGAAAAGTTTCCATCGGGAACGAGACTAAAAAACACTCAAATTGTAACGAAGAACTCTAACTATTACCAGGAATATTTCGTGGGCAGTAAATTTTATGACACAGGAACAAAACTTGACCTTTTCATGTTTCAAGAGTCGAGAAAAGGACGAAAAGGTGACTCTATCTCTTTCGAGGTTTAATGAGCTTGAAAGGAAAAGTGCTCAGATGATCCTTTTCTTTTTGGGAATCGAAAAGGAACGAAAGTGACTACTCTGGAGAACTAGACAAAAGGTTAACCAGACAAACCGTAAAACTGCATGTACACCTTGGTGATCAAATGAAAGAGAAATGACCAAGGACTTTCCGTACGGCAGTCAGTCTTCCTGAATGCTGTGTTCGGTGCATTACAGTTCGCAAGGTGGCAGACATGGCTTCCTATGGATGTAGGATGATAACCTAGTGGGGTCTCCTGATATATACTCGATGGTACTGGGAGCAAAAGTATATACTAGCAGCTATTGAGTCACAGAAGGATGAATCACCCAACCTTAAGTGAAAACAATGGTGACTAGGTTTAACGACGCCGAAGCACGTCTCTAGCCTAGACCTCTAAATAATGTGCATTAAGTTCCAATGCGTTGTTAAGTTCATTCAGTTAATTTTAGAGTTGATATTGAATTAGGTTTCATATTTCAGGCCCTGCCGTATGTATATCAAAAACCCTAGGGTGCAACTAGAATGAGTAAAGCATATTTCATTTCGATGAACACCTACTTAAAGGAGGGTAGAAAGTTCATTCCCAAGCAAACACAAGCGAATGCAAACACTAAGAAACACACTGCATCAATACACTAATCTCACGATGCATCGATACTACTAATGGATGACTTAGAGCCCGCTTTTTAATTTCTCAAACATGAAAATTTGAAATGCACATATACTTTCACTTTCGTATATCAAATGAATGCAGTCCCTTAATTTTTTTTGTTTTGAATTTAAAGAGACAGACAAGCCAGTGTGAACTAATCGATCCAAACAATTGTGATCTATGCTTGGTAGTGAAGAAATAAAATCAATATCAAAAATTGGTTCAATAATCGACACTAAAAATCAACCAGCAAGAAAACAAGCAACGAAAAAGCCTCAAGCAAATCAATAAGACGGTCGTGGATGAACCTTGGACAGACATGTAACCCAAGCAAATGGTTTCTCGACCTAGGTCACATGGTCTAAAAACACAAGACTCACTCAATGAAACCAAAGAGACAGTACCTTAACCAAAAGCAATCAAAACAAGCTGATGGGAGAGAGGAAATAGCAGGGGATAAACAAGACTGGTGGATTCAGGAGGTAAAGTTGTAAAAACAACTTTACAGGAATCGTCGTAGGTGTTACACTGACAACTAGAGACGTCGTCGCAGGTGTTACACTGTCAACTAGAGATGTCGTCGCAGGTGTTACACTGTCAACTAGAGACTAGTCGCTAAAGTACACCCGTTTTCAGAGACGGTCTGATTTCAGGAATTGTCGCGGGAATTAAACTAGAAACCTGAGATGAAAGCCAAATAGTCATGGGTACAAAGCTAGAACATCAGCGACGTCATCGCGACTGTTAGGCTATCTTCAACGATGATCTTACTTAAGCAAAAGACAAAGTAAAATCACCTAAATGACACCAGATAATCTTTCCAAGCAGTAAGGGGAATTCCCAGATTGACCCAGGTAACCCAAAAAACTGATGGTTTAACCCCAAAATTCAAGAGACACTAAATCAAAAGACAAACAAGAAGAAAACATACAAAAGACCACTTCCCAATGGAGTCGCCAACTTGTGATAAAGGAAAGTGTTCCCTCTACGGACAGAGGCAACCCCTCTAGCCCTAGAGTGGGTCTAGTCACAGCAAAAACAAAACAACAATCGATTCCCTTAAATAGTCATCGTTGGAGGCCTACCTCAAACCGGTGTTCGGTGAAGCTTCCATTGCGCTGCTCCAGCTTCCGTTTCTTTCTCCTCAATGAGTAATCAACCTGAAACACCACAAGAAAACAACAGAGAACGTAACTGAGAACAACAATGATCTATTTACTTGTAAAGTCAAGGAGTCACAAGCTATCAAGTAGATTATACAAGACATAGGAAATCATTACTGCTTGTATTAAAAATGAATCAAGAGCAAACTTACAACCAAGCCTTGACGTCGCAAGTCTTCTCAGAGGGTCCAGTCGGTATGTTCCTTCAAGCATTCACTCTTAAGAATGGGTCTCCCAATAGGACAATAGCTCTCTCTCACTATCAAGCTCTCATACAAAGCTAAGATACTCCACAACCTCTTATCAAACTATTATCAATTCCACACTTGTCACACTCACACCAAAGCTATCTATTTAGTTTCAAACCAAACTCAAAAGAACTAGCAAACACTAATTCCAGCACTCAAGAATTAGCAGATCATAGCAATGGTGAGTGCTTTTATAGGAGAAGGAGTCTCCATGAAATGAGGGAGAGGGAGCTTATCCTTAAGGGAGGCCGCACAAGAGGTGGAACCACCATCCTAAAGGAGGAAAGGCGACCCAAACTGACCCAACAACCAGCTCTAGAAACACCTAGAAGGCCCACCATTTGAACAAATTCGCCAAATCTGGAACGTTGCAGTTCATGAACTAAGGATTAGCGACTACATCGCAAGGGAGCAATGCGTTCAGACCAACCATCGCAATAAGAATCTGTAAGACATGCGCCAAGCCCTAAAATTCAACCGTTGTAGGAAACGGGTGTACACCTGCGACGACGTCGCAACAATACAGTTCATAATAGGGAACCGTCGCAGATTTTAAGGGTTTACTAGAGACGATGTAGAAACTTAGGCAAACAGGGTCAATCTTCACCCTTTAGAGAGCACTTGCTTAATCTTCTTGCATAAGTGGGAAGATATGGACATGTGTATTTGATACATGACACAACAGAGGGATTGAGATGAGGTCAGTGACAAAGTACTGTGTAACAGGACCACATGGCTAGCTCAGGTCGCAGAGAAATGGCACAATGAACTAGCTAGTGGTTGGAATGGGTTGCCAGCTGAGGACCATCTTGGAGAAAAAAATTCTCCTGGGGATATTACCCACAAAATGGTGGGTAATGTTACCCACCATTTTGTGGGTAATATCACTAGGAGAGATCTTTTCTCCAATATGGTCCTCAGTTGGCAGACAACAGCCCCTTGTAGCCATCATCTAGCTCATTGTGCCATTTCTCTGGCACCTGAGCCAACCATGTGGTCCCTCGCCCATCTTCCATGATCGTATGTTTGAAGGTGGGCCTTCCGAAGCTAAAGGTATGCCTTGTCATTTTGAGATTGAGTTTTGTAGTTTGCTTATCATGGACACTTCTGGGCATGGATTAATGGGGAGATTCAGCGGAAAAAATGGGCTAGGTCTGTGCTTCTGTCCCCTAGACCCCTTTTAGGAATTAACCTTGTATTCTAGTCCTGTGGGATCTCTTTTACTGACCATTTGGTTTCAGGGATGGTATTTCACGGGAAACCCCGATTTTGGTTGCATGGTCTTGTTCCCTTATCTGCTTATATTACCCTTTTCCACCCATTATCACCCCATCTATCATTTCTCCCACCTGGGTCCACATTCCTCCATCGGGTCCACATAGGGTTAGCTTTCCCCTTCCCCTATCCCATACCTTTGGTCATGGCTTGGAATGAAGCTCAGAGTTTGATGCAACTAAAAAGAAAGTTAAAAGCATATATGGCCACATTCAACAAGAAAAGTACCACAAAATGTAAAAGATGGTTGGGACAAGAGCATTTAGCACATGGGAAAAAGCCAATACATGAGCTCTACCCCATTATCATGGCCATCAGCTTGGTTCCAACAGGTTCTATGAGTGTTCTTCACCATATAGGAACCCATGATTGTCCCAACTGCCCCACCTTAAAGGGGGAAATTCACTGCTATATCTTATACATCATGCTCTAACCCTTTGAGCCCCGAGTAGTTAATCGAAGAAAAATCATAAAAAAGCAAAAGGCATATGAAGAATTGTGGAAAAATCAAGGCCGGGGCACCTCATGTACCACGATTGCTCCATCCTACACCTTATAATCCCAAGTGTGGGCTTCCCTCTTATTAGCTACCCTTGTGCCCCAACATGTGACCCATGGCCGCCCCTTCTCATTCCCTATCTCATTCACCTATCTGCCACATGCCACCACCTTTTGATGGATGTACCTTGACTATATTATCTCCTCTAGAAGAAGAAACCACCTAATAGGGTACTTGGTTAATCCCATCAGGAGTTTAGGAGACATTGGCACATCCCGAAGAACATTATGGAAGGGCATGCCATTATGAAGTTCTCACTTGTGGTCCATGATTAGGTAAACTCATTTACTCAATTTCTCTAATGACTTGTTGTATTGGAAGTCTAAAGGACGCATTGGATCTTATGCAGGATTGCAGATGATTTCCATTTGGGGTTTGGTCTCCCTATACAATGCCCTAATCGTCCAGAGGGCTACGTTGGCACATATAGGGTGAGCGTTGAGAGCCATGGGCCTCCACAATAACAGATTGCACTTCATGGATCCCCATAGCCATTCAAAGATTGCTTGTGGTTCACTTATTGGACGAGGAGGATGCACCTGATCCATCATGCCCAGCTGGCCCTAAATCTACACCATACACTTGGCAGATGATCAAGGACTTCTACGATGATGTGGCATCTCCTACATTATCATCCCAGCCCTTGGAGGCAATCTACATGCATCTTCGATTTTTTTGGAGACTCATAGGACACTTGTGTGCCCCCGCAGTCATTTGGAGCACCACAGGTTATTACAAGGGGCCAACCCCTTGTCCACTGCTTTTGAGGGTCCTATTCTTCTTTGTGGCACCCATGGACCTCATTAGGCCTCTTAGAGGACTGTGCCGCGTGCATAGATTATTATTTGTCGTCTTGAGTGGCTTACTTTTTCATTTGTGAGCTAGTTTGGTGGGCTTGTCACCAAAAGGTTGTATTATTAACACATTATTTTATTTTTGGGGCTTATGTAGGCCAAGGAGGCTAATAAAAATCCTTGGATGTGTAGACATACAAGTGAGGTGAGATCATTTCTATCATCACTTTGGATTGGATCTCTCGCTTCTTTAGGGAAGTTCACACTTTTTACTAGAGGATGAATTGGATCATTTATGGATGAATTTTGATGTATGGCTATTGGTTTATCTTCTCTTGGAGCTTCGTTATTGTCATTTGTTAATGGTTGGATATACTCTATTGCACTGTAATTACTAATTTGTTGATGCTATTCTTGTTACTTTGTCATATGTGTTGGATGGGATTTTAGTTGTTTTAAGGCTAATTGTTGCATGGAAATTATTACTTAATATTGTGGGATTGTCTTTATCATAATTTTCTCTCCATGCATTGGCCCTTGTAGTATGAGCGAAATCTCTTAAAGGTATAATTTGACCTTGACAAGCCATTCCTCTTATGCATTTGAAGTATAAAAGCTAAAAGATTGCTTTCACCTGACCTAGAGGGTTTGTGAAGTAATTTTGAGGCCTCCTTGACTGGAAACCAAGAAATCTTACACAAAATGAACATAGACTCCATTCTCCCAAGTACTAAGGCACTGATCTACCAAGGGTGGTCACCAAAACTCATATTCTTTCACCTTCTCACAAGTCTAGCCACACTGGGGTGCTTAGGGCATCAATTTCCCGGCAAGTTAGCCACTAAAAAAGTTCGATCTCCCAGGGTCTCCTGTACTAACCTCTCTTCTAGCCCTCCTCCAGATTTGAAGACATTCCGACAATGGAGTTGGGAGAAAAGCAAAGCCCTTTCTCACTGAACAAAACTTACCCTGCCATCCCCAAGGCTAGCACTTCCTAGGGTCAAAATAACATCATTGAGTCAAATACTTTCTTTGATCCTTGCCACCTTGTCTAGGGTAAGAAAATCATTGATTATTTCATATTTCCCTCATACCCTAGACTGGGTCCACTTGGCCTCGTGTGGTTCCACTCCTTCAAAGGACTATTCTTCAAGAACCATCCGGGATACCAACTTTAACAAGGATTTAGGGTGCGGGAAATTCCTTTCAAATTCTATTCTCATACACCTAACCCCCAAATCCTCCTGCTTTCCTTAGAAGCACATTGCCCCTTGCTTAGAAAGCAAGCAAGCCCATTCTTCAAAACCTTCTCGGAAAGGGTCTGGGTCACTCATATCCATTGACTTGTTACACATTAGTGACTCCATCCATATTGGGTCTCCTCCCATCGGTGAAAGTCTATAAATAGTGTTGAAAAGTGTAACTAGGTTTGACCTTCATAATGACATGTAATTGTGACTTTTATGTAAAAGATGTAAAGATGAAAAATAAAGTTATTGTAATGATTACATCATGGGTTTCATGAGCAGGAGATTTTATTTTTAGTTAATGCTCCCATCATGAGCCCTTAGTGATTTTGTCATCTTGTCATAAATGTCTAAAGAGTCATTGTCATGTATTGAAGGCATGTTACACATTGTAAAAGGTCAAATTTGTTTTGTAAGTCACCCTCTTAGACCTTGTCACTAGTCCTCACTTAAGTCGGCCTACAATGAAAGGTTAATTCGAGAAAGATGAAGTCAGCCTACCCTTGTGATCATGTCAGCCTAACTGTCATGAACCAACGACTATATATAACAGTGCTTGGCCTCATTTGGAGGACAAGAATTCGATGAAGGGGTCTGAGGTAATCAAGTGCACAAATCATCCTAGAAGAGCCCTAAAGGCAGTGAAGGAAGGAAAAATGATAGTGAAGGATAGTGTCATCGTTGTGGAGTTTTTTTGGGCTATTTCACCCTCACACGTGCGAAGATTGTAGGTCCAAAGTTGACAAAGAAAGATCGAAGATTGTAGTCACATAAAGGTGATCTTGTTTGGGTGGAAAACTTTGCTGAAGGAATTCGAGTAAGAGAGAGAAAAGAGTCTCCCTCTTGAGGAGACTATTCAAGAAGCAAAATTGATCTAGGGTTTTTGTCGTGAAGAAAAAAGTTGCAAACCTACAAGAAGAGGTGAAAATTCTGAAGGAAGTCGAGAAGAGAAACAAGAAGAGCAACATTGATTAGAGGGAGAAGAGGAGGCTTGTGACTTGGTCTTGGAAGGGCTCTAGTGTCAAGGTTCTTTGTCATGGTCTTGGTATTCGTCAATTGAAGGTTCTATAAGAAGAATTCGTTTGCATTTTCCTCTCAAAGAGTAAGAGGTTTTGGCCCTCGCTGACAGCCTGTACACCGTGTCTCTTGTTCTTTTATTGTTCATGAGTTGGTAATTGTCTTGATGAAAAGAACAAAATAATAACACAAGAAGAGAATATCATAATCAAGAAGTAAAAATACACTCACATGCAATTATCATATAGAAAAATCACCTATCTATTGATGCCCTATATTTCTCAACATGGTATTGGAGATAAGGTGACAAAGTCGAGAAGGGGCATCTAATCAAAGAGACACACAAGGAACGAGTTTCAAGAAAGGGATCAAAGCGAGTTGAAGAATACCAAAGCAAAAGTTCAAGATCTACATCATACCGAAACCCTATATCGAGGAAATTTACTTCAACAAAATTCTTGGTATCATCATAAGGGAGGAAGCAGAAAGAGAGACCAAGACCCTAGAAGCATTCCCAAGATCATCACTCAACCATCATCTAAGAGGTGGAAGCTTTTTCAAAAGAATGAAGAAGGCTAAATCGAAGAACATTGTCATCATCTTCAAAAGGGTTTGTAAAGCAAGCTATCCCTCATTAAAACAAAGCTTTAACCTTTGAAGAACTTCATCAAAATGATCTCTCTAGCAAAGGGATCAAGGACTACTCTTGTAGAAAGAATCTATCAAGGAGTAGTCTTCTACTATCCATATCACTATCAAGTTAAAGGAGGAAGCAAGTGGAGAAAGAAATGTCTACTCAATTAAATACTTTTATGACTTCATCAAAATCTATCAAAATGCCTTTTTGCAAGGAAAGCAACAAATTTGTGGGGGCTTCAAATTTCCTTGCATGGAAGAAAAGAACAGATCTAAACCTTATTGAGAATGAAGTCATGGAACACATCAAGGGGTCAATAATCCAACCTCCTAAAGAAGATGCTCAAGCACTTGTTAGATACATGAAAGGGGAAGTAAGGGCTCAAAGGATTCTCATAGAATCCATCAAAGACTCCCTCATACCATATATATCAAAATTAAATACTTCAAAATAAATATATGACAAATTGGTAGAGTTGTTTTCTGTAAGTAGTACAGGAGAAGTTATCTCTCTAGGGAAAGAACTCTACAAATTGAAGATTTCAAAGGAATAAGGAATAGCCTCATATTTCATGAGGATTTTAGAAATAAGAGATCAACTTCAAGATCTAGGTGAAATATTGTCTAACAGAGAAATGACCATTGTGGTATTAAATGCACTACCAGAGGAATGGGGAAATTTCACTTCAAGTATTTATCGGAATAAAGAAGCCACTACTTTCCAGGATCTACGGTCATTGTGCAAGATCAAAGAAACCTAGCTGAAGGAAAAAACTGATGTAGGATCAAATGAGCAAAATTAGGCATATGCTGCTATGACAAAAAGAAAAGGAAAGTTTGGTAAATTTGTTCCTCACAAGAAAAAGAAGAACATGGCTAAGGTTCAGTGCTATGGATGCCAAGAATATGGGCACTATAGAAGAGATTGTCCTAAACTTAAAAAGGACAATAACAAGAGAAATAAGGAAGAAACCCATATTACCAAAGAAGTGGAAGAACTTGAGACGAAGTAGCCTAAGAAAGAGGAAGTGAGAGATCTCTACTATGACTGAGATAAATCTCCTTCACTAAAAGTACTCTTAAGTTGTGTAAATTATAACTATCTAGATAGGAAGCATTGTAAATAAGATAAGATGCATCATATTAGAAAATGGTATCATAGTAGAAGAATTAGAAGTAAGAGCTCATTACATAGGTAACATGAAGAATGTCTGGAACAAAATATATGGCAGTCAACTATGTAGGATATAACTCTTGGAAATCTCATTGAAAGCTCAAGTGATACTTATAAAAAAGAAGAAGGAAGAAGTCATCTAGGACAAGGCTCATCATACATCAGTCAAAAGGTAACATCTGCAGGATAGGATATGCAAGATCCTCAAGATTCTCTGATGGAATCTTCATTGGAAGGTTCATTGATCATGAGGGGAGCAAGTGTTTCATCAAGAATTCCAAACTTGTGGAATTCATGGGATGACATAACAGTGAAGCAAATCAAGGGATTGAAGCTCCTTCATTCAAAGGAGACTGTTACAGGAACTCTGGATGATCCAAAGGAAAAATGAGGTATATTTACTTACATTTGATATTGTGGAAGTCATGTAATATGGTTGTAGATATCATGAACTAGTGCTCTATCGTAAGAGCATGATTAAAAGAAAGGATCTCCTCCCTCAAAAGGATGCAGGAATGAATGGGTCACATATTCACTATATGAAATCAACATAATATGTCCTCATGTGAAGTATGAGGTGGTTGACTATAATTGAGGAACTCTGATTGGAAGCTCCTGGGAATGAAATGTGTGAAGAAAGGAAGGAAGAGATCATGGAATATGAAACCATGGAAGAAGGCATTGAACATCCGAGAATTGAAATATTTGACTATGATATGTCCTAGAAAGATATGAAGACTCTGATGGAAGTCTAGAAAAGATGGAGACCCTTGACAATATATATATATCTTTGGGAGATGTGTCAACATATATGCAGGATGCTGATGCCTACTGGAAGATGTCATGATGAAAGATGATCACAAAGGTAATTTTGATTTAAGTGTTCATTTCTTATTTTTGAACAATATCTAGATGGGCTTATGCAGGACTGCCAAGGGAAGAACTGTGGATGTAGAAGGATGTAAGATCGTTTCGAAGAAGATAGCATGAAGAAGGCAACATGACATGAAGCAAGGCCAGATGTAGACTGATGGATCACTTTCTGATAAAAGGAATAATGACATGATTGACTCATGGATGAAAGTGATGGATGGTCTGTGCCCTATGAAGAAGTCCCAAAAGATGAAGACTCCATAACGAAGAAGAAATTCATGACATCAAAGGAAGGAGCTCTTCAAGCAACTGGTTGTCTTTTTATCTCCACCTAAGGAGTTGCTATAGGTCCCTAATTAAGAGGGAGCCTGGAAACAAGTTTCTTACTTGGTAGAAACTTGGAAGCAAAATTCCTAAGCCAAGAGGGAGCTTAGGTACATTCCTTTCGTAGGAATGAGTACATTCCTTTAGTGGAATAGATATGTCCTCCCTAATTAAGAGGAAAAGATAGACACATCATTCTTATCTTCATTTGGGAACATAGAATGGAGGATTGGGTAAACGTTTGGCATCCGATGCTCTTTGAGGATGAGATAGTGCATCCAAGATAAGAGTAGTTGTAGAGGACCGATATTCTTTGAGGGCTAGGAATCCAAGATAAGAATAGTCCTGATGGAACACACCCTGAGAACTTGGGTGGGGTATGTTCCAGGAGAGACAATGATACGGGTGTCTATAAATCATTGGTCTCGGCAGCATTGAGCTCAGATCTTGTGGAGAGATAGAGTTGTTAGTCAAGGCCTTGCTATGTGACAATGCTGGTTGATATGATGCTATACAAATGGGTTACTAATCCAATTCTTCTTATGAGAAATTCTTCAGATTGAGAATGAGAAAGTACCAATATGAATACCTCCCTAGTTAAGAGGGAGCGTTGAAAAGTGTAACTAGGTTCGGTATTCATAATGACATGTCATTGTGATTTTTATGTAAAATATGTAAAGAAGAAAAATAAAATTATTATAATTCTTGCATCATGGGTTTCATGAGCAAGAGATTGTATTTTTAGTTAAGGCTCCCATTGTGAACCATTAGGGATTTTTTCATCTTGTCATAAAAGTCTAAAGAGTCATTGTCATGTACTGAAGGCATGTTACACATTGTAAAATATCAAATTTGTTTCGTAAGTCACCCTCCAAGACCTTGTCACTAGTCCTCACTCAAGTCAACCTACAATGAAAGGATAATTCGAGAAAGATGAAGTTGGCCTACCCTTGTGATCATGTTGGCCTAACTGTCATGAACCAACCACTATATATAGTAGTGCTTGGCCTCATTTGGAGGACAAGAATTCAGTGAAGGGTTCTGAGATAATCAAGTGCGCAAATCATCCTAGAAAGAGCCCTAAAGGCAGCGAAGGAAGAATGAAGGATAGCGAAGGATAGTGTCATCGTTGTGGATTATTTTTGGGCTAGTTTACCCTCACACGTGCGAAGATTGCAGGTCCGAAGTTGGAAAAGAAAGATCTAAGATTGCAGTCACATAAAGGTGATCTTGTTTGGGTGGAAAACTTCGCTGAAGGAATCCGAGTAAGAGAGAGAAAAGAATCTCCCTCTTGAGGAGACTATTCAAGAAGAAAAACTGATCTAGGGTTTTTGTTGTGAAGAAAAGAGTTGCAAACCTACAAGAAGAGGCTGAAATTCTGAAGGAAGCTGAGAAGAGAAACAAGAAGAGCAATGTTGATCTAAGGGAGAAGAGGAGGCATGTGACCTGGTCTTGGAAGGGCTCTAGTATCAAGGGTCTTTGTCATGGTCTTGGTATTAGTCAATTGAAGGTTCTATAAGAAGAATTTGTTTGGGTTTTCCTCTCAAAGAGTGAGAAGTTTTGGCCTTGACTGACAACCTATACACCATGCCTCTTGTTCTTTTATTGTTCATGAGTTGGTAATTGTCTTGATGAAAAGAACACAATAATAACACAAGAAGAGAAGATCATAATGAAGAAGTAAAAAGACACTCACAAGCAATTATCATAATAGAGAAATCACCTAGCTATTGATGCCCTAGATTTCTCAACAAATAGAAGGGAGCCTTAGCTGAGGTGACAGTGGGCTAAGACTCCATTTGTTGCCCTTGGCCTAGCATTTGCCCTTTAGGGATTCCCCTTAGGTCCCCTGCTAGTTTGAGCGGTAACATTTTGGCACCGTTGCTGGGGACACGAGACGTGTGTTTTTGTTCCTCATATGACATATCGACATATCATTATTGGCGACTCCACTGGAAGAAGGAAGCCCTAGTTCTTCATTGAGATTTAAAGTTAATGCTTGTAGGGTGAAACAAGCATCTATCGAGGCACCTTAATTCACCCTGGCAACTCCATTATAATCTTAATATGCAAAATCATAGAAGATGGAGATTTCTCTTGGTCCAATATTTGAAAAACTCAATAACCAAGAGATTCAAGAGCTGCAAAAGAAAGTTGTGGAATATGCAGGAACTTTTCAAAATATGTTGGAGAGCATGGATATGGAATCCGTACTCACATTTTATAGGTCACAAGAAGTACAACTCGACATAGTAAGGTGTTCTTATGAAGAGGATTCTAGTCGTCTCCTTGACTTTGCTCACGCAACTTGTGCTGTGAATATTCTGGGCAACCTCATCAATAACAAGGTGAAAGGGAATTCCTCCTCTCAAGATGTCAAAGAATTAGATCCCACTAGCCTCCAAGTTACGCAAGAAAGAATGAATGAGTATAGTAGGTCATGTATGGAGGTAATAAGGGAATATAATTCTAATGAAGTTTTCTCTTGCTTATATGATGGAGTAAAGCTTCATATGATGAAATGCGAATATAAGGAGAACCCTTCTAATGCTCTCCTCCTAGAAACATACTACCAGAATCATGTAACAAATACCTTAGCCATTGTTCTTCAAGAGAAGAGAGAAGAAGAGAGGTCCCACTTGTCAACCAACCAAGATGAAGATGACCTTGAGGATCTCGGTGATGAGCAGGAAGATGAGTCCTCATTAGGGCCATAAGATAGGCAGGATGATTTTGAGAGCACATGTGTTGAGGACAATGAAGTTATGGAAAGTAAGGCCAAGATTGACCTTACCTTTCTCAAGGGTATCACTCTTAATGAATCTCCTTTTGAAAACCTTGAGGAAGGTGATCCCGTAAGCTCCTTGGAAAGTGACATTGGAGATTATTTCCTCATTAAAAAGGAGAAGTGGGAAATTTTGTGGCCCCAATATGGTTGTGCTCCCATTTATGATATTGACAGGGAAGATGAGATTGAGATTGGTTTTTCGTTTATCCCGAACATTATTTATGATGACATATCCATCGATACCTTTGGGAAGGAGAATTATTATTTTCCCTTGTATGAAGAAGGACAATTGGAAATGATTGATTCTCCTTTTAACGAAATCCCAACCTTTGATGATTATAATGAGGAAAGAAATGAGGCTCCCACCAACCCACCTCATGACCATGTATTCAAATCACTTGAGCCTTTAAATTGTGGGGAAGGAAATCCCGTTGAATATGACACTTCGACCTCCCCTTTGCCTTTCCCTCTTGTTCATCACCTTGAGTCTTCCTCAAGTAATTCCCTCTCTTTTGATATGACCTCCAGTGACAATGCCCTTTTTCCCCTTTATGAATATGGTGTCAAGGAAGAACCCTTCATTGAATATACTTTATCCCCCTTGACCCATCCTCAGGATTATGATCACTTTGCGTCCCCCCTCCCCGCTGTGACCATCACATTGAGAGACCTATTTGTTGCACTCCTTTCTCTCACCCTTCATTCCCCTCTCATCACAACCATGTGACATCCTCAAATCATGATATTACAAGCAATGATTGTGATGAGGAGTTCTTGAGAGTGATCATTCATTCCTCCATTTTGTACCTAGAAGGAGAGTCCTGGACCTCTAGAACGACCAGTTTTCTTTCTCCTAGGACTTCCCTCTACCTCAAATGGAGATCATATTTTCCCACCTCCCACCCACTTCATCTGCCATGTGATTATGCCCACATTTGATTTGGGGGTTTCTACATGAGTAATCATACTGGTAGACATATGTATATTGATGTGATGGTATGTTGGTTGCATTGTCCTTATGATTATACTTAATATTAGCCTTACTATATGCATATTAGGGTAGGATGCATTGCATGTTCATTTTCTCATTAGAACTAACATCATATGATATTTCTCATGGTAGATTAGATGCATCTGAATTAAAATTTTCATATTTTATTTTCTGTTGATTTTATGGCCTAACATATTAGCATGTGCGATCATGAGATGCTGCAAAAGCATGTTGCCCCATGTTTTTCCATCTATTATATGTGTAGGTGACAGGTCTACGGTAGCCAAGAGATTGCTGGAGTTCTTGTGACCTTCCGTTCGAGTAGCTTTGCCCACTTCTTCGAGAGATCACGTCCCAGTTGGAGCCAGATGTTACCCACCATTTTGTGGGTAATATTCCTAGGAGAATTTTTTTCTCTAAGATGGTCCTCAGCTGGTAGCCAACAACTCCTTGCAGCCATTATCTAGCTCATTGTGCCATTTCTCCGTCACCTAAGCCAACCATGTGGTCCCTCACCCATCTGCCATGATCGTATATTTGAAGGTGGGCCTCCCAAAGCTAAAGGTATTCCTTGTCATTTTGAAATTGAGTTTTGTAGTTGGCTTATCATGGAAAATTCTGAGCATGGATTAATGGGGGGATTCAACAAAAAGAATGGGCTAGGTTTGTGCTTTTGTCCCCTGGACCCCTTTTAGGAATTAACCTTGCATTCTAGTCTCATGGGATCTCTTTTACTGGCCATTTGGTTTCAGGGATGGTATGTCATGGGAAACCCCAATTTTGGTTGCGTGGCCCCAATCCCTTATCTGCTTATATTACCCTTTTCCACCCATTATCACCCGATCCATCATTTCTCCCACCTGGGTCCACATAGGGTCTCCTTCCCTTGCCCACACCTTGGGTCATGGCCTAGAATGAAGCCCAGAGGTTGATGCAACTAAAAAGAAAGTTAAAACCATATATGGCCACACTCAACAGGAAAAGTACCACAAAATGCAAAAGATGGCAGGGACAAAAACATTTTTAGCACATGGGCAAAAGCCAATTCATGAGCTCTACCCCATCATCATGGCCATCACCCTAGTTCCAACAGGTTCTATGAGCCTTCTTCATCATATAGGTACCCATGATTGTCCCAACCCCTGGTGGGCGATGAACCGTCCCAACTTAAAGGGGAAAATTCACTGCTATATCTTATACATCATGCTCTAACCCTTTGAGCCTCGAGAAGTTAACAAAAGAAAAATCATAAAAAGGTAGAATGCATATGAAGAGGGGTGGAAAAATAAAGGCTGGGGTACCTCATGTACCACAATTGCTCCCTTGTACACCTTATAAACCCAAGCATGGGCTTGCCTCTTATTAGCTAACCTTGTGCCCCAGCATGTGACCCAGGGCTGCCCCTTCTCATTCCCTATCTCATTCACCTATTTTCCACATTCCACCACCTTTTGATGGATGTACCTTGACTATATTATCCCCTTTAGAAGCAGAAACCACCTAATAGGGTACTTAGTTAACCCCATTAGGAGTTTAGGATACATTGGCACATCTTGAATACCATTATGGAAGGGCAGACCATTATGAAGTTCCCACTTGTGGTCTATGATTAGGTAAGCTCATTTACTCTATTTCTCTAATGACTTGTTGTACTGGAAGCCTAGGGGACGCATTGGATCTTATGTAGGATTGCAGATGGTTTCCATTTGGGGTTTGGTCTCCCTATACGGGGTCCTAATACTCTAGAGGGCTACATTGGCACATATAGGGTGAACATTGAGAGCCATGAGTCTCCATAGTAGTAGATTGCCTTCATGGATCCCCACAACCATTCAGAGATAGATCGTGGTTCACTTATTGGATGAGGAGGATGCACTTGATCCATCATCCCCAGCTAGCCCCAGATCTACACCATACACTTGGTGGATGATCCAGGTCTTCTACGATGATATGGCATCTCCTACATTATCATCCTAGCCCTTGGGAGAAACCTACAAGCATCTTCGATTTGTTTGGAGATCCATTAGTACAATTGTGTGCTCCCACAGTCATTTGGAGCACCACGGGTTATTACATGGGGCCAACCCCTTGTCCACTTCTTTTGAGGGTCCTATTCTTCATTGTGGCAACCATGGACCTCATTCGGTCTCTTAGAGGGCCCTATGACATGCATATATTATTATTTGCTCTCTTGAGAGGCTTACTTTTTCATTTATGAGCTAGTTTGGTGGGCTTGTCACCAAAAGGTTGTATTATTAGCACACTATTTTATTTTTGGGGCCTATGTAGGCCAAGGAGGCTAATTCAAACTCCTTGGATGTCTATAAATACAAGTGAGGTGGGGACTTCATAATGGTTTTCCCTTCCATAATGGGCTTCAGGATGTGACATTGTCTCCTAAACTCCAAATGGGATTAATCAATAATCCTATTAGGTGGTTTATACTTCTAAAGGGAATAATATAGTTAAGGTACATCCTTCAAAAGGTGGTGGCATGTGACAAACAGGTGAATGAAATAGGGGATGAGAACGAGCAGCCTTGGGTCACATGCTGAGGTACAAGGGTGGCTAATAAGAGGCAAGCCCACACTTTTGTTTATAATGTGTAGGTGGGAGCAATTGTGGTACATGAGGTGCCTCGACCTTGATTTTTTCACACTTCTTTATATGCCTTTTGCATTTTTTTTAATTTTCTTTGATTAATTGCTCGGGGCTCAAAGCGGTAAGAGAATGATGTATAAGATATAGTGGTGAATATCCCCCTTTTAAGGTGGGATAGTTCATTTCCCACTAGGTGTTGGGACAATCATGGGTTCCCATATGATGAGGGTTGCTCATAGAACCTGTAGGAACCAAGGTGATGACCATGATAATGGGTTAGAGCTCATGTATTGGCTTTTTCCCATGTGCTAAATGTGTTTGTCCTGACCATCTTTTGCATTTTGTGGTACATTTTCCTATTGAATGTGGCTATATATGATTTTATCTTTCTTTTTAGCTGCATCAAGCTCCAGACTTCATTCTAGGCCATGACCCAAGGTGTGGGCAAGGGGAAGGGGCATGCTAACTCTATGTGGACCCAGGCGAAAGAAATGTTGAATAGGGCAATAATGAATGGAAAGAGGGTAATATAAGCAAACAAGGGTGCGGGACCATGCAACCAAAATCAGGGTTTCCTGTGAAATACCATCCCTAGAGCCAAATGGTCAATAAAAGAGATCCCACGGGACTAGAATCGAAGGTTAATACCTAAAAGGGGGCTAGGGGTCAAAAGCACAACCTAGCCCATTCTTTACACCAAATCCCCCCATTAATACATGCCTAGAAGTGTCCATGATAAGCAAACTACACTACTCAATTTCCAAATGACAAGGCATACCTTTAGGTTCGAGAGGCCCACCTTCAAACATACGATCATGGCAGATGGGCGAGGGACCACATGGCTGGCTTAGGTGGCGGAGAAATGGCACAATGAGCTAGCTGGTGACTGCAAGGGGCTATTGGCTGTCGGCTAAGGACCATCTTGGATAAAAAAATTCTCCTAGGGATATTACCCACAAAATGGTGGGTAACAGTCCCACACCTTTGAAAAGTCAAATCATCAAGAACCTGTTATGAACATAATTTATATAAAAATAAATATAAACAAATGTAAATAATCATAATGATTAATTAAATATTCATTAGTTAAATGAGAAGGCATGTCTAAAAGACATGGCCATTCATGAAAGGGCACTTGCATAGGTATATAAGCGGGCCCTCATTGTAACATTCATCATCCTTGTACATTTCATATTATTAATAAAATATTATTTATAAATACCTTTGTGTATTTTATATTTAAACTCAAGAATCTACAGTTTGGTTGCTTCAGTGGTATCGGAGCCATGCGAGGCTTTAGACGTTATCTATTGCACAATATGCCATTAAGTTTATGCCATGAAATCATTGAGCAATTAAGTGAAATTCGAGAATCGTTTCCACAATTAAATAAATTATCCGCATAATTTTAGCATCTCTAAATTAAGAATACATTGACATGAAAGGAACTAACATTAAAGAATGTTCTAATCAAGAAAATGATGTTGAGCATGTTGAATTGGTATCTTCTCAGGTTGATATAAATATGGTCGATAATCAAAGTGGATATGAAAATCGAAGATAAAGAAGCTAAAAATGAGGATGTTGTTATTATATTTGAAGAAAACACAAAACCTTTGTTAGCAGAGGCACTCAAAGGATTCTATACTTTCACCTTCTAAAACTTCACCTGTTGTTCAGACCTCAACATTGTTAGCGAAAGGTGGCAGGGATGTTTATGTGTCTGTAGAAATTCCAAGGAGCTTGAGAATCTCCACACAATATAGATTCTTCAAGGTCCAAAGCCCACTGAGTCTCTTGTAATTTGTTCTAATCATGCAGAAATTGTGAGAAATTTTTAGAAAATCTTGCAATCGAGGCCTCCAGATTTTCGTGAATGGAAACCTCCTTCAAAGGCCTATATGAGTGCTCCAATATCATGCCAAATCTGTAAGATTAATGTTACTGATATAGACACTATACTGGGTTGTGATGCTTGTGAGAAAGTAGTTCACTTAAAATGCCTTTAGTCATATAACCAAAGGGGTATCCTAAAGGGTGACTTGCACTGCCCTAAGTGCTTGATTCCCAACAATGGATGTACATGTTCCCCTAGGTATGGTCATGTTGGTAAAAGTACTAATGTTTGGAAAATGCTTGCAAATAAGCGCAACTGTCAAGCTTTTCCTATGAAGAAGTTAGAAATTTCCAATCCAAAGACTCTTCCGCACATAGTTGTATCAAATGCCCTGAATGCTGCTACATAGATTCCTATCCAGGCTGAGATAAGTCACATAAAAAACCTGCATATCCTTCAGGAAATAGGAAATACAAGTGGAGACCTAAGGCCAAATTCTAAAAAGTCTTTTGCTGAAAGCAGAAAGAATGCAGAAGATGGGGCAAATGAACCTTTAAATCACGACTCTTCACATACAACTCCTGAAGGGGTTGCTGCTCTCTTACAAAAGCTTCCAGAGAATGAGAATAATTTTAGCCCTACCATTGCTGTTTCACAATTTCCCGATCAACAATCTGCCCATTCATCTGCATTAATATCTGCCAGTCACTTTGGATCTAAAGGTTCTCAAACTAAGCAACAATTGAGCATTAATTTGCATGTTGTAAAGTGCAACCTCAAAGCTCCAGTAGATCACAGGGTGCAGACAATTGGAAATTATTGGGGGGGGGGGGTGAATCAATATTTCTTTTCAATTATTACTTTTACTAGTTATATCACTTATATTTAGAACGCAAAGTGAACAATAAGAATAAATTCTTTTATTAATTTCTTCTTTACAATAAATCAAGTGCAATAAATGTAGGGCTCCAACCCTAGATGAATACACTAATCTTCAATCTCCCAGGCTCCAACTTGTATTTTCCAAGCACCGACTTGGACTTCCAAGGCTCCCACCTTGTCAATTTTGAGGCACCAACCTCAAGGGCTCCAACCCTATATCTGGTTCAGGCTTTGACCTGGTTTCTTGAGGGATCCGATCCTCTAGGGCTCCAATCCTATCCTCCAAGGCACAAACCTTGTCTTTTCGAGGCTCCAACCTCTTGGACTCCAAACCTTACTTTACTTCATCAAGATTTATTTGGTTATACTTCACGGCTACCAATGTCTTCTTCAACAAGACCTGTCAGTCTTCAACTATGCCTTCACTTAGTCTCCACGTCACATCATCAATGACAACCTTGTTCTTCACATGAAGGTGTCACCATTTCTCTTCATGTAACCCAAACAAGATCTCCAAGGTCACTTTATGATGATTAATGCATCATGGTCTCCAAGATTAAATCCCAAAACACCTAGGGCTTCTCAACAATGTGTCTACAATAAAATACAATAAGCCTCAAAGTCCGCACCAAATAATTCTTCTAAGAATTCTTTAATGTACCTCAACACTGCTGCTTCAAGGATGCTTCAATACGTCTCCAAAAGTTCTCCAATGAAAACTCCAACAAGTCTTCAATCAGTGCTCCAAGTAATGCTAAAGAAGAATCTTCTTAATGACTGCTTCTAGATTTGCTCCAAGGCCACTTCAGTGTATGCTACAAGGATATCTTCATTTTTTTTGTCTTAAGGTTCCAAACACTGTCAAGGTTCCAAATATTCACTTCAAGGTTGACTGCATATGCCTTCACAGTAAGCTTGATGATGCCACCATAGTTACTAAATCACCGAACCCACAAAATGGTGAACTGTATGCTATTCTTAGTGATGTAGCTATCTCCTTCACTAATGATTTGAAACTTCCTTCACATCTTCAAACGTTAGTTCTTCAACCGAGCTCCTCCACAGAAAAGTCTACAAGACTGTCCTTCACTTATCCGAGCCATAAACAAGTGAGTATACCATAGGTTCAATGCTGCAATAGTTATGAAGAATAGACCGAGCCTCAAATTGATGCACTGCAGGTTTGACTATGACTAACTGTGGATGCTCCAAATTTATTGAGGATGGTCTGAAGCTCTTGTAGCTTAACCAAAATGCTGACCCACAGTCCTTCAAAGGTATGGTGCTAGATTTCCACGGATTTACTTGCTGCAATAGGTCTGATCTACCTTAGTCTTCACCGAGATTACAACACCCACAGTTCTGGGCTCCACCAAGGCTATAGTACCCACAGTTTTGGGCTCCACCGAGGCTACAATACCCACAGTTCTGGGCTCCACCGAGGCTGTAGTGATCTCAGATCTGAGCTAGGTCTAGCACTGTAATTGCCTGCAAGGAGAGACGTTTCTAAACAAGAGATCCGTCCCTTATTCTGTGATGTTCTAAGCCCTTAATTTGTCACCTATCCGTGGATATATGTCTTAGAAGGCTCCTAAAACAGATCCAAAGGCATGACCCTATGCTTGTCACAGATTCAAATGATAGATATAATTTTTAACCCAAAAAGCCTTCACAAATATTCTTCAGTGCTCCTAGTTCACGAGTTGTGAACTGTTCATGTGTCTCTGTGATGGATGACTAAATTGAGGTGAGAGAAATGAAGATCCACGAGTTCTTATTAATATGGATTTTACTTTGACATGAGAGGACATGACTTATGGAGGGAGGCCGACTTGAGGGCCCACTTGCAGACAAATCTGGATCGAAAAGATGTTTCGACATTTATGTGAAACGCACACTCGTTGTTGCACGTTTAATAGACAAATGATCATGTGGGTACTTGGGACTGCAAATGACATGGTGACCATTGAGGAGTGGGATCGTTGTGGATGTATTGGCGTGGATAGGTAGGGACCATCATGGATGTATTGACATGGGTGTGTTGGGTTAATTATATATATGCTCAATATATGTTGATGTTCAATTTTGAGAGGAGTGGAGACAACACCATTCAACAAGGAGAAGGTATATATGTTAAATACATTTTTAATTTTTTGTCGATATATGTTATATAGTTTTATATCATATAAATATAACATGTATATTTATATTTGATATAAATGTTAAATGTATGTATATATATGTCTAGTGATTTTTGCCATCTTTTTTTTTCAAGTCTTTGGTATATTTCTTCAATGTCAAGACATATTCTTGTAGGATTTTGCATCAACACCCTTTCATAAAATTAGGGTTAAGGTTTTAGGATTGTAGTAGATTAGGGTTTTCATTAGCCATTAGGATTTCATTAATAAAGGCTAGGCTTTGCTCAGTTTTAATCATGCTAGGGTTTCATGTAGTCTAGGGTTTCTTCTTTTAGGGCTTCAAATGTAGGGATCCCTTGTAGGGTATGCACATAGGATTAGGGTTTCACACCTTTAGGGTTTGCTTCAACACAACAAGGGTTCCTCTAGGTTAGGGTTTGTATAATGAGAGGGAAACATCTCAAAGGTTACGACATGTATCACAAGAATATTTTCCATCATAAATAATGCCATATTGACATTAATGAAGACCTTGACTAACAATCTCCCCCTTTGTCATTGATGGAAATATTCTTGCCCTTCCAACATTTTCTCCCCCTTTGACATCAATGTCAAATAGGGTGCCCAAGTACTCCCCCTATTAAGCTGCTTCTCTTCATCATATTTTTTTCATCAATAATAGTTCTTCATAAGTATGTTGCTCCCCCTGTTATGGTGCTCTTTCTTCATGTGATGAAGCAATTCCCCTTGCCTTTATAAACTCCTTTAGCTAAAAAAAGATTGCTTGCTTTGTGATCAAATGGAAGAAATCTTCAACAATAGTCCATTAGATGAGTAAGGGATCATGTTCTTCAATGGAGTTGCTCTCGAGAGATGATCTATCAAAGTATGATTGACCATGAGTGACTCATCAAGGATTTCATAGGGCCCTTTCATGGATAGCTTCTGCAATAATGATCCCAAGCTCCCCCTAACTGTATGGTCTCCTTTTTTGCAAAGTCTCATCAACAAACACTTGGAATATCACATCTGTCAAGGATGTCTTCATCAAATCAACATGTGTTGTTGGCTAGAGTGTCCAAGAGACTTTTGGATCCAATTTGCTTCTTTCTCCATATTTGTGTAACTTTATTTTCTGGCTTGGTTGTCATGGTTCTAGCTTGTGTAGGGGCCCAAGTAAAGTTAAAATCACGTGCCATATGTTCAATGTTATGGCAATTGAAGCACTCCATCTTGTTTATGAATGAGTAATCATGACTTCTTCCTGCAAAATTGCTTCTAGGAGATTGTCGGGGACCATTATATTTGTCTTTATGATATGCCCTACAATCTTTTTCCATGTGCCCAAAGTTTGTACAAGAATAACAATAACCAAGAAATATACTTTGGTACTTGGGAGATGAAGATTTCCTTGATGTACTTCTAAATTATTTTTTCCTTGGGATTCTTTGATGATATTCATTGCCTTTTGTATTCTTGACACCATTTGAAAGTCTCTTTGGAATAGAATTTCTTCCATAGTTGTCTTCACTCTTCTCCTTGCCTTTGCTAAAACTGGGAGCATCAACATTTCCTTCTAGCTTCCTCACATCCTTGTTGTTTGAAGCATTATCATTTTTTCTTGAGGATTCACCTGCATAGCCAAGACTTGATTTATCAAGGGGAGACCTTTGTGACTTAGGATGTCATCTAGGGTTTGAGAACTTTTCAAGTTCTTATTCAGCAAGTTAACTTCCTTTTTAAGAAAGACAATTTCTTCCTTCATTTTCTTGCGTTCTTCATCCTTATTTGATAAACTGATCTCCATTTCTTCCTTCATCTTGGTTGCTTCATATGATTGTGCCTTAAGAGAAGTGATTTTTGATCTTAACTTGATGATGTCATCATCCTTTTCTTCTAGTTGGCACGTCATGGTGTTTCTCTCCTTTTCTGCTTCATCAACTTGTCCTTCTATGAATGCCAAAGCTTCCATTACCTTCTCAGCTCCTTGTGCTTGTTTCCTTGCTTCTTCTAGTTGAGATCTAAGGGAGGAGACCTCTTCCTTGTATTGACCAATCTCTGCTTCAAGTTTGTTCAAGATCTTGAGTCTTTGTTCAAGGTGGCTTGACAAAGTTTCTTCCCTCTTCTTTGCCTTATCCAATTGATTTGTCATGGGTATGACTTCTTCATGATGCTTTCTTTTGTTTTGATGAAATTCCTCCTTAATTTTGGTGAGCTCGTCATCTCTTTCTTGTACTTGAAGTTTAGAAAGGTCAACTTCCTTCCTTGTCTTGTCTTGGTCACCATCTTGCACTTTCTTCTTAAGTTTCTCATTTTCCTTTTTCAAGCTGTTAATCTCTTCTATGGAAGCTATAAATTTGGTTAGGAGATCTTCTTCAAAGTCTTATTTATTTTCTTCATCTTCTAGGTCCTCTTTGGCCTTGATGTCAACACTCTTATTTTCATCTTCCTTGTTGGGTTATGGATTTCCTTCTTGCTTACTGGTTATGGTCAACGCTCCTTTTGAGTGAAGGTCATGAAGTTTGTCCCATATATCTTTTGTTGATGAACATTTTTCCAAATTGTCCTTTATAGAATCTGCTAGCCCATTCAAGATTGCCTTCATTGCTCTTGCATTGTACTCCTTGGATTCTCCGTCCATCATGCTATCAGTAATCACTGATTCCCATACTTCAACGCCCTTAGCCATTAAGAAATTTCTCATTCTTACCTTCCAAACATCAAAGTTTCCATTGAACAATGGAACTTTCCCAATTTGATTGTCTTCAATATTTACGGTTGAGGAAGAGACATCTTTAAGAGGATTGGAGGCTTTCTTCCTTGGATTTTCCATTTGTGTTCTAAGGATCAACCTTCAAGTTGTTAGGCTTTGAGTGAAGGTACTGGCTCTGAAACCAATTGTTGGAAATACTGAGAGGGTGGGTGAATCAGTATTTCTTTTCAATTATTACTTTTACTTGTTAGATCACTTATATTTAGAACACAAAATGAACAATAAGAGAAAATGATTTTATTAATTTCTTCTTTACAATAAATCAAGTACAATATATGTAGGGCTCCAACCCTATATGAAGACACCGATCTTCAATATCCCATGCTCCAACCTGTATTTTCCAAGCACCGACTTGGACTTCCAAGGCTCCAACCTTGTCAGTTTTGAGGCACCAACCTCAAGGGCTCCAACCCTATATCCAGTTTAGGCTCCAACCTGGTTTCTTGAGGACTCTGATCCTTTAGGGCTCCAACCCTATCCTCCAAGGCACCAAACTTGTCTTTTTGAGGCTCCAACACTTTACTTCGTCAAGACGTATTTGGTTATACTTCACGGCTCCCAATGTCTTCTTCAACAAGCCCTATAAATCTTCAACTATGCCTTCACTTAGCCTCCACATCACATCATCAATGACAAACTTGTTCTTCACATGAAGGTGTTACCACTACCCTTCATGTCACCCAAACAAGATCTCCAAGGTCACTTTATGATGACTAATGCATCATGGTCTCCAAGATTAACTCCAAGGACAGCTAGGGCTTATCAACAATGTGTCTACAATAAACTGCACTAAGCCTCCAAGTCTGCACCAACTAATTCTTCTAAGAATTCTTTAATGTACCTCAACACGGCTGCTTCAAGGATTGTTCAATATGTCTCAAAAGTTCTCCAATGAAAACTCCAACAAGTCTTCAATCGGTGCTCCAAGTAATGCTAAAGAAGACTCTTCTTAATGACTACTTCTAGATTTGCTCCAAGGCTGCTTCAGTGTATGCTACAAGGATATCTTCAAACTTTTTTTGTCTTAAGGTTCCAAACCTTGTCAAGGTTCCAAATCTTCACTTCAAGGTTAACTGCATATGCCCTCATAGTAAGCTTGATGATGCCACCATAGTTATTAAATCATTGAACCCACAAAGTGGTGAACTGTATGCTATTCTCAGTGTTGTAGCTATCTCCTTCACTGATGATCTGAAACTTCCTTCACATCTTCACACGTTAGTTCTTCAACTGAGCTCCTCCACAGAAAAGTCTACAAGATTTTCCTTCACTTATCTGAGCCACAAACAGGTGAGTATACCACAGGTTCAATGCTGCAATAGTTATGAAGAATAGACCAAGCCTCAAATTGATGCACTGCAGGTTTGACTGTGACTAACTGTGGATGCTCTGAATTTATTGAGGATGGTCTGAAGCTCTTGTAGCTTAACCAAAATGCTAACCCACAGTCCTTCAAAGGTATGGTGCTAGACTGTCACGGATTTACTTGCTGCAATAGGTTTGATCTACCTTAGTCTTCATCGAGATTATAGCACCCACAGTTCTAAGCTCCACCGAGGCTGTAGTGATCTCAAATCCGAGCTTGGTCTGATCCCATAGTTGCCTACAAGGAGAGACGTTTCTAAACAAGAGATCCGACCCTTATTCTGTGATGTTCCGAGCCCTTAATTTTTCACCTATACGTGGATATATGTCTTAGAAGGCGCTTAAAACAAATCCGAAGGCATGACCGTATGCTTGTCATGAGAGACATTTCTAAACAAGAGATCCAACCCCTATTTTGTGATGTTCAGAGCCCTTAATTTGTCACCTATACATGGATATATGTCTTAGAAGGCGCCTATAATAGATCTGAAGGCATGACCTTGTAGCTACCTGCAAGGAGAGGCATTTCTAAACAAGAGATCTGACCCTTATTCTGTGATGTTCTGAGCCCTTAATTTGTCACCTATACGTGGATATATGTATAGAAGGCGCCTAAAACAGATCCGAAGGCATGACCGTATAGATATAATTTTTAACCCAAAAGCCTTCACAAATCTTCTTTGAAAATAGGTTTTGTATTGCAGTATGTTTAAAAGTGCAAACTCGTTCATGAAATCATGTATCTCGATGTCATGCAATTTTTTTCTCTCAAAAGTCCATCAAAAGAACTTGGTATATGAATCTTTTGATCTTAAATCTCCACTTTAAGGAAGTCGTTGGGGTTTCTAAGAGAGGATTCTTCATTCTTCACCCTCTTCATAAAAGTCCCTCTATCTTTGATCTCACAATTATTAACTCCATTGCACAATTTGGAGGACATTATATTAGTTGGTGGTGATCATCTAAATTTCTCATCTCTTTTTCCTAATTCATTGAAACTAGGGTTAGGGTTGTTGATTTTTCCAGTACAATAGATGCAAGTACTTATTTCTGAAACTTGATAATGATTTCCAATGATATAGATGTTTATATTGCTCTTTTAATGTATCATTAAGCAATTATACATTCAGAAATTCAACCATAGAAAATAGAGCAATAAAGATCACAATGCACAAAGAAAAAAGAAAATTTTACTCTAGGAAAACCATTAAGGGGGAAAAACCCAACTAACCTTTTCCTTAGAGAATCAATGCAACAAGAGATACATCAAATTCAAACTGACCAACAAGGTGACCATCCACCAAGAGCCAAGCCAACCCTCCACAAAATCCAAGACAAGTGTCTTCAATTCTTTCCATAGAATCTCTGCAACAACTTTAGATCTACAAGAGGGTCGAAATTCATCTTGCAACTCTGCCTCAAACTTCACACTATGCCACAAAAAATATACCACAACAAAAAAAACCTTCTAGAACTCGACCTCCTTTGATTACTAGAGCGAGGGCAAAGGAAACATATCTCTTCCTTTTGTTTTTGGCTTTGTACTCCTTATCCTCTTCGCTTAGAACATAGACATATGTGATGAATCAAAGTGCATTGTTGGAGGAGGTCGAAATGGGCTACTTATAGCCTTTAGGTGATGCAAATAGGTGTCTCTTTGGGCAAGTCAACATGATGGCTTGGAGGGCCGACTTGGTCACTTGTGGAGGCTAAAATACAAATTGAAAAATTCAAATTTTCTTTTGCAAAGTTCATGAAGAACATGCCTTTCATAATTTTTCTTTCGAATATAAAATCAAATAAATATTTTCTTGCAAGCATGAAGAACATGCTTCATATAATTTTTCTTTTCCAAATATAATTTATATTAAGAGTACAAATGAAACATTATGAAGACCGACCATAGCTACAAAATTCAACAAGGGTTAGATTAAATTTGCATTTTATAACAATTTTATGCCTATTTGTGATTTCCCAATTGGTAGGGTTGCAAGTAAAAATTTAGCACGAATTGCATATTTTTACTCCAAAATTAGGGATGGCGTCTAGATAAATATTGTTGCCATATGCATTTTTTGCCATAGAAACTTCATTGTTAACCTAACTGTTAGAGGTCATTTTGTTGCATACAAACAAATGGCTCTGAACCGGGATCTATCACCATCCATTGATACTTTGCAGTCATCCCTTACAAAGCCAAAATCATTCCCTTTCCAGAAGTTACACTCATAGGTTAGCATTCCCTTTCAAATTTACACACATAGAAATTGCGCTGGCCAACGCAAGTTGCTTTCCCAAAAAGTGTGAAGATAGCTGGAAAGGAGTAAAAATAAAAATTAATTTCGAAGTTTTTGAAACTAGAAGCTTCGGGAGTGGTTTTAACTATTTACTGTTGGATCAAATCTTGAACTCCTAGTATTGAGGTCTTATCTCTTATCCCCTAGAAATTACCTCCCTCTAATGTGGATCTAAGCCATAGAATGGTAAATCCAAAACCACCTCTTTTACCCTATAAATTCACTACCTCCCATAGAGTCTGGGTTGGCTTTTGGAGACTTTGAATTATGCCCTTATGTTGCTCATTTGTGTCTAGAGGTCCATAATCCATCCATGTGTTTGAGGTGTGATTGAAGGCTTACTATTATGGCAAAGTGTTAATTTTAGATAACAATGGTATGTTCTATGCTTAAGAGCAATTTCTTAACATGACAGTAAATGCAGATAGAACATAAATGAAAACAGTAGAAGACAAGACAAGACAAGAGGACACAAGATGTGGCACATGCCAGGGACAAACCCCAATGTGGGGAAACCCTTTGATCAAGTCTTCTTATTATTCTTCAAAAGTTCAACAGAGAGAGTACAATATACAAAATTCACTTGCCTAATCACAGTCAAATCTGTCCAGTCAAACTGCAGTCAATAGGATGCCCTAACCAGAAAGTCAACGTTGGTCGAATCAACATAATTACACCTCCAATTCAGCTCGATCAAACCTAGTCAACTCGACCTCCAACAACAATCCAAATCAACCCAAAAAAATCCCGAAAATATCAGTAAAACTTGGTCAACACAGACTCAAACCTACGGTCAACACTGGTCAAACAACTCAGATTTCCTCGATTTTTGTGCCCAGAAATGCGACCTGCCCAAACAGAATTTCTCCAAGGAAAAATGCAGTCAAACAATGTCCACTGTTGCCTAGTCAACATTGGTCAACCCTTCTATAATTCGGTCAACCCAAGAAACAAAAAATCCTACAGCTCTTGGAAAAAGGAATCCAATAAAAATATCAGCTGCATCATATGAGTTGTATAAGATGGAGTTTGGACCTAGTTTCCAAATTTAACACTCCCTCTCAACTAGGGAGAAATCCAATAGCCAAACCATCTGACAATCTGTACCATATCTGACATCCTTGCTATGTTCTACTCTGCTCTACTCTACCCTGCATTGCTCTGCTGAACCATGAAGAAATAATGAAGAAAAAATGATCGAGAATGTATCATACCATTCTCCACTGACCCAAAGTTAGTCTCCAATAATCAAGAGTGTATCATACTACTCTCCATTGAACTGAAGTCAATCTCCATTGATCCCAAATCAATATCAAACATCCTTGCATAGGGAGTACGGTAGTACACGATGTGTCCATTGGTAGTACTATGCTCCCTATCCTCATTTCCCTACTCATTGGCCAGCCGAGAGGTACTTCCCATGAGTCCTAGACTGCATGGGTAGGATGCATCGACAGGAGAAGGTGAATCACTCATCTTGCTCATATGCCATAGGAGAAGGTGAACCACTCATCCTGCTCATATGCCATAGGAGAAGGTGAAACACTCATCCTATGCATATCTCGACCATCATGGGGTATCACAAGGGAAGGTGAACCACTCACCCTGTACATCACACACCATTAGGGGAAGGTGAACCACTCACCCTGTACATCACACACCATTAGGGGAAGGTGAACCACTCACCCTGTACATCACACACCATTAGGGGAAGGTGAACCACTCAACCTATGGTCGCTCATCACTCCAAGAAGCACCCCAAGCCCCTAGGAGCTCCTAGAGCTCAATATCCAAATCAAATGGGACCCTCATAAGAGGGTCTCTCTACGACTCCAAGTCATTCACAGAAGGTTAAGAAATTGACCTTCCCCAGGGGATTTGTAAGAATATCTGCGGCCTGATCATCAGTCCCAATGTGATGGAGCCTTATTGCTCCTCGTTGTACCATATCCCGGATAAACTGGTACTTGATATCAATATGCTTGGAGCGGTCATGAAACACAAGATTCTCAGAAAGATGAATCCCACTTTGGTTGTTGTAGAAGATCATGGTGGTATCCAACACATGTCCAAGCAGCTCACTAAAGAGCTTCCTCAACCAAACAACTTCATAGGAGGCCATACTAGAAACAATATATTCAGCTTCAGCAGTGCTCAAAGTAACCGACTTTTGCTTCCTGCTCATCTAGGATATCGAAGCAAAACCTAGAGAGAAGCAATATCCCAATGTGCTTTTACGATCCACCACACTGCCAGCCCAGTTAGCATCAGAATAACCATGGAGCCTCATAGTCCCGACAATGTATTTCAGTCCATAGGTGATTGTGTCCTGAAGATATCTCAAGAGATTCTTGGTAGCAATCCAATGTATGTTATGAGTCTCAAACCATGCAAGAAGGCAGTTTTGACATCCATCTGGTGTAGGTTTCATCCTTGCGAGGTAGCAAGGGCTATAATCAAACGAATGGTGGTATATCGAGCAACTGGTGCAAATATCTCATCATATTCCACACCTTCCTTTCGAGAGAAGCTTCGAGCAACAAACCTAGCCTTGAACTTTTTAGCACTTCCATCAACTCCATGCTTGATCTTGTATAGCAATTTCAAGGCGACAACAAATTTTTCCTTGGGTCTAGGGACCACATACAAAACATCATTTTTCATAATCGACTCATACTCTTCATTCATAACATCCTTCCAAACTTTGTGCCTCACAGCTTCTTCGAATGTCGAAGGCTTAATTTGAAAAATGGTGCTCATGGTAGCTAAGTACCCTTGGTACCTATTTAACTTATTACTTTCACGAAAAGTTCCCCTTGGTACAATATGTCTCTCGGCATCTTCGAGAGTTTCCCTAAGCCATGAGGGTATCCTTTTTTAGGAGGAGGGCTCATGAGGAGGTGGATCAATGGGATCCATTGGTCCTTCAACATCAGACAGTTTTGGAGTCCAATGCTTGATGAGGGCATCTATTTTGAATGTACACAACAATGTTGGCATCTTCCTCCTATAAGAAATTTAAAAGGCTTTGATCATGAAGCATGGCATGAGTGACTTTTATAATAGAACAATTCATCCTTTCAAAAACACCATTTTGCTCGAGAGTATATGTGCTAGTAGTCTCCCTCTTAATGCCAACTTCTCTACAATATTCATTGAACTCATTTGATTCATATTCGGTTCCATTATTGGTCCTCAATATTTTGATCTTCTTCCTTGTTTGATTTTCGACCAAGGCTTTGAAAGAACAGGCCCATGAGAATACTTCGCCCTTCTTCTTTAATAAATATATCCAAGTTTTGCGAGAGAAATCATCCACAAAGATAACATAATATAAATATCCTCCCAAAGATGTCATGGGCATCATACCAAATAGATCAGAATGAACAAATTGCAATATGTCAGTAGTCTTGCTATCACTTGAAGGGAATGGTCCCCTTGTATGTTTTCCTTCGGCACATCCCTGACAAACACCTTCATGTTCTACTTTAAATTTGGGCATACCTGTCACCATCTTCCTTGCATCAGGTAGAGCCTTATAATGTAGATGAGCAAACCTCCGGTGCCATAATTCGGATTGAAGAGATGTGTCACAAGACATAGCTCCCAATGGGCTTCCTCCAACTTGATATAGGCTATCAACCCTGAATCCAAGAGTAAATGCTTCTTTGAAATTTCTATTCCAAACACATACCTTTCCATCGATGAATGCCACCTTGAATCCTTTGTCCTCCATCATCGATATAGATACCAAGTTCTTCTTTAGAACATGTACATATAGAACTTCTTGAAGATGAATGGTGTTACGTTGATTCAGTTGAAGAGTAACATTTCCAACTCCCTTCATGGGATAGGTGGCATTGTCCCCTAGAATGATCTCCAAATTTGTATCCTTTTCTATCAGATTTGAAAGAGCTTCCTTAAACCCAGTGAAGTGCCTTGAGGCACCACTATCAATCAATCAATTTCCCAAGGTATCCGGTGGAGAGGGCATATATAAGATAAAATTCTTTTTGCTTGTTATCTACAACATTGGATTCATCATACCTGGAGTTTCTTGATATTTTGGGAGGTCAACCATTTCCATGTTGAGTAGCAGGAGAATTCCTTTTTCCTTTTTTGTTGAATCTTCCATTCCTTTGGTTGTTGTTTCCCCTGAAATTGTTGTGGTTGTGGTTGCCATCATCATGATGTGTATCCCTTCTATTAGGATACTCCCTAGCATAGTGGCCAAACTTGTTACAAATGAAGCATCTTCCCTTCCTTCCATCTTTCAATCCCGGTTTTGCTTGACATTGCTTCTTTGAACCTACATTGTTCTTCTTTTTAGCATGAGTGGAGAGTGCAATAGGTTCATTCCTATTTGAATGCATGTCTCTCTCCATCATCCTTGTCTCTTCTTGAGTGAATCTAGTCAACAATTCATCAAAACCTGGAGTCCCGTCATTGTTGAGGATAATAGTGTTGAACACATGCCATTCATGAGGGAGTCCTCCAAGGGCAATGAGAGTGAGCTCCCTATCAATAATAACTTCTCCAATTGAAAGAAGATCATTTTTGATCTCGGTAATTCTCATGAAGTAGGATTGGATACCTTCACCTCTTCCCTTCTTTATGTCCTTCAACTTGTTTTTGAGGAAGAGAACTTGGTTTGCATTGCTAACTTTGAACATGCTAACCAACTTGTCATACATCTCCTTGGATGTGTTCAAATCATAGATGTATGCAACTAAATACTTGTTAATAGAATCCCTGATGATCTTCTTTTCTTTGACTTCACCTTTCTTGTACTTTGTCTTGGTGGAAGCCGATGCATTTGAAGGAGGTTCAATAATCTTTCCCTGCACATAGTCCATAACATCCTGCTCTTCCAAAGTCAAATCAAGAGACAACTTCCATGCATGATAATCAGACTTATCATTGAGCTTGTAATTAGGCTTGAAGTAAGATGCAGAGGCCATTGACTCTTGTCCTTGTCCAACAGATCATTGATTTCTCTTCTCAGTGATTTATCTTTTCACTCTTGCTTGGGCTTTGTCTTCACCTCAGCTATGATACCATGTTAATTTTAGATAACAATGGTATGTTCTATGCTTAAGAGCAATTTACTTCAATTGTTCTTATCAACCCAATATGAATTTCTAGATTAGAAATCACATTAACATGACAATAAATGCATAGAACATAAATAAAAATAGTAGAAGACAAGCCAAGACAAGAGGACACAAGATGTGGCGCATGCCAGGGGCAAACCCCAATGTGGGGAAATCCTTTGATCAAGTCTTCTTATTATTCTTCAAAATTTCAACAGAGAGAGTACAATATACAAAATTCACTTGCCCAATCACAATCAAATCTATCCACTCAAACTATAGTCAACAAGATGCCTAACCAGAAAATCAATGCTGGTCAAATCAACAAAATTACACCTCCAATTCAGCTTAGTCAAACCTAGTCAACTCGGCCTCCAACATCAGTCCAAATCAGCCCAAAATAGTCTTGAAGATATCAGTCAAACTCGGTCAACACAGAGTCAAACTAGCAGTCAACGTTAGTCAAACAACTAAGATTGCCTCGATTTCTATGCACAGAAATGTGGCTTGTCCAAACAAAATTTCTCCAAGGAAAAACACAGTCTAACAATGTCAACTTTTCCCTGGTCAATTCTGGTCAACCCTAATGCAATTTGGTCAACCTAGTAAACAGAAAAGCGCAGTCAAACTTTGCATGTGTGGAGGAGAAGAAAGCTGCCCTGACACTATATGACTCAATCATATGAGGAGAGAGATATATGTGTGAGAACGAATGATGTCCAAATGACATAGATTCACCTTCTATTTATATGCAATGTTGAGGGTGAAGAGACGTGTCTTTTGGGCTTCTGAGCCTACATTAGATTGTTGACCGACCTTGGCAATTTGTCCCGTAAACAAAATAAATTCATAATTCCATTTGTACATGTCAGAATGAGATGATCTTTAGATCAATCCTACACCTCTCGGAAAGAGGAATCTAATAAAAATATCAGCTACATCATATGAGCTATCCAAGGTAGAGTTTGGCCCTAGTTGCCAAATTTAACACAAAGGAAGGACAAGGTAGCTGGGAGAGATTCACAAGGCCAAGGCCTACAAGGGTTGTAATATTTTCATGCTTTATTAATACAAAAATGCATTGTTTCTCCTATACTTATGTCTTATTTATGCATATGTAGAACATGAATCCTTGGCTTCTTGTTTAGAGTTGTTTTTATATGCTATTTGTATGTTTTGGTTCTCTTGCTTGTTTTGGATGATTTGCAGGCTCCACTTATAGAAATTGGAGTTGGAGTTGGACCTAACTGTTAAAGAAAGTGTAACTAGGTTTGGTCTTCATAATGACATGATCTTTGTAAATAATGTAATAAAAGAAAATAAATTATTTTTGTATGCCTTGCTACATGGGTTTCATGAGCAAGAAGTGTCAATAGGTAAAAGACTTCTTCTTGATGTCTTTAGGATTTATTAATAAAGTCAAAGAGTCAAGTCATGTATGAAGGAGCTCTTTAAGAGCCTATGTAAAATGTATTCAAGTCAAAGCAGCCCTCCAAGACCAAGAACAATCCTCCATTGGCAAGCTCAAGAAGTCTGCAAGCAAATCGATACGAAACTGATCAAGTCGGCTTCAATATTGAATTAATTATATAAATGGCAGTCATGTTGGCTTGGATAAAAGACATGTCGGTTCACAAGTTCAAGTTGGCTCAAAATAGGAGCACAAACCACTATAAATACCCATCTAGGGTCAGCGCAAATGGCACAAGAAGAACTCATTTTCTCTCTGAAATCCGCATATATGTAAAGGAGCAGATCCGCATTATGAGAGGGTAATTGGTTAAGGGCTTGATTGCACCGCCAATGGCGATAAGGTGCAGGCAAGCTACACCTTGGATGGATAGAAGGAACAAAAGGGATTTCAGATGGATAGATAGTCTCGGCATAAAAAAGTCTCTGCTCTCTCGGATAATACCACAGTCTTGGCATAATGATAAGCCACAGTAACAATAGTGACAAAGATGATTAGTCTTGGAGGATACAGTCTCGGCATAATGAAGAGCCACAGTAACCATTACAATCTCGGCATAAATGGGATAGTAAGGATATCAGTGCAGTGAATAATAGTATCACATCTCGATGGATCTATTTCCTAGCAGTCAATGTATATATATGTGATGGAAAGAACTTCGGATCCCTCACTGTCTTTGCATAGTCTCACTGCCTCGGTTTAAGAAAGATCACAATGATCCTACAGTCACAATCACAGCCTCATCATGGAATACACTCTCGCATGCTCACAGTCAACATGATGATCTCAGCTAGGATATAGTGATGATCCAAGAGTAGATGGAGATATGGAGCAACAGTAATCTTGATGATTAATGAAGCTCTCAGTGCATTGATTAATGGACATAATCAAGGTCACAGTGAAGATCTCAATAAGGACAAGAGATCTTGTTGACATGATGAAGATCTTAGTGATGTTGTAGCGATGGCTTCAATGGTGTAGAAATGGGGATGATCCCAATAGTGACAGAGAAGTGGATTGATGTCTTGGTCTTGGAGAGGTAGAATGTGTCAAGGGTCATGGTCTTAGTATTCGTCAATTGGATTCTTTATAAGAAGAATTTTTGTGCATGTTTTCCTCTCTAAGAGGGAGAGGTTTCAGCCCTAGCATAATGCCTAACATCTTGTGTTCTTGTCTCTTTGTTTTTGATAGAAGTTTGATGAAGTAAACACACACAAATAATGTAAAGAAGATCAGGCTAAGATAAATAGTAAAAACACTTCACAAATTGTTATCATGTTAAGAAGAATCACTGTAATTCTGAATGCTTTAGATTCTTCAACATGGTATCAGAGGGAAGGTTCAACAGGCAAAGAAAGGGTAGATAAGAGACATGCAAAGATCAAGTTTTAAGCAAAACATCTAAGCAAGCTGAAGATCTACATCTTGATCAAACCCTAGATCAAAGGATCAACCTACAACAACAATATATAGTAACAAGGGTTGCTGTCTATCCGATCAAGGAGATAATCTACGACAACAAAATATTTTGTCTCCACTGTCATCACTAAAAGACCACCAAGACTCTCATCAAGATGTCCACAAAGCAATCAAAGACTACATCATCTCGAAGATGGTCGAAGTCCAAAAGGCAGTCTACAATGACAATCTACAACAGCAAGGGTTTTGGAGATCTACAGTCAAAAGATGAAGCCTTCAGATCTCAAGATACATACCAACAACTTTGATGCCTCCCACAGTCTCGGTCTACAACGTACCATCGAATTCCACTATTCTTTTCTATAAAAACACAATCCTGAAATCTTAGATTCTTAGAATTTAATGATATATATTTGAGGGCAGATATAGGAGCTTGAATGGACAAGTACTCGTTATAGAAGCCATACTATCTGATGGAAAAGCAACCTCAATACGATGTTGCATACTACAAGGTTCCATAAGTACAATTATATCAATAGTTTGTATGTTAAGATAGCTTGAAGGCAAAGAAAGCAATATTCCTATCAAGGATCTCATCCGATGGAAGCATCAATACATCTACCTCATCAACAACCATCATGATTAGGGTAAAGATTTCATCTTCACATATCAAGTAAGTATCTTTTCATTCAATGACTTCATTATTTAAAGGAGATCTATACGATAGATGGGTTATCGAAAGTCCTTACATGGAATAAGAAGGTGTGAAAAAATCCTTATGGAGAAGAAAAGTCATTGAAAATATCAAGGTTTCCTTTGAATTCATAAGAACTCTTAAGGTTCTCTCTTTCCTATGTAGTAAGAAAGGAGACATAAAAGAGCTACATGAAATGATAGAAGATATAATCTCTGAAATGCAGTAAGAAGGTATCAAAGAATGAAGAAATATCTTCATAAAATCTCAATTGTGAGATTTGGGAAAAATGATGAAAGGATAATCATCATTGATATTGATATTGATAAGCAAGGTAACAATTGTCCATGAACAAGAAGGTTACTTCAATCAACAATTTGTGGTCTCTATGCCAGATAGAGAAAGACAAGTTGAAAGGACTCAAATATCTGCAGAAAGGAAAGGGAAGGTTGACAAGACAGAATAGTACTATGGAAAGATTATGGAGAGGAGCTCATATCGCCGGAAGGGTGAAGGAAGCTGAAGAAAAGGGCCAAGGGAAGAGGGAGTAGCAGACCTCTACTATGAATAAGATGGTATCTCTCTAAAAGGGTCCTATCATGAGTCCTTGCAGATATGACCATGATAATAAGATGCATCGTGGCATCATGAAAGCATTAGAATCAAGAGCTCGTGATATCACCATGAGAAACATGAAGGACATAGCTCTTGGGAATCTCATTGGACATTAAAGGAAAGGAAGAAGTCATCCAGGTCAAAGGAAACATTTTCCAGATGGGGATATGAAAGATCCTGAAGATTCTCTGATAGAAACATCAAACAGAGGATCCCCTAGTCTAGGAAGGCAACAAGTGTTTCATCAGGAAATCCAACTTATGGAATTCATGAGATGAAGGACTGATGACTTGAGAAATGAAGTAGATCAAGGGATTGAAGATATTTTCAATCAAGAAAGCTGTTGGAAGAAGCTTGAAGGAAAAATGAGGTATGTATGCTTGTATTTGTATTTAATATTGTAATGTCATGACATATGGTTGTAGGTAACATGGATCAAGCATGATCGAGAGAAAAAGGATCTCCTCCTCTGAAAGGATGTAGAAAAGCATAAGTCACACTAGATGAAATCAACATAATATGTCCTAATATAAAGTATGAGGTGGTTGACTACAACTAAAGAATTCTGATTGAAAGCTCCTGGGAATGAAAGGTGTGAGGATGTAAGAGATCGTGAAAAAATAAACCATGATGAAGGCAATCAACATCCAAAGAATCAGATTGATTTGACTAGGAAATCTCCCGGAAAGATATGAAGATTCCGATGGAAGTCTAAAAAGATGAAGACCCTTGACAACATATTTCTTTGGGAGATATGTCAACATGTATACAATGTGTTGATACCTACAAGAATATATCACTGAGGCCATCACCAAAAAGGTTATATGTGATTTGTTTTTGGTTTCTGACCCCTTGGAGAAAGTTTGGGTATGTGTGCAGGGCCATGGTAAGAAGAGTTGTGAAGGATGTCACAACTATGTACCTTGTGATCTAGAGCGATCATCATTGAAGAAACGGTGAAGATAAATGGCCCTATGAAGGAAGCTCCAAATGTAAAGCTGAGGAGGATACTTTCTGGGAAAGAAGGAATGACATGATGAAGGAAAGTGATGGATGGCTGAACCCTACATGTGAAGAAATTGATGACATCGAAGTCTTGGATCGTTAGTCAACTAAAAGGCCCTATAAAGTATTGATGATAGAGTCCCTGGGTAAGAGGGAGATCTGGGAGGTTCCTATGAGTAAAGGAACTCAAGTAAGTTTTTGAGTGAAAAGAAACTTGGAACTCATCCCTAGTTGAGAGGGAGAGTTAGACACGACATTGTTGTCTTCAGTTTGGAAGAAAGAATGGATGATTGTGTAATCATCTAGCATCCGACACTCTTTGAGGATGTGGTAGGGCATCCAATACAAGAGTGGCCAAGAGGACTGATATTCTTGAGGGTTGGGAACCCAAGATGAGAATAATCCTAGTAGGGCATACTCGGAGAACACTCGGGTGGGTATGACCCTAAGAGAGACAATGATGATTGCGTGTCTATTAGTCATTGGCCTCACCAACATTTTGTGCTCTAATCTAAGTGAGAGATAGAGCTGTTAGTCAAGGCCTTGCTAAATGAAAACAATGTTGGTTGAAATGATGCTATAACAAATGGATTGCAAATCTGATTCTTCTTATGAGAAATTCTTTAGATTGAAAATGACCAAGTACCATTATGAATACCTCCCTATTTAAGAGGGAGTGTTGAAGAAAGTGTAACTAGGTTCGGTCTTCATAATGACATGATCTTTGTAAATGATGTAATAAAAGAAAATAAATTATTTTTGTATGGCTTGCTACATGGTTTCATGAGCAAGAAGTGTTAATAGGTAAAAGACTTCTTCTTGATGTATTTAGGATTTATTAATAAAGTCAAAGATTCAAGTCATGTATGAAGGAACTCTTTAAGAGCCTATGTAAAATGTATTCAAGTCAAAGAAACTCTCCAAGACCAAGAAAAATCATCCATTGGAAAGCTCAATAAGTATGCAAGCAAATCAATACCAAACTCATCAAGTTGTCTTCAATATTGATTTAATTATATAATGGCAGTCATGTTGGCTTGGATAAAAGACATGTCAGTGTTGATGCCTCTAAAATCCTAGCACCAACATTGGGGATAACCACCCGGTCTGGACCTTAGTACAACTCCTTTTCCGTTTGGTATGGTGGCTCTGACTGGATATTATGGGACCAGTTTCCTAGTAATGTATGATTTGATGGATGATTGTTTTATAATGTATAATGAAGATGATAAGTGTTTTAACCTACAACTCAAAAATATACAAATATACTTATATAACCTGGGTATTCTATAAACAATGCGATTTCTGATTATTCCTAACAGATAAATAATCATATAGATGGCTTACTTATCAATAGAAAGATGCATTCATATATAATGATTACTTTGTTTAAGAAATTAAACAAAGTAATTATAAAAAACATATCGCATTCATAACAATGTATATCATTGACATATATCTTTGAAGTATAACGATTCTAAATCTTCAGAAATGACATAATGAAGAACTGTTGGAAGAGCATACATATATCAACAATAACAACCTTTTAAAAGGAATGCTTCATCACATAAGAAAACAAGACAAAACAACAGTGATAGAAATACCGCATGCATTTGAAACTTTCCATGTAAATAACACTCTGATTCCACTTTCTTATTTGAGAAAACCTCCAGGGGACACAAAAGTGCAGGTCTTGAAAAAGTTTCTTCACAAAAATGTGAAACCTAGATCCACTACTGATAAAATATATTCAGAAGTACAAAAGTGCAACTTCTTAAGTCAAATTTTATACAAATTGAGGACCCTTTCTTAAAAGACATGAAAGGGTTTAAATAATAAAATAAAAACTAATTGTCAATAAAAATCGCTTTGAGCTGTTGAATTGAAAACATGAAAATCTGGGATTTGATTTATGAAAATAATAGTGCGATAGCCTTTGAACTGATTCATTGTATCTACTTCTTGTCTTGCACTTGCAGCCGACAAATTGAGAGCATTTGGTGAATTTCCGGAGGATGACTCAACCTGGAATGTAGCTGACCTGTGTATGTGGCATCTAAAAGCTCGAGAACCATGCGATTGACAACGTCGGCAAGGCATTTGGTGGCAATCTACTGGCTATGCTGCTTGACTAGGAAGAACCAAAATGCATCCCAAGTCAAGTTTTTCGCTTTGCCGATTTGTTCTTCTCAGCTGGCCAGATCCTGTCTCCATTGATCTTCTAGCACTTTTGCCTTCGGGAGCTCTCTTGGGGAGCAGTCAGAGATCAAGTTAGCTCCATATAAGCTGCCATTTACCAACTCGATCACACTGTTCATTGTAGCCCTGGCTCTGGAAGTAGCTCTTTCAGCCTTTAGTAACTCTGTTTCCCACTCCGAAAACAAGACTTCTTTGTGTGATTCTTGGATTTTCAATAGATTAGCGGCTATGGCTTCTTCTGTACTTTGCCAAGAGAGAAATCTTGTGACCTTATCATTTGCGTCTTCAAATTTTAACCTGGTGTTAACTACCTGTTCAATGAATGATGCAGTGATGATGCACAATGGGCCAACCAATAATATTTTATGGCAAAGGATATCTAGTTGTTGAGATAAGGCTTTAGTCACTTCTAGGGCTTCTTTCTTGAATTCATCAATCTTTGGATAACCTTTGAATTTCTCTACCTGTAATTGCAGCCATGTGATTTGTTCTTCTTTGGCCTTCTATTCTTGTTGAAGTGCCACTTGAATCTTGTTGGGTTCTTGAGACAACTTTTGTTGTTTCTGGAGAGCCTGCTGATCGATCTTTTGTTTCTCCAGATTTAACTGTTCTTTCAGTTGCTCATTATGCTATTTTTTCTCCGCTAGCTGTTGCTTAAGCTGATCGATCTTCTGTTGTTCCACTGCCGTTTGCTCTTCAAGTTGGGTGATTCTTAGATCCTTTTCCTCTGTCTTTTGACCACAACCCTATGCTTTGGACTATAAAATACATCCAGGGGTGGTATTTCCTCCACCTTCAATACAATATCTTCTAAAGGATTCTCTGGAATTATTTCAATATCATGTTGAGTGTTCACTGTGCCGACTGCCCCTTCAATTGTAATACTAGTAACAATAGGCCCATGTGTTGTGGGCATTTCTGGTATAATGATGTTTTGGGAGTCACTTTGGTTCTTGATCTACTGATCGAGTTTCTCCCATTCCTTGATCAATTTGGAATCAATATGCACATCGGTATCTAGAAGCTCGTTGATCTTTTCATTTGTTTGCTCCTTTTCGGGAATCTTTTCAGTAGTGTATTCTTCATTGTGGCTTGCTTGCTGCACCATAGGGGTAGTGTTCAATAGATCTAGAGGTACTATTTGTAACCTCTGTGACCTGAACTACATGAACTTATCTATCTCCCTTGCTCCCAATTTGATCCCTGCTAGATGTTTTACCTGTGAAAACAACTCAGCCAAAGTGAACAAGTCATCATAGTCATCTTCCTCATGTTAAAATTTGGTAACTTTCACCTAAGTGGTAAAGTTGTAAGCCACTTTGTTTGGATCATACTGTCTCTTAGGCATGACTGCCAATTTCAGAATTTTTATCTTGTTTGCTTCTTTCTTAGCATGTTTGAAATCATGCAGTGAGTAAGTACCACAGCGGAGAGCAAATGTAGGCCACATTTGTTTCTTGGACTCTTTGAGTTTCCTGGGCATTCCTTTTTCTATTATCTGGTAAGCTATTTCTCTAGCCAATAGCTTATCAGGAATGTAAAATGGGAGAACGCGTGGATCTGTGATACTGCCAAAAATCATAATATAGGTGAACTTCTCTTCACTGAATCACTTGCCAATTAAGGTTAGGTCAATGTTGGCCTTGTCAGATAACCAAGGAGCTGGTTTTTTTAATATGGCCTGATGAATGGGAAAAATAAAACCATGGCAAATCCTATATATATGATCTTTATAATGAGACTTCCACAAATACTTATGATAAATGTGAATAGGAGTTGGGTCTTGAGGAGTCCATTTCCAACCTAGAATGGGGAAGTTAGAATTGAAACAGATGGTATCCATGATGTAGGCGCTCATATATAATGTGGGTATTATCCGGGTAGTTACATACCTATTTCTTCTATAATCAAGGATTTGGTTGGCTATTTTATCTGATAAAATGGTTGCCCAATCCATGATAAAAGAGTTAATTTCTACCTCCATTAAAGGCGCCATTTCTATGGAAAATCTAGCTAAATCAAAGGCTCCAAAGAGTCTACATATCATAGCACCAGCATAGCAATAGGGAGGTGCTAAGGAGTCCATAGAGTACATACCAGAGGATTCTTGCTTATGCTTGTTTGGGAAATGTCTCCATCGCTTGATAGGGTCTGACTCTACCTCATTCTCCTTGGCGAAATCTTCTAAAAATGCCTTGTTGTAATGTTTCTGGGGGTCCGATAAATGATACATCTTCTTGACATCTTCTGCCTTAAATGTCCCGAACATCCTTCCATCAGCTATAAAGAATGATCTGTCGGTTATGTTGATACTCTCTATTACCCATCTCATCAGGTCATTGTATGGTAACACATTCTCACGGGCCGCTATTCTATGGAGGAAGGAGCTGGCTAAATCCTTAAGAGTATTTTCTGATTTATCACTTGAATCAGCTGTTCCTCCTTCTTCTTTGATTTCGGTTGGATCCTCGGCTTCGAGTAGATTATATATGCCCTCCCATGAAGTCTCACCAAGGCCTAGATAGGTAGTATCAGTTATCAACACCAACTTTGCTGGTTCATCTTTCGCCATGACGGGGACCTTCACTTTCCGAGATTTCTTAGACTTTTTTGCTGGACTGATGATTTCAGATTAGCTCTGCAAAAATGAAATAGAAGGACGTAATAATGTAAAAACTTGTTAAAAGCTAATATACAGCACATAGTACTAACATCAATTAAGCGAAATAGATGCTATGGATTTATGATATATTAAGCCACCAAGGATGAAATCCTTGAAGGATCCAACCATAACTACTTCTTAATGATTTCCCCGTAACTTCAAACGTGAGACTTTAATGCCGTGATGGTATGTCGCATCAAAAATTTATAACAGTCCTTTTTAGAATGGGTATCATGACTTCCCGATCGCCGATTAGTGGTAATCACATATCGCAGATTGGGAGTTACAAGTGCCATGCTTAAATGGTTCCTCTCCATGGTTGCAATTGCGATTAGTGGTGAGCTGGCATGGGGAGGCGACCTGCTTTAAAATTGATAAATCGTTTAAATCTTCTTTATAATTGACTTATACCTTTAAACTGCACATGTTTACAATACTTCATTTTTTACCTTTATCAAAAGAGTGCTATATGATAATAAAATCGCATCGGCAGATTTCAACGGAACTTTTTTCGGATGTGTTTTATGATTTTAGCGATGCGCAATTGTGATTAGCTTATCACATCGGAGGATTTCCATGGAACACTTGGGATGGCTTGCTAATGAGTAGCGATATGCGATTTCCGATAGAGTTATCACATTGACAGATCTCAATGGAACACTTTAAGTCCACCATTGAAATAGGATGTGCGCGATGCGATATATTCCCTTTATAATTGTTTTCCTTCAATAAAGCTTTATGATAAGGTTTTATTATAATTCAAATCGGATTAGACCTTCTTAAAAGGACTTTCATGGGTTCGATAGATTAGCAAGCTGCGATTGCGATCCTAAGTACCTTAAAAGCAAATTTTATATGGCCTATTATAACAATTTATTTTCAAATGTTTTATTGATTTTATTTATATTCTGAAGGGGACCCATTTCTTATTAAAGTTTTATATGAAAAATTTTGAAATGGGGAGGGTTGTTGTATAACACAACAGTCGGTTCACAAGTTCAAGTAGACTCAAAATAGGAGCACAAACCACTATAAATACCTGTCTGGGGTAAGCTCAAATGGCACAAGAAGAACTCGTTTTTCTCTCTGAAATTCCACATATATGTAAAGGAGTAGATCCACATTACGAGAGGGTAATTGGTTAAGGGCTTGACTGCACCTCGGATGGGGATAAGGTGCAGGCAAGCTACACCTCGGATGGATAGAAGGAGCAGAAAGGACTTCAAATGAATAGATAGTCTCAGCATAAAAATGTCTCTGCTCTCTTGGATAATACCACAGTCTTGGCATAATGATAAGCCACAGTAACAACAATGACAAAGATGATCAGTCTCTAAGGATATAGTCTTAGCATAATGAAGAGCCGCAGTAACCATTACAGTCTTGGCATAAATGGGATAGTAAGGATCTCAGTGCAGTGAAGAATAGTATCACATCTCGGTGGATCTATTTCCTAGCAGTCAATGTATATATATGTGATGGAAAGAACTTCGTATCCCTCACTGTCTTTGCATAGTCTCACTTCCTCAGTTTAATAAATATCACAATGATCCTACAGCCACAATCACGATCTCATCATGGAATACACTCTCGCATGCTCACAATCAATATGATGATCTCAACTAGGATATAGTGATGATCCAAGAGTAGATGGAGATATGGAGCAACCATAATCTTGATGATTAATGAAGCTCTCAGTGCATTGATTAATGGACAGAATCAAGGTCACAGTGAAGGTCTCAATAAGGATAAGAGATCTCATTGACATGATGAAGAAACAGTAATGAAGATCTCAGTGATGCTGTAGCGATGGATTCAATGGTGCAACAATGAGGATGATCCCAGCAGTGACAGAGAAGTGGATTGATGTCTTGGGCTTGGAGAGGCAGAATGTGTCAAGGGTCATGGTCTTGGTATTCATCAATTGGATTCTCTATAAGAATAATTTTTGTGCGAGTTTTCCTCTCCAAGAGGGAGAGGTTTTGTCCCTGGCATAATGCCTAACATCTTGTGTTCTTGTCTCTTTGTTTTTGATAGCAGTTTGATGAAGTAAACACACACTAATAATGTAAAGAAGATCAAGCTAAGATAAATAGTAAAAACACTTCACAAATTGTAATCACTGTAATTCTGAATGCCCTAGATTCTTCAACACTAACAAGCCAAGAGAAGGAGGAAGCTTACATCAGATTCCAGGTAGGTATTCCTTCCATATTTCAAACATCTCAAGGAAAGCATTGCAATTTTTTATTGTTTGTTTCTAGATTAAGTCACTAGGTCTAGGGAGATTGCTTCTGTCCGCAGAAGGAATTTATCCACAAAACACTAACCCTTGCTTTCCTTATTGATAACCTTTTCCCCCTTGTTGATATTATTATTTGCAGGCTATTATATGCCCTTATATGCCCTAAATTTGTGTGTGATAAAAAAAATAACTTAAAACAACCTTCTTCTAAATCGTTAAGGTCTTAGGAAAGTGTACTTGAACTCTTACAACTCTTATCTTAGTCTTTTCATGGTTTCGCTAGTACCTTTCCCTTTAATCATTGGACCTCATATCACCCTTGAGTCGCTGCTTGTTGAATATCTTCTTGGTGATTTCATTAGGGAAGCCTCTCTCGTGGGGCTAAAATCCACCATTAAACAATTGCAGAGAGGTCATTGAGGTGACAATGGTGGTTGATCTTTTGTTGCCATAAGACCTAGGTTGTATAATGGGGCCTGTTGCTGCAAAATTTGGAAGCAAGTCTTAGGGAAACAAGAGATTGTTTCCATTGTCACATTAGTAATCATTCTCCTACTATTTAGTGGTATTCAAGAGATTGGGATATAGTATCGGTGGAGCCTAGAAGGCCTACATAATCTTTTCCAAAGCTCAAGTACCATGTTCCTAGATCAATTATATGGCTGATATATGTTAGGGTTTTGCATATTTTCAATGATAAGGAAAGCAATGCCATGTAGAAACCCAAAAAAAGGTCTTTGATTGATTAATCTACAAAAGGTGCAAGATCTTGAAATAGATACCTAGGATATAGGGTGTATACTGTAGTTTTATTGTTGAAACTGTTGATCTAAAGTTGATATGAGGTTGTCATTGATGTCAACCTAAGAAGCAGCAGGGGCTACCCTAATCTTTCAAGTGAATTTTAAATTTTAAATTACTCTATTTTGAGTCAAGGATCTTCTAGGTATATTCTACTCGTTGAGATGTTTCCGTTGATTTATGGCACGCCAAGTAATTCTTCACGGTTTGAGAGATATTCATGTTTGAAGTTAGTAACCCCAGTTAGTGGGCTAAAACCCTATGGGGTTGTGGCATGGTACTCATAATTGGTTTTGGTCATTGAATAGTCATTAATTAATAATTTTTTAAGCTCCTACAATCCCTCCAACATTCTCTATAGAAGCCCCTCTCAACTCTATAAAAATAAATCTCATATATCCTCTAAATGTAGTTATCGTGGAATTTTCATTATAACTTCATTTCTGTGAAGGCTTAGATTTTGAAATTAAAACCCATTTTATTGGAAATCTTGATGAATGTCATGACCAAATTTCAGATCTTGGTTTGCTATATTTTTAGAGATATGATCTATGGAAGTTAGGGTTTTTGTAGGTTGCCAAATTTCATCTCAAAGAAGTGACTCTGGGAAAATAGTCATAACTCTCTCTCTGAGAAGAGGATTAGAATTCTGTAAAAAGTGGCAGATAGTGCACGTAATGTGGTTTTTTGTATATCAAATTCAGAGCCGAAGGAGGAAACAGTGACATGTGGCACATCGTACAAGTTCGCTATACTGAACTAGTCCATAATTAGGTCATTGTGAGAGATTGGGCATAACTTTGCCTTGAAGAGTCCAAATTGGGTCAGACCTATGGCATTGGAAAGAATACTTAGAGGGATTCTATAGGACCGAAGATCACATGTTGGGGATCTGAAATCGCAGAGATACATCAGATTAAATATCATGCTCCTAGAAGGCAAGAAAAACTAGATCAAGTGTTGTCAAGGGGTGTAAAGGACCAGACTTTCTAGGGCAACAAAGAGCAAGGTGCAACAAAATGATGTAGTAGAGGTAAGATATAGGTAATTATCTTCTGTATATGCATGTTCATCTCTTAATTGCATTAGGTTCTTTGTATTCTAATTTGTTATTTTTGTTTAGCATTGACATATGCTCTGCAGGATGAGGTAAGTTTTGCTATTATCATTTCATGGGTATTTCCTTGAAGACTTTTTGCCGGTATTATATATTCATCAAGAGAAGACTCAATGCATAATATAATTTTATAAAGAATGAGAAAGGGTAGCATGACAAGAGCAGTAATCAAGGTGCAGAAAAACAGCAAGAAGTTCACCACATGAAGTCTTCAAGTGGGCAACACTGCATACAGACATTGTAAAAGTATCATTGTACAAAGTCATTGTAAAAGAATCTTTGTAAAAGTTGTACAAGTGTCTATCTGCCAAGAGTTGAAGAGGCAGTGTCGGGAGGTCTAGGATCATCATTAGGTGGTTGTGTCATAGTTGGGGTTATGGTCTAGTGTGTCGTCTTCTTCTACATCATTCTATATCATTGTAAAGTGGACCATTTTCCCTGGTACAGGAGTCCATTCTTCTTTTATTCTTCTATAGGGTGGTAGGGTGGTGCTAGGTTGGTGCATGAAGTCACCAATAGGTTCAAGCCTGTGAAAACTTCAGGGTGGTAGGGTGGTGCTAGGGTGAGTTGTAGCTCATTGGGTGTTGGGGCATCCGTTTAGTTGACTACTGAAGAATCTCGGGCGTTGGAGCGTCCATCTAGTGGGAGCTGGAGAAGAATGCTTTTCTATATTCTAGGAAGTTGGAGCTTTCTTTTCAATTGGATTTGAAGATTAAAGAATTATTAGAAAAGCATTTGGTGGTTTTTGACCTGGAGGGGGTTTTCCACCTAAAATTTTTGTGCCTCATGTGTTCTTTTATTCACTGTTGTTACTGCATAAACATTAATGATAATTGAAGATTAACTAATGCTCTGAAAAGATTTAAAAGTGCTAATTTCTAAGGAATACTGATTCACACCCCCCCCCACCCCAAGTATTTTCCAACAATTGGTATTAGAGCTTGGTTCCTTCAATAGCAGTTTAACAACTGGAAGGAGATCATGGAGCATACCAAGAATGGTGTACCTCTATTCAATGAAAATAATTATGCACTCTGGAAAGGAAGAATGGAGGTCTATCTCTTGGCACAAGGTTACAAAGTATGGGACACTATTCAAAATGGCTTTACACCAACCATGGATGAACAAGGTAAGAAGAATTTGGTAAATGATGCAAAAGCAAAGAATATTATTATCAGTGGACTTATTGAATCTACTTATCATAAGGTGTTGGGTTGTAAAACCGCCAAAAATATATGGGACAAGCTTGAGAATATATATGCAGGTGACTCAAATGTCAAAGAAGTAAAGCTTCAAATCTACAAAGAAAAATTTGAGCAACTCAGAATGAAAGAAGATGACAACATTGTTGCATACTTCCAACACGTTGATGAAATAACCAACACTCTGGAAGGATTGGGAGAGCCTGTTGACGAGAAGACTATTATATGAAAGATTCTTAGAATGTTACCAGGAATATTCAACCCAAAGGTATCAGTCTTAGAATACAGTGCAAATCTGGACAAACTCAACAAAGAGGAATTACATGGAGTTCTCATAGCATATGAAATGAGACTTGATGAAGAAGAGGGTACTTCACATCTAGAAACTGTGTTCGTTGCATCTAAGAAAACCAATAAGGACAAAAAACCTTCAAAGGCAAAGACCTGCACTTGCACCTGCAAGTGTGAAGAAAAGGAAAATGATGAAGAAGTTTTTTCAGATGGAGAATATGCTTACTTTACGAGAAACTAACAATTGGTAAGGGAAAATTCAAAGGTAAACTTCCATTGATATTTTTCGGTTGTGGTGAGGTCGGGCATTTCGTAGCAAAATGTCCGAACAAAAGTGATGGAAACTCAAAAGGAAAGAAAGGCTTTAAGAAATTCAACAAGTAAGGCAAGAAGAAAGGATTCAAAAGGAACTTTCTCTCTAAAGAAGATAGCTCATCATTCGATGAAGACAATGACAGTGAAGAAGACGCCAATGAGAGAGTAATGTTTATGGCCAAGCACAATAAACAAGAGGTGTCAAACAACGACGAAGAAGGGTTGACCATAGAAGAATTTTCTAAGGAGATTATCAAGCTTATAAAAGAGCTCAAGGATGAGAAGATCCGTTCCAATACTCTTGAAGAACAAGTTCAAGGTCTCAAAATTGAAGTTGAAGAACACAAATGTATTGAAGAGTCACTTCAAAATAAGTTGGAAGAAAGCAACTGAGAAAGGGAAGCATTAGAAGCTGAAGTAGTCTCGCTGCATAAGGAAGTGAAGAAGGGAAAAACTATCCAAAACTATGCCAATAGCTCAAGGGTGTTGGAAGAACTCATCAACAATCAACGATCTTACAATGACAGAACTGGCCTCAGTTACAAAGAAGAAGTAGGACCTTCTACAAAAAAATACAATGAACCTATGAGATCTGACAGGCATGTAGACTTCATTGAAAAAGATTCGTAAGAACAGCCTTGGAAGACAATTCCCCGACGAAGATTTCCATCCAGGCACCAACATATTTTTCATGGCTATTGTTATTCATGTGGAAAATTTGGTCATAAAATTGTAGAATGTCTCACGTACCCTAGGAACCAATACAATTCCAGGAGATCTGTCAAATATGAACCTCCCAGGGCTCAATGAAACATCAATAGATTTGAACATTTAAGAAGTAATATTGAATGTTACAAATGTCGAAACTTTGGACACATAGCCAGAGACTGCAGACTTGAAAATCCTCTAGAAGAATCTTCAAAGCCACAGAACAAACGAACATGGAAGAAGAAGAACACTGATAATTGTGCTCTCGCTCTCAAGGCTCAAAATAAAAAATATGTGTGGTATGTTGATAGTGGTTGCTCAACACATGTGATTGGAGTAGAAATAAATTTGTATCTCTAAAAGAGAAGAAGGATGGAACCGTGTCCTTTGGAGATGATGGATCTTCAAATGTTAAAAGATCAGGTACCATCAGTGTCGGAAGCAAAGATGCTCTAGCCAAGAATGTTTTATTGGTTGAAAACATGAATCAAAATCTGCTCAGTGTTGGACAAATGTGTGATCAAGGACACACAATGCTATTCAACTCCACAAAATGTAAAATCAGGAAAGGCAAGTATGGTAAAATTGTGGCTACAACGAGTCGAGCTCCAAATGACATATATGTTCTGGATGAAGCAACTAAAGCATGTATGCTAGTTAAAGAAGATGAAAGTTGGTTATGGCACAAACGAATGGGTCACATAAACTTTGACAATTTTGTTAGGATAAGAAAAAAGGATGCAGTACGAGAAATGCTAAAAATCTCAAAACCTTCCAACACACTATGTGAGGCCTGTCGGCATGGAAAGAAGACAAAATGTGGATTTAAAACAAAAGAACACTTTGCATCACATCCATTGGAATTGATACATGCTAATCTAAGTGGTCCTATGGGAACAAAAAGCTTAGATGGAGAATTATATTTCATGTTAATGATGAGAGGGGCACTCATAGGGGCCCTAGGAACCAGGGTGATGGCCAAAATGATAAAAGGTAGAGCTCATGCTTGGCTTTTGCCCACATGCTAAATTTTATTGTCCCGACTATCTTTTGCATTTTGTCGTTCATTTCCTATTGTAGGTGGCTATATTATGCTTTTAACTTTCTTTTTAGTTGCATTAACCTTTGAGGCATTGCTCCAGGCTCGATGCATGACCCAAAATGTGGACAAGGGGAAGGGGAGGCTAACACCTTGTGGACCCAATGGAAAAATGTGGACCCAGATGGGGAAATGTGAAGAGGCCTTATAATGAGCAGAGGGGAGTGAGATATATGGTATCGAGAGGTAGAACCACACAACGAAAATCAGGGTTTCCCATGTAGTGCCACTCCTAAAGCTAGTAGCCAATAAAAGATATCCCATGGGACTAGGATACAAGATTAACCTCCAAGGCTTCGATAAGGAAACAAGAGCACAATCAAAGTTCTTTTTTTACACCAAATCCCCCTGCTAATCCATGCCCAAGTGTGCCCAAGAAAAGCAAGCATAAACACCCAATTACATAATAAAAAATCATACCTTCAAGGTTGGATAACCCAGCTTCAAACATACGATCATGACAGATGAGTGAGGGCTCATAATGGCTAGCTCAAGTAGCAGAGAATGATAGCACATTGAGCTATCAAGTGGACGCAAGGGGTTATTGGCTGCTGGCTGAAGATAAATCAAGGAGAAAAATCCTCCTATGGGGGCCACCTACATGGTGGTGGGTAATAGGCCCCACAAATGAATGGGTGTGACTCTTGGTCAAAAGTAAAACCCACCCATTTCACAAATATAAATACATAAAGAGACTATTTGATTTCGACCTCATACAATAACAACATTCTTTTGAAGCAGCCGCGAAGAGGAGCAGAGTAGAGGACGAATTGACCAAGTTTGACCATATTTGAAGTTTGACTAGAATTGACCATTGACATGTTGTTTGATCAAGTTGAATGACTATACTTGATCGAGTTTTTTCATTGACTTTGATCACAGTTACAGGTTGAATTTGAACACATAAATGAGGCCAAGTTTGACAGCTATAAAGGACAATTTGAATGCAAGTTTGACTATGGGTTTGACCACAAGGGTCAACTGCAGGTCCAAGTTGACCGCAGGGGTCAACCACAATTCTGAAGTTCATTTTAAGAGATAGTTTGACTAGGCCAATCAGTTGGCCATAAGTAACTATTTTTGGGGTTTGAACAACATTCACTAAGTTGTAATTTGACCAGGTTTGATTGGTATCTTGGACTTGGATTTTAGCACAGGTTTCTAAAATATTTTGAATTGTAAAAATTGTTGAAGAACAATTTCTCCTTAGAAGAAAAGTTGTTGAGTTTTTCCCAAGGTTGAGTTTTCCTAGGGTAAATTTTGTTGTCTCTATTGTGCATGGTTGTCTCTTTATGATCCTACTATTTTCATTGTATTATTGTTGAGCTTTTCTGTGTATAATTGCTTAATGATATATGTGACATTAGATAACTTGATTGGAAATCATTGGAAAATAATTATCAGATCAAAAGATCAGCTTCTATTGTGCATTATTGTAGAAAATTCAACATGGTATCAGAGCTTTAATAAAAGAATAGCCATTGAAGTATCTTGAAGAGGCAAAGTTTAGGAGAATCAATCTATTTTGAAGAAACCGAGTACAATAAGAATGAAGCCTAATCTGAGCCAAAATTTTGACCCTCGAGAGGCTTGTTTGGGTCATGTTTTTAAGGCAACCAAGAAGCTTGTTTAGGGCACAAGAGGTGGAAAATTGACAACAGAAGGAAGGCTGAATTTTGATGGATGTCTAGGCCAAATTACAGAGATCATTAAGGGCTTGTTTAGAGGGCAGTTTGAGGACCTCTTGTGATGCATTTTAAGGGCATTTGAAGGGTTTATTAAGGTTGGTTTCATGGCACCTCCAAGGGCAGAACTCAAGAGCCAAGGAGGTATTCTAAGGTGGCAAAAAGTCTGACAAGCATGACCAGACTTCCTACAAATTAATTTGAGGTATGAGTCTTTTGTTGAATTGATACTATAATAATTAAGGATAGCTTGCTACCTAAAAGTGATCAATGGTCTAATTCCAGTCTAGGGATAATCCATTTTTTTGGAATGACCTAAGTTTCGAGATTAAGCTTTAGATATCATTCAGTATGGATGATGACATCTTTTCAAGCATGAAATATGTAATGACAAGCACAAACCTGTGTTTGATGCAAAGTCAAACCCTTGTTTATTGTCCACATTAGATATGGCTAACTTGATCATTTAGAATTTGACTAAGTACACCTCTCTGATTTGTCTACTAAGGAAGTTAATCCAGAGCCAAAGGGAGCTGAGGAGAAAGGCTCCTTCACCTACTTTTATAAAGAAAAAAAAGAGCCTATCAAAATGCTTGTATTAAAAGTATGTGTCTTTCTTTGGAATCTTTATGGTTGTGTGGTACAAGATTTGGAAGACTTAGGGTTTGTAAACCTTAGAAGACTTGGAATTATGACTTGTATTGAAATCTTGGATGAAAAATTCCTAGGGTTTGTGAGATAAAACCCTAGAGCAAGACCTAGAGTGTTGGATGCAAGTGGAGTTGGTGTGATGCATACTTGGTTTATCTCCTTGATAGCATGAGGATGACTTGGTATTGATGCTAGCTTATTGTTGAGCCTTTGGTGTGGCTAGATAACTCGATGAATCCACAAGATGAAGAAACCCTAGCTCTTATGCAAGAAAAAGGAAAACAACATGCATCAACAGCTAATGTTGAAGACGTGGATGAGCATCCACACCAAAAGAAGACAAGGAATCCAAGCTGATGATATTGCAGATGGAATTCATTGATTTCTGCAAGGAGGCACGGATCAAGAGGAAGCCTAGAATTTCATACAACCCATAGTAGTTTCTTTTCTGATTAAAAAATAGTACTTCATATATTTTATCTCTTGATTATTATTATTTTATTCCTTAGCCAACCTCTTATCTTTGTATTCTTTTCTTGGTTATACAACTTGAGTGGGCTTAATGGTTAAGAGCATGTGTTTCCTCCTAAGAGGTCACAGGTTCAAAACCAAAGGGGGGTGGAGTATGTTTGCCTTCATAGACTTAGTAGTCAAATCGCTGCGTGGAGGTGGGTCCCTTGTCCCACAAACAAGGGGGTCTCATACACCAATTTGGTGTCTGGCTTGGCCGTGACCTTAAATTTGGATAATAATAATAATAGTTGTTTCTTCCATGGCCTCCTAAATAAGGTTTGTAGGAACATCATGATGGCGACCAAGGTAATGATTCTAAAAACAGATGGCAGCATCAGGGAGAATGAGGCAAAGTTTGTGGCAAGAGGGTTCTCCCACTAAGAGGGCATGCACAGATATTTTTGCTACTGTCACAAATGGTTAGATTCTTAAGAATGTTTGGTGTTTGAAAGGAAGAAATTGTACATATTAACATCCAGGATCGTGTCCGATAATAGGAAGAGCTTCCAGTTCCAAGGGAACAGGTAGTAAGGGAAAGCAGAAGGAGAAACCTTCTAAGAAGATGTCATGGGATTGAGATTGTCAGACTAGATTCTTAGAGACAGAAGGTCTCTAGGAGCAATGTGTCTTCCCAAAGGAGACCACAATAGAAGGACTTGCTTACATAATAAAGGGAGCAACTACAGTAGAAAGAGTTGCTTACAACCTCAACAAACAAACTTGCTTACGTGACATAGGGAACAACAGTGGAAAAAGGATTTACTTCCATGATAGAGGGAGTAGCCAAGACTACCACAAGAAAAATTGCTTCAGTGTCAGAGGCAGTTTGGCCTCGAAGATTGAAATGAAGAATTTTGGCAGATACACTATTTCTTGAAATTAGAGATTCAAATTTAGTGAATCCCAAGACGTACAAGTAGTTGATTAGTGAAGTATCTGATTGACACGAGGCTAGATATTTTCTTTGCAGTGAACATCCTGAACCAATTTATGGTTAAACTGAGGCATATACAGTGGATGACAACAAAGAATGTGGTACATGTGTTGTACAATTAGATGTGGTTTGAGATATGTCTCATGAGGTGAAGTGAGTCTTTGCAGGAATATCACAAGTCATGAAGCAATGAGGCTTCAAAAGCCAGAAGGACATGGCCAGGTCACTTCATCTGAGACATGATGCAAAGAGGAGTAGTAGAGCTCCAATACATATCCACAGATGAGTAGATTGTGGACAAAGACGAGCTTAGTATGATGTTGAATGTCTCCCTCATTAGAAGGGAATGATGAGGTCTTTGCAGGATTGGGTTGACCATCTCCTGAAGCCATAAAGGAATTTGGCTGGGTCATAAAGGATTTTGATGAAGTGGAGAGGAGATGAATACATTCACCTTTAAAAGCCAAAAGGACTTGGCTAGGTCATAAAGGACTTTGACCAAAAAGGTGAATGGCCCAAGGCAATTACAGGGGAAATTATAAGATACATTCACCTTTGAAGCCAGAAGGACTTGGCTAGGTTGACCAGAGGTGAATGTCCTAGGGAAATTATAGGATTGGACAGATATTCTCCTTAGAAGCCAGAAGGACTTGGCTATGTCGACCAAAGGAGATAGATGTAATTCACCTTTAAAGCCAGAAGGACTTGGCTAGGTCATAAAGGACTTTGACCAAAAAGGTGAATGGTCCAAAGGAAAATTCTCTCCTAAGAAGCTATAAGAACTTGGATGCTAGAAGGACTTGGCTAGGTCATGACCAGAGGAGATTGATACATTTGCCTAAGGAGCCATAAAGGACTTTGGCCAACCCTAGATATATGAGGAGTTACATTGCCCACTCCAGGATGGAGTTATTTTATAGACATGCATCAACATGACAAGCTCATGAACTTTTCTTAAGGAAGGAGAAATTTCAGCAAGGAAAATATGTTGCAGAGAATACCTCCCTCGCTAAGAGGGAGTGTTGATTTTTGTGTAGCATCAGGAGGTATTCATGCATGCTAAAAGGCCTCTCAAGTCAGCCTAGGAAATTATGAAAATGAAAATGAAAATTATTATATTTTTTGGGCTTCATGTAGGCCTAAAGTGTCAAGTTGGCCCCACAAATGAATGGGTGTGACTCTTGGTTAAAACCCACCCATTTGACAAATATAAATACACAAAGACACTATCTCATTTCAACCTCACACAACAACAACATATCTTTTGAAGCAGTCATAGAGAGGAGCAGATTAGAGGATGAATTGACCAAGTTTGACCATATCTAAAGTTTGACTAGAGTTGACCATTGACATGTTAAATCAATTTGGCTGGCCATACTTGACTAAGATTTATGGCCAACTTTGAACACAATTACAGGCTGAATTTCACTGCAGAAATGAGACTGAATTTGACCGCAGTAAAGGATAGTTTGATCGCATGTTTGACTATCGGTTTGACTTCTGCTTCCTACTCATCCATGATATCATTGTGGATCCCAAACTAAAACAACATTCAGAAGTACCCTTCCTGTTGACAACGCTCCCAGCCCAATCTCCATCTATATATCCATGTAGTCTAACATCTCCAACAACATATCTCAGTCCAAGGTTAATAGTCTCATGTAGATATCTCAATACATGTTTGGCAACAACCCAATGTACATGGTGAGGATTAGTCATAAACTGGCTCCAAGTGTTGACTATGAAACATATGTTAGGGTGAGTGTTCATGAGAAACATCTGAGCACCAACCAGTTGTCTATACTCAGAAGGGTTTTCTAGGTCTGATCTAGCAGCCTCTCCGCATAGCTTCTTGAAATTCATCTCCATAAGAGTAGGCAAGGACTTGCATTCTACCATGCCAAATCTCTCTAATAGTTTCACAACATATTTTCCTTGTGAAACGAATATCTCGCCTGGTCTTTCCATACTTCTAGACCTGGGAAATAGTGCATCAAACCAAGGTATTTCATCTCGAATTCAGTAGCCAACTCCCTCTTACATTCAAGAATGAGAGGGTTTGCACTTGTCAAGAATAATTCATCAACATATAATACCAAAATGAGAGGCATACCTTGGACCACTTTGAAGTACAAGTTTGGATCGGCATTGCTCCTTGTGAATCCCAGCTTCATCAAGTAATTGTCAATGTGGGCATACCAAGCACGAGGAGCTTGCTTCAATCCATAAATAGCTTTCTTCAATTGGCACACATGGGTCTTCCTGTCATGAACTTCAAATCCTGGAGGTTGTTCAACATATACTTCTTCTTGAAGCAAACCATGCAAGAAGGCAGTCTTCACATCCATTTGGTGAAGAGTCCAACCCTAACTAGATGCAAGTGCAACAATGGATCAAATGGTGGTGTAGTGAGCAACTGGAGCAAATATATCATCATAATATTCTCCCTCTTTTTGGGAGAACCTCGAGCTACAAACCTTGCCTTGTATTTTTTTATGCTTCCATCAGCCCCATGCTTGATCTTATAGAGCCATTTTGAAGTCACCACGGATTTTCCCTTTGGTCTTGGCACAACATCCCATATGTCATTCTTCATAATTGACTCATATTCTTTGGTATCCTTCCAGACTTGTTCTTTCACGGCTTCTCCAAAGGTGGAAGGCTCAGCTTGAATCATATTGCTAATTGCTACCACATATCCCTGGTATCTTGCACAGTTTAAGGTTTGTATGGCAGGAATCTATCTCTCAACATCTTGTAATGTGTCACGAAGCCAAAGTGGCCTCTTCCTGGCAGGAGGATCACATGGAGGAGGATCTAACAGATCCATGGGCTCCATGGGATCATCAATAATGTCTTTTTCAGATTCAGGCACGGACGGACCTTCTAGAATATCCATATCATCATTCTTCTTCTCAAGAGGAGGAGGCAGAGGAAGATCCCTTGCTTTTCCAAGAGTGACATCTTCATCAAATGTTACATTCCTGCTAATTTTAACCCTCCTTTGACCAGGAATATATGTTGGAAAATGTAACTATGTTCGGTCTTCATTAATGTACTTGAGTCATCATGTAATGTACTTGTCAAAAGAATAAATAAAATAGTTATTATTATTATTATTGTGACTTATTAAAGCATGGGTTTCATGCTTCAGTCACCTTGTTTTAGATCAAAGTCCCCATTGAGTACTTCTAGGATTTATTATGAGTCAATAGAGCCATTGTACTTTTAAAGAGACCCTTCTTGGGATTTTGAGTCATGTAAAGAGGTTAAGTATTGAGTCAAATATGATTTATGTATCCTCCACACCATGTCCGCTGAGAAGAAGATCAAGTCGGCCTAAGAACCTGTTGTGCCATACAACAACCCTCCCCATTTCAAAATTTTTCATATAAAACTTTAATAAGAAATGGGTCCCCTTTAGAATATAAATAAAATCAATAAAACGTTTGAAAATAAATTTTTTAATAGGTCATATAATAATTTGCTTTTAAGGTACTTAGGATCGTAATCACAGCTTGCTAATCTATCAAACCCATGAAAGTCCTTTTAAGAAGGTCCGATCCAATTTGAATTATAATAAAACCTTATCATAAAGCTTTATCAAAGGAAAACAATTATAAAGGGAATATGTCGCATCGTGCACATCCTTTATCTCAATGGTGGACTTAAAGTGTTCCATTGAGATCCGCCGATGTGATAACTCTATCGGAAATCGCATATCGCTACTCATTAAGAAATCGCTCCAAGTGTTCCATAGAAAACCTCCGATGCGATAAACCAATCACAATCGCGCATCACTGAAATCATAAAACACATCCCAAAAAGTTTCGTTGAAATCTGCTGATGCGATTTTATTATCGTATAGCACTCTTTCGATAAAGGTAAAATATGAAGTATTGTGAACATGTGCAGTTTAAAGTTATAAGTCAATTATAAAGAAAATTTAAACGATTTATCAATTTTAAAGCATGCCACCTCCCCATGCCAGCTCACCACTGATCACAATCGCAACCATGCAGAGGAACCATTTAAGCATGGCACTTGTAACTCCTGATCTGCGATATGCGATTATCGCTAATCGCTGATCGAGAAGTCACGATACCCATTCTAAAAAGGACCATTATAAATTTGCGATGCGACATACCATCACGGCATTAAAGTTTCACGTTGGAAGTTACGGGGAAATCATTAAGAAGCAGTTATGGTTGAATCCTTCAAGGATTTCATCCATGGTGGCTTAATATATCATAGATCCGTAACATCTATTACACTTAATTGTTGTTAGTCCTGTGTGCTATGTATTAGCTTTTAACAAGTTTTTCCACTATTACATCCTTCTATTTCATTTTGCAGAGCTAATATGAAATCATCAGTCCAGCAAAAATGTCTAAGAAATCTCAGAAAGTAAAGGTCCCCGTCATAGTGAAAGATGAACCAGCAAAGTTGGTACTGATAACTAATACTACCTGTCTAGGCCTTGGCAAGACTTCATGGGAGGGCATATATAATCTACTCGAAGTCGAGGATCCAAACAAAATTGAAGAAGGAGGAACAGCTGATTCAAGTGATAAATCAGAAAATACTCTTAAGGATTTGGCCAGCTCCTTCCTCCATAGAATAACAGCCTGTGCGAAAGTGTTACCATACAATGACCTGGTGAGATGGGTAATAAAGAGTATCAACATAACCAACAGAGCATTCTTTACAACCGATGGAAGGATGTTTGGGACATTCAAGGCAGAAGATGTCAAGAAGATGTATCATTTGTCGAACCCCCAGAAACATTACAACAAGGCATTTTTAGAAGCTTTCGCCAAGGAGAACGAGGTAGAGTTGGACCCTATCAAGCAATGGAGACATTTCCCAAACAAGCATAAGCATGAATCCTCTGGTATGTACTTCGTGGACTCCTTAGCATCTCCCTATTGCTATGCTGGTGCTATGATATGTAGATTCTTTGGAAGCCCTGATTCAGCTAGATTTTCCATAGAAATGGTCCCATTAATGGAAGCAGCAATTATATGGATTGGGCAACCATTTTATCAGATAAAATGGCCAATAAAATCCTTCATTATAGAAGAAATATATATGTAACCACCAGGATAGTGCCCCCATTTTATATGAGCGCCTATATAATGGATACAATCTATTTCAATTCTGACTTCCCCATTCTAGGTTGGAAATGGACTCCTCAAGACCCAACTCCTATTCATATTTATCATAAGTATTTGTGGAAGTCTCATTATAAATATCATATATATAGGATTTGCCATGGTTTTATTTTGCCCGTCCATTAGGCCATATTCAACAAACTAGCTCCTCGGTTATCCGATGAGGCTAGCATTGACCTAACCTCAATCGGCAAGTGGTTCGGTGAAGAGAAGTTCACCTATATCAGGATTTTTGGCAGTATCACAGATCCACATGTTCTCCCATTGTACATTCCTGATAAGCTATTGGCCAGAGAAATAGCTTACTAGATAACAGAAAAAGGAATGTCTAGGAACCTCAAAGAGTCCAAGAAACAAATGTGGCCTACATTTCCTCTCCAATGTGGTACTTACTCACTGCATGATTTCAAACAAGCCGAGAAATAAGAAAACAAGATAAAAATTATGAAGTTAGCAGTCACTCCTAAGAGACAGTATGATCCAAACCAAGTGGCTTACAACTTTACCACTCAGGTGAAAGTTGCCAAATTTGAACATGAGGAAGATGACTATGATGACTTGTTCACTTCGGTTGAGTTGTTTTCACAGGTAAAACATCTAGCAGGGATCAAATTAGGAGCAGGGGAAACAAATAAGTTCATGCAGTTCAGGACACAAAGGTTACAAACAGTACCTCTAGATCTATTGAACACTACCACTATGGTGCAGCAAGCAGGCCACAGTAAAGAACACACTACTGAAAAGATTCCCAAAAAGGAGCAGATGAATGAAAAGACCAGTGAGCTCCTAGATACCGATGTGCATATTGATTCCAACTTAATCAAGGAATTGGAGAAATTCGATCAGCAGATCAAGACCTAGAATAACTCCCAAAACATCATTATACTAGAATCACCCACAACACAGGAGCCTATTTTTACTAGTATTACAACTGAAGGGGTAGTTGACACAATGAACACTCAACATGATATTGAAATAATTCCAGAGAATCCTTTAGAAGAGATTGTATTGAAGGTGGAGGAAATACCACCCCTGGATGTATTTTATAGTCCAAAGCATAGGGCTATGGTCAAAAAACAGAGAACAAGAGAAAAATTGACTAGGGACCATTCTCAACTCCTCAAGCTGAACTGATAAATGTGGTATGGAAAGACTCAGAAGTCAATCCTTCTTAGGATTTAACTAAGTTATCTCAATATGCAGGTGCCTATACAGCCTCTACAATGGACAAGGCCTTCGAAGTTAGCCAACTGGTCAAAGAAAAGGATCTAAGGATCACACAACTTGAAGAACAAATGGTAGTGAAACAACAGAAGATTGGCCAGCTTGAATAGTAGCTATTGGAGCAAAAATAACAGAATGAGCAACTGAAAGAACAGTTAAATGTGGAACAACAAATGATCAATCAGCAGGCTCTCCAGAAACAACAAAAGTTGTCTCAAGAACTCAACAAGCTTCAAGTGGCACTTCAACAGGAAAAGAAGGCCAAAGAAGAACAAATTGCACAGCTGCAATTACAGGTAGAGAAATTCAAAGGTTATCCAATGATTGATGAATTCAAGAAAGAAGCCCTGGAAGTGACTAAAGCCTTATCTCAGCAACTAAATATCCTTTGCCATAAAATATCACTGGTTGACCCATTGCGCATCATCACTACATCACTCATTGAACAGGCAGCTAACACCAGGTTAGAATTTGAAGACCCAAATGATAAGGTCACAATATTTCTCTCTTGGCAAAGTATAGAAGAAGGCATAGCTACTAATCTACCGAAAATCCAAGAATCGCACAAAGAAGTCTTGTTTTCGGAGTGGGAAACACAGTTACTAAAGGCCGAAAGAGCTACTTCCAGTGCCAGGGCTACAATGAACAGTGTGATTGAGTTGGTAAATGACAACTTATATGGAGCTAACTTGATCTCCGATTGCTCCCAAGGAGAGCTCCCGAAGGCAAAGCGCTAGAAGATCAAGGGAGATAGGATCTGTCTAGTAGAGAAGAACAAATCGGCCAAGTGAAAAACTTGACTTGGGATGCATTTGGTTCTTCCTAGTCAAGCGCACAGCCAGTAGATGGCCACCAAATGCCTTGTCGACACTGTCAATTGCATGGTTCTCGAGCTTTCAAATGCCACATACACAGGTCAACTACATTCCAGGCTAAGTCATCCTCCGGAAATTCAGGAAATGCTCTCAAATTTTCAGTTGCAAGTGCAAGAGAAGAAGTAGATACAATGAATCAGTTCAAAGGCTATCGCAATGTTATTTTCATCAATCAAGTCCCAGATTTTCATGGTTGCAGTTCCAACAGCTCAAAGCGATTTTTATTGACAGTTAGTTTTTATTTTATTATTTCAACCCTTTCATGTCTTTTAAGAAAGGGTCCTCAATTTGTATAAAATTTGACTTGAGAAGTTGCACTTTTGTACTTCTGAATATATTTTATCAGTAGTGGATCAAGGTTTCACATTTTTGTGAAGAAACTTTTTCAAGACCTGCACTTTTGTATTTCTTGGAGGTTTTCTCAAATAAGAAAGTGGAATCAGAGTGTTATTTACATGGAAAGACTCAAATGCATGCGATATTTCTATCACTGTTCTTTTGTCTTGTTTTCTTATGTGATGAAGCATTCCTTTTAAAAGTTGCTATTGTTGATATATGTATGCTCTTCCAACAATTCTTCATTATGTCATTTCTGAATAGTTTAGAATTGTTATACTACAAAGATATATGTCAGCAATATATATTAGTATGTTATGTGATATGTTTTCATAATTACTTTGTTTAATTTCTTAAACAAAGTAATCATTATTTAAATGCATCTTTCTATGGATAAGTAAATCATCTATATGATTGTTTGTCTACTAGGAATTATAAAAAATCGCATTGTTATAAGATTACTCGGGTTATATAGAAATATTTGTATATTTTAGAATCATAGATTAAACCATCTACCATCTTTGATATACATTTTAAGACACTCATTCATTAAACCACACATTATTGGGAAACTAGTTAACTTGTCCCATAATATCCAATCAGAGCCACCATACCAAACGGAAAAGGAGTTGTACTAAGGTCCAGACCGGGTGGTTATCCCCAATGTTGGTGGTAGGATTTTAGAGGCATCAACAAAACCTTATTTGACCTCACATGGAGCCTATAAATACAAGCTCATCGAATTCATTTGGAGCATCATATTCTCACACAAGTTCGATATCTCTTGTAGCTGGGAAAAAGTGTAAAGTCCTCTTGTAGCTGGGAAAAGGTGCGAAGTATGCTGCTGAGAAGCCGAAGTGAATGTGAGTTTGGGGAAGTCTACGAAGAAAAGAAAAATTGAAATTTTTGTGCCTCTCTCTCCGTTTCGTGCTCTGGATTGGGAAATCAAAGTCTTCAAAGTTTGTCTGTTGTCGGAAGCTACTGCCTAGTCAAAGTTGCTGGAAAGGGGTCAAAATTCTAGGAGGTTGACTTGGTGTGGAGGAAAGGTTAGGTCTTGGTCTAGGGTTAAGAGTCTCAAAGAATACTATTGAAAGGAATAATTTCTTGACTGGGTTTTCCCCTCGAGGGGGGATTTTTCCCTGGCATAGTGCCTACATCTGGTGTCTATTGTTTTATGTGTTGCTTTTTTGGTAATTGCTTGATGAACTAAAAGAAAGAAGATATAAAGAATCATAATAATAAGTAACATCACAAGTAATTATCAAGAATAAGAAAATATTTCTGCCTTTCTGATTTTCTAACATTGGATCAGAGCTTTGGTGAAGAAGGTAGTAAGAGGCAGTCTCAAGCACTTGATCAAGAAAACATTCAAAAGGACTATCTCAGGGAAGGAGTTTATTATACTCAAGGAAGATGTCTAACACAATCAAGGGAGAGAACAAACTTGAAGGGGCCTCTAACTTCAGGTCCTGAAAGAAGAGGATTGACCTAATCCTTGAAAAGAACAAGGTACTAGACTTGGTCAATGTAAAGAAGCCTATAGAGGATTCGAGTGATGCTGACAAAGTGAAATACAGGGAATTAAATTTGGTGGCCATGACTCTGATGGTATAAGGAATAAAGGACAACCTTGTCCAATTCATAGCTAACATCGATCATGCTCAGGAAATGTATGAAGCCTTGTCGAAGTTGTTTACTATTAAGAACATTGATCAAGTAGCAAGTTTGAAGAATGAGCTAAGGACCACAAAGATGACTAAAGAAGACATTGTGGCAACCTTCTTTGTGAAGATAGCTAGAATCAGGGATGATCTCTTGGCCATTGATGAAATTGTTCTAGACAAAGAACTCGTGATCACTGCTCTATTAGGATTGCCATCCTCTTGGGGTGCATTTGCTGCAGGTCTTAACACTTGGAAGGAAGCTCCCACTTTTGAAGAACTATGGATTGCCTACAATGAAGAAGAATTAAGGATCTCATTAGTTGCCAATCCTGAAGGAGTATCAAATGCCTACATTGCTCAACATAAAGGAAAGAAATCGAAAGGACCAAGGAAGAAAGTTGACATGTCCAAGATAGAATGTTATCAATGCCATAAGAAGGGTCACTACAAGAGTGACTGTCCCGAAAATCCAAAGAATAAGAAGAGAGATAGAGATCATGCTAACTTTACTGAGGAAGGAGACTCAAAGAAAGCCAAGCCTGAAGAATATGACATTAGGGACTTACACTACTAAGTCCTTTTAGCTTTATATATCTTGTTTTATATGTTTTAGAATTTATAGGTTTTTAACATATTTTGGAAAAGACATTTTTATTGTTTTTATAAGTTTGTAGGTATCCCTCAAGCTTTGGAGGGAGCCCCCAACAACTCCCAAAGATAAGTATCTCATTTCCTTTCAGTTTTTTGGTTTCATGTATTCATTTAGTTTTGATTATATTAAATATTAATCACCATTCTCCCTCTATTGTCTTGATTAGGAAAACATCTGCAAGAAGTATGAAGGAGGACCTCTCAAGACAAGGTTTGCCAAGAAACAAAGGTATGCTTTAAATACATTGATTTCTTTATATTGAAAGGATTATTCATTTGACAGACTATTACTAACATTTTTATGTCGAGCTATATTGAATCATAATGATTCTTGTTTTGGGTGATTCATCTCTTGATAAATCTACCCACCCCATTCATATTCTTAACTGATTTTGTAGAACCTTAGACGGGTTTTAGAAAACCCTAACTGAAGGGTAAGCTAATGTGAATGTCTAAAACCCTAAATTGTTTAGGGATATTGTGAAATGTTGTTTGAAGTTTTTATTGATAATTTCATGTTTGGGATTTTGGTATGATCAGGAAAACCTAACTTGTTAGGGTTGAATGATAAGGACTAAAATCCTGAACCTTTGAAAAATTGGTAATGTTGGGTTTGCTATGGTTCTACATTGAAACCCTAACTCATTAGGGTTTGGTGGAATGTGTGAGCAAGACCCTTTCAATGTCTTAAGAATGATTTCCTTGGTATGGGTGTGTTTGTCTGATCAAACCCTAGTCTAATCAAGTTTGTATGTCTAACTCTTATTTGATATTTTTGTGAAGTTGGGTTTGACTAACACATGATATGAAATGTATTTGCATGATGATGAAATCTAGGTATATATAGATATGCCCTTTTGGTTGAAAACCTAGCTTGGTCTAGGTCATATGTATTAATGTTGTCAAACATATGATATGCTTATGAATGATTATAAATTCCTAGATATGTGTGTTGAACTGGTTATTGATGGTCATAAGTTTTAGGATTTAATGGAAGTCCTTGTTTGAGATTCTAGGATGATGATATTTGGAAATCTAGGGTTTTGCAGCTAAACCCTAGTGGTAGTTAAATTGTCTAGTATGTGCGATATAACAATCTGAGATCTATTTATTTAATAATTGTTGAGATTGTGAAAAATGGAATTCTAAGGTTTTTGGAGTTGAACCTTAGTCGAAGTAAAAATCTCTGATGTATGAAGACAATATGATAATTTGAGATTTGTGTAAGATTGTTGAAATATGAGTTTTGGTTGGGATTGATGGTTGATTGAAAATCTAGGGTTTGCAACTAACCTTAGTGGAAGTTGGTCATGTTAATGACTAAGTTGTGATTGATTGTGATTGATTCTTTTGTATGAAATCTAGGATTTGTATGAAACCCTAGTGAAAAAGTCTAACATATGAATTCTAAAAGTTGTTAGACGCTTTGTTGATATATTTTTGCTTGAATTGTTTATAGGGTTTGCTATATGTTGTAGTGAGGTATGTCATACCTTTGGAAGAAACATTGAAACCCTAGATGGAATGGAAATTGTTATGATGTAGTCTAGGGTTTATGACAAAGTCCCTAGCAAGATGATGAAGAGTATATGTCTGTGATTAAGTCTGGGTATCTGATATGTATAAAGTTGAAATGCTTCTATGATTTTGATATGGCTAACTTCATGCTTCTATAGATTTGGTTGTACTTGCTATCTAAGTTGTGCAGGTACACAATCTTCAACTTGGTGAAGATGCTCGATGTGACAAGCATGATGAGGATAATAACTTTGATAAAATGGTTGGAAGTCGCAAAAGATTCTCTGATGACGAAAAGAAGAAGTTGATCTCCCAGAGGAAACCTACATAGAAGAGATCTCCCTAAGATTAAGAGGGAGTCTGGATGAAGAGGTGCTTCCTAGTTGAGAGGGAAGGCATAGCTTGGTTTTAATTGAAGAATGAATTTCGAAGGATATGTTGCTACATGAGAAGTAGGAAAGGAAATTATATGATTGAAGAATCTTTTGTCAAAGATTCAGTTGATAGTCCTACTAAGTTGTGGAGCAACATCTAGAACAAACTCGGAGGCTTGTATTTGATTATGAAAGTATATTATTGACTAGGGTTGTGGTTGTACAGGTAAAGCACTTGAAGGTTTTTTATAGCATGCTAGTTACCGATCAATTTGATCGAGAGAGATTTGTGGTCCTTGATCTGTTGGATCAAGGGGTGTTGAGGCTTTGTGAGTGAAGCATTGCCTGGGAAGACATTTGGCTGACACTTTGTGCTAATGTCTAGGTCTCGAAGTTGGCAAGGTGGTATTGATTATTGAGCTCTGTTTTGGATACACACCTGATTTTTGCGTTGGTGGTTAGCAAGTAATCCTGATGGTACCTAGAGGGGCTGAAACCTTGAGTCCATCTTATTCCCACATGGATAAATTTCCCTGGTCAAGAATCTAATCTGTGGCATTACAGTGCCTAAATTGTTGAGGGACAACTTGGATAGATTTCCTTGGTCAGAAATCTAGTCCGTGCCTAAATTGTTGAGAGACCACTTAGATAGATTTCCCTGGTCAGGAATCTAGTCCATAACATTGCGGTGCCTAAATGTCTTCATGGTTCATATAGTTTTAGATCTTCCATTGTATTTGTACATTATGAATACATTCCTAGTTAAGAGGGAGTGTTGGAAAATGTAACTATGTTCGGTCTTCATTAATGTACTTGAGTCATCATGTAATGTACTTGTCAAAACAATAAAGAAAAGATTTTATTATTATTATTATGGTGACTTATTAAAGCATGGGTTTCATGCTTTAGTCACCTTATTTTATATCAAACTCCCCATTGAGGACTTCTAGGATTTATTCTCAGTAAATAGAGTCATTGTAATTTTAAAGAGACCCTTCTTAGGCTTTTGAATCATGTAAAAAGGTTAAGTATTGGGTCAAATATGTTTTATGTGTCCTCCACACCATGTAGGCCTAGAAGAATATCAAGTTGGCATAAGAACCTTATTCGACCTCACATGGAGCCTATAAATACAAGCTCATCGAATTCATTTAGAGCATCATTCTCTCACACAAGTTCGATATCTCTTGTAGCTGGGAAAAAGTGTGAAGTTCTCTTGTAGCTGGGAAAAGGTGCGAAGTCTATTGTCGGGAAGCCGAAGTGAATGCAAGTTTGGGGAAGTCTAAGGAGTAAAGAAAAATCAAAATTTTGGTGCCTCTCTCTCTCTCTCTTGGTTTCGTGCTCTGGATTGGGAGATCGAAGTCTTCAAAGATTGTCTATTGTCAGATGCTTCAGTGGTCGGAAATTGCTGCCTAGTCGAAGTTGTTGGAAAGGTGTTGAAATTCTAGGAGGATGACTTGGTGTGGAGGAAAGGTCAGGTCTTATTCTAGGGTGAAGAGTCTCAAAGAATACTATTGAAAGGAATAATTTCTTGACTAGGTTTTACCCTCGAGGGGGGCTTTTGCCCTGGCATAGTACCTACATCTGGTGTCTATTGTTTTATGTGTTGTTGCTTTGGTAATTTTTTGATGAACTAAAAGAAAGAAGATAAAAAGAATCGTAATAATAAGTAACATCACAAGTAATTAATAAGAATAAGAAAATATTTCTGCCTTTCTTATTTTCTAACAATATATATTCTAAATTCTTTGGAATCTTCACACTATCCAACAAATGTACCTTTTCTTCCAGTGGCTTCTAGCTTGTTTCTTTTGTCCTTCGACACATGGAAATATACGGGGCAGCCAAATATATTAAGGTGACCAATGTCGAGCTTGACACCTGTGAATACTTCTTCGGGAGTCTTGTTGTCCAAAGCTTGATGAGGCACCTTGTTTTGAACATATACCGTTGTATTTGTTGCTTCTCCCCAAAGGAACTTCGGCAACTTTTGATCATGGAGCATGGCTCGGGCAGCTTCTACAATAGACTTGTTCTTTCTCTCAGCCACTCCATTTTGTTCAGGATTGTAGGGCACAATAGTCTCCTTCTTGATACCTTCCTTCTTGCAAAAGTCTATGAATTCATTTGAGATGTATTCCCCACTGTTGTCGGACCTGAAGATCTTAATTTTCTTCCCTGTTTGATTTTTGACCAAAGATTTGAACTCCTTGAACATTTCGAAGGCCTCATCCTTGTGCTTCAAATAATATATCCATGTCTTTCTTGAGAAATCGTCGATGAAGGTAATGTAATAGAGATGGCCACCAAGTGAATGTACGGGCATCGGACCACATATATCAGAATGAATGAGATGGAGGATATCTTTTGTCTTGTTCTCACTAGAGGGGAATGGTCCCCTTGTCTTCTTTCCACTGGCACATCCTGGACATACTCCATCATGTTGAGCTTGAACATCAAGGATCCCAGAGACTAACTTCTTCAATTTTGGAAGTGCTTCATAGTGAATATGGGCCAGCCTTCAGTGCCACAACTTGCTTTGATGATTTGTATCATGGACCATTGCTAGAAGAGGTCTTCCAGTGACTCTATAAAGTCCTTCAAATCTAGATCCCAATGTGAAAGCATCTCTCATGGAGGATCCAACAAGCCAAGTTAGTACTTTTCCATTGATGAAAGAAACCCTCATTCATTTATCTTCCAAAGAAGATATGGATACCAAATTCTTCTTCAATCCTGACACATAAATCACATCATGAAGTAAAATAGGTTCCCTAGAGTCCAAGTGAAATTTGATAGGCCCAAAGCCTTTGACGAGATGAGTGGAGTTATCTCCAAGAATAATCTTCAAAATTGACTCCCTCTCTACTAAATTAGAGAGAGCTTCCTTATACCTAGAGAAATGACCCCACTATCAACCAAATATCTATCCCAAGAATCCAAAGGAGATGAACAAGAAAGTGCAGAAATAAGAATATATTTAAATTGATTAGTAGCATTACTTTCATACCTAGAATTTCTTGATCCCTTTTGTGGACAATAGCTTTCTTCACGATCATTGGGAGAGTCTCTTCTTCTTCTATCATTCCTTCTTCCATCTCTTCTATCATATGACCTATTGTTGTTGTAGCCACGATGATTGTTGTAGGACCTTGAAGTGTTTCTTCTTGGAGCATCTCTCTTCTCAGGGCAATCTCGAGCATAGTGACCTTTTCAATGACAATTGTAGCATTTGACATCTCTATCTCGTCTTCTTGAGTCCTTGGAGTCTTAGTTGGATTGAGGAGGTCTTCTTGCATTAGATGGATTTCCCTTTCCTTTCTTCTTGTTCTTCTTCTTCCCTTGAGCAATGAAGGCAATAGGCTCTCCTTCATTTGGCCTTTAAATTCTCCCCCTAGATATCATCAATCTTTCCTCTTGATTGCATAGAGCAAGTAGCTCATCAAAAGTAGGGATCCTTTCTCTATTGTTGATAGAAGTAATGAACATGTCCCATGATGAAGGAAGACCACTAAGGGCAGTCATCACCAATTCCTTGTCAGGTACAATTTCTTAAGTTCGGAGTCGATCCATGATTTTAGTGATTCTCATGAAGAATGATTGTATAGTCTCTCCCTTGTGCATCTTAGATTCCTTGAGTTGATTTTTCAAATCCATAATGTGGCTCAAATTGTTCACTTCATACATGCCCACAATCTTATCGTACATTTCCTTGGATGTCTTCAAAGAAGAAATATAAACAAGTAGATGATCTCTTAAAGAATCAATAATGATCTTCTTAGCTTTAATCTCACCTTTCTTGTACTTGGATTTGGTAGCTTGGGGAGCATTTTCTATAGGTGTTGAAATCTTTCCTTTCATGTATTCCAAGGAATCATATTCATCTAAGGGAAGCTCAATATTTGGTACCTGGGAACTATAAATTCAAGATATGTTCATCTAGGAATTGGATGGTAGCAGTACAAGAAGATAACCTGAAGGTCAAAAAGGATCACTTTCATAAGGAAGCCATGATCAACTTAAAGTTTATGAAGGATCAATGCAATGCCTTCATGTTAAAGATGAAAGTGATGAGAAAGAAAGGTGACCTGGATCCTATCACAAGATTGAAGAGAGAAGGTAGCTCCATGATACCTTGAAAGAAAGAAAGCTCAATGATGCAGAGGAAAGAGGGAGTCAAGCAACTATGAAGAATTGGTAGTTGATACTCTTATGAAGATAAGTTGTAAGGCTTGTGATGGTGACTTCCCAAATAGAAAGGAAGTCTAGATCTCATCTGATTTTCAAAGGGAGTAAAGGAGTCTCCTTGTATAGGAGCAAGGTTATATTCTAAAGATTAAAGGAGAATAGGGATATCCTCTTTGGTTGAGAGGGAGTGATGTTGGACATCACATGTGCATTCTCCTCTTCAAGTGATGAAGAGAGAATGACAGAGGATTGGATAAGCATATGTGGTTTCCTTGAGGATAAAACATCCAAGAAAGGAAAGGTACCGACACTCTTTGAGGATGTGACAGTATCCAAGAGAAGAGTGGTCAAAGAGGACTAATATTATTTGAGGACTTAGGATTGGAGATCTAAGATAAGAATAGTCCTAAAAGGACATACCTTGTAGACATTTGGATGGGGTATGTACCTTGTAGAGGTAGTGCAGTATCACAAATAAAGCCTCCCAGCATAATGCTCTTAATTAAAGAAGAGCTTGTCTAGTTAGGCCTCAGAGACAGTGTTGGTCATAATGATGATGCTTACAGTATGGCTTATCAATCCAACTCTTCTTCTAAGAACTCTTTAGTTAAGAGGGAGTGTTGAGAAATGTAACTAGTTTTGGTCTTCATAATTGTTGTTGTACTAATTTCAATATGTATCCTATGTAACAATCAAGAAAAGAAAAGAAAAAGTTATTATTATCAAAGCATGGGCTTCATGCTAATTATTGATGGTCTTCTAGGTAAAAGCATGTTCTTCATGCTTCTATGGTTTGTTAGGTCTTAGGTTTTATTGTCACGAGTCAAAGGAGTCAACATCATGTTTATAAGACCCTTCCACGCAAAATATATTTGTAAATTCTTTTTGAGTCTAGAAAGTCTTGGAAGCTCCAAAAGTAGAAGTCAGCCTAAAGGAGAGAATTCAACCCCTTGAGAAGGCTATATAAAGAAGCAGTTCAATCTCATTTGGACACACTCACTACACAAGTTCGATCTATCAAGAAAGAGTTCGATTTGAATATGGGAGAAGCAGAAAAGAAGAGCAAAGGTCTAGAAGAAGGAAAGGATGAAATCTCTTGTTTTGGGGCTCTATCTCTCTCACACGTGCGAAGTTCTAGGGTTTCTGGTGTTGCAAAAGAGGCTGAAGTTGCAGGACCGAGTTGTAGTAGGAAAAATTGTAGCATCTTGTAGCTAAAAAGAAGTATACTCTATCTAGACCGAGTTGAACTTAGGAGGAGATGTATTGCTCCAAGAAGGTCTCAAGAAGAAGTTGATCTAGGGCTTCCTTGGAAGCTACAAGACCGAAATTGCAGGGTCGAAGTTGCAGTGTGTAGCAGTTTGGTGTGGAATCAAGGAAGGACCTAAAGAAGGGTTGACTTGGTACTAGGAGAAGGACTTGGTCTAGGGTTTGGGTCTTTGCATCTCATTTGAAGCAAATTCAAAGAAGAGAAGAGTTTATGGGTTTTCCCCTTGGAGGGGTTTTGCCTTGGCTGAGAGCCGAATATCTTTGTCATTTATTGTTGCTATTATTACTGTTCTTGCTATTGTTTGATAAAAAGGGATCTAACTAAAGAACATAAAGAAGATAAATAAGATTCATAAGAAAAAATCAAGGTTAAGGAAAATAAAATGGATAACTGCCAGTTTTCATTTTCCAACAACCAACAATACAATAGTGGACCTAGTCCACTACAACCAACCTAACTCTACACCAATTGGGTCACATGTGGACCACTCCCTCTACAAGTGACACATGTGAAAGTCCAAGGTGAAGACATCCAACAAGCAAGACTCCAAGTATGAACTCTCCTCAAGCAAGGTACAATGCTCCACCTCCAAAATCCAACAAAGCTCCAATGCTCCATTTTACTATGTTCTACTCTAGGTCCACCCCACCTAGTGAGTTGACTTAGTCTTAAAAAATTATGTTGCTTCATGTTTTATTCTGATTCTTTAATTCTATTAACTTGTCTATTTCGTCAAATTCTTTATAAATCTATTTATACAATTGTCTTTGTGTTGTCTTCACTATGTTAATAGACTTGTCTGCTACAAGTGTGATACACCAATTGTTACTTTGAATCAATATTTCTCTTCAACTATATAATATTTCTTTCTATGAGTTTGAACATTAGGAACATAGAAAAATGGTTTTAATTATTTTTCTATACAATTTTGAAATAACTTGCCTCAATGAGACTTTCTCACTCCTCATATACCCTTTCATATTCTTGAAATTAGACCCATAGAACCTGTTTTTTGTAGGCCTAAGAAAATGTAGCATTCTAATTATTAATATCATGTAAAAATTTATATGGGTGCATATATAACATAAAAAAATATTTGGATAGGATAATAAATGTTAGATATATTAATTGTGTCACAAACACGTGATTAAGAGCCCAAGGCATATTAATTGTGTCACAAGGACATGATTAAGAGCCCAAGGTAGGCTACACAGATTACATACACCACGTTCTCGAGTTACTCATCCCTCATTACATCATTATATAGCACCCTAGGTTGATTATGATAAGTGAAATTTACCAGTGGTGGTTTATGATCCTATGGTTTTGTTCTCTACAATAGGCCACCCTCATGCTGAGTCTATGGTACCAAAAGAATAGGTGCCTAAGATGACTTTATCTCTGACTAGAAATCAATCCTTAATCTTTTAATGTCATTCTTCATGCCCCTCGGGCACCCATCGGAGAAGATTTATGGGCCAATGTTGAGCATTGGTTGGTAGGATGGCCCACTAGATCACAAAGGGAAAAAGGGGGAGTCACCCTAGGAGAAGTTGTAGTGGCAAGGTCTTTCTTCTTTGGTCTCTTCTTTTCCTTTTTTGTTGTTCCCTCTAGTGTCGTGTGCTTAAGCAGACGACAAAGTGCTTGAGATACAAGGAGACCCTGGAAAAAATTATGAATCTATGGTACTAGTTGACTTTACTGTAGAACCAGTAAGAGTGCCTTGCTCAGTGGTAAAGCCTTCCAAAAACATAAAGTTCACCAAAAAGGTTCTTCACTACCCTTGATTTGAGGACAAAGCATTTTTTAGGGTAATTCAATGTTATATACATAGAGTCTAAGCTAATAATAAATAATAATAATAATAATAATAATAAATAAAGTAAAATAATATGTATGACTAAAAATACATAGAATCTAAGCTAATAATAAATAAATAAAGTTAATAAATACTAAAATTAAAATACAATAAAGACAATAATAATAAATAAAGTAAAATAATATGTACGACTAAAAAGTCTACTTTTCATTTAAATGCACATTAGGCTATATTTATAGTCGAGGCCCTTTCAAATGTTAATAATTATTCATTCAATCATTATTTTATCAATTAATTTTATATATCTCTCAAAATTATCAGAAGAAATTATTTAGTGTGAGCATTATATGCTCCGTAGAACCACCTAGGTACATATAGAGCTTCTTTTACCCTCCAAGGTTTATTACAAACCATAGCTTCCTTGCCTATTTAGGGTGAAAACCTAACCCTAGAGTTACCCTTGAACTTCTCCAAGACTCTAGTGCTCCATGAAATAGTGATAATGTAATGAAGAGTACAAAGAGTGAGGGATAATAGTGCCCTCCAGTTCTCACATCTCTAATCCAAGTGAGAGATGAAAGAATCCACAAGATCAAGTATTATCTCCAATATCTCTATCTCTTTTATCTTCTCCTAGAGTTTCTTCATGAAACCTAGCTTCTTCCTCCATACAAGATGTCTCTCTAAGACAAGTATAAAGAGTGATTACAAATTATGATAATATGAAATGACTCTCCTTCCTCTATTTATATGAGAGCTAAGGGAAGCCAACAATACAAAAGTGGACCTAGTCCACTACAAACAACCGAACTCTACACAAGTAAAGTGACATATGGATCACTCCCTCTACAAGTGACACATGTCAAGGTCCAAGGTGAAGACATCCAACAAGCAAGGCTCTAAGTTATGAATGCTCCTCAAGCAAGATACAATGCTCCATCTCCAAAAGCTAACAAACCTCCAATGCTCTTCCCATGCTTTGTTCTCCTCTAGCTCACCCCACCTACATGAACAATTGACTTGAGGATGCTTGGGTTGAGTAGCATATTTCATGGAATTTGGAGACAAACTTGAAAACATATCTTGAGGAGCATACTTCACGTCAATTAGTGATGGAAAAACACATATGTTGAGGAGGAGCATTGGAGCTTAATGACCACATTAGTACACATGAGAGTAACATTGGGCACATGAGATGACATGTCACACAGGTGAGAGGCAGTGCATTGCATGAATATGCTTGGATAGTGGACCACCATGGAAGAGGTAGCATTGGACTAAAAACTTGTTTAAGACCACAACAACTTGGAGGAGAGGCTTTGTGCCCAAGAAGGAACATGCTTGAAGGTAATTTCACGTTGGGGTTGATAAACCCTAGTTTGACACATGTACATCCTTGTCTTATAGAACACCTCATGTAGGGTTGCCATGTTGGTTACTTGTATCGTCACATGTCCTTGTTTTATGTCAGCTCCCCTCCCCTACTTGTACATATAAGGGAAGAGAGAGCTCTTGTAATATTATCATCATTGTACTCTTTGGGGTTTCCATGTTGTTTACTTGTATGGACACATGTCCTTGTTTTATGTTAGCCTCCCTCCCCTACTTGTATATATAAGGGAAGAGAAAGATTTTGTAATATTCTTATCATTCTACTCTTCTTTATACTTGTCTTGGAAATTTCGGGCCTCATGAAGAAACCATAGGAGAAGACACAAAGAGTAGCATTGGGCACATGAGAGGACATGTCACACAGGTCAGAGGACTGCCTTGAGTTAAAATTGGAAACTAGGGCCAAACTTCACCTTGGGAAAGCTCATTTGATGGAGATAATGATTGCATTAAATTCCTCTTTTCGAGACGACCAAAATTGATATAAAGATCATCCAATTTGGACAAGTGGAAGTGCATTTTTTAGTTTAGGCCCACACATGTGCAAATTGTTCAAGTCGGCCACATCAAAATGTAGGCTCGTGAAGCCCAATGGATGTGGTTCTTCACCCACAAAAAATTGTATAAATACAAGTGACCTCTCACTTCATTTGACATCTTCATCACTCACATATTCTCTCTTCTTCTCTCATTGGTTCGTACAACATTGGGCATTCTCTCTCTCCCACGTGTGGAACAAGGAGGATGAAATTACAGGACATAATTGCAGGGCCGAAAATCTCAGAAATTTCTACAGTTTGACCGACATTGAATTTGACTTTCTGGGCATCATTTGACTTCAATTTTTTGGGTATATTTTGTCTCAGTAGACCGCATTCTTGGGCACAAAAATTGAGGAAAAAGGACTTTGACCTGTGCTAACTGCAGACCTGTTTGACTGCAAGTTGACCAAGTTTGACCATAGATTCTGTAACTATTTTGGGCTATATTTGACCACTACAAGAGTTTGAGTTTGACTGCATTTGACCGAGCTTCAAAGGAGGAGTTTGACTGTTGCGTTGACCATCTGTGATTTTTGGTTAGGGCTGAAGTTTGACTGCAGATTTTGATAGGGTTGTTTTGACTTGAATTTGGCAAGTCAATTTTGACTATTGTACTCTCTCTCTGCTAAATATTTTGATATAATAATAAGAAGAATTGATCAAAAGGTTTTCCCCACATTGGGGTTTTTCCCTGGCATCCACCAAATCTGGTGTCCTCTTGTCTTGTCTTCTGCATTTTGTTTCATGTTCTATCTACTTTTATTGTCAATGTGATTAATGGTTAATGTGATTGCTACTAGAAATCTAAATTGGAAATTGTCATTGGGTTGCTAAAGGAACATTGAAGTAATTGTGCTAAGCATAGAACATACAATTGTTAACTAAAATTAACATGGTATCAAAGCCCAAGTGAAGACAAAGCCCAAGCAAGGGAGAGAAAAGAAATCACTGGGAAAGAGTTGTTGGACAAGAATATTTGTCTAGCTTCAATGGTGACTATATCATACTTCAAATCTGAGGATAAGCTCAAGGACAAACTCGACTATCATGCATGGAAGATGACTTTGGATTTGACTTTGGAAGAGAATGATGCTATGGACTATGTGTAGGGAAAAGTGGTGGAGCCTCCTTCAAATGCACCTGCTGTTGCAAAGACAAAGTACAAGAAAGGTGAGGTCAAAGCTAAAAGAATTATCATTGATTCCATTCAAAAACATTTGATTGCCTATATCTTTGATTTGGGAACATCTAAAGAGATGTATGATAAGTTGATTGGGATGTTCAAAGTAAACAATGCAAATCAAATCCTCTTTGTTAAGAACAAGTTGAAGGACATCAAGATGGATAGAGGGGAGTTTATCCAATCTTATTTCATGAGGATTACAAAAATCAAGAATGATTTCTATCTATTGGAGAATTTGTTGCTGATAGGGAGCTCACTCTCACTGCTCTTGGAGGTCTCATAAGAGCATGGGATGTGCTTAACACCACCATTCTTAACAATGATAGGATTCCTAGTTTCGATGAGTTATTGGCTAGGTTCACTCAAGAAGAGACGAGGATGATGGATACAGACAAGCCTTCAAATGGAAATGAACCTACTACTTTCTCCACTCATGCAAAGAGGAAGAACAATGTTGGTCCAAAAAGACAAGGTCAAGGGTTCAAGCAGGGATTCAAAGAAGGAAGAAAAGGAAAGTGCTACAATTGCACTATGCTAGAGAGTGTCCTCACAAGAAGGATACTCCACAGGATGATGACAACAACAACAATAACCACAACAATTTCAAAGGCAATGGAAATCAAAGGAACAACAAGTTCAACAATAAAGGAAAGAGAAATGCTCCCATTGCTCAATTTGGTAATTATTGACCTCCCAAAAGGACGAGAAACTTCAGGTATGAGGAAAGTAATGTTGTAGAAAAGCAAAAGGAATTTTATCTTACTTCTGCCCTCACTACTGCCTCTCCTCCGGATACTTTGGATCATTGGTTGATTGATAGTGGTGCCTCAAGGCACTTCACTGGGTACAAGGAGGCCCTCTCAAATTTGATTGAAAAGAAGACTAATTTGGAGATCATACTTGGAGACAATGCCACCTACCCCGTGAAAGGGATAGGAACTGTCACTCTTCACTTAAATCAAGGTCAAACCCTTCATCTACAAGAAGTATTGTATGAACCCGATTTGAAGAAGAACATGGTGTCTATTTCTGTAATGGAAGATAAAGGCTTCAAGGTAGCATTCGTTGGTGGAAAGGTACTTATTTGGCAAAAAAACCCGAAATATGCATTTACACTTGGATTTAGGGTTGAAGGTCTCTATCAAGTAGGAGGAAGTCCTTTGGGAGCTTTGACATGTGATACTTCTCTTCAATCTGAATTATGGCACCAAAGATTTGCCCACCTTCATTACAAAGCCTTACCTAGGAGATGGTCACAAGTATGCTCGAGTTCAACATAAATCATGAAGGTGTTTGTCAGGGTTGTGTAGCTAGAAAGCTTACAAGGGGACCATTCCCTTCAAGTGAAAGTCAAACTACCGACATTCTTCAATTAGTCCATTCTAATCTATTTGGTATGTTGTCGTAACATCACTAGGAGGATACTTATACTATGCAATTTTTTTGGATGTCTTCTCTCACAAAACTTGGATTTATTTCTTGAGACAATGCCACCTACCCTGTGAAAGGGATAGGAACTGTCACTTTTCACTTAAATCAATGTAAAACACTTCATCTACAAGAAGTATTGTATGAACCCGATTTGAAGAAGAACATGGTGTCTATTTCTGTGATGGAAGATAAAGGCTTCAAGGTAGCATTCATTGATGGAAAGGTACTTATTTGTCAAAGAAACCTGAAAGATGCATTTACACTTGATTCAGGGTTGAAGGTCTTTATCAAGTAGGAGGAAGTCCTTTGGGTGCTTTGACATGTGATACTTCTCTTCAATATGAATTATGGCACCGAAGATTTGCCCACCTTCATTACAAAGCCTTACTCGGGAGATGGTCACAAGTATGCCCGAGTTCAACATAAATCATGAAGGTGTTTGTTAGGGTTGTGCAGCTAGAAAGCTTACAAGGGGACCATTCCCTTCAAGTGAAAGTCAAACTACCGACATTCTTCAATTAGTCCATTCTGATCTATCTGGTATGTTGTCATAACATCACTAGGAGGACACTTATACTATGCAATTTTTTTGGATGACTTCTCTTGCAAAACGTGGATCTATTTCTTGAAAAAGAAGGACGAAGTGTTTAAACAATTCTGTTCTTACAAAGCCTTGGTTGAAAATCAAATAGGGAAGAAGATTAAAATATTGAGGACTGATAATGGAACTGAATATGAATCAAATGAATTTAATGACTATTGTAGAGAGGTTGGCATTAAGAGGGAGAACACCACTCCATATACTCCTGAGCAAAATGGAGTTGTTGAAAGGAAGAATCGAACAATCATAGAAGCCACTTGTGCCATGCTTCGTGATTGAGGCCTATCAAATTTCTTATGGGGAGAAGCTGCCAACGCTGTTGTATATGTTCAAAATAGGAGCCTGCGTCAAGAATTGGATTTCAAGGCACCCAAAGAAGTTTTCACTGGTAAGAAACTGGATGTTTCTCATTTTAGAATATTTCGATGTCCCATGTATTTTCATGTGCCTAAAGAGAAAAGATACAAGTTAGAAGCATTTGGGAAGAAAGGAACATTTGTGGGCTACATTGAAAATTTGAAGCAATATAGAATTATGTGCATGGTCAAAGAGAAGTGGAAATAAGCCATGATGTCACTTTCGATGAAGATTACACCCTTGGAAAACCCAGAGATCTCCCTATCCCAAGGAACGACAATGATGATGTTGCAAGAAAGAAAGATGAACCTTCAATAGATGAACTGATGCTCGATGTTGAAGGCCCGATGGATCCCATTGATCCACCTCTTAGTGATCCCTCTACGTCAAAGAAAAGACCTTTGTGGCTCAAAGACACTCTCGAAGATGCTGAAAGACATATTGCTCCAAGAGGGACATTTCGTGAAAGTAAGAAGTCAAACAAGTATCAAGGGTACTTAGCTGCTATGAGTACTATTGTTCAATCTGAGCCATGTATGTTCGAAGAAGTTATGAAACACCAAGTATGGAAGGATGTGATGAATGAGGAGTATGAATCAATCATGAAGAATGATGTCTGCAATGTGGTTCCTAGACCTGAGGAGAAGTCTGTGGTCACTTGTAAATGGCTTTACAAAATCAAACATGGATTTGATGGGAGTGCTGAAAAATGCAAGGCCAGGTTTGTTGCTCGAGGTTTCTCTCAAAAGGAAGGAGTGGACTATGATGAGATATTTGCACCGATTGCCCGATATACCACTATCTGATCTGTTATTTCTCTCGTTGCCTCTCAAGGATGGAGCCTACATCAAATGGACGTTAAGACTGCTTTCTTGCATGGCTCACTTAAGGAGGAAGTCTACATAGAACAACCTGAGGGGTTCGAAATACAAGATCAAAGAACACATGTATGTAGGTTGAAGAAAGCCCTCTATGGGTTGAAGTAAGCCCCCAGGGCTTGGTATGAGAGGATTGATAGCTATCTTACGAAGTTGGGATTTACGAGGAGCGAAGTTGATCCTAACCTATATTTCAAGGTTGAAAGGACATGCCTCTCATTCTAGTCCTTTATGTAGATGATCTCTTTCTGATAAGTGCAGACCCTCTCATTTATCAATGCAAGAGGGAGTTGGTTTATGAGTTCGAGTTGAAAGACCTAGGTCTAATGCATTACTTCCTAGGCCTGGAGGTCTAGCAAAAGCTAGGTAAGATTTTCCTTTCTCAAGGAAAATACATTGTGACATTGCTCGAGAGATATGGGATGGTGGATTGCAAGTTTGTGTCTACTCTGATGGAACTCAACTTCAAGAAGCTATGTGGAAGTGCTGCTAGGCCCAAATTGGCAAACCCTTCCGAGTATCAACAACTTGTGGGGGCCCCGATGTTCTTGGTAAACTCTCATCCGAAAATATTCTTCACCTTGAATACATTGAGTTAATTTATGGTCGAGCCTCATCATATACAATTATTGCTACTAAGAATCTCTTGAGATATCTCTGTGGCACAATCAACTATGTTCTGAGATACGCTGCCGGGAATTTGAGGCTACATGGATATACTGATGCTGACTGGGCTAACAATGTGGTGGATCGTAAAAGCACATCTAGATGTTGCTTCTCATTAGGGTCTACTTCAATTTCTTGGATGAGAAGGAAGCAGAAATCGGTTGCTTTAAGCACCGCCAAGGCTGAATACATTGCCACTAGTATGGCTTGTTGTGAAGCTGTTCCATTGAGGAAGCTCTTTAGTGAGCTATCTAAACACGTGTTGGATACCACTGTAATCTTCTGCGACAACCAAAGTGGGATTCACCTTTCAAATAATCTCATGTTCCACGACCACTCCAAGCATATTGATATTAGGTACCACTTTATCTAGGATATGGTACAGTAGGGAGCAATAAGGCTCCAACACATCAGGACTTATGAGCAGGTCGCAGACATCCTCATGAAGCCCTTAGGGAAGGTCAAATTCTTAGCCTTTCGAGAGAGACTTGGAGTTGTGGAAAGACCCTCCTATGAGGGTCCCGCTTGAGTTGGACACTGAGCTTTGGGAGCTCCTGGGGGCTTGGGGTACTTCTTGGAGCTATGAGCAACCATAGGGTGAGTGGTTCACCTTCCCCTATTGGTGTGCTATGTATAGGGTGAGTGGTTCACCTTCCCCTGTGATACCCCATGATGGTTGACATGTGTGTAGGGTGAGTGGTTCACCTTCCCCTACGTATGATGACACATGTGTGTAGGGTGAGTGGTTCACCTTCCCCTATGATTGACATATGCATAGGATGAGTGGTTCACCTTCTCCTACTGATGCCCTAACATACATCCTACCCATGTAGTCTGGGGCTCATGGCAAGTACCTCTCATCTAGCCAATGAGTTGGGACAAGTGGATAGGGACCATAGCACTACCGATGGATGCATCGTGTATTGTCATACTCCCTATGTCTAGTATGCATGGTGTTCAACAAATTGATCTGGGCTCAATTGAGGTTCTACCTCTGGATTGACTTTTTTCAGTGGAGAGTGGTAAGGTCTTGTGACTCAATCTCGATCAATTCTTCTTCATTATTACATCATGGTTCAGTAGAGCAGAGATGCCACATGACAACAAGATGGTATGATGATAGATGATGATGATGGATGGATTGGCAGGGGGAACTCTCCCTAGTTGAGAGGGAGTGTTAAAATTGGCAACTAGGGCCAAATTCCACCTTGGGATAGCTCAATTGATGGAGATAATGATTGTGCTAAATGCCTCTTTTCGAGAGGACCAAAATTGATATAAAGATCATCCAATTTGAACAAGTGAAAGTGCGTTTTTGAATTTATGCCCACACATGTGCAAATTATTCCAGTCGGCCACATCAACATGTAGGCTCATGAAGCCCAATTGACGTGACTCTTCACCCACATCGAATTTTATAAATACAAGTGACCACTCACCTCATTTGGCATCTTCATCACTCACACATTCTCTCTCCTTCTCACATTGGTTCGTACAACATTAGGCATTCTCTCTCCCCTACGTGTGGCACAAGGAGGATGAAATTACAGGACATAATTGCAAGGCCGAAAATCTCAGAAATTTCTGTAGTTTGACCTCATAAGACTTTTTATTAATGAGGCCTCTATTTTCTTCATTTTCCATTATTTTCCTTCAATTTCCTCCTCACATGCAACATGTGACCTTTCACCTTTCTTTTCTCCTAATTTCCATTATTTTCATAAATAAATGTGTCAAAATACCTTTTTGCCTCTTTAATTCCTTAGCCGTTACCTTTGCCAATTTTTTTAGCCATAAAAAACCAAATGAACACCCCCTAGGATGTCCTGCCCACCATTCAGCTTGGAATACGTGTCCCATCATCCGTGGTATTTATATATTTTTACATGTAATTTTCACCAGGGCTGTTATAGAAACCATTCTAAAGTCTGTCTCAAGCCGAAAGGGCTGAGCTCCAAACTCTGCAAGGATGATGTGCTACGGTACTATCTATTTGCATCTAATGACGTGATGGAGAAGAAGAATCTGGACTCTCTCAGCTAAAGCCCAATCTGACTCAAGTAAAGACGGTCCCCAAATCTCTGAGCCATATAGAACAATGGGACAGATCAAGGTGTCCATGAGGTTCATCTTGGACGAGATGTCCTGGAAGTGACGTCGAAAGCACTGTTTCTTGAGAAGGGCTAAGGATCCATATCCTTTGTTGATCTAAGGCTGAAGTGCTGGTTGAAAACTGAAGTAGGGACCTAAGAATTGCACCCCTAAGTAAGTATATGTGCTGGTGATCTCAATATCCTCCCCTTTAAATAGGAAGTGAAGGTTTGAGGTTTTCTTCACCCCATTGAAGATCGCAAATTGGTTTTACCCAAGTTGACTGTCAACTATCGAAGATCACAAAATAGAGCTAAGACATTCAAATGCCTCTGTAATCCTTCTGAGGATGAGGAGAGGAGGACCACATCATCAACAAAGAGTAGAATAGATATCGGAACCTGGTGAAGAAGGCAACCATCAGTGTCCTGGATATGCTCGTGTAGAAATGCCTCCAACTCATCAATATAGATCCCAAATAGTGTAGGGGACAATGGACAACCCTGTTTAACCCCAATAGTGTTGTGAATGAAATCAGACATCCCATGAGCCGCGCAAAGACGACCAAGGACAAACTCATATAGGCACATAATAGTTGTTATTAGGGTCGCAAAGATGCCAATATCTCCGAGTCTCTGGAGTAAGGCTTCCCTCAGAACAGAGTCGAAAGCTTTTTGAAAATCTACGAAACAACAATAGACTTTCGAAGAGTGGTGCTGTGCTCTGAGTTATTTTTGCCCAAAGTCACTAGAGAGCTTCCTATGTAGAACAATGGCATACAACTTCGTAAATAGATATTCTCACATAAATATGAGTAAAAATAATAAAATTAATTTGTAATATAAAAGTAATACTCACTTTGTAATTTTACCTTTTCTCATTTCATTTGTAAAAATAAATATGTTAGATCTTAGACTTTTGTGAACAATATTAATAACAAATTTGTTTTTCGGATAAATATCTTTAAAACTCCCTTTTAAATTATTATAAATCTGCCAATTTAACGTACATCTCCCAATTTGCCAAATTAATGACACCATCACAATTAACTAATGCCCAAAGTAGAAGCCACACCATCAAAATTAAGGTTGTCCCCTCCCTCAAAAGGAGAGGATAGAAGGCTTTGATAAATATGTCTCTTAAATCGGCCTTCTTTTGAATCAATTAATTGTCTACACTTTTGTTTTTTGTTTGACAATTGGTGCACAATTTGTAAAACACGTATATGGTTGGGCTTTAAACACCCCTCCTTTGCTACACATATCTATGTATTGCCCAAGTTTACTTGCTACACGTATCTATGTATTGCCCAAGTTTACTCTATAGTTACATTTGTCCACATTTACACCACAACGGCTCCATTTTCGGAAGAGTATCTCTATTTTCGACAACTTCAATCACTCTGCCATCGAATTTTCTGGTGCATGACCTCTGTCCCCGTATGAAAACTGGAGGCTGAGCAAGGTTTGAACGTGTCGTGGGTTCGCTTTCCATATCATCCATGAGACCTGTTAGAGAGAAGAAGACCATGTAAAGGTTGACGTAGGGCTTGCTCCCGGACGTCTCAGGCTTCACTTCCACGATTGCTTTGTTGAGGTAAATTCACCTCAACTATTCTTCTTAAATTAACCTTTAATGATGCATGATTCTCACTCACTCTCGGACTGATTACTGAAGACAATTGTTTTTGTTTCTTCGCCTTCATCTAATTGCAGGGTTGTGATGGATCGGTGTTGATCAGTGGCCCATCTGTGGAGAGAAATGCACCTCCAAATATTGGGTTGAGAGTATTTGAAGTCCTTGACGAGGCCAAGACAAAACTTGAAGCAGAATGCCCAAGAGTTGTTTCATGTGCTGATACACTTGCCATTGCAGCACGCGATGCTGTAGTACTTGTAACTATCACATTTTTCATTCCTGGAAGCCTGAGAATTCTGGGAGCAAGCCCTATGTCTGCCTTTACAACCAGTCATCCCCGATTGATACTCGTGGGTTCGCTTTCCCTATCTTCCATTCGAAATTTGAAACGACAGGAGCTTTAAACAGATGGAAGACAAAATCTGTTTATCAAATCATAAAAAATAACAGAAGATCGTCAGGCTAAACATGTAAGGAGATGCGTTCTTGTGGATATCGAGGAGCCAATTCCGAAGAAAATTTAATTAATAAAAATGGATAGCATTCAAAAATTCGCAATGAACAAGGTCACATGGAAGACAGATGCCTGCGAAAGTGATGATCAATTCAAAGGACGATTTAGTGATTGCTACTAGAGGAAACTAATTAAAGCAGTCGTCACCAGAGGCTTTGAAGAAAAATGAAATTTTCTTTTGAAGACGTTATTTCCTTCTTCAGGTTTTGTATATAGATTTATATATTTTTCTATTGCTACAATTTGCCAACAATTTTCTCATGTAACGCGTTTGATTTTGAGATTTATTGTTAACTTCCGTAGGGTAATTGTGTCATTGGAAGTTGTGTAATTTACAACTATTGTTGTTATTAGTGTTTATTCAATATTGTCATATCCTTTTTTATACTTTGTATATATTCATTCTCTTAAAAAAATCTATTTGTAGTTCATACAAGTACAATTTTCTCATGTAAATAATTTTATTTTGAGATTTCTTGTTAACTTCCACAAGGTAATCGTGTCATTGGAAGCTATCTAATTTACAACTATGGTTGTTGTTAGTCATTAGTCATGATTGTCATATCCTTGTTTATATAAATATATATATTCATTCTCTCTTAAAATTTTTCTATTTGTGATTCATACAAGTATAGGTTTGATATCAGACACCTACATTGACGTTGCTAGTCTCTAGCAATAAATTTTATTTGTTTCTTCACTTTTACAAATTGACATCTTCTGTTCTCACTCCCTCCAAATGTTTCCATGGAATACCATTATAAATTGAACCCAATCAAATTTGGGTTTTTTTTATTTTATAGTTTCAGAACCCTATAGAGTTGTATCTTGTAAAGTTTGATAATTATTCGACAATTAGCTTGTAAAAGAACCACTCTTCTATGTAGGATAAAATAGTCTTATTCGAGAAGAAAAATTATCTACGTATATATTTTCCTTTATGCCAAAAGTTTTTGTTTTTACTCTATCCATTAGGGTTAATAATGTACTCATTATCACTCCAGCTATACGTGTAGCTAACACCAATTAAAGCAATCGTCGCTAGAGGCTTTGAAGAAAACGTGGAAAGCTAAAAGTTTGAAGTCCAAACCTCTCGCCTTATCCATAATTTTGGTATGGAAAATGGTATTATTGATAATTATGGTATGGAAACATATACTATTAAGTGAATTAGCATATTAAATTATTGGGTATTATTAATAGTTGAAATATTTCATTAGGACTTAAATGTGTCATTGAGGCATTTAGCATATTAAATTATTGGGTATTATTAATAGTTGAAATATTTCATTAGGACTTAAATGTGTCAGTGAGGCATTGGAATTTGGATGAATATGATCATAATAATGATTTTTTTATATATCAACAATTAACATATATTAAAAAAATTAATATTTTTTTTGGAAATTGACTTTTAAAATATATTATAATTTATTTTCCAATTTTTAGATTAAAAAAACCATATTTTTATTTTTTATTTTTAAAATGTATTGCTTACATTTATCTCTATCTTTATCTTTATTTATTTTAAATATGAATTATTATTTTTAATTTGAAGTTTTTCTTGGAAATTGACTTTAGAATATATTATAATTTATTTTCCAATTTTGAAAAAAAAAAAAACAACGTAGTTTTATTTTTTATTTTTAAAATGTATTGCTTGCATTTATCTCTATCTTTATCTTTATCTTTATTTTATTTTAAATATGAATTATTTATTTTTAATTTGGAGTTTTTGGTATTTATCTCTATCTTTATCTTTATTTTATTTTAAATATGAATTATTTATTTTTAATTTTAAATATGAATTATTTATTTTTAATTTGGAGTTTTTGGTTTTTATTTTTATTTTCATTGGATGGTAATAATATCAATTATCTTTATCTTTATTTTATTTTAAATATGAATTATTTATTTTTAATTTGGATTTTTTTGGTAATAATATCAAAGTTAAAAAAATATGAATTATTTATTTTTAATTTGGAGTTTTTGGTTTTTATTTTTATTTTCATTGGATGGTAATAATATCAATTATCTTTATCTTTATTTTATTTTAAATATGAATTATTTATTTTTAATTTGGATCTTTTTGGTAATAATATCAAAGTTAAAAAAATATGAATTATTTATTTTTAATTTGGAGTTGTTTGAAAATGGTTTAATTTAAATTCTTTATCTTTTATTGAATTTAGGCTTCTGTGATCCATATCAATTTTGAGAAGAATCTTCGGTGAAAATCACATAGAGATAATTTTGTCGACGCATTTCGAACCAACGTGTGGTTCATTGTCAGGACAAGTTGAATGAGCAGATCTTGCTATGCATTATAAATAGATCGAGCAGAATATCCAGGTAACGGCTAGAATAATGACAGCTCGATTTGACTGGAAATGGCTAGTTAGACCAAATTTTTTATTCAAATTAATTAATTCGGTTATTAATTTTCTTATTAAAATAAACGTAAATTGACAACTTTATAAATATATAGTAAAACAAGTGAGTTAATATACTATAATCATAAAATAATCGAATAATTAAAAATAGATAATAGTTAACTATATTTTAAATAAAATATAAGTTAATTATATTTTAAATAAAATATCAGTTAAAGGGAGATTTAAATCTTAAAACAAATTAATTATAAATCAAAGAGGTTATATAATTATTAGTTAGTTAGTTATATAATTATTAGTTAGTTGTATAATTATTAGTTAGTTAGTTATATAGTTATTAGTTAGTTGTATAAGCTAATTAATTTGATTTATAATTAATTTGTTTTAAGATTTAAATCTCCCTTTAACTGATATTTTATTTAAAATATTCTATAAAACTTATTTATTTATTTATTTATTTATATGTCCTTTTAGCTTATACAACTAACTAATAATTATATAACCTCTTTGATTTATAACTAATTTGTTTTAAGATTTAAATGTCCCTTTAACTGATATTTTATTTAAAATATAGTTAACTATTATCTATTTTTAATTATTTGATTATTTTATGATTATAGTATATTAACTCACTTATTTTAATATATATTTTTAAAGTTGTCAATTTACGTTTATTTTAATAAGAAAATTAATAACCGAATTAACTGATTTGAATAAAAATTTTGGTCTAACTAGCCGTTTCCCGGTCAAATCGAGTTGTCATTATTCTAGCCGTTACCTGGATATTCTGCCCGATCTATTTATAATGCATAGCAAGATTTTCTCATTCAACTTGTCCTGACAATGAACCACACTGGTTGGTTCGAAACGTGTCGACAAAATTATCTCTATGTGATTTTCACCGAAGATTCTTCTCAAAATTCTTTATCTTTATTTTATTTTAAATATGAATTATTTATTTTTAATTGGAGTTTTTGGTTTTTATTTTTATTTTCATTGGATGGTAATAATATCCTTTATCTTTATTTTATTTTAAATATGAATTATTTATTTTTAATTTGGAGTTTTTTTTGGGAAATAATATCAAAGTTAAGAGTTTGAAAATGGTTTAATTTAAATTCAAAAAGAGAGAATGACATTAATTAATTTGTGGGCGATTTTTATAGTTTGATCCATAGATATTGGTTTTCAATGCTATGTTTCTGCTATGTTTCTCATGATGTTGTAATTCTAATGGAGTTGTCTTTAGTGCGACTTTTTGGACTTTTTGGAATCCAGCGAACAAATTTGAGGTGAAATATTTATTTGTGTTATTTAAACTGGTTTTTTTTACTGCATATATGGATTCAAAAACCTAAAAAACCCCAACGACACTTTTATTGTGCAGGGGTTACCCACTAGAAAAACTTCCAAAATGTCTCACTAAAGACAACTCAAATTCTAATTTTGAAAATAGACTTGTGTTATAATAAGTAATTTTAATTTTAATTAAAAAAATAAATGACATGCTATTAATACTATTTCTCAATATGAAATTTAATTATAAATTTTATTTGAAGATCCCTCTGATACCACATGAAGAAACTTAACACACACATGAAGGAAACTTAATAAAATAAACACTCAGAAACATAGAAACCAGACATCGCGGAAAACGTAGAGAGCCATCATGTGGCCTCTCATGGTCACATATTTTTCTCATTCTCTCATTATTAAAATAATGTTTATGATACATATAAATACATGAGCAATTTGTCTCAAGATAGTGCGTCTATCTTGGACCAACTTGTTTGAGACAATTTCTCAACTACACACTAACTTAGGATAACTACTTGGAGAGAATCTCTCCTCCTAACTAAACTCCATAGTTTGAGAAACTCTCTCATGATTTAATTTAATTAATTATTTTTTTTTTCGATTTATAATTGTTTTTAAGAGAGTGAGGCTAACATTTCCCCCCTCAATGATAAATCCAAAAATAACAAGGAACCATCTTCCAAGTTCTCAAGTTGCTCCTCAAAATCATTTGCCTGAAAAAACCGCCAAATGTGGATGCTGAAGAATTTGCAATATGAAGAGACTATGAGTCAGCTACATGACTAATTCATCTCTGAATGTCGATTGACAACTCCATCATGTGCCAAGCCGCAAAAGGATCCAACTGTCCTTTGCTTGAAAACAACATCCGGTGTCCACTGACACAATTTGATGAATGCCCACTAGCGTATTTTTTGATGATGATCGCCCACTGGCTGATGAAGATGCCCACTGGCTACTTCACTGATGTTTTCATGACTTTCAATCTAAAAACCACTTGTCAATTTCATTGACATTTGCCCCCCTTTGTCAGCTGAAAGGAGAGACAATCTTCTCCAAATTATATCTGAACTCCCCCCTGTAGGTGTAGGAGTATTTCACAGGTGTACTCCCCCGTTCAACTACACGAGAGTACCATCATTATGTTGGTTGCAATATGTGTGAGTGAATGTGATTGTAAAACTTATACAATCTTCTGGCTGTGGATGACCATTCCCAGGGATCAATCCATGAATAATTTATCTTCAATTTGGCAGGTTGGTCATGTTTGCAACATTTTTCTGATGAATGATTCGACTTGCCACAATGGCTACAAGGATGGAGATTAAAACACTGATCTTCTAGATGACCAGTTCTTTGATAGTGAGAACATTTCAGTTTGTCTACAACTTGAGTTGGTGTGCATTTCTGTTTGTTTGCAATTTCATGTTGTGTGCATTGATCTCTGTCTGAAACTTTATGAGAACTTGCTGAGGTGATTTGTTCAAGTAATCTGGCACTGACAAACTGAATGGGCTTTGAATAATTAGGGATATGTAAGTTGTCATTATCTTTGACATATCCTAAGCCGCGTCGATTTCGATTACTTTGAATTTCTTCCCATGGCTTGATTATGGGTTTGGAAGAAAGCTGCATTGGAACAACTTCAACACTTGAAGCTAGTTGGATGAATGAGTTCGAATGAACAACTGTATTTGGATTGGTCAAAGACTTGAAGCAACATGCTTCTCTTGCAACTTTGTTCTCTGCAGTTACGACTCTAGTTGAAGGAACTCAATCGTTTCATGTGCATGTTGAAGATGCACTAGAATGTCAGCAAGAATGGTTTTGCTGATGTGCACCATGTCGCCAGCTGATGATAACATCAAATTGTGAAGAATTTGAGACAGATGAATGTGTGTCGCCATGTTGGCTTGCTCACTTTGAATTTAGGCTCGCTTGTACTGCTGTTTATTGCTGATGCTTTAAACACTTGCTAGAGTTTTATAACTTCTTTGCTTGAACTCTTGATTTCACGCTCGCTTGATGATGATCACTTTGCTTGAATGAAATGTTATGAATGCTTCAATGAAATTTACACAGGCTCGGTTTTTTTGTTGGTTGAATGACACACTCGCTTGCTTTATTGCTTAATGCACTTGCGTTAAACACTGGCTTGATTTGATGCTCACTTGAAGAATAGAATACTAGATTTCACACTCATTTGATGATGATTGCTTGCTAGATGGCTTGCTTGAACTTGCTTGATTGATTACTGACACTTTGTGCTTTCTTGAATGTACTCACTGAATGTGTTGATTTTAAAAAAGGAAGGGTGTCGAACACTGTCGAAAATGCACCCAAGAGACAAATGACAAGTTCAATCTTGATGACTCAGTTGAAGACTTACTTGACTTAATGTATTCACCTTAACAATTCAAATTAGGGTGTCGGTTACAACCGAAAATGCACCTGGACAATTCAACTCAATTTGTCTTTGATTACAATCCAACTTACAAATGATGATTTGCAAGTTACAGTTTTGTAATGAGCTTATTAAAAAAATGGTGCAAGTACAATTGCCAAAAAAATATTGTTGAATTGCTCCAATTATTGTTGATGTAGATGGCAACTTGATTGGATGTTGATGTAGAATTGTCTTTGACAACTTGATTATGTAGCGTCCTTAACTTGATTTCTTTGATTACATGATGTGAAATGTTTTTGCAGAATATTACTTTTATCAAGTCGATGATGTGACGCTTTGTGCTTATGAACTTAATTGATTATGGGAGCTTTGATTTCAGGAGCTTGATCGATGACTTGTATATGTAAAATTTCTTATGTGCATGTAGTTGTTTTGTTTAAGAATAATAAAAAGAGTGTTTTACAAACTCGACACAAGTCATGCAAACACATCCACGACACAGTGTGTACCTATGATCCCCTTATTCAATTTCGGGCGGATCTAGGACACGATCACCACAAAAAGATATGTTTTTATTAACCTTCAAGATAAATCATCATGACAATGCCTTTAGTGAGGCGTCTCAAGCATAGACTGAGAACTCCTTGGCATCAAATTGGCTTCAAAAACTGACTCTAAAACAATGATAATGCCAAGCTTGCAACCCTTTGAAGCAATTTGTCTTCAAAATATGGATTTTCATGGATTAAATCTCTCAAAATAAAACATTACTTTGAATTATAATAATTAATTTCACTCATCACTCCAAATACTGAATATTCATATTATAACTTCAGAAAATCACTTATGACTCCAAAAAATTAGAAGTACTCCTTATCCCTCCAAAATGTACAAAAAGAATTTCATTACGCCATTTGTTTTCTGGGCCTTGAAAAAAATCCTATCAGGGGCAAAGAATAATGACCAGTGAACTAAGTTCGTACCCCATCTGGTGAACTTGATTTTATAGCTGCAGCGACGAAGTGTTCTTTATCACAAAATCACTACTACGAAAATGATGGCAAAACACTGAGACAACATGAGGATTTGGATAAGCCAAGCGGAAGAGTCATCTATACAATAGTGCTTGAAGGCTTGTGCAGAATCAGCGTGCAAGAAATGAATACAAAGGGCTCTTATAACACTACACGGGTTTCATGTCTCTGCAATTTTTAGAGCAGAGGCATGTTCAATTACGACACCTGTGTTTACCATTATCGACTTACCAACCGTGAAGAATTTTACAATGTCAGAGAGCATTTGAAATCGAATTCCAATCACTTCTCTTAGATTAAAGGCATCCAGAAGAAACAATGGGATCTGGCACAAATACATATACCAATGCATTAAAACCAATAAAAAACCATAACAGAACTTCTGCCTCTGCAATAATTTTCTGTAATATCATCGAATGGAATTCTGTATCCTTGCATTACTGAGTAGAATAACAAGCTCCCACACCATAGTTCATTCAAATACGGATAGCTAGCTCATCAATTTTCCTATAACAATGGCTGCTAAATTATATAGCGCGGTGTTAGCAACTGCAGTGGCATCGACAACTGTGTTTGTGAATCCTGCATATGGTGACAATCCGTTTCAGTTCCCGTCAGTAGACTTGAAGACACCAGCGTGGGTAGCAACGTTCAGGAATCAGGAATGTTCTCTAGGCAACAACGTTTTCATTACTTTCACCTCTTCTCAGTTGCGTTTTGTTGTAGTTGCTAAGCTTCGAAAGCAGGAGTAGGTTTGGATATTTCTTCGATTAAGGCAGATTGAGATAAGGCCTTTTTGGAATTCAAGAGAGGAAGCCATGATAAATCCTTGAGGGCTCATGAAGGAAGCATGTGTACGGAATGATAACTGCGCTCTGTTGCACCGTGTGCAGGGTACGATTAGTACGAAAAGAGCAACTCTTATCGAGGATCCGAGTGTGAAACAACGTCACATGAAAACTGCAATTGGATCTGCGATCCAATATAGTTTCGGTTAATTCCAATGAGGAGACTTTCAGAGAATCCAGTGGAGCTGTGCTGCAACAAAGGAATGATGTCCCAACATCAAATTCTGATGATAAATCAAAACAATGCTCTGATACCAATTGAAAATCCCTCTGATACCACATGAAGAAACTTAACACACACGTGAAGGAAACTTAATAAAATAAACACTCAGAAACATAGAAACCAGACATGGCAGAAAAGGCAGAGAGTCATCATGTGGCCTCTCATGCTCACATATTTTTTCTCATTCTCTCATTATTAAATAATGTTTATGATACATATAAATACATGAGCAAGTTGTCTCAAGATAGTGCATCTATCTTGGACCAACTTGGTTGAGACAATTTCTCAACTACACACTAACTTAGGAGAACTAGTTGGAGAGAATCTCTCCTCCTAATTAAACTCCTTAGTTTGAGAAACTAACTCTCATGATTTAATTTAATTAATTATTTTATTTGGATTTATAATTGTTTTTAAGAGAGTGAGGCTAACATTATTAATAATATAAAAATATTATTAACGCTATTATCAATTTTACAAAACAATAAATAAATATCTATTTTTTTAATTAAAAAAAACCTTTCTAATCAATCACAATTAAAACAATATTATTCAAAAATATTAAAACACTTCTAAATATTTATTAAACCAATATACCTTTTTATATATTCATTTAAAATATTAAAAGTAGAAATATCGCGTCAAGAAAACAATACATGTTATTGGGCCTTATACTTAAGAGCATGTGTTTCCTCCTAAGAGGTCATAGGCTCAAAAGCTGAGCAACCATTTGAATTTGGTGTTGACTTGACCATGATCTTAAAAATAGATAATAATAATATTAATTAACTAAATTACTTAAAATAATAATAATAATTAACTAAATTACTTAAAATTTCTCATATTTTTATCGGGTGAAAATTGTTTCCCCCTTTTAAATTATGAAGCATGATCCATCTCTTGACCATATTTTTTTAGGCTAAGAAATTTCCTTATTTCCTTCAATTATGCACCACTTCAAGAATTGAAACTTAGGTTCAACAATATGTTTAAATTTTTTGGTTCTTGTTGTACTAAGGCCAAACTCGACTACTTCCTACAATGCTTGTCAACCCGCTTTTTTGTGCAACCAGAATTATATTTATGTTTTGCAAAGATAACATGTAAATTAAGTAAAAGGATCGGATAATTATCTATATTTGTTACCTTGAGAAATCGACATAAATTAGTATAAAGATATGCAAAAAGATTTGGAGATATATAAAATTTTAAAAACATTAAAAAAATACAATAAATAACTTAAATTTAATATATCAATTATTATTTGTTTAATTATGAAAACCGAATACACTTTTTTAATTTAAAAATATTATCAGCCTCTCTTTGCACCTTTTGGGGCAATAGCTACTGTTAACTCTTTTTGCGTGTAATCTATAATCCGTTGCCGCCCCTTGTGTTCTTAATAATCGAAAAGCTAGAATGCTCAATACAGACCACATCTGCTCTTGTTCACCATGCAACATTCTTTCTTAAACCCTAAACCCTACATTTTAAATCTGCCACTACCTGATTATAGAATCCTTCTTCTTGGTTATTTTTGTTCCGGTTTGATGTTTTCACAGTAGATTTCATCGAAATCCTGCAATGTCAGGAAGTCTTCTGGCACTATGTTTGGTTAGAAATAATTTATCATCGACTCACAGTATAATAAAAAGCCCAAATGCACATGGATTTGGTCGCGGGTTCGACTCCATCTATCCCACTTCTAGTATTTCGTCATCGACTTGTGGACGATTGGAACAATGTCGGAACATGGAAGGTAGACCGAGGACGTTCCCAGGAGGGCTCAACAAATGGCAATGGAAGAGATTGCACGAGAAGAAGGCCAGATAGAAAGAAAAAAATGCTCTTGCAGCAAGATAGGCAGGTTTACTTGGCCCGAATCAGGTTCCAGCTTAGAGGTAAGATACTCAAAAAAGATAATGATAACACTCATAATATTAATGTCGCCAAACAAGATCCTTCACATGGTCCCATGGCCCCCAAGGATCAAATTGCTGCACTTTCTGATAGATTTATGAAGATGGGTGCTGAAGATCTATGGAATGAAGACGATGGACCGCTGACTAGCAATCCATCCCCACCACCACCATCTGCTCATGGTGATGGAGTTGAAAACACTACAGAAGTTCATAGGTGGAATAAGGAGAAAGAGTCTTTGAAGGGGAGCGTTAAATATAGTCAGAGAAAGTATGGTTCAGGGTTGATTTTATTTTCCAACCCACAACTTATAGAGGGCTTCCAGAGTGTTTGTCCAACCAAGGCTTCCAATACTAGTAACTCAACCCACCAAGGGATTCCATAGCGTTTGTCCAACCAGGGCTTCCAGGACTAGTAACTCAACCCAAGATGTTATAGGGCTTCTAGAGCATTTGTTCAACCAGGGCTTCTAGGACTAGTAACTTAACCAAAGCTGTTACAGAGTTTCCAAAGCGTTTGTTCAACTAGGGCTTCCAGGACTAATAACTCAACCCAGGCTAAGGAAACATGAGAACCAAAAAAAAAAAGCAATGAAAGTAAACCCACAATCACCATGACTATCCAGGAAATGGAAAGGCTAGGAAATCCACTGTCGATCCAGGTAATCCTCCATGCCAATGATAGATCACAACCAAGAAACCACATGGATGTGCCACGCATGCCAAAAATAGTGAAAAAATCATACACGCAACTCGATACTTGCAAGAAAATTTGATGTAGTTGTTGATGTCGATGCCTTCTTGCGCTTTCCTGTTCTTCCTTTGCCTTATTGCTCCAAGAATCCAAGTATGCCACACCCTCCAAGAGTGTTCCAAGAAAACTCTAAGTCTCCAAGAGTATGAGAGAGAGAGAGAATAATGAGAGAGCTCCAAAGCTAAACTAACCAAGTCTTGCCCACTGATCCTCATAAGCCTTTTTATTAATGAGGCCTCTATTTTCTTCATTTTCCATTATTTTCCTTCAATTTCCTTCTCACATGCAACATGTGACCTTTCACCTTCCTTTTCTCCTAATTTCCATTATTTTCATAAATAGATGTTGAAAATAGCAACAAGGAATGAAAAAAATAAAAATGTTAAAAATAGCATTGCTATAGATAGCATTTTAGGATAGATTCCAATTTTAATTAGTCCCTGAATTAAAATTGAGAATTAAAATTCGAATTTAGTCTCACTAGCTATTTGAAAAATAATTAGTTAATTCATCTTGAGTTAATTAGTTGGAGAAAATAAAAAATGAAGTTTATGTGAAGACGTGCAATAGTTATTCCTTTGATTGAGGAAGTTATCCCTTAATTAAGGAGATAAGGATGGGTTGTATTTGAGTTGTAATTAGTTAGCTCAGTTAACTCAGTTAAGTCAAGTTAAATTAGTTCCAAACAGTTGGAGGAACTAATTGTGAGTTTAGTCAGTTAATGCATGCATGCATTCATGCAACTAGTGTTCTCCAGAGAACTAAATATTCTCTCATAAATAACTCATGCATGTCAGTTCAGAGAAAGACCCAGTTGAGATTAAAGGAAAGGGAAATGTACTATCAGTTGGAGGAATTTTCCTATATAGGAAACTCATCCAGGCAGAAGGAATTATATCCTTCAGGATTGCGCAGTTATTTCAGAGGACAATGTTGTGTGTGAGAGGAGAATTCGCATAGGTTGTAGCCAGAGGACCCAGGAGAAATTGTGCAAGGAAATAAGAGGCTTGGAGGACTGAAGGAAGGCATATGTGTTGTCTATTCCGTCTATGAGCAACAGTGAGGGATTGTACTGAGAGCTTGATATCTTGTGAGCTAAAGCTTTGTGTAATCCTGAGATATTTCCACTTGTATGATAATACATATATCGAGGTTTTTAGCTAAGGCTTTCCCCAGAGTATGCTTCTATGTTTCATGTGTGATTGATTTCTTATTCATCTGTTATATGTGTTCTATCAAATGATCTTGCTCAAAATCAATTAAGCTTCTGCAAGTTTGATTGTAGAAGTAGATTAAGTATATTTCTTTAGAACATTGCATTATCAGTTTGATCTACAGTAAGAATTTCTACATGGTATCAGAGTTGGATCTGTAGAAAAATTCTACATGGTATCGGAGCTGGATCTATAGAAAAATCCTACATGCTATTAGAGCAAAGGTGATGAAAGCAGAGAATAGTATATTGTGAAGGGAGAAATTCAAAGTTTTGATTGATTGTAGGTACAAAATCACTTTCTTCTCACATCTCAAAATTCACCAATGGCGTTCAATGGTTTGAGACTCGAGTATGCCCTGGATGGCAGCTCGAATTACATAGCCTAGAAGGATCACATGGAAGCAGTATTAGAGGACAATGGTTTGAAGGACTTCATTGATCAAGAAGTCTCCAAGCCAGTAGTAGCTAATGCCACAGAATTGGTGGAATGGAAGAAATGTGTGGCTGGAGCGAGGAGGATTCTTCTGGAGGGAGTTCGAGACCATATTTTCTCGAGTCTCCATGGGAAGGAGACACCATTTTTAATGTGGAAAACATTGAAGGATCTATATCAGAACAACAATGACCAAAGGAAGCTAGCGTTGAAGGATAAGCTTCAGAAAATCAAGTGTGAAAACGGTGACACGATCTCTAAATTTCTGAACAAGCTCACCACCTGCAGAGATGAGCTTGGAAGTGTAGGAATCATTGTAGTTGACGATCATATGGTGAGTCTTGCTCTCCTCGGTCTTCCTAAGAGCTGGCATAGCTACCAACACTCAATGAATGGAAGAGAGAAACTGCCAGATTGGGAACGACTATGGTCAGATCTGATGCAGGAGGAGATCCGGAGAAACACCAGAGATGGTTCTTCATCTAAGCATGATGATGAAGAAAATCTAGCATTAGCCAGTAAGGCTAAGAAGGGGAAAGGGAAGGCTTCCCATCCCAAATCGAGTTCTTCTCATGGTGGGAAGAAGATTGAAAAATCTAAAGTGTGATGCTTTAATTGTCATGAGGTGGGCCATTATGCAACAAATTGTCCATTGAAGAAATCCAAGAAGGGATCCTCAAAGGGATCAGATGGTGAGGCACTAGCCTCACAGTTCGAATTGGATTTTACCCTCATCGCATGCATGGTTTCATCAATGATGGGTTTTGGTTGGTTCCTTGATAGTGGAGCCTCATTCCACATGACCGGCAATAAGAGTTTGTTCAGTACCTTGGAGGAGAAAGACCTCTAGATGTGCATAGAGATGGGTAATGATGAAAAGTATAGTGTTTCAGGAGTGGGCACGGTTGATTTTTAGAGGGAGCATGGAGCTCGCATCACCTTGACAGATGTGAAGTATGTGCCTGGACTAAAGAAGAATTTGCTATCGATCGCGATGCTGGAGGATAAAGGATATGATGTAGTCTTTAGTAAGGGAAAGGTTTTCCTTAGACACATCACCATGATACAGGTGGAGCAGATCGGTTCACGAGTCAAGAACTTGTATGCTCTTGAGGTTCAAGATGCATGCAAAGCCTTGAGGAGCAAGGCAACTATTGGAGACTTGGTGGTTGAGAGGGAGAGTACATTACCTCTCAACATGTAGCACCAGAAGAAGTCTCAGACAATTATGGAGGAGCCACAATTGGTGAAGCAGTTTCAGGAGGTTGTGGAGCAGCCATAACTGGAGAAGCCGAGAGGAGACTGAGTGGAGGTATCAACTCATGCAGAGACCTCTAGTAGGGGGAAATTTCAAGCCAAGTGGGAAGAGGGATCACATGCATCCATACCTCTAGGTGTGAGGTGGTGCGATGTGAAGTGATAGTCCCAAGAAGGCTGAAATAGGGGCAAGATCCTTGAGGTACCCAACCTCTTTGATTAGACCTTGCTATGGGAGATCCGATGAGGAGTAGCAGGAATGGCTGAGTGGGTAGAGACGGATGCGGATGGAGCGACAGAGAGAGCTACAGTGCAAGAGTCCCAAGACATCGCAGAGCTAGCAGGCGGTAGCAAGGTGAGAGGCACAGGAGTGTTGCACCAGTGCAGGATGGCACAGAGAGGTGTGAAACGGTGCGAGATGTAGGGAGTGTTGCAGCAACGCAGAGGTTAGAGAGGGAGCACTTGTCAGTAGCAGAGGAAGCTTCAGCATCAGAGGGTGTTTCTAGCCCAACAGGGAGGTTAGTTGGGAGATCAGTTACTTACTTCTCAGCAACTGAATTGCAGCGTAGCAGTGGGCAGCACGATGCAACATGATGAGAAGAGGTGTAGTGTAGAAGCAGTGTTGGGAGATAGGACCAACAACAACATGGATGCAGCAGGAGGAATCAGTGTGATTAATAAAGTCAGAGATCAAGGTGACAGAGGCTAGAGCAGTCAGATATTGAACAGCATAGAGGTGCAGATTTTTTCAGTCGAGAGAGGTAATAAGAGTCAGAGACTTTGATGACAGAGGCATCATTCTGATTTGGGTTGGATAATTTTTTGTTTCTGAGTTGCTGGAGCAACAACACTAATGAGAAGTGTTGCATGTAGAACATTCCAAAGGTTTAGGATTGGGTTCGAGTTGAATGTATTTCTTGTTGAGAGGGAGTGTTGAAAATAGCAACAAGGAAAGCAAAAAATAAAACATGCTAAAAATAACATTGCTGTAGATAGCATTTTAGGATAGATTCCAATTTTAATTAGTCCCTAAATTAAAAGCGAGAATTAAAATTAGAATTTAGTCTCACTAGCTGTTTGAAAAATAATTAATTAATTCATCTTGAGTTAATTAGTTGGAGAAAATCAAACATGAAGTCTATGTGAAGACATGCAACAATTATTCCTTTGATTGAGGAAGTTATCCCTTAATTAAGGAGATAAGGATGAGTTGTATTTGAGTTTTAATCAGTTAGCTCAGTTATCTGAGTTAAGTCTAGTTAAATTAGTTCTAAACAGTTGGAGGAACTAATTGTGAGTTCAGCCAGTTAATGCATGCATGCATGCAACTAGTGTTCTCCAGATAACTGAATATTCTCTCATAAATAACTCATGCATGTCAGTTTAGAGAAAGACCAAATTGAGATTAACGGAAGGGACAATGTACTATCAGTTGGAGGAATTTTCCTATATAGGAAACTTATCCATGCAGAAGGAATTATCTCCTTTAGGATTGTGCAGTTATTTCAAAGGACAGTGTTGTGTGTGAGAGGAGAATTCACACAAGTTGCAGCTAGAGGACCCAGGATAAACTGTGCAAGGAAATAGGGGGCTTGGAAGACTGAAGGAAGGCATATTTGTTGTCTATTCTGTCTATGAGCAGCAGTGAGGGATTGTACTGAGAGCTGGATAGCTTGTGAGCTAAAGCTTTGTGTAATCTTGAGATATTTCCACTTGTATGATAATACAGATATCGCGTTTTTAGTTGAGGCTTTCCCCAGAGTATGCTTATGTGTTTCATGTGTGATTGATTTCTTCTTCATCTGTTATATGTGTTCTATTTGATCTTGCTCAAAATCAATTAAGCTTCTGCAAGTTTGATTGTAGAGGTAGATTAAGTATATTGCTTTAGAACATTGCATTATCAGTTTAATCTAGAGGATAATTTCTACAATAAAACTTTCAAAATACCTTTTTGCCTTTTTAATGCCTTATCCATTGCCTTTGCCAATTTCCTTAGCCATAAACAATCAAATCAACACCCCCTAGGATGTCCTTCCCACCATTCAGCTTGGAATACGTGTCCCATCATCTATGGTATTTATATATTTTTACATGGAATTTTCACCAGGGCTGTTATAGAAAGCATTCTGATGACTGTCTCAAGCCGAAAGGGCTGAGCTCCAAACTCTACAAGGATGATGTGCTGCAGTACTATCTGTTTGCATCTAATGACGCGAAGAATAAGAAGAATCTAGACTCTCTTAGCTAAAGTGCAATATGATTCAAGTAAAGATGGTCCCCAAATCTCTGAGCCATATAGAACAATGGGACATATCAAGGCATCCATGAGGTTCATCTTGGACGAGATGTCCTGGAAGTGACATTGAAAGAATTTTTTCTCGAGAAGGGCTAAGGATCCATATCCTTTGTTGATCTAAGGCTGAAGTGTTGGTCGCAACCTGAAGCAGGGACCTGAGAATTGCACCCCCAAGTAAGTATACGTGCTAGTGATCTCAATATCCTCCCCTTTAAATAGGAAGTGAAGGTTTGAGGTTTTCGTCACCCCATTGAAGATCATAAGTTTGTTTTACCCAAGTTGACTGTCAACTGTCGAAGATCAAAAAACAGAGCTAAGGCATTCAACTGACTCTGTAATCATTCTGAGGATGAGGAGAGGAGGACCATATCATCAACAAAGAGTAGAATAGATATCGAAACCTGGTGAAGAAGGCAGCCATCAGTGTCCTGGATATGCTTGTGTAGAAATGCCTCCAACTCATCAATATAGATCCCAAATAGTGTAGGGGACAATGGGCAACCCTGCTTAACCCCAATAGTGTTACGAATGAAATCAGACATCCCATGAGCTACACGAAGACAACCAAGGACAAACTCATATATGCACATAATAGCTGTTATTAGGGTCGCAAAGATGCAAATATCTCCGAGTCTCTAGAGTAAGGCTTCCCTCAGAACAGAGTCGAAAGCTTTTTGAAAATCTACGAAAAAACAATAGACTTTCGAAGGGCGATGTTGTGCCTCCTCAATCAGGACGCAAAGGGTGAATACGTGGTCAATGGTTTGATGAGTCGATCGAAAGCCTGACTATCCCCTATCTCTGAGTTATTTTTGCTCAAAGTCACTAGAGAGCTTCCTATGTAGAACAATGGAATACAACTTCAGGGATAGATATTCTCACATAAATATGAGTAAAAATAATAAAATTAATTTGTAATATAAAAGTAATACTCTGTAATTTTACCTTTTCTCATTTCATTTGTAAAAATAAATATGTTATATCTTAGACTTTTGTGAACCATATTAATAACAAATTTGTTTTTCGGATAAATATCTTAAAAACTCCCTTTTAAATTATTATAAATCTGCCAATTTAACGCACATCTCCCAATTTGCCAAATTAATGACACCATCACAATTAACTAACGCCCAAAGTAGAAGCCACACCATCAAAATTAAGGTTGTCCCCTCCCTCAAAAGGAGAGGATGGAAGGCTTTGATAAATATGTCTCTTAATGTTAACTCTTTTTGCGTTTAATCTATAATCAGTTCCCGCCCCTCGTATTCTTAATAATCAAAAAGCTGGAATGCTCAATATAGACCACGTCTACTCTTGTTCACCATGCAACATTCTTTCTTAAACCCTAAACCCTACATTTTAAATCCGCCACTACCCGATTATAGAATCCTTCTTCCTGGTTATTTTTGTTCCGGTTTGATATTTTCGTAGCAGATTTCATCGAAATCCTACAATGTCAGGAAGTATTTTGGCACTATGTTTGGTTAGAAATTGTTTATCATCGACTCACAGTTTAATAAAAAGCCCAAATGCACATGGATTTGGTCATGGGTTCGACTCCATCTATCCCACTGCTGGTATTCCGTCATCAACTTGTGGACAATTGGAGCAATGTCAGAACATGGGAGGTAGACCGAGGACATTCTTTGGGAGGGCTTAGAAAATGGAAATGGAAGAGATTGCATGAGAAGAAGGCCAGACAGAAAGAAAAAACGCTCTTGCAGCAAGATAGGCAGGTTTACTTGGCCCGAATCAGGTCCCAGCTTAGAGGTAAGATACTCGAAAATGATGATGATAACACTCGTAATATTAACATCGCCAAACAAGATCCTTCACATGGTCCGATGACCCCCAAGGATCAAATTGCTGAACTTTTTGATAGATTTATGAAGATGGGTGCCAAAGATCTGTGGAATGAAGATGATGGACCACTGACTAGTGATCCATCCCCACCACCACCATTTTCTCATATCGATGGAGCTGAAAACACAATAGAAGTTCATAGATGGAATAAGGAGAAAGAGTCTTTGAAGGGGAGCGTTAAAGACAATCAGAAAAAGTATGGCTCAAGGTCGATTTTATTTTCCAAAGGTTTCACAGCCCGCTCTGGAAGGAGCACAGGAGTGGACAGAGGTAGAAGGTTTAGCGACGAGGAATACAGTGGTTACAGGAGGAGCAGAGAATTTGGGAGGAAGCAAATATTTAGTGGTGATAACGAAGAATACAGTGATGAGAAAAGGAGCAGGGGAATTGACAGAGACTGAAATTTAGTAATGATAAGGAGGAATACAGTGATGGGAGAAGGAGCGAGAGATTCGATAGAGATCAAAAATTCAGTGACGTTAAGGAGGAATATAGTGACGGAAGAAATAGTAGGAGATTTGACAGAGAAGAAAAAATGATCGACAATAAGGATCAATCTAGTGATTGAAGAAGGAGCAAGGTATTTGATAGAGAAGGAAAAATTAGTGACATTAAAGAGAAATCCAGTTATTGGAGAAGGATCAGGGGACTAGCTAAGGACTAGAGATTTGGCAACGATTTTGAGGATTATAGTGATCAGAGAAGGAATAGGGGATTCTCCAGAGATAAAATATTTGACAAAGATAGTGAGGAATTCATTGATTAGACAAGGAACAGGGGTTTGATATAGATGGAAGACTTAGTGACAATAGCAAGGAATACAGTGGTCAAAGGAGCAGGGGAATTGGCCTAGATAGAAGATTTAGCGAGGAAGTGAACGACAAGCATTGAAGGGGCCAGATAAACGAAGAGTTTAATGGTAGTGACGGGGAATCAAAGCAGAGTGATGCTAGGAGCACTGCTGCGCCAAAGAGCCTGATTGATGATGAAATGGAGTTGGATAGTAAAATTGATGAGGAGATGACAGTTGACCTAAAATTTCAAAACGATTTGTTGAATTCAAGGGATTTTCACGAGGGTAACAATAGGGATTTTAGAGGCCCTAAACCTGGTAGAATGGGACAATCTAGATCAAAGAGAATATCTCTGGTGGATTCTGACAAGGATGATGACGATAATGATGGTGAGGTAGGCTTTAGAAACTCCAAAGATGGCAAGAATGGTGGGCCTGTATCAGCTTTTTCTGGTAGAAATGGAGAGTCTAGATCAAAGAGAAGATGGTCGGTCGATTCTGTAATCGACGATGACTAGGGAGGCTTTAGAAACCCCAAAGTTGGCAGGTTTGGTGGGCTTGTATCATCTTTCTGGTAGAAAGGGAGAGTTTGGATCAAAGAGAAGATCTTTGGTAGATTTTGAAGAAGAGGTAGGCTTTAGAAACACTAAAGTTGGTAGGTTTGGTGTGTCTGTACCAGTCTTTTCTAATTCAAACTTAAAGAGGCAATCTACGAGAGGTCTTGATAAGGCTGGCGAGAGGGAATTTGGATGGGCTGGAGCTGGTAGAAGGAGGAGATCCTTGTCATATTACACAGGATCAAAGAGGAAGATATTACGAAACATTTATGTAATAACTCAACCCACCAAGGGCTTCCATAGCGTTTGTCCAACCAGGGCTTCCAGGACTAGTAACTCAACCCAAGATGTTACAGGGCTTCGAGAGCATTTGTTCAACCAGGGCTTCTAGGACTAGTAACTCAACCAAAGCTGTTACAGGGCTTCCAGAGCATTTGTTCAACTAGGGTTATAGGACTAATAACTCAACCCAGGCTAAGGAAACATGAGAACCAACAAAAACAAAGCAATGAAAATAAACCCACAATCACCATGGCTATCCAGGAAATGGAAAGTCTAGGCAAGCCATAGTTGATCCAGGCAATCCTCCATGCCAATTACATATCATAAGAAAGAAAGCACATGCATGTGCCATGCATGCCAAAACTAGTGAATAAATCATACATGCAAATCGATACCTGCAAGCAAATCTAATGTAGTTGTTGATGCCGATGCCTTCTTGCGCTTTCTTGTTCTTCCTTTGCCTTATTGCTCCAAGAATCCAGGTATGCCACACCCTCCAAGAGTGTTCCACGAAAACTCTAAGTCTCCGAGAGTAAGAGAGAGAGAGAGAATAATGAGAGAGCTCCAAAGCTAAACTAACCAAGTCTTGCCCACTGATCCTCATAAGCCTTTTTATTAATGAGGCCTCTATTTTCTTCATTTTCCATTATTTTCCTTCAATTTCCTCCTTGCATGCAACATGTGACCTTTCACTTTCCTTTTCTCCTAATTTCCATTATTTTCATAAATAAATGTGTCAAAATACCTTTGTGCCTCTTTAATGTCTTAGCCATTGCCTTTGCCAATTTCCTTAGCCATAAACAACCAAATGAACACCCCCTAGGATGTCCTGCCCACCATTCATCTTGGAATACGTGTCCCATCATCCATGGTATTTATATATTTTTACATATAATTTTCACCAAGGCTGTTACAGAAACCATTCTGAAGTCTATCTCAAGCCGAAAGGGCTGAGCTCCAAACTCTTCAAGGATGATGTGCTGCGGTACTGTCTGTTTGCATCTAATGACACAACGGAGAAGAAGAATCTAGACTCTCTCTGCTAAAGCCCAATCTGACTCAAGTAAAGACGGTCCCCAAATCTCTAAGCCATATAGAACAATGGGACAAATCAAGGTGTCCATGAGGTTCATCTTGGATGAGATGTCCTTTGAAAGCACTGTTTCTCAAGAAGGGCTAAGGATCCATATCCTCTGTTGATCTAAGGCTGAAGTGATGGTTGCAAATTGAAGTAGGGACCTGAGAATTGCATCCCCAAGTAAGTATACGTGCTGGTGATCTAAATATCCTCCCCTTTAAATAGGAAGTGAAGGTTCAAGGTTTTCTTCACCCCATTGAAGATCGTAAGTTGGTTTTACCCAAGTTGATTGTCAACTGTCGAAGATCACAAAATAAGGCTAAGGCATTCAATTTCCTTTGTAATCATTCTGAGGATGAGGAGAGGGGGACCACATCGTCAACAAAGAGTAGAATAGATACCAGAACCTAGTGAAGAAGGCAGCCATTAGTGTCCTGGATATGCTCGTGCATAAATGCCTCTGAGTCATCAATATATATCCCAAATAGTGTAGGGGACAATGGACAACCCTATTTAACCCCAATAGTGTTGCGAATGAAATCAGCCATCCCATGAGCCGCACAAAGATGACCAAGGACAAACTCATATAGGCACATAATAGCTATTATTAGGGTCGCAAAGATGCCAATATCTTCGAGACTCTTGAGTAAGGCTTCCCTTAGAAGAAAGTTGAAATCTTTTTGAAAATCTACGAAACAACAATAGAATTTCAAAGAGTGGTGCTGTGCCTCCTCAATCGCGACGCAGAGGGTGAAGATGTGGTCAATGGTCTGATGAGTCGATCAAAAAACTATTGGAAATACTGAGGGGGGGGTGAATCAATATTTCTTTTCAATTGTTATTTTTACCAGTCAAAACATTTATATTTAGAACACAAAATGAACAACAGGAATAAATGCTCTTATTAATATAATCTTTACAATAAAATAGATACAATGTATATAAGGTTCCAATCTGTTGCCAAGCACCAACTTGGACTTTTGTGAGGCTCCAACCTTCAGGGCACCAACCCTGTCTTGTCAAGGCACCAACCTTGGATTTAGGAGCACCAACTCCAAGGACACCAATCCTTCCACTTCTGAGGCACCAACCCTATTTTGTCAAGGCACCAACCTTGGATTTAGGAGCACCAACTCCAAGGACACCAATCCTTCCAATTCTGAGGCACCAACCTTGGACTTAGGAGCACCAACTCCAAGGACTCCAACCCAATTCTGTCAGTTTACAGCTTCACTGTAGTCTCCATGCTACAGCATCAATGGCAACCAGTCTTCATATGAAGGAGTCTTTACAACTCTTCATACTGTCCACACAGAGTTTGCAAAGTTACCTCATGATGATATCAAATAGCCATCATGATCTCCAATAATGTCCCCACACAGCTTCAGTGTGTCTACAATGAATTGCACTAAGCTCTGCACAAAAGCCAATTCTTTGTTTCAGGCCTTTGTTCTCACTGTTACGGTGAATGCTTCCAACGTGACTACTGCGCATTGTTCTTGCTATTGCAATCTCTTACTTCCCAGAAACAAATTCACATATGCTTCAATACTGGTGCTAGTTACTGTTCCCTTCAAGCTATGTCAGATGAAACTTTATTTATCCCTTCACAGAATTGTTCTTCAGGTTGCATTATGTACCTGATTAATTTAGCACTGGTCTGAGCCTTTCAAAGGTGAATCTGGTCAACAGAGTTGCTCGTCCTTCAGCTTTCTCTTGTCCTGCTGGACCTTCGGCTTCCTCCTGTCCTGCTGGACCTTCGGCTTCCTCCTGTCCTACTGGACCTACGGCTTCCTCCTGTCTTGCTGGACCTACCGCTCCCTCCTTTCTTCCAGTTCACCAACACGTAATACTTTCCTTGTTCTCTATTATATACGCTTGATATGCCTGACCTTTGGCTTCCCTTTCACTCGCTTGATCTTCCACTTCCTCTGCGCTCGCTCGACCTTTTGGCTTCCTCCTTCGTCTGCTTGATCTTCGACTTCCTCAGCGCTCGCTCGACCTTTTGCGCTCGCTTGGTCTTTGGCTTCCTGATCTTTGGTTTCCTCTGTCTCTTCGAGTTCACCAATACTCAAAAGACACGTTCATTCGGAAGAGAGGCCGAATTACAGAAGTGTTGCATATTAAAAATTATATTAGAGAGGCCCTTTTTTTTTAATATTCATCCAATAGACTTATTATTTACGAAAATCACATAGGCACTACCATAGGGAGGTCCCACATGCCATGTCACAACCTTAATCACAATTGCAGCTTTCAAAGGTATTTTACAAGTCGTGCCCATAACATAGCCGATGGCCGATTTCCCCTAATGGATACGATATTATATTAAACTGTTTTGATAAGTCCGTCAGGTCCATAGCCTTATTGCAACCGGCAGTTTACCATCGTTATATTTCTTCAAGACTTGCGATATGTGACAAATGCGATATTTCTTTAGGACATATCATAATGGTGCAGCGGGTCTGCATACTTATATCGCAATCGGGGTTTCAATGTGACAATAACTTTAAAAAGGACTTGCGATGTGGCGGTTCCGATACACGCGGATTCGATATTACAATAGGGTAGTTTATAATGGAGTGATCGGGTCCGCACCTTATATCACAGTCGAGGGATTCTATGTGAAAAGCCATTCATAACTTGTGATGCAATATTCTAATAAGTTTCTTTTGATAACTCAACCGAGTCCACAACTTTATCACAAACGATGGTTTGTGGGAATTCACAAGTGCGGGACTTGAGTTGAACTTTCCTACCCCCACTCTTCCAATAACTGTTGCTCCTGTTGGCTCTTTCCTCGCTGCGTGTTCCTCTTTGCTCCTTCTAATGAATTCTTCCTATCGGTTCTTCTTGGGCATATATTACATGCGATACTCCCGATATGGCTCCTCCAATGTTAACTCCTCTGATATGTTGGCTCTTACTCTTGAGCATATGCGATATTTTAATAAGAGCAGTTTGTAACATACTCTTACTCATGGCTTGGCTTTCCTCTGGCTTCTCCTCATGGCTTTGCTCCTTGGCTTCTTGCTCCTGTTTCTTCACGGATCTGCTCTACTTCTCCTTGGCTTCATATCATCATTTAGTATCTAGAATATTGCCATATTAACATCAATGACAATCTAGATAAACAATCTCCCCCTTTGTTATTGATGGCAATATTCTTCTTCTCTCCCCCTTTGACATCAATGGAAAAGGAGTGCACAAGGACTCCCCTTATCAAGCTACTACTCTTCTCCATGAATAGTAGATCTTCATGGGTTTGTTACTCCCCCTGTCATAGTGCTCTTCTTTTTACTCAAGATAGAAGGATTACTGCCTCATCATCAACTAGCACATTATCCCCTCTTCATGTCTCAGAACTACTTTATCATGGCTTCAACAATGCTTAAAGATGCTTCACTTCAACGCTTCTAAACAGATTTCAAATATCCACACACCAAATGTTCAGTCCAAGTTTTATGCTTCAATCCATATTCTGTTGTCTCCACAGTCAGAATTAAGGGGCCTTCATAGTCTGAATCAAGAGAAAAATGCCACTGAAATTGCTATCTTTCTTCAGATCCAAGTTCCTTTGTATCTCTATGCTTCTCCTTAAGTTACTGAGCTATATTCCACTACACAACATTCTCCTTTCTATAGTATTTTTGATGAGCCATATTTTCCTTGTGTTCTTGTAAAAGTTTCTGCAAGTTATCTCCACTAGCTAATTGGCATCTCTTTGCAATGCTTCAGTTTTGTTAGATGCTGCCAACTGCTCTTGCTTCATGCTCCATTCTAGATGTATCTATTTGTTTGAAGGTTGCCTCTATTTGTGTCCATAATTTACATGTTCTCACATTAAATCCCTGAGTTGAGACATAAACTTCTGTAATAACAACAACATAGTTGTTTGCCCTATTTCTCTAGTATTGGATGACATTCTCTGTTGTTCCAATTTCTACTTAGTGATCAAGTGGAGAACATCTTCAACTCCAGTCCAAAGAATAGTTAAGAGATCATGTTCTTCAATGGAGTGCTCCTAAGAAATGATCTTTATCAAAGAATGATTGTTAATATAGCTCAACAATGATTTCATAAGGACCCTTTCACTAATAGCTTCTGCAATAATGATCAAGAATCACAGGCTCCCCCTGACTGTATGCATCATCTCGTTTGGCAGAATCTTCCTATCAAATGCTCAGATTATCGAAGATCAGGTCAACAAGATGTGTTGTTGGCTGGAGAGTTCAAGGGACTTTTAGATTGTATTTGCTTCCTTCTCCATACTTGTGTAACTTTCTTCTTTTGCATGGTTCTAGCTTGTGTAAGAGCCCAAGTTAAGCTACAATCACGTGCCATATCACCAATGTTATGACACTTGAAACATTCTATATTGTTCATGAATAAGAATTCATGATTTATTCTTGCAAAATTATTCCTCAGAGATTGTTGGGGACCATAATATCTATCTTTATGATATGCTCTATAATATTTTACCATGTGTCCAAAGTTTGTACAAGAATAACAATAGCCAAGAAATAAACTTTGGTACCTGGGAGATGGAGATTTCCTTGATGTACTTCTAAAGTATTTCTTTCTTGAGATCCTTTGATGATAACCATTTCTTCTCGCATCTTTGACATCATCTACATTTCTTCTTGGAGCGGGATTTCTTCCATTGTTTCCTTGACTCTTCTCCTTGCCTTTGCTGGAATTGGGAGCATCAACATTTCTTTCTAGCTTCTTCACATCCTTTTTGTTTGAAGAATTATCATTCTTGTTTTAGGATTCACCTGCATACCCGAGACAATCTCTTCTTCCAATCTTTCACAATCATTATTCTTCTCAGCAAGTTGTTTCCCAATCTCTTCCTTAATACATATTTCTTCATTTGCTTCTAATTTAAGGGAGATGATACTTGACTTCATTTTGAAGATTTCTTCATTTTCCTTTGCTAAACTACTCTCCAATTCTTCCTTGATCCTTGTAGCTTTACATGTTTCGGCCTTGAGAAGTTTGATGTTAGATTTTAATTTGAAGATTTCTTCATCTTTTGGTTTTAGTTGACATTTCATGGTGTTTCTCTCCTTTTCTGCTTCATCAACCTGTTCTTCTATGATTACCAATGCTTCCATTGTCTTCTCAGCTCCTTGTGCTAACTTTCTTGCTTCTTGTAGTTTAGATTTGAGAGAGGATATCTCTACCTTGTACTGACCAATCTCTTCTTCAAGTTTGTTCAATTGCAACTATGGAGCTGCCTCAACAACTTCTACCCAACCGCAGTTGGAAGTTGTTCTCAGTTTCTCTTGAGCACTCCTTGCTCTAGATTGCTACAACCTTCTCACCTTCTTATGTTGTTACCTATGTATCAATATAAAAACCACACATTCTCCAATCTTCAAATCAATTTAAAACAAAACATGTCATCTCACCTTCAAGATCTCTGTATGATCTTGTTCCACCATTTCCTGTACTTCGAATGGATTGTCGACTGTCTCTTGCATCTACAAGTTCCAATATTCTGCTATACCTTACCTCTATGTGCTTACTGTTTGTCAGATTAAAATCTGATCGCCCTTGCCTGCTTACACATCTTAACACATAACTCTGTTCTAAATTCTTTTCAAAGAAATGTTCACACAGAATTTCTTTGTTCTGTTTTAATACCAAATGTTTCAATTATAATTCTGCTCTGATACCAAAATGACACAAGGTTACCCACGTCACCCACAGTATGCATAATGCAATGCATATATCTATTTGCCCAGGAATTTCAACTCAATTCCGAGTCTGAATCCTCATTACTTAATGGTTAAGGCCCCTTTTATTAAAACTCTACGGAATAATTTATGATGAACCATAGTCTAGCCCTTCATTCATTCCTTTCTATCGAGACTTTGTTTAACCCTCATAACCTTTGCATATAACTTTAATTAACCCTTTGTTAAACCTTAATGCCCACACATATATAACCTTCCCCACTCTTTATCCATTGGTTATATTTGGACTTTCCACATAAAACCATCTATTGACACTTCATTTCTATTATGAATCTTTTATAATAGAAATCACACAAAACACACATAACCATACCTTTTTCCGCTTATTCCTCATCTGTGCACATTTCTCGAGGCTTAGCTTTATCACAATCGCAATCCTACTTTTGCACCATACTAACACACGACCCTTTATCGCATCCAATATGTGATAACGCAATCGGATTCCAAATACAACACAACTACACCTATAGCCTTCTTGGGTCTGCTCTTATCGCTTTTCGCAATATTTATCGGCTCACTCCGTCACATATCGCATTGGTTAAGGACCGGTACATTACCATGGAATATTTGCGATGTGATCAAACCTTCGATTGCATTGGACATTGCAATCGCATATCGCAATCGCTTGTGGCCGAGGTTAAATCACTCACCATTGGACTATTGCGATGCGGGATTCCACAACGATCCTCCACCGTTGATCCAATCACTCGATCCAATGGTCAGCGACGATCCCGCATATCGTAATCACAATTCCCTTAAGGCCGATTCATTCACTTACTTGATAAGTTGCAATGTGATATTCATAACTCCATTCCATGTGACTTGATCTCATCCGTTGATCTGATAGATCCAACGGTGCCTGTGCATTAACACTTCATTCTTTCATTCTTCTTTCCAATTGGGTTTTATGCCATTTCTCCAATGTTCCTCTGTGGCTTCGGTTAGTTCAATGGTTCTTCGTCCTTCCACTGTTCCACTGCGTGACTCCCTTCTAAGCTTAATTCTATGTGTTTCTTTAATCACGATCGCTCTAAACCATTACTTGGGTTCTTCGATCGGTTCACACTCCATTGCGATCTTCTGTCTCATTCTTCTTCACTGTGTATTCTGCCGAACTCTGCCTGCATCCTCTGTACACAGAATAATCAAGTTCCCACACAGATTATAATTGAATTACTCCACACACCCACGCAAACTCAAAATTGAGTTGTTTGTATTAATAAACAAGTATTTACATAAGAGTCTCTCTTTGGCCTGATCTTCAATGTCAGTGGCCTCTGCTTCACAGTCTGCCCGTAGGCTTACAATCACACTCTAACTAGCTTTATTATCTAACTAGCTAACCTATCCAACCTATCTAACCTCTGATTATGCCTTTTAGGCTTACATTTATACAAAGGGATTCTAAAACCAATTCCTGGTTTAGATCCATAAACTCTTCAACAGAATCCTAAAATCTCTTCCTCATCCCTAAGGATCCTCTCTAATCCCCAAAATCATGAACTAACTCCTAATTTGAGTTTTACAATTAATTCTCAAATCCCTCAATCTCTCAACTATCCTAAATCTCTCATATTCTCCTACATTCGAGAATATTTACAAATATGCCTCACTATATTCAATTAAATCCTATTCTCATTAAAATCACTCAAAAGCCTAAATAATTACATTAATTCACACTTAGGAAACCAACTTCCTTGAAAACACAATACCCCTATGTCTACTAAAATACAATGATATTATTGGTTGAATGCTCTTGCATCAAATACTATTTCTCAATATGAAATTTAATTTTAAATTTTATTAATAACATAAAAATATTATTAACACTATTATCAATTTTACAAAATTATAAATAAATATCTATTTTTTTAATTAAAAAAAAAACTTTCTAATCAATCACAATTAAAACAATATTATTCAAAAATATTAAAACACTTTTAAATATTTATTAAACCAATATACCTTTTTATATATTCATTTAAAATATCAAAAGTAGAAATATCGCGTCAAGAAAACAATACATGTTATTGGGCCTTATACTTAAGAGCATGTGTTTCCTCCTAAGAGGTCACAGGGTCAAAAGCTGAGTGACCATTTGAATTTGGTGTTGGCTTGGCGATGATCTTAAAAATAGATAATAATAATATTAATTAACTAAATTACTTAAAATAATAATAATAATTAACTAAATTACTTAAAATTTCTCATATTTTTATCGGATGAAAATTGTTTCCCCCTTTTAAATTATGAAGCATGATCCATCTCTTGACCATATTTTTTTAGGCTAATAAATTTCCTTATTTCCTTCAATTATGCACCACTTCAAGAATTGAAACTTAGGTTCAACATTATGTTTAATCTTTATTGGTTCTTGTTGTACTAAGGCCAAACCCGACTACTTCCTACAATGCTTGTCAACCCACTTTTTTGTGCAACCAGAATTATATTTATGTTTTGCAAAGATAATATGTAAATTAAGTAAAAAGATCAGATAATTATCTATATTTGTTACCTTGAGAAATCGACATAAATGAGTATAAAGATATACAAAAAGATTTGGAGATATATAAAATTTTAAAAACATAAAAAAAATACAATAAATAACTTAAATTTAATATATCAATTATTATTTGTTTAATTATGAAAACCAAATACAATTTTTTAATTTAAAAATATTATCGGCCTCTCTTTGCACCTTTTGGGGCAATAGCTAGTGTTAACTCTTTTTGCGTTTAATCTATAATTGGTTCCCGCCCCTCGTGTTCTTAATAATCGAAAATCCGGAATGCTCAATACAGACCACGTCTGCTCTTGTTCACCATGCAACATTCTTTCTTAAACCCTAAACTCTACATTTTAAATCCGCCACTACCCGATTATAGAATCCTTCTTCCTGGTTATTTTTGTTCCGGTTTGATATTTTAGCAGCAGATTTCATCAAAATCCTGCAATGTCAGGAAGTCTTTTTGCACTATGTTTGGTTAGAAATCATTTATCATCGACTCACTGTTTAATAAAAGGCCCAAATGCACATGGATTTGGTCGCGAGTTTGACTCCATCTATCCCACTTCTAGTATTCCATCATCAACTTGTGGACGTTTGGAGAAATGTCGGAACATGGGAGGCAGACCGAGGACGTTCCCGGGAGGGCTCAGAAAATAGAAACGGAAGAGATTGCACAAGAAGAAGGCCAGACAGAAAGAAAAAACACTCTTGAAACAAGATAGGCAGGTTTACTTGGCCCGAATTAGGTCCCAGCTTATAGATAAGATACTCGAAAAGGATGATGATAACACTCATAATATTAACGTCGCCAAACAACCCTTCACATGGTCCCATGACCCCCAAGGATCAAATTGCTACACTTTTTGATAGATTTATGAAGATGGGTGCCGAAGATCTGTGGAATGAAGAAGATGGGCCATTGACTGGCAATCCATCCCAACCACCACCATCTGCTCATGTTGATGGAGCTGAAAACACTGTTCCTCATAAGAGTTTTTATTAATGAGGCCTCTATATTCTTCATTTTCCATTATTTTCCTTCAATTTCCTCCTCACATGCAACATGTGACCTTTCACCTTCCTTTTCTCCTAATTTCCATTATTTTCATAAATAAATGTTGAAAATAGCAACAAGGAATGAAAAAAATAAAAATGCTAAAAATAGCATTGCTATAGATAGCATTTCACGATAGATTCCAATTTTAGTTAGTCCTTGAATTAAAATTCGAATTTAGTCTCACTAGCTGTTTGAAAAATAATTAATTTATTCATCTTGAGTTAATTAGTTGGAGAAAATCAAACATGAAGTCTATGTGAAGACATGCAACAGTTATTCCTTTGATTGAGGAAGTTATACCTTAATTAAGGAGATAAGGATGAGTTGTATTTGAGTTGTAATTAGTTAGCTCAGTTAACTGAGTTAAGTCGAGTTAAATTAGTTCCAAACAGTTGGAGGAACTAATTGTGAGTTCAGTCAGTTAATGCATGCATGCATGCAACTAGTGTTCTCCACAGAATTGAATATTCTCTCATAAATAACTCATGCATGTCAGTTCAGAGAAAGACCCAGTTGAGATTAAAGGAAGGGACAATGTACTATCAGTTGGAGGAATTTTCCTATATAGGAATCTCATCATTGTGGAAGGAATTATCTCCTTCAGGATTGCGCAATTATTTCAGAGGACAATGTTGTGTGTGAGAGGAGAATTCACACAGGCTGCAGCCAGAGGACCCAGGAGAAACTGCACAAGGAAATAGGAGGCTTGGAGGAATGAAAGAAGGCATATGTGTTGTCTATTCTATCTATGAGCAGCAGTGAGGGATTTTACTGAGAGCTTGACAGCTTGTGAGCTAAAGCTTTGTGTAATCTTGAGATATTTCCACTTGTACGATAATACAGATATCGGGGTTTTTAGTTGAGGCTTTCCCCAGAGTATGCTTCTGTGTTTCATGTGTGATTGATTTCTTCTTCATCTGTTATATGTGTTCTATTTGATCTTGCTCAAAATCGATTAAGCTTCCACAAGTTTGATTGTAGAAGTAGATTAAGTATATTGCTTTAGAACATTGCATTATCAGTTTGATCTACAGTAAGAATTTCTACATGGTATCAGAATTGGATCTGTAGAAAATTTTTACATGGTATCAGATATGGATATGTAGAAAAATTCTACTGGTATAATAGAAAAGGTGATCAAAGAAAAGAACAGTATACTGTGAAGGGAGAAATTCGAAGTTTTGAAGTTCTTGATTGTAGGTACAAAATTGATTTCTTATCACATCTCAAAATTCACCAATGGCATTCAATGGTTTGAGACTCGAGTATGCCCTAGATGGCAACTCGAATTACATAGCCTGGAAGGATCGCATGGAAGCAGTATTAGAGGACAATGGTTTTAAGGACTTCATTGATCAAGAAGTCCCCAAGTCCCTAATGCTACAAAATTGGCAGAAGGGAAGAAATGTGCAGCCAGAGCGAGGAGGATTCTTTTGGAGGGAGTTCAACACCATATTGTCTCAAGTCTCCATGGGAAGGAGACACGGTTTTCAATGTGGAAAACATTGAAGGATCTATATCAGAATAACAGTGACCAGAGGAAGCTAGCGCTGAAGGACAAGCTTCGGAAAATCAAGTGTGAAAAGGGCGACACGATCTCTACATTTCTGAACAAGCTCACCACCTGCAGAGATGAGCTTGGAAGTGTAGGAATCACTGTAGCTGATGATGATATGGTGAGTCTTGCTCTCCTCGGTCTTCCTAAGAGCTGGCATAGCTACTAAGACTCAGTGAATGGAAGAGAGAAACTGCCAGATTGGGAAACACTATGGTCGGATTTGATGCAGGATGAGATCCGAAGAAACACCAGAGATGGTTCTTCATCTAAGCATGATGATGAAGAGAATCTAGCATTAGCCAGTAAGGCTAAGAAGGGGAAAGGGAAGGCCTCCCATCCAAAATCGAGTTCTTCTCATGGTGGGAAGAAGATTGACAAATCTAAAGTACGATGCTTTAATTGTCATGAGGTGGGCCATTATGCAACAAATTGTCGAATTGAAGAAATACAAGAAGGGATCCTCGAAGGGATCAGATGGTGAGGCACTAGCCTCATAGTTCAAATTGAATTTTACCCTCATTGCATGCATGGTTTCATTGATGATGGGTTTTGGTTGGTTTCTTGATAGTGGAGCCTCATTCCACATGACCGGCGATAAGATTTTGTTCAGTACCTTAGAGGAGAAAGACCTCCAGATGCTCATAAAGATGGGTAATGATGAAAAGTATAGTGTTTCAGGAGTGGGCACAGTTGCTTTTCAGAGGGAGCATGGAGCTCGCATCACCTTGACAGATGTGAAGTATGTGCCTGGATTGAATAAGAACTTGGTATCAATCGCGATGCTGGAGGATAAAGGCTATGATGTAGTCTTCAGTAAGGGAAAGGTTTTCCTTAGACACATCACCACGAGACAAGTGAAGCAGATCGGTTCATGAGTCAATAACCTCTATACTCTTGAGGTTCAAGATACATGCAAAGCCTTGAGGAGCAAGGCAACTATTGGAGACTTGGTGGTTGAGAGAGAGAGTACATTACCTCTCAACATGTAGTGCCAGAAGAAGTCTCAGACAATTGTGGAGGAGCCACAATTGGTGAAGCAACTTCAGGAGGTTGTGGAGCAGCCACAACTGGAGAAGCTGAGAGGAGACCGAGTGGAGGCATCCACTCATGCAGAGACCTCTAGTAGGGGGAAATTTCAAGCCAAGTGGGAAGAGGGATCACATGCATCCATACCTCCAGGTGTGAGGTGGTGCGATGTGAAGTGATAGTCCCAAGAAGGTTGAAATAGGGGTAGGATCCTTGAGGTACCCAACCTCTTTGATCAGACCTTGCTACGGGAGCCTTGATGAGGAGTAGTAGGACTGGCTTAGTGGGTAGAGACGGATGTGGATGGAGCGGTAGAGAGAGCTACAGTGTAGGAGTCCCAAGACAGTGCATAGCTAGCAGGCTGTAGCAATACGAGAGACACAGGAGTGTTGCACCAGTGCAGGATGGCACAAAGAGGTGTGCAACGATGCGAGATGTAGGGAGTGTTGCAGCAGCACAGAGGTCAGAGAGGGAGCACTTGTCAGCAGCAGAGGGAGCTTCAGCATTGGAGGGTGTTTCTAGCCCAACAGGGAGGTTAGTTGGGAGATCAGTTACTTACTTCTTAGTAACTGAGTTGCAGTGCAGTAGTCGGCAGCACGATGCAACATGATGAGAGGAGGTGTAGTGCGGATGCAGTGCTGGGAGATAGGACCAACAACAATATGGATGTAGCGGGAGGAATCATTGTGATTGATGCAGTCAGAGATCAAGGTGACAGACACTAGAGCAGTCAGATATTGAAGAGTACAGAGGTGCAAAGTTTTTCAGTCAACAGAGGCAATAACAGTCAGAGACTTTGTTGACAGAGGCATCATTCTGATTCTGGTTGGATATTTTTTTGTTTCTGAGTTGTTGGAGCAACAACACTAGTGAGAAGTGTTGCATGCAGAAAATTCCAAAGGTTCAAGATTGAGTTCGAGTTGAATGCCTTTCTTGTTGAGAGGGAGTGTTGAAAATAGAAACAAGTAATACAAAAAATAAAAATGATAAAAATGGCATTGCTCTAGATAGCATTGCAGGGTAGATTCCAATTTTAATTAGCCCTTGAATTAAAATTGAGAATTAAAATTCGAATTTAGTCTCACTAGCTGTTTGAAAAATAATTAATTAATTCATCTTGAGTTAATTTGTTGGGGAAAATCAAACATGAAGTCTATGTGAAGACATGCAATAGTTATTCCTTTGATTGAGGAAGTTATCCCTTAATTAAGGAGATAAGGATGAGTAGTATTTGAGTTGTAATTAGTTAGCTCAGTTAATTGAGTTAAGTCCAGTTAAATTAGTTCCAAACAGTTGGAGGAACTAACTGTGAGTTTAGTCAGTTAATGCATGCATGCTTGCAACTAGTGTTCTCTAGATAACTGAATATTCTCTCATAAATAACTCATGCATGTCAGTTCAGAGAAAGACCCAATTGAGATTAAAGGAAGGGACAATGTACTATTAGTTGGAAGAATTTTTCTATATAGGAAACTCATCCATGCAGAAGGAATTATCTCCTTTAGGATTGTGCAGTTATTTCAGAGGACAGTTTTGTGTGTGAGAGAAGAATTCACACAGGTTGCAGCCAGAGGACCCAGGAGAAACTGCGCAAGGAAATAGGAGGTTTGGAGGACTGAAGGAAGGCATATATGTTTTCTATTCAATCTATGAGTAGTAGTGAGGGATTGTACTGAGAGCTGGATAGCTTGTGAGCTAAAGCTTTGTTTAATCCTAAGATATTTCCACTTGTATGATAATATAGATATCGGGGTTTTTGGCTGAGGCTTTCCCCAGAGTATGCTTCTGTGTTTCATGTGTGATTGATTTCTTCTTCATCTGTTATATGTGTTCTATTTGATCTAGATCAAAATCGATTAAGCTTCCGCAAGTTTGATTGTAGAAGTAGATTAACTATATTGCTTTAGAACATTGCATTATCAGTTTAATCTACAGGATAATTTCTACCATAAATGTGTGAAAATACCTTCTCGCCTCTTTAATGCCTTAACCATCGTCTTTGCCAACTTCCTTAGCCATAAAAAACCAAATGAACACCCCTAAGGATGTCCTGCCCACCATTCAGCTTGGAATACGTGTCCCATCATCTGTGGTATTTATATATTTTTACATGGAATTTTCACTAGGGCTGTTACAGAAACCATTCTGAAGACTGTCTCAAGCCGAAAGGGCTAAGCTCCAAACTCTGCAAGGATGATGTGCTGCAGTATTTTCTGTTTGCATCTAATGATGCGATGGAGAAGAAGAATCTGGACTCTCTCAGCTAAAGCTCAGTCTGACTCAAGTAAAGATGGTCCCCAAATCTCTGAGCCATATAGAACAATGGGACATATCAAGGTGTCCATGAGGTTCATCTGGGATGAGATGTCCTGGAAGTGACGTCGAAAGCACTGTTTCTCGAGAAGGGCTAAGGATTCATATCCTTTGTTGATCTAAGATTGAAGTGCTGGTCACAAACTGAAGTAGGGACTTGAGAATTGCACCCCCAAGTAAGTATACGTGCTGGTGATCTCAATATCCTCCCCTTTAAATAGGAAGTGAAGGTTCGAGGTTTTCTTCAGCCCATTGAAGATCGTAAGTTGGTTTTACCCAAGTTGACCATCAATTGTCGAAGATCACAAAAAAGAGCTAAGCATAGAAAATTTTAGGGGCGAATGTTCGCCCTTTGGTGAAATTAAGGGGTTTTAAATTTTTAGTGGGCGAATATTTTGTATCATAGTACATTTTTAAAAATCACCTCAAATAGCCCACCTTATTTTAAGGGAGAGGGTAAAAAAGGTAAATTTAGCCCTTGAAATTAGGAGTTACAACCTTCCATTCGCCCATTTTCAAGAATAGGTTTTATTTAAGTCAATCCATTCGCCCATTTTCAAGAATAGGTTTTATTTAAGTGAATCCTATGGGCCAAAGGCCCAAATACCATATTTATAAAAGAGGTATGGTAAATTAATAAAAATATAAATAAATGAGAGGTATGGTAAATAAATAAAACATTTTTTATATTTACTCCATAAGTCACCTTATATGCATGCAAGGGTGTAAACAAATAAAAATATAAGTAAAGTGGAGGTATGGTAAATAAATAAAACATCTTTTTATACTTACTCAAAAGGTATGGTAAATAAATAAAAATATAAATAAACTACACGCATGGTAAATAAATAAAACCTCTTTTTATATTTAGTCCATAACCCTCGTTCTATTTATGAATGCTCAAGAAAGAGGTTTTATTTAAGTGAATCCTATGGGCCAAATACCATATTTGTAAAAGAGGTATGGTAAATTAATAAAAATATAAATAAACGAGAGGTATGGTAAACAAATAAAACATTTTTTTTATATTTACTCCATAAGTCACCTTATATTTACGAACACTCCAAAAATGCATTATATTTAGGTGAAACCTATGGGCAAAATACTATGGGACAAATACCATGGACTAGATTGTTATTAATACCATGCAAAAAAACATTATTAACCCTAATATTAGTATTAATAAAAATAAAAATGGCACATGGTATTGACCCATGGTATTCACCAAAATGGCACATGGTATTGACCCATGGTATTCACCTAGAATGTAGCCTATTTAAATGGGGGAATTAAACCAGCATAGATCCATCTTTACTCTGGATCTACTAACCCCCCAGAGGTATCAAATATCGTGATATGCAAACTAGCAGAGTGAAAAAATATTTGATTCAATGAAGAGTAAAAATGGATGTTGTAATTTAATGTATGTTAAACATTTTAGGTTGGTTAAAATAAAAATCAACTATTAATTTTATTAATTTTTATAAATTACTAATAGTAATTTTTAAGCTCCAGGTTTATGATAACCCATGGTAATACCATGGTATTCATTTGAGCATAGACTATTTAAAGGGGAAATTCTATCATCTTAGATCCATCTTAATTCTGGGTCTACCAAGTGCTCAGAGGGATAAATAGATTTCATCCCCCTAAGAGTGGTAGACGTGGAGTTAAGATGGATATAGGTTGGTTTTTATGATAATGAAGATATTAAATAGACTTAGGAAATTATATTGTAAAAACATCTTAAGGTGAATGGTTAAATCATAGACATTGGACAAGTATATTTGTATACTTCTATTTTAAATTGAAACAAATCCAGGGCTAAAAGGAATGGATTGATTGCAGTAGTCATCTTTCTATAACTTTCCAACATATGCTGGAGTAAATAGATTGTAATTTGGGTAATTTTTCTAATTGCAAACAGGAACATACTTGTGTATTGGCAGGGTGGTTACGAGGTCCCTAGAAGTAATGAATTTGAATTTTTCTTGGTTTTATATATAGTATTAGGTTTTTTCTCATGCTTTCTGTGAATGGCATGGGTGAATTTTATCCTACACCCACTAGGTTATTGATATGTAATTTCGGTAATTTTGATTTCAAAAGATATTTTAAAGAAATGCAATGATTTCATTTGTGTATTCAATAAACACAAGATTTTATAATTGAGTAAAATATTCGCCATGCCTCGTGAGAGATTCGCCAAAAAATTATATATACATATCATATTATTGATAAAATCGCCTTCCATTTTTCCTATATACTAGGGAGATTCACCCATTTATTATACATGTAAATTTAGGGGGGGTTCTTAAAATTTTCCCTGGAGCTAAGGCATTCAACTGCCTCTGTAATCCTTTTGAGGATGAGGAGAGGAGGACCACATCATCAACAAAGAGTAGAATAGATATCGGAACCTGGTGAAGAAGGTAGCCATCAGTGTCCTGGATATACTCATGTAGAAATTCCTCCAACTCACCAATATAGATCGCAAATAGTGTAGGTGACAATGGACAACCCTATTTAACCTCAATAGTGTTGCGAATGAAATCAAACATCCCATGAGCCGTGCGAAGACAACCAAGGACAAACTCATATAGGCACATAATAGCTTTTATTAGGGTCGCAAAGATGCCAATATCTTCGAGCCTCTAGAGTAAGGCTTCCCTCAGAACAGAGTCAAAAGCTTTTTGAAAATCTACGAAACAACAATAGACTTTCGAAGAGCGGTGCTGTGCCTCCTCAATCATGATGCAGAGGGTGAAGATGTGGTCAATGGTCTGATGAGTTGATCAAAAACCTGCCTGTCCCCTAGCTCTGAGTTATTTTTGCTCAAAGTCACTAGAGAGCTTCCTATGTAGAACAATGGCATACAACTTCGGGGATAGATATTCTCACATAAATATGAGTAAAAATAATAAAATTAATTTGTAATATAAAAGTAATACTCACTTTGTAATTTTACCTTTTCTCATTTCATTTGTAAAAATAAATATGTTAGATCTTAGACTTTTGTGAACCATATTAATAACAATTTTTATTTTTATTTTATTTTATTTTTTTTATTTTTTAATTAATTAATTTATTTTTATTTTTTATTTATTTATTTATTTTTATTTTATTTATTTATTTTTATTTTTATTTATTTATTTATTTTATTTATTTATTTTTTTTTTTTTTTTTTTTTTTTCGGATAGATATTTTAAAAAATCCCTTTTAAATTATTATAAATTTGCCAATTTAAGACACATCTCCCAATTTTCCAAATTAATGACACCATCACAATTAACTAACACCCAAAGTAGAAGCCACACCATCAAAATTAAGGTTGTCCCCTCCCTCAAAAGGAGAGGATGGAAGGCTTTGATAAATATGTCTCTTAATGTTAACTCTTTTTGCGTTTAATCTATAACTGGTTCCCATCCCTCATGTTCTTAATAATCGAAAATCCAGAATGCTTAATACAGACCATGTGTGCTCTTGTTCACCATGCATCATTCTTTCTTAAACCCTAAACCCTACATTTTAAATCCATCACTACCCGATTATAGAATCCTTCCTGGTTATTTTTGTTCTGGTTTGATATTTTCGCAGCAGATTTAATCGAAATCATGCAATGTCAGGAAGTCTTTTGGCACTATGTTTGGTTACAAATCGTTTATCATTGACTCACAGTTTAATAAAAAGCCCAAATGCACATGGATTTGGTCGTGGGTTCGACTCCATCTATCCCACTTCTAGTATTCTATCATTGACTTGTGGATGATTGGAGCAATGTCAGAACATGGGAGGCGGACCGAGGAAGTTCCCGGGAGGGCTCAACAAATGGCAATGGAAGAGATTACATGAGAAGAAGGCCAAACAAAAAGAAAAAACACTCTTGCAGCAAGATAGGCAGGTTTACTTGGCCCGAATCAAGTCCCAGCTTAGAGGTAAGATACTCGAAAATGATGATGATATCACTCATAATATTAACATCACCAAACAAGATCCTTCACATGGTGCCATGACCCCCAAGGATCAAATTGCTGCACTTTCTGATAGATTTATGAAGATGGGTGCCGAAGATCTGTGGAATGAAGACGATGGACTGCTGACTAGCGAGCCATCCTCACCACCACCATCTGCTCATGGCGATGGAGCTGAAAACATTGCAGAAGTTCATAGATGGAATAAGGAGAAAGAGTCTTTGAAGGGGAGAGTTAAAGACAGTCATAGAAAGTATGGCTAAGGGTCGATTTTATTTTCTAGAGGTTTCATAGCCCGCTCTGGAAGGAACACGAGAGTGGACAGAGGTAGGAGATTTAGCGATGAGGAATAGAGTGGTCAGAGGAGGAGCAGATAATTTGGGAGGGATCAAAGATTTAGTGGCAATAACGATGAATATAGTGATGAGAAAAGGAGCGGGTGAATTGACAAAGACCAAAAATTTAGTATTGATAAGGAGGAATACAATGATTGGAGAAGGAGCAGGGGATTCGCAAAGATCGAAAATTTAGTGACGATGAGGAAAAGAGTGACACAAGAAATAGCATGAGATTTGACAGAGAAGAAAAAATTAGCGACAATAATGAGAAATCTAGTGATCGAAGAAGGAGCAGGGGATTTGACAAAGAAGGAAAAATTAGCAACATTAAAGAGAAATCTAGTGATTGGAGAAGGAGCAGGGGATCAACCGAGGACCAGAGATTTGGCAATGATTTTGAGGACTACAGTGATCAGAGAAGGAAAAGGGGATTCTATTGAGATAAAAGATTTGAAAATGATATTGAGGAATTCATTGATCAGACAAGGAACAGGGGGTTTGATAGAGATGGAAGACTTAGTGACAATAATAAGGAATACAGTGGTCAAAGGAGCAGGGGAATTGGCCTAGATATAAGATTTAGCGAGGAAGTGAACGAAAAGTAGCAAAGGGGCCAGATAAATGAAGAGTTTAATGGCAGTGATGGGGAATTAGAGAAGAGTGATGCTAGGAGAACTGCTGCGCCAAAGAGCCTGATTGATGATGAACTGGAGTTGGATAGTATAATTGATGAGGATATGACAGTTGGCCTCAAATTTCAAAACAAGTTGTTGAATTCAAGGGATTTTCACGAGGGTAACAATAGTGATTTTAGAGGCCCTAAACCTACTAGAATGGGATAGTCTAGATCAAAGAGAACATCTCTGGTGGATTTTGACAAGGATGATGGTGAGGTAGGCTTTAGAAACTCTAAAGCTGGCAAGAATGGTGGGCCTGTATTAGCTTTTTCTGGTAGAAATGGAGAGTCCAAATAAAAAAGAAGATGGTCGGTCAATTTTGTAATTGACAATGACCAGGGAGGCTTTAGAAACCCCAAAGTTGACAGGTTCGGTGGGCTTGTATCATCTTTTTTGGTAGAAAGGGAGAGTCAAGATCAAAGAGAAGATCTTTGGTAGATTTTGATGAAGAGGTAGGCTTTAGGAACACTAAAGCTGGTAGGTTTGGTGTGTCCGTACTAGTGTTTTCTGGTTCAAACTTAAAGAGGCAATCTACTAGAGGTCTTGATAAGGCTGGCGAGAGGGAATTTGGATGGGCTAGAGCTAGTAGAAGGGGGAGATCCTTGTCATATTTACACATGATCAAAGAGGAAGATATTACAAAACATTGACGTGGATCAAAAGATAGAATTTAGACTTAAATCAGTAGAATGGAAGATTCTATGACAATTTCTTCTAGTTTGAGTTTAAAAAGAGAAATTTTAATAGGTTATGATGAGGAGGAAGTGGATGATAGGTTTAGATAGCCCAGGGATAGAACCGGTATGCCAGGGTTTAGTTTGAGGTCAAAATCACCTAATACCCAGTAGCAACAGCAGAAACTTTGATCGAGTTGCAATTGAATGCCTAGGGTCAAATTGAATGCTCGCTGACTCTAAGAGATCTGAAACTCCTGTAAACCAACATCTGGCTCGATCCAAGGGAGTAGAATGAGCAGTAGTCTCAGAAGTGCTATATGCCAAGTAATGATATCGGTCCCTACTCTTTATGGAGTCTGTAAAGCCTTGAATACGATGTAAGAATAAAACTGTAACACCTTCCGAGGTAAATGTGCATATAAACAACATAATAGGAACAAAAATATAATAAACATATGAGCCATCAAAATCCATATATACATCAGTACATTTTCACATGAAAATCAAGGGAATGGTTTTTTCATTAATAAATGCACTAAACCAACCAGAGATGGGACTACCACGTTCCACCCGACCATAGATTGGCTGAGCCAAGTATCTCTTCAGCCAATCACCCCCGTGCCATATTCCAAGCATGAATGTGGGATCTAAGAGAACACATCAATCAAAACTCATCAAGGGCTTCCAGAGGCCATCCACCTCAACCCATCAAACAGTGATTTCACCTGACGGTTGGACACCACCAGAAAACCATCATCCGATTGGTCTCCATCCAAGCCTTCCAGGGCTTCCAGAGCATTTGTCTATCCAAGGCTTCCAGAACTAGTAACTCAACCCACAACTTATATAGGGCTTCCAGAGCATTTGTCCAACCAAGGCTTCCAGAACTAGTAACTCAACCCACAACTTATACAGCGCTTCCAAAGTGTTTTTCCACCAAGGCTTCTAATACTAGTAACTCAACCCACCAAGGGCTTCCATAGCGTTTGTCTAACCAGGGTTTCCAGGACTAGTAACTCAACCCAAGATGTTACAGGGCTTCCAGAGCATTTGTTCAACTAGGGCTTCCAGGACTAGTAACTCAACCAAAGTTGTTATAGGGCTTCTAGAGCAAGGATAATTTTAGGGGCGAATGTTCGCCCTTTGGCGAAATTAAGGGGTTTTAAATTTTCAGTGGGCGAATATTTTGTATCATAGTACATTTTTACAAATCACCTCAAATAGCCCACCTTATTTTAAGGGAGAGGGTAAAAAAGGTAATTTAGCCCTTGAAATTAGGACTTACAACCTCCCATTCGCCCATTTTCAAGAATAGGTTTTATTTAAGTGAATCCATTCGCCCATTTTCAAGAATAGGTTTTACTTAAGTGAACCCTATGGGCCAAATACCATATTTATAAAAGAGGTATGGTAAATTAATAAAAATATAAATAAATGAGAGGTATGGTGAATAAATACAACATTTTTTATATTTACTCCATAAGTCACCTTATATACATGTAAGGGTGTAAACAAATAAAAATATAAGTAAAGTGGAGGTATGGTAAATAAATAAAACGTCTTTTTATACTTACTCAAAAGGTATGGTAAATAAATAAAAATATAAATAAACTAGACGTTTCGTAAATAAATAAAACCTCTTTTTATATTTAGTCCATAACCCTCGTTCTATTTATGAAGGCTCATGAAAGAGGTTTTATTTAAGTGAATCCTATGGGCCAAATACCATATTTGTAAAAGAGGTATGGTAAATTAATAAAAATATAAATAAACGAGAGGTATGGTAAACAAATAAAACATTTTTTTATATTTACTCCATAAGTCACCTTATATTTACGAACACTCAAAAAATGGGTTATATTTAGGTGAAACCTATGGCAAAAATACTATGGGACAAATACCATGGACTAGATTGTTATTAATACCATGTAAAAAACCATTATTAACCGTAATATTAGAATTAATAAAAATAAAAATGGCACAAGGTATTGACCCATGGTATTCACCAAAATGGCACATGGTATTGACCCATGGTATTCACGTGGAATGTAGCCTATTTAAATGGGGGAATTAAACCAGCATGTAGCCTATGCTAAGATTCACTAGGACTTTACAAAGTTTTATTATTTAGTGAAAGACTCGCCAAGATCTTACAAGATTTTATAATTGACTAAAATATTCGCCATGCCTCGTGAGAGATTCGCCAAAAAATTATATAAACATATTATATTATTGATAAAATCGCCTTCCATTTTTCCTATATACCATGGAGATTCGCCCAATTATTATATTTATAAATTTAGGGGGGGTTCTTAAAATTTTCCCTGTTCTAGAGCATTTGTTCAACCATGGCTTCCAAGACTAATAACTCAACCTAGGCTAAGGAAACATGAGAACCAACAAAAACAAAGCAATTAATGTAAACCCATAATGACCATGGCTATCTAGGAAATGGCAAGGCTAGGCAATCCACTGTTGATCCAAGAAATCCTCCATGCTAATTATAGATCGCAACTAAGAAACCACATGCATGTGCCATGCATGCAAAACTAGTGAATAAACCATACATGCGACTCGATACCTGCAAGAAAATCTAATGTAGCTGTTGATGACGATGCCTTCTTGCGCTTCCCTATTCTTCCTTTGCCTTATTGCTGCAAGAATCCAAGTATGCCACACCCTCCAAGAGTGTTCCCAGAAAACTTTAAGTCTCCAAGAGTATGAAAGAGAGAGAGAATAATGAGAGAGCTCCAAAGCTAAACTAACCAAGTCTTGCCCACTGATCCTCATAAGCCTTTTTATTAATGATGCCTCTATTTTCTTCATTTTCCATTATTTTCCTTCAATTTCCTCCTCACATGAAACATGTGACCTTTCACCTTCCTTTTCTCCTAATTTCCATTATTTTCATAAATAACTTGTTTAAGGCCTTAGCCATTGCCTTTGTAATTTCCTTAGCCATAAACAACCAAATGAAAACCCCCTAGGATGTCCAGCCCACCATTCAGCTTGGAATACGTGTCCCATCATCCATGGTATTTATATATTTCTACATGGAATTTTCACCATGGTTGTTACAAAAACCATTCTGAAGACTGTCTCAAGCCAAAAGGGCTGAGCTCCAAACTCTTCAAGGATGATGTGCTGCGGTATTGTCTATTTGCATCTAATGACACAACGAAGAAGAAGAATCTAGACTCTCTCAGCTAAAGCCCAATCTGACTCAAGTAAAGACGGTCCCCAAATCTCTGAGCCATATAGAACAATGGGACATATCAAGGTGTCCATGAGGTTAATCTTGGACGAGATGTCCTGAAAGTGACGTCGAAAGCATTGTTTCTCGAGAAGGGCTAAGGATCCATATCCTTTGTTGATCTAAGAATAAAGTGATGGTCGCAAACTAAAGCAGGGACCTGAGAATTGCACCTGCAAGTAAGTATATGTGCTGGTGATCTCAATATCCTCCCCTTTAAATAGGAAGTGAAGGTTCGATGTTTTCTTCACCCCATTGAAGATCGTAAGTTGGTTTTACCCAAGTTGACTGTCAACTGTCGAAGATCACAAAACATAGCTAAGGCATTAAACTGCCTCTGTAATCCTTCTGAGGATGATGAGAAGAGGACCACATCATCAACAAAGAGTAGAATAGATATCAGAACCTGGTGAAGAAGGTAGCCATTATTGTCTTGGATATGCTCGTGTAGAAATGCCTCCGACTCATCAATATAGATCCAAAATAGTGTAGGGGACAATGGACAACCCTATTTAACCCCAATAATGTTGTGAATGAAATCAAACATCCCATGAGCCGCATGAGGATGACCAAGGACAAACTCAAATAGGCACATAATAGTTGTTATTAGGGTCGCAAAGATGCCAATATCTCCGAGTCTCTAGAGTAAGGCTTCCCTCAGAACAAAGTCGAAGGCTTTTTGAAAATCTACGAAACAAAAATATACTTTTGAAGAGTGGTGTTGTGCCTCCTCAATCACGACATAGAGGGTGAAGATGTGGTCAATGGTCTAATGAGTTGATCGAAAACCTACCTGTCCCCTAGCTTTGAGTTATTTTTTCTCAAAGTCACTAGAGAGCTTTCTATGTAGAACAATGGCATACAACTTTGGGGATAGATATTCTCACATAAATATGAGTAAAAATAATAAAATTAATTTGTAATATAAAAGTAATACTCACTTTGTAATTTTACCTTTTCTCATTTCATTTGTAAAAATAAATATGTTAGATCTTAGACTTTTGTGAACCATATTAATAAAAAATTTGTTTTTCGGATAAATATCTTAAAAATTCCATTTTAAATTATTATAAATCTACCAATTTAACGCACATCTCCCAATTTTCCAAATTAATGACACCATCACAATTAACTAATGCCCATAGTAGAAGCCACACCATCAAAATTAAGGTTGTCCCCTCCCTCAAAGGGAGAGGATGGAAGACTTTGATAAATATGTCTCTTAATGTTCAATATTTTTGCGTTTAATCTATAATCAGTTCCCACCCCTTGTGTTTTTAATAATCTAAAAGCTGGAATGCTCAATACAGACTACATCTGCTCTTGTTCACCATGCATCATTCTTTCTTAAACCCTAAACCCTACATTTTAAATCCGCCACTACCTGATTATAGAATCCTTCTTCCTAGTTATTTTTGTTCCGGTTTGATATTTTCGCAACAGATTTCATCGAAATCCTGCAATGTTAGGAAGTCTTCTGGCACTATGTTTGGTTAGAAATCGTTTATCATCGACTCATAGTTTAATAAAAATCCCAAATGCACATGGATTTGGTCGCGGGTTCGACTCCATCTATCCCACTTCTAGTATTCCGTCGTCGACTTGTGGACGATTGGATCAATGTAGAAACATGGGAGGCGGACCGAGGACGTTCCCTTGAGGGCTTAGCAAATGGCAATGGAAGATATTGCATGAGAAGAAGGCCAGACAGAAAGAAAAAATGCTCTTGCAGCAAGATAGGTAGGTTTACTTGGCCCAAATTAGGTCCCAGCTTAGAGGTAAGATACTAAAAATTGATGATGATAACACTCATAATATTAACATCCCCAAACAAGATCCTTCACATGGTCCCATGACCCCGAAGGATCAAATTGCTGCACTTTCTGATAGATTTATGAAGATGGGTGCTGAAGATCTGTGGAATGAAGACGATGGACCATTGACTAGCAATCCATCCCCACCACCACCATCTGCTCATGGCGAACACTGTAGAAGTTCATAGATGGAATAAGGAGAAAGCATCTTTGAAGGGGAGCGTTAAAGACAGTTAGAGAAAGTATGGCTCAGGGTCGATTTTATTTCCTAAAGTTTTCATAGCCTGCTCTGGAAGGAGCACGGGAGTGGACAGAGGTAGGAGGTTTGGCGACGAGGAATACAATGGTAAGAGGAGGAGCAGGGAATTTGGGAGCGAGCAAAGATTTAGTGGTGATAACGATGAATACAGTGATAAGAAAAGGAGTGGGGGAATTGACAAAGACTGAAAATTTATTAATGATAAGGAGGAATACAGTGATGGGAGAAGGAGCAGGGGATTCGACAGAGATTGAAAATTTAGTGACGATAAGGAGGAATACAGTGACGGAAGAAATAGCAGGAGATTTGACAGAGAAGAAAAAATTAGCGACAATAAGGATCAATCTAGTGATCGAAGAAGGAGCAGGGGATTTGACAGAGAAGGAAAAATTAGCGACATTAAAGAGAAATCCAGTGATCGGAGAAGGAGCAGGGGACCAGCCAAGGACCAGAGATTTGGCAACAATTTTGAGGATTACAGTGATCAGAGAAGGAATATGGGATTCTCCAGAGATAAAAGATTTGACAACGATATTAAGGAATTCATTGATCAGATAAGGAACAGGGTGTTTGATAGAGATGGAAGACTTAGTGACAATAACAAGGAATACAGTGGTCAAAGGAGCAGGGGAATTGGCCTAGATAGAAGATTTAGCGAGGAAGTGAACGACAAGCAGCGAAGGGGCTAGATAAATGAAGAGTTTGATGGCAGTGATGGGGAATCAGAGTAGAGTGATGCTAGGAGCACTGTTGCACCAAAGAGCCTGATTGACGATGAAATGGAGTTGGATAGTATAATTGATGAGGAGATGACAGTTGGCCTCAAATTTCAAAACGAGTTGTTGAATTCAAGGGATTTTCATGAGGGTAACAATAGGGATTTTAGAGGCCCTAAACTTGGTAGAATGGGACAATCCAGATCAAAGAGAATATCTCTAGTGGATTCTAATGAGGATGATGATGATAATGATGGTGAGGTAGGCTTTAGAAACTCCAAAGATGGTAGGAATGGTGGGAATGTATCAAGTTTTTTTGGTGGAAATGGAGAGTTTAGATCAAAGAGAAGATGGTCGGTCGATTCTGTAATCGACGATGACCAGGGAGGCTTTAGAAACCCCAAAGTTGGTAGGTTTGGTGGGCCTGTATCATCTTTTTCTAGTAGAAAGGGAGAGTCCAGATCAAAGAGAAGATCTTTGGTAGATTCTGATGAAGAGGTAGGCTTTAGGAACACTAAAGCTGGTAGGTTTGGTGCGTCTGTACCAATATTTTCTTGTTCAAACTTAAAGAGGCAATCTACGAGAGGTATTGATAAGGCTAGCGAGAGGGAATTTGGATGGGTTGGAGCTGGTAGAAGGGGGAGATCCTTGTCATATTACATAGGATCAAAGAGGAAGATATTACGAAACATTGATGTGGATCAAAAAATAGAATTTAGACTTAAAATCAGTAGAATGGAAGATTCTATGCCAATTTCTTCTAGTTTGAGTTTAAAAAGAGAATTTTTCATAGGTTGTGATGAGGAGGAAGTGGATGACAGGTTTAGACAGCCCAGGGATGAAGCTAATATGCCAGGGTTTAGTTTGAGGTCGAAATCACCTAATACCCAGTAGCAACAACAAAAACTTCGATCCAGTAGCAATTGAATGCCCAGGGTCCAATTGAATGCTCACTGACTCTAAGAGATCTGAAACTCCTGTAAACCAACATCTGGCTCGACCCAAGGGAGTAGAACAAGCAGTAGTCTCAGAAGAGCAATATGCCAAGTAAGGATATCGGTCCCTACTCTTTATTGAGTCTACAAAGCCCTGAACACGATGTAAGAATGAAACTGTAACACCCTCCGGGGTAAATGTGCATATAAACAACATAATAGGAACAAAAATACAATAAACATATGAGCCATCAAAATCCATATATATATTATTACATTTTCACATGAAAATCAAGGGAATTATTTTTTCATTAATAAATGCAATGAACCAACCAGAGATGGGACTAGCACGTTCCACCCGACCATAGATTGGCTAAGCCAAGTATCTCTTCAACCAATCACCTTTGTGCCATATTCCAAGAATGAATGTAGGATCTGAGAGAACACATCAATCAAAACTCATCAAGGGCTTCCAGAGGCCACCCACCTAAACCCATCAAACAGTGATTCCACCTCACGGTCGGACATCACCAAAAAACCATCATCAGATTGGTCTCCATCCAAGCCTTCCAGGACTTCCAGAGCGTTTGTCCAACCAAGGATTCCAGAACTAGTAACTCAACCCACAACTTATACAGGGCTTCCAGTGCGTTTGTCCAACCGATGCTTCCAGAATTAGTAACTCAACCCACAACTTATATAGGGCTTCTAGAGTATTTGTCCAACCAAGGCCTCTAAGACTAGTAACTCAACCCACCAAGGGCTTCCATAGCATTTGTCCAACCAAGGCTTCCAGGACTAGTAACTCAACCCACAACTTATATAGGGCTTCTAGAGTATTTGTCCAACCAAGGCCTCTAAGACTAGTAACTCAACCCACCAAGGGCTTCCATAGCATTTGTCCAACCAAGGCTTCCAGGACTAGTAACTCAACCCAAGATGTTACAGGGCTTCCAGAGCATTTGTTCAACTAGGGCTTCTAGGACTAATAACTGAACCAAAGCTATTACAGGGCTTCTAGAGCGTTTGGTCAACTAAGGTTTCTAGGACTAATAACTCAACCCAAGCTAAGGAAACATGAGAACCAAAAAAAACAAAGCAATGAAAGTAAACCCACAATCACCATGGCTATCCAGGAAATGGAAAGTCTAGGCAAGCCATAGTTGATCCAGGCAATCCTCCATGCCAATTACATATCATAAGAAAGAAAGCACATGCATGTGCCATGCATGCCAAAACTAGTGAATAAATCATACATGCAACTCGATACCTACAAGCAAATTTGATGTAGTTGTTGATGTTGATGCCTTATTGCGCTTTCCTATTCTTCCTTTGCCTTATTGCTCCAAAAATCCAAGTATGCGACACCCTCCAAGAGTGTTCCAAGAAAAATCTAAGTCTCCAAGAGTATGAGAGAGAGAGAATAATGAGAGAGTTCCAAAGCTAAACTAACCAAGTCTTGCCCATTTATCCTCATAAGCCTTTTTATTAATGAGGCCTCTATTTTCTTCATTTTCCATTATTTTCCTTCAATTTCCTCCTCACATGCAACATGTGACCTTTCACCTTCATTTTCTCCTAATTTCCATTATTTTCATAAATAAATGTGTCAAAATACCTTTTTGCCTCTTTAATGCCTTAGCCATTGCCTTTGCCAATTTGTTTAGCCACAAACAACCAAATGAACACCCCCTACGATGTCCTTCCCACCATTCAGCTTGGAATACGTGTCCCATCATCCGTGGTATTTATATATTTTTACATGTAACTTTCACTAGGGCTATTAAAAAAACCATTCTGAAGTCTGTCTCAAGCCAAAAGAGCTGAGCTCCAAACTATGCAAGGATGATGTGCTGTTGTACTGTCTATTTTCATCTAATTACGCGACAAAGAAGAAGAATCTGAACTCTCTCAGCTAAAGCCAAATCTAACTCAAGTAAAGATGGTCCCCAAATCTTTGAGCCATATAGAACAATGGGACAAATCAAGGTGTCCATGAGGTTCATTTTGGACGAGATGTCCTGGAAGTGACGTCGAAAGCACTGTTTCTTGAGAAGGGCTAAGGATCCATATCCTTTGTTGATCTAAGGCTGAAGTGCTGGTCGCAAATTGAAGCAGGGACCTGAGAATTACACACCCAAGTAAGTATATGTGCAGGTGATCTCAATATCCTCCCCTTTAAATAGGAAGTGAGGGTTCGATGTTTTCTTCACCGCATTGAAGATCGTAATTTTGTTTTACCCAAGTTGACCGTCAACTGTTGAAGATCACAAAATAGAGCTAAGGCATTCAACTGCCTCTGTAATCCTTTTGAGGATGAGGAGAGGAGGACCACATCGTCAACAAAGAGTAGAATATATATCGGAACCTAGTGAAGAAGGTAGCCATTAGTGTCCTGTATATGCTCGTGTAGAAATGCCTCCGACTCATCAATATAGATGCCAAATAGTGTAGGGGACAATGGACAACCCTGTTTAACCCAAATAGTGTTGCGAATGAAATCAGACATCCCATAAGCCGCACGAAGACAACCAAGGACAAACTCATATAGGAACATAATAGTTGTTATTAGGGTTGCAAACATGCCAATATCTCTGAGTCTCTGGAGTAAGGCTTCCCTCAGAACAGAGTCGCAAGCTTTTTGAAAATATACAAAACAACAATAGACTTTTGAAGAGCGGTGCTATGCCTCCTCAATCATGACACAGAGGGTGAAGATGTGGTCAATGGTCTGATGAGTCGATCGAAAACCTGCCTGTCCCCTAGCTCTGAGTTATTTTTGCCCAAGGTCACTAGAGAGCTTCCTATGTAGAACAATGGTATACAACTTCGTGGATAGATATTCTCACATAAATATGAGTAAAAATAATAAAATTAATTTGTGATATAAAAGTAATACTCACTTTGTAATTTTACCTTTTCTCATTTCATTTGTAAAAATAAATATGTTATATCTTAGACTTTTGTGAACCATATTAATAACAAATTTGTTTTTCGGATAAATATCTTAAAAACTCCCTTTTAAATTATTATAAATCTGCCAATTTAATGCACATCTCCCAATTTGCCAAATTAATGACACCATCACAATTAACTAACGCCCAAAGTAGAAGCCACACCGTCAAAATTAAGGTTGTCCTCTCCCTCAAAAGGAGAGGATGGAAGGCTTTGATAAATATGTCTCTTAATTAGGCCGATAGGCCTTATTTTGAATCAGTTAATCGTCTACACTTTTGTTTTTTGTTTGACAATTGGCACACAATTTGTAAAACACATATGTGGTTGGGCTTTAAACACCCATCTCCTTTGCTACACCTATTTTCTAGACGTATCTATGTATTGCCCGAGTTTACTTGCTACACGTATCTATGTATTGCCCGAGTTTACTCTATAGTTTCATTTGTCCACATTTACACCATGAGGGCTTGATTTTCAGAAGAGTATCTCTATTTTCGGCAAGTTAAATCACTCTGCCAGCGAATTTTCTGGTGCACGACCTCTGTCCTCGTATGAAAAATGGAGGCCGAGCAAGGTTTGAACGTGTTGTGGGTTCGCTTTCCATATCATCCATGAGACCTGTCAGAGAGAAGAAGACCATGTAAAGGTTGACGTAGGGCTTGCTCCGAGATGTTTCAGGCTTCACTTCCACAATTTCTTTGTTGAGGTAAATTCACCTCAACTATTCTTCTTAAATTAACCTTTAATGATGCATGATTCTCACTCACTCTCGAACTAATTACTGAAGACACTTGTTTTTGTTTCTTCGCCTTCATCTAATTGTAGGGTTGTGATGGATCGATGTTGATCAGTGGCCCATCTACAGAGAGAAATGCACCTCCAAATATTGGGTTGAGAGTATTTGAAGCCCTTGACAAGGCCAAGACAAAAATTGAAGCAGAATGCCCAAGAGTTGTTTCATGTGCTGATACACTTGCCATTGCAGCACGCAATGCTGTAGTACTTGTAACTATCACATTTGTCATTCCCAGAACCCTAAGAATTATGGGAGCAAGCCCTATGTCTGCCTTTACGACCAGTCATCTCCAGATTGATACTCTTGGGTTCGCTTTCCCTATCTTCCATTAGAAATTTGAAACGACAGGAGCTTTAAACAGACGGAAGACAAAATCTGTTTATCAAATCATAGAAAATAACAGATGATCATCAGGCTAAACATGGAAGGAGATGCGTTCTTGTGGATATCGAGGAGCCAATTCTGAAGAAAATTTAATTAATAAAAATGGTAGCAGTAAAAAATTCGTAATGAACAAGGTCACATGGAAGACAGATGCCTGCAAAAGTGATGATCAATTCAAAGGACGATTTAGTGGTTGCTGCTAGAGGAGACCAATTAAAGCAGTCATCGCCAGAGGCTTTGAAGAAAATTGAAATTTTTTCCTTGAAGACGTTATTTCCTTCTTCAGGGTTTGTATATAGATTTATATATTTTTCTATTGCTACAATTTGCCAACAATTTTCTCATGTAACCCGTTTGATTTTGAGTTTTATTGTTAACTTCCGCAGGGTAATCGTGTCATTGGAAGTTGTGTAATTTACAACTATGGTTGTTATTAGTGTTTAGTCACTATTGTCATATCCTTTTTTATACTTTGTATATATATATATATATATATATATATATATATATATATATATATATATATATATATTATATATATATATATATATATATATATATATTCATTCTCTTAAAAAAATCTATTTGTGGTTCATACAAGTACAATTTTCTCATATAAATCGTTTTATTTTGAGATTTTTTGTTAACTTCCGTAGGGTAATCGTGTCATTGGAAGCTATCTAATTTACAATTATGGTTGTTGTTAGTCTTTAGTCACGATTGTCATATCCTTGTTTATACTTTATATATATATATATATATATATATATATATATATATAGATATATATTCATTCTCTGTTAAAAATTTTCTATTTGTGATTCATACAAGTATAGGTTTGATATCAGACACCTACATTGACATTGCTAGTCTCTAGCAATAAATTTTATTTGTTTCTTCACTTTTACAGATTGACATCTTATGTTCTCACTCCCTCCAAATGTTTCCATGGAATACCATTATAAATTGAACCTAATCAAATTTGAGCTTTCTTTATTTTATAGTTTCAGAACCCTATAGAGTTATATCTTGTAAAGTTTGATAATTATTCGACAATTAGCTTGTAAAAGAACCACTCTTCTATGTAGGATAAAATAGTCTTATTCGAGAAGAAAAATGATCTATGTATATATTTTCCTTTATGCCAAAAGTTTTTGTTTTTACTCCTTTATGCCAAAAGTTTTTGTTTTTACTCTATCCATTAGGGTTAATAATGTACTCGTTATCACTCTAGCTATACGTGTAGCTAACACCAATTAAAGCAGTCGTCGCTAGAGGCTTTGAAGAAAACGTGGAAAGCTAAAAGTTTGAAGTCCAGACCTCTCGCCTTATCCATAATTTTGGTATGGAAAATGGTATTATTGATAATTATGGTATGGAAACGTATACTATTAAGTGAATTAGCATATTAAATTATTGGGTATTATTAATAGTTGAAATATTTCATTAGGACTTAAATGTGTTAGTGAGGCAAAGGAATTTGGATGAATATAATCATAATAATGATTTTTTATATATCAACAATTAACATATATTAAAAAAATTAATATTTTTTTAAGAAATTGACTTTTAAAATATATTATAATTTATTTTCCAATTTTTAGATTAAAAAAACCATATTTTTATTTTTTATTTTTAAAATGTATTGCTTACATTTATCTCTATCTTTATCTTTATTTTATTTTAAATATGAATTATTTATTTTTAATTTGGAGTTTTTTTTTTTGGAAATTGACTTTTAAATATATTATAATTTATTTTCCAATTTTTTAAATTAAAAAAACAACATATATATATATATATATATATATATATATATATATATATATATATTTAAATGTATTGCTTACATTTATCTCTATCTTTATCTTTATTTTATTTTAAATATGAATTATTTATTTTTATTTTTATTTTATTTTAAATATGAATTATTTATTTTTAATTTGGAGTTTTTGGTTTTTATTTTTATTTTCATTGGATGGTAATAATATCCTTTATCTTTATTTTATTTTAAATATGAATTATTTATTTTTAATTTGGAGTTTTTTTTGGGAAATAATATCAAAGTCAAGAGTTTGAAAATGGTTTAATTTAAATTCAAAAAGAGAGAATGACATTAATAAATTTGTGGGCGATTTTTATAGTTTGATCCATAGATATTGATTTTCAATGCTATGTTTCTGCTATGTTTCTCATGATGTTGTAATTTTAATGGAGTTGTCTTTAGTGCGACTTTTTGGACTTTCCGGAATCCAGCAGACAAATTTGAGGTGAAATCTTTATTTGTGTTATTTAAATTGGTTTTTTTACTGTATATATGGATTCAACACCCTGAAAAACCCCAACGACACTTTTATTGTGTAGGGATTACCCATTGGAAAAGCTTCCAAAATGTCTCACTAAAGACAACTCAAATTTTAATTTTGAAAATAGACTTGTGTTATAATAAGTAATTTTAATTTTAATTTTAAAAAATAAATGACATGCTATTAATACTATTTCTCAATATGAAATTTAATTTTAAATTTTATTAATAATATAAAAATATTATTAACACTATTATCAATTTTACAAAATAATAAATAAATATCTATTTTTTTAATTAAAAAAAAAAAACTTTCTAATCAATCACAATTAAAACAATATTATTCAAAAATATTAAAACACTTCTAAATATTTATTAAACCAATATATCTTTTTATATATTCATTTAAAATATCAAAAGTAGAAATATCACGTCAAGAAAACAATACATGTTATTGGGCCTTATACTTAAGAGCATGTGTTTCCTCCTAAGAGGTCACAGGCTCAAAAGCTGAGCGACCATTTGAATTTGTTGTTGGCTTGACTGTGATCTTAAAAATAGATAATAATAATATTAATTAACTAAATTACTTAAAATAATAATAATAATTAACTAAATTACTTAAAATTTCTCATATTTTTATCGGATGAAAATTGTTTCCCCCTTTTAAATTATGAAGCATGATCCATCTCTTGACCATATTTTTTTAGGCTAAGAAATTTCCTTATTTCCTTCAATTATGCACCACTTCAAGAATTGAAACTTAGGTTCAACATTATGTTTAATCTTTATTGGTTCTTGTTGTACTAAGGCCAAACCCAACTACTTCCTACAATGCTTGTCAACCCACTTTTTTGTGCAACCAGAATTATATTTATGTTTTGCAAAGATAATATGTAAATTAAGTAAAAAGATCGGATAATTATCTATATTTGTTACCTTGAGAAATCGACATAAATGAGTATAAAGATATACAAAAAGATTTGGAGATATATAAAATTTTAAAAACATTAAAAAAATACAATAAATAACTTAAATTTAATATATCAATTATTATTTGTTTAATTATGAAAACCAAATACAATTTTTTAATTTAAAAATATTATCGACATCTCTTTGCACCTTTTGGGGCAATAGGTAGTGTTAACTCTTTTTGCGTTTAATCTACAATCAGTTCTCGCCCCTCGTGTTCTTAATAATTGAAAAGCCGAAATGCTCAATACAGACCACGTCTGCTCTTGTTCACCATGCAACATTATTTCTTAAACCCTAAACCCTACATTTTAAATCTGCCACTATCTGATTATAGAATCCTTCTTCTTGGTTATTTTTGTTTTGGTTTGATATTTTCGCAATAGATTTCATCAAAATCCTGTAATGTCAGGAAGTCTTCTGGCACTATGTTTGGTTAGAAATCGCTTATCATTGACTCACAGTTTAATAAAAAGCCCAAATGCACATGGATTTGGTCGCGGGTCGGACTCCATCTATCCCACTTCTAGTATTTCGTCATCAACTTGTGGACGATTGGAGAAATGTCGGAACATGGGAAGTGGACTGAGGACATTCCCAGGAGGGCTCAACAAATGGTAATGGAAGAGATTGCACGAGAAGAAGGCCAGACAGAAAGAAAAAACGCTCTTGCAGCAAGATAGGTAGGTTTACTTGGCCTGAATTAGGTCCCAACTTAGAGGTAAGATATTAAAAAACAGTGATGATAACACTTATAATATTAACTTCACTAAACAAGATCCTTCACATGGTCCAATGACCCCCAAGGATCAAATTGCTGCACTTTCTGATAGATTTATGAAGATGGGTGCCGAAGATATGTGGAATGAAGACAATGGACCGCAGACTAGTGATCCATTCTCGCCACCACCATCTGCTCATGGCGATGGAGCTGAAAACACTACAGAAGTTCATAGATGGCATAAGGAGAAAGAGTATTTGAAGGGAAGCGTTAAAGAAAATCAAAGAAAGTATGGCTTAGGGTCGATTTTATTTTCCAACCAACAATTTATACAGGGCTTCCAGAGCGTTTGTCCAACCAAGGCTTCCAGAACTAGTAACTCAACCCACAACTTATACAGGGCTTCTAGAATGTTTGTCCAACCAAGGCTTCCAAGACTAGTAACTCAACCCACCAAGGGCTTCCATAGCGTTTGTCCAAGCAGGGCTTCCAGGACTAGTAACTCAACCCAAGATGTTATGAGGCTTCCAGAGCGTTTGTTCAACCAGGGCATCCAGGAGTAGTAACTCAACCAAAGCTATTACAAGGCTTCTAGAATGTTTGTTCAACCAGGGCTTCCAGGACTAATAACTCAACCCAGGTTAAGGAAACATGAGAACCAACAAAAACAAAGCAATGAAAGTAAACCCACAATCACCATGGCTATCTAGGAAATGACAGGGCTAGGCAATCCACTGTCAATCCAGGCAATCCTCCATGCCAATGATAGATCACAACTAAGAAACCACATGCATGTGCAACTTGATACCTACAAGCAAATCTGATGTAGTTGTTGATGCCGATGCCTTCTTGCGCTTTCCTGTTCTTCCTTTGCCTTATTGCTCCAAGAATCCAAGTATGCAACACCCTCCAAGAGTGTTCCAAGAAAACTCTAAGTCTCCAAGTGTATGAGAGAGAGAGAGAGAATAATGAGAGAGCTCCAAATCTAAACTAACCAAGTCTTGCCCACTGATCCTCATAAGCCTTTTTATTAATGAGGCCTCTATTTTCTTCATTTTCCATTATTTTCCTTCAGTTTCCTCCTCACATGCAACATGTGACCTTTTACCTTCCTTTTCTCCTAATTTCCATTATTTTCATAAATAAACGTTGAAAATAGCAACAAGGAATGAAAAAAATAAAAATGCTAAAAATAGTATTGCTATAGATAGCATTTCAGGATAGATTCCAATTTTAATTAGTCCCTGAATTAAAATTGAGAATTAAAGTTCGAATTTAGTCTCACTAGCTGTTTGAAAATTAATTAATTAATTCATATTGAGTTAATTAGTTGGAGAAAATCAAACATGAAGTCTATGTGAAGACATGTAACAATTATTTCTTTGATTGAGGAAGTTATCCCTTAATTAAGGAGATAAGGATGAGTTGTAATTAGTTAGCTCAGTTAACTGAGTTAAGTCCAGTTAAATTAGTTCCAAATAGTTGGATGAACTAATTGTGAGTTCAGTCAGTTAATGCATGCATGCATGCATGTAACTAGTGTTCTCTAGATAACTGAATATTCTCTCATAAATAACTCATGCATGTTAGTTCAGAGAAAGACCCAGTTGAGATTAAAGGAAGGGACAATGTACTATCCATTGGAGGAATTTTCCTATATAGGAAACTCATCCATGCAGAAGGAATTATCTCCTTCAGGATTGTGCATTTATTTCAGAGGACAGTGTTGTGTGTGAGAGGAGAATTCACATAGGTTGCAGCCAGAGGACCTAGGAGAAACTATGCAAGGAAATAGGAGGCTTGGAGGACTGAAGGAAGGCATATGTGTTGTCTATTCTGTCTATGAATAGCAGTGAGGGATTGTAATGAGAGCTAGATAGGTTGTGAGCTAAAGCTTTGTTTAATCTTGAGATATTTTCACTTGTATGATAATACAGATTTCGGGGTTTTTAGCTGAGGCTTTCCCAGAGTATGCTTCTGCATTTCATGTGTGGTTGTTTTCTTCTTCATCTGTTATATGTGACCTTTCACCTTCCTTTTCTCCTAATTTCCATTATTTTCATAAATAAATGTGTCAAAATACCTTTTTGCCTCTTTAATGCCTTAGACATTGTCTTTGCCAATTTCCTTAGCCATAAACAACAAAATGAACACCTCATATGATGTCCTGCCCACCATTTAGCTTGGAATATGTGTCCCATCATCCATGGTATTTATATATTTTTACGTGGAATTTTCACCAAGGTTGTTACAAAAACCATTCTGAAGACCGTCTCAAGCCGAAAGGGATGAGGTCCAAACTCTACAAGGATGATGTGCTGTGTTACTGTTTGTTTTCATCTAATGATGTGACGGAGAAGAAGAATCTAGACTCTCTCAGCTAAAGCCCAATCTAACTCAAGTAAAGATGGTCCCCAAATCTCTTAGCCATACAGAACAATGGGACATATCAAGGTGTCCATGAAATTCATCTTGGATGAGATGTACTGGAAGTGACATCGAAAGCACTGTTTCTCGAGAAGGGCTAAGGATCCATATTCTTTGTTGATCTAAGGCTGAAGTGTTGGTTGCAAACTGAAGCAGGGACCTGAGAATTGCACCCCCAAGTAAGTATACATGCTGGTGATCTCAATATCCTCCCCTTTAAATAGGAAGTGAAGGTTCGAGGTTTTCTTCACCCCATTGAAGATCATAAGTTGGTTTTACCCAGGTTGACCGTCAACTGTTGAAGATCACAAAACAGAGCTAAGGCATTCAACTGCCTCTGTAATCCTTCTAAGGATGAGGAGAGGAGGACCACATTGTTAACAAAGAGTAGAATAGATATTGGAACCTAGTGAAGAAGGCAACTATCAATGTCCTGGATATGCTCGTGCCCTCCGACTCATCAATATAGATCCCAAATAGTGTAGGGGGCGATTGACAACCCTGTTTAACCCCAATAGTGTTGCGAATGAAATCAGACATCCCATGAACCACGCGAAGAAGACCAACGAAAAAATCATATAGGCACATAATATCTGTTATTAGGGTCGCAAAGATGCCAATATCTCCGAGTCTCTGGAGTAAGGCTTCCCTTAGAACAATGTCGAAATCTTTTTGAAAATCTACGAAACAACAATAGAATTTCGAAGAGTGGTGCTGTGCCTCCTCAATCACGACGCAAAGGGTGAAGATGTGGTCAATGGTCTGATGAGTCAATCAAAAACCTGCCTATTCCCTAGCTCTGAGTTACTTTTTCTCAATGTCACTAGAGAGCTTCCTATGTAGAACAATGGAATACAACTTCGGGGATAGATATTCTCACATAAATATGAGTAAAAATAATAAAATTAATTTGTAATATAAAAGTAATACTCACTTTGTAATTTTACCTTTTCTCACTTCATTTGTAAAAATAAATATTTTAGATCTTAAACTTTTGTGAACCATATTAATAACAAATTTGTTTTTCAGATAAATATTTAAAAAAAATCCTTTTTAAATATTATAAATCTGCCAATTTAACGCACATCTCCCAATTTGCCGAATTAATGACACCATCACAATTAACTAACGCCCAAAGTAGAAGCCACTAAAATCAAAATTAAGGTTGTCCCCTCCCTCAAAAGGAGAGGATGGAAGGCTTTGATAAATATGTCTCTTAATGTTAACTCTTTTTGCGTTTAATCTATAATCGGTTCCCACCCCTTGTGTTCTTAATAATCGAAAAGTTGGAATGCTCAATACAGACCACGTCTACTCTCGTTCACCATGCAACATTCTTTCTTAAACCCTAAACCCTACATTTTAAATCTGCCACTACCTGATTATAGAATCCTTCTTCATGGTTATTTTTGTTCCTGTTTGATATTTTCGCAGCAGATTTCATCGAAATCCTGCAATCTCAGGAAGTCTTCTGGCACTATGTTTGGTTAGAAATAATTTATTATCGACTTGTCGACGATTGGAGCAATGTCAGAACATGGGAGGTGGGCTGAGGACATTCCCGGGAAGGCTCAACAAATGGCAATGGAAGAGATTGCATGAGAAGAAGGCCAGACAAAAATAAAAAACGCTCTTGTAGCAAGATAGGCAGGTTTACTTGGCCCGAATTAGGTCCCGGCTTAGAGGTAACATACTAAAAAATGATGATGATAACACTCGTAATATTAACGTTACCAAACAAGATCCTTCACATAGTCCCATGACCCCCAAGGATCAAATTGTTGCACTTTCTGATAGATTTATGAAGATGGGTGCTGAAGATCTGTGGAATGAAGACGATGGACCGCTGACTTGCGATCCATCCCCACCACCACCATCTGCTGATGGTGATGGAGAAGAAAACACTGTAGAAGTTCATAGATGGAATGAGGAGAAAGAGTCTTTGAAAGGGAGCATTAAAGACAGTGAGAGAAAGTATTGCTCAGGGTTGATTTTATTTTCCACAGGTTTCACAGCCCGCTCTGGAAGGAGCATGAGAGTGGACAGAGGTAGGAGGTTTAGCGATGAGGAATACAGTGGTCAGAGGAGGAGCAGAGAATTTGGGAGGGAGCAAAGATTTAGTGGCGATAATGATGAATATAGTGATAAGAAAAGGAGCGGGGGAATTGACAGAGACTAAAAATTTAGTAACGATAAGGAGGAATACAGTGATGGGAGAAGGAGTAGGGGATTCGACAGAGATCGAAAATTTAGTGACGATAAGGAGGAACAAAGTGAGGGAAGAGATAGCAGGAGATTTGATAGAGAAGAAAAAATTAGCGACAATAACGATCAATCTAGTGATCAAAGAAGGAGTAGGGGATTTGACAGAGAAGGAAAAATTAGCGACATTAAAGAGCAATCTAGTGATCAGAGAAGGAGCAGGGGACCAGCCAAGGACTAGAGATTTGGCAATGATTTTGAGGATTACAGTGATCAGAGAAGGAACAGGGGATTCTCCAGAGATAAAAGATTTGACAACGATATTGAGGAATTCATTGATCAGACAAGGAATAGGGGGTTTGATAGAGATGGAAGACTTAGTGACAATAACAAGGAATACAGTGGTCAAAGGAGCAGGGGAATTGGCCTAGATAGAAGATTTAGTGAGGAAGTGAACGACAAGCAGTGAAGGGGCCAGATAAACAAAGAGTTTGATGGTAGTGATGGGGAATCAGAGCAGAGTGATGCTAGGAGCACTACTGTGCCAAAGACACTGATTGACGATGAAATGGAGTTGGATAGTATAATTGATGAGGAGATGACAATTTGCCTCAAATTTCAAAACGAGTTGTTGAATTCAAGGGATTTTCACGAGGGTATCAATAGGGATTTTAGAGGTCCTAAACCTGGTAGAATTGGACACTCCAGATCAAAGAGAATATCTTTGGTGGATTCTGACGAGGATGATGACGATAATGAAGGCGAGGTAGGCTTTAGAAACTCCAAAGATGGGAGGAATGGTGGGCCTGCATAAGCTTTTTCTGGTAGAAATGGAGAGTCCAGATCAAAGAGAAGATGGTCGGTCGATTCTGTAATAGAAGACCAGGGAGGCTTTAGAAACCCCAAAGTTGGCAGGTTTGGTGGGCTTCTATCATCTTTCTCTGGTAGAAAGGGAGAGTCCAGATCAAAGAGAAGATCTTTGGTAGATTCTGATGAAGAGGTAGGCTTTAGGAACACTAAAGCTGGTAGGTTTGGTGCATCTGTACCAGTCTTTTCTGGTTCAAACTTAAAGAGGAAATCTATTAGAGGTCTTGATAAGGCTGGCGAGAGGGAATTTGGATGGGCTGGAGCTGGTAGAAGGGGGAGATCCTTGTCATATTACATAGGATCAAAGAGGAAGATATTACGAAACATTGATGTGGATCAAAAGACAGAATTTAGACTTAAAATCAGTAGAATGGAAGATTCTATGCCAATTTCTTCCAGTTTGAGTTTAAAAAGAGAAATTTTCACAGGTTTTGATGAGGAGGAAGTGGATGACAGGTTTAGATAGCCTAGGGATGAAGCCGGTATGCCAGGGTTTAGTTTGAGGTCGAAATCACCTAATACTCAGTAGCAACAGCAGAAACTTCGATCCAGTAGCAACTGAATGCCCGCTGACTCTAAGAGATTTGAAACTCCTGTAAACCAACATCTGGCTCGACCCAAGGGAGTAGAACGAGCAGTAGTCTCAGAAGAGAAATATGCCAAGTAAGGATATCGGTCCCTACTCTTTATTGAGTCTGCAAAGCCCTGAACACTATGTAAGGATGAAACTATAACACCCTCTGGGGTAAATGTGCATATAAACAACATAATAGGAACAAAAATACAATAAACATATGAGCCATCAAAATCCATATATACATCAGTACATTTTCACATGAAAATCAAGGGAATGATTTTTTCATTAATAAATGCAATGAAGCAACCGGAGATGGTACTACCACATTCCACCCGACCATAGATTGGTTGAGCCAAGTATCTCTTTAGCCAATCACCTCTATGCCATATTCCATGAATGAATGTGGGATCTCAGAGAACACATCAATCAAAACTCATCCATGGCTTCCAGAGGCCACCCATCTCAACCCATCAAAAAGTGATTCCACCTCACGGTTGGACATCACCAAAAAACCATCATCAGAGATGTCTCCATCCAAGCCTTCTAGGGCTTTCGGAGCATTTTTCCAACCAAGGCTTCTAGAACTAGTAACTCAACCCACAACTTATACAGGGCTTCTAGAGCGTTTGTCCAACCAAGACTTCTAGAACTAGCAACTCAACCCACAACTTATACAAGGCTTCCAGAGAGTTTGTCTAACCAAGGCTTTCAAGACTAGTAACTCAACCCACCAAGGGCTTCCATAGCGTTTATCCAAGCAGGGCTTCCAAGACTAGTAACTCAACCCAAGATGTTATAGGGCTTCAAGAGTTTTTGTTCAACTAGGGCTTCCAGGACTAGTAACTCAACCAAAGTTTCTATAGTGCTTCCAGAGCGTTTGTTCAACCAGGGCTTCCAGGACTAATAACTCAACCTAGGCTAAGGAAACATGAGAACCAACAAAAACAAAGCAATGAAAGTAAACCCATAATCACCTTGGCTATCGAGGAAATGGAAAGGCTAGGAAATCCACTGTCAATCTAGGAAATCCTCCATGCCAATGATAGATTGCAACCAAGAAACCACATGCATGCCAAAACTAGTGAATAAATCATACATGCAACTCGATACCTGAAAGCAAATTTGATGTAGTTTTTGATGTCAATTCCTTCTTGCGCTTTCCTGTTCTTCCTTTGCCTTATTGCTCTAAGAATACAAGTATGCCACACCCTCAAAGAGTGTTCCAAGAAAACTCTAGGTCTCCAAGAGTATGAGAGAGAGAGAATAATGAGAGAGCTCCAAAGCTAAACTAGCCAAGTCTTGCCCACTGATCCTCATAAGCCTTTTTATTAATGAGGCCTTTATTTTCTTCATTTTCCATTATTTTCCTTCAATTTCCTCCTCACATGCAACATGTGACCTTTCACCTTCATTTTCTCCTAATTTCCATTATTTTCATAAATAAATGTGTCAAAATACCTTTTTGCCTCTTTAATGCCTTAGCCATTGCCTTTGCCAATTTCCTTAGCCATAAACAACCAAATGAACACCCCCTAGGATGTCCTGCCCACCATTCAGCTTGGAATACGTGTCCCATCATTCGTGGTATTTATATATTTTTACATGTAATTTTCACCAGGGCTGTTACAGAAACCATTCTGAAGTCTGTCTCAAGCCGAAAGGGCTGAGCTCCAAACTCTGCAAGGATGATGTGCTACGGTATTGTCTGTTTGCATCTAATGATGTGATGGAGAAGAATAATCTGGACTCTCTCAGCTAAAGCTCAATCTGACTCAAGTAAAGACGGTCCCAAAATCTTTGAGCCATATAGAACAATGGGATAGATCAAGGTGTCCATGAGGTTCATATTGGACGAGATGTCTTGGAAGTGACGTCGAAAGCACTGTTTCTCGAGAAGGGCTAATGATACATATCCTTTGTTGATCTAAGGCTGAAGTGTTGGTCGCAATATGAAGCAGGGACCTGAGAATTGCACCCCCAAGTAAGTATACGTATTGGTGATCTCAATATCCTCCCTTTAAATAGGAAGTGAAGGTTCAAGGTTTTCTTCACCTCATTGAAGATTGTAAGTTGGTTTTACCCAAGTTAATCGTCAACTATTGAAGATCACAAAACAGAGCTAAGGCATTCAACTGCCTCTGTAATCCTTCTGAGGATGAGGAGAGGAGGACCACATTGTCAACAAAGAGTAGAATAGATATCGGAGCTTGTTGAAGAAGGCAACCATCAGTGTCCTGGATATGCTCGTGTAGAAATGCCTCCAACTCATTAATATAGATCCCAAATGGTGTAGGGGACAATGGACAACCCTGTTTAACCCAAATAGTGTTGTGAATGAAATCAGACATCCCATGAGCCGCGTGAAGATGACCAAGGACAAACTCATATAGGCACATAATAACTATTATTAGGGTCGCAAACATGCCAATATCTCCGAGTCTTTGGAGTAAGGCTTCCCTCACAACATAGTCGAAAGCTTTTTGGAAATCTACGAAACAACAATAGACTTTCGAAGAGCGGTGATGTGCCTCCTCAATCATGACGCAGAGGTTGAAGATGTGGTCAACGGTCTGATGAGTCGATCAGAAACCTGCCTGTCCCCTAGCTCTGAGTTATTTTTGCCCAAAGTCACTAGAGAGCTTCCTATGTAGAACAATGGCATACAACTTTAGGGATAGATATTCTCACATAAATATAAGTAAAAATAATAAAATTAATTTGTAGTATAAAAGTAATACTCACTTTGTAATTTCACCTTTTCTCATTTCATTTGTAAAAATAAATATGTTAGATCTTAGACTTTTGTGAACCATATTAATAACAATTATTATTATTATTATTATTATTATTATTATTATTATTATTATTATTATTTATTTTTTTAATTTTTAATTTTTTAATTTATTTATTTGTTTTATTTTTATTTTTATTTTTTATTTTTATTCTTTTATTTTATTTTATTCTTTTATTTTATTTTATTTTTTTATTTTTTATTTTATTTATTATTTATTTATTTATTTTTATTTTAATTGTTATTTATTTATTTTTTATTTTTTATTATTATTATTTTTTATATTATATATATATATATATATATATATCTATAGATATATTTATTTATTTATTTATTTTATTTATTATTATTATTATTATTATTATTTTTTTTTTTTCGGATAAATATCTTAAAAAATCCCTTTTAAATTATTATAAATCTGCCAATTTAACGCACATCTCCCAATTTTCCAAATTAATGATACCATCACAATTAACTAACGCCCAAAGTAGAAGCCACACCATCAACATTAAGGCTGTCCCTCCCTCGAAAGGAGAGGATGGAAGGCTTTGATAAATGTGTCTCTTAATTAGGCCGATAGGCCTTCTTTTGAATCAGTTAATCGTCTACACTTTTGTTTTTTGTTTGACAATTGGCGCACAATTTGTAAAACACGTATGTGGTTGGGCTTTAAACACCCATCTCCTTTGCTACACGTATCTATGTATTGCCCGAGTTTACTTGCTACACGTATCTATGTATTGCCCGAGTTTACTCTATAGTTACATTTGTCCACATTTACACCACGACGGCTCCATTTTCAGAAGAGTATCTCTATTTTCGGCAACTTCAATCACTCTGCCAGCGAATTTTTTGGTGCACGACCTCTGTCCCTGTATGAAAACTGGAGGTCGAGCAAGGTTTGAACGTGTCGTGGGTTCGCTTTCCATATCATCCATGAGACCTGTCAGAGAGAAGAAGACCATGTAAAGGTTTACGTAGGGCTTGCTCCCAGACGTCTCAGGCTTCACTTCCATGATTGCTTTGTTGAGGTAAATTCACCTCAAATATTGTTCTTAAATTAACCTTTAATGATGCATGATTCTCACTCACTCTCGAACTGATTACTGAAGATAATTGTTTTTGTTTCTTCACCTTCAACTGATTGTAAGGTTGTGATGGATCGGTGTTGATCAGTGGCCCATTTGCGAAGAGAAATGCATCTCCAAATATTGGGTTGAGAGTATTCGAAGTCCTTGATGAGGCCAAGACAAAACTTGAAGCAGAATGCCCAGAAGTTGTTTCATAAACCTCATGTATATAACCCTAATGCATATAACAATCCTTAACTTACATACCTGCATGCCCAACATACAAACCTGTATGACGACATGCTCTTGTCTCAAGGTCGAATGTTGCAACTTCACTTTGATGATCTACATCTCCTGCTTTACCTCATTCAACACATTAGCATCATAATATACCAATAGCACCATGATGGTCTAATTACATACCGTGACTTCACAAGGCATGTTTGACCTACTATTCATGCATAACTATAACCAAGACCATACATGCATAACGACTGCATATAGACATATAACACATGAGTACAAAACCATATACACATCCTTCTAGCTAGAGTCCAACCATCAATGCATGACCATATCAACCACACAAACCATGACCTCATGCATGAAAAAAACATTATTCCATTGTAAACATTGCTACATGCAACCATCAACATGTGTAAGCAATACCTAATCGACTACACCTACGCATAAACACATGTAGTTGAACACAAACGATCAATTCTTGTAACCAACCTACAAGACTGATACATGCAATCAAACTTATAAGAATGCAACCTAACATACAAGGATTTAATAAAGCGACATACAACAACATGTAATTGACATATATCAATATGTAACCAGCCATATAATCATGACGATGCATTCCACAAAATCAACATCAGGTCCCTCATGACAACCCTTTCTACAACCATGATCAACAAGATGCAATGCAACAAGCACATGGAATGCAAGTGTAAGAGATACACATGCAACTGACATGCATGCATGACCAACACATTCACTCGAGGAGGGCGCAACCACACTTTGATACCCCTTTGTAACACCCTCCTCCCACATCCACCCAAGTAACCATGCCAATCGGGGTAAACATGAGACGAGAGGGTAATATGATGAGATTCGACCTCCTATGTGACCTTAAGGAAGTGGAATCGATGGAAACATCACACACAATCATCCAACATCAACTTTAGAATCCTCAAGAGATATGTCAGCCACTCAGACAGCCTGTCCCTGGGTCCCACTAATGTTCTGGATCTCTTAGGCCACAGTCACTCTCATGCTATGGGCAAGGGAGTGACCAGAAACCCAAAGTCACTCTCACAGGCTTCCCTGCCAGCAACCAGAGACTAAAGTTTCCAGTTCTGTGCCAGCGACCTTGGGATTTAAGCCCCTTTTTCAGGCCCAGAGCCCAGGTCACTGCCCAGAATGGAGTGATAGCTTAGAATCAATAAAAGTATAGGGAAACAATGATGAAAAAGCAATAAGTTGAACAAGACCATAACCAGACCCCTACTAGCCATGACAGACATTTCATCAAACATATCATCAACATGTAACCTACAGGTGTAAACAACAGAATTAAGTGTAGGGATCTCATACTTATCTGAGAATCGTTATGAACCATTGTTCCCTCATGTCATTTTCTACATTATAATCTATTAGGTCATGGACACATTATCCTTTCATGTACAAGTAAAAACATGCTAAGAGGCATACATAGTTGTTGTCATAAAATATATATATAACCAACATAATAGCAACATAAATACCATAAACACATCAGCCATCAAAATCTACATATATGTATTTACATTTTCACATGAAAATCAAGGGAATGAACTTCTCATTAATGAATGTAATGAACCAATCGGATATGGGACTACCACATTCCACTCGACCTTAGATTCGTTGAGCCAAGTCTCTTTTTAGCCAATCACCTCTGTGCCATAGTCCAAATGAATGTAGGACTCATAGAACACACCAAAAACACCAATCAACCTAGATGCCACGAGAGTTCTCCGCCTACACCGTGAGGAATTTGAGTGCCTTCTAGTCTCTCAAGCTTTACTGTGCATCCATAGTCCAATCTAGGGATCACTACTCCCTACTCCAAGACATACTCTCCAGACTTTACTATGCATCGCATCCCGGGACCACTAGGCCCAACGGAGATAAAATTAACCCCTTGGATTTATCGTATATCCCAACATTCACCGACAAGGATTCCTAGGCCCCACTGAGACACATAATCTGGATTTACCGCAACCCACAGTCTAGTTCAGTGGTTAGTAGGCTAGTGACTTCGTGATCCTCAGTCTGGTTCAGGGACCACTCAGATCATGTGTTTGTCAATTCGGAGATCCACCCTACTCAGCTTCGAATCCAATCTAGCCATCCCACATAAAATGAATGAGAGAACCCATCTCATCAAAGTTATCAGGAAATGGCAAGGGTAGGCTGAAAATATTGTCACACCTGGTAAAACCCATGCCATGGTAGAAAAGAAACACATGCAATCCCATGCATTCCAAATCTGACAAGGAAAATACACATGCAAGTCGATAGCTTCTGTTAGTGTCAGTCAGTTCTGCCTATCACCAATGATCAAATATGGTTTTACCAAGTTTTATTAGCGATAATAATATTAATAATTATAATACTAATGAAATTTGTAATAGCAATAGTAATATAAATGATGATGTTATTAATAATACTAATAACAATAATAGTAATTTTATTAATAATATTAAAAATTATAGCTGTAATAGTATTTACAATAATATTAATAATTATAATAATACTATTAATAATGGTGATAATAATATTAATAATTATAATATTAATGATATTTGCGATGAAAATAGTAATAATAACGTTGACAGTATTAATAATAATAGTAATATTAATAAGATTAATTTCATTGTTAATAATGAAGATAATAACACTATTAATAATACTAATATTGATAATAATAATATTAATATGGTAAATAATAATGAGAAAGTAAATAAATATTGCTCTAGGAATAGGAGGATAATGAACAATGATAATAGGTTAACAAGGCTTAACTTACATAGAGACATTAACTCTAAATCGAGGAAGAGTCATTTAAGTGATGTTAACCCTCCCCCTTCCTCTCATATTAATAATAAAGTTATTAATTTATCTAGTTTTTCTTTTCCCGCTTCTGTTTTTAACGTTTTAAGCAAAGGTCTAAACTTTGCCTTGGCCCCTAAAAAGATCCCTGTAGATGACATTATTTGTGACATAGAATTTGGAATTCGGGGCTTACCTGATAGTATTAAGAATACTATTAGGCAGGATTGTGCTGTTATCCTTAGGAAGGCTAAGCCTCCCAGGAGCAACCTTAACAGAGATGAATTTGAAGCCCTAAAATCCTTAAATCAGAACAAAGATATTGTTGTTCTGAAAGCTGACAAGGGGGGGGCTTCTGTCATTCTTAACAAGGAAGACTACCGCAATAAAATGTTAGATCATCTTCATAATAGCGGTAGTTATAAGAAGCTTCCCAAAAACCCGTTAAAGAGGATCTCCAAGATTGTGGCCCTTGCTATTAAATCCTGTGACTCAGTGAGTCCCCTACACCAAAAACTCATTGAGAGCAATCCTATCATGCCTAGAATCTATGGGCTCCCTAAAATCCATAAGGAAGGAGCTCCCCTTAGGCCTATCATCAACACCATTGGAGGTCCTACCTATCTTCTTGCTAAGTTTCTTGCCTTGAAGCTTAAGCCCTTAGTTGGTCGTACAACATCCTTCGTGAAAGACTCGGCCTCCTTTATTGAAGAGCTCAAGGACATCAAGCTGGACCCTGGAGACATTCTAGTCAGTTTTGATGTTGTTTCCCTCTACACTTTCATCCCTATAAATGAGGCAATGGATGTGATCAACCGTCTTACTGATCCTGATACCGCTCGGTTAGTTGAGATCTGCCTCACCTCAACCTTTTTCAGTTTTGAAGGAGAGTTCTTTGAGCAAACTTGTGGGGTTGCCATGGGCTCACCCCTATCCCCTGTGGTTGCTAATTTGTTTATGGAGGATTTTGAATCTAAGGCTCTGAACTCAGCCTGTCTCCTACCCAAACTTTGGAAAAGGTATGTAGATGACACTAATGTCATCTGGTCTCACGACCAAGAGGAGTTAGATCTCTTCTTCGATCATCTCAATAATCAATCCTCGACTATTAAAATCACTATGGAACAAGAGGTTAATGGTTGCCTCCCGTTCCTTGATATTCTTATCTCTAAGAATGAGGATGGTTCCCTCTCCCACCGAGTGTTTCGCAAGAAAACTCATACGGAGCAGTATCTTCATGCTAGTTCCCACCATTTCCCGGCCCAGAAGTTGGGGGTTCTCAACACCCTTGCAACTCGTGCCTTAAGGATCTCTGATGATAAGAGCTTCGAGGAGGAGAAATCCCACCTCCTTAATGTCTTTGTTGAAAACAGTTATAGTAGACACTTGGGACAAAAGGCTTTCCTCAAAGCAGCTAAGAATTTGTTAACCAAAAGAGGGCCTAAAGAGCGGATTCCTAGTGTCCATCTTCCGTATGTTCAGGGGACCACGGATAAGATTGCGAGGGTTCTTAAGAAGCATAATGTCCCCGCAACTTTTAGACCTCTCAACACCATTCATAAATCCCTCAGATTTGTAAAGGATCCCATTGACCCTAAGGACATGAAAGGGGTTTATATTATTCCTTGTTCTTGTGGGACCCCCTATATTGGTGAGACTAGTCGCTCCATTAATCAAAGGATTAGTGAGCACGCAGCTGACCTCAAGCATATGAGAACTAAGTCTTCTGCTTTAGCAGAGCATGTGGAGAAAACCAATCATCATGTCTAGATCGAGGAGGCGAGTGTGATTGCTAGAGTGTCGCAATTCCATCACCGGAAATTTAGGGAAGCCCTGGAGATTGAAAAAAGACCGAACAATATCAATAGAGAGGATGGCTGGAAGATCAGTAGTTGCTGGATCCCAGCCCTCTCCTCCTAGTCGTTTTCTTTCTTTCCCTCCCTTATTTCATCGATATATTAATTTTTAATATGGTAATTTATTTATTTATTATTATTATTATTTATTTATTTATTTTATTTATTTATATTTATTTATTTTTTATTTTTAATTTATATGTGAAAACTCTTTGACTATTAATTTAAACTTAATTTATCTACAAAAATTAATTTAAATCTATTTTAATTAATTAATTTAAACTATTAATTAATTTTAATATGGTAAAATTATTATTATTATTATTATTATTATTTTTTTGGGTATCAATTTAAACTTAATTTACATAAAGTTAATTTTAAAATTAATCTATTTTTAATATACTATTTTTTACCATTAAATAGACCTTGAATTAATTTTTATATTTCCAACCCTTGAGTTCTCTAATTTTTTGACGAATATTTATATCACTAACTAATATTTTTATCTAACAATTTAAAATTAATTTTATTCTTATTAATTAATATATTTGAAATTATTTATTTATTTATTTATGTTGTTATTATTATTATTATTATTAATTTTACTTTATTAATATATTAATATATTTGAAATTAATTTATTTTATGATTTACTTATTATATTATATTAATTTATTCTATATTAATAACCGAATTTTCTAAAAATAAATAAATAAATAGATAAATAAATAAATAAATAAATACCCCTTATCATGGTCAAACTAGCCGTTATAACAAAAAATATGAATTGCGCTGCGAGCCCGTGAGCCCGCGCCTGCACCCCTGACCTAGGCTGCTGCCACCAGCTTCCCTCTGCGCGCCTGCGCCTGGCAGCCCTGCTGCTGGGCCGCTTCCCCTCCTGCACGCTCCCCTCTCCACCCTGGGGCCTCCTGCCCATTCATCGGGGGCCTGCGGCCCTTTCCCTCTGTTCTTGCTGGAGAACTGCGGCGCTGCAGTTCTCTCTTACAATGGATCCGCCAAACCATGAGAAGGATGATCTGGAAAAAATGTTTGCCTCTCTAACCAAAGAGACCTCCTCAGAAAAAATTCGCCCTACAGCCTCAAAGTTCATTAAGAAGCTTGATGAAATCCCAGAAGTTCTGCTCCCTCCCGCCCTATCGAGGAGAGCTGCAGTAGCTTTAGCAGATCGCGGCCTGGTGGGCCAGTTCACCGGGCTATGGCCATCACCCCGCACTGTCCAACGCTGGGTGGAAAGAAACTGGAACTCAATGGTCCAAGGAAAGATAGCAATAAGGTTTTGCGGGAGGGGCTTCTTCACCTTCCTCTTCGAAACAGTGGAAGATCGCAACCTTATCTTCAGAAACGGCCCATATTTCATGGACACAAGAGGCTTGTATCTTAACAGATGGACCCCTGACTTCGACCCTGAGATGGACGTTCCCAGTGCTGTCCCAGTCTGGGTCTGTCTCCCCCATCTGCCCCTTCACTGCTGGGGAGATGAATCGGTGAGAGCTATAGGAAACGCTGTGGGGAAATATATTGATAGATCGGAGCCAAAGGAGAATATGCATGCATGCGCCCGGATATGTGTAGAAGTGGACCTGGGGAAAGGACTACCGGAAGCGATCAAACTTAGGGTGGATCAGTGGACGCACATCCAACAAGTGGACTACGAACAGCTGCCGTTTAAATGTAAGGTATGTCATGAATATGGCCATTTTGCTAATAGATGCAGCAAAAATAAACCAATAGAGTCTGAAAATGCAGAAACACTGGAAGAACCATGGGAAAAAGTCAAGAGAAAGAAGTCAAATCCACCCCCGGGAAACCCCTCCAAAACCTCCCATGAAACCCCTGCCTCCCCTTCCCACCCCTCCGGATCTGGCCCACCTATTCCCTCCTCCTCCAACCCTTTCGAATCCCTTTCAGCCAAGGATCCCCCATCCCCCCCCTCTTCGCCGAGAGGCCTTACAATTCCTCCTTCCTCTCCTCCCCCATCCTCCCCTCCCCAACCTGTTGAAAGAATCCTAACAAGGAACAAGACAAAGGAAATTATCCCGTCCACCGATCCACCTAGAAAAGTAGGCCAGAAGTCAAACAAAGAGATAAGAGATGAGAATGCAGCAAAGGAAATGGCCACAGGGACCCAACAGCCGATGGATACCTTTCTAGATAAGACCAAAGGAAGCGGGGAGAAGATGAAGGAGAAAAGCGGACCACACAACAAACATAGTAAATGATGAAGCTGGTCTCTTGGAATTGTAGGGGGATGGGCTCCTCCCTAAAAATCAATGCAGTCCGAGATCTCATCAAATCGGAACACCCAGACTTCCTACTTCTTCAGGAGACCAAAATCAGTGAACAGGACTTCCAAAACATTGTAAAGAGAAACAGAAGCTTTGAAGGAAAAGGGCTGAGCGCAGTAGGTGCCTCAGGTGGATTAGGAACCATATGGGATAAAAATAAATGGAAACTTAAAGACAGCAAGCAAAACAAATGGTGGCTAAGAACAGATATGCAATATATATCCAATAATGAAGAATTCACAATATACAATGTCTATGCTCCTCCCCATTACAGAGACAAAGCCTCTTGCTGGGATTCAATCTCCATGGATTTAACGAGCGCACAAGATAGGAACATCTTCCTGGGTGGAGACTTGAATTTAATAAGAAACATAGATGAGAAGATGGGGGGAAATTTTTTTGCAGATCCCTCTAGGGAAGCTTTGGAGAAAATCATCCAAACTCACAGCTTGGTTGATGTTCCCCCACAGAATGGGCGTTTTACTTGGTCGAACAAGAGAACTGGTAGAAACAACATCAAAGAGAGGCTGGACCGCATACTGGTTCAAGAGAGCATCGTAGTCAACTTTTCAAGGATCCAGAGCACTATAATTCAAGGTTATTTCTCAGACCATAAACCTGTTGCCTTGCACCTAGTTAAAGGAGAAAACATGGGACCATTACCTTTTAAATACAACAGAGAATGGGAAAGGAATGAAGATTTCATGAATCTGGTAAAAGAGAATTGGGCAATAGAAATTGTTGGCTCCCCACATTACATATGGGAAACGAAAATCAAAGTTCTACGGGCAGTTATCAAACAATGGGCAAGAAACTTCGCAACTGAAGGGGAAAAAAGGAAAATCGAGCTTCAAGAGAAATTGACAGAGTGGAATCAAGAAAAAGAGAAGGGCCAAGACACAGCAGAAGACTTAAGGACGGAAACCAAATTACACATGGAGCTGTATAATCAGAACCGCGTAGAGGAGGAAGAGTTGAGACAAAAATCGAGATGCCTTTGGCTCAATTCAGGAGACAAGAACACTTCGTTCTTTCACAACAGTATCAAGCTAAGGAGAGCAGGGAACAATATTGGTAAAATTACAAGGGAAGGCAGAGTCCTAACAGAACAATGGGAAATCAAGGAAGCAGCTACCAGCCATTTTCAAAACCTCCTATCTGCTGACCCCCAATACACGGAAAACCCGGATTTTCTAAATATAATAGAGAGTAAAATCACAGAAGAACAGAATGAAGAACTAGATAAGGAAGTCACGCAGGAAGAAATTGAAAGAACCATCCTAAGTATGCCTTTGGATAAGGCACCAAGCCCTGATGGACTCACAGTGGCCTTCTACAAAACCCACTGGGAAGTAATTAGGAAAGATTACATAAGAATGGCCAAAAACTTCTTCAAAAAATGCAAGATGGGCAGCAGTATTAAGGCCTCTCATTTAGCACTTATCCCCAAAGAATCGAATCCCCAATCCTTTGACAGATTCCGCCCAATCTCCTTATGTAATGTATCATACAAAATCATCACAAAAATCTTGGCGCAAAGGTTAAAAAATGTCCTTCCCTCTCTCATATCGGAAAATCAAGGGGGTTTTGTCCCTAATCGCCACATAACGGATAATGTCATTCTCATACAGGAGGCAATTCACAGCAGTTTATCCAGGCAGGAGAGGGGTATGATCATCAAGTTGGACATGGCGAACGCTTTCGACCGGGTAAATCACTCTTTTCTCAGGGCAGTCCTTCTGAAATTTGGCATCTCAGAGTTTTTCACAAGTAGGGTAATGGAATGCATTTCCCAAAACTGGACAGCTCCCCTCATTAATGGAAGGCCCTGCACTGCCTTCAAGAGCTCAAGAGGACTGAGGCAGGGTTGCCCTTTATCGCCCTTCCTTTACATCATAGTGGCTGAAACCCTCAGCTTGCACCTAGAGAACAAGCGCAAATTAAAAGAAATTACAGGGGTGGATATAACCAGAGGAACCAAAGGAATAAATCACTCCCTTTTTGCAGATGACACATTACTAATAGGGGGAGCCTCCAGCCTTATGGCACGAAGGTTCAAAAGAATCCTGGATCTTTTCCTTCAAGCTTCAAGAGGCAAATTAAATAACAACAAGTGTATGATATATACCTGGAATGTGCCAAGGAATATAATTCAGAGAATATCCACAATAATGGACATCCCTGCCCAGGGAAACTGGACCCACTTCACATACTTAGGGCTCCCCTTAGCCAAAGAAACAATAAAAGCGGAGATATGGGTGAAAATAATAGAGAAAATGAGAGGGAAACTTCAGAATTGGGGAGTGCATTGGCTAAATCTGGCTGGCAGAACCATTCTAGTAAAGGCCATCCTTTCAGCCCTTCCAATCTACCAATTTGCTACCACCCTAGCTCCGGCAGGCATCCATAAGCACATGGAGTTGATCATCAGAAGTTTCCTATGGCAAGGTGGTAAGCAAGACACAAAAAAGTTCAGCTTGGTGAAGTGGGACAAGGTCACCCTACCTCTAGAAAAAGGAGGGCTTGGAATCAAAATACCAAGGATTGCAAACATGGCTCTGGGTGGCAAACTGGTTTGGAGAATTCTCAACGAGAAAGGCACATGGTGGACAGAGGTAATCAGGAGGAAATACTTAAATGGAAGCAAAAGCAACATCCTTGCAGGAAATATTGTCGAAAGACAATGCACCCCTGTTTGGAAATTGATCAAAAAGACACTTCCCTACTTTACTTCAAACATTTCAAAAGCCCCGGGGAATGGCAAGGATATCAACATATGGGAGGACAAGATAATGGGCTCGGAACCAAGGGCAGCTCGCATCGACTTCAGGCCTCTACAACGGTGGATGACAGAGGCAAAGATCAAAACTCTTCATGACATTTCCCTCTGGGATCAGGACCTTTGGTCTGGCTGGAGACCTCTCCCCCTCCCAGACGACCTGAAGTTCCTTTGGGAAGAACTCAAGATGTCTCTAACTGGTTCTGCCCCTACCAACAGAATGGAGGAAGACAACTTTGTCTGGAACCCTAGTGGGAGCAAATACACAGTAAGAGAAGGCTACAAAGTTCTGCAAAACGCCTCAACAATCAACAATTGGCCTCTCCAGAGGGCTGTTTGGAGAACCGAGTGTATTCCAAAGGTAAGGCTCTTTAATTGGACCCTTATGCACTGTAAAATTCTCATAGCTGAGAACCTTAGGAAGAAAGGCATTCAAGGCCCTTCAATTTGCTATATGTGTAAGAACGCAGAAGAAAGCATAAACCATCTCTTCATAGACTGCCCCTTTGCTAAAGCTTGCTGGAAAATTATCACAGAACCCCTGAGCATCAATGCCCTCCCCAGTCAGATCACTACCCTTCAGAAGCAATGGGGAAATAATCTCCCGGACTCTGGCAAATGTAAAGGTCTAGTCAAAAGGATATGGAGAAGCATCCCCGCTAACCTCTGCTGGCAAATTTGGTTGGCCAGAAATAAGTATATCTTCAAGGGTAAACAACCAAGCATCTCCAGCGTCCTCGCCAAAACGATTGCTCTAATTACCGAGACCATTGAGGCAAATGGCAACTACCGGGAAGAAGGGGAACAATCGGACACAAGAGTCAAAGAGTGGATCAGCAAGTTCAAATTAGGGAGAGGACATCAGAAGAAAGGGAATACAGTGAGGAGGAACATGGACTGGAAATTAAGAGGAACTAAAGAAGAAGTCAAAAGCTGGATCCATAGCCAAAATCGCCCTACTCTCCACTTTGATGGGGCCTCAAAGAACAACCCAGGTCAAGCGGGAGTAGGGGGAGTAATCAAAGATTGTCAGGGGAAGACCATAGTCACCTTCGAATGGGGGTTGGGCAACATGACAAATAACAGGGCGGAGGCCTACAGCCTTCTTCTTGGGACCTCCATGGCCAAGAGCTACGGTCTGAGAAATCTACTAATTCTAGGAGATTCTGCAATCATCATTGCAGCCTTGAACACAGGGAAGGAATTCAGACAAACAACTTTAAACAACATCAAAGCTAGGATTATGGGAAATATCAGGTCCCTCGGCAATGTCACTTTCAAACACATTCTCAGAACAAACAATGAGGAGGCAGACAATCAAGCAAAAAAGGCTTCAAGTAGGCAAATATGTGAATTTAAGGAGAATGACAGAATATACAGGAAAGATATTCCCTAAGCGGGCTTCCCCCGATAACCCCTCCAAAAATCGCAGCCACCTCAGGTATATTCTTCCTCGCTTTAGGCCCAGCATCCCCTCCTGTACTACCAGGTACTATCGAAATCCTAAGGGTCCTCAATATCTGAACTCCATCATTGACCCATATCCCTTCGGGATTCTCCACCTGACCAGCGCAGTCTCTTTCAGGGTCTGGGATTGTGATTTACCTCCCCGTACAAGCCAAGCCTGCAGCCTTATCAAATCAGTTGACCACCCTCCTCCCAAGAACAGATCCCCTAGGTGCGGATCCAAGCAAATGTGGCTCCTTCAGATCATTATATATGGCAGTGGGGCTTCAAGCAATAGCACAGATCAGTTCTCCTGTCCGCAGCTCGACTCCGGCAACAGAAGGCGTACCGCGGAAGAATTCATTTCTCTCCAGGAAGAAGAGACTCCCAAGGCGCTCTTGGTAAACTTAGCTACTCTCTTTGCTGGTTTTCACTCGCTAATCTCTCTGTTTATGCAGGGCTGCAGTGACTCAGACATATCCCTGAAGATCTCCCCCGGCCCTCTGAGATTATCGCACTTCTCCCTTCGATTTCAGCAGTCCATCGCCCTCCTCTTCATCTCACCCAGCTCCTGTATTCATCACTCCAGCATATTCTCCTTCGCTCTCTTTTCAATCCCGTTCATAGCCCCTCACTGTCCCGTCCCTCTGCGCGAAAGAATGGCCGATCAACACCGCCCTCCTGCTGAGAAAGGCCAACCTAGCAACCTCTTGGATAATCTTTTCAATAATAAGGAGTGCACAATGTGTAAAGCTCATACCATAATGATTAACAGCCTGACCAAGCAGCTGAAAGAGCTGCAAGATGACTATCACTCTGATAGGAATTCTAAGAGGAAAAAATTGGACAAAAGAAAGAACGAGATTGAAGCACTGCAGGAGCGCTGTAGCCATTTGGAGGCAGCCATGGAACATATACGCTCTCTCACCCAAAGCTACCAAGCGGAAGCATCAACCAAGGCAAGTGTCCGGAATCCGGACGATTCAGTCACCCAGCACTTCTCATAAGGAATGCATTGCAAATACTGCTGGATAGGAGGCTCTTTTGTTAGACAATATAGTCGTCTTTGTTTTAGTTTCTGTTTAAATCAAAGAAGCAAGGAGGAATATGGGTCTGTGTACCCACTTTTGATCCTCACCCTTCAGACAAATTTCCCGGATGTAATAGAACTATGTAATGCTGTTTGTTTTATAATATAAAAGTATCCGACTTGGTTAAAAAAAAAACTAGCCGTTATAACTAACTAATATTTTTTATCTAATAGTTCAAAATTAATTTTATTCTTATTCTTATTAATTAATATATTTGAAATTATTTATTTATTTATTATTATTATTTAATGATTTACTTATTATAATATATTAATTTTACCTATTCTAGTATACATTTCTAACAATTTTAAATTAATTTAGGTTTATTAATATATTTAAAATTAATTTATTTGAAATTAATTTATTTTATGATTTACTTATTATATTATATTAATTTATTCTATATTAATAACTGAAATTTCTTTTATATAAATAAAATAAATAAATAATATAAATTAATATAATACCCCCTATCATGGTCAAACTAGCCGTTATCAGGTCAAATCGAGTTGTTGTCTTTTTAGCTGTTACCTTATCGAGAAATCTGAGTCATTGGATATTCTGCCCTGTCTATTTAAAGTGCATAGCCAGATCTGCTCATTCAACTTGTCCTGACGATGAACCACACTGGTTGGTTCGAAATGCGTCAACAAAAATTTCTCCATGTGATTTTCGCCGAAGAATTCTTCAAAAAGTTTTATTAGGAGTCTCAAAGTCAAATTTTATCATGTCACTATGTTTTCAGAATAAAATTTGGTCACTTGTTAGTGTGTCTAGGGTTATTTCCACTCTCTAAAGAATTTCACATGTCAGTCACTTTCATCACTCAGCTAAGTGTATCATCATTAAGAATCATCATCGTGTCAGTCATCACCATCATGATTTCATTCATTTGAGTGGCTCCATTAGGTCATTAGGGTTTCAAGGTCACTAAAACTTTCATTTCATGCATAAAATCCAACAAAGGAGGAGCGCTAATAAGCAAGTATCTTCAATAAATTTTGATATCAAATGTAGTTTTATGTTTTTATATGTAATAAGTACTTCAAAATTCCAAAGGCTGCAGTTCAGAGTTCCAAAAATGATTCAATGTCTCAAGAAAGCCAATAAAGTTAACAAGTTTCAAATTTTAAGGTCATAAAGTGTCAAGGTTCCAAATTCAAGTTTAAAAGGGTAAGATGAGTTGTTTTTAACTCATTCTCATCCTTAAAATTTCAAGCACCTCTCAGTCATCTTCGCGCTAGAGGAAAATTTGTGAAAATTGAGGGTTTTGTTGCATTTTGAGAGAAGTGCGACCCTTCTAAGGAGAAGCAAGACCCTTCTGAGGAAGAGTGACCCACAACACGACTCTTTTGGGAAATTCGCAGTATTGGGATTTCTTCTTGGTTTAAAGGTGATTTTCGACTTCTTCCAGCTTCCAAAGATCGTTCAAGGACTCTTAAGCCTCTGTAAACATTAAGTGATAATCTACACCATCATTTCAAAGAATTTCATCAGTATAAATTGATTTCTTTTCAGTGTTTTCTCCAGCAAAAGAAACCTAGCTTCTACTGATTTACCACTATCATCTATCATCCATGAAACCCTAACAATTTAAGATCTCCTATCATTCCACCACTCATTCACCATCGATTTCATCAAACCTTGGCCTTCCACTGAGTTTTCACCTTTGAGGTGAACTCCCACTTTAGTTTTATTAACATCATTTGGCTAGTGTATTACCCTTCAACAAATTTAATGGAGAGTGAAAATAAAGTGCACAAGGGAGGACATCATTCAAGGTTTGAGCCATCTAACCTGAGAGAAATCAATGCTTCTCCATTTGCTCAAAAATGTTTCAAAATTTTTGGTTGTATGAAGTTTTATGAGAAGGTTGCAGAGTTTGGTTCTCATGTCCCTTTGACAAGCCTCTTTGCTCAAAATTTCAACATAGACAAGGTTGTCATAGCAGGTATAGAGTTCAGTGTTTTAGTAGGTATTATTTCTTCAGCCACAGGTATTCAAAATCATGGTGACACTTGGTTCAAAGGCATGGAATTACCCCTTGATAATTATAAGATGTTCGTAAAACCTAATGTCTTCTGAACATGTTTTTCCTTTTAGACATATGCTTAAAAAGTATGCCCCTTTAGTGAAGCTTATTATGAAGTATTTTACATGTGAAGGTAGATTCTCCAGATTATATAGGTATCATGTTAGGTTACTTATGCACTTCACCTCTACAAGAACACTTAATTTGTGCAACTTTCTGTCTAAGAGTGTGGTGAAGATGACTGAAAAAATTCACACTAGGGGAAAACATCATATCACCAATTTTTTTCACCATAGCCTGATCAATATTGTGGTTATGCATCAAATCTTAGTCAAGCAAATCACTTGGGAAACCTTTTTGGATAAATTAAAAACTGCTCCTGTTATTAGCCCCACTGTTTCTCCTAGCAAAACAACACCATCAGGGTCAAGGTCCACACAGTCGATGAAGCATGGTTCAACAAGAAAACAGGCAGAAGTTTCAGAGGCACCTAGACCTAAGGTAACCAAGACATATCAAAGAGGGAACAGGCTTGTGTTTGCTCCACAGATTGTGGAAGGGGCCAAGCCTTCTACATCAGCACAACAGGGATCACATTTGCAGGATGAGGAGATTATCCATCATGACATACACATAGTGGACTTGGAGTCCCAAGATGATCATCAAACCCTGAAACTAGTTATCAAAGAGAAGGATTCTCAGATCATGGAGCTTCTGGACAATGTGGCAAGGGCCAAATTCATCATTTCCTTCCTTGAGCAAGAAAATGAGCAGCTGAAGGCAAAGCAACTACTTTTAGAGAAGGACTTGTTTAAAGCTAGTATGCAAGAGTCCAAAGGTAAAGAAGTGTTGGGGCATGATGAGCATGATGAACAAGAAAAGCAGGTTGGAAGGAAGAGGCCTAGGACAAAGGGTCTCAAAAGAACATTGCAGAAGGAAAAATACCAAAACCTACTAAATGAGGATTTGAGTATTGAAGACAGAATTGCTATGGAAATCAATGAAGACAAGGAATATTGGCTAGGAAAAGTCAATGGCCATATAGAGAAGCTTCTTGACAAATCTAATAGGGACAATCTGATGTTGAGGCACATCACCCACCACTATCAAACATGGAATCAAATGGCACAAATCAAAATCAAGAAATTGAAAACAAAACTGAAAGAGGTCCAAGACAAGATAAGGGAATCAAGAAAAAGGGGGTAAAAGAATGAAATTGGTGGCTAAAACGTCCAAGAATGTTTATTCTATCATCCATAGCAGCCAAGGAACAAATTTTGAAAATTTTGGAGCTATTTTAATTTTTCTGAAATTTTGCAGGAAATGGCACATAGAAGCACCGCACAGAGGCGTGATCCTTTTTGGACATCCAAATGAAGTTTTTCCTACATGGACGAGTACATAATGATGAGTACATGCCAAATATAAGCTTAGTTTTGCATGAAATCTTCCTATTTTGATTAGAAACTAAAAAAACCTCACCTTTTTCATGCCTCTGCCACTAAATCTGGACTGGCGCGATGATTTTGAGTAAGGTTGGAAAAATCAAGTTTTGGAGGCCTTCCCGTGGGTATTTTTTGGAGCTTGATGACTCACTGGAATGTAGACATGTGGGGCTACTTGATCCAGCTTTCATAATGTAGAATGGACCCCTAAAAGTATGCCAAAATCAGCTCTCAACAGGTGGGACCCTTTTGCAAAAAAAATCATGTTTTGGTGCATGCTGGTGGGACCCTTTTGCTGACTAACATGGTCCTTTTGGCTCGGGTGTGAACCATCTAGTCTGGTAAATTTTTGAGCACTAAATGGTGGAAAATTCGAGATATTATGATCTATTAATGTTACTTTAGGTTTCTTAGTTGGTTTTTGCCTCACTTTATGAGGAAAATTGTAATTAATGAGGAGATATGCTCTCCTAAACTTTAGCCTAAATTGTAGAAATTGTCTCAACTATCCTAGTCTTTAGCTGAGGACTCATCAAAGCCAGTTATGATAATTATTTTTATATTTAGTTTGATTAATATTTGTTTCAATCTAAATCTAAGTCTTCCCTTTTGGAAGTGGTTTTTGATCCTATTAGGTTTGATTCTTACCTCCCTTCTTCTCAATCTCTCTTTTCCAAAACTGATCACTAGTTGTGTTTAAATTTTGATAAAATTCAAAGCCTAGCAGACCAGCTTCAAATCACTACCGAAAAATATTATATTCAATATCAGCTTGAAAACCTGGCAACTGCTTCATCCTCTACTTCATCTCCAAACATATCAGCTACATAACATGCCATTGTTAGTTTACTACTATCTCCGCTGTCATCATCTCCATCAAGACAACCTGTTGTAATACCTACACAACCCATTGTAGTACATCAAACACCTCCTCTAGTAGTCATGGCACAATTTTATCCTTTACTATTACTTGGTCAACTTGTTGCCCTACCTCAAAACTATGGTCAAAGACTCCCTCTTTTTGATGGAACATCAGAGATCACAACTCAACAACATGTTAACAAACTGATAGATTTTATTGACCTTGAAGAGGTTGATGAGGAGGATGCAAAGATGAGAATCATAGCCTAGAGTTATTTTAGAGATGTGAAGAAATGGTTTCGCAGTTTTGGTAGCCAATTCCATCAATAATTCTCAGTGGTTGATAGAGTTATTCTTGGCCCGGTGGCAGGAGAAGAAAAATACATTACAGATTTTGGCCAAGTACAATGCTATGAAAAGAAACCCAAATGAGACAGTGTAGGAGTTTACAACATGGTTCAATCTGGTTTATAATTCCATTCCTAATGACATCAAACCTCCCCCTGGTTTAGCCCTCCTCCACTATCCTGATGCCTTCGATCCATACATGGCATATCAGCTTAGGGAGAGAGATCCTACAACTTTGGAAGAAATGCAGCGCAATGCTATAAGTGTGGAAGCCAATTTTCTTATCAAAAAGTCCAAAATCAAATCGGAGAAACTTGAGAAGAAAGTCACTATTAAGGAGGAGTCATCTTCTTCTTCTAAGGTAAAGCTTGACACTCTGATTAAAACAATGGAAAGGATGATGGAAATAATGACTATTTCTGATAGACAAGTGGAGCCTTTGATAAGGAATCCGAACTACAGGGGCCAACAACAATCACAGTTCTGAAATAAGCAGAAAGAATAGAAAAATCAGGATCCTCAAGGACAGATTAGAACACCATTTCAGAAAAACTGCATATAAGGCCTGAAAGATGATGAAGAAGAAATTTCTAAGGCAAATCATTTCTTTGAGGAAGATGAATCACCTACCTTTTTGAATGAGAAGATCAGTTTTATCAGGAATCAATAACACCAAGTGATCAGTAGCTTGTCCTTGCCAATGATGATTCATGGGCAATGCAGACCAGAGAGTATCAAAGGGGATATCAGAATGCCCTCAATCATTTGCAGAAACAATACAACTTGAGGAGCAGAAATGTCCTGTCACATTACATCAGAAAAGGTAGAATGTTCAAAAAGATACACCGGATAAAGAAGAAACTCCTGCAGATCAAAACAAAGAAAAAGAAATTTTCATTCTGAGTCGGGATAAAAATAATGAAGCTTCTACCAGCAATGTGAGGAAGGACAAGGAGGTTCAAACTGAAAGTCAGAAAAAGGAATCTCAAGCCAAAGGACAGCCTAAAAGGAAGGACACTACAACAAAATAGGTAGACAAACAATCCAATTTTTTTATCTTAGAGAATGAAATTTCCAAATTGAAGGTTTCAATTCCTCTAATTGAACTAGTCAATAATGAAAAGTACAAATTCCAAATTGCTAAGATGTTGAAAGTAGATCAAATGTCAGATACTGTCAATGTTGTCGATGATAAGCCTGCAATTTTATTTGGTCCAACTGTAGAGGGAAGTCCTGAGGATAATGAAGTCCCCCCTTTCTATCTTAGTTTCAAACTCCATAATGCCATGTTAGATTTCGACACCTCACATAACTTGATACCAAAAGCTCTTATGGACAAACTAGGATTATATATTACTCAACCTTACCATGACTTATATTCTTTTTATTTGGGAGAGTCAAATTCCTTGGCCTTATCAAAGATCTAGTAGTGTCCCTCGACCAAATCCCAGCCAAAAATGTATTAATGGATGTATTGGTCGCTGATATACCTCCACAGTTTGGCATCTTTCTTTCACGGTATTGGGGGGCAAAGCTAAAAGGAACCTTGCAAATTGATTTTTCATATGCTACTATACTGGTATTTGGGCAGCTCATAAAACTATACTGGGAGAAGAAGATGAAATTCATGATTAGTAGCAAAGAAAGACCAAATAATCACCCTATCCATGCTGTACATACCAATCTAGAGTCTTTCATTTTGTATAGTGATTTGAATCCAATTGATGATGATAGTCAAATTGTTCAGATTTCAGAAGTTTCAGATGTCATAAGTAGTGTACAGGAAGATTGATTGTAGAAAAACAAGAAAATGATATTGAAAGTTTGTAGCTAAAAATTTCATTTGAAGAGATTATTGAATCAGTGCCAGAAACTCAGATTGTTGAGAGAGTAAGTCATCCTCCAGAAAATTAGAAATATCAATCTTCCAAAATTCTGTTTCCTGATGAAGAAGAAGGTCTTTGGACCATGGAGTTTGATGGTGCATTGGGGAAGGAAGGAGCTGGAATCGACATGTGGATTCATGGCCCCTTGCATCAATCATGTAAAATTCCTCAAAATGTAAGATTAAGTTCTTATAAATTGGCCTTTGATTGCTCGAATAATGAGGCGGAGTACGAAGCACTGATTGCTGGCCTTAAAATTCTGAAAAAACTAGGAGCAAAGAGAATTTCAGTTTATGGCGACTCTAAGTTAATAATTAAACAAGTAAAAGGGGAGTACCAGGCCAAGCATCTAAGGATGCGAGCTTATAGAAATGTTGTCCTTGACATTGTTAAGACTTTTTCATAGTATACTTTGTCTTTGATTCCTATAACTTAGAATATGATGGTTGATTCTCTTTCTACCACAACAAGTATGGTTAAGATTCCTACATGTTCAGGTAAGAAGTATTCAATTCATGTCAAACACTACCCAATTGTCCCTGACAATCTGAGATATTGGTAGGTGTTTTGGGATGACAAATAGATTAATAACTTTTTGCAGATGGAGGATGAATTTCTAAATTCCCATATTGATGATACATGTGATGAAGATGATTAGGAAATTGAAGCAATAGAGGTTGAAGTGTGGGAGTTGAAAGAAAATAACATTCCATGAGGTCTTGTACCTTTGGAAGAGTTATTTGATCATGATGATGTTGCTAGAAAGCCCACCATGGTCCCTATAGAAAAAGGTGTTGAGGATGTAAACATTGGTACAGCAGATAAGCCCAAGATGGTCAAATTATCAAAGTCTCTATCTCCTAAGATCAAAAGTAAGTATATTGCTTTGATGATAGAATTTTCTGATGTATTTGCTTGGGATTATTCAGATTTAAAGGTGTATGATAAGAACATCATTCAACACACTATGCCGGTTAAACTTGATCAAAAGCCATTATGCTAGAAGCTGAGGAGGATTAATCCTAAGTTGCTGCCATCCATTGAGAAAGAGGTAAATAGGCTTTATAAATCTGGTATTATAATTCCTATCCATTTTTCTGAATGGATGTCAAATCTTGTGCCGGTGAGAAAGAAGGCCAGGGAGATTCGTCTTTGTATTGATTTCAGAAATTTGAACAAAATGTCCTTAAAGGACAACTATCCCCTGTCGAAGATGGACCATATCCTGCAAAGGGTAGTTGGATCTTCCAGAATGTCATTGCTTGATACATACTCGGTCTACAATCAGATTTTAGTGCACAAGGATGATTGGCCGAAAACAAACTTCACAACACCATGGGGTACATTTATGTATGCCAAAATGCCATTTGGATTAAAGAATGTAGGAGCAACATTCCAGCGGGCATGGACATTGCCTTCGCCAATGAAAATGATGTTTTTCTAGTTATTTATTTAGATGATCTCACAGTTTTTTCTAAATCTGATTAGGAACACTTTTTTTTTCACATAGGAAAATCTAGGCAGATCAACCTCGAAGGGAATCAAATCCAGTCGGCTAGACTATCAGGGCCTAACCCCAAGGGCGTTGAGGAGAATTGAACCTATGACCTCTCGATCAGCGAGGCATTTAACAATAGGGACTCGACCAGTCGAGCTAACCCTTGGGGCTCTTCTGATTAGGAACACTTACATCATCTAATAATTGTCTTTCAGAGATGCAAAAAATTTGGCATTTCGCTGAATCCTAAAAAGAGTCTCTTTGCCATGGAGGAAGGTAAGCTGTTGGGCCACATCATTTCAAAGGATGGCATCCGTATTGACCCTGCAAGAGTTGAATCCATTCCATAGTTAGATTTTCTAAGGAACAAAAAAAAAATTAGTCATTCAATGGGAAAATTAACTTTTTAAGGAGATTCATCCCCAACCTTGTTAAACATTTGAGGGAGATGACATACATGCTAAAAAGGATAGCAAGGTAAGATGGTCTGAAGATGCCAATAAGTCTTTAAATGTAGTCAAATTTTCATTATCTATTGCTCCTACTTTAATCAGTACTGACTATACTTTAGATTTTATCATATTTTCACTCGCCACGGTGCATAATTTAGCATTAGTCTTGATGCAAAAGAAGGATCAGAAAAATGAACAACCCATAGCATTTTTCAGTCAGACAATAAGGGATGCAGCACTAAAATACAACATTATTGAGAAGCAGGCTTTGGCTTTGGTAAAAGCACTTAAATACTTTCGAGTATATATTTTGCATTCTCATACTATATCTTATGTTCCAACAACAACAATAAAGGAAGTCCTTATGTAGACTGATCTAGAAGGTTAGAGAGGAAAATGGATAGTAGCAATGTTAGAATATGATCTAGAAATAAAGCCAACAAAGCTCATTAAGGGATAGGGTTTGGCCAAACTCATGGTTGAATCTAATTTGCATGCATTAGATATCAATCTGATCACTACCCTTTCCGAAGAAGAAGCAAAAGATTCACAGGTATAGGTGTCAGATATGTTCACTTCATCTCCATGGTACTCCGACATAGTTTATGTATTGCATCATTTAAATCCTCCGCCGGAAGTGCCAAAAGGTAAAAGTAGATCATTATAATTGAAAGCTTCAAAATATTGTGTTCTTGACAGTGTTTTGTTTTGGAAAGATCTAGGTGGTGTATTGTTGAACTGTCTTGCTGAAAATGAAGCTAAGGATGTAATGCCTAATTTCCACGAAGGAGATGGTGGTGGCCACCTCTTTTGGAAAACCACAACCAACAAAATCTTAAGGTCTGGGTTTTATTGGCCTACTCTTTTTGCAGATGTGTACAAAATAGTAATAAGGTTCCATGAGTGCTAGACTTTTCAAGGGAAAAGAAAACTTTTTCCATTTCCTTTGCAATCAGTTTCAGTCTTAGCTCCATTTCAGTAGTGGGGTTTTGATTTTGTTGGAGAAATACATCCTTCATCATCTACACAACACAAGTGGATCCTGACAACCACAGACTACTTTATGAAATGGATTGAAGCAATTCCAACCAGGCAAGCTACTGATTCTGTTGTCATTCAGTTTATTGAAACTAATATCTTGTCTAGATTTGGTTGCTCGTAGAAAATAATCACAACAATGTTGCTGCTTTCAATTCCAAAAATATGGTGGAGTTTTGTGAGAAGTACCATATTACGTTGGGGCATTCTACCGCTTATTACCCACAAGGGAATGGACTGGTTGAATCCTCTAATAAATCTCTGATCAACATCATTAAGAAAGTTCTGGAGGTCAATAAAAAGAACTGGCACAAAAATCTCATTAATTCTTTATGGGCGGACAAAGTTAGTACTAAAAAATCCATAGGCATGTCTCCTTTTCAGTTGGTGTATGGGGTTGATACTGTTTTTCCTTCATCCCTTGTTGTTCCCATCATGAAACTTCTGCAGGAAGTGAGCAATGAACCGAATGATGTGTAGCGGAAGATAAGTCAAATGATCCATTTACAACAAATTAGGGAAGAAGTAGTTCAAAATACTTCCAAGCTTTAGGAAAGGATTAAAAATATTTATGACCACAAGACCAAAGAAGACAACTTCAACATGGGTGATGTGGTTCTTCATTGGGATGCACGGAACGAAGAGAAGGGAAAACACAACAAGTTTGAAAACCTATGGAAGGGACCATACAGAATCTTAGCCTTCAGGGGGGAGAATGCTTATGTGTTGGAAGAAATGAATGGCCAAATTTATTTGGGAGGAGCAATCAATGGTAGGCTTCTCAAGAACTACTACATCTGAAGAAATTTCTGGAAATTTTCATGATCATTGTATATACTAGTTTACATTTCATGTTAGAGTTTGCAGTGGCTATCTTAGGAGTTTGAAGCCCAAGGAGAAGGCCATAAGGCTTCTTGATCAGCTGTTGGTTTAAAGTTTCTGTTTGCTTTGTTTATTGTTTGTAAAATTAGTCAGTTAGTTTTGATATTCAAGTTAGTCTTTTCATTTTGACTCCATGCCTAATGAATAAGGCTACTAGGTCTACGATGTTCTTGACACCTCCAAGGAGATGCCATCCCTAGTTGGAGCCAATGTTAGTGCCAGTCAATTATGCTTGTCAACAGTGATCAAATATGCGTTTACCAAGTTTTTTTAGGAGTCTCAAAGTCAAATTTTATCATGTCACTAGGTTTTCAGAATAAAATTTTGTCACTGGTTAGTGTGTCTAGGGTTATTTCCACTCTCTCAAGAATTTCACATGCCGGTCACTTTCATCACTCAGATAAGTGTATCATCATTAAGAATCATCATCATGTCAGTCATCACCATCATGATTTCATTCAGTTGAGTGTCTCCATTAGGTCATTAGGGTTTCAAGGTCACTAAAACTTTCATTTCATGCATAAAATCCGGCAAAGGAGTGGTAATAAGCAAGTCTCTTCAATAAATTTTGATATCAAATGTAATTTTATGTTTTTATATGTAATAAGTACTTCAAAGTTCCAAAGGTTGCAGTTCAGAGTTCCAAAAAAGATTCAATGTCTCAAGAAAGCCAATAAAGTTACCAAGTTTCAAATTTCAAAGGTCATAAAGTGTCAAGGTTCCAAATTCAAGTTTAAAAGGGTAAGATGAGTTGTTTTTAACTCATTTTCACTCTTAAAATTTCAAGCATCTCTCAGTCATCATTGTGCAGGAGAAAAAATTGTGAAAATTGAGGGTTTTGTTGCATTTTGAGAGAAGTGCGACCATTTTGAGGAGAAGCGTGATCCTTATGAGGAAGAGCGACCCACAACACGACTCTTTTGGGAAATTCGTAGTATTGGGATTTATTCTTGGTTTCAAGGCGATTTTTATTTTCTTCCAGCTTCCAAAGATCATTCAAGGACTCTTAAGCCTATGCAAACAGTAAGTGATCATCTACATCATCTTTTCAAAAAATTTCATCAATATAAATTGATTGCTTTTCAAGGTTTTCTCCAGCAAAAGAAACTTAGGTTCTACTGATTTACCACTATCATCTATCATCCATGAAACCCTAAATTTAAAATATCCTATCATTCCACCACTCATTCGCCATTGATTTCATCAAACCCTAGCCTTCCACTATGTTTTCACCTTTGAGAAAACTCCCACTTCAGTTTTATCAACATCATTTGGCTAGTGTATTACCCTTCAACAAATTTAATGGAGAGTGAACGAGAGAGTGAAAAGAAAGTGCACAAGGGAGGACATCATTCAAGGTTTGAGCCATCCAACCTGAGAGAAATCAATGCTTCTCCATTTTCCCAAAAATGTTTCAGAAATGTTGGTTGTATGAAGTTTTGTGAGAAGGTTGTAGAGTTTGGTTCTCATGTCCCTTTGACAAGCCTCTTTGCCCAAAATTTCAACATAGATAAGGCTATCATAGCAGGTATAGAGTTCAGTGTTTCAGTAGGTATTATTTCTTTAGCCACAGGTATTCCAAATCATGGTGACACTTGGTTCAAAGGCATAAAATTACCCCTTGATGATTTTAAGATGTTCCTAAAACCCAATGTTAGAAAGACTTTTGAACATGTTTTTCATTTTAGACATCTACTTAACAAGTATTCCCCTTTAATGAAGCTTATTATGAAGTATTTTACATGTGAAGGCAGATTCTCTAGATTATACAGGTATCATGTTAGGTTACTTATGCACTTCACCTCTACAAGAACACTTAATTTGTGCAACTTTCTGTCTAAGAGTGTGGTGAAGATGATTGAAAAAATTCACACCAGGGGACAACCTCATATCACCAATTTGTTTCACCATAGCATGATCAAGATTGTGGTTATGCATCAACTCTGAGTCAAGCAAATCACTAGGGAAACCATTTTGGATAAATTAAAAACTGTCCTTGTTATTAGCCCCACTGTTTCTCCTAGCAAAACAACACCATCAGGGTCAAGGTCCACACGATCGATGAAGCATGGTTCAACAAGCAAACATGCAGAAGTTTCAGAGGCACATAGACCTAAGGTAACCAAGACATATCAAAGAGGGAACATGCTTGTGTTTTCTCCACAGATTGTGGAAGGGGCCAAGCCTTCTACATTAGCACAACAAGGATCACATTTGCAGGATGAGGAGATTATCCATAATGACATACACATAGTGGACTTGGAGTCCCAAGATGATCATAAAACCTTGAAACTAGTTATCAAAGAGAAGGATTCTTAGATCATTGAGCTCCTAGATAATGTGGAAAGGGCCAAATTCATCATTTCCTTCCTTGAGCAAGAAAATGAGCAACTAAAGGCAAAGCAACTGCTTTTAGAGAAGGACTTGTTTAAAGCTGTTGGGTTGTGTTATATTCTTTCCACGTAGTTAACAGGGGGTTTGAGGGTCACTCGTAACCCAATTTTATGGGGTCCAAGGCAGCGCCCTGGAAAATTTTGGTTTTGGACCCTATGTTAGGTTGGGCGAACCCACCTATGGTTTTGTGCATGATTTTCGCACATGTTTTTTGGACGCGATGGTTTTTCGGTCCATGGCATTGGACGCGATGGTTTTCAGTCCATGGTATTGGACGCGATGGTTTTTGGTCCATGGTATTGGATGCTTTGGCATGTATAAATATGTATTGTAACATTAAAAGGAACATAATGAAAAATCAAGCTGGTAGTCCTGGTTTTGGGATCCAGGGGAAATCTCTGTGTATATGTGTTTTATGTGTTCTTCTCTCGCATTATTTATTTTCTGTGTTTTAGAATTCGTATGCAGGTAATTTCTGTACGGGGTTAAAACCTACATTTGGTATCAGAGCAGATTTGGCTTCGAGGGGACGCTTTTGTTGCTGAGGGGCTTCGCTCGGGCCTGTGGTAGACCCTGTTCAGTAGGAGATCTGCAAGATTGATTCTGGTGGTGAAAGAAGATGGCGAGCAGTGGAAAGATAGAGATCGAGAAATTTAATGGTCAGAGTTTTGAGTTGTGGAAACTCAAGATGGAGGATCTGTTGGTGGATAAAGATCAGTGGATCACGGTAGATCCAGGTACTAAACCAACAGGAGTGTCCGATGAAGAATGGAAGAAGTTGGATCGAAAGGCAAAGAGCACAATACGATTGTGTGTCTCAGATTCAGTATTGCTGAATGTATCAGGGGAAGCTACGGCGAAGGCTTTGTGGGACAAGTTAGGGACTTTGTACCAATCTAAGTCTCTGGTGAATAAACTGTTCATGTGGAAAAAGCTGTATAACCTGAGGATGAAAGATGGAGACTCAGTGATAGATCATCTGAACACTTTTAATACTGTGGTAAGTCAGTTAGCATCTGTTGATATTAAAATTTCAGATGAAGATAACTGCATTAGTTTGTTGTGTTCTCAGCCAGATTTATGGGATAGTTTGGTTATTGCAATAGGTAGCAATGAAACTACTTTGCAGTTTGATGAAATAGTCTTAGCCTTCCTGATGGAGGAGATGAGATGGAAAAATATGGAGAGCCAAAATGGTGATGCCTTGTCTGTACGAGGACGGTCCCAAAACAGAAACAAAAATAAGTCATTAAGTGGGAGATCTAAATCTAGAGGGAGATCTAACTCTCCAGGAGAACCTGTAAAGGTGGTGTGCTAGAAATGTGGAAAGGAAGGCCACTTCAAAAGGGACTGTAAATCTAAAGCTCTTGACAAAGGAAAGGGATCTAATGAGGCTTCTTCTACAGAGGTGAAAACCACCTCAGATGAAGGTGGGGATGTGTACTTAGCTTCTTCAAGTTCACATGTAGATCATGAGGCATGGTTGATTGACTCATGTGCATCCTTTCACTTCACTCCCCATAGAAAGTGGTTTTGCGAGTATGAGAAATATGATGGTGGTGATGTCTTCTTGGGGGATGAAAAGAAGGCTAGAATCATTGGTCGCAGAAAAGTAAAGTTGAAGTTGCAAGGTGGAAGGGTTAGAACGCTTCCAGGTGTTCTACATATTCCTGCGTTAGCCAGAAATATAATTTTTGTAAACAAGCTGGATGATGCAGGTGTAAAAGTAGTGTTCGAGAATGATACTTGCAAAATGGTTCGGGGAGCACTGGTATTGATGTGGGGAGTTCGGATTGGAACTCTGTACAAGCTGCAAGGTAGCACTATTATTGATGGGTGCAATAGTTCTGTTATATACCTAGAGGGGATAATATGGGGTACAAAGGGAGGTACCCAAGGGAATAATGTAATAATGGGATGGGCCATAGTAATAAATAAGGTGGTTAACCCGTATCATGTAAGGGACCACAAGTAGTTAGTAATAATGTAATGGGCCCATGGTATTAGTTCGATGGTATGAGAGAACCATGGTAATGACCCATGGTATTGTATGTATGAGGCCTATATAGAGGCTAAAGACTCCACATGGAGAGATGTCAAGAAATATTGTATGAACATGCATATGGCTTGTGGAGTGTTCTCCTTCCTTAAGGAGTGAATGTATGGTGTTGCCCTACCTTAAGGGTTTGATATCAATAAAGAAGCATTTCTATTCTATATTCATATCTTGTTATTTATTGAGTTATTTCTATTATCATATATTTTTGGGTTAGATCTATAACAAGTGGTATCAGAGCACTTTCTTGGGAAAAAGTGGAGAATTTTTTTTATTTTTTGCAGGATTTCTGGGGCGGCGAGTTTGCAGATCAGATCTGTATATTTTGGGGCAAAATCTATAAAATATAATTGCAGGTTTGAATTCTTTGTGAAAAGATACTCGATTTCAAAAAAAAAATCGGCCGAATCGGAGTCCGGATGAAGGAGATATTGCTATTGCAGACAATTTTTCGGGGCAGCGAGTTTGCGGCACAGATCTAGATGTCCTGGTGCAAGATCTGTAAAATATAATTGCATATTTGGATTCTTTGTGAAAAAATACCCAATTTAAAAAAAAAAAACAGTCGAATTGGAGTCCGGATGAGCGAGATATCGTTGATTTAAAATCAGTTTTTTTTTTTTTTTTTTTTTTTTCAGAATTTTGGGTGACGGTGGGAGAGTTGCAGCGCAGATATGAAATTCCAGTGCCTGGATCAGGATTTATATCACATGGGAAGATGCAGAATAGTTGTTCCATTTCCAAAAATAGGTCATAATATGGATTCTGAGCAATATTTATGGAATTGTGGCCATTTCAAATTTTCGCCAAGTAAGTGAATTTTTCTCAAACCCTCTTCATGGAAAATTTTACAGGAAAAGATGATAGCCCTACTATTGAAAAATTCATACAAAAACTAAGGAGCATATATGGGGTATTTTGGAAGTCTATAGTACCGATTGGTTTGAAAGAAGAGGCTGCCATATGGTGGAACTCACTTGGCATCAAAGACTTGTCCAAATTTTCAGATGAAGAATTGGAAAAACTCCTTATGGACAAATGGTCTCAGGCTAGAAAACAAGATAAGGGGAAACATGTGGGGTTATTTCCTACTGGTATATCCTTATTGCAGGTTCATGGATTGATTCAGAAGGAGACAATCATTGTGTCTATAAATCTGAGTTGCAAGCAAAATCTCATAAATGTCAACTTGGCAAAAAAATTGCAAGTGCCAGCAAAACACATTGATAACACACAAGTTGATGCTGAGGATGTTCAAGTTTATAAGGATTTGAAGCTTTCTATGGATAAGTATGTGTTGCATGGTGATTTCTATACTTCAGATATGGATAACATGGATGTTGTTTTGGGATATCCTTGGATGGAATCTATGGGTACTATCAATATTAATGTGCAGAAGAAATTCCTGAAGCTTTGGTATAAAAAGAAGAAAATTATATTACAGAATATTTCCATTAATAAACAGGTAGAGTCCAAAGAGGCTGAAGCAGAAGATATTCTAGGGACTGACATATCAGATAATGAGCCTGTGATGATCGACAATCAAACACAAATCGAGGCTGAATCAGAAAAGGTTACAAGTGCTGATACATTAGATGAGGGCTCAGTGGTTGAAGTAATATTGGAAGATAAGACACTACAGCAGGCACCACAGCATGCACCAGATAATAGTCAGGCTCCAGTAAAGGGTGAATTAAAGAAAAAGACACCGTGGGTTAAAACTTCAACATATCATCACCCACATCACCCAGCAAGACAACAACCAACAAGATGGCAACCAATTAGCCACAAGGACAACAACCCCCGTAGGATAGATAGAGAAGAGCGAAGATCCACCTACTACACATCAACATAGAAGAGCGGCCACGGTCAACTTCCATCTCAAGCGAGCGAGGCACTAGCGAGATCGAGGGTTCACCTTTCTCTTGGATGGCTAGATGCACGTGCATGGTACCAGTGGATTACTCTTTTGAGTAGATCTTATTATTTGTGTTCTTCCTATGTTTCGGGGACGAAACATGTTAAGGGGGGTGGAATGTTATATAGCTAGAGGGGATAATATGGGTTACAAAGGGAGGTACCCAAGGGAATAATGTAATAATGGGATGGGCCATAGTAATAAATAAGGTGGTTAACCCATATCATGTAAGGGACCACAAGTAGTTAGTAATAATGTAATGGACCCATGGTATTAGTTCGATGGTATGAGGGAACCATGGTAATGACCCATGGTATTGTATGTATGAGGCCTATATAGAGGCTAGAGACTCCACATGGAGAGATGTCAAGGAATATTGTATGAACATGCATATGGCTTGTGGAGTGTTCTCCTTCCTTAAGGAGTGAATGTATGGTGTTGCCCTACCTTAAGGGTTTGATATCAATAAAGAAGCATTTCTATTCTATATTCAGATCTTGTTATTTATTGAGTTATTTCTATGATAATATATTGTTGGGTTAGATCTATAATGAGTTATATGGTTCCTGAAAATGGAGCAGAAAATCTAGTGGTCTCTAGAGAGAAGACCATGCTATGGCATCAAAGGCTTGGACATATTGGAGAGAAGGGCCTTCGAATACTTCATGGTAAAGGTATGGTAGAAGGTATGAGTAATAGCTCTCTGGATTTTTATTTCAGTGAAAACTGTGTATATGGGAAGCAGAATCAGGTGAGTTTCCCCACTGGTGGTAAGAGGGCGAAACATATATTAGAGCTTGTGCACAGTGATGTGTTTGGACATGTGAAGGTTCCATCACTGGGTAAGTCTGTGTATTATGTATCATTTATAGAGGACTTCTCAAGGAATACATGGATATATTTCCTTAAGAAGAAATCTGAAGTCTTTGATAGGTTTAAAGAATTTAAGGCTCTAGTGGAAAACCAGACAGAGAAGAAGATAAAGGTGCCCAGGACAGATAATGGTGGAGAGTTTTGCAGTAAGGAATTGAAGAATTCTGCAAGAAGTGTGGTATAGCACGGCAGAATACTACATATACACCTCAGTAAAATGGAGTTGCAGAAAGAATGAACAAGATGTTGATGGAAAGGGCAAGAAGCATGCTCAGTGGTGTCGAGTTAGGATAGGAATTCTGGGCAGAGGCGGTGGATACTGCATGTTACCTGGTCAACAGCTCACCTTCATTAGCGTTGGAGGATAAGACTCCACAAGAGGTATGGATTGGTAAGAAACCATCTCTTTCACATCTGAGGGTATTTGGATGTGATGCACATGTACATGTTCCAAAGGAGAAAAGAACAAAGTTGGATAGTAAATCTGAAAAGTGCATCTTTATTGGGTATAAGGATGGTTTAAAGCATTATAATCTTTGGAACCCAGTAACAAGGAAGGTTATGTACAACTGAGATGTGGTGTTCAGAGAAGTGAAAGATGTTATTAAACATGAAGTCCAACCAAAGGAACCTAAGAAGATAGATTTTGAGCTAAAGGAGGAAGAATCAGACTTTACAGCAGAGGAGGAATCAGAAGATGAAGAGACACAATATCTGGCTGTGAGAAGATCAGTTCGAGAAAGAAGGCAGCCAAAAAGGTATAGTCCATCTACTTTCTGTTCAAATTTTGCTTTGTTTGTCACTGATGATGATCCTAGAACTGTGAAGGAAGTAGTGGATTCAGAGGATGAAAAACTCTGGAAAGAGGCCATGGTTGATGAAATGGAATCTTGCACAAAAATGAGGCTTGGGATTTGGTGGAGTTGCCGGCTGGAAGGAAACCCATTGGCAGCAAATGGGTGTTCAAAAAGAAGACAATTGCAGAAGGAAAAGTGGAGAAATACAAAGAATGGTTGGTAGCAAAAGGTTATTCTCAGGTGTCGGGAATTGATTTTGGTGATATTTTTTCTCCTGTTGCCAAGGTAACTTCTATTAGATTACTTTTATCTGTTGCTGTTGCTTTAGATTAGGTAGAATAGATGGATGTAAAGACAACATTTTTTCATGGGGATCTGGAAGAGGAAATCTACATGAATCAACCTGAAGGCTTTGCAGTGAAGGGTAAGAAAGAACTGGTATGCAAGTTAAAGAAGTCTCTATATGGGTTAAAACAGTCACCAAGGATGTGGTATCAGAAATTTGATACATTTATACAAGGACTTGGCTTCACCAGAAGCAAAGCAGATCACTGTGTGTATTTTAAATTAATTGGTGACCGTGTTATTTATCTGGTCTTGTATGTGGATGATATGTTGCTAGTTGGAAATGACAAAGAAATTATCCAGGATTTGAAGACCCAATTGTCCTCCAAATTCGACATGAAAGATCTTGGTGCTGCAAACTATATTTTGGGCATGGAAATTAAAAGAGATTGAGCAAAGAGGAAGCTCTTGTTAAACTAGAGGAAGTATGTTGAGACAATACTGTAGAGGTTTAATATGCAGGATAGTAAACCGGTGAAGGTTCCTATGCCTGTAGGTGTGAGGTTATCTGCTGAACAATGTCCCAAGACACAAGAATAGGAAGAGGACATGTCCCATGTTCCATATGCAAGTGCAGTCGGTAGCCTGATGTATGCAATGGTCTATACTAGACCAAACATTGCACATGCAGTGGGAGTATTGAGAACGTTTATGTCAAAACTAGGGAAGGAGCACTGGACAGTAGTGAAGCGGGTTTTCAGGTATTTGCATGGCACTAGTGATTATGGTTTGTGCTACCAAGGAAGACCAAGATTGGACAGAGTGTTGGATATTCATGGCTTTGTTGATGCAGACTGGGCTGGAGATCTGGATCAGAGAAGATCTACAAGTGGGTATGTGTTTAACCTATTTGGAGGTGCAGTCAGTTAGATGAGTAAGAAACAATCTATAGTGGCACTGTCAACTACAAAGGCAGAATACATGGCAGCCACTCATGCAAGCAAGGAAGCAGTTTGGTTGTAGAGATTGTGTTCAAGTATGGGGTTAGTACAAGAAGCTATAAGGATAGACTGTGACAGCCAAAGTGCAATTTTCTTGGCAAAGAACCCCGCATATCATTCAAAGACAGAGCACATTGATGTTCAATATCACTTTGTGAGGGATATGATAGAAGAAGAAAAGGTGTTGCTGGTAAAGGTGGACACTTTGAAGAATACTGTAGATGCATTGACAAAATCTGTGAGCTCTGAAAAGTTCTCTTGGTGTAGAGAGACAATGGGCATTTTAAGGCTGGAAAAATGACTAAGCTCTCTTGTCGCCCCCTATGGAAAGAAAACAACAAGTGGGAGAATGCTGGGTTGTGTTATATTCTTTCCACGTAGTTAACAGGGGGTTTGAGGGGCACCCATAACCCCACTTTATCAGTGCCTCGAAAAATTTTGGTTTTGGATCCTATGTTAGGTTGGGCGGACCCACCTATGGTTTTGTGCATGATTTTCACACATATTTTTTGGACGCGATGGTTTTTCGGTCCATGGTATTGGATGCTTCGGCATGTATAAATATGTATTGTAACATTGAAAGGAACATAATGAAAAATCAAGCTGGTAGTCCCGGTTTTGGGATCCAGGGGAAAATCTTTGTGTATATGTGTTTTATGTGTTCTGCTCACATTATTTATTTTCTGTGTTTTAGAATTCGTATGCAGGTAATTTTTGTACGGGGTTAAAACCTACAAAAGCTAGTATGCAAGAGTCCAAAGGTAAAGCAGTGTTGGGGCATGATGAGCATGATGAACAAGAAAATAAGGTTGGAAGGAAGAGGCCTAGGACAAAGGGTCTCAAAAGAACATTGTAGAAGGAAAAAGACCAAAACCTACTAAATGAGGATTTGAGTATTGAAGACATAATTGCTATGGAAATCAATGAAGACAGGGAATATTGGCTAGGAAAATTCAATGGACATCTAGAGAAGCTTCTTGAAAAAGATAATAGGGACAATCAGATGTTGAGGCACATGGCCCACCACTATCAAACAAGGAATCATATTGCACAAATCAAAATCAAGAAATTGAAAACAAAACTGAAAGAGGTCCAAGACAAGAAAAGGGAATCAAGAAAAAGGGGTAAAAGAATGAAATTGGTGGCTAAAACATCCAAGAATGTTTAGCCTATCATCCATAGCAGCCAAGGAACAAATTTTGAAAATTTTGGAGCAATTTGATATTTTTTTTTATATATTTTGCAGGAAATGGCACACAGAAGCGCTGCACAGAGGCACAACCCTTTTTCCCTGGACATCCAAATGAAGTTTTTCCTACATGGATGAGTACATGCTAAATCTAAGATTTATTTTTCATGAAATCTTCTTTTTTTTTTATGAAAAACTAAAAAAAACTCACCTTTTTCATGTCTCTACCACTAAATCTGGACTGGCGCGATGCTTCTAAGTAAGGTTGGAAAAATCAAGTTTTGGAGGCCTTCCCATGGGTATTTTTTGGAGCATGATGGCTCATTGGAAAGTAGACGTGGGGATACTTGAACCAACTTTCAAAATGTAGAATTGACCCCTAAAACTCTGCCAAAAGCAACTCTCAATAGGCGCGACCCTTCTGTAAAAAATTCATGTTTTGGTGCATGCTAGTGCGACCTTTTTGCTGATTTTAGTGACCCATCTAGTCTGGTAACTTTTTGAGCATTGAATGGTGGAAAATTTGAGATATTATGATCTATTAATGTTACTATAGGTTTCTTAGCTGGATTTTGCCTCACTTTATGAGGAAAATTGTAATTAATGAGGAGATATGCTCTCCTAAACTTTAGCCTAAATTGTGGAAATTGTCTCAACTATATGAGTCTTTAGGTGAGGACTCATCAAAGCTAGTTATGATGAGCCTTGAATATAATTTTCAACCTTATGGGATGTTAGATGTTGTATTTTCCTGTATGATATGGAAGGGGATCATTTTCCAGAGGTTGGACTTGAGAGGAGAGAACTATTGTAGCTTGTACTTGGACATTTTTTGGAAATCAAAGGACACAGTTTGCAGCTATTATTTAGGAATTCTTGTGCAGTAAGTTTATGATGTTGTTTTTCCTCTATTATTCCTTTATATTAATGATATTTAGCTTCCTTTTCCATTCATCATTTTTTCATAGTTTTCTTTGCAGTTTATAAACATAATTCTTTTCACTAAGCTCTGTTTAGATGGAAAATTATTATATGTTATTTTCACTCGTGCTTAATGAATTCATGTTTCATGCTCATTAAGACCTTTATGTTTCTTTTGAACACCATACTATATCGAAAAAAACCTGAGATCCATCACAAAAGTACTGCAACCTTTCTCCTTCATATCTTTGTTGTTGTAACCCTTTGACCCTTTGACCTAGCTACTAGGTTTTTCTCCCTTATCCAACATCAAAAACCCTAAATTTTCCAAAACCTACCTGAGCCTAGATATCTAGCCTAAAATCCTTTACATCCCAGTCATCTGCTGACTGTGATTCCATAGAGAGTCCTCTCTGGTTTGGTAGGGATAACTACCAAACTAAAATCTTGGCCTGTGGTTACCTCCATTGAGTCATCCCAGCCTGGGACATTTTGGGGGATAACACCTACTATAGCTTCTTGATCTTGCCTTTCCCTACTTGATATTTGCTTCCTCTTTTCTTCTTTTCCTTTCTTGCTCCAATGCCAAAGTGCTCCAAGAAAACTCTAAGTGTCCAATAGTATCAGAGAGAGAGAGAGAGAGAGAGAATAATGAGAGAGCTCCAAACTCAACTGACCATGCCTTCCCCACTGATCCTCATAAGCCTTTTTATTAATGAGGCCTCTATTTTCTTCATTTTTCATTATTTTCCTTCAATTTCCTCCTCACATGCAACCTGTGACCTTTCACCTTCATTTTCTCCTCATTTCAATTTTTCATAAATAAAATGCCAATAAATGCCTCATGCCTTTCCATAGCCTTATTCATTGCCTTTGAAAATTTCCTTAGCCATAAATAACCAAATGAACACCCACACCAGGATGTCATGCCCAACATTCATCTTGGAATACATGTCCCATCATCTGTGGTATTTATATATTTTTACATGGATTTTTCACTAGGGCTATTACATGAACGATATCTAACAACAAATCATTCTTAATGGGTGATCTAAAAACTTGGCTCTTGAAGAAGGAATCACCCTTAATCAATTAGAATAGTGAAGGAAACAAGAGAAAATATCACCAAGGAAAAAATAGCTAGTGTAGTGTATGAGAGAGAGGGAATGCAACACCAAATTATTTCACAATTCCATGATCAAACACCGCCATCACAATAGGATTTTTTCGCTCTCTTCTAGGGAAGGGCATTGTTTGGTCTAGCATAGTGATATCAAATAGGAGTAGGTTTCGTATGACCAAGCACTCCTTTTGGATCCCACACCCAACATGGGAGTAACTATTTGTCAAATAACAACTCATATCCCTAGTCTCATCCTCCCATAATAGAATGTAATGCTAATGAGAGAAGTATCATGTGAAGAAATGGAAGAGGTGGTCATGGTGATGCCTAAGAATTAAGCCCCAAAATCTGTTGGATTTACCACAATTTTTTTCCAAGCTTTTTGGCCCTTCATTAGACATGATATTCACTCGCCGGTGGAGGAATCTCGTCAAATTCAATATGCATGGTCAAGCCTTAATGCCACTTTTATAACTCTTATTCCTAAGGTAGTCAGATCGGATGACCCCAATGGGTTTCGACCCATGGCTCTATAATGTGGTTTATAAAATCATTTCATCTGTGATTATCAATCCCTTGAAGCCGATACTGAAGAACATCATCTCCCTAGGACAGATTGGTTTTGTGGAGTTAGACAAATCTTGAATGGGATATTCATGTAGAAATTCCCACTATAGATCACCTGGTAATGCAATGTACTAAAGCAAAACATGTGATCTACTTCTACAAACAATTGAGTGGAAGCTTAATCGAACATGTGCAACATCAAGCATGAACAGATATAACTGAGAATGAGAAGTAATCAACCATAACACAGAAGATATATCACTGGGGAAAGCACAAACCTAAAACCCCAACTTTGTATTATCATACAAGTGGAAATCTTGTTCAAGTTACAAAAAGAATCAGCTCTCAAGCTATCCTGCTCTCTCTGCAATCAAACAATACAACTCACAGACTGAATAGACATAGTATATGTCTTCCTCAAGCCCTCCAAGCCTCCTATTTCCTTGCGCAGTTTTGATTGGGGTCCAATGATATCACATGTGTGAATTGGCCTCATCACACTCACTGTAACCTCAGGTCCAACTGTGCAATCCTCAAGGAATAATATTCCTTCTGCATGCAAGGAATATTCACCAAGGAATATCCTAGCAACTGATAGTACACTGTCCCTCCATCTGATCTCAACTAGGTCTCTGACTGAACTGACATGCATGAGTTATCCATGAGTGAATCTTTAGTTATCTGAAATACAATAGTTACATGCATGCAAGAATTAACTAACTGAACTCTCATTAATTTAACAAACTGTTAAATTAATCTAACTAGACTTTACTCAGTTAACTGAGCCAACTAATTACAACTCAATATTACAATTCACTCTTATCTCTTTAACTGATGGATAAATCCCTCAACCAAAGGAGAAATTGTTGCTTGTCCTCACATAGACTTCAAGTTTGATTTTCCTTAACTAATTAACTCAATATGAATTAATTAATTAATTTTCAAACTACTATTAATATCAAATTCGAATTTTACTTCCTATGTTTAGTCCAGGGACTGACTAAAATAAGAAGGGATTTCGAAATGCTATTTTTAGACCCATTGTTGCTAAGATCCACAATGGCTGAACTACTATTTATAGCAGTACTATTTTTAGCATTTCTTGTTGCAAATCTCAACACTCCCTCTCAACAAGAAAGGGATTATCAGCAACCTCGATCTTGTCTCTATGGAACTCGAACTTACATTTTGACAATGCCTTAGTCAAAATATTTGCATCCTGCTCCTTGGTCGAAACATATTGCAACATCATGATCCTCTTGACCACACAGTCCCGTAGATGATGGCAACGGATATCTATATGCTTGGACCTGTCATGAAACACTGGATTCTCATAAAGTTTTATGCAACTCTGATTATCACAGTATATCACTGTAGGATCCATCATCTGACCAAACAATCCCACTAGAATCTTCCGCATCCAAATGGCCTCACATGCTGCCTAACTGGCAGCCATGTATTCAGCCTCTGCTGAGCTAAGTGCAACTGATCTTTGTTTCCTGCTATACCAAGAAACTGCAGCTGAACCAAGGTTGAAGATTCCTCCAGAAGTGCTCTTCTGGTCTAATGGACTACCAGCCCAATCCAAGCCTTGCAGCTTCACTTCCTCTGTCTGTCTGTACCATAATCTGTACTATGTAGTTCCTCTGAGATATCTCAGCACATGCTTTGTTGCCTTCCAAAATAGCTTGGTAGGCTGAACCATAACTTGACTCAGCTGGTTCACCGCAAAGCATAACTCGGGTTGTGTGTTCACCAAATACATAACTGAACCCACTAGTTGCTGATAAACAATAGCAACTACTACCTCACTTGAAGTAGCATCCTCCTTCCTCTAGTTCCCAGCTAGAGGAGTCTGCATGGGTTTGCACTTCTCCATGTGAAAGCGCCTGAGTATCTCATTGGCATACTTGCCTTGAGACACAAATACTTCCCCATATTTCACGCCTAGAAAGTAGTGTATGAGACCCATTCCCTTCATCTCAAACTCTCTTGCAAGGTCCTCCTTGCAAGATTTGATCATTTGATCATCACCTGTCAAAATCAAATCATTGACATAAAGTACAATAATCAATGCCTTACCTTCTACCATGATGTGGTAAAGGTTTGCATCTGCTTCATTCTTGGTGAAGCCCAACCTGATGAAATAGTTGTTGATCTTGGTGTACTAAGCACGGGTGCTTGCTTCAGCCCATACAGTGCTCGCTTGAGTTGGCAAAGATGCGACTCACGATCGAAGGTCTCAAATCCTTCAGGCTGCTCAATGTATACCTCTTCCTCAATCTTCCCATTGAGGAACGCTGTCTTCACATCCATCTGATGGATCTTCCAACCCATCTGCGTTGATAGAGCTAGCATCAATCTGATAGATGAGTACCTTGCTACGGGAGCAAAGGTCTCATTGTAGTTGATCCCCTCAACCTGTGAGAAACCTTGGGCAACAAACCTTACCTTGTGTTTCTCAACACTGCCATCAGCTGCCTGCTTTACCTTGTAAAGCCATTGGGAACTAACCACTGACTTATCCCCAGGTCTAGGGACAAAATCTCACACACTGTTCCGTATGATAGAATCGTACTCTTCTACCATTGCATCAGACTGGTTGCTGCACTGCCTCCTAAAAAGAAGAAGGTTCAGTCGCTACACACTCCCCAACTAGGGCCATGTAGCCATTGTATCTCTCGGGAGATCTCCTCTGTCTGCGCTGAGAGGATGGCCACCCCCGTCATTGTCTCTCGCATCTAGCATCAATCTGTCAGCTTCTCGCGAGCATTTCCACTCATCTCTCGAAGACTCTCTAGGAGTGGTGGTCTCCACTACTGGATCCTTTGCGGCTGATCCACATCATCAAGAAGCTCCTCCTCCTTTGGAACTAAAAGTTCCTCATCACCATGCAACTTGAGCTCCCTCTCAAGTGACACTCGCATGACTCTCTGCTTGTCGAACTTCAGATTCCTACGCACTACGGTCCTTTGACTGGTAGGTAGAAACACACGATGGTTGTGGGGTGTATCTATGTACCCCACAAGTATCCCCAACTCAACTGTTGGGTCTAGCTTCTTCCGAGCATCTTTGGTCACATGATAGAAAACTGGTGATCCAAAGATGCAGAAGTGACTCACATCTAGTCGTTTCCCCGAAAAATCCTCCATAGGTGTCTTCATCCCCAAAATACGATGAGTACTTATGTTCTGAAGGTACATTGCTGTATTGCATGCCTCAGCCCACAGATGAAGTGGTAGGCCTTGGTCATGCAACATCTCTCAAGCTGCTCCCACAATAGATCTGTTCTTCCTTTCGGCCACCCCATTCTATTGTGGTTTATGAGGTGCCGTCAGTTCCTGTTTAATTCCTTTTGTAGCATAGAAGTCTTCTAAACTGCTGGGAAACATACTCTCCACCATTATCGCTACGCAAGGCTTTTACTTTCTTTCCAGATTCTTTCTCTACCAAGGCTTTAAACTCACAAAACTTCAAGAAGGTCTGATCCTTCTTTTGCATGAAGTAGATCCAACATCCACGAGAAAAATCATCAATAAAAATAACATAGTACCTTTGCTTAGCGGTGGAGGCTGTAGAGAATGGTCCACATATGTTTGAGTGAACTCGCTTCAAGATTGCTCTAGCTCTATTATCCCGATCCTGAAAGGAAGATTTCGCATACTTACCTAGGGTGCATCCTTTGCATGTATCTGTTTGCTCCAGTTTTCCCTTGGGTAAGCCGGTAGAAATTTGCTACATGATCTTCAAGGCCTCGTGATGCAAGTGGCCCAGTCTTCTATGCCACAACTTGCCAACATCTTGGCTTTGCACCACTTCTGCTTTGGAACTTAGTTTAACACATTCATCTACCTCTAGCTTGTAGAGACTCTTTACTCGAATCCCTATTCGCTTGGTCTGTACGGTGTCGATATGCCTTAGGAAAAATTTTCCTTTCCTAAAGACTACATCATAGCCTTTATCTTCTAGCATTGCAGCAGACACAAGATTCTTTTTCAAACCTGGTACATACTTAACAGTAGATAGGGTGAGAGGAGCACCATACTCCCTCTGAAACACAACTGTACCTTCACCTGAGACATAATACTTTCCATCATCAGCCATCTCGATCCGCATTTGGAGATCCTTCTCCTCTAATGTATTGAAAATATTCTTGTCACCCGACATGTGGAAAGAAGCTCCACTGTCCAGGTAACAAACACATCCCACCATGGATGAAACCATGCATGTGATAAGCAAGAAATCCAGCTCAAACTGTGAAGCTAGTGCATCACCATTAGATCCCTTTGAGGAACCCTTCTTGGATTTCTTATGTGGACAATTCATAGCATAATGGCCCACTTCATGATAGTGAGAGCATCGCACCTTCGACTTGTCAACCTTCTTTCCACCATGAGAAGATTTGGATTGGGACGCCTTCCCTTTCCCTTTCTTAGCTTTACTCGCTAAAGCTAGATTTTCTTCATCATCTTTTTTTGATGAAGATCCATCCCTGGTGCTTCACTTGATCTCTTCCTGCATCAGATCCTACCGAAGTTGTTCCCAACTTGGCAGTTTATCTCTTCCATTAACCGAGTCCTAGTAGCTATGCCAGCTCTTAGGAAGACCGAGGAGTGCAAGACTCACCATGTCGTCATCAGCTGTCACGACCCCTACGCTTGCAATCTCATCCTTGCATGTGGTGAGCTTGTTCAGGAATGTAGAGATTGTGTCAACCTTTTCGCACTTGATCTTTCGAAGTTTATCTTCCAGCGCTAGCTTCCTCTGATCACTGCTATTTTAATAAATATCTTTCAATGTTTTCCACATCGAAAATGGAGTCTCCTTCCCATGGAGGCCCGAGACAATGTGATCTCGACCTCCCTCCAGGATGATTCTCCTAGCTCTAGCCACACACTTTTTCCATTCCGCCAGTTGAGTAGCATCAGTCGGCTTCTGGACTTCTTGATCAATGAAGTCCTTTAGGCCGTTATCTTCTAATACTGCCTCCATGCAATCCTTCCAGGCTATATAATTTGAATTGCCATCAAGGGCATATTCGAGTCTCAAACCACTGAACGCCATTAGTGAAATAGATGTGATAAGAGCTCAATTCAATATTCAGAAGCAAAACTTCAAACTTCTCCTGCTTGTATACTTTTCTTCTTTGATCACCTTTTCTCTGATACCATGTAGAAATTCCCACTGTAGATCACCTGGTAATGCAATGTACTAAAGCAAAACACTTAATCTACTTCTACAAACAATTTAGCGGAAGCTTAATCAAACATGAGCAACATCAAGCATGAACAAATATAAATGAGAATGAGAAGTAATCAACCATAACACAAAAGAAATATCATTGGGGAAAGCACCAACCTAAAACCCCAACTCTGTATTATCATACAAGTGGAAATCTTGTTCAAGTTACAAAAAGAATCAGCTCTCAAGCTATCCTGCTCTCTCTGCAATCAAACAATACAGCTCATAGACTGAATAGACATAGTATATGTCTTCCTCAAGCTCTCCAAGCCTCCTATTTCCTTGCGCAGCTTTGGTTGGGGTCCAATGATATCACATGTGTGAATTGGTCTCATCACACTCACTGTAACCTCAGGTCCAACTGCACAATCCTCAAGGAATAATATTCCTTCTGCATGCAAGGAATATTCACCAAGGAATATCCTAGCAACTGATAGTACACTGTCCCTCCATCTGATCTCAACTGGGTCTCTGACTGAACTGACATGCATGAGTTATCCATGAGTGAATCTTCAGTTATCTGAAATACAGTAGTTGCATGCATGCAAACATTAACTAACTGAACTCTCATTAATTTAACAAACCGTTAAATTAATCTAACTAGACTTGACTTAGTTAACTAAGCCTACTAATTACAACTCAATATTACAATTCACTCTTATCTCTTTAACTGATGGATAAATCCCTCAATCAAAGGAGAAACTATTGCATGTCCTCACATAGACTTCAAGTTTGATTTTCCTTAACTAATTAACTCAAGATGAATTAACTAATTAATTTTCAAACTACTGTTAATATCAAATTCGAATTTTACTTCTTATGTTTAGTCCAGGGGCTGATTAAAATAAGAGGGGATCCCGAAATGCTATTTTTAGAAAAAGCTATTTTTAGCACTTTCACTTTTCACCCATTGTTGCTATATCCACAATGGCTGAACTACTATTTATATCTCGGCTATTTATAGCAGTGATAGTTTTAGCATTTTCTATTTCTATCATTTCTTGTTGCAAATCTCAACAATTCATTTCTCACGAGATCATCCATTCCTTGAATAAATCTAAGGAAGCAAGCACGTTGATCAAACTAGACCTTTCTTATGATAGAATTAACTAGCAATATCTTCTTTCCTCCATGCGGGCCTTTGGCTTTTCCCCTCCTGGATAGCCTGGATTTAATCTTTGATCTCCATCCCCTTCTATTCTACCCTGGTCAATGGTTCTCCCTTTGCTCTCTTCAATCCCTCTAGGGGTCTCTGTTAGGAGGATCCCATTTATCCCTTTCTATTCATTTTGGTAGATGAATGCCTAGGGATGTATCTTAAAGATGTAGGTCATCAACAAATCCTTCAGGGTTTGAGGCTTTATGGTAATGACTTACTCATCACTCACCAACAATTTGTGGATGATGTTTTGTTATTTTCCTTGCTGACGGTGAAGGAAGCTTCAAACTTAAAGGTTATTTTGGGTGCGTTTATGGAGGCCTTTGAGACATTGATTAATGGAGACAAATCTAATATTTTCTTCTTTAACACGTGGAGAAATTGAACGTCATTTGGCTCGCCTTTTGGAATTCAAAATCAGTTCCCTACCATCTATCTACGTGGGGGAAACTTTGGTGGTGAATTCTTTAAGATTAACATGTTGGAAAATCATCCTACATAGGATTACAACCAAATTGGATAGTTGGGCTTTCTAATCCCTAAACTTGGTAGGTCATATTGTTCTTCTTAGATATGTTCTAATGGCCCTACCAATGTATTAGTTGTCGGATCTGGCTACTCCACAGACCATCCTTAATTCTATCTCCTCCATTTTTAGATATTTTCTTTGGAGAAGAGTGAGGAAGGAGATCAAGTGGTCTTTGGTGGCATGGGATAAGTTGTGTATCCCTAATTGGTAGGTGGTTTAGGGCTAAGAGAACCAAAGACTATGAGCAATGTATTTGGAGCTAAATTGTGGTGGATATGGTTCTAGGGGGAACATAACTATAGAAACAAATTTTGATTGGAAATATGGAAACTCCTATTCTCAACTCTAGAAACTGCACATAAATGATTACTCCCTAGGGTCTTCTATTTGGAACTTAGCTTGTAATAATCAGAACCTAATTGAATGTCATGCTTTCTAGGAAATTCAGGATGACATATTTGCACTCCTTTGGAAGGAAGCATGGCAACAAATTCCAAGTCTTGGGGATTGAATGAAATTTTGAGATATGGAAACCTTCACCAATAATCAACAAACTTTCATTGTGGAAAACTTTTGGAATTCAGATCAACAACTAAGTCTATGGAAAAAATGGAAATTGATCGAGGATTGGCCACTTCACCCATCTCTCTCCTCTTCAGCCCTTTTATCCAAAGAGCTTCAAGACCATAAAATTTCCTTCTCTTAGGACTAAGATAAATTCAAGTGGGGTTATCAACCTTGTGGTATGTTCAAAATAAACGAAGCTTACACTTTGGTCGTGGGACATCAAGAACTACCTCAATATCACCTTTAGAGGAAAATCTAGATGAGCCATCTTTCACCCAAGGCCGCCCATTTTCTATGCTTGTCTTGTAGGGAAAACCTAACACGCCCATTATTTAAATAATGGGGACTCTTTCCATTAATTTTTGGCTAAAGCATCTTTTATGATTTTCATATTAATTAATTGTCTTACAATTTTGTCATTTTTTGTTTTAATTTGATTTCTATTTTGATTGTTTCATTGAATTCAACTTTTGACAAACTTTCTATCAACACATGTTTCGCCTAATTTGTTCAACCGGTTTGTAAATAACACTCCTTGGAAGTTTGATTATTTTCTTGCCTAGACTAAAAAATGTAAATAAATTTATGATATTTCAATTTTTTCAATTAAAATAGTCATTCATAGTAAATATTAACTTTTAGTGAATTTTTACTATTATTTTTTTCATTTTTTCACTAACAGTCTTACAAAATTACCTAGCTAAGTTGTACAATAAATGAAAACACATTTCGGGATCTTGGTAATTTACTCCAATTTGTTATTTTAAGATAAATTGCCAAACCCAAAACCCAAAATTGCAAAGTGGTCGTAGTCCAATTTGTGAGATGGTTAATTCACATGGGCCCCACTTCTCATCAAATCCTCTCTTCCAAAATCCCGAAATTAAAAAAGGCCGAAATAAAAATTGTAATGCGATATTGTGATATCACATATCGTAGATCGCAAAAAAATTAAACACCTCATTTAAAAAACTTGTGATCACCGACTTAAAAGTTTATGCGATGGGATATTTTCGGTTTAACGTAAGTTTTGGTTGACCTCCTTATACCTCCCGACACCATGACCTCATCCTCACCTCACCCTCCACCTTATCTGTCACACCCATGAGTCGCAGGTGACATGGTGAGGGCGCGTGAGGGCGACGAGCTGCAAGAGTAGTGGGCGAAATGGTGGCTGGATGAAAATTTGGTTAAGTGTTGGGTCATTTGGTTATAGGCCGAGGTGTAGTCCCGACGGGCCGATTGGCAGGTGAAGACAACCAGCGAAATGACACGATGGGTCAGCCGAGTGGGTGGACCAATGTTCAGGTTTTATAATGAAACGGTGGGTCGGCCAGGGCCAACCGACGTGTGAAGAATTTGAACGATGGATGAAATGGTGGGTCGTTTCATAAGTGGCAACTTGTATAAATAATGGTGAATGATTTGGCATCTGGCAAGTTCGTTCAAGTTCAAGCAAGTGAATGAACAAAATGTAGAAGGTGCAGGCTGAACGTAGCAGCACGAGTCTAGTTTCTTAAGGCGAGGGCGCAAACGGTCGTTCAAGCCGTAACACCCCTCAACCTTGTCTTGGCGCAGTCGCAAGGTTGAACGGAGGTGAACGGAGGTTTGGGCGGATTTGAGTTGCAGGTTGAATGAAATATCGTTCAGATTTCTAGGCGAGTTTCTGAAACAGGTCAAACGTTGGCGTAGCGTTCAGGTCGTTTGGGCGGAACGACGAACAATTGACATGGGATATCGTTTAGTGGGCTAAACGTGTAGGCGTGCAGGTCGTTCGAGCGGAATGATGGGTGGTTGACACAGAAAATCGTTCAACAGGTTGAACGATGTTCGAGGGTGTGTGAGGGTGCGGCAGGGCATCCGGCTAAACGACAGGTGAACGGTTGAATGGGTGGTTGAACGCCGGGCGAGGGCGCAACAGGGCATCCGGGTGAACATCGGGTTGGCTTTTCGACTAACGTGCGAACAGGTGAAGGCAAACGAGGGCGCGAGCGGTTGTTCGGGTAGCGAGTTGAACGACTCATGCACGAGTTTAGGTGAACAATCATGCGGTGGTGAACGAAGGCGTTCGGGTAGGGCATTGGGTGAACGTGAACATGCGAAGGTGTTCGGGCAAACGAAAGAGCAGGTGTGAATGGTGTGCGATCGGGAGTTCAGGCGACGAGTTGGGCAAGGCGTTCGGGTGAAACGCCGTCATGCGGACAGTCATGCACGAAGACACAAGTTGGTCGAAGAATAGGTCGGGTGGCCGGGTGGGCGTGCCCGACACGATGAGTTGGTCTGCATAGTGCGTAGGTGGACGAGCTGCTGGCATCGGTGGAAAAATTATAAGTCTCAAGGAAATCTAGGGTTTCCTCCATGATTATAACTTATATGTAAATTGTTATTATTATTATTAAGGGTAGACTCATATTGCAGGGAGTTGCCCCTCCCATTTATATTGTGGTGCATTTAACTGTTAATGTTGATTCATGGTTATGAATGTTTAAAGAAAGTTTCCGTTGTGTTATGATGAATGTATGTACTTGGTAAAAGTGAAAAATAAAGTAAGTATAGAAGTAGGTGTAGTCCATGGCCGTGAGTATTGGTGAAAAGAAAAGGGTCGGTGGTGCCGCACCTCCTATAGTGTGGTTGGAAGAGTACTGCCAGTGTAGGGGCATGACATTATCCCTCGAGCTCACTCTCTACTCACTCATTATCCCTCCCTAACTCACTTCCCCTTATAACTCCACTACTCCCTCATGTAACTTGTTTTTATTAATATGGGTTGATTCCAATGGTTTGTATTTTAAATATTGTATTAATATTATAATAATTATAACATTTATTATAATTTTAATATAATTTGAATTATATTATTAATATAATATTATTATATTTTAATTAATTTATGTTAAATCATTTCCATATTAATTAATTTATGTAAATAATTAATTTAATTTGTAATCACAATTAATTAACATTAATTAAATAATAACTATAATCTAATTTAGGATTAGAATTTAATTTAAAATTCTGATTTTTAGCCTAGGCAACAGAAATTCCAGAATTCTGGCAATTTTAATACACCAACTTTGGAAGCTCATAAATGGAGTTTTACTTGGCCAAATGAGGCCTAGGATGGCTCATTGGAAAGATAAAATTATGAAGAATATTTATGAAATAGTTTTATTTCCAGATTTGATCATTTATTGGGTATAAAATCCAGCATAAGATCAAGCTCCAAATTTTTTAACAAAACTAATTCCTGAGTTTAATTTTCTGCATTTTCATTTGCCCACAACTTCTTCTGAGTGCAGATCCATTCACTTATGTTCTCCTTGACCAATTAAATCTTCACAAGCATCAATAGAAAGCTCATATTTCTTTTATTTTAATTATGTAATTAAGTTTTGATTGGATTTGTTTTAATTCCAGATTTGGTATTTTGATTTTATTTTTCCATTTTAATTTAGTTTTGATTTGTTTATTGTAGGAAAACAGTTGAAGAGATGAGGAGAAGAAGATCTCAATCAATGAGAATTCTCCAGAAATAGAAGAATGGAATTTTGAACCAATGAAAATTGATGGAGAAGATTTATTCTTCAACAAACTTTCTTGTTGAAAATTCTTTTGTAAATATTATAAATAGCAGATTGTAAAATGTATTGGTGGCTTCTCTCCTTTGCAATTTTGGAATTCTAAAAGCAATACTGTAATATGAATTTAGAGTTGTAGGTGAGTGGAGAGAAAATCTTAGATCTGGTGATTATTGAGAAATTTTCTTTTGCATTCTGAATTATGTATGATGGGCAGAGTTATAACTACAAACAGGTATCTGACGAATCAAAGATTTACGAAGGTTTGAAAATGAGTCTTTAATTGATTTTACCATTCGATTTTGTTTAAATTTCTTGAGATTTATATTCCTTCTTGTTTTAATACATTTGATGGGATTGAAGGGAATTCTGATGAATGTTGTAAGGTAATTTATGATAGTTACTTTGATATTGAAGATATTGATTTGTCTTCTTCACAATTGAATCCTCATGATTAAAATCAAATCAAATATGAAAATGAAGAGCATTCTAATTCACAAATTGTTTCAAATAGTTCTCATTTTTGGACAATTAACATTTGAGAAACCATTCCAATCTATGATTTATATGATGATCAAGCTCTCATTCCTATTCGCCATCATGATTCTCTTTCTAATTGACAAGTTAGTATTAGCAATCATTCAAATTCTATTATTATGACCAAGTATTGTGAAAAAGAAATTGTTTTAAATCAATCCCAATTGTGATGTAACAATAATTGTAACACTAGTGTAAACTATGATTTGATTTTACTATTTTTCCTTCACTTATTTTGTTTAAATTCAAATTTGTTTTCTATTTTTAATTTTCAGTTCTTAAATATTTTGTGCTGGCATATTGAGCAACTCAGTATTGAACACTCAATTAATGTGTTTGCCTGAATGGGAAAATGAAGTTTCACATTCTAATCATGAACATCAAAAGCTATTTCTCTTCCTATTTTGACTAATGTTCATTTCCTATCGATTACTTCTATCTTCTCAAATGTAGTGTCAAAAAGAGAGTGTATTTTCACAATATGACCAACAATCTAATTTAATTAATGATCTTACATTGTATCTAACAAATTTCCATCCATATTTCATAGACCCATTTGAAAACTATTTGGAAAGTTTTCATTCACGGAAGATTATTAATAGTTTAACACTTGCACATAACACTAACAAATTTATGCAGGCCATTATATCTAAAAGCTCATTTCCATCATTTGGCCTATCATCTTCTCTTTTGAATCCCTTCCAATCATCAATAGAAATTCATCCAGATTTCTATGATCCAATTGAAATTCAATTGGAAAGGACATTTCAAGAGAAGGTAGTTGTAAATAATATATTAGCAATAACTGTACATTCTAATTTCATATTTATTTTTCTTAGCTTAATTTTATTTGTATTTTTGTTATTGATGTTTGACATGTACATACATGTAGGGATTAAAATGCTTACATGGTTACATTGGAAGTATGACTATACCTAGTCATGTTTCCTTCATTAAGTTAAAAATAGATATAGATTAATTTAGATTAGATTTTATTTAATTTATTTATTTATTTATTTTTTTGCTTGCACTTATTTCATTATTTTAGATTTTCAATAAATCAAGTAATGAATCTGATTTCTTGTGGGCATCCCCTTTAATTTTTCAAAAAGAGGCTTAAAACATTTTAAGATATTAGATCATGCATATGTGTGAAAGCATTTGATTGTCTTGTTTTACAAAAATTTCACCACATTGATCATACATATGAATAAATTTCAAGAATTTTCCACAAATTGACAATTTTTTATTCACAAGTAATTATGAAAAGCTCATTTTCTCCACTCATATCTTCGAATATAAATTTGAGGTAGATGCAATATGAAAACTCATTACTTAGCATTTTTAGATAAAATAAGTAGATGACACTTAACATTAGAGAAATTGAAGATTCATGAGGTAAAATTTACAGTGAATTTTATTCCAGGTATGCGGTTATAGGTTCATCGTCATCTATTATTAGTTTATTTTTTCAAAGATTATTTCTCATTTCTGTTTTGTTTTTTTTTGCAGGTCTTCATCGACTTGATTATGAAGCCCTGACATAACTAAGAAACCAACCTTTTAAAAAAATATGCAACATATTCAGGGAAGTATTATTGGTTGTTCATCAGAATTTTAGCATTTTTAATTTTGCTTTCATTCATTAAAACCCCAACAGGCCTTTAAAAACAATATCGAAAGATTCATATCGAAGCACTCTAATAGCATAATTATCATCATTCGAAAAGCTCCGATAAACATATTTCCTTATCCAATATTTCTGATATCTATTAAAAGGGATTTTGTTAAAAGACAAAGTTAATTTGGCCACTTTTTTTAATTGAATACCTAAAGAAGTTGTCAGACCCACAAAATGCCACATCTCATACCGCATTTCGCATATTGGAGCTTTTCAATTGAGCATATCTCAAATATCTCAAATCGTTGATCTCTGAGAGTTGACTTCACCAATATTGCGATGACCATACAACCCTAGACCTGATACCACATTTAAATCCAGTTTTAAAAGGTATCACGTTCGCTCATAAATCACAATTTCAGTTGAGGAACATGTTTTAAAGTTCCAATATTTCGGATCTGATATGAGATTAAATCCATATAATTAAATGATCGGGTACGTTCTATATCGCATATAAACATATCAAAGAGGTTACATCCCATACTCAAATCTTTCCATCACCAATTTCTTATAAAATCCAAAGCTTGTCCCACCAATGAGCCACACCATCCATCACATTCCCGATATTGCAAGAATAATATTGACGTTTCCTTTTCCTAACTGATCCAATCTCTGGTATGATTATTCTCCGATATCGAAATCATTCCATCGCAATTTCCAAATTGCATATGCTGATATCGCAATCCCACTATCACAACACTTATATCACATCACGAAAATCAAGTGGTGCCTTGTCTTAAGAACCTCCGATGCAATAAACTCTAGTATATGCCTCTCTGCCATTATATTTTAAGCATTTCATAACACTCAATTGCATATCGATAAAGGTGAATCTAGCAACTTAACGATTAAGCATGGCAAAGAAACTTGCGATGCGAAACATTCGATGAGGTACTATCATGTATAAAAGAATTTAAGGCACTCTTGGGCAACCACTATCGCAATGAAGCAATTGATAACAAATTTGGAACATGGTTAAAACATTTTTTATTTCTCTTATATTTGAGTTTTTATATATCACTTTATATTTAATATACGAAATTCAAGACCTCTCCATTCATACATCTATATTTCATTATCTTTCATTTGGTCTTGATTCTGAACAATTTATGAAAGTCATCGAGTTGATATGAAACTTATAATATTAAGAGAACATTCATTATTGCGATTCATTAAGAAGCATATATTCATTCTATATCTAACGAATTTGGTTTATTTTCGATTCGTTGAACATAAAGCATTACATTATTCTAGTTTACTGCTCGCTTTAGTATAGATTTAATAAATGATGATTTTTGGTTAATAAGGTTTCAGTTAGTTCAACTTCTTCATACTTTTAATTATAATCTAAGGAAGAAGTTAGCTAACATTGGAGAAAATGATATCTTTCAGGTAAGATTAAATGCAATTCTCCAATGGTAAGTTTCATGTGCCCATTTTTATTACTTTACTTTTGTTTTTAGTTTCATTTTTAATTTTTGTTGATCTTGAACTCTGTTTTATAGGTCTTCATGAACCTTTCACACCTCTACCAGATCGGTGTTGAAGTTCCTTCTCTTTTTTTTTAGTTTTCTTTGAGATTCTTGAAAGAAGCAATAATGATCCTCCTTGAATCAACTAAACTGGGGAGTTTCTGAACCTTTAACTACTCCTTTAAGCATTACTTTTGTCAGAAAATGGTTAAGATGCTTTATGCAGAATTTTCTTCGAAACAAGAAAATTTGCAGCAGATAGAGACTTCCCATTTAACATATTATCTATCATCAATACTATTCACCCTCTCCATTTTGAGAGCCTAATTTTTTTTTATAACTCTAAAAGACAAAAAAATTTAAATCTCAACATTGGAAGGAACATACATATGGTTATTTTCTTTTATCTCTTTTGATTGAAACATTTGTATGAGTAACTTTGTTGGAGTTTATCCTTTAAATTTGTATTTTTCTTTTAGTTTTTTTCTTTAATTTTATTTTTGTTTTCTAATTTCTTTTCTTACTTTAGTTTAAGAATTTCCTTTTTCTTTGGGTTTTGATTTCATTTTAATGACTACCATGATTTATGTGAAAAATATTTTTCCTCACCCGATAGCAATTAGCATAGATGGGAAATCTCTTAACTTTATCTATTTCACTGAGTTATCATTAAAGGCATATCCTCATGGAACCATAAGATCATCTTGCTTTACATCTTTTTCATGGAGGAGCACACATCTTTACTAAGTGATTATGTTTATTTTTTCAAGGAAAGAACTGATTTGAGTTTAATACAATGAATCCGCCCCACCCCTCCACATAAAAGCCTTTGATTGATATTTCTAGGGAAAAATTTTGGAGTAAACATTATGAAAGTATTATATCCATTAAACATAAATCTCTATTACCATCCCACCTCTTTCACTCAAAAACATCATAAACTAAAAGCTTGCAAATGTGCTTATCAAAAGATTGATTGAAAGAGAAAGCATGGGAAATACAAGTAAACCCATCAGGGCTATGGACGCTCGCTGGCAGCGGGACTAGGCTTGTATGGCATAAAAGACAACTTCACTGAGGTATTGTTCAGGCTCGTTGGCAGCGAAGCGATTTCAGAGACAATCATAAAATGGATATATGATTTTATCAAAAACTCTTATCTCTACCTTCTACTATTATTATATGAGGTAGTTTTAAAAACAAATCTTCCCAAATTTGGATTCATGAATTTTACTTGACTCTGTTTTAAGTACTTATCTTTACAAACTCATATTGCTTAATCTATTTATGTGGGACCTATGGAAATGTTTTGTTGTTAGATGATTTCATGATTTCCATTATTTTTAACCTTTGGGTAAATTAAAGTTCATTATCTTTAATGAAAGATAACTGTTTCTTCCAAGTGTGTCGCCATTGTTTTAGGGAAAATCCAACACCCCCCATTATTTAAATAATGGGAACTCTTTCCAATAATTTTTTGCTAAAACATCTTTTATGATTTTCATATTAATTAATTGTCTTACAATTTTGTCATTTTTCGTTTTAATCAGAGTTATATTTTGATTGTTTCATTGAATTCAACTTTTCATAAGCTTTCCATCGTTACTTGTTTTGCCTAATTTGGTCAACCCGTTTGTAAATTGCACTCACTTAGTTTGATCATTTTCTTGCCTAGACTAAAAAATGTAAATAAATGTATGATATTTCTATTTTTGCAATTAAAATAGTCATTCATAGTAAATATTAACTTTTGGTGAATTTTTACTATTTTTTTTCTTCATTTTTTCACTAACGGTCCTACAAAATGATTCAGCTAAGTTGTACAATAAATGAAAACACGTTTCAGGATCTTGGTAATTTACTCCAATTTGTTATTTTAAAATAAATTGTCAAACCCAAAACCCAAAATTACAAAGTGGATGTAGTCCAATTTGTAGGATGGTTAATTCATGTGGGCCCCACTTCTCATCAAATCCTCTCTTCCAAAATCCTGAAATTAAAAAAGGGTGAAATAAAAATTGCGACACGATATTGTGATATCGCATATCGCAAATCGCAAAAAACTTAAACACCTTATTTAAAATACTTGTCATCACCAATTTAAAAGTTTATGCAATGGGCTATTCTTGGTTTAACATAAGTTTTGGTTGACCTCCTTATACCTCCTCACACGATGACCTCATCCTTACCTCACCCTCCACCTTATCCTTCCACCTCACTCTCCACTCACTTCTTATCCCTCCATAACTCACTTCCCATAACTCCACTACTCCCTCACGTTAACTTGTTTTATTAATATGGGTTGATTCCAATGGTTTGTATTTTAGATATTATAATAGTTATAATATTTATTATAATTTGAATTATAATATTAATATAATATTATTATATTTTAATTAATTTATGTTAAATAATTTTCATATTAATTAATTTATGTAAATAATTAATTTAATTTGTAATCACAATTAATTAAAATTAATTAAATAATAATTATAATTTAATTTAGGATTAGAATTTAATTTAAAATTCTGATTTTTAGCCTGGACAACAGAAATTCCAGAATTCTGACAATTTTAATACACCAACTTTGGAAGCTCATAAATGGAGTTTTACTTGGCCAAATGAGGCCTAGGACGACTCATTGGAAATTTAAAATTATGGAAAATACTTCTGAAGTAATTTCATTTCTAGATTTGATCATCTATTGGGGCTAAAATCCAGTAGAAGATCAAGTTCTGATTTTTTTAACAAAACTAATTCCCGAGATTAATTTTCTACATTTTCATTTGCCCACAGCTTCTCTGAGTGCAGATCCATTCACCTATGTTCTCCTTGACCAATTAGATATTCACAAGCATCAATATAAAGTTCATATTACTTTTATTTCAATTATGTAATTAAGTTTTGATTGTATTTGTTTTAATTCTAGATTTGGTATTTTGATTTTATTTTTCCATTTTAATTTAGTTTTGATTTGTTTATTGTAGGGAAAAAGTTGAAGAGATGAGGAGAAAAAGATCTCAATCAATGAAAATGCTCCAACAATAGAAGAATGGAATTTTGAGCCAATGAAAATTGGTGGAGGTGGAGCAGATTTATTCTTCAACAAACTTTTTTGTTGAGAATTCCTTTGTAAATATTATAAATTGCAGGTTGTAAAATGTATTAATGGCTTCTCTTCTCTGCAATTCTGGAATTCTAAAAGCACTATTGAAATAGCGATTTAGAGTTGTAGGTTAGAGGAGAGAAAATATAAGATCTGGGGATTATTGGGGATTTTTCTTTTACATTTTGAATTATGTATGATGGGCAGAGCTCGCACTACTGCTACTCTTGTTGTAACGATAGAAGTTCAAAGATTGTAGAGGACTGTTGGAGACCAGAGCTAGAGAAATGGATTCAATAATTGGTATTTATAATATTATTGTTTTAAATACTAGTTTCATTATATGATGGCAGAAATGTGTCATTTTATTCATATTTGTGCACTATTGTCGATATGAGTAATTTGTCTCAATCATAAGTTATTATTTATCTCTGTTGCTATGGGTTGAATTTTGATTTCTGAGTAACTATTACTTAGAAATATGCCTTTTAATACTGATTTAACAAATAGTGATATGTTGTGAATTATTTCCTCATATTATTGTTTAATTATTCGAATTACTTATTCAACAATCAATATCATTTTGTGAACTATTTCCTAAATGTTGTTGGCTGATTATTTCAATTAAGAGGTCTCTAAATAGAATTCGTTTTGGTATTCATAATGTCAGTTAATTGAACTACTTCATTAGTTTGATATTCAATTTAAGCCAAACATATTTAAATCCCAATCATTTAAATATCTTTCTCTTGGTTAGGTTATATCTATATCTACCTAATTGAGATAGGATTAGAATTTAGTTCCATTTGCTTGAATTTTAGAATAATTTTGCATATAGATTAATTCTACATTCCTAAAAGCCCTCTTCACAAAGAGACAAATTTTAGTTTTGGCTTGGTTGAGCCCCAAATCAGCTTAAGGATTATTTTCTTGCCTGATCAACAGGAGGGATAATTTGATGTCTCTTCTCCATTTGTAGATGAAAGTCATATTTTAAGTCATTTGGAGATTGAGAGAAGGTAAATAGACCTAGTTAAACCAATCAGAACCACCATTCCATAAGGAAAAGGAGCTGCTTTAAGGTCCGAACTAGGTGGTCACCCCCAATGTTGTTGCAGAGAATTTCGAAGCTTCAACATTTTGGTGCTAGGAGGGCTCGAAACTTGTTGTCTATTGGAGTCTTTGTATTCTAACATTTTATTTTTCGTAATGGCTCCTCTTAAACTTCCAATTTGGAGTTGTATCCACGGACGTGCATCTTCTAATACTCCACCTCAAGTGGTAAGACTCTTTTCTCAGTTAAAGTTTAATGAGAAGAGGAATATTTCTACATTTAATCATGCTTTACAATTCATTGAAAATTTTTCAAATTCTACTTTTCAAGGAATTGATGAAGGAATTTTATGCAAGATTTTTACTCTTACATTCTTGGCAAAAGCTAGAAGTTGGTGCCAATCGCTTCCACTTGTCTCAATTCACAGCTAGGATCAATTTGTTACTATATTCCTTTGTAAATTTGACTGCTATAACTACGAGCAGGTATGTGACGAAATCAAAGATTTACGAAGGTTTGAAAATGAGTCTTTAATTGATTTTACCATTCGATCTTGTTTAAATTGCTTGAGATTTAAAATTAAAGAAAATCCTTCGGAAGATGAATTATTATATTGGTTTGAATATATTTTCTCTCTTCCTCCCATTCACAATCCATGTGAAATTATTTCAAGCTTTGCTCAATCTCCTTCCAATTTCATTGACATAATTGAAAATTCCAATATGGATGTGAAAACAAATGATGATGAAGTGGCCTCTATTATGTACAATAAATTTCTTCATTTAGTGCACACTATCTATAATATTAATAATGATCAGGATGCACCTTCACATGTCAGCAAATCTCAATCACAAAGCTTGGAGAATTTTACTATTCAAATGCAAGAAGATATTAACAACAATCTTGAAGAAAATACCGCTTTGAAATATGAAAACCAATATGCGTTAAATTCGGAAAATCAGAACATAAATCAACAAGTACAAGCAAAAATAGAAGTTTCTAATAACATGCAACCTGCTGTACAAATTTCTGAATTATTTTACAATGAGCAGAATGCACAAGAGTTCTTAAATAGAGACACTTTTAAAACCATTGCTTTTGATTCTCATTTTTCCCTTTATCCTAATATTTTTGCTAATAGAAATTTATCCCCTCTTAACATTAATGATATTTCAGAAAATAGAGACGTTGATCTTAATGAATTACCAATTATTTTTTATCAAAATAGAAAATTAATTATTGATCATTCTTCTAGCATTAATGAACATGCGTTTTATAATCCTTCTTGTTTTAATACATTTGATGAGATTGAAGGGAATTCTGATGAATGTTGTGAGGTAATTTATGATAGTTACTTTGACATTGAGGATATTGATTTGTCTTCTTCACAATTGAATCCTCATGATCAAAGTCAAATCAAATATGAAAATGAAGAACATTCTAATTCACAAATTGTTTCAAATAGTTCTCATTTTCAGACAATTAACATTTGAGAAACCATTCCAATCTATGATTTATATGACGATCAAGCTCTCATTCTTATTCACAGTCATGATTCTCTTTCTAATTCACAAATTGGCATTAGCAATCATTCAAATTCTATTATTCTTACCAAGTTTTTTGAAAAGGAAATTGGTTTAAATAAATCCAATTGTGTTGTAACAATAATTGTAACACTAGTGTAAACTATGATTTGATTTTACTTTTTTTCCTTCACTTATTTTGTTTAAATTCATATTTGTTTTCTGTTTTTAGTTTTCAATTTTTAGATATTTTGTGATGGCATATTGAGCAGCTCAGTATTGAACACTCAATTGATACATTGCCTGAATGGGAAAATGAAGTTTCACATTCTAATCGTGAACATTAAGACCTATTTCTCTTCCAATTCCAATTAATGTTAATTTCCTATCGATTACTTTTATCTTCTCAAACAAAGTGTCAAAAAGAGAGTGTATTGTCACAACATGACCAACAATATAATTTAATTAATGATCTTCCATTGTATCTAATAGATTTCCATCCATATTTCATAGACCCATTTGAAAAATATTTGGAAAGTTTTCCTTCACGGAAGATTGTTAATAGTTTAACACTTGCACATAACACTAACAAATTTATGCAGGCCATTGTATCTAAAAGCTCATTTCCACGATTTGACTTGTCATCTTCTCTTTTGAATCCCTTCCAATCATCAATAGAAATTCATCCAGATTTCTATGATCCAATTGAAATTCAATTGGAAAGGACATTTCAAGAGAAGGTAATTTTAAATTATATATTAGCAATAATTGTACATTCTAATTTCAGATTTATTTTTCTTAGCTTAATTTTATTTGTATTTTTGTTACTAATGTTTGACATGTACATACATGTAGGAATTAAAATGCTTACATGGTTACATTGGAAGTATGACTATACCTAGTCATGTTTCCTTCATTAAGTTAGAAATAGAAATATATTAATTTAGATTAGATTTCTTTTCTATTTGCACTTATTTCATTATTTCAGATTTTCAATAAAGCAAGTAATGAATCTGATTTCCTCTAGGCATCCCCTTTCATTTTTCGGAAAGTAGCTTAAAACATTTTAAGCTCTTAGATCATGCATATTTGTGAAAGCACTTGATTGTCTTGTTTTGCAAAAAATTCACCACATTGATCATACATATTGTTGTCTAGGTAAATCTTCTCTGTGGATAGAGACGATCCCTCTAGCCCAATGAGTGGGTCTAGCAACTGAAGTGACAATCTCCTAGACACTTTCCTAAGTTACAATTGAAAAGAGAAACGAAGAAGATGGCCTACCTCATTCTTATGCTAATTTGATTTCCTTTGTTGAAGACCTTGAATCACTTGTGCCACGAGTTCGTTCTTGCTACTCTCAGCGTTTATGCACATGCACAAGAGATCAAGACACAACAAGGCATGTAAATACAAATAGCATATTCAAAAGAAACCTACTTAACTGATCAAGGAATGTTAAGCTAAATGATACATGAGCATACACATTTAGGGAAAATGAACCAGTAGTTGTATATTAATAGAAAACAAAGGGAAGCATACAACCAAGCCTTAATGTTGATAGATTCTCCTTGAATGAATATCCAAGTCCAAGCTAAGCTTTCCAAGCACTCATTCTCCAAGCCAAATGAGTAGCATATAGGCACAATCTTAGCATAAGGGTGTAAATAGACATAGACCAACCATTTGGGAATGGGAGATGATTAATATATAGGTTGGGAAAGGGAGTTAGGATGTCTCCAAAAATAGGAGTAGGGCCTTATCTTAAGGAGGTAGCTCATAGGAATAAGACCGAGAGGCCAAGTTGAGAGAATTCAACCTCATCTATGCTAAACAAACTCCATCTCGCCACTCTAGAATCTTCTAGATCATGAAGCTTCTCATCCTCTTTTGGAAAACTATCTTTTTGGGATCATCGTGGGTATACAAGTGAATAGAGCGATGCCATCATGGGTCAAGTGTAGTGCAACAAGCGATCATCATTGTTTTTAGTCTCATAAGCACGATGATTCTCAAATTAGGGTTTTAGAGCTATTTCTTTTAGGGAAAGCTCAAGGCATTTTCCAATCAATGTCTTAGGAAGGATCTGAGCTGCATATATGAATGAGTACACTGCATAATGGTCATGTTTTGGGCACTTCGGGGTATGTCACAGGGAAGTGCAGGAGGTGTGACAAAATATTGTGTAACAGATGCCCCCTAAAGCATGAAGGAAGAATGAGGAGTGATGGCTGAGATGCTTTACAATATTTTTCAAGGACAAGGACAAACATTGTTAGGAGACCTTACAAATCAAGGGCACACATACATATACCTATCTGAGATCAAGACATGAATCTATGGTATGGACGCAACCATCTGGATGATAAGGACTATATGAAAGGATCCATGGTATGGGCGCAACCATCCAAATGAGAAGGATCATCACAGAGATCCAAGGTATGGTCACAACCATCCGATATAGAAGGATCATCATAAATGTAAAGTCCCATTGTATGGCCACAGCCACCCATATAGCAGAAACATGTGTACAATCATGAATAACATATAACTCCATGCAACCTGAGTCATATCAGACAAGACTTAGGGTCTTGCACTCCATCCCGGCCTGATCAAAGTACAAATCCTAACATGCGAACAAATGTTTTGAAGTTGAACATGCTAGAAAACCACCTGGTTACTGACCAATGATGTGGACCGTTAACAGGTACGAGAGAAACCACCAATAATGCTAATGTCTATCAAGGTTCGACAGTACAATCTGTGAATGTGATAATGAAACTGAAGTTGAACACTCGTGGAATCATCCAATTGAATGCCAATGATGAAGACCTATCATCGGATGCGAAGAACTTGCCATTAAGGCATGCAAGCTCCAAGGTACTGAAAGAGAGTTTCTAAGTCATCTTCCTGGATAATGAGCTGAAGTCGACAAAAAATGACCCATCAAAGGAGGGTAGTGATGAGTCCCCCATCATCAACACGAAACAAGGAATAAAGTGGAATGAAGTGAATAAGATCCAAGACTGTAACAATGGATCAGACAATTTATAGGTAAATAACTGCAGATAGGACTTCTCTTGAACATTGGTTACATGACTCTGGAGTGTGGTAGCATTTGACTCAACATAGGACTAAAGGTCATGATGACAAAGTGGAATAGTCAAATGAGAGGCAAAAATGGATCACCCAAAACCCGGGAGGAAAAGTGACTAAGTGAGGATATCCCAAACCCAACACAATAGAAGAAGAGTGTCATGTTCAAGAACGACATGTTGCCTGTACAAAAGATGTTTCATTTTCATTTTTCTCCGCTATTTCTAGTGAGTACCCCAATTATTTTTAACAAAAACTTGAAGGGGATAACATATGCTTTCCATGTAAGTTCATTCTTCAAATGAATCTATCATAGTAAGTTTTACGAGTCTTAGGAAGGAGAAACTCAGTCTCATCATGGTGACGAGTCTTTCGTCGTAAAATTTTAATGAGTCCGATGTAAGAATAACTTGGTATCTTTTTCATATTTAGAGAGTTTGAAAAAGAGACGAAAAAGAAAACTCCATCATGTCCCTTTTTTGTAATTTGTCTCTTGAATCCGAAAAGGTAGAAAAAAATATTCGAGAAAACCTCTTGACCATGCCGACTAAGGTGTACCTTTTTCGTAAATAGTCAATCTCAACCTCAAAAAGGGGTAAATGTATACTGAAATGACGTCAATTCATTTAATTTAACAGGTTCAAAAAGATAAGTACTTGACAATATTTTCATATTTTTGGAGTCTGAAGAGAGCTAAAAGGGGACTCCATCTAGAGGAATGAGTGGTATAAAAGGATAGCAACTGGTTTCGGTCATGATGGAATTGCTCAAAACATGTAATGGTTAAGAGGCTAGCTAATAATACCACTCATTGTAGATGTTCCCCGGGCAAGGGTAAAACAACCAAGTGAAAGCATATGGTTGGCCAAAGAGATGGTGATGATGAAATGAAACAACCAAGGCTCATCTGGAAAAAGTCGAATGATAAAACAACAATCACGAGAGGTAAAAAGGGAATGGTTTCATTTTTACACAAGCACATGGTAAACTATGCTTGAGTATACTTGAGGATGGTTTCATTTTTTCACGAGCTTGAAACATGAGAAAAAACTATGCTTGAATTTGGTTTCATTTTTACACAAGCTTGAAACAAAGATAAACTATGCTTAGATTTGGTTTCATTTTTACAAAAGCTTGAAACATGAGAAAAACTATGCTTGAGATGAGTTTGCATGCCTCCAGCATAATGACTCAATTCAAGGTATATGCCCCCCACGCTTCATTTCATTCATCTAAGTAGACTATTGGTTACTAACAGGTGGATGGAATGAAGGTTCACTTACGAGATCAAGTGAAAATCTTGATTGGTATTTTACGAGATTTGATCAAAGACTCGAATTGGAAAGGGATTTGTTTCATTTTTTAATGAGCTTGACACAAGAAAAAAACCATGCTCATGACACCTATTTCATTGTTTAATGAGGTTGACATAGTAAAAGAACTATCCTCATGGGAACCTATTTCATTTTTTAACGAGGTTAAAATAGTAAAAGAACTTTCCTCATGGCCCTTATTCCATTTTCTAACGAGCTTGACACAAGACAAGGAACTCTTCTCCACATCCCTTGTTTCATTTTTTAAGGAGCTTGACACAGGACATAGAACTTTGCTCCACATCCCTTATCACATACCAAAAGAGGCCATGGTTTCTAGGAGGTTGTCATCATATGGGAGAACAACACTCTAGAAGGGATACATGTCTAGGGATCATAATGAAAAGTTGGGCACCAATGCCCCCAATACATGGTGTACTACATCACCTACTAGATCATCAGTAGATGTGGGCATGGAATAGGTGGCCACGTAATTGACCTATGGTGGGGGTGATACCGCTTACACATAAGAACTGTTTAGGGATGATGGTTGATGGGGAGTTGATTCAGGACCAATGAATGTAAGCTGATCAATGATCACAATACTTCCTTCATGCAGGAAACACATCACTCGAAAGAGGGAGGAAACAAGAGCTCCCATGATGTAAACAGAGTCACGACCAAGGAGTAGATTAAAATCTAAAGGGCCCTAGACAACCATCACGTCTATATAGACAATCCTTCCTCCCAAAGTAATAGGAAACTTAGGAAGAATCCCTAACGGTTGACTAATTCCTCTATTAAAAGCTAACAAATTTTGGGTGAAGGGGACAAGTTGAGGAGAACCTAAATATTTCCAAGCAGTTGAAGGCAGGATGCTAACAAATGCGCCCTCATCTATGAATGTGCTACATACGGCCATATGGTAAGCATGTACTGTAATATAGAAACGCGCATAAGACGGGAGACGATATCTTGCCAGTGAACTCCAACCAAAAGAAGTGACCAAAATAATTGGAGGGGGTGTCATAGGAATAGGAGAGCTACCCTCTTGCTCTGTGGGAACATGAGAACTTCTCTCATATACCTTGGGAATGGGAGGATTTTCCTCTAGTTCATTTGAAATTAAAGAAACTATAAGAACCTGAGCAGTATGAGGTTCACTCTCTACCGGAAAGGTATGGTTAACTGAAGGTGGAGTCAAGTCTACCAATTTCCCAACCAATGATTGGTCGAGAATAGACTCATGAGACTCACTTTCAGAGAGTGGGGTTGACGAAAGATGACATTTGATCAATCACTTCATCTATTAAAGGACAAAGTTGATTGGGATTTATTGTTACTAGTTGAAGGTTTATCACTAGCATGATTTCCAGAGGCTGATGAAAAAGGTCGATGTGAACCTATGGATCACACTTTTAAGACTTTGGGAATACCAGGATAATTCTGAAGAAGGTGGTCACCCTTACATAACCTACAAGGGAATTTTACTTTCTGGGGCTGGTTGGAAGATTTTTCTTCATTAGTTTCATTCGTAGCAATGGCTGCTTGGTTGCCCCCTTTCTTATTTTGCTTCTTCTTCTTTGGCCTCTTCTTCTTCTTCTTAGCTTCCTAATTACTAGAATCCAGAATTTCACCAAGTGAAGAGGAAGAACGGGGTGAAGAAATAGGTGAAGAAGGTAAGGGGTCAACTTTAGGATCAACACGAGGTTGATGTTGTCCAGGTGGGGGAGAAATTGGTTGAAAAGAAATTTGGACACTCAGAACCACCGAGGTCGAAAATAACCAAACTGGCAGACCAATGGTCAATCCAGGAAGGGACAACATCACCATATAGGGAGAACCACTATTTCTAAAATAAGGAAAAGGACTAGGATTCCCATCAAAGTGGTTTCCTTGACTGGTAGACTCAGGAAATGTTGCCATTGGTATCAACCTAAAATTTACTAAAGAGTATTTCCACAGGAAGGATATTGTTCCGCGGTCAATTAATTTAATTATGGAAAAAAACTTTGCCTTTTCATGTTTTAGGAGTCGATAAAAGGACGAAAATGTGGCTCTATTCACTTTCGTTGGTTTAGTGAGCTTGAAAGGACAAGTACTCGATGATATTTTCAAGTTTAAGGAGTCAGAAAAGATTGAAATGACTACCTAGGATACTCTAGGCAAAAGGGATTACCAAGTAACCATGAATTTCAATATACACCATACCAAATAAATTTACTAAGGACTTGACGTATGTGTAGGCAATCTCCTCGAATGTTGTTTTTGGTGTATCATGTTTACAGGGCAGTAGACTCGGCTTCCTATGGATAAAGGTTTGCAACCTATGAGGGTCTCCCTTTATATAGTCGATGATATGGGGAGCACAAGTCCGTGCTAGCACTGTCTAATGCAAGAGTAGTGTGAATGACAACTGCTACGTTTTATAGACATCGGAACACGTCTCTAGTTTAGACCACTAAGTATGAGCGTTAATGTTTCAAATGCTCCTTAGGTTAATTGATAGATTTTAAAGTTAATCTTGAAATTATGTTTCGATTTCAAGGCCTTAACAATGTCACATGTTCCTAAAATGCAGCTAAATGATGAAATTGAAATCCTTTCATTCCATGAAGGATACCTATTTAGGGAAGAGAAACACCCAAATCATGCATTAAAAAAGCAACAATGCATCAATGACAATTTTCCAATGCTAATTGTAAACCATGAAATCTAATATTTCATTTCATAAGCAAATGCAATGCCAAAATAAAATCTTAAAGCAATCTACCTTAAGATATAATGATGATTTCCTTTTCACTTTAATGAAATCAATGTAATCTAGTGCAAAAGAGCAAAAGAGAATGCAAAAAACTCAATAATCATGAAAATTTCTTTCACATCAAGATTTTGAATGCAAGAAATGCTTCAAAAACTACTTAAAAGATAAACACTTTTGCTTTCGCTTTTCGAAACACAAAATTCAAAGCAAATACTTCCTTTCAGTTCAATTGAAACAAACAATTTTGTAATCTATTTCTTGCCAAATGGAACTAAAGTGACTTTCAAAGCATCTACTCAATTCGACACTAATGAAAACAACTTAATACCCAAGAACCAAAAGTGATTTTCAAAAGACGTCCAAACACACAAAGACTCTTTTAACAAGGGTAATTGATCTCTAAAGAGAAGATCAATGAGTGAATGAAGGATGACCTAGAAGTCCTAGAAACCCTAGAAGGCAAATCAAGCTCCAAACACACTTAAACCAAATCAAGAGGCAATTGTAATTGGACAAATATGTCAAGCAACACACGCACACTAAAATCACACTGGTAAACCACTGACAGAAGGCAAAATACTGAAAACAAGAAGACAAACCCTAATTTTCTTTAACCTCTAATATCATTGCACCTATTAAAAGAAAAGCAGCGATCATTGCTACTGTAATCAACATATCCGTGATATCATCGTGACTATCGGGGACAAAACCGCGATGGTTAAGAAAGATAAAGAAAAAACAAAAAATCTTCAAGAGCAGCACAAATCAAGAACCTTCAAGCAATTACCAGAAAGTGAAAATAGTTAAAGACAAGAAAACAAGTCTGGGAATGGACGGTTGGTCAAACTCATCACAAAAACAAGGTGAAGGATTGAATGGAAAGGATCATAGGCTCCCCAACAGAGTCACCATTTTTTTGTCTAGGTAAATCCTCTCTGCGGATAGAGACAATCCCTCTAGCCCAATGAGTGGGTCTAGCAACCGAAGTGACAATCTACTAGACACTTTCCTAAGTTACAATTGAAAAGAGAAACAAAGAAGATGGCCTACCTCATTTTGATGCTATTTCAATCTCCTTTATTGAAGACCTTGAATCACTTGCATCATGGGCTCGTTCCTGCTGCTCTCAACATTTATGTACCTACACAAGAGATCAAGACACAACAAGGCACACAAATACAAATAGCATATTCAAAAGCAACTTACTTAACTGATCAAGGAATGTTAAGCTAAATGATACATGAGCATACACATTTAGGGAAAATGAACTAGCAGTTGTATACTAATAGAAAATAAAGGGAAGCATACAACCAAGCTTTGATGTTGATAGACTCTCCTTGAATGAATATCCAAGTCCAAGCTAAGCTCTCCAACCACTCCTTCTCCAAGCCAAAAGGTGTAAATAGACATAGACCAACCATTTGGGAATGGAAGAGGATGAATATATAGGCTGGGAAAGGGAGTTAGGATATCTCCAAAGATAGTAGTAGGCTCTCATCTCAAGGAGGTAACTCATAGGGATAAGACCAAGAGGCCAAGTTGAGAGAATTCGAGCTCATCTATGCCAAACAACCTCCATCTTGCCACTCTGGAAGCTTCTAGATCATGAAGCTTCTCATCTTCTTTGGGAAAACTGTTTTTTTAGGATTATCACGAGTATACAAATGAACATAGTGATTCCATCATGGGTCACGTGCAGTGCAACAAGCGATCATCGCTGTTTTTAGTCTCATAAGCGCGATGATTCTCAAATTAGGGTTTTAGAGCTATTTCTTTCAGGGAAACCTCAAGGCATTTTTCAATCAATGGGAAGGTTCTGAGCTGCATATATGAATAAGTACGTTGCATAATGGTCATGTTTCGGGCACTTCGGGGTATGTCACAGGGAAGTGCAGGAGGTGTGACAAAATATTGTGTAACACATATGAAGAAATTTCAATAATTTTCCACAGCTTGATAATTTTTAATTCACAAGTAATTATGAAAAGCTCATTTTTACCACTCATGCCTTCCGATGTAAATTTGAGGTGGATGCAATATGAAAACTCATTACTTATCATTTTTAGATCAAATAAGTAGATAATATTGAACATAAAAGAAACTGAGGATTCATGAGGTAAATTTTACATATAAAATTATTCCAAGTATGTGGTTACGGGTTCATCGTCATCTATTGTTAATTTACTTTTTCAAAGGTTATTTCTTATTTCTGTTTTGTTTCTTTTGTAGGTCTTCATCGACTTGATTATGGAGACCTGACATAAGCAAGCAACCAATTTTTTTTTTAAATATGCAACATATTTAGGGAAGTATTATTGGTTGTTCATCAGAATTTGAGCATTTTTAATTTTGCTTTCATTCATTAAAACCCCAACAGGCCTTTAAAAACAATATCAAAAGATTCATATCGGAGCACTCTAATAGCATAATTGTCATCATTCAAAAAGCTCCGATAAACATATTCCCTTATCCAATATTTCTGATATCTATTAAAAGGGATTTTGTTAAAAGGAAAAGTTAACTTGGTCGCTTTCTTTTGAATTGAATACCTAAAGAAGTTGTCAGACCCACAAAATGCCACATCTCATATCGCATTTTGCATATTAGAGGTTTTCAATTGAGAATATCTCCAATATCTTGAATCGCTGATCTCCGATAGTTGACTTCACTAATATTGTGATAACCATACAACCCCGAACCTGATACCACATTTAAATCCAGTTTTAAAAGATATCGCGTCTGCTCATAAATCACAATTTCAGTTGAGGCACATGTTTTAAAGTTCTGATATCCCGGATCCGATATAAGATTAAATCCATATAATTAAATGATCAGGTCCATTCTCTATCACATATCAACATGTCAAAGAGGTTACATCCCATACTCAAATCTTTCATTCACCAATCTCTTATAAAATCCAAAGCTGGTCCCACCAATGAGCCACGTCATCTATCACATTCCCAATATCGCAAGGATAATATCAATGTTTCCTTTTCCTAACCACTCCAATCTCCGGTATGATTATCCTCCGATATCACAATAATTCCATCGCAATTTCCAAATCACATATGTTGATATCGCAATCCCGCTATCGCAACACTTATATCGCATCGCGAAAATCAAGTGACGCCTTGTCTTAAGAACCTCTGATGCAATAAACTCTGATATATGCCTCTCTGCCATTATCTTTTAAGCATTTTATAACACTCAATCGCATATTGACAAAGGTGAATCTCGTAGCTTAACAATTAAGCATGGAAAAGAAACTTGCGATGTGAAACATTTGATGAGGTACTGTCCTATATAAAAGAATTTAAGGCACTCATTGGCAACCACTATGGTAATGAAGCAATTGATTAAAAAATTGCAACATGGTTAAATCATTTTTTATTTCTCTTATATTTGAGTTTTGATATATCACTTTATATTTAATATACAAAATTCAAGACCTCTCGATCTACACATATATATTTCATTATCTTTCATTTGGTCTTAATTCTGAACAATTTATGAAAGTCATGGAGTTGATATGAAACTTATAATATTAAGAGAACATTCATCATTGTGATTCATTAAGAAGCATATCTTCATTCTAACTCTAATGAATTTGGTTTATTTTCGATTCCTTGAACATAAAGCATTACATTATTCTAGTTTACTACTCGCTTTAGTATAGATTTAATAAATGATGATTTTTGGTTAATAAGGTTTTAGTTAGTTCAACTTCTTCATGCTTTTAATTATAATCTAAGGAAGAAGTTAGCTAGTATTGGAGAAAATGATATCTTTTAGGTAAGATTAAATGCAATTCTCCAATGGTAAGTTTCATGTGCCCATTTTCATTACTTTACTTTTGTTTTTAGTTTCATTTTTAATTTTTGTTGATCTTGAAATCTATTTTACAGGTCTTCATGAACCTTTCACACCTCTACCAGATCAGTGTTGAAGTTCCTTCTCTTTTTTTCAATTTGCTTTGAGATTCTTGAAAGAAGTAGTAATGATCCTCATTGAATCAGCTAAATTGGGGAGTTTCTGAACCTTTAACTATTCCTTTAAGCATTACTTTTGTCAGAAAATGGTTAAGATGCTTTTTGCATATTTTTCTTCGAAACAAGAAAATTTGCAACAGACAAAGACTTCCCATTTAACATATTATCTATCATCACTACTATTCACCCTCTCCATTTTGAGAGCCTAATTTTTTTTATAACTTTGAAAGACAAAAAAATTTAAATCTCAACATTGGAAGGAACATACATATGGTTATTTTCTTTTATCTCTTTTGATTGAAACATTTGTATGAGCAATTTTGTTGGAGTTTATCCTTTAAATTTGTATTTTTCTTTTAGTTTTTGTTTTCTTTGATTTTAGTTTTTGTTTTCTTTGATTTTAGTTTTTGTTTGCTAATTTCTTTTCTTACTTTAGTTTAAGAATTCTTTTCCTTTTGCTTTCAGTTTTGATTTCATTTTGGTGACTTCCATGATTTATGTGAAAAACCTTTTTCCTCACCCGACAATGATTAACATACATGGGAAATCTCTTAACTCTATCTATTTCAGTGAGTTTCATTTATCATTAAAGGCATATCCTCATGGAACCATAAGATCATCTTACTTTAAATCTTTTTCATGGAGGAACACACATCCTTACTAAGTGATTGAGTTTACTTTTTCAAGGAAAGAACTGATTTGAGTTTAATACAATAAATCCTTCCCACTCCTCCGCATAAAAGCCTTTGATTGATAGTTCTAGGGAAATAATTTGGAGTAAACATTATGAAAGTATTATGTTCACTAAACATAAATCTCTATTATCATCCCACCTTTTTCACTCAAAAACATCATAAACTAAAAGCTTGCAAATGCGCTTATCAAAAGAGTGATTAAAAGAGGAAGCATGGGAAAAGCAAGTAAACCCGTCGGGGCTATTGACGCTCGCTGGCAGTGGGAATAAGCTTGTATGGCATAAAAGACAACTTCGTCGGGGTACTGTTCAAGCTCAATGGCAGTGCAACGATGTTAGAGACAATCATAAAATGGATATATGATTCTTCAAAAACTCCTATCTCTACCTTCTTCTATTATTATATGAAGTAGTTTGAAAACAAATCTTCCCAAATTTGGATTCATGAATTTTACTTGACTTTGTTTTAAGTACTTAACTTTACAAACTCATGTTGCTTAATCTATTTATGTGGGACCTGTGGAAATGTTTTGTTGTTAGATGATTTCATGATTTCCATTATTTTTAATCATTGGGTAAATTAAAGCTCATTATCTTTAACCAGAAATAACTGGTTCTTCCCAATGTGCCACCATTATTGCAAGGAAAACCCGACACCCCCCATTATTTAAATAATGGGGACCCCTTCCATTAATTTTTGGCTGAAGCATCTTTTACGATTTTCATATTAATTAATTGTCTTACAATTTTGTCATTTTCTCATTTTAATCGGATTTCTATTTTGATTGTTTCATTGAATTCGACTTTTCACAAGTTTTCCTTCGATACTTGTTTCACCTAATCTAGTCAACTGGTTTATAAATAGAATCCATTTGAAGTTTGATCATTTTCTTGCCAAGACTAAAAAATGTAAATAAATGTATGATATTTCAATTTTTGCAATTAAAATAGTCATTCATAGTAAATATAAAATTTTAATAAATTTTTACTAATTTTTTTCATCTTTTCACTAATGGTTCTACAAAATAACCCAGCGAAGTTGTACACTAAATGAAAACATGTTTTGGGATCTTGGTAATTTACTCCAATTTGTTATTTTAAAATAAATTATCAAACCTAAAACCCAAAATTGCAAAGTGGATGTAGTCCAATTTGTAGGATGGTTAATTCACATGGGCCCCACTTCTCATCAAATCCTCTCTTTCAATATCCCAAAATTAAAAAAGGCTGAAAGAAAAATTGCGATGCAATATTGCAATATCGCAAATCGCAAAAACTTAAACACCTCATTTAAAAAACTTGCGATGGCTAATTTAAAAGTTTATGCGATAGGCTATTTTCAATTTAACATAAGTTTTGGTTGACCTCCTTATACCTCCCGACTCCGTGACCTAATCCTCACCTCACCCTCCACCTTATCCCTCCACCTCACTCTCCACTCACTCCTTATCCCTCCATAACTCACTTCCCCTTATAACTCCACTACTCCCTCACATAACTTGTTTTATTAATATGGGTTGATTCCAATGATTTGTATTTTAAATATTATATTAATTGTAAAACAATTATAATATTTATTATAATTTGAATTATAATAATAATATATTTTAATTAATTTATGTTAAATAATTTTCATATTGATTAATTTAATTTGTATTTACAATTAATTAGTATTAATTAAATAATTACTATAATCTAATTTAATTTAAAATTTTGATTTTTAGTTGAGACAGGAGAAATTTTAGAATTCTGATAATTTTAATGCACTAACTTTGGAAGCTCATAAATGGAGTTTTACTTGGCCAAATGAGGCCTAGGATGGCTCATTGGAAAGATAAAATTATGGAGAATATTTCTGAAGTAGTTTAATTTCCATATTTGATTATTTATTGGGTCTAAAATCCAGCAGAAGATCAAGCTTCGAAATTTTTAACAAAACTAATTTCTGAGTTTAATTTTCTGCATTTTCATTTGCCCACAACTTCTTCTGAGTGTAGATCCATTCACCTATGTTCTCCTTGACCAATTAAATCTTCACAAGCATCAATAGAAAACTCAAATTTCTTTTATTTTAATTATGTAATTAAGTTTTGATTGGATTTGTTTTAATTCCAGATTTGGTATTTTGATTTTATTTTTCCATTTTAATTTAGTTTTGATTTGTTTTTTACAGGAAAACAATTAAAGAGATGAGGAGAAGAAGATATCAATCAATGAGAATGCTCTAGCAATAGAAGAATAAAATTTTGAGCTAATGAAAATTGATGGAGCAGATTTATTCTTCAATAAACTTTCTTGTTGAGAATTCCTTTGTAAATATGATAAATAGCATATTGTAAAATGTATTAGTGGCTTCTCTCCTTTGCAATTTTGGAATTCTAAAAGTACTAATGTGGTAGGTATTTAGAGTTGTAGGTGAGAGGAGAGAAAATCTCATATCTGGGGATTATTAAGGATTTTTCTTTTGTATTCTGAATTGCGTATGATGGGCAGAGCTTGCACTATTGTAGCTCTTGTTGTAACAACAGAAGTTCAAAGATTGTAAAGGATTGTTGGAGACCAGAGCAAGAGAAATGAATTCAATAAATTGGTATTTCTAATACTATTGTTTTAAATACTAGTTTCATTTTATGATGGCAAAAATGTGTCATTTTATTCATATTTGTGCATTATTGTCGATAGGAGTAATTTATCTCAATCATAAGTTATTATTTATCTCTACCTTTATGGCGAATTCTAATTTCCGAGTAACTATTTTCTCGGAGATCTGTCTTTTAATACTGATTTAACAAATAATGATATGTTGTGAACTATTTCCTAAATGTCGTTGGTTAATTATTTCAGTTAAGAGGTCTCTAAATAGAATGTGTTTTGGTATTCATAATGTCAGTTAATTGAACTACTTCGTTAGCTTGATATTCATTATAAGGCAGACATATTTAAATCCCAATCATTTAAATATCTTGCTCTTGGTTAGGTCAAATCTATATCTGCCTAATTGAGATAGAATTAGGATTTAGCGCCTTTTGCTTGCATTTTAGAATAATTTTACATATAGATTAATTCTACATTCCTAAAAGTCCTCTTCACAAAGAGGCAAACTTTAGTTGTGGCTTGGCTAAACCCCAGATCGGCTTAAGGATCACTTTCTTTCCTGATTAACAGGAAGGCTGATTTGATGTCTCTTCTCCATTGGTAGATAGAAGTCATATTTTAATTCATTCGGAGATTGAGAGAAGGTAATTGGACCTAGTTAAACGAGTTGGAACCACCATTCCAAATGGAAAAAGATCTGCTTTAAGGTCCAGACTCGGTGGTCATCCCCAATGTTGTTGTAGCGAATTTCAAGGCTTCAACAGGCTGGTGGGATTGCAGAGAATCTTGACATGGGATTAGATAAGAAAGAAAGGCTTTCAAGACCATCACTATGTTCATTATGTTGGGACCACAAGGAATCCATGGAGCACATATTGAATTTTTTCCCTCAAATGGATCACATTTGGTGTAAGTTATAGGCCACCTTTGGTTCCTTTGATTGACAGGTGAACAACATCATGGACATTATGGGGCGATGGAGACCTGGTTTGGATACCATACCTGTGGTAAACAGAGCTTGGAATTTGACTCCAGGCTTCCTCATATGGGCCTTTTGGAAAGGGAGAAATAAGAGAATATTCAAGCAGGATCCCTCAGCCAAAGAGTCTTTGTGGATTCATATTCGGCAGAACATAAGGGAAATTATCCTTAAGAAACCCTAGTCCCAAGATGATTGGAAAATCCCCAAGAGGCCAAGATTCTCTCTATTCTTATGCTCTCCCCTTCCATGTTCTCCACTTGAACTTCTAATCCCCCCCCTTTGGGTGGTTCTTCCCCTTCATATACATTTCTCCCTTTGTTTGTTTTGTTAAATTGAATTTTGTTGGCTCCTCGAAAGGAAATCCTAGCCAAGCTAGTCATGGGGGCATTTTCTGTGACTATGAAGATAGAATCTTGAGAGTTTATGTGACATATTGTGGCCACACTAGTAATAGTATGACATAATTGATTGTCCTTGAGAAAGGCTTATTGGTGGATGCTGAGATGGGGTTCTCAAGGCTTCAAGTAGATAGAGATACCCAACTGGTGATTACCACAGTTAAGAAGCTTTTGAATGGATCTTTGGCGGAGAAATTCTCTAAAATATGGAAGTGTTGATCGTGCTGGATGTCACTAACAACTAAGGGGTATCCCTAGTGTGAAGTCCCAATTAGACTTCACACCGTTTGAGATAAGAGCTTGATATGGTATTGTCACACCTTCCTCCCACACTTACACAAGCTTACCAGTCCACTGGGGTAAATATGTGACCAAGAATTACTATGATATGATTCAACCTCCTAGATTGCCTTAAGGAAGTGGAATCAACAAACCAAAACCTTACTGACTTCCCTTGGGTGCTACAGGACCCACAAGGGCTAAACCACCCTTCCAGGTGCCCACACCCTGAGCTAACTTTGTTTTTCATTGACCTGAACTCCCAGTCACATGCACAAGGTTGCATTCATGTGATTGAAAGCCTCCAGTCGCATGCACAAGCATGCAAGGGAGTGACTACAGTCTCAATCTAACAATTTTGTGCCTGCTACCACAAAATTTGTGCCACCTTTTCAAGGCTAGACTCCAGGTCATTACCCAGAACTTGATGAAACTTTCCAAAAGAATGAATGACACAAAGACAAAGCCTTCCATATAAAACTTGGAAAAGGACTTGAGCTAGCAAGGCCTAACCATAGTAAACATTCCATCAAACACATCATGAACATGTAATATACAGGTCATAATTACATATATGAACATAGGGATCTCATACTTATCTGACAATTTTCAAGAAGGTTCGATGCCCTCTCATAATCGCTACAATATCATCTATTAGGTCATAAATTTATTAACCATTCATTTACTAATAAAAAATGATGATATCCTTAACCAAAGTTTGTCATAATACCATGTTTATAGCCAACATATAATGAGAATAATAATAGTAATAGAACAACCATCAAAGCCACATCATAACAAGTATAAATACTAATGAAATACAAGAGGAATATAGAGCTCTTATTAGCATATGAAAACCCAACCAAGTCAAAGACTTCCATGTACCACCCAACCATAAATTGGGTTGAACCAAACCTTTCTTTCAACCAATCACCCCCATGCCATATTCCAAGCATGAATGTGGGACTCACAACAAAAAAACCAGGGCTTTCTGAGGCTTTACCATGTATCTCACCATTACTAAGCATGGTATTCCTAGGCCAGAAACCCTCATATATACAACCAATCTTTACCGTGTATCATTCTATTACCGGTTAAGGGATTCCTAGGCCCAAACAACAAACATACACTACCAGGCTTTACCACAATCCTGTTAAAACCAGTCACGGGATCACTAAGCCCTAAATAAGCATGGATTCCTACAGATTTCTTCACCAATATATTGAGGACTTTACCTGTCTCCACCCTTAGGTTTTATCATGTATCTCACCAATATTAGTTAAGGGATTCCTAGGCCCTTGTGAATTTTCTTGAGACCACCTCACTTAGTTCCAAAACCATTTGATAATCCAACTCAACCAAATGAAAGAAACCCATCACACCATAGCTATCTGAAATTAGAAAGGTAAGGATAAAAACCACTATCACACCTAGAAAAACCCATGCCAATGACATCAAGAGAACCAAATACACACATGCATGCCAAAACCAGCAAGGAAATCATACATGCAACTCAATGCCTACAAGTAATCCCACTGTAGCCACTTGATCCAAATCTTCCTTGCTTGAAATTTACTTCTCTTTGATTTCTTGTCCTTCCTTTTCCTTCCTTTTCCTTCCTTTCTCCAATGCTAGAGTGCTCCAAGAATGCTCTAAGTGTGCAAGAGTATGAGAGAGAGAATAAAGAGAGAGCTCCAAAACTAAACTAATAAAAGGTTGTGAAATGATCCTCAAAAGACTTTTTTTTATCATTGAGGCCTCTATTTTCTTCAATTTCCTCTATTTTCATTCAATTTCCTCCTCACATGCAACCTATGACATTTCGCCTTCATTTTCTCCTAATTTCCTTTATTTTGATAAATAAAATGCCAATTAATGCCTCTTTTCCTTTTAAAATCATTTTCCAATGCCTTCACCAATTTCCTACTAGCCATAATAAACCAAATGAACACATTTCAAGGATGTTTTTTCCAACATTCAACTTGGAAGATGTGTCCCATGACCTTGGTCTTATTTTTCCTTTATTAACTGTATTACATGAACTTTCAACCAGGGTTATTATAAAACCCTCCCCCATGGGGGAACACCGTACTCAGTTTTCAATGACACCTATAACTAGCAAGACTGTTGAAAACCAAAACATACTACCCATGGAGCTTTATAATACAGCTCGATGCAGCATTTACAATGAACCACCTGCTGAAAAGCAAGCCAACATATCCAACATGACAACCATACTGCTTATTGGAGCTTTATAACATAGCTTGACGCGGTATTTACATCATACATTTTGGGTAATTTAATTTCCAGTTAAATTACTTGTCATTAAATTGTCAAACCCAGGGTTCGTGAACTTGCGAAGTATACTTGCACAATATATGCTAGGAATCAAATTTCAATTTCAAAAGAGAATATTAATCTATTGAAAGAAATGACAAAACTAAAATACAACCTATTCATGAAAAATGTATAAGACGAGTATGCACACACTTTCTTTTTCAAAAGTATCAAATTCAGAACTTGAAAGAAATCTTTTAATCTATGAAATTGAAATAAAAATTGACATGAAAGTAAACTTACTCTATTGACATGAAAATAAATCTATTCTAATGACATGAAAGCAAATCTATCTTTATCAATAGGAAAGTAAATATATTTTAATGAGTTGAAAGTAAATTTAATCTAGAAAGCAACAAATCTTATACTAAGAAAGCATTGAATTCTTAAACTATGAAATGTAACGGCTGAAAGCAATAAGGGGTAATTGAAATTACTAATGTGTGCATTGTGAAATTAGAATCATTCATGAGTATCTATCAAACAAGTTGAAAAGTAATGAATCTATGAAATGAGAGCAATAATGCTTAACTTGCAAGAGAACATAAATGGAATGAACATGAAAGAATGTAAAAAATGCATCCAATCAAAAGAATTAAAATGAACATAAAGAAAAAAAAAAAAAAAAACATTAGAATACATCCCATACTCATTAGGTGGCGATCCCGAAATGCATAAGAGGTGGAAAGTTGAGAAAAATCTTGATCAAACACCAAATGAAGGCACAACCATATGAAATTGAGCTACACTGGTATTGATTATATCAATCATAAGCATAGTGCCAATCCTTAACATCCAAAACTCTACATTGAAGCATGAGAATAACTCCCAAACTTTTCACACCTTTTGAGAGGAGAAGACACTCCTATTTATACAAAAACTAAGATAACTAACACAAAAAAGTAGATCCAAAAATCTGTTAGGTCCGTATAATACTAGTGATTCCCCCATTACTATTGTCATTGTATCCGTTATTGTTATTGTGGTGCACCTATTGTCCCCATATTGTTATTATTGTGCCCCATAAAATCCCACTATTGTTTTTTTTTGCTAAAGCAAGAGTCGTACCTTCATTATCACTAAGCCAGAAAATAATTTACATAGATTACAAACATCCAAGTGGATCCATGGACCGGGTAAAACTACCACCTAACAACCAAGGGCATCGAGTTAAGGGTGTAAACCTCGATCCCTACCAAACAAAACAGCAAAATCCTCAAATGCCAGACTGTACCAGGGCCAGCCATTCGACTCACCACAATCCGAATGGGGGACTAACACTCAAACCAAAGAAATACCTAAATCCAAATGGAAATCAGCGTTGAAGCCTTTAATCTCCACCATCAAAACACCATGCCCGAATCAACGGTAGAGGAAGATCTCGCGGTGCCATGGAGCCCGTCTATTAACCGTGCGGACCCACTGACATGCTCGAAGGTTCCTGACCGTAGATCTCCCAAGCTTGATCCAACGACAGAGGAAGATATCGCGATGCCAAAAAGCCCGCCGCTTAACCACATGGCCCCACTGACATGCTCGATGATTCCTAGTCATTGATACTTCGAGCTTGATCTGATGGCCTACGATCATATTGCATGGTTCTAAAGCCCTATAAGTTAGCATGCGATGAGGGTGGTATTCATACCCACCCCTCGGCCACGTGTAGCGACTTGAGTGGAATTGCTCCCAAATCTCAAAAACCACTTTCTACTTGAAAGGCACTTGATGACCAGAAACCACTTCGCGAGTGGAATTACATTCCTGTGTAGAGAAACTAGGGTATTCGAACCGCCACGAAATATTGGAATCTGGCTTCTCACTCCATCCCCTCTACACCAGTTGATGAGCCCATGTGAAGTACAATCCCATCCCTCCAGCCAACTGCCTAGGCCATAAAATCTGCCGATCCACCGAAGAAGGGTAAAAATGAGGAAAAAGTAGCCACTCATGTCGAAACCGAATTATCTGGACATGGCCTCCATGGCTCTATTATGATACACCCTCATGTCTTCATCTGCTTGGCAACCACACTATTCCTTGAGTCTGTTCTGAGACAACCCTTGCCAACCCATCGCAACTTTGCAAATGGTACAATTCACTCCTTGGTTGGCCAATAAATCCACCAATTTGTTAGCCTTCCTTCTTACATGGTTAAAACTTACTGTGTGTAGGCTCATGAGGTGGAGTTGGATCCTTTGAAAGACCTAGATCAACCTCCAATGTTTTGAAACCTTTTTCGGCCCCGTGCCCCAACTGATCCTCTTGACTGAGTTAATGATTAGCTCAGAGTCAGCTTCGATAATCACATTTTGCCGATTTTCCTTCACTAGGAGTTCTAAGCATTGCTCCATAGCCATTAGTTCTGCCATGTTGTTAGTGGCTCTGCCTAAATGGCAATGGAAGATGGAGAGGATATTTCCCAATTCATCCCTTAACACTCCTCCAAAACCAACAATACCCGGGTTGCCTTTAGAGGCCCCATCAATGTTAAATTTCAGAAAACCGTGAGGGGGAGGATGCCAATAGTCCTACTCACTTTCCATTAACCTAACCATTCTGTCTAGGCCCTGAGGAAAAAGCCCTTGCATTCCCAACTGTCTGAGAATTATCATTTCAGCATCTGAAGGTAGATTCTTAGGTAGATTTCTCACGGCCGTACTTACCGTCTCCCTAAGTTGTCTTAAGGTCTGCTAAAAAAGACATTGGAAGGATCTCTTTTCATTTTTAAAGATCCTATTGTTCCTTTCTTTCCATACATTCCAAATGATGAAGCTAGGCATGAGAGCCCAAGCTGAGCAAAGAATTTCAGAATCAGAAAAATTTCGCCTCCAGTTGTTTAGGGTATTGATAATACTCCCTCTATCCCTGTCGGTCTTTTGGAAGATGGTGGCAAAAGAGTCCCACAATCTAGAGGTGAAGATATAATTGTTGAGGAGGTGTTCCATAGTTTCCTCTTGGGCCTCACAGAGTTGGAACCTGGAAGGCCCTATAACCCCCATTTTCCGAATATTTTCCCAAGTCAGAATTTTCTTATGGTAAACTAGCCACATGAAGAGTTTAATCTTCATCCATCCTTGATGCCTCCATAGATCCTGCCAAATTCTGTCCGGAGCAAGAGAATCCAGCTCGAGGAGTATGCATTTTGCCTCCTTCAGATTAAAGGTGCCCTCATTGTTGTTGCCCCATCTTACCTGATCATGCCCCCCTATTACTAGAATCTTCCTTTGTTCCAACATTTTCATAAGAGCCTCTCCTTTAGCCTTCAAGGGGCTATCTTCCCTGTGGACAATATGCCTCCAGTTTCTCCATTTTCCTGCATTATTGGTTTGATCCCAAAAATCTTTAACCTTAGATAACCCGATGATGTCTGTCTCAATCTTGAGGTCCTTAAAGTCCTCTTTTAACAGTATCGGTTCTTGTTGCCATTTGTCTTCCCAAAATAGTGCCAGATCTCCCTCTCTGATTTCCCAGAAGCTGTTCTTTTGTACTAAGCCTCTATTCTCCCAGGCCTTATTCCAGATATAAGAGCCCTTTATACTTCCAGACATCCTTATATGATCATTAATTTGCCAAGTACTAGCATATTTTTCTTTCCAAATACTAGCCCATTGAGCCTTTGGTTCTTTAATCCAATGCCACCAAAGTTTAGCCCCTAAAGCCCTGCTTAGAACCTCTGGATCATCCAAACCAAGACCACCATGATTTTTAGGTTTGCAAATCTTTTCCTAGGCTACCAAGGCCCATTTCTTTCTATTCTCCCCCTTGCCCTAGAGGAAGTCTCTTTGAATGGTTCTGAATTGTTGTAAGACTCCTTTTGGTGCAGGGAGAGCTGAAAGCATGAAAACTGGGATAGATTGAAGAACAGCCTTTGTAAGCACCAATCTACCAGCCAAGTTTAAAGATCTGGTGGTCCAATTCCTAATTTTATCTTGCATCTTGTTAATCACCGGCTCCCATATGCTCTTATGTAGAGGTTTAGTAGTTAGAGGAACACCCAAATATTTTGAAGGAAGGAAATCCCTTTGAAAGCCTAGAATTCTAGAGATATTCCTTTGAATAGCATATTGGAATTAAAGAAAAAAATCTTGGATTTGGAAAGATTAACCTCCATACCTGAAGCCATGGTAAAGTCACTTAGAAGTTGTTTATATGCTAGAGCCTCTTTGATTGTAGGGATTCCTTGTATCATGGTATCATCCACAAATTGTTGATGAGTCCAGGACTGTCCATTCTTAGAAAGTTGGAGACCCTTGATTTTGCCATCTTCCTTAGCTTGCTTGATGGACCGACCCAGTCCTTCCATCATGAGAATGAAGAGAAAGGGAGAGAGTGGGTCACCCTGCCTGAGGCCTCTTGAAGGAATAAAAGTCTCGGAGGGAGAACCATTTACCAAAATAGAAAAACTGGGAGAAGTTACTAGGGCCATAACCCATCTGACCCAGTTATGATCGAACCCAAAAGCAATAAGAACCCTCCTAATATAGGTCCAATTCAGCTTGTCATAAGCTTTGGCTAGGTCTAGTTGCATAATCATTCCAGCCTTCCTGTTGCTAGTCAGAGAGTGCACCACCTCTTGTGCTTGAATGATATTATTGAGAATTTGCCTGCCTTCCACATAACCAGATTGTTCCCCAGACACAAGAGTGGGCAAAAGAGGTTTGAGTCTATTGGCTACACCCTTCGATATTATCTTGTAAACCACAATGCACAATGTAATGGGTCTAAACTTATCTGGAGTTAGGGCATTATCCTGTTTAGGGATCAGAGAGATGAAGGAGGTGTTGAGTGCTTTCAGAATAGTTCTATTCCTCCTGGAATCTTCTACCACATTCAGAATGTCCTATTTAACAATATTCCAGCAAGCTTTAAAGAAATCTACATTGAATCCATCTGGGCTTGGCGCTTTACCATTCTGCATTTCCTTGAGGACCTCACTGATCTCCTCTTCAGTCACCGGCCTATTGAGGTTGAAGTTATCCTCCCTGGACACTAGTCTTGGTATATGTCTTGTTAAGTCCTTGATGAAATGCTCTATGTCCTAAATGTTTTCCTTTGATATCCCACGAAAGTGTTGGAGTAACACAGCTTCTATATCTTCATGGGAACTGAGAAGTTTCCCTCCCTTATCCTTGATCGAAGAGATTCTATTATGGACTTTGTTTGCCAAGGTGGATTTGTGGAAGAATCTGGTGTTTCACTCTCCTTCTTTTAGCCATTGTACTCTAGATTTTTATCTCCAAAATATTTCTTCTTGTTTACAAAAGTTCTCCCATTCTAGCTGGAGTTTGGTAGCTTTCTCATTTCTGACCTTATCAAAGCCAACCGTGATAAGGTTTTGGTTTAGTTCCTGCAATTTGTTTTCAACTACTTTTTTTCCCTCAAAAATATTGCCAAATTCATTCCCGTTCCAAACTTTTAGCCTGCACTTGATATGTTTTAATCTTTTGTGAAGAAGGAACATACTTGTACCTTGAATGTGTAAATCTCCAGACCACCAACCTGAAATGTTGTTGATGAAATCTGGATGGGTAAGCCAGATATTTTCAAATTTGAAATGTCTATTCTTGGGGGTACCTATGCCATTGAACTCCAGTTAGACCAGCCGGTGATCTTATCCTCCAAAGGGGAGAATACTCGCTTCCATTTCCTTATTATTGAGCATAAGGTCCTTTGAGATGATAAATCTGTCTAACTTTGATGCAACTAGAGACTCTCCTCCTCTTTTATTGTTCCAAGTAAAGAGACCATTACTCGAAACAATGTCTACTAGCTTCATAGAATCCATAAAAGTTTGAAAGGCTAAGGAGTCTTTGTTTAGCGTTCTTTTGCCCCCTTTTTTCTTCAATAGTGATTTGATCATGTTGAAATCACCACCCACAATCCATGGTAAATTTACATATCTCGCTCTGAGATCCACCAGAGAATCTATAAACCTAAGTTTGTCATCCATTCTCTGAGGGCCATAAACATTCGTGACCAGATAGATCTCCCTATCCCCCACAGGTTGAATAACCACTGATAAATAATTTCTAGAAGCCTCAACATCTATTATGCCAATCTTTTGGGGATTCCAAAGAGTAAGAATGCCACCTGCTGTATTTTCTGCCTTGACTTCTAAATACTCAAAATGATTGAGCCATTTGCTATATATTTCTTTAATTTTCTGAATGGAACATTTAGTTTCCTGGATAAAAATCATATCCGGAGCTTCTTGTTTCATTCTGTTACTAATTAGTCTTTGTTTCCTTTTACTACCTAGACCCCTGATATTCCAAGAAGTGAACTTCATCATTAAATATTTGTGAATGAGTAACTGGTTAGGTCTTTCATCTTACCTGAATCTATCATTAGCTTTCCACATTCCATCAACAGCTCATTCTGCTTTTTTCTGCCTCTCTTCTTTCCTGGGCATCTGGGTGCTAATCCTGGTGTGTTTTTCATAGTTTTCACTCCTTCGCTACCCTGTCTTGCAGTGTTACTTTGCCTGTCCATTCCTTTAGTCTGGGTTTTCCATAAGTACAGCTGTTGTACTCTAGTGAACTCCTCTTGAGGTAGCGAGTCTACCCCTCCCATGGTTCCTTGTTTCAAGAACCCTTCCAAATCTAGGTTTTCTCTCTCAAGAATCTCCTGTAGTTCATGGTCCTCCATTTCCATCTTGCTCTGGGTCATTTCCTAGTCCATGTCCAGTTCTACATCGCTCATCATAGCCTCTTTCTGTTTATTATTATCCTTTGTTTGCTCCTTGTCTTCCTCTTTCTCCTTCTCCTCTGGACTTCCCTCCATTCCCGAATCTGCTTTTTTTTCCTCTTCTTCTTCCTCGAGCACTTGGTACTTGTTCAGACTAGCCTGAGGCCCTTCTGCTTGATGTTGTTTAAATCCCCTTTTGCCTCCTTTTCCTCTATGGCTCACTTTATGAAAGCTATCAATATCTTTCATAGTGGTAGCTTTGCTCTTATTCTCCATTTTACTGAGAGGGAAATCTCTGAAAAGGTGTCCATGCTCATGGCATTTGCGACATCTGAAAGGAATATGTTCATAATCAACTGTTTGAACCCATTCTTCATCAAAAACTTCCAAGATAACCTCATCTGGTAGGGCTCCGGATAGATCCATTTCCACACAAATTCATGCAAAGGAGGTGTATTTTCCCCTTTTGGTGGCTTCAGAGGCTTTGACGAAACATCCTAATTTATTTCCTATGGCTGTTAACGACTCAGTTTGCCAATAATCAAGAGGAAGGGAGTAAAGCCTTACCCATACTGGAACTGAAGTGAATGTCTCCCGCTCCGGGATGAAGTTCATCATCCACGACCTCATATAGAGGCCAACAGCTGCGAAGAAGTAGGGCCCCCCTTCAAACACTCTGTCTTTATCCTCAATATTTGTAAAGACCACAGTGAAGAATCCCTTTGACCCAAGATGTAGGTCAATGCTTCCTTTTGGTTTCCAATGATATTTAATCCATGTCTGTAATGCTTTTTCAGTGGGCCATACTCCCATGAATTTAAAAATGATAGCATATGTCCGCATGTGGTCCCTATGTGCCTACAGAGCAGGATCATTCAGAACTACTTTGGGTTTGACTTCAGTTTTGGGTTTACATGGACCCTTCTGTGCCTTGGTTTTTGCCCCTTGTTCCTTGTCGTCTTCCTCCTTGTCTTTTGTGCTATTATTCTCCTTTGATGTAATTCCCTCTTGTTCTTCTTCCATTCTTTCTTTCCCTACTTCAGCCATACCTCTGGCCTCTTCTATTGGCTTCTTACCTTGGCTGGCTACAGCCTGTTTGTAGGAGGGAATGGAGCTCCCTCCTTTGCGCCCTTCCATGGAGTTCAACGCCTACTAACAACTGTAAACCCTAGCTGTTCGTTGCATTTATAGATCGAATTTTCATTTGCAGAGTTCCTAATCCATAGAATCCCACTATTGTTATTTTTGTGCCTTTATATTATTGTTGTTATGTCGGCTTGGTTATATTGTGTCCCCTTAAACTCCTATATATAGAAAGGAGGTTTTGTCATTTGAATCATCCAAGAATTTTTCATTTGTGTAATGTAAAGGAGGTTTCCCCCTTGAAGAGGTTGAATTCTAATGTGTTGATCTATCCTTTTATCTTTTTGTGAGCTGGTTTCCTAACATTTGGTATCAGAGCTTTGGATTTTAGGGTTTTGCTGCTCCAAATAGGTCATCATGGCATTTTTGCTATAATTGTTTTTCTGCGATGTTTCAGAAATGAAAAAAAACCCATTTGAGACGAAATCATGTTGAACCTCGGGTCTGAATTTTAGAGTTTGTATCGCTATATTTTTGGAGATATGATCTGAGGAAGTTAGGGTTTTTTCAAGCTCCAGAATTTAAACTAAAATAGGTCATCGTGGGATTTTCACTATAACTCTTTCGCTACAAAGTTTCAGAAGCTAAAACAAAAACCCATTTGAGAAGAAATCGGTCTAAACCACAGCTCTGAATTTCAGGTCCTTTCTAGCTATATTTTCGGAGATATAGTCTAAGTAAGTTAGGGTTTTTTGCAGACCCCTGAATTACATTCCAAACAGGTCACCTTGGGAAAATCGTCATAACTATCTCTTTGAGCATCAAATGGATTGTAGTTTCTTGTATATATTTTTCAGATCCAAAGGTCAAAACAGTGACACGTGGCACTTCATACAAGTTCACTCTTCTGAAAAGGTATATAATCAGGTCATCTTGGGAGATTGTGCATAAATATTTCTTAGAGAATCCAATTTCGATCAGACTGGTGGCATTGGAAAGAGGACATAGAGGGCTACTGCAGGTCGCGATTTCAGAACTGGAAGAGCTGAAATTATAGAAATACATCAGATTCAATATCAGGCTCCTACAAAGTGAAAAAAAAGGTGTGTAGTTTTTTTTTCAATTTTTGCATAAGCTTGGTTTGAAAAATTAGTTTGAAGGAATTCAAAGGGCATAGTGAAGCATTATTATCGGTAATTGATGCCCTGAAGAAAGAAAATGGAAACACCTAGTAAGCAACCTGAAAGCTCTAGCATGACTCATGAAGAAGAGGAAGAAATGCAACATGATATATCAAAATTACAAGACCAAGTACAACAAATGTCACTCGCACAAAAAGTAACAGAAGCTAAGATGAATGATTTAAAGAAAGACGTAGAAGCTAAGTTGGATGGTCTAAAGAAAGACGTAGAAGCTAAGATGAATGGCATGGAATCTAAGATAGACGAAGTGGAAGCTAAGATGGATGGCGTGGAAACTAAGATGGATGATTTGAAGACAGATTTGAAGACAAGCATGGAAGATTTGAAGACGGATTTGACAAAGTTTCTACAAGAAATTCTTACTAATGGTGAAAGGGTAGTAAAGGAAACTCATGATGAGAAAAAAATAAATGTTAATCATGATTTCATTGACTCTAACATCGCAAAAAAAAACCACCATGTTCCAAAGATCGATATGAGGAAGTTTGATGGAAAGGATCCCGGAAGATGGATACTACAAATGGAACAATTTTTCAATCGCCATAATATGCAAAACACACAAAAGGTACGCATTGCAACTTTATATTTGGAACCAAATCAGTTTGTGTGGTATTGATGGCTTTTCTCTCGTAAACAAATTGTCGCTTGGGCTATTTTTATGGATGAAATGATAGCACATGATGAAGATACAAAAAGCAACACTTTTTTTAGCTAATTGATAAATCTCAAACAAAGGGTTCAATGATGGAGCACATTGAGGACTTCAAAAAATTGAATATAAGGGTAAAATATATTCCAGAGGAGCATAGGATTGATATGTTCATAGGGACTCTAAAAGATAACATCCAACATAAGGTTCGCCTTTGGGAACTAGATTTATTGGAGAAGGCATTCAGGTTGGCAAGAAAATTGGAAAGCAAAATTATGGCAACAATGAAGCCTACCATTCACAATCATAAAGATGGAAGTGTTGCTGCCCCTAGCCATCCACAACCTACAAGGTTGACACCACAACAATTGGAAGAAAAAAGAGCAAAAGGGCTTTGTTACAGTTGTGATAGCAAATACACTAAAGGTCATAAGTGTGCCGAGAAGAAATTATTTTACATAGATTGTGAAGAGGAGGAAGAAAAGGAATAAGAAACATCAAAAGAAGAGGATATACACCAAGAACAAACCCTAGTAAAAGAACAAATGAATCTGACCATGTCGTGTAATGCATTGGCTAGAATTACCACTCCTCAAACTATCAAGATAGAAGGGCATATCAAGAAGAAAAAGGTAATAGTGTTGATTGATTCGAGAAGTACCCATAATTTTATTCATTATAAGATAGCCAAAGAATTGAATTTCTTCCTATATCCAGCACTAGAGTGTCAAGTGATGGTTGCAAGTGGAGGAACCATAAATTGCTCAGGAAAGTGCCATAATATCAAGCTATCCATGGGAGAATATGTATTGAATAGCCCAATGCTTTCCATTCCAATGGGTGGTGCTGATGTTGTACTAGGAGTTCAATGGTTGCAATCCTTGGGTACAATAGCTTTTAATTTTCAAGAACTTTTCATGAAATTCTCTTCAGAAGGAAAGGAAGTTGAATTAAGGGGTATCGCAGGGAAACCAGGAAAGATAGTAAACTCTAATGGAATGAAAAATCTTCTAAAGAAAGAACAATGAGGCATAATTGCACAATTATGTTCACTAGAGGTTCCCACATCGAAATCATCCATTTCTCCAGATCTCCAAAAGTCTTGGACAATCATTCCAAGGTATTTGAGACTCCCAAAGGCCTCCCACCTATTTGTGATCATGATCATGCTATCAATTTCATTCCAGGAAGTGTTCCTCCAAACATCATGCCTTACAAATATCCCTATGTCCAAAAGCGTGAAATTGAATGTATGGTTGCAGAAATGCTATAGGCTAGTATAATTCAACCTAGTCAAAGTTCTTTCTCTGCTCTAGTAGTATTGGTTCACAAGAAGGATGGATCATGGCGCATGTGTCTAGATTATAGGGAGATCAACAAGCTCACTATTAAAGATAAATTTCCCATTCCTGTCATTGATGAATTATTGGATGAATTACATGGATCAATTTACTTCACCAAGTTGGATCTTCGTTCAGGATATCATCAAATCAGAATGAAGACTGAAGACATTCCAAAAACAACATTTAGAACTCATGAGGGTTGTTATGAATTTTTGCTGATGCCTTTTGGCCTTAATAATGCACCTTCTACATTTCAAGGTTTGATGAATTCCATTTTCAAACCCTTAGAAAATTTGTGTTAGTATTTTTTGATGATATACTAATCTACAACAAGTCTTGGAAGGATCATGTCCAACATGTTGACATGGTGCTCAAACTATTGGAGGAGAAACAATTATATGCAAAAATGTCCAAATGTTTCTTTGGAGTACAAGAGGTGGAATATCTGGGTCATATTGTATCTCATGAAGGTTTTAAGGTAGACCCTAGCAAAATCAAAACCATTAAGGGATGGAAAATCCCCACATCCATAAAGCATCTATGAGGATTTCTCAAGTTGATAGGGTATTATTGCAAGGTTGTTAATAATTATGGAAGAATAGCAGCACCTCTAACAACATTATTGAAGAAAGATGCATTCTCATGGACTCCAGAAGCAACGAAGGCCTTTGAACATCTTAAAGAGGCAACGTTCCAAGCACCAATCTTAGCTACACTGGACTTCACAAAAACCTTTATTATGGAATGTTATGCCTTAGGAAATGGAATTGGTGTTGTTTTAATGCAAGAACAAAGACCCATTGCTTTCGAAAGTCATCCAATCAAAGGAAAGTATTTACACAAAGATATTTATGAGAAGGAAATGCTGGCAATACTACATGCACTTAAGAAATGGAAACCCTACCTAATGGGAAGACACTTCAAGGTAAAAACAGATTATGATAGTCTTAAATACTTTTTGGAACAAAGATTATCTTTAGAAGAGCAGAAAAAATGGGTCACAAAGATGTTCGGCAATGACTTTGAAATCATCTACAAAAAGGGAAGCAAAATATTGTGGCAGATGCACTCTCAAGAAAGGATGAGGATGTGGAAGCATTTCTTTGCACCATTTCTATTATCCAACCAGATTGGATAAATGAAGCAAGGGATGAATGGAAGAATGACGAGGAAGTGTGGGCACTCATTCAAAATATACAACAAGATCCTAGTACATCTGATACATTTAGCTAGAAAAATGATTTGTTATGGTACAAGGATCGGTTATATCTATGTAAGAATTCCCAATTCAAACAAAAGATTCTTAGGGAATTGCACACCTCTCCCTTAGGAGGGCACTCAGGATTTCTGAAAACTTATCACAGGGTTAAGAAGGATTTTTTTGGGATGACCTTAAATCGGATATTCAAAAGTTTGAGGCGGAATGTTTGGTTTGCCAACAAAATAAATTTGAAACAATTAAGACCCCAGGACTATTACAACCCTTATCCATTCCAAGCCAACGTTGGGAGGAGGTTTCAATGGATTTTATCATAGTTTTACCCAAGTCTGAAGGAAAGAGTGTTATCATGGTGGTAGTTGACAGACTTACCAAGTATGCACACTTTTGTGCATTATCTCATCCATTTAAAGCGAGTGTAGTTTCTACTGCATTTATGGAAACAATTCAAAAGCTACATGGAAACCCAAAGATTATTGTAAGTGACAGAGATCCCATTTTCACTGGAAATTTTTGGACATAGTTATTTTCTTGTCTTGGGACTCAGTGAGCTCATAGCTTATCTTATCATCCTCAATCTGATCGGTAAACTGAGATAGTAAACAAATGTTTGGAAGGATATCTTTGTTGCTTTGTATATGATAAATAGACACAATGGGTCAAATGGTTGCCTTTGGCTAAATCATGGTATAACTCTTCCTTCCATACTGCAACAAAAATGACCCCATTTATGGCACTTTATGGATATCATCCACCATCCATCACATCATATTTAAGAGAAAATTCTAAGGTTCAAGCAGTGGAAGATCACATCGAGTATCAAGAACAAGTTCTCCAACTCTTAAAGGATAACCTTACCTTGGCACAGAATAGAATGAAATAACGGGTAGGTCAACATCGCAGCAAAAGAAGTTTTGATGTAGGTGATTGGGTATTCCTACAACTACAACCATATAAACAAATGTCCCTCAAGAAAGCTAAGAAGGATAATAAATTATCACCAAAGTATTATGGTCCGTACAAGGTGTTGCAAAAGATAGGTACTATGGCATACAAATTGGAACTTCCTGCAGCGTCCTCAGTGCACCCAATTCTCCATGTTTCATGCTTAAAGAAGGTTATAGGTGACAAGATTCCAGTTCAAACAATATTGCCAGAACTTGATGAGGAAGGAAAAATCATATTGGAACCTAAAGCAGTCAAAGAAACAAGAACTCAACAGCTACGAAATCGATCAATTTCAAAGTATCTCATCAAGTGGAAGAACTTACCTGTTGAAGACTCCACATGGGAGGATGAGAATTTTATACAGAAGCACCCAGAACTACTCAAGTGTTTAGGACAACACTTTTTTGAAGGAGAGGGGAATGTTAGGTCCCTATAATATTAGTGATTCCCCCATTACTATTTCCATTGTATCCCTTATTGTTATTGTTGTGCCCGTATTTTCCCCATATTGTTATTATTGTGCCCATAGAATCCCAGTACTGTTATTTTTGTACCTTTATATTATTATTGTTAGGTCAGCTTGGTTATATTGTGTCCCCTTAGACTCCTATATATAGAAAGGAGGTTTTTTCATTTGAATCATCCAAGAATTGTTCATTTGTGTAATGTAAAGGAGGTTGCCCCATCGAAGAGGATGAATTCTAAGGCATTGACCTATCTTTTTATCTTTTTGTGAGCTAGTTTCCTAACAAAATCTCTCCTAGATCCACAAATAAATCATGTGGGTAGAATCATGTGTTGACATCTAGCAATTAGCATCTCTTCATATCCTCTCACAAATCTCTCCTAGCTTTTATAGGAGACACTTTAGAAAACTTCCATGATCTTTCTCCATGAAATGTGCTTAACCAATGATCTCAAATATTCCTCAAATATTCAAGAGTTTGAAGAAGAAATTTGAATTTAAGTCTTGGTCGCCAAATATGATTGTCATGGAATCTTCAAATATGCCTAAGCATATCACAAAAATCATCCAACTCTTAAATATAAGAGAATACATGTTATTTTTCTAATATTTAACCATAAATTCACTCAAAATACCAAAATAAATGTATTGCAAAGTAATGTATCTAAACCCATATTTAATTATGAAGATGGTTTTAGTGCATGGTTATGGATCTGCAGAATATGACAAATTCTAAAGAAAAATGAAAGAAAATATGGTGAAATGAATGATATTTTGGAGACCCAAAAATACATATGCACATATAGACATAACCAGAACACAACACTAAAACATATACCAAAGGGCATCTGCTCAACCAACGAATAGAGAAGGATACATAGTCCACATCTGATCATCCATTTCCCATGTAGCTTCATCGATCCCAAAGTTCTTCCACTGCACTTTAACTTTCTTGATTGCTCAATTACAGAGCATGAATTGTTTCCGTGGAAAAATGCACTGAGGTTCCAGCTGGAATTCTCCCTTTGGCTCCACCTGCAAAATAGACCAATCAATCACATGATCAACATCCTTTACATATATTTTAAGCAATGAAACATGGAAAACACCATGCAATTTCACTGTCAGAGGTAGTGCAAGTTGATATGCTACTCTTCCAATCCTTTTAAGAATCTTAGAAGGCCCGCAATACTGAGGTGCCAGCTTCGCACATGACCCAATCCTCAAGGAAATCTTCTTGGGAATCATGCACAAGTACACATGTTCTAACCTGAAACTCCTAACATACCTTGTGTTGATTGCTATAGGATAAAATGCACGGTGTATTGAGAATGAAGATACCCTCAAGGGTCTTCCCAGGACCCTTGGAAGACTGTAAGATTATCTACAGCCATCACAAAATTACATGCATGTCCATAAACATTAACTAACTATCAAAGAAAAACATATGGATTACCTCAAGCCTTCATGTAGATTTGTTGGAGAGCACAATGCAGCCAAGTGGAAATCCCCTGAGCCGACTCTAGATCAAGTCCTGCACATAAAAGAGACAAGCACAATCACAGCATACAACTTTGATAACTAATACATGAATATATAAAAGACATCTAACTACACATAAATAAGCTACTCATGCTAAAAGGTATTGGACAAACAAGTAAATGAATGATAGTACCAACACCATGGAGTAGACAGTACAACTGCAGTTCTATATTAATGTCGGAAGAGTGATTACAACCATCTGTTGCATCAGCCTTGCCTTACCCCTCCAATTTCTCTCTCTCTCTCTCTCTCTCTCTCTCTCTCTCTCTCTCTCTCTCTCTCCCCCTTCTTACCAACTTCTTATGATTTGAGACAATGCTCGACAATCAAGTATGCTATCCTTTCAAATGATCTGACCTCTATCACAATAGCCCTAGTTTTTCTTATGTAGAATTCGAGTTAGGGTTGCCAAGTTCCTCCATGAGTTCCTTAAGGTAAAAGTAATGATGTTGCCATGCTTTTGAGCTCTTTCCCATTTGCCTCCTTCATTGGGATTAGAAATCCCACAAATAGGTAGAACTTGAGATGTTTCCTTGCTTTTTTTGAGTAGATTTAGGAGAAAATATATAGATATTTATGAGTCAATTCACTCCTTTGACCTTTAGAACTTCATTAGGATCCACTAACATTATTCCCAAACTAACAAATAGAGTTAGTAGGGTCAATAACACACCCTTAGGCTTACTAAGAAGCTTTATAAAGCAGGTTCTCAATGTTTAGCCAGTGTTAGTGTGGAAACAAGGCATGTGATCTTGGTCTTTGCTTCAACTATCATGTCTTTCCCCTCTCAGCTAATGAGGGGGTCATTTTGCTGTATAACAGATGCTCCCTAAAGTATGAGATCAAGGTTGCAACTATGGCCGAAATACTTTACTTAACTGTAATTTTCCTTCTTCGACAAAAAGAGAGAGAGGATCGGAGCTTCGAGTGGTACGGGAAACCTGATACAACACATATATATAAAACAACTGAAATCATGTCTTGAGTCGGGCATTCCCATGCTCAGTAGCTATGTCAGAGTTATTTTCTCATAAAAAGAGATATGACGATGTTGGCCGCCGATAAGCACAATGCGGATCCAGTTTCATAATTAGTCATCTTGATGAGCTGTCTCCAAAAACAATATATGCAACTTGGGAGAGGAAACAAGGCTGAGTGATGCAAGCCTCTACCCAAGGTCTTGATTTCCACTTCACCGAATAGCATAGATCGATACATGTGAATATATGCATTCATGTTGAACATGCACAAAATCGTCTGATTACTAGTCAATAATGGAGACCGTTAATAGATGCGAGGAAGGCCACCAATAATGGTGATGGTCTCCAAGATGCACAATACAATCTAGCGAGTGTGAAAAATGTTTTTGTCATCGAACACCCATAGAATCACTTGACCAGGAGCCAATAATGAGAACTCTTGATCAAACATAAGGTGACCCACCACTAATGTCTGCAAGTACCAAGGCACTGAATGTGTTTATGGGTTGTCTTCCTAGACAGATTGTTGAAGTTGATAGGAAGATACCTGTTGAAAGGTAGACAATAATGTGTCCTACATCAATCGACACGAAACGGGACAGGAATGATTTTTTTTTTTGAGGAATCTTTGAGCATTAGGTCAAAACGACGGAGGGCATGATGAAAGGATATGCTTGATGGGTTGATGGAGGAAAAAAAAGGTTAACCTTGAATAATAGAAGGCACGACAACGGTTTTAACCATGCAACACTAGACTCATGAACACCAAAGAGTGTTAGGATATAGAGATGCAAGAACATCAGGGTATTTAGGCTAAACCCATAGGATGGTAGGATTCATATTGAGAGGCTGTCACAAGGAAGGTTTATCTGAGGGAGTGCCATGTTCAAGGGAACGACTATGCCAAACCATGCTTTCTAATACTGAATGCAGTTGTATTGTCTACTTTCCCTTTCTGATTAGTTTAGTGAGTCCAGACGAGTAAACTTGTAGATCTTTTCATATTTTAAGAGTCTAAAAAGGACCGCAAAAAGAGCGACTCTATGCCCTATCTGATTAGTTTAATGAGTCCGGACAGGCAAACTCGTCAATCTTTTCATGTTTTAAGAGTATGAAATGGACTGCAAAAGATCGACTCTATCATTCATCTATGTAATTTAATGAGTCCAAATGAGATAACTCATCGATCTTTTCATGTTTTAAGAATTTGAAAAGGACCGCAAAAGGAGCAACTTTATACCTTGTTTGTGTATTTTAATGAGTCCAGACTAGACAACTCGGTGGTCTTTTCATATTTAGAGAGCCTGAAAAGATCTTAAAGAAAGACTCCAGGGTGGTCCCTTTGTCATAGTTTTTAACTAGGTGCGACAAAAGTTTAATAGTATATCCAGATCAGTTACTTTTTTGTGAGTTAATCCATTGAGACCGGATAAAGAGAAACCTATGCTCAATAGATGTTGACCTCATTTTGTTACGAGTACGAGGAGATGGACTAAACTCGACTTTCGTCGTGAATTTTTAATGAGTCATGCGACGACAAACTCAATACCTTCATCAAATTTTAACGAGTCAAATGAAGAAAACTCAAAGTATATTTTTCAGTTTATTGAGCAAGGAAAAAGAGGTAAAAGAATTGCTCATTCCTTCTTCATAGATTTAACAAGCCCAAAGAAGGGAAAAAACTCAAGGATTTTTTGATTTAAGAGCGAGAAATGGTCTAAAAAAAAACAAGTGCTCTTTGTTGCTACTGTAGATTTTTAATGAGCCCTGTGGCAAAAAGCTCGGGATTTTTTTGTTTAACGAGTGAGAAAAGTACCTAAAATATTTCTCGGGTCATCTTTATAAATGTTTAAGAAGCCTAAAGAAAAAACTCAGGTTTTTCCCAGTTTAATGAGAGATAGAAAGTGCCTAAAAAGAATGTTTTAAATGATCTTTTTTAGTTTAATGAGCTAGAAAAAGAGTGAAAAAGAGTTGCTCATACCGTCATCGTATGTGTTTACCGAGTCCAACGATGACAAACTCAGGGATTTTTCATTTTTTAAAGCAAGAAAATATCCCATAAAAGAAAAGCGCTCATTGAGAATTGCATGCAGTGATTTTTTCTTTTCATTCTTGAAAGTACTTTCATCAAAAGTGGAAAAAGTATAAAAAAGCAGCAACTCCTATCCATATGGGGTTATGCATGACAAAAAATCATGGGGAATGGACTACTGGGTCTTCAATGATTTAAAAAATCATGTCTCCAAAAATAAATATAAGGAAGTTCTTTGAGCTTTCACATTCACCATTTTCCCTATTTGAGCACTGTGAGAGCATTTTGGAGCTAAAGAGCAGTAGATTTTCCATAGACTATTGCAGGAGATCTAGGCAAACATTCAACGTTCTATCAATCCTAGGTAGAGGCCAAAACCTTGCTTTATGCATTTCTTAACCTTTGTTATCAGTTTTTGGGGTGGATTTTTGCATATCTAAGGTGCCCTAAAGTGGTATTTGCGCACTAATGCCCTTTAGCTGGCCTGTAGGGAGCGTTAAACACTCTATACGACCTACTGGAGGGAATTAATCCTCCCTGTGTACCACTGGGGGGAGTGTTATAGCTTAAGGGCACAGTTTATAACCTCATGCAGTGATTCCTGAAGTTGTATTGCCCCATTTTGACTGATTTTAGGGTTATTTTGCACAGGTTTCAGGCCATAATGACTAGCCTATGGAGAGAACGAGCCCATGATAGCCAGGAATTGCTGATGCAAAATGATCTAGCATGCATACTTGCATTGTGTCGCTGCGGTTTACTAAAGTATGAAAAGTTGGAGCTGATGAAAGGGCAGGAGGATTTATTGAGATGGATTATCCAGCGCTGGGATGAACATGAGCAGGTGTTCAGGATTGAAGATCAGGAGATGGCCATTGACCTGGATGACATTTACTTTTTAACTGGTTTGTCGCGTCATGGAGCACAAGCAAACCTCACCAGGGGTAGGCCTGATCCTAGATCTACCCTAGAGCTGGTGCAATCCTACTGCATCCCTGAGAGCGGACTTGTCAGTAACAGAGTCCCCATAGAGAGGGTTAGGTCCCGGTCTATGAGGGCCATTTTATGGTTGATTGTGTGGTTGGCGGGGTCAAAGGGTCCCCACGTAGCAACAAAGGCCCAACTGTTACTTGCAGTTGACTGTGTCCAGCCGTAGATTTTCAACTGGTGTGAAGGAGTTCTTCACTAGTTGAAAGCAGAATTAACCGCATGCAAGATTCAAACCCAACAAAGCTTTGGGTATGGTACAATCATAGTCTCATTCATTCTTAAGAGGGTGCCTGTTATGTGTCCAAGGATGAGCTTAGGTCCCTTTGATCCGAGGGAGCCGAGACAAGGGTGATGATCATCACTTGATCCTCGCACAAGAGGAGGACCGATTCGACACTTTTTTGAGGAAGATTTCTTCCAGTGGCTTCGAGGTTAGATTGTGATGATTGAAGACTATGCCTATGAGGGCATGGACTTTACCGATGACCCTGACTTGATTTTGTCGCTCAGGACCAACTGGGGTGCTCATGGTGAGAATGATTTTTGATAGTACTTTAAGTATTTTTTAGCTTTTGAATGTTTATGTGATGTTTTTTATGGGTGAAAAAGTGCTGACATGAAGCTTTATGCTTAACATAGATATGGCGCCATTATGACTTGTAAGCGAACCCCACCATATGCGACGAGGAGGCCAACTACCTGCTAGGGGGGGGGGTGATGCCGACAGTCTTCGCGAGGTTCTAAGGAACCTAGAGCGCTTGAGCATGGGTGTCCCTACCCTTCCTATGAAGGAGATTCCTAATCATATGCAATAGCACACGGTCGGTGTACTTGAGCGGTTTCTGGTTCCTCTTCGGAGGATAGCTAGTGCAGTTTTAGCATTTCAGGAGCAGTAGGCTCTTTTTAGCAAGTGCTTTGGCATAGCCAATGGGTGCTTGTAGCTAGGCTTAGTAGCCATTTTGTACTTAAAACATCCAAGTTTTGGAATGTTTCGATGTAAAAGACTGGATTTTATCTATATATATATATATATATACAGACTTTGTGGTATTTTGATGGCGTAAATGTTTTTTGTAAAAATTTTAACTCTGTAAATTTTTACTTTTCATGCATGCTTCTATATGGAATGAGACAAATCCCAATCTAATACATAGTTTGCCAATGAATCAACAGTTGTATTAAATTCTCTAGGAATGTGTTCATAAGTGATAACTTCGAATTGACATTCCAAGAGTTGTACCCTTAAATAATGACATAACAAGGTTGGATTACGAATGTGATAACGATTTGTCAATTACATAACGACGAGCTGAGAGTCTAACCTGACCACCAGATTAGAGATGTCCCTTGATGACGCTTCAGTGAGAAGTGAAATTATGGACATGTACTTGGCGATATTGTTGGTGGCGATACCAAGAAAGACTCCACCAGAGCAAAACAGTTCCGACTTAGGTGTATAGATGACCCTAGCACCTGATGCAATGTGCTGTGTGTGACGGCTGGCACCATCTGCATATCCTACGTATGTTAAGGGTAAGGATGACCTCTGCATTGCGAGAAGGATGTATGAGACAAATATTCCAATAAATACCAAAACAATCCAATCACATCAAAAAAGGTAGCAAAGCATATAAATACATAAAATTATAAAGCACATGCCCAGTGCAATACTAGGCATAATACTTTTTCAGATAGAGCCCATTTCTGGGCTTAGCGAGCAGGATTCCTTCCCAGTCCTGAAGCTCATATGCCCCTTTTAAGAGGGCCTTCTTGAAGACATAGGGACCTATCCATAAGGGTTGAAGCATGCTTGCCCCCAAGAGTTCATGTTTTTGATCATAGAGAAAAACAAGATCGCCCTCTTGGTAAGAACGAGGCTTGACCTTTTTGTCATACTGTGCTTTTACTTGGTGCTTGTGGGCCTCGAGTGCCAATTCGACATCTTGATGGGTTTCATCCAGTTGATTGAGATATAGTAGGCTCTCTTCTTCAGTAGTAGTGCTGGGTAGGAGTTCAATGTCTATTTGTAGGCAAAGGATCTGACACTCAATTGGTAACACCGCTTCCAGGCCGTAAGCGAGTTGAAAAGGTGTAAAGCCTGTGGCAGTTTTTACTGACGTTCGGCATGCCCATAGTGCTAAATATAATATTCGATTCCAGTTGGTTTTATGATTTCCTACCAACCTATGGATCACGACTTTTCAGACGCCATTAACAGCTTCTACTTGACCATTAGCTTGGGGGTAGTAGGAGGATGATTGATCCTGATGAAAACCTAGCAGCGATGTTAAATCAGACATCATGTGATTCTGAAAATGAGATCCATGGTCTGTAACGATTGTGTGGGGTACACCGAAGTGACAGATGACCTGATTGAACAGGAATAGCACCGCGGTTTCCCCATAGGCCCGGTAGGTAGGAAGGGCTTCGGCCCATTTCATGAAATAGCCCATAGCTACAATAATATAGTTGTGTCCAGCAGAGGAAACAGGATTGCAAGTTACAAAGTATAACCCCCATTTGGAAAAGGGGCCGACGGAGATAACCAGGTGCAGTAGGGCCGAAGGTGCGCACATTTTCTTTGTGAATACTTGACAAGGATGGCATTACCTGATGGTCGTGACACAATCTTTGAACAAGGAAGACCAGTAATAGCCTGTGCACAATATTTTTTGTGCAGTAGATATGCTAGAAAGATGACCGCCACATGCCCCAGCATGGCAGTCATTTAAAACATGTTTTGCCTCTTCATGAGTGAGGCAACATCAAATAATAGAATCTACACAGCGATGATATAATGTATCGTTAATCACTAGATAGTGTCGCGCTTGGTGACAGATGCAACGACAGCCACCGGATGATAGTTCTGGGCGAAACCATTGTGCTTGGAGGTAGACAATGATGTCTCCATAACAAGTGTCAGTGGTGTCGATGAGATAGATAGCTTCATATGGAAGAGGATTGTGGGCTATCTCGTTAGGATCAACAATGGGAAGATCCAACAAAATTTCGGCGAAGACTAAGGAGTTCTTCGCCTTGGCAGCAGTAAAAACCAAATCAAATTGTTGGAGGATTATGATCCATTTTGAATATTTTCCTCCAATTACTTGATGAGACAAAATATGTCTCATGGGATTCTCCAAGGTGATGACAGTAGTCTGTCACAGCAGTATATAGTGTCAGAATCGGTTGACAGCAAAGATGACTACCAGTGACAGCTTTTCCACATGTGGGTATCTGAGTTCGAGCCCAGCTAGGCCTTTTGATAGATAATAGATCACATGTTCACTCCGATCATCACGCATTTGAACCAAGACCATTCTGAGAGAGGATGGCGAGGCGGAGAGGTATAGATGAAAGTCTTGAACGTAGTTGGGAGCGCTAAGGAGTGGGGCTGTTACACAAAATATTGTCACCATGACTATTTGCAGTCAGTATGGGTCTATCATCATTCATACTATCCTCCTTAGCAAGTCTCAAACCTCAGCTCTTCATGTCAATCTTTAAAAATGAGAGAAAGTCCTTAAAAATCAATAAAGCTCTGGTTCTGCACTTTCTCTTATTGTTACCTGCGGTCCCGCATCCCTTGTTCATGTTACCTACGGACCTGCCCACTCTATCTCTAAAGGAGTGGGTGCAGACCCCTGTGAAAGTCAAAAAGGTGCAAGTTTATTCTTAAAAACTCACTTGTGGTTAATTCTGGATGATTCTAGAAGGAATCTTGACATGGATGGTTCGCTCCTAGGTGGTTCATGCATCCCAATACTAAAGGAGCTAATCCCTTGATGAGAGGAGCTTATCCCTTTGAAGGAGGGCTTTATCCCTTTGAAGGTGGACCTAGTAACTTGCCTCCATTGCACTATAAATTAAGGCATTGGGCTAGTTGCTAGGGAGGTTAGAAGCTGAACATTTTTTAGGGTAAATGCTATTGGAATTGAGACTTCCTAGTTGAGCTTGAGAGGAGAGATTACATACCTTTTGGCTTCATTGGGAAGAGAGTGAAACTTGTCAAAGTAGAGGAGATTCTTGCTGGACCCTGGGAGGAGCTTGTACAGCGTCAAGGCACCAAGGTTGTAAAGTTCTTCTTTGATTAAAGTTAATACAATTAGATTCATTTTTCTCAATAAATTGTCTTATATGGTTTGTTTCATGAATTCCTTGATCATCATGATAAATATGCTTTATTATATTGGCTTTTCAGGTGCTATTTAATGTGTGTGCTTGTTTGTGTTTGTAGATTCTCTACAAAGGATCTCATTTGGATCAACAGAGCGTGGCTTCCACAAACTAGCACTGGACCTGAGGTAGGCCTAAAACACCTGTTTGCCTTTATTTATAAATTGCATATTTAGAGAAAGATATAATTTGTTTGGTTTGCTTGTCATTAGATATCATTAGATACTAGGGAGGTCGGTCTTGTTCGCAAGAATGACTTATCTGGCCGACGGGGGCTGATATAAGTGCCTTTTTCAAGGCATCAAATGATCGTTGAGCTTGATCATCCCACAGATACGACACTCCCTTCTTAAGCAGGCGCATGAAGCCTTCGGTCAACTCAACATAGTTCATGATGGACAGTTGTAAAAAGTTTGCTTTCCCTTGCAAACGTTAGAGCTGTAGAACGGATTGTGGTTTGGGCAATTGAGTAATTGCCTTTACCTTATCGGGATCAACCCTTATCCCATACTTGGAGACAATGAATCCAAGTAAGCATCCAGACTCGACGAAGAATATGCATTTATGCAAATTTAGACATATGTTATAAAACCAACACCTAAGAAAGATGGCTCTTAAATGGTTTAGGTGTTGAGTTCGCTGCTTGGAATGGGCTGGAAGGTCATCCAAGTAAGCTTGAAAGATATGCCTGATATCATGAAATGCATAGTCCATGGCTCTTTGAAAAGCTTCTCTTGCATTTTTTAAACCAAATGGGAGTTTTCAATACGCAAATATTCCCCATGGGAAAACGAAGGCAGTTTTATGCTAGTCTTTGGGTTTTATTGCAATCTGCTTGTAACTTGAGAATTCATCCATGAATTAAAATGATTCACAACTGGAACATTTGTCGATGATCTAGTCAATGAATGGTGTCAGATAATTATATTTAATACATGTGGCATTCAAGTCTCAATAATAGACGCATACGCGGATGGTTCTTTGTTTTTTATCGACAGGAACCAGATTGGAAACCCATTTCGTTAAAGGAACAGGATAGATGAAACCAGCATATAACAATTTTTCCACCTCGTTTTTTATGGCTGCCATTTTGCGGGTATGTACCAGTCGAAGTCTTTGACGAACAGGTTTAGCATTTTCGTAAAGCTTGATCTCATGCTCGAAAATAAACGGATCTATGCTAGGAATTTCCTCATAAGACCAGGTAAATACATTGCGGAATTCCTTAAGCAAGTAGGTGAAGCTTGAAATTTCCTCAGGATTGCAATCTGCTCCAATCTGAATGTTTTCCACGATGCCTATCATGACAAAAATATCGATGAGAAATGTATTTGAAATATTTCCCATGTTTCCTTTCGCATCCAAAGTTTGGATAGTCATATATGGTGAGGAAATGATTTCAGGTATGTCAGGTGACAGGATTTGAAGAGGCATCATGTCTGAATCAGGTATCGAAATAGGATGGTGCGAGTCCTCCCAAGGCCGCTCTTCTAAACTCATGATTTCTCTAATAGCTTCGTCCGTAGGTAGGACTTGATTGAGTGGATCGAAAGAAGGAGCGATTATGTAAGGGGAAATGGTATTGTTGGCCGTAACCAAAGTGACCCAAGATTCTGATGCAAATTGAATGTTTTGGTAGGCCAATTCAGCTGGTGATAGCGACATTTTGTCTCCGTAAGTGTTAATGTTTGAAGGAGCCGGTAGGATCCATCGATCGGTCTATTCATGAGGAATGGATGAAAGCATATTGACCATTTGTGGAACCTTGGGTAACTAAAGAGGGAAACAACCCATCAGGGAAGAAGCCTTCAAAAGACCGGTACTAATACTGATGTAAGTGTCAGGGACACCACCTACTAGGGGTAAAGAGCCGCTTGGTAATGGGGAATAATCAGGGGTGCAGAAAGACAACTGGTCCACTGTGAGTATCTTTCCATCTAATGGGAATAGGATGATGCGAAAGATAATAGACTCAATGGACGTCATGGCATACGTCCAACTGCGACCCAACAAGAGATTATAGTCGAGTTTTTTATCTACGACTTCTATGTCCACCATTACCGTTTTCCCATGCAAGGTGATGGGGTAGCTGTCTAGGTAGCCTTTTGGGATGAAGGTGTGAGCATCGAAAGCTTTAAGGGAATTTTACGGTGGGGATAGGGTTGGAGAACCCAAGGTGAGCCAACATGAAGCTGACATGACACAGGTAGAAGCACCTTCGTCGATGGCAGTTCTATGTATACCTTTACCTTTCGAAAAGATTTGCACTTGAAATGAAAGTTGGTGGGAAAGGGGAGGTTTACACTTTTCCATGTCAAAAATTGCAAGCATGGAATCCTGTGGGTCGATACCACCAATGGCCAAAAGCAACTCTTTCCTTTGTGCTAGACATGTTTGTAATACTTCGAGTGCCGACATAGCCGACGACGCTTGCACCAAGTCTTCTACAATGCTGTAGTTTTGGGTGGCACATGCAGATGTATTGTGTGTTGTGTGTTGAAGTGCCCCTTTAGGTGGGCGAATCACAAGGTCAACAACTGGCCTTTCAATATTTAAATTGTTAGGTGGTGGTGGGTTTTGACATGAGGAAGGTTCCTCTGCATGAGTGATAGGAGCTCCATAGGATTTGGCTCTTGTTTATAGATCTACCGTTTCAAAGATGTAAACGGTAGAGGATCCTTCACCAGCTGAAGGATGATGTGAACCACCATTGCCCCCTTACAGGGGTTGGGTTTGGTTTGCAATAAGGTGTTGCTACTGTTGAGTGGGGAAAGGATTATTCAGGACAGTGGGGGTCATACCAGTATCCTTTTTAGCAATGAAATCTGTGCATTCTTGAAGAAGCGGACACAAATATGTCATGCTGTCTTGTGCACATATTTTGCAATGGAATTTGGTGGGTTTATCCTTTCCATCGTCAACAGGCGCAACAGTCTTCTGCTTTGGGTTTTGCTGCTTTGTTGACTACTCCTCAAGAGGAGCGCTCTTTTTCTTATTCTTCTTGTTCTTACCACCTAGTTTTTGCATAGACTGCACAGAGTTTATCACGGTGGTAGGAAGAGTAGTCGATTTGGTAGAGGGGTCCACTGACATCTGGGCAATGTGACTGCTGAGTTGTTTTACAGCAGCCCCAGAGGTTGTGCCGATAATCCCATCGGCGCTTCAGGGTGCTGAGTAGTGGAAGAATTGGAGTTGTGAGGGGCATTGGGGATTACATCATAAAGAGTGCCAAACTGTGAATATATCAGATCTAAGTGTTGGGCACGATGTATGGATTGGTCTTCTTTGACCACACCACCTAAGGTGACATCTTTAGCAATTTGGGGGAGTATGGACTTGAAGAACTAGTTCGCTACGAGATAGTCTGGGAGGGGAGCTTTGACTAACCTCTGCCTATGTCTCCATTCATGCATATTATTGGAGCTGTGGGTGGCGGTATCCTGACATAATGAAGTGAGGAGCTCTATCCCAGTCTCATAGTGGATGGGTAGCTGGAAATGCTTTAGAAATTCCATTGCTAGAGCGTCAAAGGTATTTACTGACGCACGTGGTAACTCAATATACCATTTAGCTGCGTTTCTAGTGAGGATGCGGGGAAAAAGACGTAACCAAACATTATCATCCACCATGGAGTTAGAAACACACCAAAGATGATAGGTGGTGATATGGGTGCCCAGATCCTCCCCTTGTTTCCCTTCGAACTTGGGGATGTCTGTTGGTATTTTATGCGGGATTGGTGACCAGAGTAAGTTATGATAGATGGGGTCATTTGTAAGTTTATACAAGTTGGGGATATCCAACGTTGCTAAGAAAGGTAGAGTGTGCGATGCCCCTAACTCGGACCAAGGCGATGACATATGACTTGAGGATCCTTGCAGTCCTCCCATCGTTTGAATCCCAATATTATACATAAGCTGCGTGGTATAGTAGTTGCCTTGGGGTATGGCATTGTAATGTGGGTTTCCATGGGGATTTTGATTCTGGGGTATAGCATTGCCCCCAGGATAAGTGGTACCCCCTTGAATCATTTGATATTGTGAGTAGGGTACCCCCATGGATTGGTTGGGTCCTCCTTGAGGATTCCTGCCTGCCACAGAACTAACCATCTGTACTTGATTGACATAACGAGTGCTCATGTCGATCAATGAATGACCATGCATGCCTGAAAATGGAGGGGGAACTATTACATTCCCGACTGGTATATGCATATTGGGAGTGCCCCAAGATACCTAAATCTAGGGGACATAACTATACAGTGGATGCCAACCATATTGTTGGTTGAAGGGACCTGCGCTAACTATTCTATATTGAGCATTATAAGGAGCATTGTATGTATCACTTGTCGAAGGTATAGAATTTTACTAAAGGGGTGGAACCTAGCATAGGTTGGGTTCTGCTCATGGAGGGTGTCATGTGAGGGTTTGTACCTGGGACAAATGGGATAGCAGGGTTCGCCATCAATGGTGTGGTGGTGACTATTGACTGGGGAAGTGGTGGGGGACCAAAAGTGTCCACAAAGTTCCATGACCCGTTAGTCGTCAACAGGATGGATGGAAATGTTCAAACTGAAGAAGCAGGGAGTACAAGTGCCGTGGGAACCAAGAGTGGGTCCAACGGATTTGTGAGCAGAGGGTTAAAGGGAGGAAGAAATCCTGCAGTAAGGAAATCCTCTGGTAAACTTGAATTGTTGGTTGTCCAAACTGATCCCGTGTGAGATCTTGGAGACTGATTTCCCAAAGATGGGGAATCCGGTTCACTGGAGCTTGACGGATCTTCCACAATGAGTGGAGGAAGTCCTAACAATCATGTAAATTGACAATGAGGGCCAGATGTAGTCATGGTGACCGTTAATTTTTATCAACAAATTTTATCATGATATTTGTTAAAGTCTCAATGATAACACTCGAGTGCCTAAAAAATATAAAAAATACACTAAGTTGATCAATCAACAAACAAAGGGAAATGACCCTGTCTAATAAGCACCGATCACTGGAGATGAAACTCAGTATCACAATGAATAATAGAGAGGGATGGCCAAATGTACAGTTACAGTTACTCTAGAGCTTCGCCCGAGCCTCAAACTGAGGTGCCAATTACTCTCATGAAGACGAGCACCCTCCCAAAAAATGAAGACAGAGTAGGTCCATCTGTGTTAGGTACCAGGGTAGCCCGCCCTAGTCACCTTGTGTAAGTCCCTAAAAAGCTTGGCCACTAAGGATACCTCAAATCACAGACACCACCGGGCGGGGGCATAGTCGCAGACAGTACACTGTGTGGGTAGGATACCTGAGTCCCTGACTCAACTCCGAAATCCCTAAAGGGATCCCCAATACACAAAATACCCAAAGGAGTTGTAAGAGAAGGTGGGCTACCTTCACTTATAGTCCGATGTTGTCTCGTATTTAGCTTCACTTTTACCAGAGTGGTCCTGGTAGTATGAGTGCAAAAGGAATTTTCTCTCTTTTAAGGACAATAGTTTTGGTTTTTGATCTTGGGCAGTTTACTCACACTGCCTATCCCAAGATCCTCGCCTAAAATAATGTTTGTTTGCTCAATAAAGAGTTAATGATTGATTTTAGGTAAATTTTGTGTGTACTTTTTTAGTGTCTTCGGTAGGGGTGTTGATGTATGATGTGTGGTGGGACTCTGGCTCAAAAATCATGCAAAATACAATGCTTGAAAATATTCAATTCGATGAAATAAGCTATATTCTATGAGTAAGAATATTTCACATATTCATATTTTTTCCATGCATCCTAGTCATTAATACACATGCATAACTAACAGAAATCTTTCTGATGCTTTCTAACAACTATTAAACACCAAAATAAAGCAGATTTTAACTAGCTAAGCAGAAGAATGAATAAAAGAATTGATGATCTTTCTTTGATAAAAAAAATTTCAAGAAAGAAAAAAACTTATTTCCTAAAAAAAAATTCTTTTAGGACACAGATCTTTCTAACAAAATGCAGTTGTAGATCCTTTTTCAATCCATGAGGAGGCTTCCGATCCCTTTGAGTTTGCAAACACAGTTGTAGATCAAGATTTTCAGGGACTAACGCTCTATAACAATGGCCACAGAGAGTTACTGGGTCCACTAACACTTTGTTTGTGCAGACACAGAGCTTTATAAAGCACTGTTTAGTCTGCTAACCTGCGTTAGTGTGGGAAAAGAGCTCAAAACAGGGATTTTAGGATCAGATCCAAGACTGAATATATGAAGGCAGAATGCAACAAGGTTTTGGTGGGTCAGAAAGGGAATGCAGAAGTATAGGGAGGTCTCAAAAGGAGGAGGAAACTGAGAACAGTCCGGGTTAACTAAGAACTAGATGTATAGTCCCCAGTGGAGTCACCAATTCTGCTATAGGATAAAATGCACGGTGTATGGAGAATGAAGATACCCTCAAGGGTCTTCTCGGGACCCTTGGAAGACTGTAAGATTATCTGCAGCCGTCACAAAGTTACATACATGTCCATAAACATTAACTAACTATCAAAGAAAAAAAATGGATTACCTCAAGCCTCCATGTAGATTTGCTGGAGAGCACAATGCAGCCAAGTGGAAATCCCCTGAGTTGGCTCCAGATCAAGTCCTTCACATAGAAGAGACAAGCACAATCACGACATACAACTTTGATAACTAATACATGAATATATAAAAGACATCTAACTACACATAACTAAGCTACTCATGCTAAAAGGTATTGGGCAAACAAGTAAATGAATGAATAGTACCAACACCATGGAGTAGACAGTACAACTGCAGTTCTATATTAGTGTCAGAAGAGTGATTACAACCATCTATTGCATTAGCCTTCCCTTACCCCTCTAGTTTCTATCTCTCTCTCCCTTCTTACCAACTTCTTATGATATGAGACAATGGTCGACAATCAAGTATGCTATCCTTTCAAATGATCTGACCTCTATCACAATAGCCCTAGTTTTGCTTATGTAGAATTCGAATTAGGGTTTCCAAGTTCCTCCATGAGTTCCTTAAGGTAAAAGCAATGATATTGCCATGCTTTTTAGCTCTTTCCCATTTGCCTCCTTCACTAGGATTAGAAATCCCACAAATAGGTCAAACTTGAGATGTTTCCTTTCTTTTCTGAGTAGATTTAGGAGCAAATATCTAGATATTTATGAGTCAATTCGCTCCTTTGACCTTTAGAACTTCTTTAGGATCCACTAATGTTGTTCCAGAACTAACAACTAGAGTTAGTAGGGTCAATAACGCTCCCTTAGGCTTACTGAGGAGCTTTATAAAGCAGGTTGTCAGTGTTTAGCCAACATTAGTGTGGAAACAAGGCATGTGATCTTGGTCTTTGCTTCATCTATCATGTCTTTCCCCTCTGAGCTGATGAGGGGGTCAATTTGTTGTATAACAGATGCCCCCTAAAGTATGAGATCAGAGGCTGTGACGATGGCTGAAATACTTTTCTTAACTGTAATTTTCCTTCTTCGAAAAAAAGGGAGAGAGGATCAAAGCTTCGAGTATTATGGGAAACCTGATACAACACACACACACATATATATATAACAACTGAAATCATGTCCTAAGTCGGGCATTCCCATGCTCAGTAGCTATGTCAAAGTGATTTTCTCATAAAAAGAGATATGATGATGTTGGCCGCCGATAAGCACAATGCGGATCTAGTGTCATAATTTAATCATCCTGACGAGCTGTCTCCAAAAAATAGTATACGCAACCTGGGAGAGGAAACAAGGCTGAGTGATGCAAGCCTCTACCCAAGGTCTTGATTTTCGCCTGAACAACATAGATTGATACATGTGAATATATGCGTTGATGTCGAACATGCACAAAATCATCTAATTACCAGTCAATAATGGAGACCGTTAACAAATGCATGGAAGGCCACCAATAATAGTGATGTTATCCAAGATGCACAGTACAATCTAGTGAGTGTGAAAGATGTTTTTGTCGTTGAACACCTGTAGAATCACTTGACTAGGAGCCAATAAGGAGAACTCTTGATCAAACATAAGGCGACTTGCCACTAATTTCTGCAAGTACCAAGGCATTGAATGTGTTTCTGGGTTGTCTTCCTAGATAGAGTGTTGAAGTTGATAGGAAGATACCTGTTGAAAGGTAGGCAATAATGTGTCCTAAATCAATTGACACAAAACTGGATAAGAATGATTTTGTTTTTTGAGGAATCCTTGAGCATTGGGTCAAAACGACAAAGGGCATGATGAAAGGATATGCTTGATGGGTTGATGGAGGAAACAAAAGGTTAACCCTTGAACAATAGAAGGCACAACAATGGTTTTAACCATGCAGCACTAGACTCATGAATACCAAAGAGTGTTAGGATACAGAGATGCAAGAACATCAGGGTATTTAGGCTAAACTCATAGGATGGTAGGATTCATATTGAGAGGCCGTCACAAGGAAGGTTTATCTGAGGAAGTGCCATGTTCAAGGGAACGACTACTGCCAAACCATGCTTTCTGATACTGAATGTAGTTGTATTTTCTACTTTCCCCGTCTGATTAATTTAGTGCGTCTAGACGGGTAAACTCGTCGATATTTTCATATTTTAAGAGTCTGAAAAGGACCACAAAAAGAGTGACTCTATTCCCTATTTGATTAGTTTAATGAGTCCAGACAGGCAAACTCGTCGATCTTTTCATGTTTTAAGAGTCTGAAAAGGACTGAAAAAAGAGCGACTCTATCATTCATATGTGTAATTTAATGAGTCCAAATGAGATAACTTGTCGATCTTTTCATGCTTTAAGAGTCTGAAAAGGACCGGAAAAAGAGTGACTCTATACCTTGTTTGTGTATTTTAATGAGTCCAGTCTAAACAACTCGGTGGTCTTTTCATATTTAGAGAGTTTGAAAATATCATAAAGAAAAACTCCAAGGTGGTCCCTTTGTCATATTTTTAACCGGGTGCAGCAAAAGTTTAATAGTGTACCCGGATCGGTTACTTTTCCGTGAGTTAATCTATTGAGACCGGATAAAGAGAAACCTATGCTCAACAGATGTTGACCTCATTTTGTTACGAGTACAAGGAGATGGACTAAACTCGATTTTCATCGTGAATTTTTAATTAGTCACGCGACGACAAACTCAATAACTTCATCAAATTTTAACAAGTCAAACAAAGAAAACTCAAAGTATCTTTTTCAATTTATTTAGAAAGGAACAAGAGGTAAAAGTACTGCTCATATCTTCTTCATAGATGCTGCTTGTTGATTCATTGAATGAGACGAAATGAGGTGGAGGGATAAGGGATAGGCTTAGTAACTGTGCATTTACACAGCTTAGGTAGTCAGGGGTGAAGCTTGAGCCTTGAAACTCTATAATGCGTAGTTCACGCCAGGATAAGCGAGCAAATTGTGAAAATTTGGAGCTCAGTTACCCGAGCTGAAGGTTCTAACATTGTTTATGCCCACTGCGTAGTTCTGGAAGGTAGAGCTCACCAGGTGGTTGCTCGATTGCGAAACTCAAGAGCTCAAGGGTTGGGATTGAAGACAAGGAATGCACAATGCAGAGTTGAGGCCAAGATGGAGGGTTGAATTGCGCAGTTTTGGAGGCCAGGGTCCGAGCTTGAGCATTGAAACTTCATAGTGTGCAGTCATAGAAGGTAGGAACTATGCATTGCGCAGTGTCAAGAGCAGGGTTGTAGCTAGAGGGATGAGACTGCACAATGTGTAGTTCAAGAGGGCTGGATGAGGCTAAGTTTCTTGGTAGGAGAGATTTTAGAATTCGATTAAGTGTGGGATCAATTAAGCTGATGTGAACAATGATAAGACTGAACTATTATCACAGACTTAGAACACTTGTTGACACAACAACATAGATCATCCAAGACACATGAAAAGCATACTTCCCTCAGTGCGACAACTTTGCGACCACTTACGATGAGTGCGGCACTAAAGGTACACTTTGCGTTGAACATGACGAAACTTATGCGAAAGTGCTTACAAATTTGTAAATGAGTGCGACAGAAGTTTATATGGTTAGATCAACTGATTTACACAAAGGTAACCCCTTGAAACAACCAAAACAATCTCATATACATTGTGCGACACTTAACATGCAAAAAGATGACATTTTTATTTTCTTGCAAAAGGTACCAAAACACTTAGAGAAAACACATAAAATGGATTTAAATGTTTGCAACAACAATATGCAAGACCAAGGTAGGCTTCAAAATTTGGTGCAGGACAAAATTTTGGAGGGTGTTGTAGCAGCGACAACACTTAGTGACACGCTGGTAGAATTCCAGGTTGTTTGTCTTGGTTGACTCTTCTATGCAGGTTCTCAGTTCTTCATGGAGTATTGACTAATTATGTAGATTACTTTGCTTCCCCACTTACCTCGTTAATGAACATGGTCCCCTTTGTTCCTTCTCACTTTGAACACAATCATAAGATTCAACAATATTATAATGTTTTGAATTGGAAAGGGTAGTGTAGTTTGCGAGCTTTAGATTTTCAGAGTATATTTTTTCATTTATGATGTTGCTCTACTACCAGCAGGCCTGGATAGTACCTTGATGGAGTCATTACAGGAACACAAACATTGCTCCTATGCCAATGAGCCTAGACAATACCCTGATGGAGTTTCTTTCTTCCCCTCTCTGCACAGGAAGCCTTTCTCTTCTTTCACATTTATTTATATATTTAAAGAGGATTGTGAATCAACACTTATTCATTTTATGGGTGGAAGAGGGATCCTGAATTATTGAGAGCATAAGAGGTTGTTCCTTCAGAGAAGCATATAGAGACCTCTAATTAGGTTTACTCTTTTTATTTTTCCCCTTTTGGTCCAAAACATAAGGAGCCGAGCATTGCCATAAGGTTTCTAGAGTAAACACAGGCATCATAGTTTGACACAAAACTTTCCTTACAAACAAACCATATTTTCCATCAGAACTTCATTGAACAAAAGATATAGCCAACACAAAGAAGGAGGAACAAATATTAGCCAAATGTTGCAACATCACAAATTCCTTTTCTATTTTTCCACATTTCCTTTTGAGCTGAAATGGGACACCCTTCATGAAAATTCTCATTAATAGAATAGAAAAGAAAAACACGACACAACCAGAAAGAAAAACCAAAGCACAAGCAAAAGGAGGCTAAACCAAACACGATGCAAGACAAAAGTAGGAAAACACAAGAAATATTAAGGAGAACAAGTGCAGGATGAGTGCAAGAGAGGGGAAACTAGAATGCAGCTAATCCTACTCCTAACCTAAACAATTAGAAGGTCAGGGTCAAGTGTAATGAAATTTACAATGAAGCCACCATTATTTCTCTTGACCTGCATACACAAAGATGCAAGAAATTAAAACAAATACAAAATATTGTGCCATAGAAAAGATAAGAGCTTGAATAACTTGCACAACAAATAGAAGGTCTTGCTTATTAGCAGAAAGATAGGCCATAGCCACTACTTCTAACCAATTCACATTCTTACCTTTTCGATGACCATTATAAGTAGACAAACCATGAAAGCTTCTTGTGAATGCATCTTCATTTGTTTCTGTTGGGTAGCCGAGGTCCCGTGTAACAATTTTGGGTATGATAGCCTAGAAAGTAGGATACGAATATTGTAAACCTCAAAAATATGTGGAGCACGAAATGTAAAAGGTCGAGTCAAAGGGTTGTTTGCCCAAGAGATAATATAAAATAATAGGAAGTAAGTCAGTCCGCGGACCATAGGAAGGTATAAATAGAGCACAACTCTATGAGGGAAAGGCAGTTCTTTTTGGGTATGTGTTTGGATCTAAAATGTAATGGGTTCTTGAGAAAAGGAGTCTGAAAGCATCTATGAGTTCAAGTCGGGTATTTGGGTAGTGATAGAGGCTTTGCAGCTATGTGCGTAGAGGCCTAGAAGAGTCTGTAGTTGTGTGCGCAGATCCCTGCAGCTTAGTGCATAGGGCGGATCTGAATGTATTTGTGATAAGTGGAAATAAAGATAAGTTTCTTCTGCAAATTCTGATTTACAATCTAAGTTACCGTGAATCTGACTATATGAATGGTTGATATAACTGTTTAATATATGTGCATTTGCTTATGTTATAAATATATGTGAATCTAAGTTTATTCTAATTGCGTGAACTGGGTAAATCTATTAAATGTTTGCTTACAGACCCTTCTAAGTAGATCTGAGTTACAATACTTCATCAAATAGAGTAGATATGTGAACAACACAATCTTAGAAAGTTAAAATCATTCTGGGTCCAGATCTACGCAAATATAGAGTAGTGCAAGGCTGCAGAGCGGCGTACGATACCTCCAGACCACATCTAGACATCCCAAGGGTGCGGAAACCTGGTTCCAGCACCCTCCCCTGCTACCTCGGGTGAGACCTCAATTTTCGCTCATCGGACTGTTGCCGAAAGGGCCGATAGCTGCGGGATTTGCTTGGCTAAATAATTCTTCTTAACCTAGGTCAAGTCCATATGAGCCAACAAATGGTTTTGTTTTCGAGACCAGGATCAACCTAAGGGGTGTTTGGTGTGAAACACGGGGACTCGAAAGAGAAGAAAATTGAAGGATCGAAGGGACCAGGAGTAGTAGTAGTTCAAGGGTAACAATGACGAGCGCGATCCAGTTACCAGTATTCAAAGGAGAAGGAAGCAAAGATTCGGAACAAGTATAGTTCGTGCTAACATTAGTATGGAACGCACAACACATTGTGAATGATAATATCAGAAAGGCTACCTTAGTCAGCGCACTGTAGGACTGAGCACTGACATGGTACATAAAGTACTCAAGCGATCACCCAACGGCGGGGACAGCAGAAATCCAGACCGAATTGAAGAAGGAGTTTAGCCAGCCGAAGTCAGAAACACAGTTGATTATAGGGTTCAAAGAGATCGCGATGATGCCTGGTGAAACCCCATGGGATTTGGACCAAAGACTGAAAAGTACTATTCGCGAGGCTAACATGACATTGATAGATGCACAACACTGTGCTTGGTTTATGGCATCATTAACACCACATCTGAGGATGACTCTGTCACAATAGAAGATCTCAACCCAGGCTGAAGCATTAGAGACAACGATGAGGTTGCACGACACTCTGTTACAAGACCCGGGGTTGGGAGTTCAGCAAATCCAAGCGCAGATCCAAAATTTGTGTTTGGAAATGAAGAAGTTAAAACAAGAACAGGCACCGTGACCAAAAGTCTGGGAGGAAGTATGGTGTAGGAGCTAGGGGCACGATAAAGATCACTGCCCAGTCTCAGTGAATTATGTGGCAACAGGGGGACCAACACCATTGCGACTAGAGGCAAGGCTGATCACAACAACCCCGCTCTGGTGTGCAATCTATTAGGTGGGAGGAAAGAACAACACGGATAACTGTCATCTGCTGCCAAAATACAACCAGACCCCCCAACAACTATTTTTCAACTTTTGCAGATCGATGGGTCATGAGGAAGGGGACTGGCGTAGCTACCAGTTATTAATGGAATAGTCACCTACTTATAGAATGCAGACTGAAGCGCGAGGTCAGGATCTAGCCGTGGATGAGGACGGGGCGGCATGGGGCCAGGAAGGGGTCACGGGCAACTAATATGCTACAACTGTGGAGGTGCAGGCAATTACGCGTGGGATTGTACCAACCCCACAAGAATTTCGTGTAGTTATTATGAGCAATTTGATGATGAGCTGATAGATTGTCCTACACTCATAGCATAGATCCATGAAAAAAGGACAGCGCAACCAACAACAACCCAAAACGTGCAATGATGAGGTATGAACCTTGCGAGGAAGATCCCAAAGTCAACATGGTACTAAGAAGTGTCACAGCCATAGGAGCAAATAGAAGGAGCTTAAGTAAGGAAGACATAGGGGTGGGTAAGGAGACATATCTGGAAGCTCGGGAGAGCTTCGCGGAAGTCTCTACCCCAGGTAGTAGGGATCAACCTGAGCTGGTCAGGGATCCCTCGGTGATAACTACCTTTTTAGAGATGTATAACATTGCTTCGTGACAACAGGGTAGTTAAAGGCTTACAGGAACTGATAAATAGATGCGTAGGATAGAGTGAACCTTGCGTAGTTTGAAAGTTGGGAAGACATGCGTCGTGGACTAGGAGAGAAATGCGACTAACAACGCAGATCGGTGAGTATGAAATGGATCAGGTCATTCTGGATCTAAGCTCAGATGCTAACGTATTGCCTAAACAAACTTGGGAGTGCATGGGTAAGCCTACGCTACAATGGTCCCCTATCCAACTGTGGACGGAAAATCAATAGAAGGTGCTGCCCATGGGAAGGCTGCAAGGAGTTACGATAGACCTTGACGGCACAAGTACTCGGACAGACTTTGAAGTTATTGAGCTCATGGATGAAAGTACGCCCTATCCTGCATTGTTAGGAATAGACTGGGCCACCGACATGAATGGGGTTATTAATTTAAAGAAACGGATAATGGTATTTGAAACAAAGCCACTCCACGTAGTCATTCCGCTAGATCCAGCTGAAGGACCACGCTACATTGAACCTGTGCGTGACAGAGAAAGTGATGATGACATAGATTGTAGCTACCAAATGTCTGCACAAAGGCGAGAGTGGGTCAAGACAACGGAGGATAGAAGAATATCATGAGGCTATGGAGAATCCTGCACTTCTGAGTTAGATGAGGAAGATGAGCGGTGGTGCAACAGGTTGAACGGAGTGACTACACTACACTGCAATATGATGACTAAATCTTTGTACTGTGTAAGGGCCCAAGATCGCTAATTACCAACGTATGATGGGCTGACAATAATAGATGAATTCCTAACCAAATTTGAAGTCACAGTACCAGAGCACCAACAGTTTGATGCAATGAGATGGGCGTTGCGTGCGACGCCTGCACGATGGTGGGGAACACATGAAGGGACTTTTTAAGATTGGCACACCTGCAGGCATATGATGAAGATCAGATTTGGGAAGCCAGAATTACGCCTAACAGAGAAATACGATGGACGTGATGACCCACACATGCACCTTACCAGATGGATCAAAGCCTACGAAGAAGAACCCCATCCAGAATGGGTGCACTTATTTTATCACACCTTGGACGTCATTCCTAGAAACTGGTATATTGAAGCAGAGCTCTAGCACGACACAGGTGAGTGGGATATCTTGTGTGAAGGGTTTTTGTCGACATTCCTCTTTGAAGATCAATGGATGGATCCCATGGACGATGCGTTATAGCTGGTAAAGACCGCCATTTTTAAGACACCACTAGAACCAAAAGAAACTATGCAGCCCGACTGGTTGCGACAGTTGAGCCAGGTTCTTGAATGCTATAATGTCTAGGTAGAAGATGATGAGGACGATCTATGAAATGTCAACATTCTGGAATTAGAGGGGAGCCATGAGGTGCGCGGACCCGAAATCGAAGATCCAGATATCACATCATCGTTGAAAACGAGACAAGTCAATATCGGAACTGAAGAAGAGCCAAAGTATGCAACACTGGGGGACTATTGGGACGATGCCACAGTGGAGAAGGTCATCGAATTGCTTCACAAATATCAAGATTTATTCCCAACAAAAATCACGGAGCTAAAAGGGATCCTAGGAGACCTGGGAATGATGAAGATAACATTGAAGCCAAACGCGAAACCAGTTAAGCAGTGACCCTACCGATTGAACCCAAAATATAAAGCAAAGGTCCGTGAAGAACTGGACAAGATGTTGGCAGCAGGAATCATTGAACCAGTTGAGGAGTCCGACTGGGTAAGTCCGATGGTTGTGCAGGAGAAGAAACAGAAGGGTGAGATTCGTATCTGCGTGGATCTCAGGAAGCTCAATGATGCCTGCGTTAACGATCCATTTCCAACTCTGTTTACAGATGAGGTACTAGAAAATGTGGGGGGGCAGGAAGCCTACTCCTTCATGGATGGGTTCTCAGGATACCACCAGATCAAGATTATGCTAGAGGACAGGAGTAAAACAACGTTCGCCACTGAATGGGGTTGCTTTCAATACACAGTGATGCCCTTTGGATTGAAGAATGCGCTGGCGATATTTTCATGAATAGTGGTAGTGGCATTCAAAGAATTTATACACAAGTTCTTAGAGGTCTATCTTGATGATTGGACCGTGTTTGGACAGGTTAAGAAGCATGTAGCGAGCTTACGGTTGATGCTAGACACTTGCTACTGACGCCAGATTGCGCTAAACTTAAAGAAGTGTACTTTCCTTGTCCCATTCGGGAACCTGTTGGGCCATGTGGTCTGTAAGTAAGGCCTGATGGTGGATCCAGCAAAGATCGTTATCATACTCAATCTACAAGCGCCGCAAAGTGTCAAACAACTATGTGCCACATTAGGACACATGGGCTACTATCAGAAGTTCATCAAAAGCTACGCCCAGATCACAACTTCGATGGAAAAATTGCTGAAGAAGGATGATACTTATTGTTGTAATGAGGAATGCAACAAAATTCTGGAGACGCTTAAGGAAAAGATGGCATCAGCCCCTATATTGGTCTTTCCAAAATGGGACGTCGAGCTTCATGTGCATGTTAATGCGTCATGTATCGCACTGGGGGCGGTACTTACTCAACTAGGAGCAGAGGGAATTGACCACCCGATTGCGTTCGCAAGCCGTCGGTTGTTAAAAGCTGAGAAGAATTACTCCACTATGAGCTCGAGGGATTAGCAATGGTATATGCACTTCAAAATTTCCACCACTATTTGCTTGGAGGCCACTTTAAGATGTATACCGATCACTCAGCGTTAAAATACCTAGTGAACAAGCCTCTGTTGGGGGGGCGCACTTGTATATGGTTACTGTTATTCTAGGAGTATGACTTTGAGGTTGTCGTAAAGCCGGGACATCTAAACGCAGGCCTTGATCACCTAACTTTGAGATCATCGTAAAGCCGGGACATCTAAACGCAAGCCCTGATCACTTGTCTTGAATTGAGACTGGTGAAGAACCCACAAATCTAGAGGATGGACTCCCAGATGCATAGCTATATGCGGTGCCAGTAGCGGATGGTCACTTTGAGGATATAATCCATTTCTTAACTACAAGAACCACACCACAGGGATATTCTGTTTAGCAAAAGAAGGAATTGGTGATACGCGCAGTAGATTTCACCATGATTGCGGGACACCTCTACAAAATGGGCAACAATGAAATATTGCATAGATATGTCTCAGAGTTCAAGCAAGGATAGATCCTGGCCGAAGCACATGGGGGGGTTGTTGGCAGAAATTATGCAGGTCATGCCACAGGCTAGAAGATTCTTCGCGTAGGATTATGGTGGCCCACCTTGCATTAGGATTCGAAAGCATACTGCTGAGCCTGCGACATATGTCAATAGACAGGGAAACCATTGCAGAGAGATGAAATGTCGCTCCAGCCATAGATGATGCTACAACCATTTGAGAAGTGGGCAATCGATTTCATAGGACCTATCGAGCCACGAGGGAAGACGAGCGCGCACTATATCATCACAGCAAAAGGTTATCTGACCCGATGGGCAGAGGCACAACCGGTTAAGGATTGCACGGCTGTGACAGTTGTGAAGTTTTTGTTCAAGAACGTACTAACAAGGTTTGGCTGTCCCAAAATTCTCATGAGCGATCAGGGAACACATTTCCTAAATGAAATGATCAGTGCACTCACTGAGGAATTCTAAATATATCACCAGCAGAGTACACCATACCACTCGCAAGCGAATGGGACCATTGAGGCATTCAACAAAATCTTAGAGACAATGTTGACCAAGGTCAGTAATGCGTGACAAAATGATTGGGACTTGCGCATCCCTGCTGTGCTATGGGCATACCAAACTATGTGCAAGAAGTTGAAGGGCCAGACACATTTTCGGTTAGTTTATGGCAAGAAGGTCGTTATGCCTATGGAATATATTGTGCCTATTTTGTGGATCGCAGTAATCACAGGTATGACAGACCATGGGGCTTTGGAGGAAAGGCTTGCACAGCTAGAGGAACTGGAGGAGGAACAGTTTTTGGCTGGATTCCATCAGCAAATACAGAAACAACGTGAGAAAGTGTGGCATGATCGCCATATCAAGGTGCGCACCTTCAAGGAAAATGATCTAGTATTGCTATATGACAGTAAGTTCTAGAAATTCCCTAGCAAACTCCAAATGCATTGGTTGGGACCCTATTTGTCAAAGAAGTCACCAATGGGGGCACAGTTCAGCTTGCCAAACTCAATGGAGACCCCTTCTCGGGCCGAGTGAATGGCAGTCACCTGAATCTTTATATGGGCGGGCCAGAAGCCTGACTAACTATTCGTAGGACAATCTCATCACTCTAGCCAGTTGAAAGAGAGTGCGGGACGATAAAGCAGTCTAGGGGAAAGCGGTGTGAGTGTCAGGATACATGTCAATCTGGCCCATCACCAAGATCGCGGTCGCGCGGTCTGAAGTATGCTGTTGCGTTGCTACGAGCAAAGGTGAACATTCATGTCACTATTCATGACAAGATCTCTACATTATGGCGACAGGGAGCGGATGGCGAGTAATTAAGAGAAGGAGTACGAGCCAGATATGGAACGAGCCGCCACAAATTTTACACGGGGACACTAGAACAGGTGGGAATCAATGAAATTGAAATTTGAATCGCTTATAAATCACCGAAGGGCATCCACCGGGTGAACTACACTTCTGGAAAACATATGCTGAGTATCGATATGGAGCTGTTCATTATAAACTCGAGGATCGTGATATGGCCATTGCAGTAGTAGGACTCTCTAAGGAGCAATGTGGTGACAGCTGCGGGCGTCCTGCAGACTGCAGCATCAATAGTAGGGGAGGTACCGGAAAAGAGGAGACACGAAGTAGAATTGGTTCAGATGTCGTCACCCCACCCAGGGGCAGGTTGGCAAACCACAACAAAAAGGTGAAAGGATGGAAAAACGGAGACCACGGGTAGAAACAAAGTTAATAAGTTGTCTCTGATGGACCTTGAGGATTGGGATCTCACGGACAGCAACACCTATCTTGAAAAATTGTAACACAAGCTGCCACAGGCAGTGCGAAGAGTAGATATGAAGGTTGGAGATGCTTATGATGGTACAAGAAGGTCCTGTATGCGGCTTCCCCACTAGAGCTAAAATCCTAGGAAGGGGTGTTCTATGTTAATCGAGCAGAGCAGAATGAGCATTATCGGTCGCAAAGTATGGGTAGAAACAACGAAGCAAGAGTCGGACGAAGCATTGTAGGAGATAACGAAGAAGCAGTAAGACGACAAGCGTCACTCAGAGGCAGGTGAACCACGAAGCCACGGCGGCGCATCTCGCCGCACCAATGAGTGACTCAGGATGAGTCACGATGATTGTGTTGGGGTACTATTGGGTAGCGGAGGTCCTGCGTAACAGTTTTGGCTCTGATAGCCTAGAAAGTAGGATACGAATATTGTAAACCTCCAAAATATGCGGAGCACGAAATGTAAATGGTCGAGTCAAAGGGTTGTCCACCCAAGAGATAATATAAAATAATAGGAAGTAAGTCGGTTTGCGGACCATAGGAAGGTATAAATAGAGCGCGGATCTATGAGGGAAAGGCAGTTCTTTTTGGGTATGTGTTTGGATCTAAAATGTAATGGGTTCTTGAGAAAAGGAGTCTGAAAGCATTTGTGAGTCTGAGTCAGGTATTTGGGTAGTGATAGAGGCTCTGCAGCTGTGTGCGCAGAGGCCTGGAAGAGTCCACAGCTATGTGCATGGACTCCTGTAGCTGAGTGCGCAGGGCAGATCTGAATGTATTGGTGATAAGTGGAAATAAAGATAATTTTCTTCTGCAAATTCTGTGTTACAATCTGAGTTATCACAAATCTGACTATATGAATGGTTGATATAACTATTTAATCTATGCGCATTTGCTTATGTTATAAATATATGTGAATCTAAGTTTATTCTAATTGCGCGAACTGGGGAAATCTGTTAAATGTTTTCTTAAAGACCCTTCTAAGTAGATCTTAGTTACAATACTTCATAAAATAGAGTAGATATGTAAACACCGCGATCTTAGAAAGTTAAAATCATTCTGGGTCCAGATCTGTGCGAATATAGAGCAGTGCAAGGCTGCAGAGCAACGTGCGATACCTCCAGACCACATCCAAACATCCCGAGGGTGCGAAAACCTAGTTCCAGCACCCTCCCCTACTACCTCGGGTGAGACCTCAGTTCGCGCTCCGCGAACTATTGCCGAAAGGGCCGGTAGCTGCGGGATTTGCTTGGCTAAATAATTCTTTCAAACCTAGGTCAGGCCCATATAACCCAACAGTGTCATCCCTCTTAGAAAATATGAGAAAGGTTTGAAACTTTCTATTAGCCAAAGGACTTGCTAAGAAATATGCTTCCAAGAAATCACATATTGGATCATGAAATTTGAAACAATCCTCTTGAAAACCCCCCGATCCTTGAAAAGCAAATTTTCAATTAGAAGCACGTGGTTTATATGACAATCTTGTGAGATAAAATTGATCTAATCATATTCAGTTGGATTGTCAAGACAGTAAGGGATTGACATGACCATTAATGAAGGTTGAAGTTCCCAAACAGTTTGACAATACTCGAAGGATGAGATGTTAAAACATGAAGATCAAAGGATATAAAACAATTGCGATTGGATGTGATGATGGGAAAATTGTATTTTGAATGACAGACATCAGAGATAAAATCATGATCAGATGGACCGATTAACACATCAGATTTTCGATTTGTACTTAACCAAGATAAATCAAAATGAACAAATCTACAAATGTTAAGAATAATAGAATCAACTTCCTCACATGTTGAATGTGATAAATTGTTTTCTCGTAACTAGTGAAAAACTATACAAGAACTGTAATCATCAAAACAATTGAAAAGGAAGGCTAGTATAACGAACATATGAAAATAGTTAGGATGTAATGGATGAAAAAGAGGAACCCAATTCAACAAATATCTCAACTGCTTGCCAACACTCAAGAGTATTTCTGGTGTTGTGAAGACATTCACAAGAAAAACTAGGAGTTGATTATTTGCCCGTAGAAATTCTCACTGTAGATCACCTGATAATGCAATGTAACTAAAGAAAAATACTTGATCTACTTCTACTATCAAACTTTGCGGAAGCTTAATCAATTTGAGTAAGATCAAATAGAACACATATAACAGAGAATGAGAAATCAATCACACATGAACACAAAAGAATACTCTGGGGAAAGCCTCAGCTAGAAACCCTGATCTTTGTATTATCATACAAGTGGAAATATCTCCGAATTACACAAAGCTTTAGCTCACAAGCTATCCAACTCTCAGTACAATCCCTCACTGCTACTCATAGACAGAATAGACAACACATGTGCCTTCCTTCAGTCCTCCAAGCCTCCTATTTCTTTGCAGTTTCTCCTAGGTCCTCCAGCTACAACCTGTGTGATTCTCAGCTCAAACACAACACTGACCTCTGAAATAACTGCACAATCCTAAAGGATATAATTCCTTCTGCATGGATGAGTTTCCTTTATGGGAAAATTCCTCCAACTAACAGTACACTGTCCCTTCCTTTAATCTCAACTAGGTATCTGTCTGAACTGACATGCATGAGTTATTTATGAGAGAATATTTAGTTATCTAAAGTACACTAGTTGCATGCATGCATGCATCAAATGACTGAACTCACAATTAGTTCCTCCAACTGTTTGGAACTAATTTAACTAGACTTAACTCAGTTAACTGAGCTAACTAATTACAACTCAAATACAACTCATCCTTATCTCCTTAATTAAGGGATAACTTCCTCAATCAAAGGGATAACAGTTTCATGTCTTCACATAGACTTCATTTTTGACTCCAACTAATTAACTCAAGATGAATTAATTAATTATCTTTCAAACAGCTAGTGAGACTAAATTCAAATTTTAATTCAAGGACTAATTAAAATTGGAATCTATCCTGAAATGCTATTTATAGCAATGCTATTTTTAGCATTTCTATTTTTAGCATTTCTTGTTTCCATTTTCAACATCACCATAGCACTCAACATATTTTCGGCCAAAGGTGATCTTCAAATTGATCAGCTTCATGATTCCACTCATTTATGAAAGGTATACACCCCAAAACCAAATTCAATACAAGAGATTTGAATGAGGATAATCTTAATGCAATAGTATGATCAGAAACTCGATCTTGAAAAATAGGAAAATTGTAATGAGGAATTCCAAAATCCTTCAAGAATGAGTTTTCATCTAGTGAGACAATATGAATGAAATAATTATGCATGAAAATATAGATCTGACATGGTTCATGAATTTTACTAGGATTGTGAGATCCAGACATAACCATCAATGAGAGTTGAAGTGCCTCGACTTCCTGACAAGTTCTGGAACTTTGGAAAGACAAATAAGAACATTTTATAAACTGAGTCATATCACAAATTTCATGTGGAAAACTACTATCGATTAAGTTAACATGATCACCATTATCTGGATGGCAACTATCTACATCACTGGTTTGATCAGATTTTCCAACTTCAACAAACATATTACTCAAGTCATAATATTCCTCTGATCACAAATTTGAGGATGTATGAATCAAAAAAGTCTCATGATCACACTAATTCAAAGAGTTACCTCCATACAAAACAAGGGATGATAAGCGATGGAATGGATGATCTAAAGTTTCATTGCTTTCTTCTCCACCATGGATATTCTTACTATCTTGTGTCATTTCAAGATTCAACTCATGAGATAACAAATTTGAGGAGCATTGAGAGTATCCATCGCAAGTTGATGCATTGTAAAGAGTAGAGCACAAAGGATAGGGAGGTGAAGAGGAAGAATTGTTCATAAGCGAATCTTCTTTGACCGAAACAGATTTAAGATCTAGATATTTTGAAACATAAGCTTCTTGATAAATTGAAAGATTAGTTGGTGCACTTGAGAATTCATGATCGCATACATTAATAGAGTCATCATCATTGGAATGATTGTTACCAAAGGCTATGAATCTAGATATTTTGAAACAAAAGATTCTTGAGAAACTGAAAGATCAGTTGGTGCACTTGGGCATTCATGATCGCATACATTAATAGAGTCATCATCATCGGAATGATTTTTACCAAAGGCTACAAATCGATCAGAATAATTGGTTGTATTTAATTTAGTACTGAGATTAACAGATTGAAAATCATCCAAGAATGGAAGTGCATCATCTTGACATGGGGTACTTTGAAAAAGGGAAGAGAGATTAAAAGTCTCTTCACTTTCCTCCTCCTATACCAATGTAAGGTGACTGCCTTGTATCTGATCGCAACTTGAACTAGCAACTTGAAAAATAGGAGAGCGTGAAGGGTTAGTTGGTGGAGTAGATTGATCACATAGATCATGATATGTAGAGTCATGACATGTAGATGATAGAGGATGACATATTTCCCTTTAAGAAGAAGCAATTTAGATGGAACCAGATTCAAGATTGATGTTAAGATTGATAATGTCATCTTGAGGAATGAAAGGATTAGTCTTCATCCTGAACTCCGCGAGCCACTCCGGGGTTTCTTTCATTAGATTTGAATCATGAGAAGTGTAAGGAGGATGAAGAGATGGATTAGGAATTTGATTTTTGGATTTCCCAAATTTATTATTATCGTAAGGAGGCATCCACATCAAGATTGGAAAAGGAGGCGGACTAGGAACAAAAGGGCTAGTAGTTTCCTCCTTTGAAATTCGAGGTGTCTCATGATTTACAAGAGTAGTGGAGGTAAAATCATCAGGGGTTTTAAATTCACCATGAAAAGAGATATGAACCAAATTATTAAACTTTTGTTTAAATAAATCCTAATGTGAGCCTTCTCCCAGAAATTCATAACAAAGGTGAAGAAATCGATTGGAAAAATCCTCAACTGATTCATTAGATTTCATTCTTAGTTGATTAATTCTTTTAAGAACATTCTGGTAATCATACCTGTCAAATGCTTTATGAATCTCCTTCGCAAGCTGGTTGAATGAATGGATAGAAGAAACAGGTAATGTATGACACCATTGATTAATGTGACCTTCAAATGTGAGGGTGAGTAATCTACCTATGACATCCTTGCATTGTATTTCATTAGAAAGGAAAAAATGGACAAAATGAAACATATGTTCATGAAGAGTTAAATCACCCTCGCCATCAAACTTAAATTAGGGTAGATTATGGAAAACTTCCCCAGGGATGGTAAGATTAATCTCTTTAGAAAAACATCCTGGGATTATGATTTGGGGAAGAGCCATTTTGAATAAGAGATTCAAAGCAGACTCAATGGGCACAACCTATTGTTTGGCCCTCCTTCTAGCACCATTTTATTGACAATGTTGGAGATCCATCAACCAAGTAGCCCCCCCAATGTGAAGTCACAATTAAAGCTCACACCATTTGGAATAGGAGCCCAATCCGGAGTGTCGACCCAGTTGACATTTATTCTTATAGAGTTTCCTTGGCTTTAGCTATCAACAAGAGAGAGGATCACATATGTGCCTTTGAAAAGCAAGTGAGTGTGCCTGGTGAGTGTTTGATTGTAGGTGTGTCAAGGTTCTTCTACTGCAGAGAGAAAAAGAGGTGAGCCCCTAAGAGAGAGGTAATAATACCACCCTAGTAGAGACACACACAAATAAGAAATATACGTCTAACATTCAGTGGAATAGTCCACAAAAATACGACAGTCATGTAACCAAGACAAGTAGAAAGATCTGTCTAGCATCCAACAGAATAGTCCACAAAGATGCGACGGTCATTGCAACTAGTACAACACATTCTCAATATGATGAGCACTAAAATAACCGAAATAGTTCAACTACTTTAGTACAAGTGAAAAATAACATGAATCATAAACATTCATAGAACATTTTTATAAACATTCATAATTCATGCATGAAGAACGTGTTGGCCATCATGCTTCATTTATTAAATAAAATTTCCAGGACACATGTATACAATGAACATCACTAGCTCTAATAGTGGAGCATTGGAGCCACGACTTGCTCCCCAAAAGTACTAAATTTGTCTCTTTGATGCCTCACGGGAGAATCCAAGGTGAAAATTTCTTTTCTCATACAATGAGGGTGTATATATAATCAATCAAGTGATGCTTCACCTCCCTTGCGACTTTTTGAATACCCTCATGACTATTTGACTTGCTATGACCTTTTGACTTTACATGACTCTTCATCTTCTGTACATGTCCTTTGGACTTTCACTTTACAATACATTTTGAATAGGAATTTACATAGTTCACAAAAGTGATGTGGCACATGGTGACTCATGACATGACATGACATGACACTGATGACATGGACTTCTCGATGACATGGAAATGTCAAGCCATTCTTGCTGCTCCTTGTTATGTGTCTTCTTGGGAATGCTCTTTTTTCCACCTCCGTATGGCTTAGAGGTAAGGAGTCATTAGTGATGTTAGGACTTGAGTCGCTGTCGCAAATTGGTGTCCTTTTTCTTTCTCTTGATTGATCAACTTACATAATCAACTAAAACTATGTCTTCCAACATGATTTACTTCTCCATCTCCTTCTTCAATATGACTTCATGGTATGATAGAATACCTGCATCTACAATTCACTCATGACAAGACAACATGAGTCTGACAAACCCCTGGTCTAAGATGCTGCATGTTGATCCACTGACTAACCAGAACCAGGTGGTAGGCTGAGGGAGAGGCTCAATGACTATGTAATTGTGTATCTTAGGTAGTCAGGGGTGAATCTTGAGCCTTAAGACATTGCAATGTGTAGTTTAGGTTGGGCTGAGTAAGAAAATTGCGTAGTTTTAGAGCTTAGTGAGCCAGGTGAAGGGTTTAGACTTGTTTATGTCCACTGCGTAGTTCTTAAAAGAAGAGAAGACCAGGCTATTACATAATTGCACAGCTCAGGAGCTCAATGGATGGGATTGAGGTCAGAGACTACACAATGTGCAGTTGAGGCTAGGCCGAAGGGTTGAATTGTGCAGTTTTGGAGGCCAAAGTCCAGGATTGATCACTGAAAATGAACAATGTGCAATCCTATAAGGAAAGAAATGTACATTTCACAATGTCAAGATGCAGGGTTGCAACTAGAGGGATGACATTACACAATGTGTAGTTTAGGAGGGCCAGATGAGGCTAAGTTGCTTGGTCGGAGAGTTTTTGAAATTTGAATAAGTGTGGGATCAATGAAGCTGATGTGAATAATGATAAGACTCAACTGTGATCACATACTTAGAACACTTGAAGACAAAACAACATAGATCATCCAGGACACATGAACAACATACTTCCCTCAGTGCAACAACTTTGTGATGACTTATGACAAGTGTGACACTAAAGATACACTTTGTGACAACCATGATGACACTTGTGCGACATTTCTTACAAATTTGTAAATGAGAGTGAAAAATGGTTATATGGTTAGACCAACTCATTTACACAAAGGTAACCCCCTAGAAACCACCAAAACAAGCTCATATACATTGTGCAACACTTAACATGCGAAAATATGACATTTTCATTTTCTTGCAAAAGGAACCAAAACACTTAGAAAACACAAACAATGGATTTCAATGTTTGCGACGACAATATGCAAGTCCAAGGTAGGCTCCAAAATTTGGTGCAACCTAAATTTTGGAGGGTGTTGTAGTAGTGAAAACAAAACTCATAATTGCTATGTGATTTACTTGTACTCTTTTGCTAAGAGAATCTGCAACCCTGTTCTCCTTTCTCTTAATGTAGCAAATCTCAGAGTCAAACTCATTGATCATAGCCAACCAACTATCTTTCATGGCATTCAAATTCTTTTGGTCAAACAAGTATCTCAGGCCATTATGATTACTCATCCAGATGAATTTCCTGTCAATAAGATAGTGCCTCCACATATTCAAAACATGAATGATCATTTCCAACTCAAGATCAAGTGTCACATAGTTATACTCATGCTCATTCAGTTTCCTTGACTCGTAACAAACCACCTATCCCTCCAACATCAAGACTCCACCAAGTCCTCTCTTGCAAGCATCTATACACACCACAAACTCTTTATCCAAATCTACAACCTTTAGAAATGGAAAATTTTGTAAGCAACTACTTCAACTGCTCAAAACAAGCTACACATTCCCCTGTCCAGTCAAATTCATTTCCTTTTCATTGCAATGATGTAATAGGATAGGAAATCCATGAGAAGTTCTTGATGAACCTCCTATAATAACATGATAGTATCATGAATGATCTAACCTCATCCACATTCATAGGATTTATCCATTCCATGATAGCTCTGATCTTTTTTGGATCTACTACTATGCCTTCTTGGGAAACTAAATGGCCCAAGTAATGTACCTATATCTGAAACAAAGATAAATTTACTAATATTAGAATGCAATTGATGCTCTCTTAGCAATATCAATATTGTTGCTAAGTGTTCAACATGCTCTTCCTCATTCTTAGTATATATCAATATATCATCAATGAACACAACAAAAAACTTGTCAAGATCAGGACGGAACACACTATTCATCAAGCACATAAAAATAGTTGGATCATTAGTCAAAGAAAAAGGAATCACAACAAACTCATAATGCCCATACCTGGTCTGGAAAGTAGTCTTGTAAATGTCCTCTTCTTTGATGCATACCTGATGATAACTTGATCTCAAATCAATCTTTGAGAACATTGCTGCTCCCTTCAACTGATCAAACAAGTCATTAATCCTTAGCAAAAACTACATGTTCTTGATGGTTACCTTGTACAACTACCTGTAATCAATCCACAAACTAAGAGTACCATCCTTCTTCTTCACAAACAATACTGGTGCACCCCAAGGTGACACACTTGGCCTGATGTATCCCTTGTCAAGAATTTCCTTCAACTGCAACTTCAATTCCACTAACTCTAGTGTGCTCATCCTATAAGGTTCCTTTGACACTAGTGCTGCCCCTATTACCAACTTAATAGAGAAGTCCACTTCCCTGTGAGATGGCAACTCTAAAATATATTTGGGGAATATATCCTGAAACTGTTGTAAAATCAGGGATCTTCTCAATGTTATATAGCAAATTGACCCCCTCATCAACTCAGAGGGGAAAGACATGATAGCTGAAGCAAAGACCAAGATCACATGCCTTGTTTCCACACTAACACTCGCTATGCACTGACAACCTACTTTATAAAGCTTCTATACAAGCCTAAGGGTGCATTAGTGACCCAACTAACTCAAGCTGCTAGTTCGGGAACAACGTTAGTGGATCCAAGTGAAGTTCTAAGGGTCAAAGGAACTAATTGACTCATAAATATCTAGATATTTGCTCCTAAATTCACTCAAGAAAGAAATGAAACATCTAAGTTCGACCTATTTGGGGGATTTCTAATCCTAATGAAGGAGGAAAATGGGAAAGAGCGGAAAAACATGGCAACCTCATTGCTTTTACCCTAAGGAACTCAAGGAGGAACTTGGAAACCCTAAATCAATTTCTACCTAAGAAAAGGTAGGGCTATGGTGATAGAGGTCAGAGCATTTGAAAGGATAGCATACTTGATTGTTGAGCATTGTCTCAAATCATAAGAAGTTGATAAGAAGGGAGAGAGAGAGAGAGAGAGAAGCTGGAGGGGTATGGGAAGGCTGATGCAACAGATGGTTGTAATCACTCTTCCAACATTAATATAGAACTGCAGTTGTACTGTCTACTTCGTGGTGTTGGTACTATTATTCATTCATTTGTTTGTCCAATACCTTTTAGCATGAGTAGCTTAGTTATGTGTAACTAGATTTTCTTTTATGTATTCATGTATTAGTTATCAGAATTGTATGCTATGATTATGCTTGTCTCTTCTATGTGTAGGACTTGATTTGGAGCCGGCTCAGGGGAATTCCACCTAGCTGCATTGTGCTCTCTAGAAAATCTACATGGAGGCTTGAGGTAATCTATTTATCCTACTTTGTAGTTAGTTATTGTTTATGAACATGCATATAACTTTGTGACGGTTGCAGATAATCTTATAGTCTACCGAAGGTCTTGGGAAGACCTTTGAGGGTATCTTCATTCTCCATACACCGTGCATTTTATCCTATAGTAAAATTGGCGACTCCACTGGGGATTATACATCTAGTTCTCAGTTTACCCGGATAGTTCTCAGTTTCCTCCTCCTTCTAAGAGCTCCCTATACTTCTGCATTCCCTTTCTGACCCACTAAAACCTTGCTGCATCCTACTTATACATATTCATCACTGAATCTAATCTAAGAAGCCTTGTTTTGAACTATTTTCCCACACTAACATAGGTTAGCAGTCTACACAATTCTTTATAAAGCACTGTGTCTGCACACATAGAGTGTTAGTGGACCCAATAACTCTCTGTGGCCACTGCTACAGAGTGTTAGTCTCCCAAAATCTTGATTTCCAGCTGTGTCTGCAAACCCAAAGGGATAGGAAGCCTATTCATGGATTGAAATAGGATCTGCTACTGCATTTGTTAGCAAGATAGGTGTCCTGAAAGAATTGTTTTTTAGAAAATAAGTTGTTTTTTCTTTCTTGAAACTTTTTTTATCAAAGGAAAAATCATCAATTCTTTTATTCATTCTTCTGTTTTGCTGGTTAAAAGCTGCTTTATTTTGGTTTCAAGTAGTTGTTAGGAAAGCATTGGAAAGATTTATGTTGGTTTTGTATGTGTTATAATGACTAAGATGCATGGAACAAATATGAATATGTTAAAGACTCTCACCTGTAGAATACAGCTTGTTTTCATTGAATTAAATATTTTTTAAAGCATTGTCTTGTGCATGATTTTTGAGTCAGAGTCCCATCACTTTTCATACTTCAACTCCCCTACCAAAGACAATAAAAAAAATACACATAAAATTTACCTAAAATCAATCAGTAACTCTTTATTGAGCAAAAAAGCATTAGTTCAGGCTAGGATCTTGGGATAAGCAGTGTGAGTAAACTGCCCAAGATTAGAAACCCAAACTAGTGTCATTAAAAGAGCAAAAATTCCTTCTGCACTCATACTACCGGGACCACTCCAGTCAAAGTGGAGCAAAATATGAGACAACATCGGACTGTAAGTGAAGGTAGCCCACCTTCGCTTGCAACTCCTTTGGGTATTCTGTGTATTGGGGATCCCTTCAAGGATTTCAGAGCTGAGTCGGGGACTCAGGTATCCTGCCCACACAGCGTACTGTTTGCAACTATGTCCCCCCCAGTAGTGTCTATGATCTAAGGTATCCTTAGTTGCCAAGCTTTTAGGGACTTACACAAGGTGACTGGGCTGGGCTGCCCTGGTACCTAACATAGACAGACCTACTTTGTCTTCAGTTTTTGGGAGGGTGCTCATCTTCATGAGAGTATTTGGCCCCTTAATTTGAGGTGCGAGTGAAGCTCTAGAGTAACCATAACTGTACATTTGGCCATCCCTCTCTATTATTCATTGTGATACTAGGTTTCATCTTTAGTGATCAGTGCTTATCAGACAAGGTCATTTCCCTCTGTTTGCTGATTGATCAACTTAGTGTATTTTTTATATTATTTTTTTAGGTACCCGTGTGCTATCATTGAGACTTTAACAAATATCATGATAAATTTAAACTTGATAAAAATTAATGGTCGCCGTGGCTACATCTGGCCCTCGTCGTCAATCTAGATGATTATTAGGACTTCCTCCACTCATTGTGGAAGATCCGCCGAGCTCCAGTGAATCGGATTCCCCATCTTCGGGGAATCAGTCTCCTAGATCTCACATGGAATCTATTTGGACAACCGACGATTCAAGTTTGCCAGAGGATTTCTTTACCGAAGGATTTCTTCCTCACTTTAACCCTCCGCTCACGAATTCGTTGGACCCACTCTTGGTTCCAATGGCACATGTACTCCCTGTTTCTATAGGTGGAACATTTCCACCCATCCTATCGACGATTAATAGGTCGTGGAACTTTGCAGACACTTTTGGTCCTCCACCACTTCCACAGTCGACAGTCACCACCACACCGTTGATGGCGAACCCCACTATCCCATTTGTCCCAGGTACAAACACTCACATGACACCCTCCACGAGTGGAACCCAGCCAATGCTAGGTTATACCCTTTAGTGTCAAACTGTATACATTTGACAAGTGCTACATGCAACGCTCCTTATAATGCTCAATATAGCACTATTAGCATCATTCCCGTCAACAAACAATATGGTCGGTAGCCATTGTATAGTTCAAAGCCCCAGATTCAAGTATCTGGGGGCATTCCCAATATGCACATACTGGTCGGAAACGTAACAGTTCCACCTTCATTCTTAGGTATGCATGGTCAAACACTGATTGACATGAGTGTTCCTTATGTCAATCAAGGACATATGGTTAGTTCTGTGGCGGGTGGGAATCCTCAAGGAGGTCCCAACCAATCCATAGGGGCACCCTACTTACAAATTCAAATGAGTCAAGGGGGCACTACTTATCCTGGGGGTAATTCGATACCCCAACATCACAATCCCCATGGAAATCCACATTACAACACCATACCCCAAGGAAACTACTATACCATGCGCCCTATGTATAATATTGGGACTCAAACAATGGGAGGACCGCAAGGATCCTCAAGTCATATGTCATTTCCTTGGTCCAAGTCGGGGGCACCACACACTCTGCCTTTCTTGGCAACGTTGGATATCCCCGACTTGTACAAACTTACAAATGACCCCATCTATCATAACTTACTTTGATTACCGATCCCACATAAAATACCAACAGAGATCCTCAAGTTCGACGGAAAACAAGGGGAGGATCCAGGCACCCATATCACCACCTATCATCTTTGGTGTGTTTCTAACTCCATGGTGGATGATATTGTCTGGTTATGTCTTTTTCCTCACACCCTCACTGGCAACACAGCTAAGTGGTATATTGAGCATCAGTAAATACCTTCGATGCTATAGCGATGGAATTCCTAAAGCACTTCCAGCTACCCATCCGATATGAGACTAGGATAGAGCTCCTCAATTCACTACGTCAGGATACTGCCACCCACATCTCTGATCATATACATGAATGGAGACATAGGCGGAGGTTAGTCAAAGCTCCCCTCCCAAACTATCTCTTAGCAGATTGGTTCTACAAATCCCTACTCCCCCAAATCGCTAAGGATGTCGCCATAGGTGGTGCGGTCACAGAAGACCAATCCATACGTTGTGCCCAGCACTTAGATCTGATATATTCGCAGTCTGACACTCTTTACGACGTAATCCCCAATGCCCCTCACAACTCCAATGCTTTCACTACTCAGCACCCCAGAGCACACGCCGATAGGATTATCGGTGCAACCTCTAGGGCTACTGTAAAACAACTCAGCGGTCACATTCCCTAGATGTCAGTGGACCCCTCTACCAAATTGATTGCTTTTCCTACCACCGCGATAAAATTTGTGTAGTCTACACAAAATCTCGGTGGTAAGAACAAGAAGAATAAGAAAAAGACCACTCCTTCTGAAGAGTAGTCAACAAAGCAATACAACCCAAAGCAGAAGGTTACTGAGCCCTCTGACAATGGAAAGGATAAACTCGCTCAATTCCCTTGCAAAATCTGTGTTGAATACCCCATGACATATCTGTGTCCGCATCTTCAATAATGCACATAATACCTTGCCAAAAATGATACTGGTAGGACCCCGCTGTCCTTAATAATCATTTCCCCGCTCAGCAGTAGCAAAACCTTATCGCAAGCCAACCCCAACCCCTGCAAGGGGGCAACAGTGGTTCAAAACATCCTTCAGTTGGTGAAGGAACTTCTACTGTTTACACCTTTTAAATGGTAGATCTACAAACAAGAGCCAAATCCTATGGAGCTGTTGTCGCTCATGCAGAGGAACCTTCCTCAAGTCAAAACCCACCGCCGCCCAATGATTTGCATATCGAAAGGCCGGTTGCTAACCTTGTAATTCGCCCCCCCCCAAAGGGGCACTTCGATGCACAACACACAATACATCTGCACATGCCGCCCAAAACTACAACATTGTAGAAGACTTGGCACAAGCACCATCGGCCATGTCGGCACTCGAAGTATTACAAACATTTCCAGCACAAAGGAAAGCTTTGCTTTTGGCTCTTGGTGGTATTGACCCACAGGATTCCATGCTTGCAGTTTTCGACATGGAAAAGTGTAAACCTCCCCTTTCCCACTAGCTTGCATTTCAAGTGCAAACTTTTTCGAAAGGTAAAGGTATACACAGAACTGTCATCGGCGAAGGTGCTTCTACCTGTGTCATGTCAACTTCATGTTGGCTCGCCCTAGGTTCTCCAACCCTATCCCCACAGTCGAATTCCCTTAAAGCTTTCAACAACCACACTTTCATCCCAAAAGGTTACCTAGCTAGTTATCCCATCACCTTGAGTGGGAAAGTGGTAACGGTAGATATTGAAGTCGTGGATCATAAACTCGACTATAATTTGCTTTTGGGCCGCACTTGGACTTATGCCATGAAGTTCATTGTGTCTTTTGTCTTCTATATCATCCTCTTTCCCTTGGATGGAAAGATAGTCACAATGGACCAGTTGTCCTTTTGCACCCCAGATTACTCTCCGTTACCTAGTAGCTCTATACACTTAGTGGGTGGTGTACCTGACTCTTATGTCAGTATCAGTACCAATCTACTGAAGGCTTCTTCCCTGATGGGTTGTTTCCCTCTTCAGCCACCCAAGGTTTCACAGATGGTCAACATGCTTTCATCCATTCCTCATGAACAGACTGATCCATGGATCCTACCGGCTCCTTCAGACATTGACACTTATAGAGAACAAATGTTGTTGTCACCAGCTAAATTGGCCTACCAAGCCATTCAATCTGCATCCACATCTCCGGTCACTTTGGTTACAGCCAACAGTACCACTTCCCCTCCCATAACCGCTCCTTCTTTTGATCCACTCAATCAAGTCCTACCTATGGACGAAGCTATTAGAGAGATCATGAGTTTAGAAGAGCGACCTTGGGAGGACTCGAACTGTCGTGTTTTGATATCTAATTCGGACATGATGCCTCTTCAAATCTTGTCATCTGACACACCTGAAATCGTTTCCTCACCATATATGACTATCCAAAATTTGGACTCGGAGGGAAACATGGGCGATCTTTCAAAGACATTGCTCAACGATATTTCGGTCAAGATAGGCATCATGGAAAACATATAGATTGGAGCCAATTGCAATCCTGAGGAAATTGCGAGCTTCACCTACCCTTTTAAGGGCTTCCGTGATGTTTTTCATTGGTCTTATGAAGAAATGCATGGCATAGACCCTTCTATTGTCAAGCATGAGATCAAGAAAGATCGAGCATTCTTTTTCTGGTATTTTTCTTGCTCATTAATCTGAAAAATCCTCGAGTCTCCTTCTTCGAGTTCATTAAACTACCATGAAGAAGATCGAGCGTTCTTTTTATGGTATTTTTCTTGCTCGTTAATCCGAAAAACCTCAAGTCTCCTTCTTTAGGCTCGTTAAACTGCTACAATGAAGATATGAGCACTTTCTTTTATGGGATGTTTCCTCACTCTAAAAACTAAAAAATCCTTGAGTTTGTCATCGTTGGGCTCGTTAAACACATACGACGACAGTCTGAGCAACTCTTTTTCACTCTTTTTCTAGCTCATTAAACTGAAAAAGACCGTTAGAGCATTCTTTTTAGGTGCATTTTTCTCACTCATAAAACTAAAAAAATCTAGAGTTTTTCTTTAGGCTCGTTAAACATTTATAAAGAGGACCCAAGCATTCTTTTAGGTACTTTTCTCACTCATTAAACTGAAAAATCTCGTTTTTTTGTCACCAGGCTCGTTAAAAAGCTATGGCAGCAACAAGAGCACTTGCTTTTTTGGGACCATTTCTCGCTCTTAAATCAAAAAATACCCGAGTTTTTCCCCTTCTTCAGGCTCGTTAAATCTATGAGAAAGGAATGAGCAGTTCTTTTACCTCTTTTTCCTTGCTCAATAAACTAAAAAAGATACTTTGAGTTTTCTTCATTTGGCTTGTTAAAATTTGATGAAGGTATTGAGTTTGTTGTCATGTGACTCATTAAAAATTCATGACGAAAAATGAGTTTAGTCCATCTCCTCGTACTCGTAACAAAAATGAGGTCGAAACCTATTGAACATAGGTTTCTCTTTATCCGGATTCAATAGATTACCTCATGGAAAAGTAACCGACCTGGGTATACTATTAACCTTTTGTCGCACCTGGTTAACAACTATGACAAAGGGACCACCATGGAATCATTCTTTACGATCTTTTCAGACTCTCTAAATATGAAAATACCACTGAGTTGTCTAGTCTGGACTCTTTAAATTACATAGACAAGATATAGTGTCACTCTTTTTGTGATCCTTTTTAGACTCTCAAAACATGAAAAGATCGATGAGTTTTCCTGTCTGGACTCATTAAACTAATCAGATAGGGCATAGAGTTGCTCTTTTCGCGGTCCTTTTCAGACTCTTAAAATATGAAAAGATCGATGAGTTTACCTGTCTGGACTCACTAAACTAATAAGACAGGGAAAGTAGACAATACAACTGCATTCAGTATTAGAAAGCGTGGTTTGGTAGCAGTCGTTCCCTTGAACATGGCACTCCCTCAGATAAACCTTCCTTATGATGGCCTCTCAATATGAATCCTACCATCCTATGAGTTTAGCCTATATACCCCGATGTTCTTGCATCTTTGTATCCTAACACTCTTTGGTGTTCATGAGTCTAGTGCTGCATGGTTAAAACCATTGTCATGCCTTCTATTGTTCAAGGGTTAACCTTTTGTTTCCTCCATCAACCCATTAAGCATATCCTTTCATCATGCCCTCTGTTGTTTAGACCCAATGCTCAAAGATTCCTCAAAAAACAAATCATTCTTGTCACGTTTCATGGCGATTGATGTAGGACACATTATTTCCTACCTTTCGACAAGTATCTTCCTATCGACTTCAACACTCTATCTAGGAAGACAACCTAGAAACACATTCAGTGCCTTGGTACTTGTAGACATTATTGGCAGGTTGCCTTGTGTTTGATAAGGGGTTCTCATTATTGTCTGCTGGTTAAGTGATTCTACGGGTGTTCGATGACAAAAACATCTTTCACACTCGTTAGATTCTACTGTGCATCTTGGAGACCATCACCATTATTGGTGACCTTCCTCGCGTTTTTTAACGGTCAACATTATTGACTGGTAATCAGATGATTTTGTGCATGTTCGACATCAACGCATATATTCACATGTATTGATCTATGTTATTTGGTGAAGCGGAAATCAATACCTTAGGTAGAGGTTTGCATCACTCAGCCTTGTTTCCTCTCCGAAGTTGCGTATATTGTTTTTTGGAGACAACTTTTCAGGATGATTCTATTATGACACTGGATCCACATTGTGCTTATCGACGGCTAGCATCGTCATATCTCTTTCGAGAAAATCACTCTGACATAGCTACTGAACATGGGAATGCCTGACTCAGGACATGATTTTAGTAGTTTTATATATGTGTTGTATCAGGTTTCCCGTACCACCTGAAGCTCTGATCCTCTCTCTCTTTTTGTCGAAGAAGGAAAATTACAGTTAAGTAAAGTATTTCGGCCATCGTCGTAGCCTCTGATCTCATACTTTAGGGGGCATCTGTTATACAGCAAATTCACCCCCTCATCAGCTCAGAGGGGAAAGACATGATAGCTGAAGCAAAGACCAAGATCACATGCCTTATTTCCACACTAAGGTTGGCTATGCACTGACAACCTACTTTATAAAGCTTCTTTACAAGCCTAAGGGTGCGTTAGTGACCCAACTAACTCAGGTTGCTAGTTCAGGAACATCGTTAGTGGATTCTAGTGAAGTTCTAAGGGTCAAAGGAATGAATTGACTCATAAATATCTACATATTTGCTCCTAAATTCACTCAAGAAAAGAAAGGAAACATCTAAGTTCGACCTATTTGGGGGATTTCTAATCCTAATGAAGGAGGAAAGAGTGGAAAAGCATGGAAACCTCATTGCTTTTACCCTAAGGAACTCAAGGAGGAACTTGGCAACCCTGACTCAATTTCTACATAAGAAAAGTTAGGGCTATGGTGATAGAGCTCAAAGCATTTGAAGGGATAACATACTTGATTGTTGAGCATTGTCTCAAATCATAAGAATTTGGTAAGAAGGGAGAGAGAGAGAGAGAGAAGCTGGGGGGGTAAGGGAAGGCTGATGTTGTAGATGGTTGTAATCACTCTTCCAACATTAATATAGAACTGCAGTTGTACTGTCTACTCCGTGGTGTTGGTACTATCATTCATTCATTTGTTTGTCCAATACCTTTTAGCATGAGTAGCTTAGTTATGTGTAACTAGATGTTCTTTTATGTATTCATGTATTAGTTATCAGAGTTGTATGCTGTGATTATGCTTGTCTCTTCTATGTGCAGGACTTGATCTAGAGCCGGCTCAGGGGACTTCCACCTAGCTGCATTGCGCTCTCCAGCAAATCTACATGGAGGCTTGAGGTAATCTATTTATCCTACTTTGATAGTTATTTATTTTTTATGAACATGCATGTAACTTTGTGACGGTTGCAGATAATCTTACAATCTGTCGAAGGTCCCGGGAAGGCCTTTGAGGGTATCTTCATTCTCCCTACACTGTGCATTTTATCCTATAGCACTCAATACCTCCACATCATCAACATCCTTACCTTTATCACTAGAAATATGCACTGCAAATAACACAGAACCTTTCTTGCAAATGTGCTTCACATGCATAGCTGTAACCATTTTGACTGATGTAGCTTTCTTCTTACCTTACAATATTCTTTATTCTCCATTGTCATCCAAGCACTCAATAGCCTTCTCATAACTATCCACCTTAGTCATGTGAAGATACAACCAATCCATACCTAGAAGAATATTGTATGATCCAAATGGAAGTACATTCAAATGAATTGATGTACTATCATACCATTCAACTCAAATGCACAATCTTTTACCCAGTGATGAACTGTTTTCTTTGTACTTGCAGCCAACTACAATAACCAATATTCTGTATGTACTTCTTTATTCAAACCACACTTATCCAACAGTTTAGGGTTAACATAACTATAATTAGATCTAGGTTCAATCAAAATAGAAACAACTTGATCATAAATCTTACCATCCATCTCAATAATAGATGACTGGTGATTCCCCTGCCTGCTATCGAATGCTGCATAGATATGAGGAATGCTTTGTCCAACATCCACAAACTGTCTGCACTTCCTATGCACTGTAGATCTCAGGCCTACCACCCTAATACGATGGGAAATCCCTCTTAAGATGTTCCTTGTCACATATCCAACACTGCAACTATCCCTGATCCTTACCTTTATTCTGCTGCCCTCTAGGATGTGACCCATGTCCCTTTCCAACTGCATTAAACTTCTTGTAAGGAACATTTTTTTTTTTTTCACCTACATCTTGAGGTATTATTCTCTTCGGTTGCCATTTTCCTTTAGCTTTGTCTTTCCCTTTCCAACCTTGTTGAAACTCTATCTTACACTTTGATTTCTCATAACAGTGCTCCAAATTTCCAATGACTTCTTCAAGTGACTGAGGCTCATCATACTCAATCCGATCTTTAAATGCTAATGGTAATCCACTAACAAATCTCTGAACTTTGGCCTTCTCATCCTTAAGATATGATACATACCTCAATAACTCTAAGAACTTAGTCATGTACTCCTCATCTGTCATTGATCCCATCTTCAACTCATAGAACTCCTTGGCTTTACTGTCATAGTACCTCTCTGACAAGTACTTCTTCCTGAAAAGTCTCTTGAATTCATGCCAACTCAACTCCTTTGTCCTGATGTCTTTGACCCGCTTCACATCTTCCCACCAAATGTCTGCTTTCCCTTTGAGGTTGAAAATAACTATCCTGACCTTCATGTTCTTTGTATAGTCATGCAACTCAAAGAACTTCTTCATCCCAAGTAACCATGCCTCTACATCTTCTGGCTTCTTCAACTCTCCATCAAATGTAGGTGGCTTGGCTTTCTTGAACTCATATGAAAATATCCCCTGTCATTCCTCCTATAAGGATGATAGTGATGATGACAATGATACATGTCAAAAACAAAACTAGAGTAGAACCTATGTCCATCACCCCTCCTATCTGGTGTATCCAAGAATCTGCCATCTCTAACTATGTAATATTTATCCGACCTGTGCCCACCATGACACCTACTGCCATATGCCCCATTAGTTTTGTCCTCCTATCCATAACTGACCTGTGGTGTTCCATGTCTCTGCAATTATAAAAAACTCTAAAGAATAACTGCATTGATCTATGATTATTTCTCCTGTGCCTTGGAAGGTCTCTCCTGTGACTGAATGATTCTATCATTATCTGCTTTGAAACTTCTTATTTTTTCCTTCAAGCTTCTCAAAGTGTCTACTATTTGAGGGGATTTATCATCACCATGCTACTCATTTGATGTGTAGGGAGAGTCTCGTGATTTGTAATCCACCATTTTTCTAGTCATTTTTAATCTTTTTCCTGCAAGTATACCATGTCAGCGAAACCAAAATATAAACATAATCAACATACCTCAGTATAGTTCAGGGGAGGATATCTCATCTAAAAGATCAACCAGATTAGCACAATACATGTATAATCATAATCATAACAATATATCTACATCATCTCAGTCATTATCCAGATTCCATGTATGGCAATACCAATTGCATACCATGACCTCATGCACGACAACCATGACCATAACAAGGCATGCATCATAAACATATATACACTGACATGCATAAAAAATACATATACAACTAAAATGAATTCATGACAACTCATCCCAATAACAACATCATCAACTTCTACATGAAAACACAACCGTAAAAATGACCATCATGATGCATACATAACAAGCACACATACAACCTTCATGCATGCACGACAACCACATTCCACCCATCGAGTCCAAGTGTTGAACCATTTTTTGATACTACTCTTTGGTATCAGATATCACCCAAAGAGAATGGAACCCACTCTGATACCACTCTTTAACACCCTCCTCCCACACTTACCCAAGGTTATCAGTCCACTAGGGTAAAACCTTACTAACTTCCCTCAGGTGCTACAGGACCCCCAAGGGCTAAACCACCCTTCCAGGTGCCCATACCCTGAGCTAACTTTTCTTTTCACTAACCTGAACTCCAAGCCACATGCACAAGCCTACATCCATGTGACCTAAATCCTCCATTCACATTCACAAGGTTCAAGGGAGCGACTATAATCTTAATTTCACAGTGTTGTGGCTGCTATTGCGAAATTTGTGCCACCTTTTCAGGGTAGACTCTAGGTCACTGCCCAGAACTTGATGAAACTTTCCAAACAATGAATGACACAAAGAAAAATCCGTCCATACAAAACTTAGACAAGGACTTGACCTAGCAAGGCCTAACCATGACAAACATTCTATCAAACACATCATGAACATGTAATATACAGGTCATAATTACATATCTAAACATAAGGATCTCATACTTATTTGAGAATCATCAAGAAGGTATGATTCCCTCTCATAATAACTACATTATCATCTATTAGGTCATACATTCATTAAACCTTCATTTACTAATCAAAACATGATGAGAGCCATAACTAAAGTCTATCATAAAACCATGCTTATAACCAGAATAATAACAATAATAAAAAACCATCAAAGCTACATCATAACAAGTATAAATATTCATGAAATACAAGAGGAATAGAGAGCTCTTATTAACATATGCAATTCCAACCAATTCAGGAACTTCCACATACCACCCGACCATATATTAGGCTAAACCAAATATTTCTTTTAGCCAATCACCCCTGTGCCATATTCTAAGCATGAATGTGGGACTCACAACAAAACAACCAAGGATTTCCTAGGCTTTACCATGTACCCCCCATTACCGGTCAAGGGATTCCTAGGCATAAAAACCTCATCTATATAACCAGGATTTACCGTGTATCCTGCCATTACTAGTCAAGAGATTCCTAGGCCTAAACAACAAACATACACTGCTATGCTTTGCCACAATCTCGCCAAAACTAGTCAAGGGATCACTAGGCCCTACATGAGCATGGATGCCTCTGGATTTCTTCACACATACCTTGACGAATTTTCCCCTCACCATGCTTATGCTTTATCATGTATCCCACCATTATCAGTCAAGGGATTCATAGGCCCTTGGGAATTTTCCTGAGACCACCTCACCTAGTTCCAAAACCATCCGATAATCCAACTCAACCAAATGAAAGAACCCCATCACACCATGTCTATCCGTAAATGGTAAGGCAAGGCTAAAAACCACTGTCACATCTAGTAAAACCCATACCAATGACAACAAGATAACCAAATACACACATGCATATACCATGCATGCCAAAACTAGCAAGGAAATCATACATGCAACTCGATACCTGCAATTAATCCCACTATAGTTGCTTGATCCAACTCTTCCTTGCTTAATCTTTGCTTCTCTTTGCTTTCTTGTCCTTCCTTTGCCTTCCTTTCTCCAATGTTAGAGTGCTCCAAGAATGCTCTAAGTGTGCAAGAGTATGAGAGAGAGAGAGAATATAGAGATAGCTCCAAAAATGAACCGACAAAAGGTTTTGAACTGATCCTCAGAAGCCATTTTTATCATTGAGGCCTCTATTTTCTTCAATTTCCTCTATTTTCCTTCAATTTCATCCTCACATGCAACATGTGACCTTTCACCTTCCTTTTCTCCTAATTTCATTTATTTTCATAAATAAAATGCCAATTAATTCATCTTTGCCTTTTCAAAGCCGTTTCTAATGTCTTTTCCAATTTCCTCTTAGCCATAACAAACCAAATGAACACTCTTATAGGATATTTTTCCCAACATTCATCTTGGAATACATGTCCCATGACCTTGGTCTTATTTTTCCTTTATTAACTTTATTACATGAACTTTTAACCATGGTTGTTACAGGTATGTAGGCTCAACTGCCATCATATTGTTTCTTTACTTTTGGTTGTCAAACGAGGAGATGTTAAAATTAGGGCAAGGGAGAAATGCCCATACAGTAGGAATGAGGTCAATCCCAAGATTGATGACCTGTAATACGAGATACAATAATGTAACAAAAACAACAACACAAGATGCATGCCACAAGAGGGATTAGTGAGATAAAACCTTCTCAAACATGCATAAGGGGAAAGTGCCAGAGATTAACTACAAATGATTTCATAATAAGTCATTGTCATTACGTGGAATATGGAAGCAAAGATTCAAAAGAAAACACACTTGCGATAGCAATGAATTAGTTCATGGACAAATCACCCACATGCAAGCACACAAACACACATAATGGAAATACCAAATAACCATTATAACCACACGGACTTTAGCTATGGACTTTCCCAAAAATTAATCTTGAAACTTAGCAACCTTGGGAGAAGTTGCATAATCGCAATACAATGGAGGTTGCATTCCCTGGCTGGAACTTTAAGGTTCTGTATGGTGATCCTACGATATGTGGAAAAAATGTGACTCGCAGAAGAAGCATAATTGAAAATCAAAGCGACCAGGATGATTAAGTGCGTCATCAATTGCTTCAAGATGATTTGTAACTCCCATAACCAGAATGCCCTTTGTGATTTCCATCCCATCAAACTGAGTTGATAAGGAAAACAAAATATTTTCTCACATAACATTGAATTGATTAAAGGAATTTATACTGGAGGTCATTAAGCAAGCTCTTTGAAATGACTTTTTTTTTTAAGGGTGGTTCACAAACACTGGGTGGCCACTAAATCCACAAGAAAAATCCAGGTAGATCAACCTGAAGGGATCTACTCGCCAGCCAAACAAGCAGGGCCTAACTCCAAGGGTGTCGAGGAGATTTGAACCCGTGACCTCCCAACTGGCAAGGTACTTAGAAAAGGGAACTCAACCAATTGAGCTAACCCTTGGGGCTAGCTCTTTGAAATGTCTTATACATTAGAGCTTCGCTTTTTGGAATAACCCAAATTAAGATATTTTTTATAAATTGTATGGGTTGAATGAGGCACACTTAAAATCTAGAAATCAACTCAAAATTTAGGCATTTTGATGGGCTTATTAATTACAGGTGACTTAGATATTATGTGATACTCAAGATGATGATGCAATTATAGTGCCACTGTCTCAAAGTATTTGTGAAAATGCATTCTATAAGGGGTGGGGATTGATGCAAGGGAAGGTTGGATCCTTAATCATGTAAATATGGGGTTTTAAAGAGGCATGAACAATATGGCGGCCTCCCAAACCCTAATGTGTATAGAGGTATAAGGACACATGTGGAGTATGATCAATGACATCAACATTTGTATGTCCCTTGCATATGCATGTCGATGAAAAGATATTGATTGAAAGCACATTATAATAACTTCAACTTGAAAAACCCTAATGGATTTGAAAGGGTATGAAGACCATGGCAAGGTGAGGTTATTGACATGAGGTATTACCATAAACCCTAATGCTTCTAACATGATCATTTTTTGATGTAAGTCAAGAAGAGCAAAGATGACATGCAACATGTAAGTGGGGTTCACCGATAGGGTTTGATAGGAATGGGCTTTGGGGAGAACAACCAATTCCAAACATGACCATGAGCTCTATGCCCTTAAGCAAGTAGAGGGGAACAAAATTTTTAGATATGCCCAAAAAGTTTGGGTGTTGTTGTAGAGGCTACAATAATTGGTGAACCCCTGGTAGAATATAGCATCTCTGCCTATGTCCTTGTGACCAACCGAGTCTGGTGAATGATGCAAGGAAGTATTGAACAAACAACAATGTAAACTTTGAAACGAGAACTATAAACTCAAAATGGGAACTCTGGCCAATAAACCCCGAAAAAACATCCAAAACATTGCAAAAACGAAAAGTGTGTATACTAGAATGATGATTTTATTTTTTAGGGGTCAATTTTAAACATGTTTTAAAAATGGCAGTGACTACGAAATTTTCCTACAAAATACAACTTCAAAATGAAAGTGATGATAATGGAACAATGATTTTTTTTTTAGCGTTAATTTTCAAACTTTTTAAAAAATGCTAGTAAAACCAAATTTTTATGTGCCAAACAAAGTTGTTTATGAGGAAAAAAACAAATTAATGTTTTTGGTAGAATATCATTTTTCTTTCCTAAGTATAAATTCAACATGTTTTCTGGGTGGGCGAGAGGGCTTAGGTGGTTCTCAGAATCGCCCAACCTGCGCAGCGGGCACGGGGGGCTGTCGCCCCACCCACCCGACCCCCACACCCTCACCCTGGCCCACTCCCCCCTCACACCCACCTCCCCCCCACACATACCCCACTCACACGCAACCACCCCCACCAGCCCACCTCCCACACACCCACACGCACCTCCCCCCTCACACGCACCCCCCCCCCCCCCACACACACACCTCCATCGCCCCACGCTCTTGCCCACCCCCTCACACACGCACCCCCCCTCACTGGCCCCCACCCCCTCACACCCATCGTCCCCCCCCCCCGTCACACTCTCCCTCCCCCCCCTCTCGCCCACCCCGCCTCAAAAGCACCCTCCACTCCCCTCACATGCACCCCCCCTCATAGCCATCCTCCCCTCCCCTCACACGCAGCTTCCCCTCTCGCCCACCCCCGCCCCCCCACACCCACCCAACCCCCCCCCCCCCCACATGCACCCGCCCACCCCCCCACCCCCACATGCACCCGCCCCCCCACTCACACATCCACCCCCCTCTTGCCCACCCCCTCACCCGCCCTCGCCCTTGCCCGCCCCCTCACCCCCTCACCCGCCCTCGCCCATGCCCACCCCACACCCTCACCCGCCCTCGCACATGCACCCGCCCCGCCCCCTCACCCGCCCTCGCTCGCCCCACCCCCTCACCTGCCCTCGCCCATGCCCACGCCTGCCCCAACTCCTCACCTGGCCCCTCACCTGCCCACGCCCATGACTGGGGTGCGCCATCTTGATGGCTTGCCGGCCCGATTGGTGGCTGGGCCATTTTGGGAATCACCCAGCCACGAGCCGAGGTGACGCCAGCCCAGGCCGCGCCACCCCGGCGGCCGAAATTTCCCAGCCCAGCTGGTCCGCCGAGGTGGCGAGGCCAGGGTTGGCGCCACCTCGGCGGCCGGCATGCCCACCCGACTGGTGGTTGGGCGATTCCTAGAATCGCCCAGCCACCAGTGGGGCGGGCAGGCGGGCCACTGGGGTGGCGCGGCCTAGGCTGGTGCCACCCCGGCAGCCCGCCTGCCTGCCCAACCACCAGCGGGGTGGGCAGGCGGGCCCCGGGGTGGCGCGGTCTGGGCTGGCACCACCCCGGGGGCCCGCCCACCTGCTTGGCTGGTGGCTGGGTGATTCCCAGAATCGCCCAACCACCAGCCGGGCTGGGCGATTCTGGCCATTGGGGTGGCACCAGCCTATGTTGCACCACCTTGATGGTTTGCCCGCCCACCCAGCTGATGGCTGGGCGATTGCGGGAATTGCCTAGCCACCAGCCAGGTGGGCAAGCGGGCCGCCGGGTGGCACGGCCTAGGCTGGCGCCACCCTGGCGGCCCACCCGCCCTCCCAGTTGGTGGTTGGGTGATTCCGGGAATCGCCCAACCACCAGCTGGGCGGGCGGGCAGGCTGCCGGGGTGGTGCAGCACAGGTCGGCGCTATCCCGACAGTCGGAATCGCCCAGCCCGACTAGTGGCTGGGCGATTCCAGGAATCCCCCAGCCACTAGCCAGGTGGCTGGGCGATTCTTAAAATCACCCAACCACCAGCCAGGTGGGCGAATGGGCTGTCGAGGTGGCACGGCCATGGTTGTGCCACCTCGGCGACCCGTCCGCCCCCCCGCCCACTCGGCTAGTGGCTGGGCGATTCACGGAATCCACCAGCCGGGCTGGGGAATTTCGGTCGTCGGGGTGGCGCAAGCTTGTGCCCCGCCACCTCGGTGGCCCGCTCGCCCGCTCGGCTGGTGGCTGGGCGATTCCAGGAATCACCCATCCACCAGTCGGGCGGGCGGGCGGGCGGGCTGCTAGGGTGGCGCGGGATGGCCTGCCCGCCCGGCTGGTGGCTGGGCGATTTCGGGAATCGCCTAGTCACCAGTCGCGTGGGTGGGCGGGCTGCCGGAGTGGTGCGGCTTAGGTTGGCGCCACCCCGGCAGCCCACCCGCCCGCCCGGCTAGTGGTTGGGCAATTCCCTGGAATCGCCCAGCCACCAGCTGGGCGGGAATGCGGGCCGCTAGGGTGGCGCGGCCTGGGCTGGCGCCACCCTAGTGGCATACCCGCTCCCCCAGCTGGTGGTTGGGTAGTTCTGAGAATCGCTTAACGACCAGCCGGGCAGGCTGTCGGGGTGGCACGACTAGGGCTGGCACCACTCCGGCGGCCCGCACGCCCGCCCGGCTGGTGGCTGGGTGATTCCCAGCGGCCTGCTCGCCTGTGTGGCTGGTGGTTGGGCAATTCTAGGAATTGCCCAGCCACCAGCCAGTCGGGCGTGCGGGCCACCGTGGTGGCGCTAGCCCTCGCCACGCCACCCCGGCAGCTCGCTTGCCCACCCGACTAGTGGCTGGGTGATTCCCGGAATCGCCCAGCGACCAGCTGTGTGGGCAGGTCGGCTGCCGGGGTGGTACAGCACAACATAGCTGGTGGCTGGGCGATTCCCAGAATCGTCCAGCCACCAGTTGGGTAGGCAGTCAGGCCGCCAGGGTGGCGTGACACAGGCCAGCGCCACCCCAGCAGCCGGAATCACCCAGCCACCAGCCGGGCGGGTGGGCTGGCTGCCAGGGTGGCACCGGCCTTGGATGCGCCACCCCTGTGGTCCACATGCCCAGCCAACTGGTGGCTGGGCGATTATGGGAATCACCAAGCCACAAGCTGGGCCGCCGGCCAGGCCGCCAAGGTGGCGTGGCCAGAGCTGGCGCCACCTCGGCGGCCCGCCCGCCCACCCGACTGGTGGCTGGGTGATTCCCAGAATCTCCTAGCCACCTGCTCGGGATGTCGGGGTGGCGCTAGCCTGTGCCGTGCCACCTCGGCGGCCTGCCCGACCTCCCCTTCCCCACCCACCCACCCACCCACCCACTCACGCCCGATTCAAAGATCCATTAGAAGAGGAAAATGAGCAAAAGGAATCAGAAAATATTGTGGAAGAAGACAATGATGAAACTCTAGAGGATGAAGAGTTTGGATTACATGACATTGTTGATTAAATTTAAGCTATGCTTGGAAATCAAGCTTTGCAATGTTTTGACTTTGACATTTTATGAGAAGAATAAACACTCAATTAAGGTTGTTATGCGTTCAATATTTGTAATATGTGATTTTCGCATTGATTTTTAAGTTAATCATTATTTTTTGAAAAAAAAAATGATTATTATGAATTTTTTGACATGAAATTCTTAAAAAAAACTATTATTTAACCATTTTTAGTTAAAATTTTCGTATAAAAATTGTGATTTTGACATGTCAATTCTAGCAAAAAATTATCAAAACGTGTAGTTTTTTAGTTATATTTATGTTAAAAATGGTTATTTTTATGTCCATTGTTAAAAAATATTGTTTTTAGAAACAATTATTTCATGTGGATTGAAAAATTAATTAAGGATGTATAAATATGTAGAATATAAAAAATTCAAAATATCGACCTTCTAATTTAAAAATGAAAAACAATAAAAACCTCACTACAAAAAAATTAAAATTAAAATAAAAAACAAGAAAATATGAAGAAAACAACCACTTCAAAAATTGTCAAATTTACAAAATAATTATTTACATTTCATACATTAGAAAATTTAAAGCCAAAAAATAGGTCTTTTAAAAAAAGGGTCTGATGCAGAATACCCACTTTTTTAAATCAGCATGAAAATCACTACCATTCTAAAACGTAATGTACATAAAAAAAAATTAAAGTGCCAAAAACTATGCTCTAAAAATAACATGTGTGTTCTACATCACCCCTTTTCAAAATCAAGTCACTTTTTTGCTATCTCTACGAAACGAGTAACAGTATCAGTTCCCGTTTCAAAGTTTACATTGTTAAACACTATGTGTACTCTTATGGTTACTTGACCTTTTATGGATATTCCCTTCCCTTGTGTCTTAGCTAGGACCTGCTAGTCATTAAACATCACATCGAAAGTTCAAACATGCTAATAGTTAATGATGATGTGAAGAACAAGGCATACAAATTATTGTAAACAAAAATTTAAAGTATGTTTCTAGTGTTGATCTGGTGCCAGCGAGCCTGTTCAATACCTTGATAGAGTCACTCCAAGAAATCATGAACGTTGATCCTCTGCTAGTGATCCTAATCAATACTATGACAAAGTCATTGCATCACCACTCTGTGCAGGAAGCCTTTCTCAATCCTTTACCCTTTATTTAATTTTATTTTCTGTATGTGCACATTGGCATAATTTATTAGGCATTTATTTCACTAGGGCGAATGAGGTATCCTGAATTATTTTATGTGCAAGAGAGGTTGTTCAGGTTGCTTGATAGAAACAAAAGGATTTTCTAATTTAGGTTTCCCCTCATGCTAAGATTCCACATCTCATCTCTAGTTAATAGGTGAACAATGAAAACAAGTCATTGAAATATTCAAGACCATGCTGAACACAAGGTTCAAGTTATGCGTGTAGGTCAAAAGTACTGATAAGGGTTCCCCATAAGCACCTGTTTGTATTTTCCTTGCTATTGAGTCAGACTCGTAGGTAAGATGTTCAAGATGCATTTTTTATAATTGGTTCTAAGAGAGGCTACCCTTTGGGGAAACCACCATAGCCATAAGAAACCTATTGATGACACTAGATACCTCCAACATATAGGGGATCTCCCCAATATGAGGTCCCAATTAGACCTCAAACCGTTTGGTGTAGGATTCCCATCCAAAAATACGACCTAAATGCCTTTAACTTAAAGATATGCCTTGGCTTAAGCAATTAGCATGAGATAGAAGCACACATGTGCTTTTGATTGAGCAAGAGAGTGTTCCTTATAGAATTTTCAATTATCGATGTATCAAGGTTCTTTCACTGCGAGGGGGAGAAAGTGAGTCTCTAAAAGAAAAGTAATAGTACTAATCTAATGGAGACACACACACACACATAATGAGAAAGAATCATTGAACATCAAGCAAAATAGTTCACATAGATGCCACGATCATTAAATCATTACAAGACATTTCCAATAAGTTAAGAACCAAAGTATGAAATAGTTCAATTACTTCAGTACATATGAAAGCAAACATAAGTCGTAAACATTAAAAGAATAGTCCCAAAACGTCTACGATTCATGCATGAAAATGTGTTCTCCAAAAGGCTTCAAGTATTAAGTGAAAGTCCCAAGATACATTAGTACAATGAACATCACTAGCTCCAATAGTGGAGCATTAGAGCCACTAGTTGCTCCCCAAAAGTATTATCTCTATCTCTCTAATGCCTATGGGAGAAGCCAAGGTTAAAATTCCTTTGCATGATTAATGAGGATCCTTTTATAATTTGAGGAATGACTTTTCATATCCTTATAACTCTTGGCTTTCTAAATTCTAATTACCTTTGGACTTACAAATGAGTTTTGGAATTACATATGACTTTTGGAATTACATGTCTTTTGGACTTCTATACATAGCTCTTTTGTCCATACATGATTCTTGGACTTCCACTTTTTTTTCTTTGTGATGATTACATCATTACATCATAATTTCCACATCATCATGTGGTGAGGACATGACAAGTCACTATCATTGATGATTGGGAATCATAGTGACTGATGACATGGACTTTCTTCAGTGGGTGACATGGATGCCACTCATGTTTTTACTCTTGCATGCAACTTCCGATCATTGATATCCTCATCCTCTAAAGGGTTTTTGACCTTATAGAGTCTTGAGGGTGCTTCGATCATCAAGACTTCAATGTGTTATTTTTTCTTTAATGCTTCCTTTGTCTGCCTTCTTTGCTCGATCTTCTTTATGCATGCTTGCCATGTTGTTCCTGAAATACCTGTAACTGCAATCACTCATGGCAAGAAAACATCAACCTGAAAAATATCCTATTCTAACATGTTTCATGCATATTTTCGGTTCATGTCTTAACAATGCACTTTGAAGGAGCAAGGAGAGATTTTGGGTGCAAGGGAACACTTTGAAAGGCTTTAGGGTTGAAGACAGTGAGCTTTAGGGCTTCAAGATGTGTCCATGTGCTTAAGAGGAGAGAGAGAAATTCAAGGGAGGGCACAGGGCACATGCTCGAAGGATGAAGGATAAGGTTTTGGTCTTACCAAGTGCATTATGTGCTCAAGGGATACAAGGAGGGCGTAGGGCGAAGAGATCAAGGCTAAAGGGAAAGGTTTTGAGGCTTCAGGGTGTGCTCATGTGCTCAAGAAGGCAAAGGAGGGCGTAGGGCACAATGTCGAAGGACGAAGGATGAGGCTTCAGGGCTTCAAAGTGCACTCATGCCCTCAAAAGGGCCAAGGAGGGAACAAGATGAATTTTTGAAGGTTGAAGGGTTTATTCTTTGGGTCTTCGAGGTGCCCTCATGTGCTCAAGAAGGGCACAATCCTTTGAGTCAAAGAAGTGTGTTCAAAGGAAGACTTGGTTCTTTAGGGTGAAATTTGGAACAAGGAAGGGGAAATATGCTTAGGAGTGCGCTATGCACTCTTGGAGAGTGCAAAGCACACTTCCAAACAATGAAGTATTCCTGCTCAAGGCTTAAGAGTGTGCTCATGTTCTCCTTGCCTTAATGGGCTCACTTTGCAACCAAAACCTGTCTAAGTATGGTAGATGGAACAAGGGGAAAACACAATGAGTTTAGACATAAAATTATGTGCAACACATACAAAATCATTAAAGAAAACTTAGACAAACTTAAAAAATGATAAATAGACATCAAAATTCCACTTTAAATACATTCCCCAAGTACAACAAACAAAGTGTGTCTGACTGCAACCAAAAGTGTCATTTTATAATAGACAAAGGTGTTACAACCATGAAATGCACTAGAGATATTCTAATCAATGTGATGAAACATTAGAATGATCAAGAACACTTGAAACAAATAGAATGAATCGTAATGACACTTGACGACCAAGGCGACACTAGATGCGACAGTGAAGTGGGCTCAAAAATTTGAATGTAGTGAAATTTTGGAGGATGTTGTAGTAGCGACAACACAACCATTAGTGTTAGGGTGTCAACATTATGGAAAAGTGACTTGGGAGCTTGAAACATATATGAAGAGGAAAAAGCAATCTTCTAGGATTTGAGAACATGCAAACAAGCATAAGAAATATCATCACAACACCAAAGGCTCAAAAGGCTCCAAGCTTGTGAAGGCTCATGTGGTGGCACAAAATGAAGAGAAACTGTAAGGCTAGGTCAACAACCAGTGTATGTTATGAAAGAAGATGAAAGAATGATGTAATGCAATAGGCAGGGCTATGATGCAATGCAATGCTATGTAAATGCAAGGGAGAAATCAACTAATTGCGACTAAAAGATGATGTAACACCTATGCAGACAATGCAATGCAAAGTGGATAATGTTAAGTAGTACACTAACTTCCACAAAAGAAAACCCTAATTAAAAAACTTTGACAAGTAAACCCTAATTAGAAAAATATGAACTAATCTAAACATAAACCCTAATTTAACAAGAGAAGAGATCGGGTGAGGTGAAATCAAACTTCTAATGCATCCACTATAGATATTCCCGACCTATGAAAACAAAGATGTTAGTGATTAGAACTAGTATAAAGAATTGTGCAAAAACAATAATGCTTAACTATGAAACATGCACAAAAGCAAGAAGGTCACGCCTGCTGGTAGGAAGACATGCCTTGGTAAACATAATGATAAAATTGAAAACTGTGATCATCTAGCCATGACACGCATTCATTCGTACTGAACCCTGAATTTAGCACAAGCTAGGAAAGATGTTGCCTACTTGTAGTGGAATTTTCTAGATAAGATTCTTCAAGCCAATCAACAATCTTATCATGATATTGAGGATGATCAACTTGATGACTTTGAAAATATGGGCCTTTGTCAGGTGAAATTGAGATACCAGATAATTCAAGCACAAAATACCTAATTTTAGAAACCCTAATTGAGGTTGTTCAAGGATTTTGTCAAGGACGCGAGGACCTAACATAACCATCAGTGAGAGTCGAAGTGCCTCACTATCCTGACAAACCTCTGAATGCTCAAAAGATGGATCATCAAATAATGGAAATTTTGTAAGATCAACCTATGAATGTGTATGGTCATCATTAGATATGTCAGAAAAATCATTATTGAATATGTCATTGGCTTGACTGGATTTTTTAGCATTCACAGGCTGGTTGTTCAAAAGATTAGATTTTTTTGATTTGGAAGATGAAGATGAATCAACCAGAGGGGACTCTTAAAAGAGAGGAATCAAGATATTTATTCCTACTCATACAATGGAATGTAAGACAACACCATCTTAATTTGTACCGATCAAGGGAAAATCAAATAGGTTTGAAATAATGGTCGGTGTACTTTCTTTATCAAATAGGTCAAGGTACAAGGGGAATTTCACATCAAATCTTCTAAAAATGAGCTTTCATCTGGAAAGATGGTGTTGAGAAGTGGATCATGTGTGGAAACCCTAATTTCAAAAACTCTAATTTGAATCGCTTCAAGGGTCTCATTAGGATTGTGAGAACCTGCCATAACCATCAGCGGAAGCTGAAGTGCCTCATATTCCTAATGAGTCCCCAAACCTTCAAAAGGTGAATCATCAATTTTCAATGTTTTTGCAAGATCAACAGGTGGATATGAATGACAATCATCAACAATATCAGTGAATGTGTTTTCAGTAGAATGAAAATCACTGAAGCCACCAATTTGATCAGATTAGGCATTTGAAACATAAGACTCCTCTTGGATTAAAAGTGAGGACAGATCAATCAAAGTATCTTCATCTTCAGTTGGTAGAGAGTGCAGTTTGAAAAGATCATGGATAAGATATTCAAAATTCTCATCTTTAGATTGTGATACCAGATCATTATGTACTTGATTGCAATTAAGACCAACAAAATATATATCAGAGGTGTTTAAAGAAAAATACGGTCTGTCAAACTCATCAAATAAATAAAGGTATAATGGATGAAAAGAATCAGGTGAGGAGACAACACTTTCAACCAAATCAGGTCCAAGACTCAAAACCTACACATTAGAATCAACCTGAGAAATCAATGAACCTACATGCATATCATTCTCCATGGATTTGATAAGACATTCAACTTTATCCAGGACAAGAGAAAGGTCATTGCAAGCAGGTGAATGAGGGAACATAATATGAGGAGATTCATATAGATGCTTAATAGGATCAAGTTGAATATTTTTAGTAGGGAAAGATGCTATTTCAACTTGATCCTAAAGTTGTCCAATTTCAACAGGATGTATGAGTGGTTTGAGAGCCAGAAAAACTTGATTCCTTTCCCTGCAAACATTTTTCATCATCTAAATTATTGATGACCAAAATTTCATTTTGTGGTGAATCAGAAGGAGGATGAGAAATATCACATGTAGTAATTTACTCCTTGGAGGCTTAGGATTTTTCCCGACTCTAAGAAATAGGAAAGAAAAGATTAGAGATAAGATATAGCCAATTTGTAATTTGTAGATTATCATGATGATCATCAGACTCAAGATTTGTTTCAGATTGAAAGTGTTGCAGAGAAACATAAACCAAATGTCATAATTTCTCATTCAAATACGTCAAGGACACATCTCTTTTAAAAAATTCACAACAAAGATGAAGAAATATACTGACAACATTTTCAAATGATTCTTTGGATTTCATTCTAAGAATATTTATCCTTTTAAACACATCATGAAAATTGTACCTATCAAAGGCTTGACAAAGCTCACTGATGAGTTGCTCGAATGAATGAATTGAAGTGAATGGAAATTTGTGTCACCATTTCTTGATGTGACCTTCAAGTGTGAGAGTAAACAATCTACCAATAACATCTTGATAATGTCAGAATTTAGGCTTCTATGATCCATGTCTTAATTGCAAGAAATTTTTCGGAGAAGATCACATCAAAATTTATCTATCGACGCATTTCAAACCATCTAGTATGGTTAATCATTAGGACAATATGGATAAACATATCATGGCATAAAACTAAATAGGGAAAGTGATGAAGATTATAAATTTATAATGTATTATGTTAGAGTGACATAAATGCATAAGTTGGAGCATGTGTCCAAATGTCATTGTTTGACCCTCGCCATTAAACTTAAATTGCAACAAGTGATAGAGTATTTTCATGGGAACCGATAGGTTTATGATTTTAGATTAAAAAACCTAGGATAGAGATCCAAGACAGAGCCATTTACAAATATGAAACTAAACTGCAGGATCCAAGGGCTCAACTTGTCATGTGACCCTCCTTCTAGCGCCCAAAAATTGTTGACAGTGTTGGATGTCGCCAACAGCTAGGGGGTCTCCCCAGTGTGAAGTCCCAATTAGACCTCACACTATTTGGGATAGGATCCCCATCCGATATATAGTCCTAACTGCCATCATGTTGGTTTTTTTCTCTTGGCTGTAAAACGAGGAGATGTTCAAATGAGGGCAAGGGAGATATGCCTAGATAGTAGGAATGAGGTCAATCCCAAGATTGATGACCTGCAAGATAAGATACAAGAATGTAACAACAACAACAACAAGACACATGCCACAAGAGGGATTAGTGAGCTAAAACCATCTTAAACATGCATATGGGGAAAGTGCTAGAGATTAACTACAAATGAGTTCACAATACATTATTGGCATTGCATGGAATATGGAAGCAAAGATTCAAAAGAAAACACACTTGTGATAGAAATGAAGTAGTTCATGGAAAAATCACCTGCATGCAGGCACACATACACACATAATAGAAATACCAAATAGTCATTACAACCACATGAACGTGCACATGAATTAATGCCAAAAGAGGATAACTTCTCATTAGTGCTACTACAAATACAATTACATATCCAATAAATCATCATATCCCTATAGTGGAACATGGGTTGCTCACACTAGCTCTCAAAGCCAAAAGCCTAGCCTCACCACCAGTCTCTCTACTAGTTGCCAAGGGCTGAGTGCCTCTAGCTCTCAAGCACAAACCAATGATCTAATCCTAGCCACAACTCAAGTGCTAAAAGTTCCTCTAAATGAGGCATTAGGATACATTTATAGAGGTGAGGTGAATGTTCACACACTGCGACCTTTGACCTACCCTCATGACTCTTGAGCTTCCTTACTTATCTCTCTTGTCTAGTGAATGTTACATGCTCAAATCAATATCAACATAGTTTCTACACCATGATGATAACACTTACATTTTGATAGAAGAGGGGTTGTGAAGGGAACAAGAAGGTTATTCGGAACTCTGGGGTTCATACTGTCAATGTTGCTATGAAACCATGGAGACTTGCATGAATTTTTGAATTCCTTTCTATTACACCTTGATAGCATCCAACCATCCTCTCACGTTGTGTTCTTTATATCTCCAACATGTCCTAGGATATTGAGTGGACCTAGTTTCCATCTTATCCAAACTCTAGTTGCGCAACTTCTACGAGAAACTCTAATTCCTCCACATAGATACACTTTATTTCTCCATTTATTTTACCCACCAACAAATCACATTGGTCATATTTCATTTAAAGAATAAAACTAGATATGTGATAAGCTCATGAAAGATAATATCAATGTTGGACCCATGTGTAGTCCTTTTCTAAAAAGCAGTATCATCAAAGTAGGTGTAGAGTGCAGCATTATTGATGTATGTGGAAATATCAATAGTGGTCTCAAGGCTGTTGTAAGGTCGTGCTGCAAAATATTCCTTTTATTTTCCACATGAAGTACTAGGTTTCCTCATTGGTCCTTTAATGTATCGTTGCTTTGTATGCAAGCAGCAATAAAATGTTATTTGTGGGATACTCTCATATGCAACAATATCCCTTTGTCATGCTTGTATTTATGCCCATGCCACATTTGAGCCTTATTCAAAGATATATGTGCAATTTCTTTTGGATGGAGTTTCTCGCTGTCATATATACTATGACATGTCCATAATTCTTACTGCAATTCCTCATACAACATTCTCTCAATTATACATAACACTTTAATATACATCTTCTGAGGGATGTATTATTTACATTGGGGAAGTGTTACGATGTTAATGCATCAGCCCAAGAAAATAACAATAAGAATTTTAAGTGTATGGGCCATTTCCAATGGCTCCTACACTTTAGCCAAGTACTTATTTAACTAATTCCATATCCCATGCCATTAACATGTGTTCCAAGCAACTCCCTTAAATCCTTTAACAATCATGTGTTGAATATGAATAACCAAGGAGTTTGCTCACCTTGATATATATTATTTTGACATGCTTCTTGTCATTAGACTCTAATTACAATCCTAGAAACACACTAAAACGTTGTATCTTTGACAATTTTAAGGTTTCCTTTAGGATTCTCTTTTCCATGCGATGATACCATGCCTTAGAAGAAATGGCATGAAATTGATATGGTGTCCTTCCAATGTATTGTTGAACATAAATTTTGTGTCGATTAGTGTATACGCATGCTGCCTTTACCCAACTACTAGAGAGGTTTCATTTTAGAAAACAATGCAAGTCGCATGTTACAATTGTAGTGGTGGGGATCGAAAACGTGACCTGCGACCTCATGGAATGACTAGTCATAACTACTGTTGAGAGTGGGGCCGGATGGTCACAAAATATCATAGGTCCTTGTTCCTGGCCATAACTTCAAGGATATCAAATGCGTTCCTATGACCTATGGAGAGAGGTCATGTTATGCAACCATCTCACAAAATAGAAGGAAAGATAGATCAATGACTTCAAAATCAGCCTCTTTGAGGGGGAAACCTCCTTTACATTACACAAATGAAAAATTCTTGGATGATACAAATGAAAAAACTCCTTTCTATGTATAGGAGTCAAAGGGGTCACAATGTAATCAAATCCGACATAACAATAATAATATAAGGGCACAACAATAACAAAAGTGGGCTTCTATGGGGCACAATAATAACAATATGGGGACAACAGGGGCACAACAATAACAATAAGGGCTACAATGACAATAGTAATGGGGGAATCACTAGTATTATAGGGACCTAAAATTCACCCTCTCCTTCAAAAAAGTGTTGTCCTCAATGCTTGAGTAGTTCTAGATGCTTCTGTACAAAATTCTCATCCTCCCATGTGGAATATTCAATGGGTAAGTTCTTCCACTTGATGAGATACTCTGAAGTTGATCAATTTCATAGCTGTCAAGTTCTTGTTTCTGTGAATGCTTCAGGTTCCAATATGATTTTTCCTTCCTCGTCAAGTTCTGGCAATATTGTTTGAAATGGGAGCTTGTCACCTATAACCTTATGTAAGCATGAAACATGGAAAACTTGGTGCACTCGGGAAGTTGCAAGAAGCTCCAATTTGCATGCCATAGTACGAATCTTTTGCAACACCTTGTATGGACCATAATACTTTGGTGATAATTTATTATCCTTCTTAGCTTTCTTGAGGGACATTTGTTTATATGGTTGTAGTCATAGGAATACCCAATCACCTATATCAAAACTTCTTTCACTACGATGTTGATATTCCTGTTGTTTCATTCTATTTTGCACCAAAGTGAGGTTATACTTTAAGAGTTGGAGAAATTGTTGTTGATGCTCGATGTGATTTTCCACTACTTGAGCATTATAATTTTATCTTAAATATGATGTGATGGACAATGGATGATATCCATAAAGTGCCATAAATGGGGTCATTTTTGCTGCAGTATGGAAGGAAGTGTTATACCACCATCAATCTAGAGGCAATCATTTGACCCACTGTGTCTATTTATGAGATACAAAGCAACGAATATATCCTTCCAAACATTTGTTTACTATCTCAGTTTACCCATCAGATTGAGTATGATAAGATGAGCTATGAGCTAACTGAGTACCAAGAGAAGAAAATAATTATGTCCAAAAATTTATAGTGAAAATGGGATCTCTGTCGCTTACAATAATATTTGGGTTTCCATGTAGCTTTTGAATTGTTTCCATAAATGCAATAGAAAATGTACTAGATTTAAATGGATGATATAATGCACAAAAGTGTGCATACTTGGTAAGTCTATCAACTACTACCATGATGACACTCTTTCCTTCGGACTTGGGTAAACCTGTGATAAAATCCATTGAAATCTCCTCCCAACGTTGGCTTGCAATGGATAAAGGTTGTAATAGACCTGGGGTATTAATAGTTTCAACTTTATTTTGTTGGCAAACCAAACATTCTGCAACAAACTTTTGAATACCCGATTTAAGGCCATCCCAAAAAAATTCCTTCTTAACCTTGTGGTAAGTTTTTAAAAATCCCAAGTGCCCTCTTAAGGGAGAGGTGTGTAATTCCATAAGAATCTTTTGTTTGAGTTTGGAATTATTACATAGGTATAAGCGATCTTTGTACCATAACGAATCATTTTTCCAGCTAAATGTATCAGATGTACTAGGATCTTATTGTAACTTTTGAATGAGTGCCCACATTTTTCTTCGTCATTCTTACATTCATCCCTTGCTTCATTTATCCAATATGGTTGGATAATATAAATGGCACAAAGAAATTCTTCCACGTCCTCATCCTTTCTTGAGAGTGCATCTACCACAACATTTTGCTTCCCTTTTTTGTAGATGATTTCAAAGTCACGACCCAACATCTTTTTGACCCATTTTTGCTGCTCTTCTGAAGATAATCTTTGTTCTAAAAAGTATTTAAGACTATCATGATCCATTTTTACCTTGAAGTGTCTTCCCATTAGGTAGGGTCGCCATTTCTCAAGTGCATGCAGTATTGCCAACATTTCCTTCTCATAAATAGCTTTGTGTAAATACTTTCCTTTGATTGGACAACTTTTGAAAGCATTGGGTTTTTTTCTTGCATTAAAACAACACTGATTCCATTTCCTCAAGCATCACATTTCACAATAAAGGTTTTTATGAAGTCCGGTGTAGCTAAGACCGGTGCTTGGTACATTTACTCTTTAAGATGTTCAAAGGCCTTCGTTGCTTCTAGAGTCATAATAATGCATATTTCTTCAATAATTTTGTTAAAGGTGTTGTTATTCTCCCATAATTCTTAACAAACGTGTGATAATACCCTGTCAACCCTAGAAATCCTTGCAGATGATTTATGGATGTGGTATTTTCCATTCCTTAATGGATTTAATTTTTCTAGGGTCTACCTTAACACCTTCATGAGATACAATATGACCCTGATATTCCACCTCTTGTACTCCAATGAAACATTTGGAGCTTTTTGCATATAATTGTTTCTCTTCCAATAGTTTGAGCACCTTGTTAACATGTTGAACATGATCCTTCCAATACTTGCTATAGATTAGTATATCATCAAAAAATACTAACACAAATTTTCTAAGGAAGGGTTTGAAAATGGAATTCATCAAACCTTGAAATGTAGAAGGTGCATTGGTAAGGCCAAAAGGCATGACCAAAAATTCAAAATGACCCTCATGAGTTCTAAAAGCTGTTTTTAGAATGTCTTCAGCCTTCATTCTAATTTGATGATATCATGAACGAAGATCCAACTTGGTGAAGTAAATTGACCCATTCAATTCATCCAATAATTCATCAACGGCAGGAATGGGAAATTTATCTTTAACAGTGAGCTTGTTGAATTCCCTATAATCGGATACATGTGCCACGACCCATCCTTCTTGTGCAGCAATACTACTAGAGCAAAGAAAGAACTTTGACTAGGTTGAATTATACCAGCCTCTATCATTTGTAGAAGTTTTGAATAATATAACACTTATTCACAGAGATTATCCTGATTATACACTATTTGCAGAATGCATGCATAATACATAACCTCCTCTACTATTGATCATCAATATGCAGTATTCAGAAACAATCGCATGCGCACATTAAAGCATCAATCACACATATCAACACAGTATATCATGGGGAAAGAATATAGCTGAAAACCCCACACTATCTGTATATTATAATGTTTGGGAACATGTAACAATACATAGTACAATACTCCTCACAAGTACTTAGTACTATCTCCACCTGTTACACACAAACTAGCTCAGATCTTAATTAATCATAGGTTCAAATCTCCTCCACTGCTTGCCTGCCTCCACTGCACAATCCTGCAAGAGAATAGATGAGAATGGGTGATTCAAACTCGTATTTCCCTTGGCTGAACCAAGCAATCCTCACTGGCAATACTCAATCCATTGATTGTGCAAATCTCATGCACAACTATAGTCACAACTGATAGCAATATCCACCTCTAACACCTGTCTCCACTGAACTGTCCATGCACTGAGTTAACTAATGTATTCTTTAGTTGATTTATGAGTTAATAATTAGTGAATTAATTAACAATTAATTCACATCACTCATCACTAGTGTATTTTGCAGTTAGACTAAATACAACTAGTTCAACTAAGTCAAACTGAACACAACTCCATCAACTCCTCAATCAACTCCACCAAACTCAACCACTTGAGTTCTAACTGAAGTCCATCATGCAATAGCTCAACTGACCCATAAGAAAAGTGTATTTCCTTCTGACAGTTGCATGTGCCACATCCATAGCTCGAACTGAAGTGCTCCAAGAGGATAAGATAATGTTTATAGTCAAAATATTATTATGAGCTAATAATATTTGACTGTGCTATTTTTAGCTTGGCAGTCTAAAAATAGACTCTGCCCATATGTCTAAAAATAGAAGTCCATCTATTTTTACCAACATGACCAATCATCCACAAATAGCATCCTGCAACTCATAGACCATGATCCATATGTCTAAAAATATACATAGTCTAAAAATAGACTTTGCGCCAAAAATAGCCTGCGGGCCCACTTAGTGAAGGCAACTCCTTTCCACTAAGCTCCATCATCTTGTTGCATTTTCAACATCATTTTTGCAACCATATGTTCAATTTCACTCTTTTGGGCATATGGATATCTGTAAGGCCTGATGTTTGGAGGAACACTCCCTGGAGTCAAATGAATAGCATGATCATGATCACGAATAGGTGGGAGGCCTTTAGGAGTCTCAAACACCTTGGAATGATTGTCCAAGACTTTATGGAGATCTAGAGAAATAGATGATTTCGATGTGGGAATCTCTAGTGAACATAATTGTGAAATTACGCCTCATTATTCTTTCTTTAGAAGCTTTGTCATTCCGTTAGGGATGATTATCTTTCCCGGTTTCCCTGCAATACCCATTAATTCAACTTCCTTTCCTTCCAAAACAAATTTCATGAAAAGTTCTTGAAAAATAAAAGCTATTGTACCCAAGGATTGTAGCCATTGGACTCCTAGTACAACATCAACACCACCCATTGGAATGGAAAGCATTGGGCTATTTAATACATATTCTCCCATGGATAGCTTGATATCATGGCACTTTCTAGAGAAATTTATGGTTCCTTCACTTGCAACCATCACTTGACACTCTGGTGCTAGATATAGGAAGAAATTAAATTGCTTGGCTATCTTACAATGAATAAAATTATGGGTACTTCCTAAATCAATCAATACTATTACCTTTTTCTTCTTGATATGTCCTTCTATCTTGATAGTTTGAGGAGTGGTAATTCTGACCAATGCATTACAAGATATGGTCAGATTCATTTATTCTTTCTCTAGGGTTTGTTCCTAGTGTATATCCTCTTCTTTTGGCGTTTCTTGTTCCTTTTCTTCCTCTTCTTCACAATCTATGTAAAATAATTTCTCCTCAGCACACTTATGACCTTTAGTGTATTTGCTATCACAACTGTAACAAAGCCTTTTTTCTCTTTTTTATTCCAATTGTTGTGGTGTCAACCTTGTAGGTTTTGGAAGTCTAGGGGCAACAACACTTCCATATTTATAGCTGTGAGTGGTAGGCTTCCTTGTTTCCATAATCTCGCTTTCCATTATTCTTGCCAACCTGAATACCTTCTCCAATGAATCAGTTTCCGAAAGGCACAGCTCATGTTGGATGTTATCCTTTAAAGTCCCTATGAACATATCAATCCTATGCTCCTCTGGAATATCTTTTACCCTTATATTCAATTTTTGGAAGTCCTCAATGTGCTCCATCATTGAACCCTTTTGTTTGAGATTTATCAACTCGCTAAAAAATGTGTTGCTTTTTGTATCCTCATAATGTGCTATCATTTCTTCCGTAAAAATCACCTAAGTGACAATTTGTTTATGAGAGAAAAGCCATCGATACTATACAAACTGATTTGGTTCAAAATATAAAGTTGCAATGTGTACCTTTTGTGTGTTTTGCACATTATGGAGATTGAAATATTGCTCCATTTGTAGTATCCATGTTATGGGATCCTCGCCATCAAACTTCCTCATATCAATCTTTGGAACATGGTGGGTCTTCAATCCAACGTTAGAGTCTATGAAATCATGATGAATATTTATTTTGTTCTCATCACGAGTTTCATTTACTACCCTTTCGCCATTAGTAAGAATTTCTTGTAACAATTTTTTCAAATCTGTCTTCAAATCTTCCATGTTGCCTTTAAGTTTTTCTTCTATACCATCCATCTTAGCTTCCACGTCATTCATATTAACTTCCATTCCTTTCTTTAAACCATCCATATTAGCTTCCAGGCCATTCATCTTAGCTTCCATGCCATCCATCTTAGCTTTCACGCCTTTTTATAAACCATCCATCTTAGCTTTTGTTACTTTTTGTGAGAGTGAATTTTGTTGCACTTGGTCTCGTAATTTTGATGTATCATGTTGCATTTCTTCCTCTTCTTCATGAGTCATGCTAGAGCTTTTAGGTTTCTTACTATGTGTTTCCATTTTCTTTCTTTAGGGCATCAATTAATGATAATAATGATTCACTATGCCCTTTGAATTCCTTCAAACTATTTTTTCAACCAAACTTATGCAAAAATTTTAAAAAACTACACACCTTTTTTCACTTTGTAGGAGCTTGATATTGAATCTGTTGTATCTCTGTAATTATGGATCTCCAAGATCTGAACTTGCATCTCGCAGTATCCCTCTGAGTCCTCTTTCAAACCCCGCAAGTCTAATCAATATTGGATTCTCCAAGGAAGAGTTATTCCAAATCTTCCACGATGACCTAATTATAGACTAGTTAACTAGAACGAACTTGTACGAAGTTCCACGCGTCATTGTTTCGACCTTAGGATCTGAAAATAATATACAAAATACTATAGGTTGTTCTATTTCTTTAAATTTTTATGAAATTTAAATTTGATTCTCAGAGAGAAAGTTATGACGATTTTCCCTGGGTCACCTGTTTGAGATATAATTCAGGAGCCTGCAAAAACCCTAAATTCCTTGGATCCTATCTCTGAAAATGTAGTGGAAAAATATCTTAAATTTGGACCCAAGATTCCTCAAGATTTTGGCTCAAATGGGTTTTAATTTTAGCTTCTGAAACATCATAGAAAAAAATTATAGCGAGGCCTGTTTGTAGCAACGAAACCCTAGAATCCAAAGCTCTGATACCAATTGTTATGCAACCAACTCATAAAATAGAAGAAAAGATAGAGAAACAACTTTAAAATAATCCTATTATAGGGGGAACCTCCTTTACATTAAACAAATGAACAATTCTTGGATGATACAAATGAAAAAACCTCCTTTCTATATATAGGAGTCTAAGGGGTCACAATATAATCAAAGTCGACGTAACAATAATAATATAAGGGCACAACAATAACAATAGTGGGCTTCTATGGGGCACAATAATAACAATATGGAGACAATAGGGGCACAAAAACAACAATACGGGCTACAGTGACAATAGTAATGGGGGAATCACTAGTATTATAGGGACCTAATAGGTATTTCATGCGAGGTTGCATGATCACGTTCCAATGCAAGTCACATTGGCTATGGACTTTCCCAAAAAGAAATCCTGTGACTTAGCGACATTAGGAGAGATGGCATAATCAAAATACAATATAGGTTGCATTACCCGTCTTGAACTTTAAGGTTTTTTACTGTGCTCCTACGACTTATGGAAAAAATGTGACTTGCAGAAGAAATGTAATTGCAAAACAAAGCAATCAGGATGCTTAAGTGCGTCATCAATTGCTTCAAGACAATTTGTAACTGCTAGAAATAGAATGCCCTTTGCAATTTATAGCCCATCGAACTCAGTTGATAAGGAAAACAAAATATTTTCTCCAATAACATCGGCTTCATGAAATGATATTATACTACAGGTCGCTTATCAAGCTCTTTGAAATGTCTTATGCAGTAGAGCTTTGCTTTTTCAAATGCACATAGAGTATAGTTTTGCCCCAACAATTTATGTATGTGTGTCAACCATCATGCATAAAACACAAAGCCCTTTAAAATAAGGCTATAATTGTTGAAAATGGCAACAAGAAATGCTAAAAATAGCTTTGCTATAAATAGCATTTCAAGATATACTCCAACTCTATTGAAAATAAAAAAAATAGAAATGATAAAAATAGCATTACTATAAATAGCATTTCAGGATAGAGTCCAATTTTAATTAGTCCTTGAATTAAAATTGAGAATTAAAATTCGAATTTAGTCTCACTAGCTGTTTGAAAAATAATTAATTAATTCATCTTGAGTTAATTAGTTGGAGAAAATCAAACATGAAGTCTATGTGAGGACATGCAACAGTTATCCCTTTGATTGAGGAATTTACCCCTTAACTAAGGACATAAGGATGAGTTGTAATTAGTTAGCTCAGTTAACTTAGTTAAGTCTAGTTAAATTAGTTCCAAACAGTTGGAGGAACTAATTGCGAGTTCAATTAGTCAATGCATGCATGCATGCAACTAGTGTACTTCAGATAACTAAATATTCTCTCATAAATAACTCATGCATGTCAATTCAGACAGAGACCTAACTAAGATTAAAGGAAGGGACAATGTACTATCAGTGGAAGGAATTTTCCTATAAAGGAAACTCATCCATGTAGAAGGAATTATCTCCTTTAGGATTGTGCAGTTATTTCAGAGGTCAGTGTTGTGTGTGAGGTGAGAATTACACAGGTTGCAGCTGGAGGACCCAGGAGAAACTGCGCAAGGAAATAGGATGCTTGGAGGACTAAAGGAAGGCATATGTGGTGTCTATTCTGTCTATGAGCAGTAGTGAAGAATTGTACTAAGAGCTGGATAGCTTGTGAGCTAAGCTTTGTGTAATCTTTGAGATATTTCCACTTGTGTGATAATACAAAGATCAAGTTTTTTAGCTGAGGCTTTCCCCAGAGTATTCTTTTATGTTTCATGTGTATGATTTCTTCTTCTTTGTTATATTTGTTCTAATTGATCTTGCTCAAATTGATTAAGCTTCCACAAAGTTTGATAGTAGAAGTAGATAAAGTATTTTGCTCTAGTATATTGCATTATCAAGTGATCTACAGTGAGAATTTCTACAATAATATTTTTAACTGCAATGGACTCAAACAACATGTTGTACCAAGTTACAAGGGTTTCAAAGCTCTAATCGCACCCACAATGGATTTAATGCCATCATCATATGTTATTACTACTCTTGGCATATTACCTTGGCGTCCCCTTCCATGTGGCATTTTTTTTTAGTGTAGCAACCTAGACAACTAACCAATGGAACCCTACTAGCATCCTATCATATGTTTTATGGAGATGCTTGTTCATCCATAGTGCATTCATCGAGCAACTATATCTCTTTTTTCTTTTTATACCACCTCATCGCAAAGATGTAATGTATGCAGTTGAATGGACAAGATGTGAATGATACAGTTTATCAAATATTTGACCATTGTCGAATTTGTCATTATTCTTTGATATGTGATGCAATCATTTCAATGCTTTGTCAGTGTATATGTATGGCTCTGTGTCCATTGTGCGCTGGCATAGTCATAATTCTAGCACATGGGCATGCTCATACCTTTAAATATGTCATTGTTGGAGAAGAATGCATGATTCCTATGTAATTGAAGTTCTTGCTATACGATGTATCATCATAATATACATATTTAGCTTTCCCTTAGGAGTATATGGAGTTGTTCTAGGGATGAAATCCTAAAAAATAAGTCTTAAATTTAATAAGTTTTCCCAAAGCGATGTGTTTTCAACATATTATTCAATGGAATTCTATGCCATTTAATATATGACTCAAGAAACCCCCTTTAAATCCTTTAATTAACATTGTATTGGCCATGAATACCCAAGGCATGCACTAGTTTTAATATATATGTTATTCTGATAAGCCTCTTCCAATTCACTATCCTAGCAACATGTTGAATATTGTATCCTTGAAATTTTAGATTGCCTTCAAGATTGTGTCTTCCATGGAATGATTCCATGCCTTAGAATGAATGGCATGAAACTTGTATGGTGTCACTTCCATATATGATTTAATGTAAATTTTGCATCATTTAATGTGCACCCATGCCATTTTCTATTTAATTCCCTGAACAGAAAATGAAATAAAACAAGTTAGTTGACAAATATGATACTTTTCATTTGAGGGTATGAAATTAAATAAATGACGAAACAATTCCCTTACACATAAGTAATAAATAGCCCAAATTAAGATGTTTTTTTATAAATTTTATGGGTTGAATGAGGCATGCTTATGGAGTATGACCAATGACATCAACATTTGTCTTCCCCCTACAAATGCATGTTGATAGAAAGATAATGCTCGATAACACATTATAATAACTTCAACTTGAAAAACCCTGATGGATTTGAAATGGGATGAATACCATGGTGGGGTGAGGTTACTACCATGAGGTATTCCCATAAACCCTAATGCTTCTCACATGATCATGTTTTGAGGTAAGTCAAGAAGAACAAAGATGACATGCATCATGTAAGTGGGTAACACCAGAAAATGACTTTAAATTTCTATGTAGAATAAGCCCTATGCCTTATTCTCTGCATCATCATTTACTATTAACATGTATGAACTTCTGATGTGGTGTTTAATGACTAGCAAGACCTAGCTGAGACATAGGGGAAGGGCATATACATAAAAGGTCAAGTAACCATAGGAGTACCCATAGTGTCTATTCAATACTTTCCTTTCATCATTCACCAGTCTCGATCAGTCACAGGGGCGTATGAAAAGATGATGGATTCTATTAGTGGTTCGCAAATTATTGTAGCCGATATAGCAGGAAGCTAGAACTAGTCATTGTCTGTATTCCAAAGCTCCTCAATAGTCCCTTTTGTTTTTTCTTCTCATTCAAGGAGATCTCGCAACAAAGCAACAAGCCTATTGGCCAACATTATGTATCAAGACAAAAATACAAAATTTAATGTTTCTTGGAATGATAGGGAACAATATAATTGGATAGAGTCTTTACAATCCATTATGGATGTAGATAATAATCCACAAACAAGGTGAATATAATAATGATAAAAGATATTGTGAGGGGTGCCTACCACTCCGCCACCTCTCGAAGCTTTTAATGGGGGCTTGGTGTGGCCTGCCCCTCCCAAGTAGAATGCATGCAACATCTAAATTCGCACAAGTCTCCAGTTTGTGTCATCTATGGGATCTTGAGTACAATGGTGATAAGTGGGGATTTCCATTTAAGGAGCAATAATTATTCTACCCGTCTGCAGGTGGGAATAAAATTTCCCTGGCCTAGCTTGGTAAGTACGACAGTCAGGTAGGGATCAATAAACACATGGGACAATGTTTGATTCTTTCATAATGAAGCATTGATGTTTCATAGAGGGTGTGGGGATGAATTTCTAGTTTTATCTAGTTGCATTCTACTACAGAAGGGGGTGGCTATTGTGTGGCATGATGGGAACATAGCTGCATCGAGGATTTTCATTCAGAGAGTGTTGATGTTCTAGCGGAGGATGCCTTCACAACGCCTACAATATGTCGATGAGGTATGCACAATCGATTCCTTCTAGCTCTTTTGGACTCACCTTCAATTGGAGTTCGAGTGTTAGTGTTTCCTTGATCTGGTAAACTTTTTGGTCCTGTTCAGTGTTTCTCTACTTTTGTGGTTTGGCGAGGGGAGCTCTCTATTTGGAGATCCTACCTATAAGTCATTATCTTTGTTGGTAGTTTGCATAAGTATTTTTTTTGTTCTTTCCAGTGTGAAGCCTCCAACCTAGATGTAACTTATATCTATTGTCTCGCTCTAGTCTGAGCAAGTCACCTCCACTCCGTCCCTGTTTGGACTTGCATCGTAGCTATGTGAGGGTTAATTGGTGTTCCAATATTTTGTTTAATTTTTCAATTGTGGTGTCTGTAATTGTTGTTACACATGTGTCACTAATAAGGATTCGTTGCTAGGTAATGTGGTGGATCCTTACTAGAGATGGGGTTGTGGCTCATTGGGTCTTGTAGGGTAACACCTATGATTTTTTATGGGGGCTATTATTATTTCTCATCATGCCTAAATAGAGAATGAGATGTAGGAGAAGGTCTGCAGGATGAGGGGGTCATGGCCAACCTAACCATATGCAAGCCCAATCTCAAGCTCAAGCAATTGCAACCGACTACTATTCAGTAACCCACCTAGTACTGAAGAAGAAATTAATTAGTTAGAGGAGCAAGTGGCTTAGGAACAACGACCATTCTTAGATACATAATTAATTGCATAGGTTTCCACTTGGTTACCTAACCCTTATCACACCAGGGGACAAAGGAATCAATACCTGCATTCTATCACTCTACACTGGAAACTAAAGGATCTGCTTGGATGTGTTCTTAAGGAGAAGCAAGAAGACAAGAATGATATCATCTCATTCCTAAATGATATTCAGAGGATTCAGTGTCAACAACAATACTGCATAGAGAGAATGGATGCCCACATTTCTCACCTAGAGAGTCATCTCCAATTTGAATCTAAGCCTTCTAGTCCAGCAAGCACCAATGCCTGGGACTTAGCTCTCATGGCTTTGTCAGACTCATAAGCTCATCTTTTGGTCTTTGTTCAATTTGAGCCAATGGTCTGTAGTAGCTTTTTGTTATGTCTAGTTTTAGTTATTTTCCATGTTACTGTGTCTACATGGGTACTAGCCAAATTTTTTAATGGCTTGAGGTGAATCTTCCTATTTTGCTACTTTCTAGTCCATCATGACATATGAATGATGTACTTTGCAATTTGAAGATAATACAAAATCAACTTATAAAAAAATACTTATAATTACACATATATACTACATTTTTCTTTGATATATTTGATAAGTTTTTAATATGATGGGCATAACATTGATTATATATATAAAACTTAGAAAAGAAATATTATAAATATTAAATTTTTATATGCTTATCAATTAAATTTAAATAAAAAGGTATGAAATATAATACTTACAAATATGATATGTTCCTATATTTAGAAATAATTTATTTTTAATTATACGTTTATTAATTAAATATATTAAGTTTTTATATGTTTATTAATTATATGTTTATTAATCATTATAATTTAAATTTACTATAATGTGATATTTTCTAAAAACAATTGTTTGTAATTTTATTAATAAAATTAAAATTACAATACAACAAATTAAATTGAATCAATTTATTATTTCTATTGTTTTTTACTTTTTTATTACTTTTTAAAATAAGTAAGTATGTATGTATTAGTATTATTATTAATGCTTCTTTTTAGGGACATTATAACATCTTTCCTAGATTGAGTAGGCATTTAAATCTTTACACACATTTACAACTACTGTAATATTTTTCCCATATTGGGTTATAGAGTGTCTATGGGCCCAAAAAAGACATAATTATAATTCTCTATTTCACCTTGTGAGCATGAAATATTTTATGATGCATGATATTAGGTTTTTCAACTCTATGCGGGATTAGTTTAAAAAGGTGGGCATTAGTTCTCTCACTTCAAGTCATCTCACTCCATCCAACTTTAGGATCATTTCTCATTGTCCTTGTTTGCAATGAGATATAACGGAAGTGGTGGATAGCATATAAGTGTTATATATTGTTCTTTAAAGTAAAGGCTTCAATGGTGTAATGTAGGGATTGTAATATGTGAATTTTGAAAAATAAAGAGGCAAATGAGAAGTTATGAATAGAAAATTATGAATGCATAATAAGAAGTGACAAAATCATTTATGTAATGCAGTAAATGACATGAAATGTAAGAAATAAATTTATTTATGAACATTTGGAAATAAGATAAATATTAGTTCAACTCAGTGTTTAAATTTATAAAACAATGCATAAAGATATATATGTGAATTCAAAAACCTTGATTATTTACTTTAAAAACAACTAAATTTATCCCATTCATAATATAACAAAGACACTTACTGACAGCGCTTTGTCTAGGGTGCTCACAGTTAGAGTACTCGCTCTGCAGGGGTTTTTTTCTTTCCACAGTTTGCGGCTTGAGTGACATTGGTTACACTTGAAGGGGGTAGTTTACAAACCACTACTTTTTGGTTTACCTCCTATATTCATACTCTAACTATAGTTTCCACATTGCAACCAAGGGTGGACTTCTGAGGTCATGCATTTTCTATTGAAAGCTTATGGGACTGTGGGTTAGTCTGGCAGGAGGATTAAAATAAGCACTTGTCTTTTTTGTGTCAAAACAAAATCCGTTTTTTTTGCAATAGGGTTTGAAGAAGAGAACAAGGGCGTTTTTCCAAGAATGGCAATCTAGGGCAAGTGTAACCCCAACAGGAAGACGTGGCGGAATGACGCACTGTTTTCTTGGGCAACTGGCTCCTTGATGGATAGCTACTTGACTACACTTCTGACTCCCTTGTTGCTCAGGATATTTGGGTTAATTTCTCCCAACCGGTTCCAGCATTAACTGCACTGGTGATAGCTAGTTTACCGGTCACAGGGGTTGAGGTAGTTATAAATCAAATGGAAGATATGACAGTCTCTCCACATACCCTAGAATTGACTCTGCCCCCAATTGTTACAGAAGGAATATTCATCCTAGAAGAAGACCCAGAGTTACCCTTCCTACCCATTCCTTCCCCGTCGAACCTGAACATATGGTTGCAGGCCTTCCTGGCAGCAACAATTACCCAAGGTGGTGCGAATGTTTTAGGAGAAGGACCGAGTAACTTGTGTCAAACAACACAAGGATTGTTGCCTAAACAAGTAGGAATCCTCGGGGCTGCCGCCTTCTATACAACATTCCAACCAATTGGCTTAGCCCCTCCTTTAGGCTGCTTCATTGGCATTCCCAGACTGGACCATGCTTCGGAAGGAAATCGTTCTGATTCAGAAGACATTGGCCTTGAGGAAGGAGAGCAAGCAGCTAAAGTGCAGCCAAAACATCTAAAAAAATCAAGGAATTCAAAAATTATAGATAGGGACAAGTGGTTAATCTTTGAAGAAGGAATCTCTATGGCTCAAGCGGCCCTCACGGAGAGCATGGTGTTAGTTGGAAGGGTGAGAGGCTGAAATTACTCCCCGATATGCCTTTGAAAGTGGACAGCGGAAATTTGGGGGAATCTCCTCATACAGCTCCCAAGTATCCTCTTGCTTTCTAGGGGCTGGTTTGCTCTTATTTTTGCTCATCCAGACTAGGTAGACTGGGTCCTCACGTGGTACTAGCACATCGACATGACACCAGTGCTATTGAAGCGATGGTCGGCAATGTTTGACCCAGAAAAGGAAAATCATGGAGCGGGGCCAATCTGGGTCCGATTGCCTGCTCTCCCATTACAATTTTGGGGGAAAGAAATCTTCAAGGTAATAGGAGATGATTTGGGTGTCTATCTAGATCATGATAGAACCTACCAAGACACATGATGCCTAGCATTGGCACGTATTCTAGTGCATCTAGATACCAAAGAAGGTTTGGTAGAGAGATACCTGCTTCAGATGGGTGACATCACTCAGAGGAAAATTCTAGATTATGAAGGCATTCCCTTGCGTTGCTACAAATGTCACGAAGTGGGGAATTTATACAAAGACTGTCCAAGAATTTCAGGGCAGAATCAAATCCCGGCCAAGGTGTTGGTCTCAGCCTCCACTCAAACTCTGGATTCAGATTTCGATTCTCAATTAGACCTCCAAGAAAGTACTCCACCCTCTAGTCTGACTCCGTAGCAGGTCGTAGCTCACCATTTCGTAAGGGCATTGGATGAACCCCCTAAAAAATCCAGATCTTAGGACATGGCTTTCGTGGGTACTCCCTTCTCCACTCTTCCTCTTTTTCTCATTCTATGGAAGGTTCAGTAATTTATCATCTTCTTTGAATTGTGTTGTCTCTCCAGCTGAAGTTAATAAGTTATGTTCATCGGTTTGTCCTATTCCCGCTGTGCCTCCCTCACTGTCCTCCCCCATTCCCCAACCCTCTATGGATAGGACCACCTGCCCGCTCAATGATCGCCCACTATCAAGTGGGCCTCACCGATATTTCCTCAGATCCCTTCCTGCTGCTCCCTCTTCGGTCTTAGGCCTGGACCTTGACCCCCCTCCTTCAATTACTCTCAAGCCTCTGAGAGGCCGTCAATCAAAAATTTCTAAGGCTATTAAAAGGGCTAGTGCTGAAGTAGCCTCCGGGGTCCAATCCCCAATCGACTGGGTTCTTAGAGAAAAGAGCAACCCTCACTCCTCTCCCCCATGATCTATCTTTCCTTTAATTGTAGGGGTCTAGCCAACCCTGACAAAAAGCTGGCTCTCAAGAGGCTCTGTCTGTCTGAAAAGCTGGATGTTATTTTCCTTCAAGAAACTCTGGGGGAAGGTCACTAAATAAATAAGCTTCTCTTAAGTTTTCTCCCAAACTGAGATTTTCATTTTTTGGATGTGAAGGGTTGCTCTGGTGGTTGCGCCTTGGGTTTTAACACTCATTCTACAAAAATCCTCAAATGTTTGAGAGGAGAAGGTTTTCTTGGTGTAGATATCTGGTCTATGGAGCTCGACAGACCATTTAGGATCATCAACATCTATGGCCCTTGCCAAATTAGAGAATTCTTCTGGAACAAAATCATGGAGGGTAATTTTATGAATCAAGATAATATCATTATTGGTGGAGATTTAAATTTCTCCCTCAGATCAGCGAAATCCTGGGGTTTCAGGGGTCAAAGTGATCATCTCACAACATTTTTTGAAAACTTGTTGGATGCTCACGAATTTCTAAATATTGACCCTATTAAACTCAAGCCAACTTGGAGGAATCACAGATTGGGGGTAGATGCCCTTGCTAGAAGATTGGACCGATTCTTGATCAAAGCCCCTCTTATGGCAAGTTTAATTCTCTTTTGTCAATGGGTGGGGAGTGGTGGGATCTCTAATCACTCTCCTATATTTCTGGAGCTCAAGGGTAATCTTTCTAAACCCTATTCACCTTTTAAATTTAACTCCTCTTGGTTGCTGGAGCCACTTGGATCCATTTCTCCCAAAATGAAACCTCCTCCCCAGGGGAGCTCTTTGCAAAAAATCTAGCAGTTCTAAAAGGCAAAACAATAACTTGGGCCAGATTAAAACAAAGAAAAGAGGATGAATATCTTCAAAGAATTGAAAAGGCTCTACTAGCCTTCAAAGAATCAACTCCCATAGGATCGAACTCGGCAGAACAAAAGTTGCAACTGATTCAACTGGAAACTAACAGAATAAAGCTTCTTCGCTTAAAAGAAGAAACCTGGAAGCTCAAGAGCAGAGTAATCTGGCTCAAAGCAAGTGATGAAAATTCACAATTCTTTCAACAATATGCAAGGGTTCGGAAAGCCATTAACTGAATCTGGGAATTACAAGACTCGGAAGGAAGGAAAGTGGGCAATTTTGAACAACTGGCTGACATGGGGATTAGAAATTACTCTAATATCTACAAAGCTCCCATTGGAATAACCCTTCCAAGCATCATTCGCACTATTGAAGCTCTACCCAGATTTATCAAGCCGAAGGAAATTGAAGAACTAAACTCTCAGGTTACTAGAGAAGAGCTTGAAGTTGTGCTGAAGTGCTTTCATAAGGATAAGAGCCCAGGTCCTGATGGGTGGCCGGTTGAATTCTTCAGTTCCTTTTTAGATTTAATTGGAGATGATCTCATCCAGACCATTGAAGAAAGCTGAAAGTCTGGAAGAATTTTGGAGGCCTTCAACTTGACTTTCCTGGCCCTTATACCGAAATCTGATAACCCTTCCTCTTTTGAAGATTACAGACCCATATCCCTCTGCAATAGCATTTACAAAATCATATCCAAAACAATAGCCCTCTATATTAAACCCTTTCTCTCCCGAATGATATCCAAGGAACAATTTGCCTTTCTCAGCCATTGCCAAATCCATGAAGCAATTGGTACTGCTCAGGAAGCTCTTCACTCGATTAAGAAGCTCCATAAAAAGTCTGTCATCCTAAAAATTGATCTTTCCAAAGCCTTTGATCGTACCTATTGGTCCTACCTCAGGATAACTCTCACTCACATTGGCTTCCCTTTGCTTTCAGCAATTGAATCACGGGTTGTCTTACTTCAGTCTCCTTTAGTATTCTCATCAATGGAGCGGCTTCGGGTTTCTTTCATGTGGAATGAGGCCTTAGGCAGGGATGTCCTCTCTCCCTGCTACTCTTTCTCCTCATCATGGAAGGCTTCAGTAGACTGATAACAAAAGGCAGAGAGGAAGGCTCTTTGGCTGGAGTCAGGCTCTTGGATATGTCCTCTATAACCCATCTTTTATTTGTTGATGATGTTATGATTTTTTTAAATGGATATTTTCAAGACTCATATGCTTTCAAGGCTATTCTAGATCTTTTTTGTATAGCTACAGGCATGCAGCCAAATATTGCAAAATCAACTATTATCATAGTTTCCTGCCAGTTGAATGAAGCAAGATTAGCTAGCCAATTTTTTGAATATGAGTGCCAAGATCTGCATGATGGTATTAAATATTTGGGTTTCAGATTGAAACCAAATGGTTATCACATAGTAGATTGGACTTGGCTTATAGCCAAGATTGAAAGAAGAATCAATATTTGGCAATAGAGATGGCTTTCTAGAGCAGGTAGGCTAACTCTCCTCAAGTCGGTCCTACAAGCTATTCCAATTTACTGGATGTCACTGGCCTGGATTCCCAAAGGCATTTTAAAAAGAATTCAACAATTATGTTGTCGCTTCCTTTGGCACAAAAAATTTCTAGGGAGAACTTTTCCTTGGGTCCATTAGGGCAGCATTGACAAACCCAAAAAAATGGGGGGTGAGGGCATAAAAAAATTTCATTTATTCGTTGAGGCTTTGGTTGCAAAACTGGGCTGGAAACTTATTAATTCCAGAAGTCTTTGGCAGGAAATCACTTATCATAAGTACATATATCCGCTCTCAATTTTGGAATGGATCCGTAGACCTTTAGTTCCTATGACTGGATCCTCCATAATTTGGAAAGCATTATCTCAGTCTATCTCTCTGATCAAGCGTGGTCTGGCTTGGAAAGTTGGCAATGGAGTTCAAGTGAGGATTGGTTTGGACGCGTGGAGTGGATGTGGGAATGGTCATATTCTCCCCCTTCCTCTTTGCAATTTCCTTCAAGACTCAGGCATCACCCACTTATCGCATATAGTAGATGATATTCAGGACAGCTGGCAAAACCAAACCTGAAAGGACCACAGAACACTCAACATTCCGATAGTTTGGGTTGATGATTGGCAGAGATTCATAGGCTCATTAGAGGAGGCCAATGTGTGTATAAACGACAATCAAGATGTCCTTATCTAGGCATTGGATCCCCAAGGCAGATACTCCCCCAAATCAGGTTATGCTTATACAATGGTAGCCAAACACACGGGTGATTTCTCTTGGTGGTGGAGTCATATCTGGAAATTAAAGGCCCCTCCCAAATCTAGGCTTTTCATGTGGTGCATTTTAATAGACAAGGTTCCCACTAAACTAATGCTGAGGCGTTGTGCAAACTGCGGGCCTTCTAGATGCTGTCTGTGTAGGATGCAGGAGGAAGATACTTCTCATCTCTTCTTTACATGTTCTGTCTCGAAAGCCTTCTGGCAAAGGATCCTCACTTCACTAAATCTACATATTGATTGGTCGGGACGAGATATTGAAGAGGCTTGGCAAAGATGGTGGATAAAAGCCAACTCTCAGAAAACTAGATGCCTTCCATTTCTAGTTTGCTGGGGAATTTGACTTAACAGGAACAAATCCATTTTCAAGAATGCCAAAATAGATTGGGACTCCTCCAGTATTTTGCTGTTGGCTTTATACAATTCACTCCCAGAGGACTAGGACATCCGACCCCCTCGGATCATTACCCAGGAATCCATAGACATAAACTCCCCCTGGGGTTATTTTGACAGCTCAGCACAAGCTGAAGGCTGTGGTGGAGGGGCGGTGCTACATATGGATAATATAGTGTCTTATAGAATCAAGGTCGGCCTTGGCAGAGGCACCAACAACTATGTTGAATTGAGCAGTCTAAAATACCTTCTCCTTTTTGCAAAAGAACAAAATTTCCAACAACTTCAGATATTCGGAGACTCACAGCTCATAATTAACTAGACAAATGAAGTTAATCATTGTCACTTGCACACACTTAGAGATATTCTGACTGATATCCTTTCTCTAAAGTCCCAATTTGATTCATTTGCATGCTCACATATATACAGGGAAAGGAATGAGATCACTGATCGTTTATCCAAAGAGGCAACACAGCTGAACAGAGGTCAATGGAAAATACAGGAATACAAGGGCAGCAGTTTCTATAGTTACTATCATCGCCCTTTTATGGACATGATTGGTTCCTATTAGAATGATCGCTAGAACATTCAACAGCTTTTCTTTTACTTTCTCCTCCTATGTATATAACTTACCAATTTTCAGAATATTTTTCGACAAAACTCATATTCTCATAAATTTACTGGACTTCTCAAAAGTTTATTATCAGTAAGCATCATAATAGTTTTTGTAAAGTTTATAATAGCTCTAAACCGTACTCCCTTTTTGCTGATAGCAATTCATATTTACAGTATCATACAACATGTAATTTTCTTATCTTTCTAATGAAAATTATGCTTTTTCCGAGGAAAAACAAAGACACTTACTATATTTTTAATATAAATCCACTTATTTCATTATCATTCACAAAATACAACTATATTTAAAAACACTGATGATTAAATAAATAATAAAAAACTAGATATCACAACACTAAATTGCACCACCGAACTTCAGAATACAACAACTATATTTAAAACATTGGTTCCTAAATAAATAACAAAAATCTAAATATCATAACACTAAATTGCACCATACAAAGCCTTTTAATTGGAAAAAAGAACAAACACCACCATTGAAGATTTCTATAATACAGAGTTTCCATCATTATTAAAAAAGAAAAGACTTATTAATTTATTAAACATAGGGAACACTTCTTTTATCATAAAGGGTTTTGGAAATATTGTTTTACACATTTTGTCCACTATTTTGCCTCCAACATTACCTCTCGTATATGTTGCTTTCATGGTAAAATATTTATCTAATAGCTTCATAGAACCCGTGTTGCACATTGCATTGTGTTATATATACTTTTATGTATTGATTTGATTAGTAAAATAAAATAAGCTCCAGTGTTAGAAATAGTTGCTCTGCTATATATGCTATGTTGTTGTTTGATATTTGAGCAAAAATTTAATTAAAGCATAAGTATAAATTTGTTGGAATTTTTAAAGTCAAGAGTTTTTTATCTCAATAATTTATTTAAATTTGATTAGTGTTAAAAAATGTAATTAGGTTTGGTTTTTATAATTGTCAATGTACTTATGTCATTAGATGAATTTTACATACAAAAAAACAAAAGAAAGAAAAATAAATTTATTTTTTAAGCATGGTTTTCATGCTCAAATCAAATTGTTTTCTAGATCAAGTATGTTTTTCATGCTTCTAGGGTTTATTGAGTTAAAATAATATTTGTCATGAGTCAAATTATTGTACTAGAGTCAAGTCTCATTTGGACTTTTTAAAAAAGCAAGAAAAATAATTTTACTTGAGTCAAATATGTCAATTTTGTCCCCACAAGACCAAGTTGGCCCTGCTTGGACAAGCCAACATTGAAAGGGACCCATTCGACCTCCTGGATGTGTATAAATGCAGTGCAACTTGTCCTCATTTGGAGTATCACAAGCAAGTTCGATTTTTTTTCCAAGAAGAGAAATAAAACTAGCGAAAAATTCAAGGAGAGGAGCACATAACTTCACAAGGAATTATCAATTAAAGAGAAATCCCCCTAATTGTCGCCATATTGATTTCTCAACATGGTATTAGAGCTAAGGTGAGGAGAAGGTAGCTTTAAGATCATTCTTGTTGGCATAAATGGAAGACATTCATCAAAGCTACTTTGGAGGACATAAGGAAGGAGCATCAAATCTCGAGGTTGTGGTCCAACAACTATGTGTCAATGTTTGGTCCCCACAAGTCCCGGGGTCCAATCCTAGACAAGACTATGTATGCCTGAGAACTGCTCCAGTCGCGATTTCTTCAATTAAAAAAAAAGGAAGGATAGAAGGAATGATAAAGAATCATCATTCAACTTGGAGGAAGACTACTATATTAACTATTCATCTCTCTCCCTATTATTGAAGGCCCTTAGTTACTCATCATGTTTTGAAGAAGATCATTATCTTATCAATCTCTCTCTTGGAAAATCTTTGCTCATCACTCATTTTGGAAGACATGTCTGCAAGAAAATATCTCTTAAGGAGCATCAAGAATATTGGGAACATCATCTACATTCTTGAAAGCATCATCACTCATCTTTGAAGCTACTTGAAATTACTATTGTACCAGCCATCCTAGAAGTCATCATTCTAGGACATCTTTGAAGTCTCTTGGAAGTTCTTTGGAGCATCAAGATACTTGACGACATCATCAAGTAGGACACTCTTTTGACACATAAGTACTATATTATTCCCTATGTCTCAATCTTCAAATCAAATGACTTCATTTTGCAAGGAAGGTAATAAGGTCAATGGATCAACAAACTTCCAAGTATGGAAGAAAAGAATAGACTTGATACTCGTAGAAAATGAAGTCATGGACTATGCTATTGGAAAAGTTACAGAACCAAAAAAGGACAAGACTCAAGAATGGGCCAAGTATACTAAAGTAGAAGTCAGTGTTCAAAGGATTCTCATTAAATCCATCAAAGATCATCTTATTCCATTTATTGCAGATTTGAGCACATCTGTTGACCTAGGTTGTCATTGATGTCAATATGGCAATATTCTAGATACTAGATGATCCATGGAGGGGAAGCAGAGCAGATCCATGAAGAGAAAGGAGCAAGGCCATCAGGATAGCCAAGCCATGAGCAAGAGTCTGTTAACAGAGGAGTTAACAAAGGAGGCATATCAAAGCTATCGCATATGCTTAAGAGTATTACAGAATATCAAAGCAAGAGAGGCATATCGGAAAAGGCAGAAGCCATCAAAAGAGGAGTTAACATATCAGAGGAGGAAAACAGAGCTATCAAAGCTACAGGAGGAGCCATATATATATATGTCATATATATATGCCAAAGAAGAACATATCGGAGGAGCAAGCAGAGCTATCGGAGGAGCAAAATAGAGCTATCGGAGGCATATCGGGAGTATCAAGAGCAATGTATGCCATATCAGAGGAGCAAAACAGAGTTATTGGAGCCACAGGAGGAGCCATGTATAGAACATATTGGAGGAGAAAGGAGAGCTATCGGAGGAGAAAAACAGAGCTATCAGAGGCATATCGGGAGCAATGTATGCCAAAGAAGAACTATCAAGGGTAATATATGCCAAAGAGGCAAAGAAGAGCGGAATACCTATATATGCGGAAGAGTTAAAGGAGTGGAGTTTACATGTATATGCAATATACACTATTAGAGGCAGAGTTTACATGTATACCGATATACACTATCGGAGGCAGAAAAGATATATATATCGGAGCACAAAGGCGACGAATATATATATATATATATATATATATATATGTATGTATATATATATATATATATATATATATATATGTATGTATATATGTATATATATATATATATGTATATATATATATATATATATATATATATATATATATATATGTATATATCTATATATATATATATATATATATATATATATATATATATATATATATATATATAGATATACATATATATATATATATATATATATAATATATATATATATATATATATATATATATATATATATATCGACGATATTGTAATCAACGAGTTCTATTATGAGCCACCACCTGAAACCCCCGACTACGATATACATGTGCAGACCCAACGACATATATGTTCGGGTGTATAAACAAGTGAAGTCTGCTAAGTGCTTTAAAGCATGGGTTCTAAGCGTATTTCATATGTATCGTTATATTTGGGCTATAAGCCTTGCCGCATTAAAACTTGAGAATTGCTACACACACACACACACACACACATATATATATATAATATAATTGTGATAAAGTGTGCGGACTCGCTACAACACTGCAGTATGACTTAATTCTATGTCGCATCCAACATATTGCAAGTGCTTAAGGCCTTGCCACTTTGAAAGCGCCGATTGCAATATATTCTATGGACCTGATGGTCCGATTGTAACATGGCTTAATATTATATCGCATTTGCCCATCGAAACTCGCATATCGCAATACACAAAGGCTGTCACCCCTGAAAGCACCGATTGCGATATATGTTGCAGACCCGATGCATCATTACAGTTTGATTTAATATCATATCGCATCCACAGGAGAATCGGCCATCGCCATCGGCGATGTCATGGGCTTGTCTTATAAAGGACCTCCAGAAGCCGTGACTACTGATTGTGATAACGTTATGGAGGAGCACACCTGATGCAGTTATAAATGCGGGTGTAATGATTTTTAAAGTCCGCCTTTTTAGCGTTTCGGTCGGTTTTGTCATATAATCCTGTGTATTTCAATATTTGTATTGCGTGGGATTTCAAGGCCAAAATGCATAAAAATGCTCTCGATAATTCAGGAGGCCTGAACAATGGTGATTGCGAATTGTGATGGTGACATGGCATGTGGGGCCTTCTTGATTGGTACAGTCCCTCCGTTAACAGTAAAGCCCTGTGTATGAATCTTATTAAAGAAAAAAGGGACCACTCTCTGACATGGTTATATAAACATCATTTCCTTTGTAATATGGCCTGCTCTTCTATATTAACGTGTCCGTGAAGCAGCGGCTAATCCCAATAGGTAGAGGAAACTACAGAGACCAAGGAGGGAAGCTGAAGAATCAAGCGAAGCAGAGGAAACTACAGCGACCGAGGAGGAAGCCAAAGAGCCAGCGGAAAGAGGAAACCGACAGTCAGAGGCATTAGGAAGATACAAAAACAGAGAACAAGCAAAGTGGAAGAGTTGTTGAAAAAGATGGAGGAAACAAAGGCAGTTGTAGGGTCCAGCAAAACTGAAAAGGGCCGAAGGAGCAATAGGATAGGAGGCATTCGAAGGGGAGAAGTAGTCAACAGAGAAGCAGTCATGCTGAAGCATTTACTGTTACAGTAAGAACAAAAGTTTGTTCTTATGCAAAGCTTAGTGCAGCTAATAGTAGACTCACTAAAGATGTTTGGAGACATTATCAAAGGTCATGAAGGCTATTGGAGACTTTGTGTGGACAGTATGAAGAGTTGTAAAGACTCCTTCATAAGAAGACTGGTTGTCATTGATGCTGTAGCATAGAGACTACAGTGAAGCTGTAAATAGATAGAACTCAGTAAAGAAGAGTTCTGAGAGCAGAACATTACTATCAAACATGTCTTGACAAGATTGGGTTGGAACCCTTGGGGTTGATGCCTCAAAAGTAAGAAGGATTGGAGTCCTTAGGGTTGATGCCTTAGAAGTAAGAAGGATTGGAGTCCTTGGGATCGGTGCCTTAGAGGTAGGAAGGACTGATGTCCTTGGAACTGTTGTCTCAGGAACTGGAAGGATTGAAGTCCTTGGGAGTTGGTGCTCCTAAGTCCAAGATTTTTGCCTTGGCAAACAAAGTTGGAGCTCTGGAGGTTAGGGCCTCACAAAAGTCCAAGTTGGTGCTTGGAAATTGATTGCAACCATTTATATATTGTATCTATTTTATTGCAAAGATTATATTAATAAAAGCATTGATACTTGTTGTTCATCTTGTGTTTTGAATATAAAGGTTTTAACTAGTAAAACAATAGTTGAAAAAGAAATATTGATTCACCCCCCCCCCCCCCCCCAGTATTTCCAACAATTGGTATCAGATCCATTACCTTCATTCAAAGCCTAACAGCTTGAAGTTTGATCTTCATAACACAAATGGATAATTCAAGGAATAAAGTCTCCAATCCTCCTAAAGATGTGTCTCCCTCTACCACTAAAATAGAAGACAATCAATTTGAGGAGGCTCCATGGTTCAATGGGAACTTTAATATATGGGAAGCAAGAATGAGGAATTTCTTACAGACTCAAGGCATTGAAATCTGGAAATAAGTGATTGTTGATAGCAGGATGGATGGAGAATCCAACGAGTACAATGCAAAAGCAATGAAGGCAATCTTGAAAGGGTTACCTGGTTCTATAAACAACAATCTAGGAAAATATTCATCAGCAAAGGGTATATGGGACAAATTTCATGACCTTCACACAAAAGGAGAATTGACCATGACCGTTAGTCAAGAAGATGATGGAAATCAAGAAGGAAATCTAGAACCCATCATAGAAGCTGAAAATGAGAATGATGACATCAAGGCTAAAGCAGACCCAGAATATGAAGATAATGAAAAAGTTTTTGTAGAAGATCTCCTCGCTCAACTTATGGCTACCATGGAAGAGATTAACAATTTGAAAAAGGAAAATGAGGAACTTAAGAAGATAGAACAAGCTAGTGATCAAGATCAAACAAGGGAGAAAGTTGACCTTGTCAAGCTTCAAGTGCAAGAAAGGGATGAAGAGCTTGCCAAGCTTAAGAAGGAATTTCATCAAAGCAAAAGAAAGCATCATAAAGAAGTTATATCCATGACAAATCAATTGTATAAAGAAAAGAAACAGGAAGATACCTTGTCAAGTAAACTTGAACAAAGGCACAAGAGCTTGAACAAACTTGAAGAGGAGATTGGTCAGCACAAGGTAGAGGTATCCTCTCTCAAATCTCAACTTCAAGAAGAAAGGAAACAAGCACAAGAAGCTGAGAAGACAATGGAAGCAGTGGAAGTCATAGAAGGACAGGTTGATGAAGCAGGAAAGGAAAGAAACACCATGATATTTCAACTAAAAGCAAAGGATGAAGAAATCTTCAAAATGAAGTCAGATATCATCTCCCTTAAAATAGAAGCAGATGAAGCTACTCGTATCAAGGAAGAAATTGAGAAACAACTTGCTAAGAAGAATAATGAGTGTGAAAGATTAGAAGAAGAGATTGTCTTCCTCAGGAAAAAGGTTGAAGGGATGAACAAAATCTTGAAGAGCTCTCAGGCCTTGGATGACATGCTCAGCTATCACAGATGTCCATTTGATAAATCAGGTCTCGGGTATGTAGGTGAATCCTCAAACAAGAATGATAATGCTTCAAACAAAATGGATGTGAAGAAGCCAGAAAGAAATGGTGATGCTCCTAGTTCCAGCAAAGGCAAGGAGAAACATCAAGGCTACAATGGAAGAAATCTTGCTCTAAGAAGAAATGTAGATGATGTTGAAGATGTGAGACAATGGTTATCATCAAAGGATCCCAAGGTAGAAAGGCTTCAGAAGTACATCAAGGAAATCTCCATCTCCCAGGTACCAAAGTTCATTTTTTGGTTATTGTTATTCTTGTACAAACTTTGGTCACATGGAAAAAGATTGTAAACCATCTCATAAAGATAGATATTATGGTCCCCAACAATCTCCAAGAAACAATTTTGCAGGAAGAAATCATGAATTCTTATTCATGAACAATGTAGAATGCTTCAAGTGTCATAACATTGGTCATATGGCACATGATTGTAACTTAACTTGGGCTCTTACACAAGCTAGAACCATGCAAAAGAAGAAAGTTGCACAAGTATGGAGAAGGAAGCAAATACAATCCGAAAGTCCCTTGAACTCTCCAGCCAACAACACATGTCATTGGCTTGAATTTTGACAATCTAAGCATTTGATGGGAAGACTCTGCCAAAAGAGATGATGCATACAGTTAGGGGGAGCCTGTGATTCTTGATCTTTATTGCAGAATCTACTAGTGAAAGGGTCCTTATGAAATCCTTGTTGAGCTATATTAACAATCATTCTTTGATAAAGATCATTTCTCAGGAGTACTACATTGAAGAACATGATCTTATAACCATTATTTGGATTGTTGTTAAAGATGATTTCCACTTAATCTCTAAGTAGTATTTGGAGCAACAGAGGAGGTCATCTAATGCTAGAAAATTAGGGCAAATAACTATGGAGGTGATATTACAGATGCTAAAATGTCTTGACTCTGGGATTTAATGTGAGAACAGATAAATCATGGACACTAATAGAGGAAATCTTCAAACAAATAGATACATCTAGAATGGAGTTTGAAGTAAGAGAAGCTGGCAGCATATAACAAAACTGAAGAATTGCAAGAAGATTCAAATCAGCAAAATGAATTTAAAAGATAGTCACAGATAGGATATCTAAATCTACTAGTGGAAATAACTTGCAAAGATATGTACAAAAACACAAGGAAAAGATGGCTCATAGAAAGGAGAATGTTGTGCAGTCAAAAATAACTTATGCTGACACTGGTCACTTAGAAAATATAACAACAGTGAGGCACAACTTCTCACCATTTCATCCAAATGAAATGATGTTGAACACTGGATAGCAGTGACTTAAGGAGAAACACAAAAACACAAAGGAACTCGGATCTGAAGAAAGATAACAAGAAAGAAAATTTCAGTGGCATTATCTCTTGATTCAGACTATGAAGGCCTCTCAATTCTGATTGTGGAGACAACAATATGGATTGAAGCATAAAAATTTTGACTTGGACACTTGGTGTATGGCTATTTACAATCTGATTGAAAGCATTGAAGTAGAGCATCTTTAAGCATTGTTGAAGCCATGATAAAGTAGTTCTGAGACATGAAGAGGGAATAATGTGCTAATTGATGATAAAGCATCAATCCTTCTATCTTGAGCAAAAAGAAGAGCACTATGATAGGGGAAGTCACAGACCCATGAAGATCTATCATTAATGAAGAACAGAATAATTTTGATAGGGGGAGTCCCAAAGCACTACTTTGCCATTGAGCTATCGGAGGCATATCGGGAGTATCGGGAGAAATGTATGCCAAAGAAGAACTATCAGGTGTAATATATGCCAAAGAGCCAAAGAAGAGTGGAATACATATATACGCGGAAGAGTTAAAGGAGCGGAGCTTACATGTATATGAAATATACACTATCGGAGGTGGAAAAGATATATATATATATCAGAGTATAGAGGCGGCAAATATATATATATATATATCGGCGATATTGTAATCGGTGGGTTCTATTATGAGCCACTACCAAAAACCCCCGACTTCGATATACATGTGCAGACCCAACGACATATATGCTTGGGAGTATAAACAGGTGAAGTCCGCTAAGTGCTTTAAAGCATGGGTTCTAAGTGTATTTCATATGTATTGTTATATTTGGGCTCTAAGCCTTGCCGCATTAAAACTTGAGAATTGCAACATATATATATAAATATATATATATATATATATATATTATATAATTGTGATAAAGTGTGCGAACCTGCCGCAACACTGCAATATGACTTAATGCCATGTCGCATTCGACATATTGTAAGTGCTTAAGGCCTTGCCACTTTGAAAGTGCCGATTGTGATATATTCTGCGGACCCGATGGTCCGATTGTAACATTGCTTAATATTATATCGCATCTACCCATCGGAACTCGCATGTCGCAATACACAAAGGGTTGTCACCCCTGAAAGCGCCGATTGCGATATATGTCGCAGACCCAATGCAACATTGAAGTTTGATTTAATATCATATCACATCTGCAGGAGAATCGACTGTCGCCATCGATGATGTCATGGGCTTGACTTATAAAGGACCTTTGGAAGCCACAACTTACGATTGCGATAACATTATGGAGGAGCACACCCGATGTAGGTATAGATGTGGGTGTAATGATTTTTGAAGTCCATATTTTTAGCGTTTCAGTTGGATTTGTCATATAATCCTGTGTATTTCAATATTTGTATTGCATGGGGTTTGAAGGCCAAAATGCATAAAAATTTCTCCTGATAGTTCAAAAGGCCTGAACGATGGTGATTGTGAATTGCGATGATGACATGGCATGTGGGGCCTTCCTGATTGGTACAGTCTCTTCGTTAACAGTAAAGCCCTGTGTATGAATGTTATTAAAGAAAAGAGGGAGTACTCTCTGATATGGTTTTATAAACATCATTTCCTCTGTAACACGACATGCTCTTCTGTATTAACGTGTCCGTGAAGCAGTGGCTAATCCGAATAGGCAGAGGAAACTACAGCGACCAAGGAGGGAAGCCGAAGGACCAAGTGAGGCAGAGGAAACTACAGTGACCAAGGAGGAAGCCAAAGAGCTAGCAGAAAGAGAAAATTGATGGTTAGAGGCATCAAGAAGATACAAAAACAGAGAACAAGCAAAGTGGAAGAGTTGTTGAAAAAGATGGAGGAAATAGAGGCAGCTGTAGGGTCCAATAGAACTGAAAAGGGCCAAAGGACCAACAGGACAGGAGGCATTCGAAGGGGAGAAGTAGTCAACAGAGAAGCAGTCATGCTGAAGCATTTATTGTGACAGTAAGAACAGATGCTTGAACAGAAAGTTGGTTCTTATGTAGAGCTTAGTGCAGCTAATAGTAGACTCACTAAAGCTGTGTGGAGACATTATCAGAGGTCATGAAGGCTATTGGAGACTCTGTGTGGACAGTATGAAGAGTTGTAAAGACTCCTTCATAAGAAGATTGGTTGTCATTGATGTTGTAGCATGGAGACTACAGTGAAGCTGTAAACAAACAGAACTTAGTAAAGAAGAGTTCTAAGAGCAGAACATTACTATCAAACATGTCTTGACAAGATTGGGTTAGAACCCTTGGGGTTGATGCCTCAGAAGTAAGAAGGATTGGAGTCCTTAGGGTTGATGCCTCAGAAGTAAGAAGGATTGGAGTCCTTGGGATCGGTGCCTCAGAAGTAGGAAGGATTAATGTCCTTGGGACTGGTGTCTCAAGAACTGGAAGGATTGAAGTCCTTGGGAGTTGGTGCTCCTAAGTCCAAGATTGTTGCCTTCGCAAAACAGAGTTGGAGCTCTGGTGGTTGGAGCCTCACAAAAGTCCAAGTTGGTGCTTGGCAACTGATTGCAACCATTTATATATTGTATCTATTTTATTGCAAATATTATATTAATAAAGCCATTGATACTTGTTGTTCATCTTATGTTCTGAATATAAATGTTTTAACTAGTAAAACAATAGTTGAAAAAGAAATACTGATTCACCCCCCCCCCCCCTCAGTATTTCGAACAATTGGTATAAGATCCAGTACCTTCATTCAAAGCCTAGCAGCTTGAAGGTTGATCTTTAGAACACAAATGGCTAAGTAAAGGAAGAAAGTCTCCAATCCTCCTAAAGATGTGTCTCCCTCTACCACTAAAATAGAAGACAATCAATTTGAGGAGGCTCCATGGTTCAATGGGAACTTTAATATATGGGAAGCAAGAATGAGGAATTTCTTACAGACTCAAGGCATTGAAATCTGGAAATCAGTGATTGTTGATAGTAGGATGGATGGAGAATCCAAGGAGTACAATGCAAAAGCAATGAAGGCAATCTTGAATGGGCTACCTGATTCTATAAAGAACAATCTAGGAAAATATTCATCAGCAAAGGGTATATGGGACAAACTTCATGACCTTCACTCAAAAGGAGCATTGACCATGACCATCAGTCAAGAAGATGATGGAAATCAAGAAGGAAATCCAGAACCCATCATAGAAGCTGAAAATGAGAATGATGATATCAAGGCTAAAGCAGACCTAGAAGATGAAGAGAATGAAAAAGTTTTTATAGAAGATCTCCTCACTCAACTTATGGCTACCATGGAAGAGATTAACAATTTGAAAAAGGAAAATGAGGAACTTAAGAAGATAGCACTAGCTGGTGACCAAGATCAAACAAGGGAGAAAGTTGACCTTGTCAAGCTTCAAGTACAAGAAAGGGATGAAGAGCTTGCCAAGCTTAAGAAGGAATTTCATCAAAGCAAAAGAAAGCATCATGAAGAAGTCATATCCATGACAAATCAATTGGATAAAGCAAAGAAATAGGAAGATACCTTTTCAAGTCAACTTGAACAAAGGCACAAGAGCTTGAACAAACTTGAAGAAGAGATTGGTCAGTACAAGGTAGAGGTCTCCTCTCTCAAATCTCAACTACAAGAAGCAAGGAAACAAGCACAAGGAGCTGAGAAGACAATGGAAGCATTGGAAGTCATAGAAGGACAGGTTGATGAAGCAGGAAAGGAAAGAAACACCATGATATGTCAACTAAAAGCAAAGGATGAAGAAATCTTCAAAATGAAGTCAGATATCATCTCCCTTAAAATAGAAGCAGATGAAGCTACTCGTATCAAGGAAGAAATTGAGAAACAACTTGCTAAGAAGAATAATGAGTGTGAAAGTTTGGAAGAAGATATTGTCTTCCTCAGGAAAAAGGTTGAAAGGATGAACAAAATCTTGAAGAGCTCTCAAGCCTTGGATGACATGCTCAGATATCATAGATGTCCATTTGATAAATCGAGTCTTGGGTATGCAGGTGAATCCTAAAACATGAATGATAATGCTTCAGATAGAAGGGATGTGAAGAAGCTATAAAGAGATTGTGATGCTCCCAGTTCTGGCAAAGGCAAGGAGAAACATCAAGGCTACAATGGAAGAAATCCTGCTCCAAGAAGAAATGTAGATGATGTCGAAGATGTGAGAGACAATGGTTATCATTAAAGGATCCCAAGGCAGAAAGGCTTCAGAGGTACATCAAGGAAATCTCCATCTCCCAGGTACCAAAGTTCATTTTTTGGTTATTGATCTTCTTGTACAAACTTTGGTCACATGGAAAAAGATTGTAAACCATCTCATAAAGATAGATTTTATGGTCCCCAACAATCTCCAAGAAACAATTTTGCAGGAAGAAATCATGAATTCTTATTCATGAACAATGTAGAATGCTTCAAGTGTCATAACATTGGTCATATGGCACATGATTGTAACTTAAATTGGGCTCTTACACAAGCTAGAACCATGCAAAAGAAGAAAGTTGCACAAGTATGGGGAAGGAAGGAAATACAATCTGAAAGTCCCTTGAACTCTCCAGCCAACAACACATGTCATTGGCCTGAATTTTGACAATCTAAGCATTTGATGGGAAGACTCTGCCAAAAGAGATGATGCATATACTTAGGGGGAGCCTGTGATTCTTGATCTTTATTGCAGAATCTATTAGTGAAAGGGTCCTCATGAAATCCTTGTTGAGCTATATTAAGAATCATTCTTTGATAAAGATCATTTCTCAGGAGTACTCCATTGAAGAACATGATCTTATAACCATTTTTTGGACTATTGTTAAAGATGATTTCCACTTAATCTCTAAGTAGTATTTGGAGCAACAGAGAAGGTCATCTAATGCTAGAAAATTAGGGCAAATAACTATGGTGCTAATATTGCAGATGCTAAAATTTCTTGACTTAGGGATTTAATGTGAGAATAGATAAATCATGGACCCTAATAGATGCAATCTTCAAACAAATAGATACATATAGAATGGAGTTTGAAGTAAGAGAAGATGGCAGCATATAACAAAACTGAAGCATTGCAAGAAGATGAAAATCAGCAAAATGAATTTAAAAGACAATCACAGATAGGATATCTAAATCTGCTAGCGGAAATAACTTGCAGAGATATGTACAAAAACACAAGGAAAAGATGGCTCATAGAAAGGAGAATGTTGTGCAGTCAAAAATAACTTACACTGACACTAGTCACTTAGAAAATATAGCAACAGTGAGGCACAACCTCTCACCATTTCATCCAAATGAAATGATGTTGAAAACTGGATGGCAGTGACTTAAGGAGAAGCACAGAAACATAAAGGAACTCGGATCTGAAGAAAGATAACAAGAAAGAAAATTTCAATGGCATTTTCTCTTGATTCAGACTATGAAGGCCTCTCAATTCTGACTGTGGAGACAACAATATGGATTGAATCGTAAAAATTTTGACTTGGACACTTGGTGTATGGCTATTTACAATCTAATTGAAAGCATTGAAGTAGAGCATCTTTAAGCATTGTTGAAGCCATGATAAAGTAGTTCTGAGACATGAAGAGGGAATAATGTGCTAATTGATGACAAAGCATCAATCCTTTTATCTTGAGTAAAAAGAAGAGAACTATGACAGAGGGAGTCACAGACACATGAAGATATATCATTCATGAAGAACATAAGCAGTTTGATAGGGGGAGTCCCAGAGCACTCCTTTGCCATTGATGTCAAAGGGGGAGAGAAGAAGAATATTGCCATCAATAACAAAGGGGGAGATTGTCGACCTAGGTTGTGATTGATGTCAATATGGCAATAGTCTAGATACTAGATGATCCATGAAGGGGAAGCAGAGCAGATCCATGAAGAGACAGAAGCAAGGCCATTAGGATAGACAAGCCATGAGCAAGAGTCAGTTAACGGAGGAGTTAACAAAGGAGGCATATCAAAGCTATCGCTTATGCTTAGGAGTATTGCAGAATACCAAAGCAAGAGAGGCATATTGGAAAAGGCAAAAACCATCAAAAGAGGAGTTAACATATCAAAGGAGCAAAACAGAGCTATCGGAGCTACAAGAAGAGCCATATATATATGTCATATATATATGCCAAAGAAGAACATATCGGAGGAGAAAGCAGAGCTATCGGAGGAGCAAAACAGAGCTATCGGAGGCATATCGGGAGTATTGAGAGCAATGTATGCCATATCAGAGGAGCAAAACAGAGCTATCAGAGCTACAGGAGGAGCCATATATAGAACATATCAGAGGAGCAAGCAAAGCTATCGGAGGAGAAAAATAAAGCTATCAGAGGCATATTGGGAGTATTAGGAGCAATGTATGCCAAAGAAGAACTATCAGGGGTAATATATGCCAAAGAGCCAAAGAAGAGCGGAATACATATATATGCGGAAGAGTTAAAGGAGCGAAGTTTACATGTATATGCAATATACACTATCGGAGGCGAAAAAGATATATATATTGGAGTATAGAGGCAGGAAATATATATATATATATATATATATATATATATATATATATATATATATATATATATATATATATATATATATATATATATATATATATATATATATATATATATATATATATATATATATATATATATATATATATATATATATATATCGGCAATATTGTAATAGGTGGGTTCTATTATGAGCCACTACCCAAAACCCCCGACTGCGATATACATGTGCGGACCCAACGACATATATGTTCAGGTGTATAAATAGGTGAAGTCCGCTAAGTGCTTTAAAGCATGGTGACTAAGTGTATTTCACATGTATCGTTATATTTGGGCTCTAAGCCTTGCCGCATTAAAACTTGAGAATTGCAACATATATATATATATATATATATATATATATATATAGATATATATATATATATATATATATATATATATATATATATTTATATGTATAGATATAGATATAGATATAGATATATAGATATATATATAATTTCGATAAAGTGTGTGGACCCGCTGCAACACTACAATATGACTTAATGCTATGTCGCATCTGACATATTGCAAGTGCTTAAGGCCTTGCCACTTTGAAAGCGCCGATTACGATATATTTTGTGGACCCAATGGTCCGATTGTAACATGGCTTAATATTATATCGCATCCGCCCATCAAAACTCGCATATCGCAATACACAAAGGGCTATCACCCCTGAAAGCACCGATTGCGATATATGTTGTAGACCTGATGCAACATTGCAGTTTGATTTAATATCATATCACATCTACAAGAGAATCAGTCATCGCCATTGGTGATGTCGTGGGCTCGACTTATAAAGGACCTCTGGAAGCTGCAACTGCCAATTGCAATAACGTTATGGAGGATCGGACCCGATGTAGTTATAGATGTGGGTGTAATGATTTTTGAAGTCTGCCTTTTTAGTGTTTCAGTCGGTTTTGTCATATAATCCTGTGTATTTCATTATTTGTATTACACGGGGTTTGAAGGCCAAAATGCATAAAAAATGCTCCCGATAGTTCAGGAGGCCTGAACGATGGTGATTGCGAATTGCGATGGTGACATGGCATGTGCGGCCTTCCTAATTGGTAGAGTCTCTCCATTAACAGTAAAGCCCTGTGTATGAATTTTATTAAAGAAAAGAGGGACCACTCTTTGATATGGTTTTATAAACATCATTTCCTTTGTAATACTTCCTGCTCTTTTGTATTAACGTGTCTGTGAAGAAGTGGCTAATCCGAATAGGTAGAGGAAACTACAGCGACCAAGGAGGGAAGTTGAAGGATCAAGTGAGGCAAAGGAAACTACAGTGACCGAGGAGGAATCCAAAGAGCCAGCGGAAAGAGGAAACCAATGGTCAGAGGCATCAGGAAGATAGAAAAACAGAGAACAAGTAAAGTGGAAGCGTTGTTGAAAAATATGGAGGAAACAAAGGCAGCTGTAGGGTCTAGCAGAACTGAAAAGGGCCAAAGGACCAACAGGACAGGAGGAATTTGAAGGGCAGAAGTAGTCAGCAGACAAGCAGTCATGCTAAAGCATTTACTGTTATAGTAAGAACATATGCTTGAACAGAAAGTTGGTTCTTATGCAGAGCTTAGTGCAGCTAATAGTAGACTCACTAAAGCTGTGTGGAGACATTATCTGAGGTCATGAAGGCTATTGGAGACTCTGTGTGGACACTATGAAGAGTTATAAATACTACTTCATAAGAAGATTGGTTGTCATTGATGCTGTAGCATGGAGACTACAGTGAAGCTGTAAATAGACAGAACTCAGTAAAGAAGAGTTTTGAGAGTAGAACATTACTATCAAACATGTCTTGACAAGATTGGGTCAGAAACCTTGGGGTTGATGCCTCAGAGGTAAGAAGGATTGGAGTCCTTAGGGTTGATGCCTCAGAAGTAAGAAGGATTGGAGTCCTTGGGATTGGTGCCTCAGAAGTAGGAAGTATTGATGTCCTTGGGACTGGTGTCTCAGGAACTGGAAGGATTGAAGTCCTTGGGAGTTGGTGCTCCTAAGTCCAAGATTGTTGCCTTGGCAAAACAGAGTTGGAGCTCTGGAGGTTGAAGCCTCACAAAAGTCCAAGTTGGTGCTTGGAAACTGCTTGCAACCATTTATATATTGTATCTATTTTATTGCAAAGATTATATTAATAAAATAATTGATACTTGTTGTTCATCTTATGTTCTGAATATAAATGTTTTAACTGGTAAAACAATAGTTGAAAAAGAAATACTGATTCACCCCTCCTCTTAGTATTTCCAACAATTGGTATCAGAGCCAGTACCTTCATTCAAAGCCTAACAGCTTGAAGGTTGATCTTTATAACACAAATGGCTAAGTCAAGGAAGAAAGTCTCCAATCCTCCTAAAGATGTGTCTCCCTCTACCTCTAAAATAGGAGACAATCAATTTGAGGAGGCTCCATGGTTCAATGGTAACTTTAATATATGAGAAGCAAGAATGAAGAATTTCTTACAGACTCAAGGTATTTAAATCTAGAAATCAGTGACTGTTGATAGCAGGATGGATGGAGAATCCAAGGAGTACAATGCAAAAGCAATGAAGGCAATCTTGAATGGGCTACCTGATTCTATAAAGAACAATCTAGGAAAATATTCATCAGCAAAATGTATATGGGACAAACTTGATGACCTTCACTCAAAAGGAGCATTGACCATGACCATAAATCAAGAAGATGATGGAAATCAAGAAGGAAATCCAGAACCCATCATAGAAGCTGAAAATGAGAATGATGACATCAAGGCTAAAGCAAACCTAGAAGATGAAGAGAATGAAAAAGATTTTGTAGAAGATCTCCTTGCTCAACTTATGGCTGCCATGGAAGAGATTAACAATTTGAAAAAGGAAAATGAGGAACTTAAGAAGATAGCACTAGCTGGTGACCAAGATCAAACAAGGGAGAAAGTTGACCTTGTCAAGCTTCAAGTACAAGAAAGGGATGAAGAGCTTGCCAAGCTTAAGAAGGAATTTCATCAAAGCAAAAGAAAGCATCATGAAGAAGTCATATCCATGACAAATCAATTGGATAAAGAAAAGAAACAGGAAGATACCTTGTCAAGTCAACTTGAACAAAGGCACAAGAGCTTGAACAAACTTGAAGAAGAGATTGGTCAGTACAAGGTAAAGGTCTCCTCTCTCAAATCTCAACTCCAAGAAGCAAGGAAACAAGCACAAGGAGCTGACAAGACAATGGAAGCATTGGAAGTCATAGAAGGATAGGTTGATGAAGCAGGAAAGGAAAGAAACACCATGATATGTCAACTAAAAGCAAAGGATGAAGAAATCTTCAAAATGAAGTCAGATATCATCTCCCTTAAAATAGAAGCAGATGAAGCTACTCGTATCAAGGAAGAAATTGAGAAACAACTTGCTAAGAAGAATAATGAGTGTGAAATATTGGAAGAAGAGATTGTCTTCCTCAGGAAAAAGGTTGAAGGGATGAACAAAATCTTGAAGAGCTCTCAGGCCTTGGATGACATGCTCAGCTATCACAGATGTCCATTTGATAAATCAGGTCTTGGGTATGCAGGTGAATCCTCAAACAAGAATGATAATGCTTCAAACAAAAGGGATGTGAAGAAGCCAGAAAGAAATGGTGATGCTCCCAGTTCCAGCAAAGGCAAGGAGAAACATCAAGGCTACAATGGAAGAAATCCTGCTCCAAGAAGAAATGTAGATGATGTCAAAGATGCAAGAGGCAATGGTTATCATCAAAGGATCCCAAGGCAGAAAGGCTTCAAAAGTACATCAAGGAAATCTCCATCTCCCAAGTACCAAAGTTTATTTTTTGGTTATTGTTATTCTTGTACAAACTTTGGTCACATGGCAAAAGATTGTAAACCATCTCATAAAGATAGATTTTATGGTCCCCAACAATCTCCAAGAAACAATTTTGTAGGAAGAAATCATGAATTCTTATTCATGAACAATGTAGAATGTTTTAAGTGTCATAACATTGGTCATATGGCACGTGATTGTAACTTAACTTGGCCTCTTACACAAGGATGCAAAAAAAAAAAGCGGCACAAGTATGGAGAAGGAAGAAAATACAATCCAAAAGTCCCTTGAACTCTCCAACCAACAACACATGTCATTGGCTTGAATTTTGACAATCTAAGCATTTGATGGGAAGAATCTACCAAAAGAGATGATGCATATAGTTAGGGGGGGCCTCTGATTCTTGATCTTTATTGCAGAAGCTATTAGTGAAAGGTTCCTCATGAAATCCTTGTTACTCAGGAGTACTCCATTGAAGAACATGATCCTATAACCATTCTTTCGACTGTTGTTAAAGATGATTTCCACTTAATCTCTAAGTAGTGTTTGGAGCAACGGATAAGGTCATCTAATGCTAGAAAATTAGGGCAAATAACTATGGTGTTGATATTACAGATGCTAAAATTTATTGACTCAGGGATTTAATGTGAGAACAGATAAATTATGGATACTAATAGAGGCAATCTTCAAACAAACAGATACATCTAGAATGGAGTTTGAAGTAAGAGCAGTTAGCAGGATATAAGAAAATTGAAGCTTTGCAAGAAGATGCAAATCAGCAAAGTGAATTTAAAAGATAGACATAGATAGGATATCTGAATCTGCTAGCCAAAATAACTTGCAGAGATATGTACAAAAACACAAGGAAAAGATGGCTCATAGAAAGGAGAATGTTGTGCAGTCAAAAATAACTTATGCTGACACTGGTCACTTAGAAAATATAGCAACAGTGAGGCACAACCTCTCACCATTTCATCCAAATGAAATGATGTTGAACACTGGATGGTAGTGACTTAAGGAGAAGCACAGAAACACAAAGGAACTCGGATCTAAAGAAAGATAACAAGAAAGAAAATTTCAGTGGCATTTTCTCTTGATTCAGACTATGAAGGCCTCTCAATTTTGACTGTGGAGACAACAATATGGATTGAAGCATAAAAATATGGACTTGGACACTTGGTATATGTCTATTTGCAATCTGATTGAAAGCATTGAAGTAGAGCATCTTTAAGCATTGTTGAAGTCATGATAAAGTAGTTCTGAGACATGAAGAGGGAATAATGTGCTAATTGATGATAAAGCATCAATCTTTCTATCTTGAGTAAAAAGAAGAGCACTATGACAGGGGGAGTCACAAACCCATGAAGATTTATCATTCATGAAGAACAGAAGCAATTTGATAGGGGGAGTCCCAGAGCACTCCTTTCCATTGATGTCAAAGGAGGAGAGAAGAAGAATATTTCCATCAATATCAAAGGGGGAGATTGTTGACCTAGGTTGTGATTGATGTCAATATGGCAATATTCTAGATACTAGATGATCCATGAAGGGGAAGCAGAGCAGATCCATGAAGAGACAGGAGCAAGGCCATCAAGATAGCCAAGCCATGAGAAAGTGTATGTTAACGGAGGAGTTAACAAAGGAGGCATATCAAAGCTATCACGTATTCTTAAGAGTATTGCATAATATCATAGCAAGAGAGGCATATCAGAAAAGGCAGAAGCCATCAAAAGAGGAGTTAACATATCAGAGGAGAAAAAACAGAGCTATCAGAGCTACAGGAGGAGCCATATATAGAACATATCGGAGGAGCAAGCAGAGCTATCCGAGGAGCAAAACAGAGCTATTGGTGGCATATCGGGAGTATCGAGAGTAATGTATGCCAAAGAAGAACTATCGGGGGTAACATATGCCAAAGAGCCAAAGAAGAGAGGAATACATATATATGTGAAAGACTTAAAGGATTTGTGTACATCTTCTTCCAGATTCATCTTGCATTAGGTTTGTAGTTAAAGGAGTGGAGTTTACATGTATATGCAATATACACTATAGGAGGTGGAGCTTACATTTATATGCAATATACATTATCGGAGGTGGAGTTTACATGTATATCGATATACACTATCGAAGGTGGAAAAGATATATATATCGGAGTATAGAGGCGGAAAATATATATTATATATATATATATATATATATATATATATATATATATATATATATATATATATATATATATATATATATATATATATATATATATATATATATATATATATATATATATATATATATATCAGCGATATTGTAACCGGTGGGTTCTATTATGAGCCATTACCCGAAACCCCCAACTGTGATATACATGTGCGGACCCGACGACATATATGTTTAGGTGTATAAACAGGTGAAGTCTGCTAAGTGCTTTAAAGCATGGGTTCTAAGTGTATTTCATATGTATCGTTATATTTGGTCTCTAAGCCTTGTCGCATTAAAACTTGAGAATTGCAACATATATACATATACATACATATATATATATATATATATATATATATATATATATATATATATATATATATATATATATATATATATATATATATATATATATATATATATACATACATATATACATATACATATACATATACATATACATGCGATAAAGTGTGCGGACCTAGTGCAACACTGCAATATGACTTAATGCTATGTCGCATCCTACATATCGCAAGTGCTTAAGGCCTTGCCGCTTTGAAAGTAGCGATTGCGATATATGTTGCAGACCCGATGGTTCGATTGTAATATGGCTTAATATTATATCGCATCCACCGATCAAAACTCACATATTGTAATACACAAAGGGTTGTCACCCCCTGAAAGCGCCGATTGTGATATATGTTGCGGACCCAATGCAACATTCCGGTTTGATTTAATATCATATCACATCCGCAAGAGAATCGACCATCGACCATCGGGGATGTCATGGGCTTGACCTATAAAGGACCTCCGGAAGCTGTGACTGCCAATTACAATAACTTTATGGAGGAGCGGACCCGATGCAGTTATAGATGCGGGTGTAATGATTTTTGAAGTCTGCCTTTTTAGCATTTCGGTCAGTTTTGTCATATAATCATGTGTATTTCAATATTTGCATTGCACAGGGTTTGAAGGGAAAAATGCATAAAAAACGCTTCCGATAGTTCAGGAGGCCTGAACGATGGTGATTGTAAATTTCGATGGTTTCATGGCATGTGGGGCCTTCCTGATTGGTCCAGTCTCTCCATTAACAGTAAATCCCTGTGTATGAATGTTATTAAAGAAAAAAGGGACCACTCTTTGATATGGTTTTATAAACATCATTTCCTTTGTAATACGGCTTTCTCTTCTATATTAACATGTCCGTGAAGAAGTGGCTAATCCAAATAGGTAGAGGAAACTAAAATGACCAAGGAGGGAAGCTGAAGGATCAAGCGAGGCAAAGGAAACTATAGCGACTGAGGAGGAAGCCAAAGAGCCAGTGGAAAGAGGAAACCGACAGTTAGAGGCATTAGAAAGATACAAAAACAGAGAACAAGCAAAGTGGAAGCATTGTTGAAAAAGCTGGAGGAAATAGAGGCAGCTGTAGGGTCCAGCGAAATTGAAAAGGGCCGAAGGACCAATAGGACAGGAGGCATTCGAAGGGGAGAAGTAGTCAATAGAGAAGCAGTCATGCTGAAGCATTTACTATTACAATAACAATAGATGCTTGAACAGAAAGTTGATTCTTATGCAGAGCTTAGTGCAACTAATAGTAGACTCATTATAGTTGTGTGGAGACATTATCAGAGGTCATGAAGGCTATTAGAGACTCTGTGTGGACAGTATGAAGCGTTGTAAAGACTCCTTCATAAGAAGACTGGTTTTCATTGATGTTGTAGCATGGAGACTACAGTGAAGCTGTAAACAGACAGACTCAGTAAAGAAGATTTCTGAGAGCAGAACATTACTATCAAACATGTCTTGACAAGATTGGATCGGAACCCTTGGGGTTGATGCCTCAGAAGTAAGAAGGATTGGAGTCCTTGGGGTTGATGCCTCAGAAGTAAGAAGGATTCGATTCATTGGGATTGGTGCCTCAGAAATAGGAAGGATTGGTGTCCTTGGGACTAGTGTCTCAAGAACTGGAAGGATTGAAGTCCTTAGGAGTTAGTGCTCCTAAGTCCAAGATTGTTGCCTTAGCGAAACAGAGTTGGAGCTCTAGAGGTTGGAGCCTCACAAAAGTCCAAGTTGGTGCTTGGCAACTGATTGCAACCATTTATATATTGTATCTATTTTATTGCAAAGATTATATTAATAAAAGCATTGATACTTGTTGTTCATCTTATGTTCTGAATATAAATGTTTTAACTGGTAAAACAATAGTTGAAAAAGAAATACTGATTTTTTATTAGTGTTAAAAAATGTAATTAGGTTTGGTTCTTATAATTGTCAATGTACTTATGTCATTAGATGAATTTTACATACAAAAAAACAAAAGAAAGAAAAATAAATTTATTTTTTAAGCATGATTTTCGTGCTCAAATCAAATTGTTTTCTAGATCAAGTATGTTTTTCATGCTTCTAGGGTTTATCGAGTCAAAAGAATATTTGTCATGAGTCAAATTATTGTGCTAGAGTCAAGTCTCATTTGGACATTTGAAAAAAGCAAGAAAGATAATTTTACTTGAGTCAAATATGTCAATTTTGTCGCCACAAGACCAACTCGACCCTGCTTGGACAAGCCGACATTGAAAGGAACCCATTCAACCTCCTGGATGTGTGTGAATCTAGTGCAACTTGTCCTCATTTGGAGCATCACAAGAAAGTTCGATTTTTTTGCCAAGAAGAGAAAGAAAACTAGCGAAAAATTCAAGGAGAAGAGCACATAACTTCACAAGGAATTATCAATTAAAGAAAAATCACCCTAATTGTCACCATATTGATTTCTCAACATGGTATTAGAGCTAAGGTGAGGAGAAGGTAGCTTTAAGATCATTCTTGTTGGCATAAATGGAAGACATTCATCAAAGCTACTTTGGAGGACATAAGGAAGGAGCATCAAATCTCGAGGTTGTGGTCCAATGACTATGTGTGGATGTTTGGTCCCCACAAGTCCTGCGGTCCAATCCTAGACAAGATTATGTATGCCTGAGAACTGCTCCAAGCGCAATTTCTTAAATTAAAAAAAAAAAGGAAGGATAGAGAATCATCATTCAACTTGGAGGAAGACTACTATATTAACTATTCATCTCTTTCCCTATCATTGAAGGCCCTTAGTTACTCATCATGTTTTGAAGAAGATCATTATCTTATCAATCTCTCCCTTGGAAACTCTTTGATCATCACTCATTTTGGAAGACATCTTTGCAAGAAAATATCTCTTAAGGAGCATCAAGAATATTGGGAACATCATCTACATTCTTGAAAGCATCATCACTCATCTTTGAAGCAACTTGAAATTACTATTGTACTAGCGATCCTAGAAGTCATCATTCTAGGACATCTTTGAAGTCTTTTGGAAGTTCTTTGGAGCATCAAGATACTTGACGACATCATCAAGTAGGATACTCTTTTGACATGTAAGTACTATATTATTCCCTATGTCTCAATCTTCAAATCAAATGACTTCATTTTGCAAGGAAGGTAATAAACTCAATGGATCAACAAACTTCCAAGCATGGAAGAAAAGAATAGACTTGATACTCGTAGAAAATGAAGTCATGGACTATGTTATTGGAAAAGTTATAGAACCAGAAAAGGACAAGACTCAAGAATGGGCCAAGTATACTAAAGTAGAAGTCAGGGTTCAAAGGATTCTCATTAAATCCATCAAAGACCATCTTATTCCATTTATTGCAGATTTGGGCACATCAAAAGCAATCTATGACAAGTTGGTAAAACTCTATTTGGTCAATACCTCAAGTCAGAAAACATCTTTAAGTAATCGACTATACAAGGCAAGTTATCAAAGGATGAAGATTTGGTCTCATATCTTATAAATATGTCACAATTGAAAGATAAACTACAAGGACTTGGAGAAGTTGTTTCTGATTCTAAATTTACAACTTGTGTTCTTAATGCTTTACCTTCAAAATGGAGTAGTTTTGTGTCAAGAATCTATTCAAGAAAGGAAACTCCAAACTTTGATTAGGTATGGTCTTTACGTGTTCTAGAAGAAACAAGATTAAAGGAAAAATATGACATCAAACCCAATGAAAAGTCTCAAGATTTTATTACTAAATCAAAGAATAAGAATGGAAGGTTTGGAAGGTTTGAACCTTGTTAAAGGCACAATAGAAATAAGAACAATCAACCACGTGGAAGACTAGATATGTCCAAAGTACAATGCTTTGGATGCAATGAATATGGACACTTTAAAAGAGATTGTCCTAAGGGATCCCAAAATGAGAAGAACAAGAGGAAGGAAAGGAATGAAGCTCACATTACCAAAGAAAATGAAGAACTAGAAAAGAATTCGAAGAATAAAGATCATAAAGATCTCTACTATTGAAGATCTCCACTCTACCAGGTTTATTAACAGACAATTTTTCTCTTTTATTAGAATATGACAGTTAGAGTAGCTTGTGCAGTTACTTTTGTAGAAGAATCTTGGATTTTGCAAATTATGGCATCATGGAAAGAAGCATGTAGCACTGGAAGGATTAGTTAATTACATCTTATTGAAAGTTGTTATCTAGGAAAATCAAGGATAAAAGGATTTCAACCATTTAGCACTTCACAATTCATGTAGCTACTACTTGGCATCATGTTATAAAAGAAGTCATTTAGCGAGAAGGGGTCACAAGGATCCATGAAAGTAATTATTAGAACAAGGTTCTTCATCACATGCAAGAACTATTGTAACATGGTAAAATTATATTACACTAGAAGAAATAAAGCATTGAAGAAGAAGATAGTCGAGTTGCAACATGAAGGTATAATTGAAGCACCTAAGAAAGGAGTCTCATCAAAGACATTATCTTCAAGAAGCAGTTCATTCAAATGAAGTCAAATAGATGGCTATATGAAAGGAAGAGGTATGCTTATCTTTAGAAAAGAAGCTCTTCATTAGATGGTAGATTCATGTCTTCATAGAATTTTTGTAAGAAGAGTTGGATGCAGAAATATACTTAGAAGCATGAGCATGGTATATCTTGGTTAAAAATTGTATGGGACAAGAACTATTCCATATGGGTATTCAACAAATAGAGGCATGATAGATGAGCATGATCAACATCCGATATGATCTATTGAAATAAAGGAATGACAATTTCAAAAGGAGTTATGAAGACATTGATATGATATAGAAGCTTGATAACTGATTCTAGAACACATTGATTAATGTTTGAAAGATGAGAAGCATGAAGAAGAATTCTAAAATAGACCATGCAAAGGGATGTTGACCTCAGAGAGATTAAGTAGTATAATTTGACATCTTGACGAGAAAAGGCCATCATGATTTGATAACTTTGATATTGATGATTTTGTTTGAAGATATGACTGGGCTACCTAAAAAAACATATTGCAAGAGTATGAGCTAGAGAAATAACAGTTGAATATACAACTATTTGATCTAACTCAATTCAAAGATTACATGGTTTGAATGAATAACATTGTTAATGGCTTAGAGGAATATATGTCAGAAATATGTACACAACAAAGGACAAAAAAGGTAGCTTGTCACAAGATATCTGGTTGGTCACGATGGATTCGATGAAGTTTACTTTCCTAGTTGAAGAAAAGGAGCTATAATTAAACTCTACATTGATTGGTTTGACAAGATAATTTTGATAATGAAGATACTACCAATGATGGTTGATGGAAAGTGATGAATAAGGTTAATAGTGAGAACCTTGTCATGAAGATAGATTGAGGAATAATTTTGGCTCCATAACATCCAGGAAGGTCGAAGCTAAAAAAGGACATGATGATGCGAGAAGAATGATCCATATAGCTACTACTTAAATATCTCCACAAAAGAACATGTAGCCGATGAACGAGACAAAATGAATCTTATGGATGAGTCTCTCTGGTTAAGAGGGAGCAAGGATCTACTCCATGTTTGATAGGGAATGAAGATTACCCCACTGATTGAGAGGAAGTGATGTGGGACACAATATTATCGATGTGTCATGCACTAGACCAGGACTAACAACCATAAGTATTAGTGAAGGCATTGGTAGGGAGAATGGAGGATTGGATAAGCATATGGGACTAATACTCCTTAAGGATTTGGAATCCAATATAGGAAGTAGTCTCATGGACCAAAATTATTTGAGGATCGGACAGGGTATCCAAGATAAGAGTGGTAAAATATGATCGATATTCTTTGAGGATTGAAAATACAAGACAAGAATAGTCCTAAAAGAACATACCTAGTGAACATCCAGATAGGGTATGTGCCTCAAGAGGCTATGGTGGTGTCCATATGTATTCCACCCAACATTGTTTTCTAATTTAATAGAGCGATAGAGCTAGTTAGTCAAGACCTTGCAATATTGCTATTTAACAATGTTGGTTATGATGTTGACGCCTAAATATGGGTTATCAATCTAACTCTTCTTATGAGAATATTTAAATTTGAGAGTATCCTTATACCTTATTGAGTAATTATGAATACCTTCGTAGTTAAGAGGGAGTGTTGAAAAATGTAAGTAGGTTAGGTCTTCATAATTGTCAATGTACATATGTATTTCATACAAAAAGCAAAAGAAAGAAAAATAAATTTATTTTTCAAGCATGTGTTCCATGCTCAAGTTAAATTTTTTTCTAGGTCAAGCATGTTCTTCATGATTTTAGGGTTTATTGAGTCAAAATAATATTTGTCATGAGTCAAATTATTGTACTAGAGTCCAATCCCATTTGGAATTTTGAAAGACGTAAAAAGAATAATTTTATTGGAGTACCAAATGTGAATTTTGTCCCCACAAGACCAAGTCGGCCTTGAAAGGGACCCATTCGACCTCCTATATGTGTATAAATGTAGTGCAACTTGTCCTCATTTAGAGCATCACAAGCAAGTTATATTTCTATGCCAAAAGTGAGATAAAACTAAAGAAAAATTCAAGGAGAAGAGAAAAAGTCAAAGGAGAAAGAGCGAGGGTCAAAGGAGAGAAAAAAATGCCCTAATTTATGTCACATGTGTGAAATTGTAGGAGTTACAGGGGCCAAAAATTGCAAACCTAGTTGTAGGGACTGAAATTTTGTTGTAGGGGCCGAAAATCTGTAGTTTGACTAGTTTTGGAGATCGTTGACTTATTAATGGAACTTGGAAGGAGGGCTGACTTGGGTATTGTGGGAGGTCTTGGTATTGGTGTTTGGGTCTTGTATTTATTGTTTGTTCTAATTATATAAGAAGAGAATATTTCATTTGGTTTTCCCCTTGGTGGGAAATATTCCCGAAGTCTAGGGTTGAAAGCCTCAACATGGCATAATAGATCAAACAACAAAGAGCGCTCAATCCAACATGCCAAACACTTGAATTACTAAAGTTGGACTTAGAAATGCACCTGGAGGTCCTACGTTTGTAGATGTTCCCATAGGGTCCAAACCCTCTGCTTTCTCCAAGATGTGCAAACCTGCAAATCAATCACAAAAGCATAGATATAATATATAATTAAAAGTACATGCATAATAATATGTTAGATCATCATAAATAATAATTCATATTATCATTCATAAGATGACAAGCATATATCAAGAACAAGACATGAGCTTCTTTATTAATTAATAATAATAAGCATAGGATGGATATAACCTGATCCAGGACAAATGAATTGACGAAGCCTTCCTATGGATCCTTCCATCTCGAGCCACAAAGATAATCTCTCTAATAGATGCAAGAAGATACTAGATAAGGGGACTGAGCATCTCTGCAAAGGAAACTAAGGTTTCCTAGAGATTGGGAGTGCAGGAGGCACAGGAAAAGAAGACTTGATCTAGGGGAAATCGAGTATAATGTCAATATCTCTTCTTATATGAATTAGGCCTACCCAAGGGGTGTATATGTACCATCTCAAATTGGTTATTTCAGTTAGGCCATGAGCTCCTGTAGGTGGGATCTTAGTAAAAACTGTAAACCTCACCCGAAAAATAGCATTTTATCTATTAATTTTAAATTTAAAAATGTATATGTAGGTATAGTGTTATAGGACCCGCTTATGTATGTGTTTTTGTGTGGGAAGAGTTGCATATGGAATTTGAAATATACTTTTGAAAGATAAATTCAATTATGTATGGGTAAAGGGACTGCCCAAGGCCATATAGGAGAATTAAGTCTACAAGAGTGTTCAATGATGCTATAAAAAATGCCCCCTAATATATGAGGTCAGAAGGGAACATGATGACCGAAATATATTAAGTATAAAGAGAGGATTCATTCAAAAACTGGAGAGGAGATCACTAGATTCCAACCCATTAAATACCTATGGAAGGAGTCGAAAAGAAAACTCATGTCTGAGGTGGGCATACCCATGCTCAGAAGTAATAAAGCATGTTTGCTGATCAAGTATAATCCAGATCCAAAATGTATACATAAGTGTACAAAATGAGCTCAGAGAATGCATAGTGGATCATCAGATCATAGCCATGAAAGAACAAAATAGATCTACGTCTAAATATCACATAGAAGGATGTATGAACAATGATGATGTATAATTGATCCTCACAAAAGTACCAAGTCATGAAAATGGAGTAGTGGGACCGCATAAACTCGGGCGTCAACATATAAAATGTTGCCGAGAAAGTCTACAACATATAGAGCTGAGAGGTGTCACTGGAAAAAAGCTGAAGTAATTGTCAAGTGAACCAAGAGGCCAACACAACCCGAGGTCTTCACCGACTGCAAATGGTACATTTCTACACCATGGGAATAAATGAGCTAAAATCAACCATGTGATAAATCGTTTGACTATAGATCATTGATTTATACCGTTAACAAATGCGAGAGAACTCACCAATAATGATAATGAGTGTCAAGGTGCCCCAGTACAACCTAAAAAGTGTGAATAAATGTGTTGAAGTCGAACAATTGAAAGAATCTACCAATAAGGAGATGTGAATAAATGTGTTGAAGTCAAACACTTGAAAGAATCTACCAATAAGGAGATATTGATGTATTCTCACTATCAATAGCAAAGGAACCTGCCACTAATGACTGCAAACCCTAAGGGATTGAAAAAGAACTCTAGAACACTTGAACACTTGGAACATACCAAGGGGTATTATGAACTAAGTTCAAATTAGGATGGTGATTATTAGATGCAAGCTGATCAATAGTGACAATGCTTCCATTGTGAGGAAAATACATCATTCGAAAGAATGAAGACACCAAAACATTCATAGTATAGACATAATCACGCCCCATAAGAATATTAAAGTCTAAAAGATGATCAACCACCATCAAATTTAGTAAGATAGTATTCCCACCTAATGCAATTGGAAATTGAGGAAGAACACCCAAAGATTCCCCAGGTCTTGTATCATAGGCTAGCAACTGATTATCAACTGCCAACAACTTTGGAGAACCCAAATATTTTCAAGTCAAGGAGGATATAATACTTGTAGAGGGTCCTTCATCCACTATACATCGATAGACATTTGTGGAATTAACTCTACCCCTTATTTTAAAAGGTGAAAAAGATGAAAGAAAAGGTTCAAAAAGATTATCCCAATCAAATGAAACACTCCTAGAACTTGGAGGGGGTACACTTGAAGAGACCAACGTGCTCCCCAGCCCATAAGACTATGAACTAGAAATCAGGAAGACTATGTTGGTAGGCACTTCACCCCCCAAAATAGGAGTAGGGTCAACCAAATATTGCACTGGATCGACCACTCCATTAACTAATGGCTGAGTAGATTGTTGAGAAACCATAATAGGGTTAGGAGTAGAAGAACCTTCAGACTCAGACCAAAACCTTTATACCACTGAAATCTTAAGGCAAAAATGAGTAAGATGATATCCCTTAAATTACCTATAAGGTAACTTAGGTTTAAATATTTTATGCCTAGGTCTCTAATCAACATCAATGCCACCGATATGAGTAGCAGTGGCTAGTGGTGAGTCTCCAACATGACTTGTAGAGGTTAGTGAATCTCTCCTAAGAGATATGGGATTTGTGCCCCTAGACTGAATCACATAAGTGATTTATCAGTAACATGAATCACAGAGGTAGGTGACTCATCACTAGTATTACTATCAATGACTAGATTTATGCCCCAACATGACTTGCAACAACTGAAGGTTCATCTCCAACATGACTTGCAGATGTTGGTGATGATTCGTGGAGAGAACTCTTCTTCTTCTTATTCCTCCTCTTTCTCTTCCTTTTATATTTCTTATTATAAGATGGAGGAGAAAGAGGAAGCCCAAATTTCTTTGGCGAAGAAGATGAACAATTAACACCCATTTGATGCCCTTGAAATAAAGCATTCATTTGAGAAGCTTTAAGAACATTTAGAATATTTAGAGTCGACCACAACCAAACTAGTAGTCCAACATTCAATCCATGAATATTCAAAGTGGCCATCAAGGGAGCACCAACATTTCCAAAGAAAGGAACAACACAAGGATCCCCTTTTGGAGGGGTTCCTTAGTTGGTATCCACAGGAACATTGGCCATACCCAACTTATATGCATATCCTTCCCTTACGAGATTATTCAAACGACTTTTCAAGGAAGAGAGATGCACAATCAAACCTTTTCCCTTAAGGAGGAAACTCCACAATTCCAAGATAAAGATGAAAAACCTTGCAAAACCAGTGGAGTGGTTTTTCAATCACTTAGGATCAAAGGTCCAAAAGTGATAAGACAAAATCCACCTAAAGCCAACTAAATACAAAGAGAAAAGAGCACTCCACTATAAAGTCCTAAAGATACATACAAGCAAACAACTTCAAAATATTTCCATTCCAGGTGGTAGGACCAGACACCAAAATATGAGAAAGTGGATAAAGGGGACTTCCGAAGGAAATTTGGGATGATGAGGGCCCAAGTATTACCAGCGAAGGTATGAGAAATACTTACATTGAACTCCAGACAATAGCCTGTGCTAGTGTAAGTACCTAGGCTTCGCAAGGGCACCCTCTAGAAGTACTATGAAATTTATGCAATTTTTACCTTAGGTACCACAGGAATTCCCCCCCACAGTCACCTGTGTGGTCCCTAGGAAAGGAAACTAAGGTCACCAACTCATAATTAGAAGTCGGGCGGAATAGTCATTGGTGCATGATCCAACAAGTAAGAGAGGGGGTATCTCTCTTTCCTTATCTTCACACGTCCTCGTGCTTGACTTCCTTATTAGAGGATCTTTCTCAGAAAATTTAACGATACTAGATTTCCACTCATTAATCAACTTCTATACTTTTTAGTTTGAGTGGCCTTGGAGAGTTTACTCTCCACACACCTATTCCAAGGCCCTAAAATTCCCTAGACTAGTTGATGTTGCTATGAAAAAAAGAAAAAGTCTAGTTCATTTTAATTTAAGCACTCATTTTAATTATCTATTATTTAGGACAAGGGAAATGCAAGTGCAATTGATGGTGTTATGACACAAAAGAAATCAATAAGAAAGACTAGGCTACATGAAAATGCAACTCTTCTTTTTCTTCGATGAAAAGAGACTTCTATAAAGGTTCTAAGAGAAACTTAATAAAGTAAAACTCTTTTTTCTTTTTCAATTTGGCACTCACACACTCAAAATCTAACAGAAAGAACTAGATGATGTCTAAAATGCATCTAACCTAATGCACCCTAGTATGCAAATTCAATTTTCAAAGGGAACTCTAAAGGTGAGAAAACGTGATTAAAAAGACATTGGGGAAAATCCAAACAACAAAGAGAAGAAAATCCCAAAGAAAAGAACACTTCCCAAAGGAAAATATACATTTTATGTTATCACAACAATTTGCACATTTGCGAAAATCCAAAAGACTACAAAACCAAGAAACAAAAAGAAAATAAAGCAACGAGACAATGGTTTTCTTTTTCTTTTAATAATCTTGAAAAACTAAAAAGAAGAAGGAAGAAAATCAAAGATCTCAAAGCCAACAACATGAAGAACACTAAAGTCTACCTAGTCACAAATATGATCATAAAGACTAAAAGACTAGTGCAAACCAGAGACTTAATACTTCAAGAACTTGGACAAAAAGATGCAAGAGACTTAGAAAATCAGAAAGACTTTAGAGAAATAAAATCTTACATTCATTAAATAATCTCAAACCATTTTTGAAAAAAAAGAAATAGAGCAAAAGAGCCAACTTTTAGGTCACAAGGGAATAAAATCCAAGACTGGGTTATCAACAACTTTAACAACAATAAATATATATTCCAAAGCCACAAAACAACCAACTACTTCACAAAGAAGATCTGGAACCCAACTTCAAATCCAAAAATCTTCAAAAACTGAAAACCCTAGGTTGACATAAACATTTCTCCAACAAGAGGAAAGACATCAACAAAAGTAGTTACCCAAGTGATTCCATACCTCACAAAGATCAATAAAGCTTAAGAAACTTGGTCAAAGCCTTAGAAAATTCAAGAAATGATTTATATTTTTATTTTTTAGATCTATACATGACTATTTAGAAACAGTTCAACGTATATATGCGACTATGTATGAATCAACTAACATATACACAAGGTTCTTTGGAAGAAAATGCGTATGTAAGTGACTGTCTATTAAAAAAAGTGTGTATAAAAAGAAAAGTAAGGAAAAATAAAAAAGAAAGTCTGGATTTGAAAGATCGGGCCAAAGGACCAAATAACTCAAGACTTCAGGCTAAATGACTAAATTACTCAAGACTTCAAAATACTGAAAAAACCAAGAAACAACAAACTAAAAACCTATATCAAAGAAAACAACCCTTCTAGGAAATTCTTGATGGTATTCCCCAATGGAGTCGCCAATTTTGCTAGCTGGAAATAATCCCTAAAGCTATCGTTGAAAGCCCCAACAAAGAAGAATAGATAAACCAACAAAGAACACTCAACCCAGCATGCCAAACACTTGAATTACTAAAGTTGGAATTAGGAACGTACCCGGGGGTCTTACGTTTGAAGATGTTCCCATAGGGTCCAAACCCTCTACTTCCTCCAAGATGTGGAGACCTGAAAATCAATCAAAGAAGCATATATATAATATATAATTCAAATTACACAAGAATATGTTAGATCATCATACATAACAATTCAGACTATCATTCATAAGATGACAACATATATCAGGAACAAAACATGAGCATCTTTATTGATGAATCATAGTAAGTATAATATAGATACAACCTAATCTAGGCCAAAGGCACTGACGAAGTCTTCCTCCAGTTCCATCCAACTTGAGCCACAAATACAACCTCTCTAATAGATTCAATAAGATTCTAGATAAGGGGATTGGGTATCTCTGCCAAGGAAACTAGGGTTTCCTAGAGATTGGGAGTGCAGGAGGCACGAGAAAAGTAGAATTGATCTGGGGGAAATTGAGTATAATGTCAATATCTCTTTTCTTATATGAATTAGGCCTACCCAAAGGGTATATATATACCACCTCAAATTTGTTATTTCAGTTAGGACACAGGCTCCTGTAGGTGGGATCTCAGTAAAACCTGTAAACCATGCCCAAAAAATAACACACACACACACACACACATATATATAGATATATATTTTATTTTATTTTTAAATTTAAAAATGTAAATGGACTGCCTAAGTCCATATAAGAGCATCAGGTCTACAAGAGTGATGAATGATGCCATAATAATTGGAGCCTACATTTTGTGTTCATTGTCATTTTGTGATATTCATGGTTTATGGTTTTTGGTAATTGTTTGATGAACAAAACATAATAAAAGTAATAAGAAGGCAACATAACTTCACAAGTAATTATTAATTAAAGAGAAATCACCTTAATTGCTTCCCTATTGATTTCTCAACAATTAGGACATTAATATTTATCATCACAAATGTGTTTGATATTTTGTTTCAATTCAAGTTTTGAATTTTATGAATAATAATTTTTTCAACATGGTATTAGAGATTATAGTTAAAAATTTTGAAAGTTGTTCATCAAGTTGATAGTCATGATTTTGGAAAGATTATTAATTGAGTTGAGAAGATAAGCAATTATTGAATTCAATTATTGTGTTTAAATTACTATGAAGTTGGATGTTAGAATTAGTTTTGAAGGGTATGCAATATAGGGAGATGTGTAAATGACATCATCATGCAAAATCCATGTTATAGAGACTAAATTGGATGGAATGAATTATGAAATTTGGAAATACAAAACCAAAAAATGTTGATGTAATAGAACTTTTTGAAGTTAGTTAATGGCCAAGATTAGCTTCTAAGGAGCACAATGGTTGGGCCAATTGTTAGATTCTCTTGTATCAAAGTTCATAGAGTTCTCAAGACCAGATCACAATCAGTTCCTTAGGGTTGCTAGCAAATATTTTAACTAATAATTACTATCATCCTCCATTTGAAAAATTGGAGAAGAGGTGGTTGGGGGGGGGGGGGGGGTGGGGTGGGTGGGGGGGGCTGGGTTTCATGACATGTTGGCAAGATGTTGACATCTTCACTAGGACTACTTAATACATGCACAAGTGGGAAATTATATTTATCTTCAAGAAAGGTGGGTTAGTAGGGAAAGAGTAACATCCAAGGGATAATGCACTATCTGATAAATGTGAATTATGGAACGAAGATTCTATGTATGCTTTGGAATTGTTAATTATAGGCCACATTATCCTAAAAATGATAAGTAGAAATAATACCAACAAGATCTAGGAGATTTTAAATAGTATATATAAAGCCTTGAATAAATGATACAAATTATGCACGTTGAAGGTGAAAACAACATTAAGTATACAACACATATTCAAGATGCGCAAAATGTATGATTGTAGTTCATGTCAAAGTTAAGGAGTAAGACTTATGGCTATAGTCATTACTGGATCAATTCAAGTATTTTAGTCATTTGTGATGGGATTAATGGTTGCAAGTAAGGTAGCTACTCTATCATTTGATGAACTTGGAATATTGAAATAAAAATGAAGGCATGAAGTATTCTAGAAAAAAATTAGCCGATCAAACATTTAGTAGAAAATGAAAGGAAGATGGTGGAACCAAAAGTATAAGATTCCATAGAATGGAGAATGGGAACATAAAAGTTAAAATCTTGGAAAGGAAAGCTTATGATTTTATTAGGGAACATTAGGGAATTTTGGGGAAAAAACATTAAAAAAAGAGAGGGAAATTTCTAAGCAATTAGAAAAAATCATTCTTGTAGATAGGCATTGAATACAATTCAAAGAAGAAACAAAAATAAAAAATAGATGTGTTTTTACAAGACTAATGATTTTAGACACATTTAATAATGAGTTATGCATAACTAAAATTATGTGTCACAAGGTTCATTTCTTACAAGAGGAGTTTCTTGATACCTTGAAGTTGTGGTGTCGAGGTGAGTAAGTACTACTTATAGATGACAACACACATGGAATTTCCGAGGAAGGAAATATATGTGCAGTAGTGAAAGGCGATCAAGTGAAGCACATCCAAGATGCATTATATTCCCATGTAATAAAGAACTATCTAATGCCTATGAGGCAAAGGATGAAGATGACACTACAAGGAGAACACCTTGTAGTGGAAGTTTATATGGAATATCCCTAAAATTTTTGTCCCTTCTCTATTTATAATGGAGGTTGTTAGTGAAGGTGCACGACTGAAGGTTTTTGCAAAAGGTTTTACATCATTGTGCATAAAGTGCACTCAATAACATAATGCACCAATGATGAACAAATAAGGTGCACCAACAATCATTTTTATTGTAAAATTCTAAAATATCATTTTTTATTTTTTTAAAAACATCAAAAACATATTGATGCACCATGATAAATTAAGAGCACCACTACACGTATGAAAGAAGCATTGGGTCAACTTAAAACATTTGGTTATTCAATAATAATAATAAAAAAAAAAAAACCAATTTTGTTTTTCAATCCTCTGAAAAACCTAACCACCTAGGTGCATGTAAATTAGGGACGCATAGAAAAACAATAATGTTGCACTTAATAATACTATAGCCTTAATTTTTTTTAACATACATCCATAAAACCAACTAGTGTGCTGAGCATATTACCATGCACCAATGTGTCATAATGTATGGTGCCTGAAAATAGGTTAAAATAAAAAATCATGTACTGGGGCATTTTGGTACCCCTAACACACTGGTGCATCTTATTGTTGAGAGCATTGCACAGAGGTAAAATAAAAAATAAAAAGTTAAAAATTACTAAACCAAATTTCACTATCACATTCCCTTCTATGGTTCCAACCAATTACACAAGCATTGTTGTTCACCCTCCTATGGCCACCTTGTTTGTAGTGCTCTACAATTTTGCTTCATCAATTCTATAACATCACTGATAGATTCCATTCATTTTCGAATTTTCGAAAATGATGCATATTTTCATTTTTTCTCTATGGGGCCAACATGCCTCCTTAGGTAGCAAGAGCCCAAGTAGATTGTTTGTTACCTCCTTATTTTTAACTCATGGGATTTAAATTTAAAATTGGGCTTAAATTTTGCCTTTTTAACATTAAAAAAAAAATTCCATGCTATGCACTTGACAAGCTTGGCTTGCCCCAAACTTGATGGTATAGGAATCACTACTAGAGATGCCACTATCAAAATGTAGGTTTTAACCCCGTACAGAAATTACCTACATACAAATTCTAAAACACAGAAAATAAACCATGTGAGATCATAACACATAAAACACATATACACAGAGATTTTCCCCTGGATCCCAAAACAGGGACTACCAGCTTGATTTTTTAGTATGTTCCTTTCAATGTTACAATACATATTTATAAAGCATCCAATAGCATGGACTGAAAACCATCACGTCCAAAACCATGGACCGAAAACCATCGTGTCCAAAACCATGGACTGAAAACCATCGCGTCCAAAAGCATGGACCGAAAACCATCGCATCCAAAACCAAGTGCGAAAATCATGCACAAAACCATAGGTAGGTCCATCCAACCTAATTATATAGGGTCCAAAAACAAAATTTTCCGGGGTTTTGTCCTAGACCCCATAGAGGGGAGCTACACGCACCCCTCAAAACCCCTGTGACCCCCCCCCCATTACGCAATCGGTGCAACGAAGGAGGGGGGGGGGCTCTGCCCCCCCTCTAACCCCCCGATTAACTACGTGGGCTAGTCATGGAAAGAATATAACACAACCCAACATTATCCCACTTGTTGTTTTCTTTTCACAAGGGGCCACAAGAGAGCTAGCCATTTATCCAATCCTGAACCACCCATTATTTCTCTACACCAAGAGAACTTCTCAGAGCTCACAGATTTTGTTAATGGATTTGCAGTATTCTTCAAAGTGTCCACCTTTACCAGCAACACATTTTTGTCTTCTATCATATCCCTCACAAAGTGATACTGAAGATCAATGTGCTTTGTCTTTGAATGATACGCAGGGTTCTTTGCCAAGAAAATTGCACTTTGGCTGTCACAGTCTATCCTTATAGCTCCCTGTACTAACCCCATACGTGAACACAATCTCTGCAACCAAACTGCTTCCTTGCTTGCATGAGTGGCTGCCATGTATTCTACCTCTGTAGTTGATAGTTCCACTACAGATTGTTTCTTAATCATCTAACTGACTGCACCCCCAAATAGGTTAAACACATACCCACTTGTAGATCTTCTCTAATCCAGATCTCCAGCCCAATCTGCATCAACAAAGCCACGAATATCCAACACTCTATCCAATCCTGGTCTTCCTTGGTAGCACAAACCATAATCACTAGTGCCACACAAATACCTGAAAACCCACTTCACTATTGTCTAGTGCTCCTTCCCTGGTTTTGACATAAACCTGCTCAATACTCCCATTGCATGTGCAATGTCTGGTCTAGTACAGACCATTGCATACATCAAGCTACCGACTGCACTTGCATATGGAACACGGGACATGTCCTCTTCCTCTTCTTATGTCTTGGGACATTGTTCAATGGATAACCTCACACCTACAGGAATAGGAACCTTCACCAGTTTACTATCCTGCATATTAAACCTTTACAGTATTGTCTCAACATACTTCCTCTGCTTTCACCAGAGCTTCCTCTTTGCTCGATCTCTTTTAATTTCCATGCCCAAAATATAGTTTGCAACACCAAGATCTTTCATGTTGAATTTGGAGGACAATTGGGTTTTCAAATCCTGGATAATTTCTTTATCATTTCCAACCAGCAACATATCATCCACATACAAGACCAGATAAATAACACAGTCACCAATTAATTTAAAATACACGCAGTGATCTGCTTTTCTTCTGGTGAAGCCAAGTCCCCGTATAAATGTATCAAATTTATGATACCACACCAAGCTTGGTGACTATTTTAACCCATACAAAGACTTCTTTAAATTGCATACCATTTCTTTCTTACCCTTCACCGCAAAACCTTAAGGTTGCTTCATGTAGATCTCCTCTTCCAGATCCCCGTGAAGAAATGTTGTCTTCACATCCATCCGTTCTACCTCAAAATCAAAAGCAATAGCAATAGATAAAAGTAATCTAATAGAAGCTACCTTGGAAACAGGAGAAAAAATATCACCAAAATCAATTCCCGGCACCTCGAAATAACCTTTTGCTACCAACCGAGCTTTGTATTTCTCCACCTTTCCTTCTGCATTTGTCTTCTTTTTGAACACCCATTTGCTGCCAATGGGTTTCGTTCTAGCAGGCAACTCCACCAGATCCCAAGCCTCATTTTTGTGCAAAGATGCCATTTCATCAACCATGGCCTCTTTCCAGAGTTTTCCATCCTCTGAATCTACTACTTCCTTCACAGTTCTGGGATCATCATTAGTAACAGATAAAGAAAAATTTGAATAGAAAGGAGATGGACTATACCTTTCCAACTGCCTTCTTTCTCGAACTAATCTTCTCACACCCAGAGTTTTTGGCTCTTCATATTCTAATTCCTCCTCTACTATAGAGTCTTATTCTTCCTCCTTAAGCTCAAACTCTATCTTCTCAGGTTCCTTTGGTTGGACTTCATGTTTAATAACATCTTTCACCTCTATGAACACCAAATCTTGACTGTACACAACCTTCCTTGTTACTGGGTTCCAAAGCTTATAACCCTTTAAACCATCCTTATACCCAATAAAGATGCACTTTCCAGATTTACTATCCAACTTGGTTCTTTTCTCCTTTGGAACATGTACAATCCAAATACCCTTAGATGTGAAAGAGAGGGTTTCTTACCAATCCATACCTCTTGTGGAGTCTTATCCTCCAACACTGATGAAGGTGATTTATTGACCAGGTAACATGCTGTCTCCATCGCCTCTACCCAAAATTCCTATCCTAACACGGCACCACTGAGCATGCTTCTTGCCCTTTTCATCAACGTCTTGTTCATTTTTTCTGCAACACCATTTTGCTCAGGTGTGTATGGAGTAGTCTTTTGTCGTGCTATACCACACTTCTTACAGAATTCTTCAAATTCCTTGCTGCAAAACTCTCCACCGTTATCTGTCCTCAACACCTTTATCTTCTTCTCTGTTTGGTTTTCCACCAGAGCCTTAAATTCTTTAAACCTGTCAAAGACTTTATATTTCTTCTTAAAGAAATATATCCATGTATTCCTTGAGAATTCATCTATAAATGATACATAGTACATAGACTTACCCAGTGATGGAACCTTCACCGGTCCAAACACATCACTATGCACAAGTTCTAATATATGTTTTGCCCTCCTACCACCAGAGGGGAAGCTCACCCGATTCTATTTCCCATATACAAAATTTTCACAGAAATCAAAATCAAGAGAGCTATTACTCATACCTTCTACCATACCTTTATCATGAAGTATTCAAAGGACCTTCTCTCCAATATGTCTAAGCCTTTGATGCCACAACATGGTCTTCTCTCCAAAGACCACTAGATTTTCTGCTCCACTTTCAGGAACCATAGAACTGTTGCACCCATCAATAACAGTGCTACCTTGCAGCTTGTACAGAGTTCCAATCTGAACTCCTCGCATCAATACCAGTGTTCCCTGAACAATTTTGTAGGTATCCTTCTTGAACACTATTTTTACACCTGCATCATCCATCTTGCTTACGGAAATCAGATTTCTAGCCAATGCAGGAATATGCAGAACACCTGGAAATGTTCTAACCCTTCCACCTTGCAACTTCAACTTTACTTTTCCACGACCAATGATTCTAGCCTTCCTGTCATCCCCCAAGAAGACATCACCACCATCATATTTCTCATACTCGCAGAACCACTCTCTATTGGGAGTGAAGTGAAAGGATGCACCTGAGTCAATCAACCATGCCTCATGATCTACAAGTGTACTTGAAGAAGCCAAGTACACATCCCCACCTTCATCTGAGGTTGTTTTCGCCTCTGCAGAAGGAGCATCTTCAGATCCCTTTCCTTTGTCAGGAGCTTTAGATTTACAATCCCTTTTGCAGTGCCCTTCCTTCCGCATTTCCAGCACACCACCTTTACAGGTTTTCTTGGAGATTTAGATTTCCCTCTAGATTTAGATCTCCCACTTGATGACTTATTTTTGTTTCTGTTCTGGGACCATCCTCGTATAGACAAGGCATCACCATTCTGGCTCTCCATATTTTTTTGTCTCATCTCCTTCATCAACAAGGATGAGACTATTTCATCAAAATGCAAGGCAGTTTCATTGCTAATTATTGCAATAACCAGACTATCCCATGAATTTGGTAGAGAACACAACAAACTGATGCACTTATATTCATCTGAAATTTTAATATGAACAGATAATAACTGACTTACCACAGTATTAAATGCGTTTAGATGTTCTGTCACCGAGTCTCCATCTTTCATCCTCAGGTTATACAACTTTTTCTGGTGGAACAATTTATTCACCAGAGACTTAGATTGGTACAAAGTCCCTAACTTGTCCCAAAAAACATTCATCGTAGCTTCCCTGATACATTCAACAATACTGAATCTAAGACACACGATCGTATTGTGCTCTTAGCTTTCCAATCCAACTTCTTCCATTCTTCATTGGACACTCCCATTGGTTTAGTAACTGGATCTACCGCGACCCACTGATCTTTATCCACCAACAAATCCTCCATTTGAGTTTCCATAACTCAAAACTCTGACCATTAAATTTCTCAATCTCTATCTTTCCACTGCTCACCATATTCTTTCACCACTAGAAGCGATCCCGCAGATCTCCCACTGAACAGGGTCTACCATAGGCCCAAGCGAAACCCCTCAGCAACAAAGGCATCCCCTTGAAGCCAAAACAACTCTAATACCAAATGTAGGTTTTAACCCCGTATAGAAATCACCTGCATACGAATTCTAAAACACAAAAAATAAACAATGCGAGAGCATAACACATAAAACACATATACACAGAGATTTTCCCCTGGATCCCAAAACGAAGACTACCAGCTTGATTTTTCATTATGTTCCTTTCAATGTTATAATACATATTTATACATGCCGAAGCATCCAATACCATGGACTGAAAACCATCGCATCCAAAACCATGGACCGAAAACCATTGCATCCAAAACCATGTGTGAAAATCATGCACAAAACCATAGGTAGGTCCGCCCAACTTAATATAGGGTCCCAAAACAAAGTTTTCTAGGGCGCTGCCCTGCACCCCTCAAACCCCCTGTGACCCCCCCGCTACGCAATCAAAACAATGAAAAGGGGGGGCTTTGCCCCCCCTCTAACCCCCTAATTAACTACATGGGCTAGTCGTGGAAAGAATATAACACAATGCAACATTCTCCCACTTGTTGTTTTCTTTCCACAGGGGGCCACAATAGAGCTTAGTCATTTATCCAGCCCTACAATGCCCATCGTTTCTCCACACCAAGAGAACTTCTCAGAGCTCACAGATTTTGTCAATGCAACTGCAGTATTCTTCAAAGTGTCCACATTTACCACCAACACCTTTTTGTCTTCTATCATGTCCCTCACAAAGTGATACTGAACATCAATGTGCTTTGTCTTTGAATGATATGCAAGGTTCTTTGCCAACAAAATTTCACTTTGGCTGTCACAGTCTATCCTTATAGCTCCCTGTACTAACCCCATACTTGAACACAATATCTACAACCAAACTGCTTCCTTGCTTGCATGAGTGGCTACCATGTATTCTGCCTCTGTAGTTGATAGTGCCACTATAGATTGTTTCTTACTCATCCAACTGACTGCACCTCCAAATAGGTTAAAAACATACCCACTTGTAGATCTTCTCTGATCCAAATCTCCAGCTCAGTTTACATCAACAAAGACACAAATATCCAACACTCTGTCCAACCCTGGTCTTCCTTGGTAGCACAAACCATAATCACTAGTGCCACGCAAATACCTGAAAACTCGCTTCACTGTTGTCCAGTTCTCCTTCCCTAGTTTTGACATAAACCTGCTCAATACTCCCACTGCATGTGCAATGTCTGATCTAGTACATACCATTGCATACATCAGGCTACCGACTGCACTTGCATATGGAACATAGGACATGTCCTCTTCCTCTTCTTGTGTCTTGGGACACTGTTCAACAGATAACCTCACACCTACAGGAATAGGAACTTTCACCAGTTTACTACCCTGCATATTAAACCTCTGCAGTATTGTCTCGACATACTTCCTATGGTTTAACTAGAGTTTCCTCTTTTCCTAGTCTCTTTTAATTTCCATGCCCAAAATATAGTTTGCATCACCAAGATCTTTCATGTCGAATTTGGAGGACAATTAGGTCTTCAAATCCTAGATAATTTCTTTGTCATTTCCAACCAACAAAATATCATCCACATACAATAACGGATAAATAACACAGTCACCAATTAATTTAAAATTCACACAATGATCTACTTTGCTTCTGGTGTAGCCAAGTCCCTGTATAAATGTATCAAATTTCTGATACCACATCCTTGGTGATTGTTTTAACCCATATAGAGACTTATTTAACTTGCATACCATTTCTTTCTTACCCTTCACCGCAGAACCTTCAGGTTGCTTCATGTAGATCTCCTCTTCCAAATCCCCGTGAAGAAATGTTGTCTTCACATCCATCTATTCTACCTCAAAATCAAAAGCAGCAACAACAGATAAAAGTAATCTAATAGAAGCTACCTTAGCAACAGGAGAAAAAATATCATCAAAATCAATTCCCAACACCTGGGAATAACCTTTTGCTACCAACCGAGCTTTGTATTTCTCCACCTTTCATTCTGCATTTGTCTTCTTTTTGAACACCCATTTGCTACCAATGGGTTTCTTCCAGCCGGCAACTCCACCAGATCCCAAGCCTCATTTTTGTGCAAAGATGCCATTTCATCAACCATGGCCTCTTTCTAGAGTTTTCCATCCTCTGAATCTACTACTTCCTTCACAGTTCTGGAATCATTATCAGTAACAAATAAAGCAAAATTTGAATAGAAAGCAGATGGAATATACCTTTCCGGCTACCTTCTTTCTCAAACTGATCTTCTCACACTCGAAGTTTGTGGCTCTTCATCTTCTGATTCCTCCTCTACTGTAGAGTATGATTCTTTCAAATTAATATCAAATTCCTATTTCTGAATTAAGTACAGAATGAAAATAAACAATTTTAATCTCAATCTAAATCAATCAAACTGAATTTCAATGCTCTTTGCTGAGACGGATGGAATATTTTTCACAAGAATTGATCATCCTCCTTCCAAATTGAGCACTGGATGAAGAGCAACCCATTGTACATGGACTAAATTTTTACATTGCTCTTTTAAATGAAAATAAATACATTATAAGCATCCATTTGATGATAAATTCTCAATGATGAACAAGGTGTCTTCTGAATATAATAATTCTCCTTATATCTAGATGACTTGCATACAATTATCAGTAACAAGACTGAATCCCCACATTGATTTGTTCCATTAAGGGAAAATAAGTACAACATATCTCCATGCACTTCAAACATTAGACTGCTTTAAAAAGTCAAAATAAATCGAGTCCTTTGCTCCGATGGAATGATAACAACATGCCACAAATTGCTATAAGCCAAACTTGGAGCAATAATCCCTTGCTTCATCTTGCATCACCTATAATCCCCACAAGAGCACTGTCCTCTGAAATCGCAAAAATGGTTGACATCATTCGCAACTATCTCTCATGCAACAATCTTGGAAATGAACTTGGTTGCCTAGTGGTAAACAATCAAAGATTCTTGATAACTTGAATCATTGTTCCCAAGGGGATGTGTTTGCTAGACTAAATGTAATTGCTAGGTTTTCACTATGGTAACAAAGAATTTTGTTTTTCTTGTCCTCCTTAGTGTTATCACTCAGAATTTCCCTAGAAGTTATTAGAAGAGGGCATAGTCTGAGGTAACCACAAACCAATATTTTAAGTATGGGTTCTAGCCCACCTATACTCAGAGAGGGCTCTCTCTTTATGATTTAACTTTATTTTTCTGGGATCTTAGGCTAGTTATTAAAGTTCTGTGAGGTTTTGGTTTCAAAATTGAGGTTGGGTGGTGGAATTCTTGGAACAGATGGATAGAGCAAGGTTCTCAAACCATTGGACTATGGAGTCAGTTAAAGGATATCTTGACTAGACTAGATCATTAAAGGGAATGTCTACAACACCAGCTAGCAAAGAAAAAGACAAATCTTCAGGCCAAATGGATGGAGGTGATTCTAACCAGGGTGAAATGGCACTTAAGAATCCTAATACCGAGATCAGAATGAGGAACTGGGGGTAATCATGAACAAAGGGAAATGAGGAATCCTTTGCTATAGATCAAAAGGTTACCTAAATTAAGGAGCAGTGAAGAATTCCTTAACTTAAGTATTTAGAGAAAACATTGATAAAGCATAATAGTCAAGACAGAGTGCATTAAAGTAATTTCTGAAATATCATTCCATGTTATAACTTTTAGAACTCAAAAGATACATAAAGGATTTATGGAAAACATAAGAAAAACAACAATTACACAAGATAGAATACTTATTTGATTTTCGCTTTACACAGGGATCCTGCAAAATATCGGATCTTTATTCCTTGGTCTAGCAAGCCAATCTAATCATTGATACAATAGAATTCTGAGTTTAAAAGAAGGAGTCTATAAAAACGTCTTTGAATCCACACTCTATACTTCAAAATGTGAAGTACTTATACAAAAAATAATTACAAAATATCTCATAACAATCTGAGATTTAATTTAGGGAATCTAAATATCTTCAAGCATGAAGATAGACACAGATGGAAAACTACTTCATGTTGTCCCTTTTATTGTGGTAGTGTTGGCTGATTGCAATTGAGTTGTAGTCCTTTAAGCTGGCTGATAGTTGTATCATTTCTACACTGGAATGTTCTTTGCTTTAACCTTTTACTGACACTCTTTAACTCTGTTACTCTATGACCCTGTTGATTTACCTTTTACCTATTTCATCTGGCTGCTTTCCGATTTACTATGGTAACTTTCTAATGTAAAAATTTTATAGTAAATCTGTCATTTTCTCCCACCATTCTGCCTCAGGTAATTTTACTTTTAACATTTTCCTGTAAATTTCTTTTGCTTCGGTATATTTTTCAAAATTGGGCTTGGTAATAAACAGATGTCTCACCTCATGTTCCAGGAAAAATAGGTTCTCCAATGTGTCATACAATACTTTACCTATTGGCAAGGCTGTGATAGCTTATGTGCTCGCCTGTTCCTTTGCCAATTTTCTTAATTTGTCAACGTAGTACAATTGGGCCATAAGTTTGTCATTGATGACCATAGGACTAGGAAGGCCTTTTTCCCTCAAAATTTGAAACTTAGCCATGAACTTGTCAATGGCTGTCTGCATGGTGTGGCACTTCTCTTCCAGGTTGAGCATGAGGTTTCTTTTGGAAAGAACCTTCTTAACTTCTAGGATGACTTCAGTTCTATCCTCTATGTCAAGTTCATTGAGCTCATACCTGTTCTTACTATTCAAAAAGTGGATGAGTCTATTTGCATCCTCAGGTTTGTCTCCCAGTTCTTCTTTTACCTTTGCAATAGCTTCAGTAGCTATTTTCACTAGTTCTGTCTGCTCAAATATTACTTGTATTGATGGCCAAATATCATTGATAGAGTCAATGATATTGGCCCAGAGCATCTCCTTAATCTTCCCTAGTGGTTTCTGCAGTGTCAAGTCTTTTTCTAGGACTTTGATTTTATCATCCATCCTTTTGGCCTTTTGTGTTTCTTCCCTTTGCTGAATTTGGGCAAGTTTATAGTCAGTCTCTAAACTTGCCACTTTCTCTTTTAATTTCTTTAGCTTTGTTGCCTGGATGGACATTTCCTCCATGGATTTTACCAATTCTGTTGTTTTCTCTGTTGATGAACTTGTTGCTGTAGTAGACTGATCTATGATTGGTAATGTTGTGGTAGGTGGAACTGTAGGGGCCAATGATGATGCTAATTTTGAAGGAACTGCAATAGAAACAGTGGGAATGGTAGTCCTAGAAGTGGTGGCCAGTTCACTTTGTTTGGACTGAATTAGTGTGTCCAACTCTTTCTCTGTTTACTTCAGCTAGTAATTTAGCTTTAGGACCAAGTCCATAAGCTCTTCATGTCCCTACTATGCTTCCAAGACTTCTTTTGTCTATTGATGATGTAATGGAGGGATTTTCAGTTGCTTCTTCAGTGCAGCTATATCATCATTCGTTTTCTTTATTAATTGTTTTGTAGCTTTTACATCTTTAGGATCATGTCCCAATTCTATGATTAAGTCCTCTAAGGACTTGATTTTGGTATCCTTGACCTGTGAGGAGGCCTTCTCTAACTAGAATTGTGCTAATATATTATTAAGCAAATTTTGTAATTGGTGGGATACAATAGCTTTCCCTATCAAGCTAGAGCATATCATCTCCCCTATCTGTTTGTGCAACTCAATCTAGTCAATATGATGGATATCCTTTGCCAGTACTTCAAAATATATCTTTTTGTAATTTGCAGCTATCTTTGGTTGTTGAACAGTGAGCTTCATGAATGTCACTTTAATTTTTCCCTCCTTGACATCAAAGGCTAACATGAGCCTGGTTTGATTTGTGGGAGCCATTTTCAAGTATTGTGCATAACTTTGGGCTTTTAGCCTCTCATTTCTAGCTTTGATTTCCTTGTATCTTTCTTTTATATCTATGTCCTTGTTTGATGGCATCCTGAAAGAGGATACTTCCACACTCTGTTGTCTTACCAACATTTGGGTTTTGGGGTTTGATGGCTCTTGCGTACTCCCTGATGGAGTGGTGGGTCTGCTCCTTTCACCCTCTATGTTGGTTACCCCAGTTGTTTCTTCTAAATATTCTTGTTCAGAAACAGGATTTGGTCTTTGCCTCTTGGCCTGGCCGGTCTCTGCATAGGCTCGTGAAGTGGTGGCCTCTTCCCTGTTTCATTTTAGGCCTTTCTCCTCATTCAAAGGAGTCTATAAGTTTGGAGGGGTATTCATGGTAGCTTTTGATCATTCTGTTTGATCTGGGACCTCTGATATGTCTGGTCCTTCTGATTCTTCTTGCCATTGTGAACCTTCTTGTTCCTGTGATCCCTCTTGTACCTGTGAATCTTCTTTTCCATGTGAATTTGCTTGACCCTGTGCTTCTTCTGGCACCTGCAGGAAAGAAATTTCATCAATCTATTTTCCAGGTCTATGAGTGCATTTTCAACATCTACTTTGATGTTGTCTTGGTCTACTAAGGTCCCTTCTACCCACTCTGATTGATTTGCAAAGGCCTCAATTTCAGGAATGGGGTGATGAATGAAAGGTCCAAACTTGACCTTTTAACTTTTCTTATTAATAAACTCCAAAGGGTCATATCTCCAGACAAAACTCCTTTGGAATTTCATGTTTTGTAAAATCATATTAGCTTCTCAACCTGCTTCCCTTGAATTACAAATAAAGGGGCCTAATTGGTCTTTGATCTTGAAGTTGGCTTTCTTCTTGGAAAAAACAAAATTGACTTCATCAGCATTGATTATCTGTCTATAATACTCCAAAGCAAATAACCTCATTGGGAGGTATTTGGGGAGTTTGTATGGAGGCAACATGCATCCATAGATCCTAATTTCAGTATGGTTTTGGTACAAGTACCAATCACCAACTTTGGACTGCTTTGATAGCTGCAGGATTCTTTTTATGTCTGCACTTATTCTTGGAGGAGGGCTTCCTATCAACATGGTCACAACTGGATACACAAATAGGTCTATGAAATCAGAGTATGAATATGGAGACTGGTGTTTGTGTATTAATGGAGTCCAAAAGATTACTGACCTAGGTTGACCTTTGGTGTCAAGTTTTTGAAGAGTAAATGGAAATTTGTCAGCTTGAAAATAAAGGAAGAGATGCTACAGAATAGAGGAATACTTGAACACTCTCTCATTACTCATTCTTAAAAATTGCTCATGCATCCTATCGGCTATGAATTTGGCATAATCATAGATGATAGTAGGAGGCTGTCCTGGAGTGAAAATTGACATGAATGCCAAGATAATTTCATCTATGTACTCACTGGTAGTATAACCTAAGACACTTGAAATCATAGCTACAATGTCATGACCAAAAGGGGAAAATATGGTAGCAACATATGGGGGAGGGTCGTTTGGGACATGTTTTTATTCCCTGATAAAGTTATGAAACATTTCAGCCAGCTTTGCAGTGGTAAGCTTAGGGAAAGTGGCTAGCAGATCTCCAATTGTCAGATGGGTTAGGTTTCATCCTGGCTGAAATTGGAGCATTTAATTTATGGATTCAGTAGTGATGGTAAGGAGTACAGTCTGGTTTGGGGATATCACTTCTCTTTGACTAGGAACATAGTTTGAATGGCAATAATGGATAATTTCAGGGAAAATATGCACTTCTGGGAATTGGTACTTGGGCAAATTGGATTCCCAAAGCCCAATTTGGTCTGCATGATTCAGGTATAGGTCTCTGTATCTGCAATATAGTTTCAATGGGGATTCTCGAACAGAGGTGTCCTTAATTTGGAAATCTTTATCGGCCAGAGGGAGATGGTCTAAATCTAGGTGAGGAGTGGAAATTGGTCTAACGTCCATAGCAATTGGGGCGGCCATTCTCAGTTCTTGTGGATTTGAGAATGGGGGACATAAATTACAGTTTCTTGAGGGTAATGGGGTTTTAGTGCAGAGTAGGTTGGGGTAGCTTCAAGTTCCTTTCAATTAATTTTTCTTTTAGTTTTAAGAAACTGAGTAATTTGTCCAGAATTTAGACAAGTTTTTTTTCAGCAGATTTTGGTCTAAATACCTAGAATTTTGAGGAAAATGGGTTCTGAACAGGTTGACTGGCAACTGCAAATGGTTGAAGATGTTCAGTGTTGGCTGGAAGGTGAACTGAATGTTCAATGGTGTCTTTAGGGTGGCGAGTGGACATAGATGGAAACTTCGACATTTGCAGGCACGTGCATGGTAGTTTCAGTTGAATTCATAATAAAAGAAATGATTTTGGGGTTTTGGCTTTATGTGTAAAGTCAACTTTTTGGCGGTAATGTGAATAGTGGCAGTTTGGCGTTTAGCGGAGGGGCGGTAAGCGGTTTCCATCGCACCGCTTTTGGGCGCTGGGTGGATTTGGGGGGAGGCCGCTCGATTCGATAGACTAAACGACATGTAGCACAGGGGCTCAGCCTAAAACCACTTTATCGAGTGGGTAACGTTTAGACGTCAGGCCTACCTGATATGGTTAATAGCCATCGGATCAAATGGGAGGCGATTGCACAGTGATCGGGTGTGGGAGTTGCACGGAGGGTAATGGAGGGGCCCAGATGATGTTTAAGCACAACAGGATTTAATTAAATGATGGATTAAGGCGGGGTTAGGGCGTCGGGGTCATTAACAGAAGGTTAACTTTTAATTAATCACAAATCAATTAATTACATGAGTCGTCAGGGTTTGGGGCAAAGTATAGTTTATATTTAAACTGGGCTAGGGATATTAAATTAAAGGGTTTTAATATAACTATATGGGAAAGGGTTTTTTCTTTGGGAATTAATATAGATATATATATATATATATATATATATATATATATATATATAAATGTTAGAAATTAATATGAGAATGGCGGAAATGAAATTGCACTAAGTATAATGAATTCTTTGTGTTTGTTTGCTTTTAGCATACATACATCATAACTTAGGCTAAAAAGTATTTTTGGGTTTTTTGAGAAAAGGGGTTTTTTCATGGGGGTGATCACTTTTCCTAGGAAAACAGGGTTTTATCCTTAGGAAAAGGGGTTTATTATGGAAAATGAGGGGAAGTGAAGGGGGGTAATGTTTATGAAGGGATTTTAGTACTTAAGATCTGTAATTCATTGGGTCGAGCGTTCGATCCCTCCAAAAGTTAGAGAAATGCTCTGAGCCCCTTTGACTTAAGATTTTGGGTACTTAAAACTTAATATGGGAAATTAGTTAAGTAAGGGGTGAAATGAATGGGGGAAATTAATCAATTGAATTTGTAACTTTTATGCATGCTAAATTTCCACCTTACATTTGGAATTTTCATGATGAGGATAATAAATATGCCTTTAAGTATAATCAAACATCATAATTTCTGCAACCTTTCTTCTACTTACCCATCTACTCATCCTACCATTTTTACTTCTCTTTATAAGGGTGCACTTAAGCTTGCAAACCCTTATAAACATTTCTCTTCTCTTTACAATGATAATCTATCTAAATCTGACCTTATTACATCCAAGGGCTCAGATTAAACAGTTGAGCTCCTTTTATTCACTCTACCTAATCTAATAATCTGCCAAGTTTACACTGTTTGGTCAGATTTTTATTCTCTAACCATCAACATGAAACTGAAAACATGAAATAGTCAAGTTTAAACATTTTGACTATCATGGATTGTGGCATAAGAAACAAACTGCACACAATCATTATTGAGCATAAAGTAACTAGGAGTGGCATTTTGACTTGCTCACTTTCATGGTATTTTTTATTTTCTTGGGGTTCATATTTTTCATCTTTTTTATTTTACCTTTTTTATTGTTTTTGTCCTTTGATTATTCGTTTAGGACATACCCTCTTTACATTTTTAAATTTTTTGAATATGGAAAACATTTTCACAAGCAAAGGTATGTACATATTACAGGTTTCAATCTCAGCCATTCAAAATTATGACTCTTATTGGTATAGGAACCTAACACCTAGTATCATTCAACACAAACCTTTTATCTGGAACATACACTGCTTCTTTCATCTCCCAAGTTAGTCTCCCCAACTCTAAAGATTTTCTGCATTTGTTGGTGTGATGTGTCTCCTTCAAGGAAAGCATGCACTTATTTATTGATATCAATACAACTACAACCAGGTGTCTTGTTTATGCCTCTGTTTCTCAACATTTTTCGTACCTTTTCAATGTCACCCCACCTACCAAGTGTAGCATACATATTTGACAAAAGGACATAAGGTGTTGTGTTTTCAGGGTCCAATTCAAAAATATGTTCTGCCACTCTTTTAGATAGATGTAAGTTGTTATGTATTCTACAAGCACTCAGCAAACAAATCCACACAACAGCATCTGGTTTTATTGGCATCCCAATGATTAAGTCTTCTGCTTCATCAAGACGCCCAACACGACCGAGAAGGTCAACCATGCATACATAGTGTTCAATTGCAGGTGCGATGTGATAATGTTCTCTCATGCAATTGAAGTGAAAATATCCCTCATCTACCAAACCTGCATGGCTGCACGCAAACAAAACACTAACTAAGGTGATATGATCTGGGGTCATGTCAGATTGTTTCATTTGCTCAAAAGTTCAAGGGCCTCCTTCCCATGGCCATTCATGGCATATCCTCCAATCATTGCATTCCATGAGAAGACAAGTCGAGGATGCAATTTGTCAAATAGTTCCCTTTCCTTTTCTATGCTCCCACATTGTGCATACATGTCTACAAGGGCAGTCATCACAAAGACATCATATTGACATCCACTTCTAATTGTTTTTTCACAGATCTCTATTCCCTGCTCCAAAGCAGCGAATTTGGCACAAGCCGGAAGAATACTTGCATACATTTTTGAGTTTTGCCTTGCACCTGCTAATTCCAATTGTCGAAAAAGCTTCAGGGCCTTCTCACCATGACCATTCTTTGTGAATCCTTCAATTATCACATTCCATGAAACCAAGTTTGGTTGAGGCATTTCCTGAAAGAGTTCTAGAGCCTCATTGACAAACCCATTTTGGGCATATCCCGCAATCATTGGATTCCATGAAACCACATCCCTCTAAGGCATTTCATTAAAAAGTCTCAGGGCCTCATCAACAAACCCCTTCTGTGCAAATCCAGTAATCATCGCATTCCATGAAGCCACATTCGATTCAGGCATTTCCTTGAAGAGCTCGAAGGCCTTCCCAAAAAAATTGTTCTGTGCAAGTCTTGCAATCATTGCATTCCATGAGATGGCATCTCGTTGAGGCATTTCCCTGAAAAGATCCAAAGCATCATCAACAAGCCCAGCCTATGTGGATCCTGCAATTATCGCAATCCAAGAGACAATATCTCGTTGATGCATTTTGTCAAACAATTCGTGTGCCTTCTCCATTTGTCCACATTTTCCATACATCTCTATAAGGGCATTAGCAATGGAAAGATCAGACTCAAATCCACTTCTTATAATTTCCTGATGGATTTTTATGCCCTGTTCTAGTGATACCAAGTTCGAACACATTGAAAGAACGCCTGAAAAAAAAAAGGGATCAGGTTGGTAGCCTGTTCGTCGCATTCTGTGAAACAATGCCAATGCCTCTTCAGCAGGACCATGACTTGCATAAGCTGCAATCATGATTGTCCATGAGCACACATCTCTTTCAATCATTTGGTCAAAAACACTGCGAGCGTCCACAAGACTTCCACACTTGACATACACGTTCAATAATGTGTTGTGAGAAAGTATGTCTCCCAAGAATCCACTCTCTTCCATGTGACAATGGACTTGTTTGGCATCTGATAAGGATTTCTTTCGAATGCAGCCCTGCAAGAGACAGACATATGCAGAAGACTGTAGGGTTATGCCCTTATTGTGCAAAATATTGAGCGTCACCTTCAAACGACCATGTTTAGAGAGTGTTTTGACATTGACAGCAAAGGTGTGGATTACATTGTGATTACATTTTATAGTATGTGAAAATTTCTTAAGGATCGTGTTAATACTCTTCGTTTTTCGGGGATTCGCGTATTCAATTTCCTTTATTCGGAGTTGGGTTCTACTGATTCTACTCATTTAATTGCAGAAACCACAAATTTGCTCCCTGTTGCCTGCTGCTAACCATGGAATGCAGTCTTGGAGTCATAGTGCACCAGTCCAAAAAAGAAAGAAAAAAATTGGTACAAAATTCTAGTAGGGTTCACGGATTTGAAGACAAAGTTTTGCTCAAATATGTTTGAGAGAAGAGCACCTGTAAAAGGGTTATTGTTTCTGAAGGGAACATGTTGAACTGGTTAGTAGTTTTGAATCCAAATTTTTTATTCAATCGGATTGTTTATGATTCATGGAAATAACCATTGGTGTTAAACAAGGTTGTACAATGTTCCCTACCTTGTTTGGGATTTATATTGATGAGTGGGAGGCATTCCTATATGAGCATATTTACGATATCGATGACTGCCTTTTTCATCAGGGGTTGATATCTATTCTACTTTTTGCTGACGACATGATCCTCCTCTTCTCATCCTCAGAAGGATTACAGAAGCAGTTGGATGCCTTATTTCTATTTTGTGATCTTCGACAGTTGACGGTCAACCTAGGTAAACCAAGGTAATGATCTTCAATGGGGTGAAGAAAACTTCAAACATTTACTTCGTATTTAGAGGGAGGAGGTTGAGATCACCAACCAGTATACTTACTTGGGGGTGCAATTCTTTGTCCTCGCTTCAGTTTGCGACCAGCGCTTCAGCCTCAGATCAACAAAGGATATGGATCCTTAGCCCGTCTTAGGAGACGGTGCTTTCAACATCACTTCGAGGACATCTCATCTAGGTTGAGCCTCATGGACACCTTGATCCATCCCACTGTTCTGTATGGCTCAGAGATTTGGGGACCATCTTTACATTAGTCAAATTGGGATTCAGCTGAGAGAGTCTAGATTCTTCTTCTCCACCGCATCATTAGATGCAAACAGACAGTACCTCAACACATCATCCTTGCAAAGTTTGGAGCTCATCCTTTTCGGCTTGAGACGGTCTTCAAATTGGTTTCATTTTTGCATCATGTCCAAAGCTTTGCAAACTCGATAAAGAGTAAGGACCAATATCCTTACTTGGCATATTGCTCTTCTAAGACTATTGTTCATTCTACTCCCTTGGGCCAAGCCAGATGTTGGTTCACAGGAGTTTCAGATCTCTTAGAGTCAGTGGGCATTCAATTGGATTGTCTCCCTCCTTTCTGATATTCCTTAGATGCACCTAGTCACCTTTTACCTACTACACAGGAGCTTAACAAGATCATCAGGGAGGACATCTATAGGCAGTTTTTCCAGGTCACCTCGGTCAATCCTCTAGGAGAGTTGCACCCAAAGATGAACTTCTACACTAAGCACTTCTTGGAGTTGAGAGATGGGCTCATTGTTCAACCCCAATGTACGCTTCGCCGCTCGATGCATGCTCTTCACATTCCTCTAAGCTAGTTCAGAGTAGGTTCTCATAGACTTCGGGTAGAGATGGACCACCAAATTGATAGACCAAACAAAATCTTCTAGGCATGTCATTTTCAGGAAGTGGAGATCGAGGTGCACTTCATTTTTGGATGCCCTATCTACTACGAGATCAAAGGAAGGCTCCTTGTTTAGAGATTCTTAGACCCTCGTCGACTTTTTCAGGTATCTCGATCAGAGATGTTTGGCCCTATATATGCAAGAGGCTTTCAAGGTCTGAGTGCATATTCTTCAACCTCCCATTAGACTGGACCCCACACAGAGGATCACGACATTTTTCAGGGTACTACCTTCAAACAAGGGCACCAAGATACCGATGGATACAAGTACACAACTAGATTCTAGATCAGTGAATATTCATTGGACCTCACCCTACCACACAAGATCTCAGCAAAATATACGTCATAGATCCATTCCTGGGAGATGGACTAGGTCCTCCAGACCTCAACAACGAGCAAACTCCGCACGACAACGATTTAGTGGACAAGCCACACTTTCCACCAATGCTTCATTGGGCCAACAAACTTTGTCGACTTTCTTCAGTGTTCTTCATTCAACCTTGGATGTTAGGAAAGATGGGTTTGATCCTTAGACTTATTAGCCCTTGGATCTTCTTTTCAAGAGACAAATATTAGTTACTTCATGCATTGTATCTATAGTTTTGGTTCTCTAGTTTTGTATAGACATCATTGTACTCAACAATCCTTTTGACCTACTTTATGGTCAATAATTAGACATAAATATAATTATTTTATTAGATATCATTTTGGGATTCAACTGCGTTAAGTAAGTCATTCACGTATGACCATTTTCATGAGAGGTAGTCGTAAATGACTAATTTCTCATGATTTTTGAATAGTTCACTTAGCACTCATTGCATCGGGTGATGCTCACAGGGGTGAAGAAGTGGGATTGAAACTAGTGAAATGAATCACATAGCATAATTATTTTATTTTATCTTTATGACAAACCCTTCAATCTTGAATCGAAGAGGGATTGAACATTTTATGTTGACAATCCTTTCAATCTTAGATTGAAGAGGGATTGAACATTTTGTATTTCATTGAATGCAATGAACTCCCCATGGACCATACCAGAAGGAAAGAAGAGTATGTGTATCCAAAGAAACTGTTCAGCCCATCAAAAGTTGGACAAATACAATCTCACCCAATTGTGGATGATTGTATGTTCGAATTTAATTTTATACCCAACTGGTTGTGAAAGTCCATAGGGAATAAACAATAATGTAAATTACTCCTTCTGTGTGCATTTACGAACTAGCTAAGCAACCCTCGGCTTGTTAGGAATGCTATAAAGATTACCCAACCGCAATTTCTTTACAATTTGACTAGGAATAGTTATATTCTTTTAAAAGTCAATGTTTATAGGTGGAGATTGATAAAGATTATTGAATACTATCCAACAATAAGTAAATTAGTGGTGTGGTGATATGCTTTGGCAAAGGTCAATGATGGAGGCATTGATGGTGTTGTAGCTTATATTGTGATTTAAGCCTTATTTATCAGTTTTATCACAATATGTGGCCTAAAATCACTGCGAGGGTTCAACCTCAATGAGGCTCCTTTATACTCTTTACCCCCGCAAAGTCTAAAAGTAATGAAGTATTTTGTTCGTTGTAATATATCAAAATCACAAAAAAGAAATTATTAAAGAATCGGCCCTTGATTCGGCCAAGGTTGTGATGCGATCAAATCACAATCACAAATCGCAGTGGGGCAGTAGTATGAAGTATCACTCGGGTTCTGCCGATTGCGATTTGTGATAAGGTCCAGAACTGAAAATATATGTATTGCAATTAATAACTCTGGCAAGTCCGTAGAACGTCTTATGTATATGTGTTGGTTCATTCCGCCGATTACGATTTGCGATGGGGATTCTGGACCCGATATTATATATGCCATGTTTTATACTTCCAGCGGGTCTGCCATATCACAGATTGTTAAGGTTTCGGTTAATACACCAATTGAAAGCGCCGATTGCGATTTGCGATGGGTTTCGGACTTGATGAATTATTAAATACAAATTTATGTCTAATTGATTCTGTAAGGGAGTCAGAAGACTGTTGAAAAGGTGGAACCAATGGGTTTTAAATAAAGTTAAATCTTTTTTGAGTTCCACATTAACCGAAGGTTTGCATCGATTTCGCTGTGTAAAGGGAAAAATCAATGTTAGAGATGAATCCAAAGAAAAGGTGATTGGTTGGGTTTCTTTGTGTTTCCACCAATCAAAACACTCTCGACATATATGTGGACCCCTTCCAAAGCTTTTGGCGCAGTTTTACATATGTTCTGAGTTTCAATATTTTATATGTAATAAAGTTGAATAATTTCAAATAGGAAATAGTTTTATAACTGTTATAAAGCGGTTTATTAGCTGTTTCGAGAAATCAATTTCCAAAACTGATTTGATAGTTAATTAGAGAGGGAAGAGATAAAATCCTGAAAAGGGAATTGTAATGGGTTCGGAATTTTCGGAGAACCTGAAGACTAGGCCACTGTATTCCTGATATAACTGTTGATTAATGAAAGAATCAGAAGTTTCCATGTATTGCTAGGTATGATTTTGTGACTTCTTTGTTATGTGTCATCTTATGTTTTCTTCCTTCAAGTATGGTAATGAAGTTGCAGGTCTTTGTTTGCTTATGCAGATAAAGTTAAAGTTCCTTAAAAGAGCGCTCCTATACTTGAAGTTTTCACCTTCCTTTCTAAGTTATAGATAGTAGTTTCTATGTAAGGCAGCATATTATCTTTAACTTCTCCAAGTGTCATAGATAGTAGATCCTGTGTTAAACAACATATTTTCTATGACTCAGTTCTCACCTTCATAATTCTTCTAAGTTACAAATAGTAGTTTCTGTGTAAGGCAGCATATTATCTTTAACTTTTCCAAGTGTCACAGATAGTAGATCCTGTGTTAAACAACATATTGTCTCTGACTTCTTCAAGCTTTCTTCATTTATCATTCATATTCAACTATCAAATGGCATTTTGATATTTCCTTGTCACTTAAGTATTGAGAGTTAAAAACCAAGTCTCCCAGGTCCTTCATTTGAGAACACAACATATAATTAAGTGAGAAATAAGTGATAGTAATTACAAACATTAACTTCTTCACCACAATTTCTCTACAACTAGGAAATTGGTTTCTTAAGGTACAACATTAATTGGCGTCACTGCTGGGGAGAGAATACAAGAAGAATTTTCCCTAGGTTTTTAAGATTTTCCTCTGGTTGTTCAGTGAGGAGGAAATACTTGGCTGTTTTGAATAAAAGCAATAAAAGGCAACTCCATAATAGCAAGAACCACAGCCTGCAAAACAATTGAATAAGAACACTTTTCCCTAGGTTTATTAAGTTTGAAGCTGATTCTTGAGAGTGACAAGTTTCAGCAGTTGGTTGTACATTCACACCTGTGATTTTCACTTACAACATTAATTGGCGACTCCACTGCACTTTGAAATTTTCTTTTCTGGGTTTTAATGGCTCTCCCTGCATTCTTAGTCCATAAATTTGATCCATTTGATTTTACTGGGATCACCGGCTATCCTCATGATATGCCTACATTTTATGCATGGAATGAGTATCTTCCAAAATTCAGTAGAAAGGAATATGAAGATCCAGCTCAGCACCTCCAAGAGTTTCATGAATGCATGGAGCAGCAGGGCATCATTCATGAAGATGTTAAGATGAAGCTATTTATGTTTTCTTTGGACCAAGAAGCTAGGGTTTGGTTCAGGTCTATGCCTCATTCAAGCATTTCATCTTTGAAAGATTTCCATTCAATATTCAATTCTTTTTGTGGAACTTATTATGCACACAAGTTTGTTTTTAAAGGTTGTGAATATTATGATTCTAAAGAAACTTTAAAAGCTCAAGATAATCCTGTTGAGGAAACTAATGATCTTGTTGATAATATATCAAGCATTCAGAGAGGTTATAGTCAGATTAATTATGAGCAAGTCTCTGAAAGCAAAGAACTATCATTTTCTCAAAATGATGCGGAGAAGTTTATAAAACATTTTTCTTCAATAATCTCCCAAGCAGAGAATTGGTTGACTCTGTTCCAAGCAAATCAAGAGAGTATTCAGATGGAGGAAAGTTCAAACATGCATCAAGAATTTCTGCTCAACAGTCGAGAAGAGGGAGAAATAATTAAGTTGCAAATAAATCCCCAGAGATCTTATTTTGTTAAATTTGATGGTCCTCCTATCTATAATGAAAATGGTTTAAATGGGGAACAGGATGAAGCTTTTCAAGTTCACCATTTGGGTGTTGAACATAGAGGAAGAAACCAGCAAGTGGGATATGTTGGACAACAATATATTGAGCCATTTATCATAGCAAAAGAGGCTATCTTATGTAAAAAGAAAGCTGATAAAGAGATTGTATATCATTGCATTGAAGAACACAATGATGCCCATGGATCAGAGGTAAACAATCTATTTGAAGTTGACCATATGTCATATAGTGATGTGAAAAAATTTCTTTTTCTTCCTGAGGTTATAATTACAAATTATTTTCAATCAAAGCTTAGAGATGAAAAGTGGAGACATAAAAGTGACATAGATCATTTTCTTAAAGATGTTGTTGATTGTTCTGTTGAGCATATTATCCCAACAGAAGGTTTATTTGAGCAAGAACCTTCACACATAGAGAATTTCTTTTTTGGAGCTGATCAGGACCATATTTTTTCTTATACTTTTGAAGATCCTGTGGAAGATTACATGGAGGAATTTATCAGCAGTCTACACATACTACTTTGTGGATATATTCCTAACTTTTTTTGTGAGCTGCCCTTATGCATAGTTTATTTTCAGTTAAGGATGAATTGTATTTTCAAGATTCACTAGCAGAATGGTTCTAGATCAGGCACTCAAATGCTAACCTGGTACCATTGGAAGATTGACTTCACCTGATGGAGATCAGTCATGCACATAGGTAGGAACCTGTACATAAATAAGCTCAGGTGTTGAGCATTTGGTTTTCAGTTGTAGTTCTTTAGTTTAATTTTAGCGGATAAATAAGGATGACTGTCCCAGTTGGAAACTGGTTTGCAGAGGTTTCAGACTTCAAGAATGTCAGGTTTCAGTTTGTCAAATTTCAGGGTTTTCACAGTTTTGGACTCCATGCCCAATTAAGGCTACTGATCTACGATTCTCAATATTTTGCTATCAAAGCACAAGCATCCTATCACTGCAGATATCGGCGTGGGTTCACTGTACAAAATTTTCACACAGTTAAGTTTGGCAAAGCAATGTATGACTCCATGCCCAAGGAAAAGGCACTAATCTGCGGTTCTTAGTGCTTCTGTGGCAAAAGCACTATCCCCAGGTGGAGCCAGATGTTGTAGCTTATATTGTGATTTAAGCCTTATTTATCAGTTTTATCACAACGTGTGGCCTAAAATCACTGCGGGGGTTAAACCTCAATGAGGCTCCTTTATATTCTTTACCCCCGCAAAGTCTAAAAGTAATGAAGTATTTTGTTTGTTGTAATATATCGAAATTGCAAAAAAGAAATTGTTAAAGAATTGGCCCCTGGTTCAGCCAAGGTTGTGATGTGATCAAATTGCAATCGCAAATCGCAGTGGGGCAGTAGTATGAAGTATCACCCGAGTTCCGCCAATTGCGATTTGCGATAAGGTCTGAAACTAAAAATATATGTATTGTGTTTAATAACTCCGGCGGGTCCATAGAACGCCTTATGTATATGTGTTGGTTCATTCCACCAATTGCGATTTGCGATGGGGATTCCAGACCCAATATTATATATGCCATGTTTTATACTTCCGGCGGGTCCGCCATATTGCAGATTGTTAAGGTTTGGGTTAATACACCAATTGAAAGCATCGATTGCAATTTGTGATGGGTTTTGGACCCGATGAATTATTAAATATAGATTTATGTCTAATTGAGTCCGTAAGGGAGTCAAAAGACCGTTGAAAAGGTGGAACCAATGGGTTTTAAATAGAGTTAATTATTTTTTGAGTTTCGCGGTAACCGAAGGTTTGCGTCGATTTCGCTGTGTAAAGGGAAAAATCAATGTTAGAGACAAATCCAAAGAAAAGGTGATTGGTTGGGTTTCTTTGTGTTTTAGCCAAGCAGAACACTCTTGACATATATGTGGACCCCTTCCAAAGCTTTTGGCGCATTTTTACATATGTTCTGAGTTTCAATATTTTATATGTAATAAAGTTGAATAATTTCAAATAGGAAATAGTTTTATAACTGTTATAAAGCAGTTTATTAGCTGTTTTGAGAAATCAGTTTCCAAAACTAATTTGATAGTTAATCAAAGAGGGAAGAGATAAAAGACCGAAAAGGGAATTGTAATGGGTTCGGAATTTTGGGAGAACCCGGAGACTAGGCCACTGTATTCCTGATATAACTGTTGATTAATGAAAGAATCATAAGTTTCCATGTATTGCTGGGTATGATTTTGTGACTTCTCTGTTATGTATCATCTTATGTTTTCTTCCTTCAAGTATGGTAATGAAGCTGCAGGTCTTTATTTGCTTATGTAGATAAAGTTAAAGTTCCTTAAAAGAGTGCTCCTATACTTGAAGTTTTCACCTTCCTTTCTAAGATATAGATAGTAGTTTCTGTGTAAGGTAGCATATTATCTTTAACTTCTCAAAGTGTCATAGATAGAAGATCCTGTGTTAAACAACATATTGTCTATGACTCAGTTCTCACCTTCAAAATTCTTCTAAATTATAGATAGTAGTTTCCGTGTAAGGCAGAATATTATCATTAACTTTGCCAAGTGTCATAGATAGTAGATCCTGTGTTAAACAACATATTGTCTCTTACTTCTTCAAGCTTTCTTCATTTATCATTCATATTTAGCTATCAAATGGCATTCTGATATTTCCTTGTCAACATATAATTAAGTGAAAAATAAGTGACAGTAATTACAAACATTAATGTCTTAAGCACAATTTCTCTACAGCCAGGAAATTGGTTTCTTAAGGTACAACAGTTGGCTTATTCAAAGAGGGAGGAGGTATTTCTCAAATATATCTTATGTTCTAGGGACAAACTTATCAACAAATGGAATATGGTTCGAGTCCTCGATTCAAATTAAGAAGTCAAGATTAGCTAGAGGAAATGTAAAGAATCGGGACATCTTACTATATCTAAACCATAGGAGACAAGGTGATTCCAAGAGAGGAAAAGCTTATAAAACAAACATTAGAAGATCTAGATAAACACTCAACTGAGGTTCCAACGGAGGAGGATGTGACAAATAATTAATTTGATCAAGTAGACAAGGTATGGTATAAAGGCATCAATGATTTCAAGATTGTACCTAATATTAAAGTTTTAAAGGAAGTCAGACGTTGGCATGGAGAAAGTTACTATCACATGTTCGATCACAAATTATCCATGTAGAGGTGGAGGACAGAAGTTTCTAGAGATAGATGTATAAAATGAGGTTTCAAGCTCAGGTTTTGAGGAAGGTTGTGGTATAAGATTGTGTTGGGGATTAAGAGCTTTGTCATAAGAAGCACAACCTAGAGGTGTACATGAAATGTGGGGGTGGGAGTGGGTGGGTGGTGAGTTGAGGGGGGGAACCTTGAAAAATAAGTGGTTCTAAGAAGTAAACATAAAAGAAAGTGCATTAGAGAAAAAAAAGAGAAGGTAAGGTAGGTCATGGGTGAGCATGTGGGTATGAAGAAGTTCTCGAAAGACGTGTATAGAATGAGGTTTTGAGCTCAGGTTTTGAGGAAGGTTGTGGTACAGGATTGTGTTGGGGATTAAGAGCTTTGTCATAAGAAGCACAACCTAGAGGTGTACATGAAATGTGGGGGTGGGAGCGGGGTGAGGGCGGGAGCGGGATGAGGAGGGGAGCCTTGAAAAATAAGGGGTTCTAAGAAGTAAACATAAAAGGAAGTGCATTAGAGCAAAAAATGAGAAGCTAAGGTAGGTCATGGGTGAGCATGTGGGTATGGAGAAGACTACCTCTATAATGAAGAAAGTCCTAACAGAGAACTTTATTAAGAAATCATTGTTGTTATATTCTCTACATTCATGGATGGAGAAGGTATGGTTAGGGTTTTATGGTGTACCTTGAAGTTTCATATCCTAATTTATGGTTGGTTTGCCTTGGAGTTTCAATCTGACGTTAATGTCAAAAAAGTATTAGCAGGAAAATGGTGTTGGTGTACAACATTACTACATTTGGAGAAGTGAATGCCAGGTTTTAATTCCAAAAGGAAAAAAGGTTTGCTCAACTAATATGGGTGAAACTTCTAGGTCTTTCCATGGAACTTTGGAACAAGGAATCTTTAAAGGCAATGAGAGATGGTCTAAGGCAAGTTCATAGATACAACAGTGAATTTATAGTCGAAAATTGATAAGAAAGTTGTTAATATTGGTGGAATTGGACCTTCGAGAGGGTCTTCTAGAGGAAATCAAGATAGGATGAGGTAATTGGAAGTTTATGCAATCATTGGACTATTGGAAATTTTCATTTATATTCCTGAATTGTCATGTCACTGGACATGTTTGGAAATATTATCCAAGATCAATTAGAATGTGGGTTTAGAGGCAAGTAGAAAGAGCTCCAATAGATATTTTGAAAGGTGAAGGGCCCATTGTTATATAAGTTGAAGCCAAAGGTGGTATGCAATTCATCTAAGAGGTAGGTAGCATAGAAAAGGATAAAGCAAAGGGAGAATTTGTAGCTAAAGAATGATTTTTGGAGGATGAAAGAAAGGTCCCATTGTCAAAGAACGGTGAGGTGACACTAATGTCTAATAAAGTAGGTCCATTGTTTGATTCTACCAAAGAGGCAAAGGAAAATAATAAGTATAATATTCTTCCTTCCATCCTTGAGAAACTTGGGTTACATGAGAAAAAAATCAATGCTTCACCCAGAAGATTTCTTATTGCAGTAGCTATCTCGTCATCTAAAATTAAGGTTTAATTTGTCTTTTTCTTGAACATTATTAGTGACAAATAATCTTTAAAAACCCTCCTCATATGGCACACACTTCCATAATTTCACATAGGTAACCAACGAACCAATAGATTATGATCACAACACATATTTATAGTTATTGATTGAATTACAATTCAATAGATGCTTAACGTTAAGACTCATTTGACACTAGGATACTCTGATGAAGGATTGTGTACACATTTTAGGAGAAAGAGACCAAGTGAACTACAGAGTGGAGGCAACAACAAATCAAGGGAGTATTTGGTGAAAAGGCAAGTAGATGGTCAAATAAGGAGAGGTTTTGTTCATTAAAATAATTTTTGGAGGTGGCTCAAGCCTAGATTTTCAATCCCTTCTACACACAACCGAGAGAGGACAAAATGAATTTGGGGTTTTCTATTTGCTTGGGTTCTCTAGCATGGACGGAACATGCCATTATACTTTCACTCCCAACATGTGGACTTCCTAAGAAGTTTGATCGGTAAACTACCACGTATTCCACTAGACAGTTTGTCACAACAAACCTAATATAATATATTAAAATCCAAAATCTATACTATGAGGGTTAACTTTCCTTATATTTATGGATTTATTAATGCATACGATATATAAATGATAAAAATAGAAAAAAGATAAAACAATCACTCACAAACTGCAATAACACCAAGATATGACCTAGTAAACCCTTTCCCGAGAAAACCAAGCTCGAAGGTGAGGCTACTATGCTCTCTCTTTCTCTAAATAATAATGCAAATAAAAATTAGCTATACCTGTGTCCAATGAACTACTACAAAAAACAATCCATCTCCCTATCCACTCTCAACTACTCTTCTTTACTATGGAACAAAATGCACTAGAATAGAATCGAACACCTTTTCCTCCTAGTACCCAATTTATAACACAACTCGATGACCAACTAGGGGTTAAATTTGGCACATTCAATCCTTGAAATATGTTAAAACTCAACTCTCCTAGAGTCTTATCAATAGGTCCCACGTGGCTAACCCCTTTTCCATAAGTAAAGGGTGATGATGTGGGATCCTCTCAAATTATGTTGGTCAAACATGATAAGTCAACTTCTGTGAGGCATAACTTTTGCATCTAAAATCTAATTGACATTATTCTTGCACACTTGGAAAGATATTTGAGTGTATAATAGTGCCAAGGGGTGTGGTATATATATATATATATATATATATATATATATATATATATATATATATATATATATATATGGCACCACTAAGGCTTGACTTAGGCTTGACTTTTGAGACTACTTTGCCTTGGAAAGTGTGAAAATGTGGTTGATTGTGAGAATGCTATATATGAGAGATACATCACCATCTTTTTGTCAACTTTCCTTTGAGGACTAAGAGTGATGAGAAGTTGGAGTTGAAACTATCCTATTCAAAACAATCTAGAATAATAGGTGATAAATCCAATTCCACTAGGAGGATCTACTCTTTCGAGATGGCCCAATTGCTACAGCAATAGTGCCACCAATATCCCACAAATATTGTTGAAAATTTCCCCTAGAGGGCTTGTCGAACACTTAAATTTTTGTCCTCTTAATGGTAGTTAAGGTTGAGATGAGAATCTCCCCTTTCAGATGATCGTTTGTAGTTAAAGCGATAATTGTAAGAACTATGTAATAACCAAAATGTAGCTACAAGTTAGTCTATTAAGCATAAACTATAAGCTAAAGCTATAAAAAAAGGCATAGAAGAATCAATCCAATACACAGGTATTTTGCTTAAGGGTTTCCCCTCCTATTGTGTTAGGGATTGATTATGTCTCTTCACTCCCAGATATTAGAGTGAAACATGCCATATATATATATATATAGATAGATAGATATATAGATATAGATGGTGCCACTAAGGCTTGACCCCTAGCAGAGAGCACCTATTGCATATTATAAAATAATCTCACAGTCAACAACCGCTAATGGAAGGAGGAGGTAGCAATTTTATAAGTTTCATTGCTAATGGCTAGTTCTCTCCTCCATTAAAATACTAATATTTGACTTTTCATCCAGAAAAAATTCGGAGACTAAGTCAACTTATAAGACTAATAATATTTTATTGCATTAAATAGCTTTAATTTTGCCCACCAAGTGGGTTGAATTGCCTTCCACAATCCCAAGGTGTCCAACATTCCACACGAAAATGTCTGGAAGTCAACATGAAAAAGAATAGTCATAGTTGCTCCAACATTCATCTTCAAATTCAACTTGTCTTTGGAATGAAGTTAATGACTTTGGAGATTCCTACCACTTATAGAAGACCAATTATTGACTTATAATAACTATTTTTTATCCTTATCCTCATCATATTTGGAATAGTAACTTCCACCACTAGCTATATTGACCTTTCCAACAACAACTTTTTAATTGACTACGTTTTTATACATTTCTAAGAAACATTTGCACCTCATCGCGATCTATAATTCCCTATCCCACTTGGCCAAGGTTCCACACTATTTTGTTGCTCTTTTCCCCCCTAGTGCCACATCATATGTTGAATCACCCCAAAGGTCCAAGGCATTGCCATATAGGCTTGGTCAAACCCTTGAAAACTTCGTCAAATCTTGGATCCCTAACGCCCTTGATTATGGCCCAAATAAAACATGTTAAAGAAGGTGCAAGCATCATCGTAAGTTGGACCATCTAGAAGAGATATTCAATGTGAAAAGTGCCACTACATGGGCCATCCACTAGTGATATATCATAGCAGAACTATCCATAAGTGTAACCATAAAGAACAAAACATGAGCCAAGACATATAATCAACTAAATGAATATGCATCAACATCATGGTGAAGTAAGAGGATCTACAATCATCACTATGGCCGACCAAAATGTACTATCTCCAAGCAGAAATAGAAGGTCCATCAGTATCCCAACATGTCACCGATGTCATTTGATGAAAATCACAAGTTTACCACTCATGTAATATGAGGGGTAACAAGGGTTACTCCAAATCCAATTGTTTAAGCTAATGGTGTATGTGTTTGGCTAACCTTTAAAGGTGTATTATAGCATGCATTCAAAGCAAATCCCTTAATTTTTGTCTTGTCTTAAGATTACATCTAGTCTGCGTAGCACAATAACTATTTCATATTCTCCACTATGAACTTTTGAAGGGTTATTCTTTCTGAGTTTGCTATTTTGGATCAAATTCCACATAAACAAATTGTAAACAAGCAAATTCTTAGACATTATCCACTTCTTGGCTATAAAATGTCAACATTATGAACGTCTACCAAAATCTATAAATAGCATAGCTTTATTTTACAAGAGAATTTGAGTTTGTAAAAGATTTTAAATTTTATGAAGAAAGAGTATTTCTGGGTCAAGAGTCTCTCTTGAGTCTTTATATTCAGCCTTGCTTGAGCACTCATCCATTAAAGCTATCCATGTGACTTTCATTTCAATCTCAAAGTGGGAGGAATATCTATCAACTATTACATGGGAGTACCCTTACACTAGCAGTTTAGAATCCCTCTTGCATCCATGTCTTTTGAATCACATATCGTCATGTATCCTTAGCCTCATTCTTTCTTGACCTTACCTCTCTTTTTAATAATTACCTTTTCCTATCCTTACAATGTTCTAAGTTTTAGTTTCTGATTGTGAAAACAACTAACCATTAAAACCTGGAATTTTCCCATCAAGTCTCAAATTTTAATCCTCTTACAACCATCTAACACTACAATTTAAAAGGAATCGCTTATACTCATCATGACCTTGGCCTCTTCAATAGTAGAAACCTTGAATATCATGTGATAGAATAAACCTTTTATTTCAACTTATGTTACATATGGCTTCTGACCTATTTTATGTTTTCTATTAGTGGTTGATCCCACAGACTTGTCTAGACCTCTGCAGAATTATATCAAGATGGGAAAATAAAGTTCTCCATATCTGATGCAAAGACAAAAGTTGAATCTCCTTGCCTTCATGACAACAGATTAACTGGCCGCTATTGTATGCTCTTTGCTCAGACTGATGGAAGATTTTTCACAAGAATTGATCATCCTCCTTCCAAATTGAGCACTGGATGAAGAGCAGTCAATTGTACATGGACTAAATTTTTACATTGATCTTTTAAATGAAATAAAATACATCATAAGCATCCATTTGATGATAAATTCTCAACGATGAACGAGGTGTCTTGTGAATATAATAATTCTCCTTATATCTAGATGACTTGCATACAATTATCAGTAACAAGAATGAATCCCCACATTGATTTGTTCCATTAAGGCCAAATAAGTACAGTAGATCTCCATGCACTTCAAACATTACACTACTTTAAAAAGTCAAAATAAATCGAGTCTTTTGCTCCGATGGAATGACAACAACATGCCACAAAATTTTATAAGCCAAACCTGGAGCAAAAATCCCTTGCTTCATCTTGCATCACCTATAATCCCCACAAGAGCATTGTCCTCTAAAATCGCAGAAATGGTTGACATCATTCACAATGATCTCTCATGCAACAATCTTGGAAATGAACTTTGTTGCCTAGCGGTAGACAATCAAAGATTCTTGATAACTTGAATCACTGTTCCCAAGGGGATGTGTTTGCTAGACTAAATGTAATTGCTAGTTTTTCACTATGGTAACAAAGAATTTATTTTTTCTTGTCTTCCCTGGTATCATTCAATACAAACCTTTTATCTAGAACATACACCGCTTCTTTCATCTCCCAAGTTAGTCTCCCCAACTCTATAGATTTTCTACATTTGTTGGTGTTATGTGTCTCCTTCAAGGAAAGCATGCACTTGTTTATTGACCCCAATCCAACTGCAACTAGGCGTCTTGTTTAGGCCTCTGTTTCTCATCATTTTTCATACCTTTTCAATGTCACCCCACCTGCCAAGTGTAGCATACATATTTTACAGGACACAAGGTGCTGTGTTTTCAGGGTCCAATTCAAAAATATGTTCCGCCACTCTTTTAGCTAGATGTAAGTTGTTATGTATTCTACAAGCACTCAGCAAACAAATCCACACAACAACATCTAGTTTTATTGGCATCCTAATGAATAAGTCTTCTGCTTCATCAAGATGCCTAGCATGGCCGAGAAGGTCAACCATGCATACATAGTGTTCAATTGCAAGTGTGATGTGATAATCTTCTCTCATGCAATTGAAGTGAAAATAGACCTCGTCCACCAGACCTTCATGGCTGCACATAGACAAAACACTAACCAAGGTGATGTGATTTGGGGTCATGTCAGATTGTTTCATTTGCTCAAGGGTCTCCTTCCCATGGCCATTCATGGCATATCCTCCAATCATTGCATTCCATGAGATGACAACTCGAGGATGCAATTTGTCAAATAGTTCCCTTACCTTTTCTATGCTCCCACATTGTGCATACATGTCTACAAGGGCAGTCATCACAAAGACATTAGACTGACATCCACTTCTAATTGTTTTTTCATGGATCTCCATTCCCTGCTCCAAAGCAGCCAATTTGGCACAAGTCGAAAGAATACTTGCATACGTTTTTGAGTTTGGGGTTGCACCTACTAATTCCATTTGTTGAAAAAGCTTCAGTGCCTTCTCACCATGACCATTCTATGTGAATCCCACAATTATCTCATTCCATGAAACCAAGTTTGGTTGAGGAATTTCCTGAAAACGTTCCAGAGCCTCATTGACAAACCCATTTTGTGCATATCCCGCAATCATTGCATTCCATGAAACCACATCCCTTTGAGGCATTTCATTAAAAAGTCTCAGGGCCTCATCAAATTAAACCCTTCTATGCAAATCCAGTAATCATCGCATTCCATGAAGCCACGTTCGGTTCAGGCATTTCCTTGAAGAGCTCGAAGGCATTGCCAAAAAAATCGTTCCATGCAAGTCCTACAATCATTTCATTTCACAAGATGGCATCTCATTGAGGCATTTCCCCAAAAAGATCCAAAGCCTCATCAACAAGCCCGACCTGTGTGCATCCCACAATTATCACAGTACAAGAGACAATATCTCGTTGATGCATTTTGTCAAACAATTCGCGTGCCTTCTCCATTTGTCCACATTTTCCATACATGTCTACAAGGGCATTAGCAACGAAATGATCGGACTCAAATCCACTTCTTATAATTTCTTGATGGATTTTTATGCCCTGTTCTAGTGATATCAAGTTCGAACATGCTAAAAGAATGCCTGAAAAAACAAAGGGATCAGGTTGACAGCCTATTCATTACATTATTCGAAACAATGCCAATGCCTCTTCAGCAGGACCATGCCTTGCATAAGCTGCAATCATGATTTTCCATGAGCACACATCTCTTTCAGTCATTTGGTCAAAAAATCTGTGAGCGTCCACAAGACTTCCACACTTGGCTTACACGTTCAATAATGTGTTGTGAGAAAGTATGTCTCCCATGAATCCACTCTCTTCCATGTGACAGTGGACTCGTTTGGCATTTGATAAGGATTTCTTTCGAATGCAGCCCTGCAAGAGACAGACATATGCAGAAGACTGTAGGATTATACCCTTATTGTGCAAAATATCAAGCATCTCCTTCAATTGGCCATGTTTAGAGAGTGTTTTGACATCGATAATAGAGGTGTGGATTACATTGTGATGACATTGTATAGTATGTTCAAATTGCTTAAGGATCGTGTTAATACTCTTTGTTTTTCGGGGATTTCGGTATTCAATTTCCTTTATTCGAAGTTGGGTTATGCTGATTCTAGTCATTTAATTGTAGAAACCACAAAGTTGCTCCCTGCTGCCTACTGCTAACCATGGAATGCAGTCTTGGAGTCATAGTGCACCAGTCCAAAAAAGAAAGAAAAAAATTGGTACAAAATTCTAGTATGGTTCGCGGATTTGAAGACAAAGTTCTACTCAAATATGTTTGAGAGAAGAGTGCCTGTAAAAGGGTTATTGTTTCTGAAGGGAAAATGCTGAACTGGTTAGTAGTTTTGAATCCAAATTTTTGATTCAATCGGATTGTTTATGATTCATGGAATCAACCATTGGTGTTAAACAAGGTTGTACAATGTTCCCTACCTTGTTTGGAATTTATATTGATGAGTGGGAGGCATTCCTATATGAGCATATTTACGATATCGATGACTGCCTTTTTTATCAGGGGTTGATATCTATTCTAATTTTCGCTGACGACATGATCCTCCTCTCCTCATCCTCAGAAGGATTACAGAAGCAGTTGGATGCCTTATTTCTATTTTGTGATCTTCGAAAGTTGATGGTAAACCTAGGTAAAACCAAGGTAATGATCTTCAATGGGGTGAAGAAAACTTTAGACCTTTCCTTCGTATTTAGAGGGAGGAGGTTGAGATCACCAACTAGTATACTTACTTGGGGGTGTAATTCTCTGGTCCTCGCTTCAGTTTGCGACCAACGCTTCAGCCTCAAATCAACAAAGGATATGGATCCTTAGCCCTTCTTAAGAGATGGTGCTTTCAACATCACTTCCAGGACATCTCATTTAGGTTGAGCCTCATGGACACCTTGATCCGTCCCACTTTTCTGTATGGCTCATGGATTTGGGGACCATCTTTACATTAGTCAAATTGGGCTTCAACTGAGAGAGTCTATATTCTTCTTCTCCACCACATCATTAGATTCAAATAAACAGTACCTCAACACATCATCCTTGCAAATTTTGGAGCTCATCCTCTTCGGCTTGAGACGGTCTTCAAATTGGTTTCATGTTTGCATCGTGTTCGAAGCTTTGCAGACTCGATAAAGAGCAAGGAACAATATCCTTACTTGGCATATTGCTCTTCTCAGACTATTGCTCATTCTACTCCCTCGGGCCGAGCTAGATGTTGGTTTACAAGAGTTTCAGATCTCTTAGAGCCAGTGGGCATTCAATTGGATCATCTCCCTCCTTTCTAATATTCCTTAGATGCACCTAGTCACCTTTTACCCACTACACAAGAGGTGAACAAGATCATCAGGGAGGACATCTATAGGCAATTTGTCCAAGTCACCTCGGTCAATCCTCTGGGAGGGTTGCACCCAAAGATGACCTTCTATGCTAAGCACTTATTGGAGTTGAGAGATAGGCTCATTGTTCAACCCCAATGTACGCTTCGCCTCGATGCATGCTCTTCGCATTCCTCTAGCCCAGTTCAGAGTAGGTTCTCATAGACTTCGGGTAGAGATGGACAACCAGATTGATAGAACAAACAAAATCTACCAAGCATGTCATTTTCAAGAAGTGGAGATTGAGGTGCACTTCATTTTTGGATGCCCTTTCTTCTATGAGATCAAAGGAAGGCTCCATTGCTTGTTCAGAGATTCTTAGACCCTCACCGACTTTCTCAGGTATCTCGATCAGAGATGTTTGGAAATATATATGCAAGAGGCTTTCAGGGTCTGAGTGCATCTTCTTCGGCCTCCCATTATACCCCACACAGAGGATCACGACATTTTTCAGGGTACTACCTTCAAACAAGGGCACCAAGAGATCGATGGATACTAGTACACATCCAGATTCTAGATCAGTGAATATTCGTTGGACCTCACCTCGCCAGACGAGATCTCAGCAGCATATACATCTTAGATCAATTCTTGGGATATGGACTAGGTCCTCTAGACCTTGACAACGAGTGAACTCCCCAAGACAACGATTTAGTGGACAGGCCACACTTTCCACTAGTGCTTCATCGAGCCAACAAACTTTGTCAAGTTTCTTCAGTGTTCTTCATTCAGCCTTGGATGTTAAGAAAGATGGGTTTGATCCTCAGACTTATTAGCCCTTGGATCTTCTTTGTGAGAGCCAGATATTAGTTACTTCATGCATTGTATCTATAGTTTTGGTTCTCTAGTTTTGTATATACATCATTGTACTCAACAATCCTTTTGACCCACTTTATGGTCAATAATTAGACATAAATATAATTATTTTATTTTATCCTTATGACAATCCCTTCAATCTTGAATCAAAGAGGGATTGAACATTTTATTTTGACAATCCTTTCAATCTCAAATCGAAGAGGGATTGAACATTTTGTATTTCATTGAATGCAATGAACTCCCCATGGACCATACTAGAAGGAAAGAAGAGTACGTGTATCCAAAGAAACTGTTCAATCCATCAAAACTTGGACAAATAAACTCTCACCCAATTGTGGATGACTGTATGTTCGAATTTAATTTTATACCCAATTCATTGTGAAAGTCCATAGGGAATAAACAATAATGTAAATTACTCCTTCTGTGTGCATTTACAAAATAGCTAAGCTACCCTTCCTTGTTAGAAACGTTATAAAGATTACCTAATCGCAATTTCTTTACAATTTGACTAAGAATAGTTATATTTTTTTTAAAGTCAATGTTTATAGCTGGAGATTGATAAAGATTATTGAATACTATCCAACAATAAGTAAATTAGTGGTTTGGTGATATGTCTAGGCAAAGGTCAATGATGGAGGTGTTGGTGGTGTTGTAGCTTATATTGTGATTTAAGCCTTATTTATCAGTTTTATCACAATGTGTGGCCTAAAATCACTGCGGGGGTTCAACCTCAATGAAGCTCCTTTATATTCTTTACCCCCACAAATTCTAAAAGTAATGAAGTATTTTGTTTGTTGTAATAATCGAAATCGCAAAAATGCAATTTTTAAAGAATCGGCCCCCAATTCAGCCAAGGTTGCGATGCGATCAAATCGCAATCACAAATCACAGTGGGGTAGTAGTATGAAGTATCACCCAGGTTATGCTGATTGCGATTTGCGATAAGTTCCGGAACCGAAAATGTATATATTGTGTTTAATAACTCAGGCGGGTCCATAGAACTCCTTATGTATATGTGTTGGATCATTCTGCCGATTGCGATTTGCGATGGGGATTCCAGACCCAATATTATATATGCCATGTTTTATACTTTCAATGGGTCCACCATATTGCAGATTGTTAAGGTTTGGGTTAATACACCAATTGAAAGTGTCGATTGCGATTTGCGATGGGTTTCAGACCCGATGAATTATTAAATATAGATTTATGTCTAATCGAGTCTGTAAGGGAGTCAGAAGACCGTTGAAAAGGCGGAACCAATGGGTTTTAAATAGAGTTAATTCTTTTTTGAGTTCCGCGGTAACTGAAGGTTTGCGTCGATTTCATTGTGTAAAGGGAAAAATCAATGTTAGAGACGAATCCAAAGAAAAGGTGATTGGTCGGGTTTCTTTGTGTTTCCACCAATCAGAACACTCTCGACATATATGTGGACCCCTTCCAAAGCTTTTGGCGCAGTTTTACATATGTTCTGAGTTTCAATATTTTATATGTAATAAAGTTGAATAATTTCAAATAGGAAATAGTTTTATAACTGTTATAAAGTAGTTTATTAGCTATTTCGAGAAATCAGTTTCAAAAACTGATTTGATAGTTAATCAGAGAGGGAAGAGATAGAATCCCGAACAGGGAATTGTAATGGGTTTGGAATTTTGGGAGAACCCGGAGACTAGGCCACTGTATTCCTAATATAATTGTTGATTAATGAAATAATCAGAAGTTTCCATGTATTGTGGGGTATGATTTTGTGACTTCTATGTTATGTGTAATCTTATGTTTTCTTCCTTGAAGTATGGTAATGAAGTTGCAGGTCTTTATTTTCTTATGTAGATAAAGTTAAAGTTCCTTAAAAGAGTGCTCTTATACTTGAATTTTTCACCTTCCTTTCTAAGTTATAGATAGTAGTTTCTGTGTAAGGCAGCATATTATCTTTACTTTCTCCAAGTGTCACAGATAGTAGATCCTGTGTTAAACAACATATTGTCTATGACTCAGTTCTCACCTTCATAATTCTTCTAAGTTATAGATAGTAGTTTCTGTGTAAGGCAACATATTATCTTTAACTTTTCCAAGTGTCACAAATAGTAGATCCTGTGTTAAACAACATATTGTCTGTCAATTCTTCAAGCTTTCTTTATTTATCATTCATATTCAGCTATCAAATGGCATTCTGATATTTCCTTGTCACCTAAGTATTGAGAGTTAAAAACCAAGTCTCTCGGGTCCTTCATTTGAGAACACAACATATAATCAAGTGACAAATAAGTGAAAGTAAATACAAAAATTAATGTCTTAAGCACAATTTCTCTACAGCCAGGAAATTGGTTCCTTAAGGTACAACAGGTGGCTTACTCGAAGAGGGAGGAGATATTTCTCAAATATATCTTATGTTCTAGGGACAAACTTATCAACAAATGGAATATGGTTCGAGTCCTCGATTCAAATTAAGAAGTCAAGATTAGCCAGAGCAAATGTAAAGAATCAGGTCATCTTACTATATCTAAACCATATGAGACAAGGTGATTCCAAGCGAGGAAAAGCTTATAAACCAAACATTAGAAGATCTAGATAAACACTCAACAGAGGTTCCAATAGAGGAGGATGACAAAAATAATTAATTTGATCAAGTTGACAAGGTATGGTATAGAGGCATCAATGATTTCAAGGTGGTACCTAATATTAAAATTTTAAAGGAAGTAAGACAATGTTAGGGAGAAAGTTATTATCACATGTTCGATCACAAATTATCCATGTAGAGGTGGAGGGAAGAAGTTTCTAAAGATAGATGTATAAAATGAGGTTTCGAGCTCAGATTTTGAGGAAGGTTGCGGTATAGGATTGTGTTAGGGATTAAGAGCTTTGTCATAAGAAGCACAACCTAGAGGTGTACATGAAATGTGGGGATGGGAGCAGGGTGGGTGGGTAGGTGAGGGGGGGGGGGGGGGGGGGGGAGAACCTTGAAAAATAAGTGGTTCTAAGAAGTAAACATAAAAGAAAGTGCATTAGAGCAAAAAAAGAGAAGGTAAGGTAGGTCATGCGTGAGCATGTGGGTATGAAGAAGTTCTAGAAAGACATGTATAGAATGAGGTTTTGAGCTAAGGTTTTGAGGAAGGTTGTGGTACAGGACTATGTTGGGGATTAAGAGCTTTGTCATAAGAAGCACAACCTAGAGGTGTAAATGAAATGTGGGGGTGGGAGTGGGGTGAGGGCAGGAGCGGGGTGAGGAGGGGAACCTTGAAAAATAAGGGGTTCTAAGAAGTAAACATAAAAGGAAGTGCATTAGAGAAAAAAAAGAGAAGGTAAGGTAGGTCATGGGTGAGCATGTGGGTTGGAGAAGACTACCTCTATAACGGAGAAAGTCCTAATAGGGAACTTTATTAAGAAATCATTGTTGTTAGATTCTCTACATTCATGGATGGAGAAGGTATGGTTAGGTTTTTATGGTGTACCTTAAAGTTTCATATCCTAATTTATGGTTGGTTTGCCTTGGAGTTTCAATCTGAGGCTGATGTCAAAAAAGTATTAGCAAGAAAATGGTGTTGGTTTACACCATTACTACATCTGGAGAAGTGAATGCCAGGTTTTAATTCCAGAAGGAAAAAAGGTTTGCTCAACTAATATGGGTGAAACTTCTAGGTCTTTCCACGGAACTTTGGAACAAAGAAGCTTTGAAGGCAATGAGAGATGGTCTAAGGAAAGTTCATAGATACAACAGTTAATTTATAATCCAAAGTTGATAATAAAGTTGTTAATATTGGTGGAATTGGACCTTCGAGAGGCTATTCTAGAGGAAATCAAGATAGGATGAGGTAAATGGAAGCTTATGCAATAATTGAACTATTGGAAATTTTCATTTATATGCCTGAATTGTCATGTCACTGGACATGTTTGGAAATATAATCCAAGATCAATTAGAATGTGGGTTTAGAGGAAAGTAGAAAGAGCTCCAATAGATATTTTGAAAGGTGAAGGGCCCATTTTTAGATAAGTTGAAGCCAAAGGTGGTATGCAATTCATCTAAGAGGTAGGTAGCATAGAAAAGGATAAAGCAAAGGGAGAAGTTGTAGCTAAAGAATGATTTTTGGAGGATGAAAGAAAGGTCCCATTGTCAAAGAATGATGAGGTGACACTGATGTCTAATAAAGTAGGTCCAATGTTTGATTCTACCAAAGAGGCAAAGGAAAATAATAAGTATAATATTCTTCCTTCCATCCTTGAGAAACTTGGGTTACATGAGAAAAAAAAATCAATGCTTCACCTAGAAGATTTCTTATTGCGTTAGCTATCTCGTCATCTAAAATTAAGGTTTAATTTGTCTTTTTCTTAAACATTATTAGTGACAAATAATCTTAAAAAACCCTCCTCATATGCCACACACTTCCATAATTTCACATAGGTAACCAACGAACCAATAGATTATGATCACAACACATATTTATCATTATTGATTGAATTACAATTTAGTAGATGCTTAACCATAAGGAAGACTCATTTGACACTAGGACATTGTGGTCAAGGATTGTGTACACATTTTAGGAAAAAGAGACCAAGTGAACTACAAAGTGGAGGCAACAACAAATGAAGGGAGTGTTTGGTGAAAAGGCAAGTAGATGGTCAAATAAGGAGAGGTTTTGTTCATGAAAATACTTTTTGGAGGTGACTCAAGCCTAGATTTGCAATCCCTTCTACACACAACCGAGAGAGGAAAAAGTGAATTTGGGGTTTTCTATTTGCTTGCTTTCTCTAGCATGGACAAAACATGCCATTATACTTTCACTCCCAACATGTGGACTTCCTAAGAAGTTTGATCGGTAAACTACCATGTATTCCACTAGACAATTTGTCACAACAAACCTAATATAATATATTGAAATCCAAAATCTATACTATGAGGGTTAACTTTCCTTGTATTTATGGATTTACTAATGCATACAATATATAAATGATAAAAATAGAAAAAAGATAAAACAATCACTCACAAACCGCAATAACACCAAGATATGACTTGGTAAACCCTTTTACGAGAAAACCACGCTGGAAGGTGAGGCTACTATGCTCCCTCTTTCTCTAAATAATAATACAAATAAAAAGTAGTTATACCTATGTCCAATGAAATACTACAGAAAACAATCCATCTCCCTATCCACTCTCAACTACTCTTCTTTACTAAGGAACAAAATGCACTAGAATAGAATCAAACCCCTTTCCCTCCTAGTAACCAATTTATAACACAACTTGATGACCAACTAGGGGTTAAATTTGGCACATTCAATCCTTGAAATACGTTAAAACTCAACTCTCCTAGAGTCTTATTAATAGGTCCCACGTGGCTAACCCCTTTTTCATAAGTAAAGGGAATGTTGTAGGATCCTCTCAAATTATGTTGGTCAAACATGATAAGTCAACTTTTGTGAGGCATAACTTTTGCATCTAAAATCTAATTGACATTATTCTTGCACACTTGGAAATATATTTGAGTGTATAATAGTGCCAAGGGGTGTGGTAGAGATAGATATATATATATATATATATATATCGATATATATGGAGATTCCTACCACTTATAGAAGACTAATTACTTGACTTATAATAACTATTTTTTATCCTTATCCTCATCATCTTAGGAATAATAACTTCCACCACTAGCTATATTGACCTTTCCAACAACAACTTTTTAGTTGACTACGTTTTTATACATTTCTAAGAAACATTTGCACATCATCACGATCTATAATGCCCTATACCATTTGGCCAAGTGTTCCACACTATTTTGTTGCTCTTTTCCCCCTAGTGCCACATCATATGTTGAATCACCCCAAAGGTCCAAGGCATTGCCATATAGGCTTGGTCAAACCCTTGAAAACTTCGTCAAATCTTGGATCCCCAACGCCCTTGATTATGGCCCAAATAAAACATGTGATATTCAATGTGAAGAGATATTCAATGTGAAGAGTGCCAATACATGGGCCATCCACTAGTGACATATCATAGCACAACTATCCATAAGTGTAACCATAAAGAACAAAACAGGAGCCAAGACATATAATCCACTAAATCAATATGCATTAACATCATGGTGATGTAAGAGGATCTACAATCATCACTATGGCCGACCAAAATGAACTATCTCCAAGTAGAAATAGAAGGTCCATCAGCATCCCAACATGTCACCTATGTCATTTGACGAAAATCACAAGTTTACCACTCACGTAATATTAGGGGTAACAAGGGTTACTCCAAATCCAATTTTTTAAGCTAATGGTGTATTTGTCCGGCTCACCTTTAAAGGTGTATTATAGCATGCATTCGAAGCAACACCCTTCATTTTTGTCTTGTCTTAAGATTACATCTAGTTTGGTAGCACAATAACTATTTCATATTCTCCACTACGAACTTTTGAAGGGTTATTCTTTCTGAGTTTGGTATTTTGGATCAAATTCCATAGAAACGAATTGTAAACAAGCAAATTCTCATATATTATCCACTTCTTGGCTATAAAATGTCAACATTATGAACTTCTGCCAAAGTCTCTAAATAACATAGCTTTATTTTACAAGAGAATTTGAGTTTGTAAAAGATTTTAAATTTTATAAAGAAAAGAGTATTTCTGGGTCAAGAGTCTCTCTTGATTATTTATATTCAGCCTTGCTTGAGCACTCATCCATTAAAGCTATCCATGTGACTTTCATTTCAATATCAAAGTGGGAGGAATATCTATCAACTATTACATGGGAGTACCCTCACACTAGAAGTTTAGAATCCCTCTTGCATCCATGTCTTTTGAATCGCATATCGTCATGTATCCTTAGCCTCATTCTTTCTTGACCTTATCTCTCTTCTTAATAATTACCTTTTCTTCTCCTTATAGTGTTCTAAGTTTTAGTTTCTGATTGTGAAAACAGCTAACCATTAAAACCTGGAATTTTCCCATCAACTCTCAAATTTTAATCCTCTTACAACCATCTAACACTACAATTTAAAAGGAATCGCTTATACTCATCATAACCTTGGCCTCTTCAATAGTAGCAACCTTGAATATCGTGTGCTAGAATAAACCTTTTATTTCAACTTATGTTACATATGGCTTCTGACCTATTTTATGTTTTTCTCTTGGTGGCTAATCCCATAGACTTGTCTAGACCTCTGCAGAATTAGTTCAAGATGGGAAAATAAAGTTCTTCCTCTTTGATGCAAAGACTAAAGTTGAATCTCCTTCCCTTCATGACATGAATGAACTAGCCACTATTGTATGCTCTTTGCTGAGACTGATGGAATATTTTTCACAAGAATTGATCATCCTCCTTCCAAATTGAGCACTGGATGAAGAGCAGCCCATTGTACATGGACTAAATTTTTACATTTCTCTTTTAAATGAAAATAAATACATCATAAGCATCCATTTTATGATAAATTCTCAATGATGAACAAGGTGTCTTGTGAATATAATAATGCTCCTTATATCTACATGACTTGCATACAATTATCAGTAACAAGAATGAATCCCCACATTGATTTGTTACATTAAGGCCAAATAAGTATAGCAGATCTACATGCACTTCAAACATTACACTGCTTTAAAAAGTCAAAATAAACTGAGTCCTTTGCTCTGATGGAATGATAACAACATGACACAAATTGCTATAATCCAAACTTGGAGCAGTAATCCCTTGCTTCATCTTGCATCACCTATAATCCCCACAAGAGCATTGTCCTCTGAAATCGTAGAAATGGTTGACATCATTCACAACGATCTCTAATGTAACAGTCTTGGAAATGAACTTGGTTCCCTAGCGGTAAACAATCAAAGATTCTTGATAACTTGAATCATTGTTCCCATGGGGATGTGTTTGCTAGACTAAATGTAATTGCTAGTTTTTCATTATGGTAACAAAGAATTTTTTTTTTCTTTTCCTCCCTGGTATCATTCAATACAAACCTTTTATCTGGAACATACACCGCTTCTTTCATCTCCCAAGTTAGTCTCCCCAACTCTATAGATTTTCTGCATTTGTTGGTGTGATGTGTCTCCTTCAAGGAAAGCATGCACGTGTTTATTGACCTCAATCCAACTGCAACCAGGTGTCTTGTTTATGCCTCTATTTCTCATCATTTTTCGTACCTTTTCAATGTCACCCCACCTGCCAAGTGTAGCATACATATTTGACAGAAGGACATAAGGTGCTGTGTTTTCAGGGTCCAATTCAAAAATATGTTCTGTCACTCTTTTAGCTAGATGTAAGTTGTTATGTATTCTAATAGCACTCAGCAAACAAATCCACACAACAACATCTGGTTTTATTGGCATCCCAATGATTAAGTCTTATGCTTCATCAAGACGGCCAGCACGGCCGAGAAGGTCAACCATGCATACATAGTGTTCAATTGCAGGTGCAATGTGATAATGTTCTCTCATGCAATTGAAGTGAAAATAGCTCTCATCCACCATACCTGCATGGTTGCACGTAGACAAAACACTAACTAAGGTGATGTGATCTGGGGTCATGTCAGATTGTTTCATTTGCTCAAAGAGTTCAAGGGCCTCCTTCCCACGACCATTCATGGCATATCCTCCAATCATTGCATTCCATGAGACGATAGCTCAAGGATGCAATTTTTCAAATAGTTACCTTGCCTTTTCTATGCTCCCACATTGTGCATACATGTCTACAAGGGAAATCATCACAAAGACGTCAGATTGACATCCTCTTCTAATTGTTTTTTCATGGATCTCCATTCCCTGCTCCAAAGTAGCCAATTTGGCACAAGCCGGAAGAATACTTGCATACATTTTTTAGTATGGCCATTGGCGTTGCACCTGCTAATTCCATTTGTCGAAAAAGCTTCAGGGCCTTCTCACCATGACCATTCTGTGTGAATCACACAATTATCACATTCTATGAAACCATGTTTGGTTGAGGCATTTCTTGAAAGAGTTCCAGAGCCTCATTGACAAACCCATTTTGTGCATATCCCGCAATCATTACATTCCATGAAACCACATCCCTTTGAGGCATTTCATTAAAAAGTCTCAGGGCCTTATCAACAAACCCCTTCTGTGCAAATCCAGCAATCATCACATTCCATGAAGCCACATTCGGTTTAGGCATTTCCTTGAAGAGCTCGAAGGCCTTTCCAACAAAACCGTTCCATGCAAGTCCTGCAATCATTGCATTCCATGAGATGGCATCTCGTTGAGGCATTTCCCTGAAAAGATCCAAAGCCTCATCAACAAGCCTAACCTGTGTGCATCCTGCAATTATCGCAGTCCAAGAGACAATATCTCGTTGATGCATTTTGTCAAAATATTCCCTTGCCTTCTCCATTTGTCCACATTTTTCGTAGATTTCTACAAGGGCATTAGCAATGGAAAGATCGGACTCAAATCCACTTCTTATAATTTCTTGATGGATTTTTATGCCCTGTTCTAGTGATACCAAGTTTGAACACGCTGAAAGAACGCCTTAAAAAACAAAGGGATTAGGCTGGCAGCCTGTTCGTCACATTCTTCGAAACAATGCCATTTCCTCTTCAGCAGGACCATGACTTGCATAAGTTGCAACCATGATTTTCCATGAGCACACATCTCTTTTAGTCATTTGGTCAAAAAGTCTACAAGCATCCACAAGACTTCCACACTTGACATACACGTTCAATAATGTGTTGTGAGAAAGTATGTCTCCCGTGAATCCACTCTCTTCCATGTGACAGTGGACTCGTTTCGCATCTGATAAGGATTTCTTTCGAATGCAGCCCTACAAGAGATAGACATATGCAGAAGACTGTAGGGTTATACCCTTATTGTGAAAAATATCGAGCGTCTCCTTCAAACGGCCATGTTTAGAGAGTGTTTTGACATCGACAGCAGAGGTGTGGATTACATTGTGATTACATTGTATAGTATGTGCAAATTGCTTAAGGATCGTGTTAATACTCTTCGTTTTCTAGGGATTCGCATATTCAATTTCCTTTATTCACAGTTGGGTTCCGCTGACTCTAATAGTTTAATTGCAGAAACCACGAAGTTTCTCCCTGTTGCATGCTGCTAACCATGGAATGCAGCCTAGGAGTCATAGTGCACTAGTGCAAAAAAAAAAAAAAAAAAATTGTACAAAATTCTAGTAAGGTTCGCGGATTTGAAGGCAAAGTTATACTCAAATATGTTTGAGAGAAGAGTGCCTGTAAAAGGGTTATTGTTTCGGAAGGGAACATGCTAAACTAGTTAGTAGTTTCGAATCCGAATGTTTCATTTGATCAGATTGTTTGTGATTAATGGAATCAACCATTGGTGTTAAACAAGATTGTACAATGTTCCCTACCATGTTTGGTATTTATATTGATGAGTGGGAGGCATTCCTATACGAGCATATTTACAATATCAATGACTACCTTTTCCATTAGGGGTTGATGTCTATTCTACTTTTTGCTGATGCCATGATCCTCCTCTCCTCATCCTCGGAAGGATTACAGAAGCAGTTGGATGCCTTAGTTCTATTTTGTGATATTTGACAGTTGACGGTCAACCTAGGTAAAACTGAGGTAATGATATTCAATGGGGTGAAGAAAACTTCAGACCTTTACTTCATATTTAGAGGGAGGAGGTTGAGATCACCAACCATTATACTTAGTTGGGGGTGCAATTCTTAGGTCCTGGCTTCAGTTTGCGACCAGCGCTTCAGCCTCAGATCAACAAAGGATATGGATCCTTAGCCCTTCTTAGGAGACGGTGCTTTCAACATCACTTCCAAGACATCTCATCTAGGTTGAGCCTCATGGACACCTTCATCTATTCCACTATTCTGTATGGCTCAAAGATTTGGGGATCGTCTTTACATTAGTCAAATTGGGCTTCAGCTGAGAGATTCTAGATTCTTCTTCTCTACTGCATCATTAGATGCAAACAGATAGTACCTCAACACATTATCCTTGCAAATATTGGAGCTCATCCTTTTCGGCTTGAGATGGTCTTCAAATTGGTTTCATTTTTGCATCGTGTCTGAAGCTTTGCAGACTCGATAAAGAGTAAGGACCAATATCCTTACTTAGCATATTTCTCTTCTGAGACTATTGTTCACTCTACTCTCTCGGGCTGAGCCAGATGTTGGTTTACAGGAGTTTTAGATCTCTTAGAGTCAGTGGGCATTCCATTGGATCGTCTCCCTCCTTTCTAATATTCCTTAGATGCACCTCGACACCTTTTCCCTACTACACAGGAGCTGAACAAGATAATCAGGGAGGACATCTATAGGCAGTTTTTCCAGGTCACCTCGGTCAATCCTCTGGGAGGGTTGCACCCAAAGATGACCTTCTATGCTAATCACTTATTGTAGTTGAGAGACGGGCTCATTGTTCAACCCCAATGTACGCTTCGTCACTCAATGCATGCTCTTCGCATTCCTCTAGGCCATTTCAAAGTAGGTTCTCATAGACTTCGAGTAGAGATGGACCACTAGATTGATAGACCAAACAAAATCTTCTAGGCATGTCATTTTCAGGAAGTGGAGATCGAGGTGCACTTCATTTTTGGATGCCCTGTCTACTACGAGATCAAAGGAAGGCTTCATTGCTTGTTCAGAGATTCTTAGACCCTCACCGACTTTTTCAAGTATCTCAATCAGAGATGTTTGGCCTTATATATGCAAGAGGCTTTCAGGGTCCGAGTGCATATTCTTCAGCCTCACATTAGCCAGACCCCACATAGAGGATCACGACATTTTTCAGGGTACTACCTTCAGACAAGGGCACCAAGAGACCGATGGATACTAGTACACATCCAGATTCTAGATCAGTGAATATTCGTTGGACCTCACCCCGCCACACGAGATCTTAGTAGCATATACATCTTAGATCCGTTCCTAGGAGATGGACTAGGTCCTCCAGACCTTGACAACGAGCGAACTCCCCAAGACAACTATTTAGTGGACAAGCTGCACTTTCCACCAGTGCTTGATTGGGCCAACAAACTTTGTTGAGTTTCTTCAATGTTCTTCATTCAGCCTTGGATGTTAGGAAAGATCGGTTTGATCCTCAAACTTATTAGCCCTTGGATCTTCTTTGTGAAAGCCAGATATTAGTTACTTCACTCATTGTATCTATAGTTTTGGTTTTCTAGTTTTGTATAGACATCATTGTACTTAACAATCCTTTTGACCTACTTTATGGTCAATAATTAGACATAAATATAATTATTTTATTTTATCTTTATGACAATCCCTTCAATCTTGAATCGAAGAGGGATTGAACATTTCATATTGACAATCCTTTCAATCTCAGATCGAAGAGGGATTGAACATTTTGTATTTCATTGAATGCAATGAACTCCCCACGGACCATACTAGAAGGAAAGAAGAGTACGTGTATCCAAAGAAACCGTTCAATCAATCAAAACTTGGACAAATACACTCTCACCCAATTATGGATGACTATATGTTTGAATTTAATTTTATACCCAATTGGTTTTGAAAGTTCATAGGGAGTAAACAATAATGTAAATTACTCCTTCTGTGTGCATTTATGAACTAGCTAAGCTATCCTCACCTTGTTAGGAACGCTATAAAGATTACCCAATCACAATTTATTTACAATTTCACTATGAATAGTTATATTTCTTTTAAAGTCAATGTTTATAGGTGGAGATTGATAAAGATTATTGAATATTGTTCAACAATAAGTAAATTAGTGGTGTGGTGATATGTCTAGGCGAAGGCCAATGATGGAGGCGTTGGTGGCTTACTCGAAGAGGGAGGAGGTATTTCTAAAATATATCTTATGTTCTAGGGACAAACTTATCAACAAATGGAATATGGTTCGAGTCCTCGATTCAAATTAAGAAGTCAAGATTAGCCAGAGGAAATGTAAAGAATCAAGTCATCTTACTATATCTAAACCATAGGAGACAAGGTGATTCCAAGAGAGGAAAAACTTATAAACCAAAAATTAGAAGATCTAGATAAACACTCAACACAGGTTCCAACAGAGGAGGATGCGACAAAAATTTAATTTGATCAAGTTGACAAGGTATGGTATAAAGGCATCAAAGATTTCAAGGTGGTACCTAATATTAAAATTTTAAAGGAAGTCAGACATTGTCAGGGAGAAAGTTATTATCACATGTTCGATCACAAATTATCCATGTAGAGGTGGAGGGCAGAAGTTTCTAGACATAGATGTATAAAATGAGGTTTCGAGCTCAGGTTTTGAGGAAGGTTGTGGTACAGGATTGTGTTGGGGATTAAGAGCTTTGTCATAAGAAGCACAACCTAGAGGTGTACATGAAATGTGGGGGTGGAAGCGAGGTGGGTGGGGAGGTGAGGGGGGGAACCTTGAAAAATAAGTGGTTCTAAGCTTGAAAAACAAGTGGTTCTAAGAAGTAAACATAAAAGAAAGTGCATTAGAACAAAAAAATAGAAGGTAAGGTAGGTCATGGGTGAGCATGTGCATATGAAGAAGTTCTAGAAACACATGTATAGAATGAGATTTTGAGGAATGTTGTGGTACAGGATTGTGTTGGGGATTAGGAGCTTTGTCATAAGAAGCACAACCTAGAGGTGTACATGAAATGTGGGGGTGGGAGTGGGGTGGGAGCGGGGAGCGGGGTGAGGGAGGGGGACCTTGAAAAATAAGGGGTTCTAAGAAGTAAACATAAAAGGAAGTGCATTAGAGCAAAAAAAGAGAAGGTAAGGTAGGTCATGGGTGAGCATGTGGGTATGGAGAAGACTACCTCTATAATGAAGAAAGTCATAATAGGGAACTTGTTGAAGCCCCGAAAATCGGGTCGACAACAAGGGGGATACCCGCCCGGTCCGGACCTTGGTTGGCAGCTCCTTATCCGTTTGGTATAGCGGGTCCGACTGGGGATAATGGGACTAGTTTCCCAATCTATGGGTGTGTGTGTGTAGAATTGGATGTTGCTGATCTAACAGTAACTATCTAAGCTATTCTAATTCAAAATTTAATCTAATTCTATACTATGGTAATCTAATAAAAACAGCACATCTAATATATGCTAACCCGGGATGTAACTCTTCTATTATGCGATCTAAAGAGATTTCATATAACAACTGGTAATAAAGATCATTCAGCGATTATAAGAAAGGAAATCAATTAAGATGAACTATTTTGCATAAGAAGTTGGGCAAAACAGTTGTGAACAGCTTATCGCATAATAAGCTATTCATACATTAAACATAAATAAATAGCTCCACCGTACAAAAGTGCCAAATGGTAACTCAAGCATTCATGCAATAACATATAAACAACTAAAAACTGTATATCACTTTAACATATAAGCAGAAATGGTCAAGAGATAAAAGTACCATTTATGACTGGTCCTACTCATAAGCTTCAAGCAATAATGATTTATTTCTCCTTGCTCTAACATCTACTAAGAGTACAGAAGTGCAACATCAGTAGCAGATATCAAATGCAAACATCAACAAATCTTGATCCATTCATTCACCAAAACCTCCTCGGAGGGTGCAAAAGTGCATGTTCTGAGGACAAGTTTTTGATAAATTTATGGACCCTTCTCTAAATGCATGAGAAGGGTTTAAATACTACTAATTAAATAACTTAATTACACATATTCAGGATACGGTTTAAATGACCGCCCTTTTTCTAAGCAAAATTATTTCTAAAAATTATATCTAATATCTAATTATTTCTGCATTTGCTCCTTAATGTTGCGAGCATTCAATATTTGCCTGGGTAGAGTCGGCTGACTGTCTTCCACTTTTGGTTGAGCTAAACAAACAGAAATGGCAAGCGGTGGCAACATTTTTTCCAGCAAAATAGCAGATATACTTGAGAATCATCTCTGGCTATGTGGATTTACTGTGTATGCTCAGTAATAACCCAAATTTCACTTGTTTAACCCTTAAATTGCCTCTGCCTTTGCTTTCTTGCGTTTTCGGGTTTACGAGTGACTAAGCAGTTAAGGACTTTGCTTTTTGAGCAATTTTCTCAGTGATGCGCGATTAGTGCTAGGCGCTAATCGCGCATTGAAAACTACCTCCGTTCTTTGATCCAAGCCTTTCTGGTGCGTTTTTCGCCTTTAGCGCCTTTCCTTCCCCGGGTATAAGCTTTAAAATTTTGCAAACATACTGCTTTTGTGAACTTCTACCCTTGAGCGTTAAATCGCCTGTTGATATCAGCATTGTTCAACCATTCATTGAACCATGGCTATGACTGATAGATCTGTAATGAATAGCTTAGCAGTGCTCTGAAATTTGCGGCTCTGTTGCATGCAGTATCAGTTCATGAGGGCATTTCTTCTCTGCTTCCGAGCTTTGGAGCTTTATCCTTTTTCCTTAATCGCTCCCTGCACATTGCTTCATATTGTTTCTATTTTTCCTTCCTGCAGTTCACACATAAGGAGAGCGTAATGATAATAAAAATTGACAAGAAAGCTCTGAGCTCTACGGATGTACAAAAACATGCCACCTGACGTGAACTAACTCTTCGAAAAACACAAAACTGTCTTTCATTAACACTTGGCGTACATTCATTAATTTTCATTAACACGCGTATTCAATTTTTCTTGAATGTTGAGCCGGGGAAAATCTGCGATGGACGATCTCTGCGATTCGCATCGCAGCATCGCATCATCGCGTTATTGCATTTTATCAATATGTGTTATCGCAGGGTTAGCCGATCACGCCAATCGCAGGATTGCAGGTTGTTGTTTCGCGCGATCGCAGGATCGCCGATCGCATTATCGCATTATCGCAAGATCGCAGATTATTACAATTCGTTAAATAGTTATGTGTTGTTTTTGCGATGTTGCGATATGCGATGTCGCATATCGGCCATCAGCGATTTCTTAAAGTTTTCGTTTGTGAGCATTTCTTAATGCATGCGATGCGATGGATTTCGCGTCGCACTCTCACAGTTTATCATTCTACTCACAAGGAAATGTCCTATCTTCTTCGCGCGATGCGATATTTTCTTAAGGAGTATAATACATGAGTTTTAATTGAATTTTTTGAAATTTTTACTAAGGGTCCCCACTTACCTAGTGTTATTGCTAATACTAAATAAGGAGGGGGGTTGTTGGTGGCCACAACAATTGGAGATTCACTTGGAAGAACCAGTTATCTTTGTTTTCCTATTGAAATTTTCAAACTTCCAAAACAGAAAAAATTTCAGAAAATTAAACTTTGTTATGGACAGAGAGAGTACATTATGCTTTAAACTGTCAATGATATTTTGTTTCATCCTCTTTTCATTCTATTTATTTGCTTCCTTAGGCTAGTTCTTGTATTTACATCAGCCATTACTTGGTCTTGTAAAGATAAAATAAAGTCTCCTCTGTAAACCAGTTTTAAATATGCTCATTTGTCGTAGGTAGAGCCTCTGCTGCCAACAGGCGTTTATAGCCTCGACAGGGTTACCTGTTACCCAGCAATGATCCTGTATCCTACTTAAGGTGACCTACAACTTTCAAAGAAAAATCCATATTTACACTTATTGCTTTGATTTTCTTTTTATTCTTAAAGAACAATGTCTTGGTTTGGTAGCCAAATTATGACACAATCACTCACTTGATTCATAACTTTGTTGAACAAGTTGGCTCGTGATGAGACCCCTTGTCTTTTGATTGCAACAATCTCGAGTCATTGCCCTGTTGTGGTAGACAGTATTGGCAAAGTCAGCGATTTATGATATATGTGATTATGATAAGTCGGCTCGTGATGAGACCTCTTATTCTTCAAGATATAGTGTATCCTTGGATTATCCCTCTGAAGCTGCGATTTTCCTTAGCAGGGAGGAAGTCATTGTTTCCTTAAGATAGCTCTGGACAACAATAATAGAGTTTTTGGAAACAGCTGTTCTACAGAGAATCTTCATTTTGTTATTGATACCTTTCATTATGCTGATATAAAACAATTTCTTCACTAAAGGTTGCTTTCATCAAATTCCTTGAAGTTGAAGCTCATATCATATATAAACTAAAGTTTTTAACTGTATCTGTCAATAATAAAGATCAATTTTCCAAAAGATTTGCCATTTATACAACCGAAAAGTTCAAAATCTGAAAGAGAATTGGTGTCTTTTTCGTAAATACCTAATGTAACCACTCACAACTAGTTTTATTATGAAAAGAAAAACTATTCTACAAAAAATAGAAGAATAATCTTCTATGGAAAATATTTCTTGAGAATTTGTCCATTAACAGGCAAAGGATCCCTCCTACCTGTGAAATCCTGTAACACAAATGTTGATGGACCTATGACTTCAACAATCTGAAAAGGACCAAGCCACATCCTTTGAAATTTTGTGTGTTTGCCCTTTTCTTCATGAGCCTTATCCCACTTTAAAACTAAATCTCCCATCTGAAAATCTTTTCTGGTCATTATGTTTGAATCAAAAGAGGATTTTACAAGCGCTTGATGATGAGCATGCGTTTTCTTAGCTTGTTCTCGTTGTTCTTCTAATTTAATTATTTCCATTTGTCTCAGCTGTAAGGAGGAAGAGGGTACTTTATCAATGTATTGTACTAAAGACAAAGAGGGAATGGCTAAGTGAGTTGGAAGAACCACTTCTTTCCCATAAACTAAATTGAAGGGAGAAGTGTCGATTGAAGCTTTTTGCATTATCCTATCTGCCCATAAAGCATATACCAAAGCTTTGTGCCAATTCTTTTGATTCTGGTCAACTGTTCTTTTAATAATCCTGATTAGGTTTTTATTTGTTGACTCAGCTAACCCATTACCTTGCGGATAGTAATTGGCCGAATATTTAAGTTTGAATCCTCTTTTAAGTGCAAAATCAGTCATTGCATTTCCAGAAAAGTATGATGCATTGTCAAACATTAAAGCAAATGGCAATCCAAACCTAGTGATTATAAATTGATCAATGAACTCTATAATATTTTCAGAATTAGCTGTCTTGAGCGGAACTGCTTCTACCCATTTTGTGAAATAATCTGTTGCCGTGAGGATGTATCTATGCTGCTTAGAAGAGTGAGGAACGATCTCACCTATTATGTCCAAGCCCCACTGACTGAAAGGTTGGTCGATGTTTACCGGCTGTAGTGGCAGGGACGACTTCTTTTGTCTCCCAACAGTAGTTTGGCAGACTTGACATCTTCTCACGTAACTGTGTGAGTCTTTGAATAGCGTGGGCCAGTAATATCCTACGCGTAATATTTTATGTGCAATAGCATTTCCAGCATAGTGTCCGCCTGCTGGCCCATCATGGAGTTCCTGCAAAACTTTTTCAGCTTCAGTTTTTTCAAGACACCTAAGAAGAACAGAATCATAATTTTTTCTGAAAAGAATATCATTTATGAGCTGATATTGTTTAGCTTTCAATCTTAGAGCTCTTTTCTTAGTATGATCAAGGTGTGAAGGAGCATACCCGTTCTTAAGATAATAAATGATATCATCATATAATGATTCTGCATCGTTTAGGCTTACCTCACCCATTTGTACCTCTTCAGATGCAGTTTCAGAAATTTGCGATGCTCCGGACAGCATTTTGTAGAAGCCTTGACCTCTTACCATGTTTGCTGGTTTTATCTCAAGGTCGTATTCCTGTAAGGCAGTAACCCAATTGGCCCTTTTCTCACCCACATCCTTCTGTACTAGAAGATTTCTTACCGCTGGAAACGGTACTATGATCTTAGTATGGGTTTTAAGTAAGAAAGGTCTGAAGTACTTGACCGCTTTGAAAATAGCATAAGCCTGTTTCTCCACGTCTGAATAATTGAGTTCAGCACCTTGTAAATTTGAGCTAAAAAACACAATTGGAGCTTCCGCTTTTTCTTGATTCGCTTGAGTTAGTATCGCGGCATATGACTTATCTGAGGAAAATGTGTATAAAATAAAATATTATGAAAAATTCGGGGTTGCTAAAGATGGAGCATTAATAATAGCTTGCTTAATCAGGTTGAATGCTTCATGTTCATCTTGACCCCATTTAAAATTTGAATTCTTTTTAATCATGGTCTGCAAAGGAGACATGATTTGCAAAAAATCTGGAACGAATCTCTTTACAAAATTGATTTGACCAAGGAAACATTGCATGGATTTTTTGTTATGAGGTAGGGATATTTCAGAAATTTCTTTGATTCTGTCGGGATCAATGTGAATACCGGACTTTGACACTATGAATCCTAGAAGTTTCCCTTCACTTAATGCGAAAAAAGATTTCTTTGGGTTAAGTGAAATTCCATACCTTAAACACTGTTGAAAGATTTGTTTCAGGTCTTTGAGATGGTCGCTTCGCTTCTTGGAGTACACTGTTATATCATCCAAATAAATTACTACAGATTTATTGACTAAACCTTTGAATGCAATGTCCATGGCTCTCTGAAATGTAGCACCAGCATTAATCAAACCAAATGGCATCTTCCGATATGCATATGTGCCCCATTTAGTTTTGAATGTGGTTTTCAACTGATCATCAGGATGTACCAACACTTGATTGTACCCTGAAAATCCATCCAAGAAAGACATTAGTTCTGAACCTGCCACCGCCTGCAGTATTTGCTCCATAGGTGGAAGAGGAAAATTGTCTTTTTGACAGGCTTTGTTAAGATTCCGAAAGTCAATGCAAATCCTAATGTCTCCGTTTTTCTTTCTAACGGGTACCATATTGGAGACCCATTTGGAATGTCTGACGGGGAAGATTATCCTGGCTTTCAGTAACTTGTTGAGCTCGGTTTTTATCTGATTTTCTAAATTGGGGTGGATTTTTCTCAGTTTTTGTTGGACAGGTTTTTCGTTATCAATCATAGGAATAGTATGTTGGATGATAGAAGTGTCGTATGTTTTCAGCTCATCATAATTCCAGGCAAAAACATTTTTATATTGTCTCAAAAGACGAATATATGCTAGTTTCTCTTCAGGGGCTAGGTCGAGGCCTAGATTAATGTTTTGTGGTTTAGTATCGGTCCCTAGGTTTACTAATTCATAGTTCAAGGTTGAACTGTAGAGTTTTGAATTGGTAGACCTCTTAAACCGATCTTTCAAATCGTATAAGTCTTCTAACTTAACCACTGACTTCGGTATAGCATTATTAGTGCTATTTTGTTGCAATTGTTGATCGTGCTGGTCTTCATCAATTATTTGATTAGAGTAGGATCCTTCAGATGTGAGGAAATTTACGATATCTGGATCGTCATTGAATACTCTCCAATTTGTGATGTTGTCAGGAATGGATGGTCTAAAGATTAATTCTATTAAGAATCTATCTGGACTAAAATCTTCGGAGGGAATAAGCTTAGAAGCTACGTTAGCCAAAAGGTCTGCACTTGCGTTTTGGAGTCTGGGGATTGAAGAAATATTAAACACTATGAAATGCTCGGTCAGATATTGTACTAAAGATTGATAGTGTTTTAAGTGACCTGATAAGCAATGTATAGTGTTACGTACCTGCTTAACCACTATCTCAGAGTCTCCAAAGACTTGAAGATACTTGACATCTAACCTGATTGCCTTGTACAAGCCTTGAACCAAAGCCTCGTATTCTGCTGTAGTGTTTGTGCAATCAAATTCGAGTCTGCATGTGAGCATGATCTTTTCTCCTTCTGGACTAATCAGAACGCATCTCGCTCCTGCTCCTTCATTAGATCTAGAGCCATCAAAAAATAATTTCCAAAACAAAGATGTATTTACAGGTTTATCTAAAAAATTAATACATTTTGAACTATCAGTTCGAGAAAAATTCTCAACTTGGGACAAAACAGAATTTTCTAAATAAGGTGACGCATGAGCATTGAAATTGCCGAGGAAGGAATCTACCGAGTAATTTCCAATGATACTGCTGTTATACGCTACCGGTTCATTTTCTCCTTCTAACTCCGTTACTATGTACTTCTGGTGTAGCTCTCGTTCAACTTTTATTTGATTCGGTTTACCATTGTAGGGCAGCCACATGTGCGACCAATCAGTTGCGAAGTATCCATGGAGTTTCTCTGACCAATCCCTGCTAAGGATTAAGCCATAGAATTATGGGATCTCAGCAACTAGAATGTCAATAACCTGACATACCTTCGGGTTAGATGACAATCTTATGGTTACTTGATTTAGTTCGCCGATCACTTCGACTTGAGATCGATCGAGCTGAACTATGCGCACTGCGGATTTCTGTGGTTGAACATTTAATTTGGCACATATAGATTTGGGTAAAATATTCGATGAAGCACCGGAATCTACTAAACAATTGTGCACATTTTTATTAAAGATTTCATAAGTAAGGAGAAACGGGGGAGTGTGAGATCTTGATCTTCCTCCAATCAAGGCGATGTCATTTGGATCAATCTTACTGATCGCGTTCGTTGGAGGTCTTCCCATGTTGTGGGAAGCTTGAGAAAGTACAGCAGCAGGCAAAGGTGCAATTGGCACGGCATGTAATTCTTTCATCATTATCTTCTGTTGATGTTTCAATTTGCTTAGTTTGTAAAGGGTGATATTAGCCCTAGTCTTTTTCATGTCATCAATAATATTGTACTCCATTTCATCCGACACTATCAGTGTTTTTGGTGGAGTCGTTTCATCTGCTTGGACTGGGCTAGTTTGAGTTGCTTTGGATGTCGTTTTCTTTGTTGCGACTTTATCTTTTGTTGCAGAGCTTGTGCTCTTTTGCTTAGGGGTAGTTTGGGGAGGATCAAGCTGATTTTTACTTCGTGTGCTAACTGGAAATACTTCTTGATCTTCCTCTTGTGGGAGGATGAAGTCCCACATTCCTTGTAATTCCACAACTTCTTCGTCATCGGTCTGCCCTTCAGTGGCAATTTCTTCTTCCTCTTCCTCGGATTCAGCATTTGAAATGGCATTGGGTGGCTTTGCATCCGTTGAAGGACCTCTTTTAAAAGCTCTGTAGGGCTTTTTCGAAGAAGTTTCCGCTACTTGCTTTTTTATGTCGACCATCTCATTGGACATGGTCTTTAGAACTTTCTGCAATCCTTCTAAATCAAAAGGATCTTTTGGCTATTTCTTCTTGGAGTCTTCCTTGAAGGTGACTTTTTTGGACTTACGTTCCTCTATCGCGGATCTCTTTTCCAGGGCTATTATTTGTTTTTCTACTGCTATCGCCTCTTTCATGTTTTCAGCTAAGGTTGTTTTATTTTCCCTGTCCACGAAGATAGCTATGTTCGATGGCAGAGCGGTAATATACCATTCGCATCGTACTTCTTCGCTGGGCTGAGAAGCAGTAGGAATTTTGTTGAAAATTTTGTTGAATCGTAAATTGAAATCCTTAATAGGCTCTCTAGCTTCGGCTTTAAGATTGGATAGGTCATTGATTAACGTTGTCGTTGATCTGTCATCACCAAACTTGGTTAGGAATTGGTCCTGGAAGATATCCCAACTTGTGATGGATCCGGAGGGTAATGAAAAGTACCATGACCCGGCTGTCCCTTGCAATGTATAGGGAAAAAGCCGAACAACAACATCTTCATTAGTAACCCCATTGAGATTAATGGAAAGCATGAAGTTATTTATGTGCTCTTCTGCTAGCATACCTGCCTCGGGATTGAATTTGGGCAGCCATTTCTCAGGATGGGCCGGTATTTGACTCAAGGGTGCAGGCATTAAGACTACCCCAGGGTTGTTCCACGGAAACTGGGCCATCGTTGAACTGCTAACAAAGGAGAGTGCAGAAGATGATGCTTGCGGCCGGGAGGATGAGGATACTATGATCGTAGATGATTGAAGAGGGGTTGTGGGGGTTCCAGTGGACGGATGGACGATGATCTGGAGTGGAGGTGTGGATGGTTGACTTCGCGGTGAAGTAGTTGAGATGGATGATGCGGACGAAAGAGTCTCACTGTCAGACTCTTGTGGTGATTTCCTGGCTCTTTTCCTGGTGGGAAGAGGTAATTCGATTGGCTGAATGCCAAAATTTTCACTCTTTAACCTGGTCAGGGGATGAGCAGGGTTGTACTGCGAAGTCACGCTGCCTTGAGATTTATCAGACCTTTGAGGGGAGATGGAAAATCGCTGAAGTTTGTGAATCAGGGATTCGACTTCAGGAGGTTCAATGGTAGATTGGTCTGAAATATCAGGGTGGATAGCAGTGGTTGATACTCGAGCGACTTCTGACTCTGGATTTAAATGTAATGGGAAGTCGGGGGAGATGATTAGGGCGATTTACTCTCAGAATGGTATTCAGATTTGGATTTACTTGCCATTCATAGTTCAGGCCCTCCTTTTAGCGCCAAATATGTTGAAGCCCCAAAAATCGGGTTGACAACAAGGGGGATACCCGCCCGGTCCAGACCTTGGTTGGTAGCTCCTTATCCGTTTGGTATAGCGGTCTGACTGGGGATAATGGGACCAGTTTCCCAATCTATGGGTGTGTGTGTGTAGAATTGGATGTTGTTGATCTAACAGTAACTATCTAAGCTATTCTAATTCAAACTTTAATCTAATTCTATACTATGGTAATCTAATAAAAACAGCACATCTAATCTATGTTAACCCGGGATGTAACTCTTCTATTATGCGATCTAAAGAGATTTCATATAACAACTGGTAATAAAGATCATTCAGCGATTATAAGAAAGGAAATCAATTAAGATGAACTATTTCGCATAAGAAGTTAGGCAAAACAGTTGTGAACAGCATATCGCATAATAAGCTATTCATACATTAAACATAAATAAATAGCTCCACCATACAAAAGTGCCAAATGGTAACTCAATCATTCATGCAATAACATATAAACAACTAAAAATTGTATATCACTTTAACATATAAGCAGAAATGGTCAAGAGATAAAAGTACCATTTATGACTGGTCCTACTCATAAGCTTCAAGCAATAATGACTTATTTCTCCTTGCTCTAACATCTACTAAGAGTACAGAAGTGCAACATCAGTAGCATATATCAAATGCAAACATCAACAAATCTTGATCCATTCATTCACCAAAACCTCCTCGGAGGGTGCAAAAGTGCATGTTCTGAGGACAAGTTTTTGATAAATTTCTGGACCCTTCTCTAAATGCATGAGAAGGGTTTAAATACTACTAACTAAATAACTTAATTACACATATTCAGGATACGGTTTAAATGACCGCCCTTTTTCTAAGCAAAATTATTTCTAAAAATTATATCTAATATCTAATTATTTCTGCATTTGCTCCTTAATGTTGCGAGCATTCAATATTTGCCTGGGTAGAGTCGGCTGACTGTATTCCACTTTTGGTTGAGCTAAACAAACAGAAATGGCAAGCGGTGGCACCATTTTTTCCAGCAAAATAGCAGATATACTTGAGAATCATCTCTGGCTATGTGGATTTACTGTGTATGCTCAGTAATAACCCAAATTTCACTTGTTTAACCCTTAAATTGCCTCTGCCTTTGCTTTCTTGCGTTTCCGGGTTTACGAGTGACTAAGCAGTTAAGGACTTTGTTTTTTGAGCAATTTTCTCAGCGATGCGCGCTAATCGCGCATCGAAAACTGCCTCCGTTCTTTGATCCGGGCCTTTCTGGTGCATTTTTCGCCTTTAGCGCCTTTCCTTCCCCGGGTATAAGCTTTAAAATTTTGCAAACATACTGCTTTTGTGAACTTCTACCCTTGAGCGTTAAATTGCCTTTTGATATCAGCATTGTTCAACCATTCATTGAACCATGGCTATGACTGATAGATCTGTAATGAATAGCTTAGCAGTGCTTTGAAATTTACGGCTCTGTTGCATGCAGTATCAGTTCATGAGGGCATTTCTTCTCTGCTTACGAGCTTTGGAGCTTTATCCTTTTTCCTTAATCACTCCCTGCACATTGCTTCATATTATTTTTGTTTTTCCTTCCTGCAATTCACACATAAGGAGAGCGTAATAATAATAAAAATTGACAAGAAAGCTCTGAGCTCTACGGATGTACAAAAACATGCCACCTGACGTGAACTAACTCTTCGAAAAACACAAAACTGTCTTTCATTAACACTTGGCGTACATTCATTAATTTTCATTAACGCGCGTATTCAATTTTTCTTGAATGTTGAGCCGGGGAAAATCTGCGATGGATGATCTCTGCGATTCGCATCGCATCATCGCGTTATCGCATTTTATCAATATGTGTTATCGCAGGGTTAGCCGATCACGCCAATCGCAGGATTGTAGGTTGCTGTTTCGCGCGATCGCAGGATCGCCGATCGCATTATCGCATTATCGCAAGATCGCAGATTATTACAATTCGTTAAATAGTTATGTGTTGTTTTTGCAATGTTGCGATATGCAATGTCGCATATCGGCCATCGGCGATTTCTTAAAGTTTTCGTTTGTGAGCATTTCTTAATGCATGCGATGCGATGGATTTCGCGTCGCACTCTCGCAATTTACCATTCTACTCACAAGGAAATGTCCTATCTTCTTCGTGCGATGCGATATTTTCTTAAGGAGTATAATACATGAGTTTTAATTGAATTTTTTGAAATTTTTACTAAGGGTCCCCACTTACCTAGTGTTATTGCTAATACTAAATAAGGAGGGGGGTTGTTGGTGGCCACAACAGAACTTTATTAAGAAATCACTGTTGTTAGATTCTCTACATTCATGGATAGAGAAGGTATGGTTAGGGCTTTATGGTGTACCTTGAAGTTTCATATCCTAATTTATGGTTGGTTTGCCTTGGAGTTTCAATCTAAGGCTAATGTCAAAAAAGTATTAGCAAGAAAATGGTGTTGGTTTGCCTTGGAGTTTGAATCTGAGGCTAACGTCAAAAAAGTATGTGCATCCCGCAATTATTGCCATCCAAAAGACAATATCTCGTTGATGCATTTTGTCAAACATTCGCGTGCCTTCTCCATTTGTCCACATTTTACATACATGTCTACAAGGGCATTAGCAACGTAAAGATTGGACTCAAATCCACTTCTTATAATTTCTTGATGGATTTCTATGCCCTGTTCGAGTGATACCAAGTTTGAACACGTTGAAAGAACGCCTGAAAAAACAAATGGATTGGGTTGGCAGTATGTTCATCGCATTCTGCGAAACAATGCCAATGCCTCTTCAGTAGGACCATGCCTTGCATAAGCTGCAACCATGATTGTCCATGATCACACATCTCTTTCAGTCATTTGGTCAAAAACTCTGTGAGCGTCCACAAGATTTCCACACTTTACATACACGTTCAATAATGTGTTGTGAGAAAGTATGTCTCCCGTGAATCCACTCTCTTCCATGTGACAGTGGACTCGTTTCGCATCTGATAAGGATTTCTTTCGAATGTAGCCTTGCAAGAGACAGACATATGGAGAATACTATAGGGTTATACCCTTATTGTGCAAAATATCAAGCATCTCCTTCAAACGGCCATGTTTAGAGAGTGTTTTGACATTGACAACAGAGGTGTGGATTACATTGTGATTACATTGTATAGTATGTGAAAATTGCTTAAGGATCGTGTTAATACTCTTCATTTTTCGGGGATTCACGTATTCAATTTCCTTTATTCGAAGTTGGGTTCTGCTGATTCTACTTATTTAATTCCAGAAACCACAAAGTTACTCCATGCTGCCTACTGCTAACCATGGAATGCAATCTAGGAGTCGTAGTGCACCAGTCCCAAAAAAAGAAAGAAAAAAATCGATACAGAATTCTAGTAGGGTTCGTGGATTTGAAGACAAAGTTCTGCTGAAATATGTTTGAGAGAAGAGCGCCTGTAAAAGGTTTATTGTTTCGGAAGGGAACAGGCTGAACTGGTTAGTAGTTTTGAATCTGAGTGTTTGATTCGATTGGATTGTTTGTGGTTAATGGAATCAACCATTGGTGTTAAACAAAGTTGTACAATGTTCCCTACCATGTTTGGGATTTATATTGATGAGTGGGAGGCATCCCTATATGAGCATATTTACGATATTTATGACTGCGTTTTTCATCAAGGGTTGATATCTATTCTACTTTTCGATGACGACATGATCCTCCTCTCCTCATCCTCGAAAGGATTACAAAAGTAGTGAGATGCCTTAGTTCTATTTTGTGATCTTCGACAGTTGATGGTCAACCTAGGTAAAACCAAGGTAATGATCTTATATGGAGTGAAGAAAACTTCAGACCTTTACTTCTTATTTAGAGGGAGGAGGTTGAGATCACCAACCAATATACTTACTTGGGGGTGCAATTCTCAGGTCCTCGCTTCAGTTTGTGACCAGTGCTTCAGCCTCAGATCAACAAAGGATATGGATCATTAGCCCTTCTTAGGAGACTGTGCTCTCAACATCACTTCCAGGACATCTCATCTAGGTTAAGCCTCATGGACACCTTCATCCATCCCACTGTTCTGTATGGCTCAGAGATTTGGGGACCGTCTTTACATTAGTGAAATTGGGCTTCAGCTAAGAGAGTCTAGATTATTCTTCTCCGCCACATCATTAGGTGCAAATAGACAGTACCTCAATACATCATCCTTGCAAAGTTTGGAGCTCATCCTTTTCGGCTTGAGATGGTCTTCAAATTGGTTTCATTTTTACATAATTTCTGATGCTTTGCAGACTCGATAAAGAGTAAGGACCAATATCCTTACTTGGTATATTGCTCTTCTAAGACTATTGTTCATTCTACTCCCTTAGGCTGAGCCAGATGTTGGTTTACAAGAGTTTCAGATCTCTTAGAGTTAGTGGGCATTCAATTGGATCATCTCCCTCCTTTATGATATTCCTTAGATGCACCTGGTCACCTTTTACCTACTACATAGGAGCTGAACAAGATCATTAGGGAGGACATATATAGGCAATTTGTCCAGGTCACCTCGGTCAATCCTCTGGGACGGTTGCACCCAAAGATGACCTTCTATGCTAAACACTTCTTGGAGTTGAGTGACGGGCTCATTGTTCAACCCCAATGTACTCTTTGTCGCTCAATGCATGCTCTTCACATTCCTCTAGGCCAATTCAAAGTAGGTTCTCATAGACTTCGGGCATAGATGGACCACCAGATTGATAGAACAAACAAAATCTGCCAGGCATGTCATTTTCGGGAAGTGGAGATCGAGGTGCACTTCATTTTTGGATGCCCTATCTACTACGAGATCAAAGGAAGGCTCCATTGCTTGTTTAAATATTCTTAGACCCTCACTGACTTTTTCAAGTATCTCGATCAGAGATGTTTGGCCCTATATATGCAAGAGGCTTTCAGGTTCTGAGTACATATTCTTCAGCCTCCCATTATACCGGACCCCACACAGACGATCACGACATTTTTTAGGGTACTACCTTCAGACAAGGGCACCAAGAGACTGATGGATACTAGTACACATCCAGATTCTAGATCAGTGAACATTCATTAGACCTCACCTCGCCACAGGAGATCTCAGTATCATATACGTCTTAGATCTGTTCCTAGGAGATGGACTAGGTCCTCCAAACCTCGACAACGAGAGAACTCCCAAGACAATGATTTAGTGGACAAGTCGCACTTTCCACCAGTGCTTCATCGGGCCAACAAACTTTGTCGAGTTTCTTCACTGCTCTTCATTCAGCCTTGGATGTTAGGAAAGATGGATTTGATCCTCAGACTTATTAGCCCTTGGATCTTCTTTGCGAGAGCCAGATATTAGTTACTTCATGCATTGTATCTATAGTTTTGGTTCTCTAGTTTTGTATAGACATCATTGTACTCAACAATCCTTTTGACCTACTTTATGGTCAATAATTAGACATAAATATAATTATTTTATTTTATCTTTATGACAATCCCTTCAATCTTGAATCGAAGAGGGATTGAACATTTTATATTGACAATCCTTTCAATCTCAGATTGAAGAGGGATTGAACATTTTGTATTTCATTGAACGCAATGAACTCCCCATGGACCATACCAGAAGGAAAGAAGAGTACATGTATCCAAAGAAACCGTTTAGCCCATCAAAACTTGGACAAATACACTCTCACCCAATTATGGATGACTGTATGTTCGAATTTAATTTTATACCCAATTGGTTGTGAAAGTCCATAGGGAATAAACAATAATGTAAATTACTCCTTCTGTGTGCATTTATGAACTAGCTAAGCTACCCTCGCCTTGTTAGGAACGCTATAAAGATTACCCAATCACAATTTCTTTACAATTTGATTACGAATAGTTATATTTTTTTTTAAATCAATGTTTATAGCTGGAGATTGATAAAGATTATTGAATACTATCCAACAATAAGTAAATTAGTGGTGTGGTGATATGTCTAGGTGAAGGTCAATGATGGAGGCATTGGTGGCTTACTTGAAGAGGGAGGATGTATTTCTCAAATATATCTTATGTTCTAGGGACAAACTTATCAACAAATGGAATTCGAGTCCTAGATTCAAATTAAGAAGTCAAGATTAGCCAGAGGAAATATAAAGAATCGGGTCATCTTACTATATCTAAACCATAGGAGACAAGGTGATTCCAAGAGAGGAAAAGCTTATAAACCAAACATTAGAAGATCTAGATAAACACTCAATAGAGGTTCCAACAGAGGAGGATGTGAGAAATAATTAATCTGATCAAATTGACAAGGTATGGTATAAAGGCATCAATGATTTCAAGGTGGTACCTAATATTAAATATTTAAAGGAAGTCATACGTTGTCAGGGAGAAATTTATTATCACATGTTCAATCACAAATTATCCATGTAGATGTGGAGGGCAGAAGTTTCTAGAGATAGATGTATAAAATGAGGTTTCGAGCTCAGGTTTTGAGGAAGGTTGTGGTATAGGATTGTGTTGGGGATTAAGAGCTTTGTCATAATAAGCACAACCTAGAGGTGTATATGAAATGTGGGGGTGGGAGCAGGGTGGGTGGGGAGGTGAGGGGGGGCGAACCTTGAAAAATAAGTGGTTCTAAGAAGTAAACATAGAAGAAAGTGCATTAGAGCAAAAAAAGAGAAGGTAAGGTAGGTCATGGGTGAGCATGTGGGTACGAAGAAGTTCTAGAAAGACATGTATAGAATGAGGTTTTGAGGAAGGTTGTGGTACAGGATTGTGTTGGGGATTAAGAGCTTTGTCATAAGAAGCACAGCCTAGAGGTGTACATGAAATGTGGGTGTGGGAGCGGGGTGAGGAGGGGAACCTTGAAAAATAAGGGGTTCTAAGAAGTAAACATAAAAGGAAGTGCATTAGACCAAAGAAAGAGAAGGTAAGGTAGGTCATGGGTGATCATGTGGGTATGGAGAAGACTACCTCTATAATGGAGAAAGTCCTAATAGAGAACTTGATTAATAAATCACTGTTGTTAGATTCTCTACATTCATGGAAGGATAAGGTATGGTTAGGGTTTTATGGTGTACCTTGAAGTTTCATGTCCTAATTTATGGTTGGTTTGCCTTGGAGTTTCAATCTGAGGTTAATGTCAAAAAAGTATTAGCAAGAAAATGGTGTTGGTGTACACCAGTACTACATTTGGAGAAGTGAATGCCAGGTTTTAATTCCAAAAGGAAAAAAGGTTTGCTCAACTAATATGGGTGAAACTTTCAGGTCTTTCCCTAGAACTTTGGAACAAAGAAGCTTTAAAGGCAATGAGTGATCCAAAAATAGATCTTGGATAAGCCTCTAAGTCTAAAAGACTTCATATAAGAGGTAAAAGGTGCCAAATGGCACAAACCCTTTGTAAATCAAAGGAAAATGAAAGTCCAAGGAAGTTCCTAGAACTAGTCTCATTGCAGAGATCCCTTCATTCTGAATCCAACGCAACTTGAATGGGCGAAAATGGACTTCAGATGGAGAAGCTATCATAAAATGAAGCTGCCCTTTTTCAAAGGAAAAAGAGGCAAAAATCCTTTAATAAGGGGTCTAAAAACCCTCTAAGTCTTCCAAATCTCCCAAAAGGGCAAAACCACCGAAAACGGGGAGGTCTTAGAAATATTGGATTACACTATCGGGCCTTAAAAACATGAAGAAAACCATGAAAACAAGGCTATCGGAGGCTTGAACAGTGGTTGAACAGGGGCCATCGGATCTCGCCGATCAACGGTCCAGATCCGATCAACAATCGCAATCGGCGAAGGCAGTCGGAAGCTTAACATGCGATGGGCCGATGCAATACCACAATTGCCGATATCGGTGAATCGCAATCGGCGATACCACAAGGCAAAGGTAGGACCCGGGCGATGCGATGGTGCAATTGCCAAAATCGGTGGATCGCAATCGAAGTTATACAATGGAGCAGGGCGATAGATATACGCGAGGCGATCAACCGGACCCGATGGAAATATAGGCACTATCTCATAAGATTTGAGATCCACCAGATGCCATTTTCAATGTATTTGCGCATCATTCATTAATTAACTAAATACAAGGAACAAGGCCATTTGCGATATGTGATAGCGAATTCAAGCAGACCCGATAGGGATATAAAGCGGGGTTATGAATGTTTCAAGTTCGGATGAACAATGTTCTGCGGATTTTTCCATGTTCTGCAACGTTTTCCTGTGTTAACATAAAACGACTGTTTCAAAGGATTGCAAGCGTTGATTTCCCTTCCGTTATGGTATAGGTGGCATCCATCCCCGAGAGCATTTAGCAATGATTGCTAATGCTCAGAGAATGGATTTGAGCAGACCAAAGCAGAAAGACGGAGAGCCCGAGAGGGACAATGAACAGGCAGCATCGATTTGGCTTAAAAAGCCACAAAACAACAGAGCGAGGGGACTATTGGTTGTTGTTAGGTTGTTGGTCATTGTGGGAGCTATTTCTAAAGCTGAGCACAAGTAGGCAGCGCTGAGACAATAGCTCAGAAGCAAAAGAGCAACCTATGAGGTCACTTGAAACCAAGTGAAAAGTCAAGAGGACTGTTTTTCTAATAGAAGGCGGAAAGAAGCCAGAGCTAAGAACCAAGAGCTGAGAGCCAGAGCCAAAGAGCCAGAGTCAAAGCCAAGAGCCAGAACCAAGAGCCAAAGAGCTAGAGTCAGAGCCAAGAGCTAGAACCAAGACCCAAGAGCCAGAGCTTCAAGAGCCAAGGGATAAAATGGTGTCTGAACCCACTGTTTATGTGTGAAACAACAGGAGTTGAGCCAAAGAGCTTGTAAAAAGACTTACACCATAATCCCAGAGAGCTTAGTTGAGTTGACTAGAGCTCACGGAGATGTTGCCCAAGAGTTGTGGGTGAACTCCTAATTAAACTGTTGTCTTATGTGTTTGTTTTACTATTGTTTTAGTTAATGTTATATGTATTTATACATCAGTGTCATCATACTAGTTTACATCACAACGACAGAAATTAAAGCAAGTAATTAGTTGAAAAAAAATACAAGCATACACCCATATTTTCAAGCATTTCTTAATTCCATATTGGTTAATCATTAAGACTTGGGAAAATTTAAATCTTTGGAAGTGTGAGAGGTTCTTGTAAGTTAGACAAGAAGCCTAAGAGTCCCATTTTCAAATCAGGTGGTATCGGAGCTTAAGTTTGATTAACCCCACCTTCAAAGAAGGTTATATTAGAATGCTTCATTGACAAAGCAAAGACTACTTGTCTGAAAGGTGTTTGAATAGCAAGAGGTTGATTGTATGCTTGTTTTGTAGACTGACTATTTTCTGAGTTTGCAGAGGTAAAGGGAAAGTTGTTGATAGCTCAGTCCACGAAGGACAAATAGGAAGAAGGGCTAAAGGCATTCTTCTATCCAAAGGACCTCAAGGCAATCCAAGGCACAAGATGTTTGTTGCAAGAGGTTGCTTAAATAAGCTCTTTATTTATCTTGTTGAAGTTTTTTTTGTTCATTGGAATAATGACAACATCTACAAGTGGGTCCTCAAATTCTCCATTCTTCACAAGATTCCTTGATGAAGACATGAAGCAAGAATTTTCCACCATGATGGATATGGTGAGAGAAATGTATGAGGATGGAAGGAAGAGTAGCATGCTTAGAAAGCAGCGGAATTCCATGAATGAAGAGAAGCAGTTTCTTGCTGACAAATTGCAGGAAATGGAGTGGCAACTTCATATTGCAAATATGAACCTGAAGAGGATGCATGAGTTGGAAACATAGCTCTTTGTTGCCCAAGAAGACTTAGTCAAGTATCAGCTTGAAGAAGAGGTAAACCATTCCAGTTTGTCTTCAAAATCTTCTGAGAATTCTTATATTGGTTCTTTTGAAAGACATACTAAAGGCAAAGGTTCCAAGCTAATGTCCAAGATAGGCTATGAAGGAAAGGGCTTGGGAAAGCATGCACAAGGTATTGTTGAACCAATAATGGTTGAGGAAAGGCCTAAGTATTTGGGTCTTGGCTATGGACAGTCTTATGGACAAAGTTTCAAAGCTGTCATGAAGGCCATTGAAACAGTCCCAAGAAGGAGTTTCATTTCATGTCCTCTACCTCAGAAGTGTGAAGGTTGTATTCAAGAGGAATGCAATAGCTTGAAACATCAATTGCAGAATGCAGGTGTTCAGGAGCACACACTTGAACCAGAGAGTTGGGGAGACTCTAACAGCCTTGAAGAGATTGATGGTGTTCCAAAGGGAACCACTTCTTCATTTGCTTCACCTCCTCATGAAGGCAATAAAGGTGAAAGAGGCAGGTATAAATCTGGTTTTAAACACATTCCTTTTGATTTTGCAAAGCATGATGAATTTCCACATATGTATGGGAAAAGAATTGCATGTTCCTTTTGTGGTTTGGATAACCATGATGTTTCTAGATGTTGGAAGAGAATGGCCACATACAGGAAGCAGAAGAAGGAAAAGAAGCAAGAAGCCAAAGGTCCATTGGACAAGGCAAATCATGTTGTCAAGAGGATGCACATGCAGTGCACTTACTGCCATAAGCAAGGACATCTTGCTGCAAAATGTTGGACACTGAATCCAGCAATGCTTCCACCAAAGCTGAAGAAAGTGGAAAGAGAAGATGGAAGAAATGGAAGTGAAGATTCCATGACTGATGTGTCTTAGAATGATTCACATGATGATGCTGATGTGCAGACAAAGGTAGTACCTTTGAAAGGGATTGGTAAGGAATGGTTAGAGTTCTTATCCGATTGAGATTGCATGTCTATTAATGCATCTACATTATATTTCATTTCAGCTTCGAAAGTACAATGTGCTTAAGTGAAAGTTGAAGGATGAAATGCATGCATGAGCATGAGATGCATGAACACAGGGATGTTGATGATTTCCTTTTTTTTGAACATGTATGTGTAATTAACTTGCAGGGTTGGTTGCTTTGACATGCATTTGATGCCATGTTGACTTGAAAGAGGTTAACTTGGTCTCCAAATGGGGATAATGATGAAAGTTTCATCTTTTGGAAAAAGAGCCCTAATGGTCTTTTTCTACATGCTTGACTTGAAGGGTCATTTGTTTAAAGGCATGTTTTGTGGGCTTGTTGTCTAGTCCATCATTTGTATGCAGATGTAAGACATGGAGGTGTTCACAAGATGTGAAAATCTATTTCTTTTGTTGAAGCAGGAGTTTAGGCCATCCAGTTGTTGTCTGTATGCCTGTTGTTGTTAACAGTGTTTGTTGGCATCTTGTCAAACAGGTACAAATGAAAGTTTGTGGAGCAGATGTACTTCACATTTGTTGAGCCACCTTGGATCAATGATCAAGGCAAAGAAGCTCAAAACTACCTTCTATAACCATTTCAGCAGGAGTTCTACAGGAAGGCAAGGAGGTAGACAGTTCTTCCCAAGAAGACCAGCCCATCTAAGAAGGGAAGTGGTCAAAAACCTTGGTTTAGAGGCACTATGCAAAGGCAAGTGTAGGGAGGCTGAAGGAAGAGGGTGAGTCACTCTCATTTACTATTCAGATTAGTATATCAATCTTTTGGAGACCAAAAGTTCTTTTAGTGGGAAGACGTGATCCAAAAATGGATCCTGGATAAACCTCTAAGTCTAAAAGACTTCATATAAGAGGTAAAAGGTGCCAAATGGCACAAACCCTTTGTAAATCAAAGGAAAATGAAAGTCCAAGGAAGTTCCTGGAACTAGTATCATTGCAGAGATTCCTCATTCTGAATCCAACGCAGCTTGAATGGGCGAAAACGGACTTCAGATGGAGAAGTTATCATAAAATGAAGCTGCCCTTTTTCAAAGGAAAAAGAGGCAAAAATCCTTTAATAAGGGGTCTAAAAACCCTCTAAGTCTTCCAAATCTCCCAAAAGGGAAAAACCACTAAAAAGGGGAGGTCTTAGAAATATCGGATTACACTATCGGGCCTTAAAAACATGAATAAAACCATGAAAACAAGACAATCGAAGGCGTGAACAGTGGTTGAACAGGGGCCATCGGATCTGGCCGATCAACGGTCTAGATTTGATCGGCAATTGCATTCAGTGAAGGCAATTGGCGGGCAATCGGAAGCATAACTTGCGATGGGCCGATGTGATACTGCGATTGTCGATATCGATGGATCACAATCGGCGATACCACAAGGCAAAGGCGGGACCCGAGCGATGAGCTGGTGCGATTGCAGAAATAGGCGAATCACAATCGGAGCTATACAATGGAGTGGGGTGATAGATATACACGAGGCGATCAGCCAGAACCGATGGAAATATAGGCGCTATCTCATAAGATTTGAGATCCGCCAAATGCCATTTTCAATGTATTTTCGCATCTTTCGTTATTTAACGAAATACAAAGGAACAAGGCCATTTGCGATATGTGATAGCAAATTCAGGCAGACCCGATAGGGATATAAAGTGGGGTTATGAATGTTTCAAGTCCGGATGAACAGTGTTCTATGGATTTTTCCATGTTTTGCAGCGTTTTCCTATGTTAACAAAAAACGACTGTTTCAAAGGATTGCAAGCCCCGATTGACCCTTCCATTACGGTATAGGTGGCATCCATCCTCGAGAGTGTTTAGCAATGATTGCTAACGCTCAGAGAAGGGATTTGAGTAGACCAAAGCGGGAAGATAGAGAGCCCGAGAGGGACAATGAACAGGCAGCGCCGATTTGGCTTAAAAAGCCACAAAACAACAGAATGAGGGGACTGTTGGTTGCTGCTGGGTTGTTGGTCGTTGTGGGAGTTGTTGCTAAAGCCGAGCACAAGCAGGCAGCATTGAGACAACAGCGCAGAAGCAAAAGAGCAGCCTATGGGGTCACTTGAAGCCAAGTGAAAAGTCAAGAGGACTGTTTTTCTGATAGAAGGCAGAAAGAAGCCAGAGCGAAGAGCCAAGAGCCGAGAGCCAGAGCCAAAGAGCCAGAGTCAGAGCCAAGAGCCAGAACCAAGAGCCAAAGAGCTAGAGTTAGAGCCAAGAGCCAGAACCAAGAGCCAAGAGCCAAAGCTTCAAGAGCCAAGGGATAAAATGGTGTCTGAACCCATTGTTTATGTGTAGAACAACATGAGTTGAGCCAAAGAGCTTGTAAAAAGACATACACCATAATCCAACAGAGCCTAGTTGAGTTGACTAGAGCTCACGGAGATGTAGCCCAAGACTTGTGGGTGAACTCCTAATTAAACCGTTGTCTTATGTGTTTGTTTTACTGTTGTTTTATTTACCATTATATGTATTTATACATCAATGTCAGCACACTAATTTACAGCACAACGACAGAAATTAAAGCAAGTAATCAGTTGAAAACAAATACAAGCATACACCCATATTTTCAAACATTTCTTAATTCCGCATTGGTTAATCATTAAGACTTGGGGAAATTTAAAGCTTTGGAAGTGGGAGAAGTTCTTGTAAGTTAGACAAGAAGCCTAAGAGCCCCATTTTCAGATCAATGAGAGATGGTGTAAGACAATTTCATAGATACAACTGTGAATTTATAGTCCAAAGTTGATAAGAAAGTTGTTAATATTGGTGGAATTGGACCTTCGAGAGGGTCTTCTAGAGGAAATCAAGATAGGATGAGGTAAATGGAAGTTTATGCAATCATTGGACTATTGGAAATTTTCATTTATATACCTAAATTGTCATGTCACTGGACATGTCTGGAAATATTATCCAAGATCAATTAGAATGTGGGTTTAGAGGAAAGTAGAAAGAGTTCCAATAGATATTTTGAAAGGTGAAGGGCCCATTGTTAGATAAGTTGAAGCTAAAGGTGGTATGCAATTCATCTAAGAGGTAGGTAGCATCGAAAAGGATAATGCAAAGGGAGAAGTTGTAGCTAAAGAATGATTTTTAGAGGATGAAAGAAAGGTCCCATTGTCAAAGAACAGTGAGATGACACTGATGTCTAACAAATTAGGTCCAATGTTTGATTCTACCAAGGAGGCAAAGGAAAATAATAAGTATAATATTCTTCCTTCCATCCTTGAGAAACTTGGGTTACATGAGAAAAAAATCAATGCTTCACCCAGAAGATTTCTTATTGCGGTAGCTATCTCGTCATCTAAAATTAAGGTTTAATTTGTCTTTTTCTTAAACATTATTAGTGACAAATAATCTTTAAAAACCCTCCTCATATGGCACACACTTCCATAATTTCACATAGCTAACCAACGAACCAATAGATTATGATCACAACACATATTTATCGTTATTGATTGAATTACAATTCAGTAGATTCTTAACCTTGAGGAAGACTCATTTGACACTAGGACACTGTGGTGAAGGATTGTGTACAGATTTTAGGAAGAAGAGACCAAGTGAACTGTAGAGTGGAGGCAACAACAAATCAAGGGAGTGTTTGGTGAAAAGGCAAGTAGATGGTCAAATAAGGAGAGGTTTTGTTCATTAAAATACTTTTTGGAGGTGACTCAAGGCTAGATTTGCAATCCTTTCTACACACAACTGAGAGAGGACAAAGTGAATTTGGGGTTTTCTATTTGCTTGGGTTCTCTAGCATGGACAGAACATGCCATTATACTTTCACTTTCAACATCTGGACTTCCTAAGAAGTTTGATCGGTAAACTACCATGTATTCCACTAGACAGTTTGTCACAACAAACCTAATATAATATATTGAAATCCAAAATCTATACTATGAGGGTTAACTTTCCTTATATTTATGGATTTATTAGTGCATACGATAAATAAATGATACAAATAGAAAAAGGATAAAACAATCACTCACACACTGCAATAACACCAAGATATGACCTGGTAAACCCTTTCGCGAGAAAACCAAGCTGGAAGGTGAGGTTACTATGCTCACTCTTTCTCTAAATAATATTGCAAATAAAAAGTAGCTATACCTATGTCCAATGAACTACTATAGAAAACAATCCATCTCCCTATCCACTCTCAGCTACTCTTCTTTAATATGGAACAAAATGCACTAGAATAGAATCGAACCCCTTTTCCTCTTAGTACCCAATTTATAACATAACTCAATGACCAACTAGGGGTTAAATTTGGCACATTCAATCCTTGAAATACGTTAAAACTCAACTCTCCTAGAGTCTTATTAAAAGGTCCCATGTGGCTAACCCCTTTTCCATAAGCAAAAGGGGGATGATGTGGGATCCTCTCAAATTATGTTGGTCAAACATGATAGGTCAACTTTTGTGAGGCATAAATTTTGCATCTAAAATCTAATTGACATTATTCTTGCACACTTGGAAAGATATTTGAGTGTATAATAGTGCCAAGGGGTGTGGTGTATATATATATATATATATATATATATATATATATATATATATATATATATATATATGTATGTATATATGGCGCACCTAAGGCTTGACTTTCGAGACTACTTTGCCTTGGGAAGTGTGAACTACCTTGGAAAGTGTGAAAATGTGGTTGATTGTGAGGATGCTATATATGAGAGATACATCACCATCTTTTTGTCAACTTTCCTTTGAGGGCTAAGAGTGATGAGAAGTTGGAGTTGAAACTATCCTATTCAAACCAATCTAGAATAATAGGTGATAAATCCAATTCCACTAGGAGGATCTACTCTTTCGAGATGGCCCAATTGCTACAGCAATAGTGCCACCAATATCCCACAAATCTTGTTGAAGATTTCTCCTAGAGGGCTTGTCCAACACTTAGATTTATGTCCTCTTAATGGTAGTTAAGGTTCAGATAAGAATCCCCCCTTTCAAGCCATAATTGTAAGAACTATGTAATAACCAAACTATAGCTACAAGTTAGTCTATTAAGCATAAACTATAAAATAAAGCTATAAAAAAAGCATAGAAGAATCAATTCAATACACAGGTATTTTGCTTAAGGGTTTCCCCTCCTATCGTGTTAGGGATTGATTATGTCTCTTCACTCCCAGATAATAGAGTGAAACTCACCGTATATATATATATATATGGCGCCACTAAGGCTTGATCCCTAGCGGAGAGCACCTATTACATATTATAAAATAATATCACAGTCAACTGCCGCTAACGGGAGGAGGAGCTAGTAATTTTATAAGTTTCATTGCTAATGGCTAGTTCTCTTCTCCTTTAAAATACTAATATTTGGCTTTTCATCTACAAAACATTTCGAGACTAAGTCGATTTATGAGACTAATAATATTTTATTGCATTAAAGAGCTTTAAGTTTGCCCACCAAGTGGGTTGAATTGCCTTCCACAATCCCAAAGAGTACAACATTCCACATGAAAATGTTTGGAAGTTAACATGAAAAAGAATAGTCATAGTTGCTCCAACATTCACCTTCAAATTCAACTTGTCTTCGGAATGAAGTTAATCACTTTGGAGATTCCCACCACTTATAGAAGACCAATTACTTGACTTATAATAACTATTTTTTATCATTATCCTCATCATCTTGGGAATAGTAACTTCCACCACTAGCTATATTGACCTTTCCAACAACAACTTTTTAATTGACTACATTTTTATAAATTTCTAGGAAACATTTGCACCTCATCGAGATCTATAATGCCCTATCCCACTTGGCCAAGAGTTCCACACTATTTTGTTGCTCTTCACCCCCCTAGTGCCACATCATATGTTGAATCACCCCAAAGGTCCAAGGCATTGCCATATAGGCTTGGTCAAACCCTTGAAAACTTCGTCAAATCTTGGATCCCCAACGCCCTTGATTATGGCCCAAATAAAACATGTGAAAGAAGGTGCAAGCATCATCGTAAGCTAGACCATCTAGAAGAGATATTCAATGTGAAGAGTGTTAATACATGGGCCATCCACTAGTGACATATCATAGCACAACTATCCATAAGTGTAACCATAAAGAACAAAACAAGAGCCAAGACATATAATCCACTAAATCAATATGCATTAACATCATGGTGAAGTAAGCGGATCTACAATCATCACTATGGCCGACCAAAGTGTACTATCTCCAGACAGAAGCAGAAGGTCCATCAACATCCCAACATGTCACCTATGTCATTTGACGAAAATCACAAGTTTACCACTCACATAATATGAGGGATAACAAGGGTTACTCCAAATCCAATTGTTAAAGCTAACGGTGTATTTGTCCGACTCACCTTTAAAGGTGTATTATAACATGCAGTCGAAGCAACACCCTTAATTTTTGTCTTGTCTTAAGATTACATCTAATTTGGGTAGCACAATAACTATTTCATATTCTCCACTACGAAATTTTGAAGGGTTATTCTTTCTGAGTTTGGTATTTTGGATCAAATTCCACAGAAACGAATTGTAAACAAGCAAATTATCAGACATTATCCACTTCTTGGCTATAAAATGTGAACATTATGAACTTCTGCAAAAATCTCTAAATAGCATAGCTTTATTTCACCAGAGAATTTGAGTTTGTAAAAGATTTTAAATTTTATGAAGAAAGAGTATTTCTGGGTCAAGAGCCTCTCTTGAGTCTTTATATTCAGCCTTGCTTGAGCACTCATCCATTAAAGCTATCCATGTGACTTGCATTTCAATCTCAAAGTGGGAGGAATATCTATCAACTATTACATGGGAGTACCCTCACACTAACAGTTTAGAATCCCTCTTGCATCCATGTCTTTTGAATCGCATATTATCATGTATCCTTAGCCTCATTCTTTCTTGACCTTATCTCTCTTCTTAATAATTACCTTTTCCTCTCCTTACAATGTTCTAAGTTTTAGTTTCTGATTGTGAAAACAGCTAACCATTAAAACCTGGAATTTTCCCATCAACTCTCAAATTTTAATCCTCTTACAACCATCTAACTCTCCAATTTAAAAGGAATCGCTTATACTCATCATGACCTTGGCCTCTTCAATAGTAGCAACCTTGAATATCATGTGCTAGAATAAACCTTTTATTTCAACTTATGTTACATATGGATTCTGACCTGTTTTATGTTTTTCTCTTGGTGGTTGATCACACAGAGTTGTCTAGACCTCTACAAAATTAGTTCAAGATTGGAAAATAAAGTTCTCCCTCTCTGATGCAAAGACTAAAGTTGAATCTCCTTGCCTTCATGACACAGATGAACTGGACGCTATTGTATACTCTTTGCTGAAACTGATGGAAGATTTTTCACAAGAATTGATCATCCTCCTTCCAACTTGAGCACTGGATGAAAAGCAGCCCATTGTACATGGACTAAATTTTTACATTGTTCTTTTAAATGAAAATAAATACATCATAAGCATCCATTTGATGATAAATTCTCAGCAATGAACAAGGTGTCTTGTGAATATAATAATGCTCCTTATATCTAGATGACTTGCATACAATTATGAGTAACAAGAATGAATCCCCACATTGATTTGTTCCATTAAGGCCAAATAAGTACAACAGATCTCCACGCACTTCAAACATTACACTGCTTTAAAAAGTCAAAATAAACCGAGTCCTTTTCTCCGATGAAATGATAACAACATGCCACAAATTGCTATAAGCCAAACCTGGAGCAATAATCCCTTTCTTCATCTTGCATCACCTATAATCCCCACAAGAGCACTGTCCTCTGAAATCACAGAAATGGTTGACATCAATTACATTGATCTCTCATGCAACAATCTTGGAAATGAACTTGGTTGCCTAGCAGTAAACATTCAAAGATTCTTGATAACTTGAATCACTTCTCCCAAGGGGATGTGTTTGCTATACTAAATGTAATTGCTAGTTTTTCACTATGGTAAAAAAGAATTTTGTTTTTCTTGTCCTCCCTGGTATCATTCAATACAAACCTTTTATCTGGAACATACACCGCTTCTTTCATCTCCCAAGTTAGTCTCCCTAACTCTATAGATTTTCTACATTTGTTGGTGTGATGTGTCTCCTTCAAGGAAAGCATGCAATTGTTTATTAACCTCAATCCAACTTTAACCAGGTGTCTTGTTTATGCCTCTGTTTCTCATCATTTTTTGTACCTTTTCAATGTCACCCCACCTACCAAGTGTAGCATACATATTTGACAGAAGGACATAAGGTGTTGTGTTTTCAGGGTCCAATTCAAAAATATGTTCTGCCACTCTTTTAGCTAGATGTAAGTTGTTATGTATTCTACAAGCACTCAGCAAACAAATCCACACAACAGCATCTGGTTTTATTGGCATCCCAACGATTAAGTCTTCTGCTTCATCAAGACGCCCAGCATGCCCGAGAAGGTCAACCATGCATACATAGTGTTCAATTGCAGGTGCGATGTGATAATGTTCTCTCATGCAATTGAAGTGAAAATAGCCCTCATCCACCAAACCTACATGGCTGCACACAGATAAAACAATAACTAAGGTGATGTGATTTGGGGTCATGTAAGATTGTTTCATTTGCCAAAGAGCTCAAGGGCTTCCTTCCCATGGCCATTCATGGCATATCCTCCAATCATTGCATTCCATGAGATGACAGCTCGAGGATGCAATTTGTCAAATAGTTCCCTTGCCTTTTCTATGCTCCCACATCGTGCATACATGTCTACAATGGCAGTCATCATAAAGACATCAGACTGACATCAACTTCTAATTGTTTTTTCATGGATCTCCATTCCATGCTCCAAAGCAACCAATTTGGCACAAGTCGGAAGAATACTTGCATATGTTTCTGAGTTTGGCATTGCACCAGCTAATTCCATTCATTCATTGAAAAAGCTTCAGGGCCTTCTCACCATGACCATTCTGTGTGAATCCCTCAATTATCATATTCCATGAAACCAAGTTTGGTTAAGGCATTTCCTGAAAGAGTTCCAGAGCCTCATTGACAAACCCATTTTGTGCATATCCCACAATCATTGCATTCCATGAAACCACATCCCTTTGAGGCATTTCATTAAAAAGTTTCAGGGCCTCATCAACAAACCGCTTCTGTGCAAATCCAGTAATCATCGCATTCCATGAAGCCACATTCGGTTCAGGAATTTCCTTGAAGAGCTCGAAGGCCTTGCCAACAAAACCATTACGTGCAAGTCCTGCAATCATTGCATTCCACGAGATGGCATCTCATTGAGGCATTTCCCTGAAAGGATCCAAAGCCTCATCAACAAGCCTGGCCTGTGTGCATCCCACAATTATCACAGTCCAAGAGACAATATCTCGTTGATGCATTTTGTCAAAGAAATAGCGTGCCTTCTCCATTTGTCCACATTTTCCATACATGTCTACAAGGGCATTAGCAACGGAAATATTGAACTCAAATCCACTTCTTATAATTTCTTGATGGATTTTTATGCCCTATTCCAGTGATACCAAGTTCGAACACGCTGAAAGAACGTCTGAAAAAACAGAGGGATCAGGTTGGCAACATGTTTGTCGCATTCTCCGAAACAATGCCAATGCTTCTTCAACAGGACCATGCCTTGCATAAGTTGAAATCATGATTGTCCATAAGCACACATCTCTTTCAGTCATTTAGTCAAAATCTCTGTGAGTGTCCACAAGACTTCCACACTTGACATACACGTTCAATAATGTGTTGTGAGAAAGTATGTCTCCTGTGAATCCACTCTCTGCCATGTGACAGTGGACTCGTTTGGCATCTAATAAGGATTTCTTATGAATGAATCCATGCAAGAGATAGAAATATGCAGAAGATTGTAGGGTTATACCCTTATTGTGCAAAATATCGAACGTCTCCTTCAAATGGCCATGTTTAGAGAGTGTTTTGACACCGACAGCAGAGGTGTGGATTACATTGTATAGTATGTGCAAATTGCTTAAGGATCATGTTAATACTCTTCGTTTTTTAGGGATTCGTGTATTCAATTTCTTTTATTTGGAGTTGGGTTCTGCTGATTCTACTCATTTAATTGCAAAAACCATGAAGTTGTTCCCTGCTACCTGCTGCCAACCATGGAATGCAGTCTAGGAGTCGTAGTGCACCAGTCGAAAAAAAAAAAGAAAAAAATTGGTATAGAATTCTAATATGGTTCGCGGATTTGAAGACAAATTTTTGCTCAAATATGTTTGAGAGAAGAGCACCTGTAAAAGGGTTATTGTTTCGAAAGGGAACAAGTTGAACTAGTTAGTAGTTTCGAATCCAAATGTTTGATTCGATCGGATTGTTTGTGATTAATGGAATCAACCATTAGTGTTAAACAAGGTTGTACAATGTTCCCTATCTTGTTTGGGATTTATATTGATGAGTTGGAGGCATTCCTATACGAGCATATTTACGATATTGATGACTGCCTTTTTCATCAGGGGTTGATATCTATTCTAGTTTTCGCTGACGACATGATCCTCCTTTCCTCATCCTCGAAAGGATTACAGAAGTAGTTGGATGCCTTAGTTCTATTTTGTGATCTTCGACAGTTGACAGTAAACCTAGGTAAAACCAAGGTAATGATCTTCAATGGGGTGAAGAAAACTTCAAACCTTTACTTCATATTTAGAGGGAGGAGCTTGAGATCACCAACCAGTACGCTTACTTGGGGGTGCAATTCTCACCTCGCTTCAGTTTGCGACCAGCGCTTCATCCTCAGATCAACAAAGGATATGGATCCTTGGCCCTTCTTAGGAGATAGTGCTTTCAACATCACTTCCAGGACATCTCATCTAGGTTGAGCCTCATGGACACCTTCATCCGTCCCACTGTTCTATATGGCTCAGAGATTTGGGGACCGTCTTTACATTAGTCAAATTGGGCTTCAGCAGAGAGAGTCTAGATTCTTCTTCTCCGCTGCATCATTAGATGCAGACAGACAATACCTCAACACATCATCCTTGCAAAGTTTGGAGCTCATCCTTTTCTGCTTGAGACGGTCTTCAAATTGGTTTCATTTTTGCATCATGTTCGAAGCTTTGCAGACTCGATAAAGAGTAAGGACCAATATCCTTACTTGGCATATTGCTCTTCTGAGACTATTATTCATTCTACTCCCTCGAGTGGAGCCAGATGTTGGTTTATAGGAGTTTCAGATCTCTTAGAGTCATTGGGTATTCAATTGGATCGTCTCCCTCCTTTCTGATATTCCTTAGATGCACCTAGTCACCTTTTACCTACTACACAAGAGTTGAACAAGATCATCAGGGAAGACATCTATAGGGAATTTGTCTAGGTCACCTCAGTCAATCCTCTGGGAGGGTTGCACCCAAAGATGACCTTCTACGCTAAGCACTTCTTGGAGTTGAGAGACGGGCTCATTCTTCAACACCAATGTATGCTTCGCCACTCAATATATGCTCTTCACATTCCTCTTGGCCAGTTCAGAGTAGGTTCTCATAGACTTGGGGTAGAGATGGACCACCAAATTGATAGACCAAACAAAATCTACCAGGCATGTCATTTTCAAGAAGCGGAGATCGAGGTGCACTTAATTTTTGGGTGCCCTATCTACTACGAGATCAAAGGAAGGCTCCATTGCTTGTTCATAGATTCTTAGACCCTCACCAACTTTTTCAAGTATCTCGACCAGAGATGTTTGGCCCTATATATGCAAGAGGCTTTCAGGGTCCGAGTACATATTCTTCATTAGACCGGACCCCACACAGAGGATCATGACATTTTTCAGGGTACTACCTTCAGACAAGGGCACCAAGAGACCGATGGATACTAGTACACATCCAGATTCTAGATCAGTGAATATTCATTGGACTAGGTAGTGGAGGTCCCGTGTAACAGTTTTGGGGTAGAAAGCCCCAAAAGTAGGATTAAATTATTGTAAAAAATCCGAGGTATGCAGAGTGCGAATTATAATAGGTTGAGTCAAAGGGTATTCCGCGCGAAAATAATGTAAAGAAATATAAATAGAGTCGGCCTGTGCAAGGATTGCGGGCTAAGGAAGGGTATAAATAGAGTGAGCCTCTGTGAGGGAAAGGCAGTTCTTTTTGGAATATGAAATGTAATGGGTTTTTGGAAGCGAGTAGTCTGAAAGCGTCTATAAGTCTGAGTTGAGGGTCGGGGTAGTAGGTAGAGGCTCTGCAGCTATGTGCATAGAGGCTTGGAAATTCTGCAGCTGTGTGCACGGACCCCTGCATCTGAGTGCGTAGGGTAGATCTGGATGTATTGGTGAAGAATAATAATAAAGATAAGTTGCTTCTGTAATTCAGTGTTATCGCACATCTGACTTTATGACTTACTTTTCTATATATGTTTGAATACAAATATGACGAATGTATGTGAATCTAGGTTCATTTCAAGTGCGCAAATGGTTAAACTTGTTAAAGGTTTGCTTAAAGACCCTACTAAAAAAATCTGATATGCTCCATTAATTAGATTAGATCAGTAATCAACATGGTAATAGAAAGTGTGAGTTGCCCCAGGCCTAGATCTGCGTGATTACAAGAGCAGCACGAAGCAGTAGAAGGGTGTGCGAGTCCCCTAAACCACATCTCAACAGCCCAAGGGTGCGGAAACTTGGTTCCAGCACCCTCCCCTACTACCTTGGGTGAGACCTCAGTCTGTGCTTCGCGGGCTGTTGCCGAAAGGGCCGGTAGCTGCAAGATTTGTTTGGCTAAATAACTCTTCCAAACCTAGGTCAGGCCCATATAAGCCAACAAATGGTTCCATTGTCGGGACCGAGATCTGCCTAAGGGGTGTCTGGTGTGGAACACAGGGACTCTATAGAAAAGAACGTTGAAAAATCAAAAGGATCAGGGATGGTAGTAGATCAAGGGTAACTATGGCGAACGCAATTCAGTTACCAGTGTTCAAAGGAGCAGGAGGCGAAGACCCGGAACAATTTTGGTTTGTGCTAACATCAGTATGGAATGCGCAGCAAGTCGTGGATGATAACATCAAGAAAGCCATCTTAGTCAGTGCACTACAGGACCAAGTGCTAACATGGTACATGAAGTATTCAAGCATCAACCCAATGGCGGGGATAGCGGACATCCATACTGAATTAAAAAAGGAGTTTAGCCGGCCAAAGTCAGAAGTGCAGTTGGTCGTAGGATTCAAAGAGATCACGATGATGCCTGGTGAGACCCCATGGGATTTGGATCAGAGGTTGAAAAGCACCATTTGCGAGGCCAACATGACCCTGATGGATGCACAACACCACGCTTGGTTTGTCGCATCATTAACGCCATATCTGAAGTTGGCTTTGTCACAACAAAAGATCTCAACCCAAGCAAAAGTGCTGGAGGTAGCAATGCGGCTGCACGAAACCCTGGTACAGGACCCAGGGTTGGGAGTTTAGCAAATCCAAGCGCAGGTCCAAAATTTGTGTTTGGAAATACAAAAGTTAAAGCAAGAACAGACACCGTGTTCAGAAGTTTGGGAGGAAGTATGGTGTATAAAGTGCAAGAGCCAGGGACACGATAAAGATCACTATCCGGTCTCGGTGAATTTTGTGGTCACGGGGGGACCGACACCATTGCAACTAGAGGCACAAGTAGGGCCGAGCGTGATCGCCCCGCTTTGGTGCGCAATCTGTCAGGTAGGAGGAAAGCACAACACTGATAACTGTCATCTATTGCCAAAATACAACCAGACCCCCCAGCAGCTCTTTTGCAACTTTTGTAGATCGGTGGGTCATGAAGAAAGAGATTGCCGTAGCTATCGAATGTTGATGGACCAGGCACCTGCCTACAGAATGCAGACTGAGGTGCAAGGTTAGGATCTAGCCATGGCGATTGTGCGCGTTGGGTTACCAGGATGGGGTTGAGGATGGGGGAAAATGGGACTGGGAAGGCATAGCAGGCAGCTAATATGTTACAACTGTGGAGGACCAAGACATTACGCGTAGGATTATACCAATCCAACCCAAATATCATGTCCTTATTATGAGAAATTCGATCATGAGCTACTAGATTGCCCCATGCTGATAGCACAGATTCATGAAAAGAAGGCAGCGCCTCCTACAACAATGCAAAACGTGTAGATGATGAGATTTGAACCACGTGACAACGAACCCACAGTAAACATGGTATTGCGGGGCGACGTAGCCACAAGAGAGGTCAATGGGGAGACCAATATGGAAGCTAGGGAAAGCTTCATGGGCATCTCTACCCAAGGTAGTAGGGATCGGCCTGAGCCAACTAGGGATCCCTCGATGTTGACTACCTTTTTAGAGACATGCATAAAACTGCTTCGTGACAACAAGGCAGTTAAAGGGTTACAGGAAGTGATTAATAGATGCGCAGGATGGGGTGAACCTCGCGCAGTCTGGAAATTAGGAAGACACACATCGCAGATGGGTCGGGAGATGCGGTTAATGGCACAGATTGGCGACTACGAGATGGATTAGGTCATTCTGGACCTAGGTTCAGATGCAAACGTATTGCCTAAACAGACTTGGGAGCGCATGGGTAAGCCTACACTACAATGGTCTCCTATCTAATTGTGGATGGCCAATCAGTAGAAGATCTTGCCCATGGGAAGGCTGCAAGGAATTACAGTAGATATTGATGGCGCAAGTACCTGAACGGATTTCGAAGTTATTGAAATCATGGACAAAAATAGCCTGTACCCTGCATTGCTAGGGATAGACTGGGCCACTGACATGAATGGGGTTATTGACCTCAAATAGAGGCAGATGATATTTGAGAAGAAGTCACTCTGTGTAGTCGTTCCGCTAGATCCAACAGACGGACCGCGCTACACAGAACCTGTGCACAACGAAGAAAGGGACGATGCATTGGATTGTATCTACAAAATTGCTGCAAATAGGCCGAAGGAGGAGCGGAGACTCTCACAAGGCTACGTCGGCTCATGCACCAGTGATTCAGATGAAGAGGACGAACGATGGCGAAACAAGGTGAACAGGGTAACCACGTTACACTGTAATATGATGACGAAATCCCTGTATTGCGTTAAAGCTCAGAACCACAAGCTGCTGATGTATGATGGGCTGACAGTAGTGGATGAATTCCTAGTTAAATTCAAAAGTGCGCTACCAGAGTACCAACGGTTTGATGCACTAAAATGGACATTGCGTGCGACACTGGCGCGATGGTGGGATACCCATGAAGGAACCTTCGAGGATTGGCGAAGTTGCAGGCACATGATGCAGATAAGATTTGGGAAGCCAGAGCTACGAATAACGGAGAAATACGATGGATGAGATGATTCACACCTGCACCTAACCAAATGGACCAAAGCTTATGGTGTGGAGCCTCAACCAGAATGGGTGCACTTATTTTATCATACCCTGGATGTCATTCCAAGGAACTAGTATACGGAAACAGAGCTCCGACATGGCACCGGCGAGTGGGATATCTTGCGCAAAGGGTTTTTGTCGACATTTCTCTTTGAAGACAAATGGATGGATACCGTGGATGATGCATTATAACTAGTAAATACTGCCATATTCCAAACACCGCTGGAACCAGAAGAAGTTGTGCCATCAGACTAGTCGCGACAATCGAGCCAAGCCTTAGCATGTTACAATGTATAAGTATAAGATGATGAGGATGACCCACGTAACATCAATATACCAGAATCCGAAGGGAGTCACGAGGTGCGCGGCCTCAAGATAGAGGATCCAGACATCACAGTGCCATTAAAAACAAAGCAAGTAAATATCGGAACAGAGGAAGAACCGAAGTATGCTACACTTGGGGACTACTGGGATGACACCACGGTGGAAAAGGTCATCGAGCTACTCCGAGAATACCGAGATTTATTCCCTACAAAAATTACGGAGCTGAAAGGGATTCTAGGAGACCTAGGAATGATAAAGATAACTTTGAAGCCAGATGCAAAGCTAGTGAAACAACAACCCTACTGATTGAATCCAAAATACAAAGCAAAGGTCTGCAAAGAATTGGACAAGATGCTGGCAGCATGAATAATTGAACCAGTCAAGAAGTCCCATTGGGTAAGCCCTATGGTCGTGCAGACTGCCTGACTAGCCATTCCAAGGATAGTCTCACCACTCCAACCAGTTGAAAGAGAGCAGGGGACGATAAAGCAGCCTGGGGAACAGATGCACGAGTACCACAATGCACGTACATTTGACCAAACACAAGGGTCGTGGTCGCACGAAGAGGATCAAGCGGATGCGCCGATAAAAGGAATGATGATCGTTAATATCACTATTCATGACAAGATGTCTACATTATGGCAAAAGGGAGCGGGAGACAGAAAATTAAGAGAAACAGTACGATCCAGATATGGAACGAGCGGCCATAGATTTTCCATGAGAAGTTTACATGAGCTGGAACGGGCGGCAATCAGTGCATTTGAAATTCGCAAGGCTTATAAATCACCAAGGGTAATCCACTGGGTGGCCTACACTTTGGAAACACAGATGGAGCTATTCATTACCTCTACACAAGGCAGGCACCCAAAGGTAGTGATCTGGCCGATGGAGAAGCAGGACTCTCTAAGGAGTATGGTGTTGATAGCTGTGGGCATCCCACAGGCTGCAGCATCACTAGTAGGGGATGTACCGGAAAAGAGGGAACACGAAGCAAAATTGGTCCATATGTCATCGCCTCGCCCAAGGGCAGGACGACGCACTACAACAGAACAATGAAAGGATGGACAGACAGCGACCACGAGTAGATATGAAGTTAATAAGTCATCTTTGATGTCCCTTGAAGATTGGGATTTTGTGGACAACAACCAGGGTCTTGCGAAATTACAACACAAGCTGCAGCAGACGGTTCGAAGAGAAGTTACGAAGGTCGGAAGTGGCTGCGGTGGTACTAGGGGGTCCCGTATATAGCTCCCCTTCTCACACTAAAGTCCTATGAGGGGGTGTTCTGGGTGAACCGAGCAAAGCAGAATGAGCATCATCAGTTGCGAGACGTGGTAGAAACACTGAAGCAAGAGTCGGACGAAGCATTGTAGGAGACAATGAAGGAGCAACAGGACGACGAGCGTAACTAAAAGGGAGGTGAACCGCAGAGCCAAGGTAGAGCATCTAGCCGCACTAGCGAGTGACTCGGGAGGAGTCATGGTGATTATGTTGGGGGAATGTTGCATAGCGGAGGTCCCATGTAACAGTTTTGGGGCAGAAAGCCCAAAAAGTAGGATTAAATTATTGTAAAAACTCTGAAGTATGCAAAGCACAAATTATAATAGGTTGAGTCAAATGGTAGTCCACCCGAAAATAATGTAAAGAAATATAAATAGAGTCAGCCCACGCAGGGATCGCAGACTAAGGAAGGGTATAAATAGAGCCCGGCTCTATGAGGGAAAGGCAGTTCATTTTGGAATATGAAATGTAATGGGTTTCGGAAGCAAATAGTTTGAAAGCGTCTGTAAGTCCGAGTCGAGGGTTGGAGTAGTAGGTAGAGGCTCTACAGTTGTGTGTAGAGAGGCCTGGAAGTCCGCAATTGTGTGCGCGGACCCCTACAGCTGAGTGTGCAGGGTAGATCTAGATGTATTGGTGAAGAATAATAATAAAGATAAGTTGCTTTTGTAATTCTGTGTTATCGCGCATCTGACTTTATGATTTACTTTTCTATATCTGTTTAAATACGAATGTGATGAATGTATGTGAATCTGGGTTCATTTTAAGTGCGCAAATGGTTAAACTTGTTAAAGGTTTGCTTAAAGACCCTGCTAAGAAAATCTGATACGCTCCATTAATTAGATTAGATCAGTAATCAGCACGGTAATAGAAAGTGGAAGTTGCCCCAGGCCCGGATCTGCGCGATTGCAAGAGCAGCGCGAAGCAGTAGAAGGGTGCGCGAGTCCCCTAAACCACATCTTGACAGCCCAAGGGTGCAGAAACTTGGTTCCAGCACCCTCCCCTGCTACCTCGGGTGAGACCTCAATCAGCGCTCTGCGGGCTGTTGCCAAAAGGGTTGGTAGCTGCGAGATTTGTTTGGCTAAATAACTCTTTTGAACCTGGGTTAGGCCCATATAAGCCAACACTCAATCCCGCCACACGAGATCTCAGCAACATATACACCTTAGATCCGTTCATGGGATATCGACTAGGTCCTCCAGACCTTGACAACGAGCGAACTCCCCAAGACAACGATTTAGTGGACAGGCCGCACTTTCCAACAGTGCTTGATCGGGCCAACAAACTTTGTCAAGTTTCTTCAATGTTCTTCATTCAGCCTTAGATGTTAGGAAAGATGGGTTTGATCCTCAAACTTATTAGCCCTTGGATCTTCTTTCCGAGAGCCAGATATTAGTTACTTCATGCATTGTATCTATAGTTTTGGTTCTCTAGTTTTGTATAGACATCATTGTACTCAACAATCCTTTTGACCTACTTTATGGTCAATAATTAGACATAAATATAATTATTTTATCTTATCTTTATGACAATCCCTTCAATCTTGAATTGAAGAGGGATTGAACATTTTATATTGACAATCCTTTCAATCTCATATCAAAGAGGGATTGAACATTTTGTATTTCATTCAACGCAATGAACTCCCCATGGACCATACCAGAAGGAAAGAAGAGTATGTGTATCCAAAGAAACCGTTCAGCCCATCAAAACTTGGACAAATACACTCTCACCCAATTGTGGATGACTGTATGTTCGAATTTAATTTTATACCCAATTGGTTGTGAAAGTCCATAGGGAATAAACAATAATGTAAATTACTCCTTCTGTGTGCATTTACGAACTAGCTAAGCTACCCTCGCCTTGTTAGGAACGCTATAAAGATTACCCAATTGCAATTTCTTTACAATTTGACTACGAATAGTTATATTTTTTTTAAATTCAATGTTTATAGGTGGAGATTGATAAAGATTATTGAATACTATCCAACAATAAGTAAATTAGTGGTGTGGTAATATGTCTAGGCGAAGGTTAATGATGGAGGCGTTGGTGGCTTCCTCGAAGAGGGAGGAGGTATTTCTCAAATATATCTTATGTTCTAGGGACAAACTTATCAACAAATGGAATATGGTTCGAGTCCTCGATTCAAATTAAGAAGTCAAGATTAGCCAAAGGAAATGTAAAGAATCAGGACATCTTACTATATCTAAACCATAGGAGACAAGGTGATTCCAAGAGAGGAAAATCTTATAAACCAAACATTAGAAGATCTAGATAAACACTCAACAGAGGTTCCAACAGACGAGGATGCGACAAATAATTAATTTGATCATGTTGACAAGGTATGATATAAAGGCATCAATGATTTCAAGGTGATACCTAATATTAAAATTTTAAAGGAATTCATATGTTGTTAGGGAGAAAGTTATTATCACATGTTCGATCACAAATTATCCATGTAGAGGTGTAGCGCAGAAGTTTCTAGAGATAGATGTATAAAATGAGGTTTTGAGCTCAGGTTTTAAGGAAGGTTGTGGTACATGATTGTGTTGGGGATTAAGAGCTTTGTCATAAGAAGCACAACCTAGAGGTGTACATGAAATGTGGGGGTGGGAGTAGGGTGGGTGGGGAGGTGAGGGGGGGAACCTTGAAAAATAAGTGGTTCTAAGAAGTAAACATAAAAGAAAGTACATTAGAGCAAAAAAAGAGAAGGCAAGGTAGGTCATGGGTGAGCATGTGCGTATGAAGAAGTTATAGAAAGACATGTATAGAATGAGGTTTTGAGGAAGGTTGTGGTATAGGATTGTGTTGGGGATTAAGAGATTTTTCATAAGAAGCACAACCTAGAGGTGTACATGAAATGTTAGGGTAGGAGCAGGGTGAGGACGGGAGCGGGCTGAGGAGGGGAACCTTGAAAAATAAGGGGTTCTAAGAAGTTAACATAAAAGGAAGTGCATTAGAGCAAAAAAAGAGAAGGTAAGGTAGGTCATGGATGAGCATGTGGGTATGGAGAAGACTACCTCTATAATGGAGAAAGTCCTAACAGGGAACTTTATTAAGAAATCATTGTTTTTAGATTCTCTACATTCATGGATAGAGAAGGTATGGTTAGGGTTTTATGGTGTACCTTGAAGTTTCATATCCTAATTTATGGTTGGTTTGCCTTGGAGTTTCAATCTGAGGCTAATGTCAAAAAAGTAGTAGCAAGAAAATGGTGTTGGTGCACACCATTACTACATTTGGAGAAGTGAATGCCAGGTCTTAATTCCAGAAGGAAAAAAGGTTTGCTCAACTAATATGGGTAAAACTTCCAGGTCTTTCCATGGAACTTTGGAGCAAAGAAGCTTTAAAGGAAATGAGAGATGGTCTATGGGCAAGTTCATAGATACAACAGTGAATTTATAGTCCAAAGTTGATAATAAAGTTGCTAATATTGGTGGAATTGGACCTTCAAGAGGGTCTTCTAGATGAAATCAAGATAGGATGAGGTAAATGGAAGTTTATGCAATCATTGGACTATTGGAAATTTTCATTTATATGTCTGAATTGTCATGTCACTAGACATGTTTGGAAATATTATCCAAGATCAATTAGAATGTGGGTTTAGAGGAAAGTAGAAAGAGCTCCAATAGATATTTTGAAAGGTGAAGGGCCCATTGTTATATAAGTTGAAGCCAAAGGTGGTATGCAATTCATCTAAGAGGTAGGTAGCATAGAAAAGGATAAAGCAAAGGGAGAAGTTGTAGCTAAAGAATGATTTTTGGAGGATGAAAGAAAGGTCCCATTGTCAAAGAACGGTGAGGTGACGCTGATGTCTAAGAAAGTAGGTCCAATGTTTGATTCTACCAAATAGGCAAAGGAAAATAATAAGTATAATATTCTTCCTTCCATCCTTGAGAAACTTGGGTTACATGAGAAAAAAAATCAATGCTTCACCCAGAAGATTTCTTATTGCCGTAGCTATCTCATCATCTAAAATTAAGGTTTGATTTGTCTTTTTCTTAAACATTATTAGTGACAAATAATCTTTAAAAACCCTCCTCATATGGCACACACTTCCATAATTTCACATAGGTAACCAATGAACCAATAGATTATGATCACAACACATTTTTATAGTTATTGATTGAATTGCAATTCAGTAGATGCTTAACCTTGAGGAAGACTCGTTTGACACTAAGACACTGTGGTGAAGGATTGTGTACACATTTTAGGAAAAAGAGACCAAGTGAACTACAAAGTGGAGGCAACAACAAATCAAGGGAGTGTTTGGTGAAAAGGCAAGTAGATGGTCAAATAAGGGGAGGTTTTGTTCATGAAAATACTTTTTGGGGGTGACTCAAGCCTATATTTGCAATCCCTTCTACACACAACCGAGAGAGGACAAAGTGAATTTGGGGTTTTCTATTTGCTTGGGTTCTCTAGTGTGGACAGAACATGCCATTGTACTTTCACTCCCAACATGTGGACTTCCTAAGAAGTTTGATCGGTAAACTACCATGTATTCCACTAGACAGTTTGTCACAACAAACCTAATATAATATATTGAAATCAAAAATCTATACTATGAGGGTTAAGATTACTTATATTTATGGATTTATTAATGCATACAATATATAAATGATAAAAATATAAAAAATATAAAACAATCACTCACAAACTGCAATAACACCAAGATATGACCTGGTAAGCCCTTTCACGAGAAAACCAAGCTGGAAGGTGAGGCTACTATGCTCTCTCTTTCTCTAAATAATAATGCAAATAAAAAGTAGATATACCTATGTCCAATGAACTACTATAGAAAACAATCCATCTCCCTATTCACTCTCACCTACTCTTCTTTTCTATGGAACAAAATGCACTCGAATAGAATCGAACCACTTTTCCTCCTAGTACCTAATTTATAACACAACTCGATGACCAACTAGGGGTTAAATTTGGCACATTCAATCCTTGAAATACATTAAAACTCAACTCTCCTAGAGTCTTATTAATAGGTCCCACGTGGCTAACCCCTTTTCCATAAGTAAAGGGGGATGATGTGGGATCCTCTCAAATTATGTTGGTCAAACATGATAAGTCAACTTCTGTGAGGCATAACTTTTGCATCTAAAATATAATTGACAATATTCTTGCACACTTGGAAAGATATTTGAGTGTATAATAGTGCCAAGCGGTGTGGTATATATATATATATATATATATGGCGCCACTAAGGCTTGACTTTCGAGACTAATTTGCCTTGGGAAGTGTGAACTACCTTGGAAAGTGTGAAAATGTGGTTGATTGTGAGAATGCTATATATGAGAGATACATCACCATCTTTTTTTCAACTTTCCTTTGAGGATGAAGAGTGATGAGAAGTTGGAGTTGAAACTATCCTATTCAAACCAATCTAGAATAATAGGTGATAAATCCAATTCCACTAGAAGTATCTACTCTTTTGAGATGGCCCAATTGCTACAGCAATAATGCCACCAATATCCCACAAATCTTGTTGAAGATTTCCCCTAGAGGGCTTGTCCAACACTTAGGTTTATGTCCTCTTAATAGTAGTTAAGGTTGAGATGAGAATCTCCCCTTTCACATGATCATTTGTATATCAAGCGATAATTGTAAGATCTATGTAATAACCAAAATGTAGCTACAAGTTAGTCTATTAAGCATAAACTATAAGCTGAAGCTATAATAGATATGTATGTATGTATGTATGTATGAATGTTATATGTATGTATGTACATACATACATGCATATATATATATATATATATATATATATATATGTATATGTATGTATATATACATACATACATACATACATACATATAGATATATATATATATATATATATATATATATATATATATCTATAGATATATATATATATATATATATATATATATATATATATATATATATATATATATATATATATATATATATATATATATATATATAGATGTATGGCGCCACTAAGGCTTGACCCCTAGCGGAGAGCACCTATTGCATATTATTAAATAATCTCATAGTCAACAACTGCTAATGGGAGGAGGAGCTAACAATTTTATAAGTTTCATTGCTAATGGCTAGTTCTCTCCTCGATTAAAATACTAATATTTGACTTTTCATCCACAAAAAATTTGGAGACTAAGTCGACTTATGAGACTAATAATATTTTGCTACATTAAAGAGCATTAAGTTTGCCCACCAAGTGGGTTGAATTGCCTTCCACAATCCCAAGGAGTCCAACATTCTACACGTAAATGTCTGGAAGTCAACATGAAAAAGAATAGTCATAGTTGCTCCAACATTCACCTTCAAATTCAACTTGTCTTCGGAATGAAGTTAATCACTTTGGAGATTCCTACCATTTATAGAAGACCAATTACTTGACTTATAATAACTATTTTTTATCATTATCCTCATCATCTTGGGAATAGTAACTTCCACCACTAGCTATATTGACCTTTCCAACAACAACTTTTTAATTGACTACATTTTTATAAATTTCTAAGAAACATTTGCACCTCATCGCGATCTATAATGCCCTATCCCACTTGGCCAAGCATTCCACACTATTTTGTTGCTCTTCGCCCCCCTAGTGCCACATCATATGTTGAATCACCCCAAAGGTCCAAGGCATTGCCATATAGGCTTGGTCAAACCCTTGAAAACTTTGTCAAATCTTGGATCCCAAATGCCCTTGATTATGGCCCAAATAAAACATGTGAAAGAAGGTGCAAGTATCATCGTAAGCTGGACCATCTAGAAGAGATATTCAATGTGAAGAGTGCCAATACATAGGCCATCCACTAGTCACATATCATAGCACAACTATCCATAAGTGTAACCATAAAGAACAAAACAGGAGCCAAGACATATAATCCACTAAATCAATATGCATCAACATCATGGTGAAGTAAGAGGATCTACAATCATCACTATGGCCAACCAAAATGTACTATCTCCAAGCAGAAATAGAAGGTCCATCAGCGTCCCAACATGTCACCTACGTCATTTGACAAAAATCACAAGTTTACTCCTCACGTAATGTGAGGGGTAATAAGGGTTACTCCAAATCCAATTGTTTAAGCTAACAGTGTATTTGTCTGGCTCACCTTTAAAGGTGTATTATAGCATGCATTCGAAGCAACACCCTTAATTTTTGTCTTGTCTTAAGATTACATCTAGTTTGGGTAGCACAATAACTATTTCATATTCTCCACTACGAACTTTTGAAGGGTTATTCTTTCTAAGTTTGCTATTTTGGATCAAATTCCACAAAAACGAATTGTAAACAAGCAAATTCTCAGACATTGTCCATTTCTTGGCTATAAAATTTCAACATTATGAACTTCTACCAAAATCTCTAAATAGCATAGCTTTATTTTACCAGAGAATTTGAGTTTGTAAAAGATTTCAAATTTTATGAAGAAATAGTATTTCTGGGTCAAGAGTCTCTCTTGAGTCTTTATATTCTGCCTTGCTTGAGAACTCATCCATTAATGCTATCCATGTGACTTGCATTTCAATCTCAAAGTGGGAGGAATATCTATTAACTATTACATGGGAGTACCCTCACACTAGCAGTTTAGAATCCCTCTTGCATCCATGTCTTTTGAAGCACATATCATCATGTATCCTTAGCCTCATTCTTTATTGACCTTATCTCTCTTCTTAATAATTACCTTTTCCTCTCCTTACAGTGTTCTAAGTTTTATTTTCAGATTTTGAAAACATCTAAACATTAAAACCTGGAATTTTCCCATCAACTCTCAAATTTTAATCCTCTTCCAACCATCTAACACTACAATTTAAAAGGAATCGCTTATACTCATCATGACCTTGGCCTCTTCAATAGTAGCAACCTTGAATATCGTGTGCTAGAATAAACCTTTTATTTCAACTTATGTTACATGTGGCTTCTGACCTGTTTTATGTTTTTTTCTTGGTGGTTGATCCCACAGACTTTTCTAGACCTCTGCAAAATTAATTCAAGATGGGAAAATAAAGTTCTCCATATCTGATGCAAAGACTAAAGTTGAATCTCCTTGCCTTCATGACACGGATGAACTAGCCGCTATTGTATGCTCTTTTCTGAGACTGATGGAAGATTTTTCACAAGAATTGATCATCCTCCTTCCAACTTGAGCACTGGATGATGAGTAGCCCATTGTACATGGACTAAATTTTTACATTTCTCTTTTAAATGAAAATAAATACATCATAAGCATCCATTTGATGATAAATTCTCAACAATGAATAAGGTGTCTTGTGAATATAATAATGCTCCTTATATCTAGATGACTTGCATACAATTATCAGTAACAAGAATGAATCCCCACATTGATTTGTTCCATTAAGGCCAAATAAGTACAATAGATCTCCATGCACTTCAAACATTACACTACTTTAAAAAGTCAAAATAAATCGAGTCCTTTGCTCTGATGGAATGATAGCAACATGCCACAAATTTCTATAAGCCAAACCTGGAGCAATAATCCCTTGCTTCATCTTGCATCACCTATAATCCCCACAAGAGCACTATCAACTAAAATCGCAGAAATGGTTGACATCATTCACAACAATCTCTCATGTAACAATATTTGGAACTTGGTTGCCTAGTGGTAAACAATCAAAGATTCTTGATAACTTGAATCACTGTTCCCAAGGGGATTTGTTTGCTAGACTAAATTTAATGTCTAGTTTTTCACTATGGTAACAAAGAATTTTGTTTTTCTTGTCCTACCTGGTATCATTCAATACAAACCTTTTATCTAGAACATATGCCGCTTCTTTCATCTCCCAAGTTAGTCTCCCCAACTCTATAGATTTTCTGCATTTGTTGGTGTGATGTGTCTCCTTCAAGGAAAGCATGCACTTGTTTATTGACCTCAATCCAACTGCAACAAGGTGTCTTGTTTATGCCTTTGTTTCTCATCATTTTTTGTATCTTTTCAATGTCACCCCACTTGCCAAGTGTAGCATACATATTTGATAAACGGGCATAAGGTGTTTTTTTTTCAGGGTCCAATTCAAAAATATGTTCTACCACTCTTTTAGATAGATTTAAGTTGTTATGTATTCTACAAGCACTTAGCAAACAAATCCACACAACAACATCTAGTTTTATTGGCATCCCAATGATTAAGTCTTCTGCTTCATCAAGACGCCCAGCACGGCCGAGAAGGTAAACCATGCATACATAGTGTTCAATTGCAGGTGTGATGTGATAATGTTCTCTCATGCAATTGAAGTGAAAATAGCCCTCATCCACCAAACCTGCATGGCTACACGCAGACAAAACACTAACTAAGGTGATGTGATCTGGGGTTATGTCAGATTGTTTCATTTGCTCAAAGAGTTCAAGGGCCTCCTTCCCCTGGCCATTCATGGCATATCCTCCAATAATTACATTCCATGAGATGACAACTCGAGGATGCAATTTATCTAATAGTTCCCTTGCCTTTTCTATGCTTCCACATTGTGCATACATGTCTACAAGGGAAGTCATCACAAAGACATCAGACTGACATCCACTTCTAATTGTTTTTTCATGGATCTCCGTTCCCTGCTCCAAAGCAACCAATTTGGCACAAGCCGAAAGACTTCATGGGAGGGCATATATAATCTACTCGAAGCCGAAAATCCATGCGTAATTGAGGAAGAAGCAGGAACAACTGATTCGAGTGATAAATCAAAAAATTCTCTAAAGGATTTGGCCAGTTCCTTCCTCCATAGGATAGCGGCGCGCAAGAAAGTATTAGCCTACAATGACCTGGTCAGATGGGTAATTGAGAGTATCAATATAACTGACAAAGCATTCTTTACTGCCGATGGAAGGATGTTCAGGTCATTCAAGGCAGAAGATGTCAAGAAGATGTACCATTTTCCAAACCCCCAGAAACATTACAACGAGGCATTTTTAGAAGCCTTCGCCAAGGAGAACGAGGTAGAGTTGGACCCTATCAAGAACTGGAGACATTTCCTGAACAAACGTAAGCATGAATTTTCTGGTATGTACTTTGTACAATCCTTAGCATATCCCTATTGCTATGTCAGTGCTATGATATGTAGACTCTTTGGCATCTCTGATTCAGATAGGTTTTCCATAGAAATGTTGCCTTTAATGGAAGCAACAATTAACTCTTATATCATGGATTGGGCGACCATTTTATCAGATAAAATGGCCAACCAAATCCTTGATTATAGAATAAATAGGTATGTAACTACCCAGATAGTACCCCCATTCTATATGAGCACCTACATCATGGATACCATCTGTTTCAATTTCGACTACCATATTCTAGGTTGGAAATGGACTCCTCAAGACCCTACTCCTATTCACATTTATCATAAGCATTTGTGGAAGGCCCATTATAAATATCACATATATAGAATTTTCCATGGCTTTATTTTGCCCGTCCATCAGGTCATATTCAACAAACCTGCTCCTTGGTTATCTGATGAGGCCAACATTGACCTAACATCAATCGATAGTTGGTTCAGTGAAGAAAAGTTCACCTATATCAGAATTTTTGGCTGCACCACAGATCCACATGTTCTCCCCTTGTACATTCCTGATAAGCTAATGGCTAGAGAAATAGCTTACCAGATAACAAAAGCATGAATGTCCAGGAACCTCAAAGAATCCAAGAAACAAATGTGGCCTTCATTCCCCCTCCGTTGTGGTACTTACTCACTGCATGATTTCAAACATGTAGAGAAAGAAGCAGAGAAGATAAAAATTCTGAAGTTAGCAGTCATTCCTAAAAGACACTATGATCCAAAAGCAGTGCTTACAACTTTACCACTCAGGTAAAACTTGCCAGATTTGAACATGAGAAAGATGAATATGATGACTTGTTCACTTTGGCTGAGTTATTTTCATAGGTAAAACATCTAGCAAAGATAAGATTGGGAGCAGAGGGGTTAGACAGAATTATGAAGTCCAGGACACAGAGGTTACAAACACTACCTCTGGACTTGTTGAACACTACCCCTATGGTGTAGCAAGAAGGCCACAGTCAAGAACAAACTACTGAGAAGAGTCCTAAAAAGGAGCAGAGTCCTAAAAAGGAGTAGAGTCCTGGAAAGGAGCAGACAGATGAAAAGACCAGCGAGCTCTTTGAAACCGATGTGAATATTGATTCCACCTTAATCAAGGAATGGAAGCAGTTCGATCAAATGATCAAGAAGCAAACTGACTCCCAAAACCTCACTATGCCAAAATCGCTCACAACACAGGAGCCTGTTGTTACTAATATTCCAATTGAAGGGGCAGTCGGCACACTTAACATTCAGCATGATATTGAAATAATTCCTGAGAATCCTACAAAAGAGATTGTATTGAAGGTAGAAGAAATACCACCCCTGGATGTATTCTACAGTCCAAAGCATAGGGCTGTGGTCAAAAGATAGAGGAAAAAGAGAAAAATTGACCAAGGACCACTCTCAACTCCTCAAGCTGAACTAATGAATGTGGTATGGAAAGACTCAGAAGTCAATCCTTCTGAGGATTTAACCAAGTTATCTCAATATGCAGGTGCCTATACAACCGCTACAATGGACAAGGCTTCCAAAGTTAGCCAACTGATCAAGGAAAAGGATCTAAGGATCACCCAACTTGAAGAGCAAATGGTGGAGAAACAATAGAGGATTGGACAGCTAGAAGAGAAAAAATAGCAGAATGGGCAACTAAAAGAACAGTTGAATCCAGAGAAGCAAAAGATTGATCAACAGGCTCTCTAGAAACAACAAAAGTTGTCTCAAGAACTCAGCAAGCTTCAAGTGGCAATTCAGCAGGAAAAGAAGGCTAAAGAAGAAAAAATTGCACAATTTCAATTACAGGTAGAGAAATTCAAGGGTTATTCGAAGGTTAGTGAATTCAAGAAAGAAGCCCTGGAAGTGGCTAAAGCCTTATCTTGGCAATTAAATATCATTTGCCATAAAATCTCATTGGTTGATCCATTGTGAACTATCTCTGCATCACTCATTGAACAGACAGTTGACACCAAGCTTGAATTTGGAAACGCAGATGATAAGATAACAAAATTTCTCTCTTGGCAAAATTCAGAAGAAGGGATGGCTGCCAATCTACCAAAAATCCAAGAATCACACAAAGAAATCTTGTTTTTGGATTGGGAATCACAATTAATAAAAGTTGAAAGAGCGACTTCCAAAGCCAGGGCTATAATGAATAGTGTGATGGAGTTGGTAAATGACAACTTATATCTAGCTAACTTGATCTCTGATTTCTCTCCAGGAAAACTTCTGAAAGCAAAAGCACTTGAAGATCAATGGAAACAGGTTCTGGCAAGCAGAGAAGAACAAATCGGCAAAGTGAAAAACTTGACTTGGGATGCACTTTCGTTTTTCCTAGTAAAACCACACAGCCAGCAGACAACTACCAAATGCCTTTCCGATGTAGTCAATCTCATGATTCCCGAACTTTCAGATGCTACGTATACAGATCAACTACATTCTAGGCTTAGTCATCTTCCTGAAATTCAACAAATTCTCTCAATTTGTCAGCTGCAAGTTCAAGAGAATAAGTAGATACAACGAATCAGTTCAAAGGCTATCGCACTGTTATTTTCATAGAACAAATCCCATATTTTCATGTTTACAGTTTCAACAACTCATAGCGATTTTTATTGACAATTAATTTTTATTTTATTATTTAAACCCTTTCATGTCTTTTAAGGAAGGGTCCTCAATTTTGTATAAAATTTGATTTGAGAGGTTGCACTTTTGTACTTTTGAATATATTTTATCAATAGTGGATCAAGGTTCTACATTTTTGTGAAGAAACTTTTCAAGACCTGCACTTTTGTATTTCTTGGAAGGTTTTCTCAAATAAGAAAGTGGGATCGGAGTGTTGTTTACATTGGAAAGACTCAAATGCATGCGGTATTCTTATCTATGTTCTTTTGTCTTGTTTCCTTATGTGATGAAGCATTCCTTTTAAAAATTGCTATTGTTGATATATGTATGCTTTTCAAATAATTCTTTATCATGTCATTTCTGAAGATTTAGAATTGTTATACTTTAAAGATATATGTCAACGATATACGTTGTTATGAATGCGATATGCTTTTATAATCACTTTGTTTAATTTTTTTAGACAAAGTGATCATTATATACAAATACATCTTTCTATTGATAAGTAAGCCATCTATATGACTATTTATCTATTAGAAACAATCAAAAATCACATTGTTTATAGAATACTCGGGTTAGATAGGTATATTTATATATTTTTGAGTTGTAGGTTAAAACACTTATCATCTTCATTATACATTATAAAACAATCACCCATCAAACCACACATTACTAGGAAACGGATCCCATTATATCTAGTCGGAGCCACCATACCAAACGGAAAAGGAGTTGTACTAAGGTCCGAACCGAGTGGTTATCCCCAATGTTGGTGCTAGGATTTTAGAGGTATCAACATTTTTAGTGCTAGAAGGAGGGCCTAACTATGAATGGCGAGTAAATCTGAATCCATAGGCCATTCTAAGAGTAAAACTCCCTCACCATCCCCTTCAACTTCTCCTTCGCATTGTAAATCTCCTATTTCCATGAGAGAAGCTAAAAAGAAAAATACAACACCCACTATTGAAACCTTAAACGCACCAGACATTTCTTCTCTTGAATCCCCTGAAGTATAGTCTTTGATTCATAAACTTCAAGGGTTTTCAATATCCCAGGAAGGGTCTGAGTTATCCCAAGGCAGTGTGACTTCACAATATATCCCATCCTGGCCGCTTACTAGAGCAAAGAGTGAAAATCTTTGTATTCCACCAGTTGAATTCCCTCTACCAAGTCGAAAAAGGGCTAGGAAAACACCATCAGAATCTAACAGTGATACTTTGTTCTCATCATCATCTATTCCATCTATACCACCGCAAAGTCAACCATCTATTTCCCAACTTCATATCATAGTCCAAAAAGGTACAGGAACTTCAACATCCTCTACCCAATCACTTTCAACTGTTTCATCACCCTCTTCTATTGTTAGCTCAACGATGGAAAATCAACCTCAACCAAGGCCATGGACCAATCCAGGAGCAGTCAAGATGCCCGCACCTTTGAGTCAATTACCAGCCCATCCTGAAAAATGGTTACCAAAGTTTAATCCAGACATTGGCATACTAGCAGAAGAACATATAAATAATTTCATGTTATCAATAAACTTGAATGGAGTAACAGAAGAAGATGTTGTTGTTAGACTATTTCCATACACTCTACAAGGAGCAGCAGGATCGTGGTACTTTTTGTTACCACCAAGATCAATCAATCGTTGGGATGCTTTTCAGGAGCAATTTCTAACTAAGTTTGGAGATGATAGGTCAACTGCTACTTTGATTAATGATCTCTCTAATTTGAAATCCAAATCAAAGGAACCCATCAAAGACTTCAACTCATGCTTTAATAAGTTGTTGAATAAAATTCCCGCAACATCCAAACCTAGTGAAGAAGTCCGAAATGAATGGTATATTTCTGCCTTGCCTTCAAACATAGCCATCTTCATTGATAGGGTTGCCAAACCAACATTAGTTGAAAATATGAAGGAAGCAATCGTTGTTGAAAAACATATCCTTACCTTAGAAAATAAAAATGCTCTTGCAGAAAGAAAATCCAAAAAAGTTACCTTTAAAGATGATTCGAAAAAGAAAGCAGTTAAAGACCCATATGACATGGAAGGTTTACAAAAAGTTTTGAAAACTATGTCCAATGAAATGGTGGAAATAAAAAAGCAGGTAGCTGAATCTTCTACTAAAATACCATTTAGGAACTTCAAAAGAAATCAGTCAACCGAGCCTAAACCACCTAATGTTATATCTAATGCAGAATCAGACGAAGATGAAGATGAAGACACAATTTTATCATCGAAGGAAATAGAAGAAGATGAAACAATTGAATGTCATGGAATGTGGGACTTTATCTTGCCTTACTCTGAAGATGAAAGTGAATAGGAAGCTCTCCCAGTAAATACCAAAAGTAAAAATGCAACAGAGTCTGTTCAAACAAATCCAATGAAGAAAAATTCAACCCCTGTTACTAAAGACAAATCTCCCATGAAGAAAACTCCAGTTGTGCCTACCCAAAATCAACCATCATCCTCTAATCCTCCCTCATCATCTAAAACATTAGTAGTTTCCGACTCTATGGATTATAACATTGTGGAAGAAATGAAGACGACTCGAGCAAATATTTCTTTACATGAATTTATCAAGCTTAAACATCAACAGAAGTTGTTACTTAAAGAGTTAAATGATGTACCTTCTTCTCCTCTTACAACTAGTGTATTATCCAAAGTGGCTAAAGGATCAGGTAAACCACCATCTGATAAGGTAGACTCTACTTATGTTGTTTTGATCGAAGATAAGTCTAATTCTCATACTCCTCCTTGATTAGAAAATGATCCTTGATGACTTTTAATGATCAAAAATGAAAGTTAAAGGATGCTCTTGGAAATAGTATCATTGCATAGATCTCTTAATTCTGAATCTAATGCAATTTGAATGGACCAAAACAGACTTTGAATGAAGGAATTATTGTAAAATGAAAATTGCCCAATGTCCTTAGAAAAGGAGGCAATTTCTTATAAAAATGGGCTTAAGGCTTTATATGCAAAAATCGCATCGCAAATGCTAAAGGGAGGACTTAAACGAAGGCGGAAGGACTCCCCAATTGCGATCTCCGATATATCGCATCGGATGAAGGCCTTCATGCGATAACGGAACAGACCCTGGGCTGTTTACATGTGCGATCAGCGACGACGATATCGGCGATTAGCGATCAGCGATATCGGCGATCAGATGGGTAAAGCACCAGACATCAGACCCATGTGACATGCGATATGTGATGGGTTGATCGGTGATATCAGCGATCAGCGAATCCCTGATACCAAGGCCAATGCACATGAAATATGCAATTGTGATTGGCGTCAGCAATCGTCGATCGAAACAAAAGCCCATATGCCAATGTGATCACAACTAGCGATCAAGGCACAAACCTGATAAGGTTTATGGACGCGATTGGATAAAATTTGAGTTCTGATGAAAAGCATTTTGTCGGGTTTTTCCTGTGTGTTTCCGTTATATTGCTATTTCGGGATTTAGTCCGAAAAGAGGCCGACTATTTCTTTTCCATTGTAAAATGGCTCCTTTTCATCTGTGCCACACTATAAGCGGGCGTTTTGTAACAAGAATGCATTATAGAAGACACAGAGCCATAGAGCCAGTGAGCCAGAGGGCTAGACGCAGAGCCATAGAGCCAGTGAGCCAGAGGGCTAGACGCAGAGCCACAGAGCCAGAGAGCCAGAGGGCCAGACATAGAGCCATAGAGCCATTGAGCCAGAGGGCCAGTCGAAGAGACGTAGAGCCGCAGAGGAATGATTGCACGGAGAGGAACGGATAGAGGAATGGATGGAAGCCGTAGAGTCGGAGGATTCCTCAAAAGCCAGAGAGCCAAGAGAGAGAGCAGACTCTCTCCCTTTGAAGAGCTCTCAGAAGGACTTAGAAGCAAGAGCATAGAAGGCCAAAGAGTGAGAGATTCGCTGAGCCGAAGAGCCAGACAAAGCCAAAGAGCTTGAGTGCCAGAGAGACAGAAAGCCAGAGAGCTTTAGAGCCAAAGGGCCGAGTAGAGGCAGAAGCCACCAGAGGTTGGAGGCAGAGCCGCAGAGCTAGAGAGCTCAAAACAGACTTCTGAGAGCCATGAGGCTATAATGAAGTTTCAGAGCAACAAAGAGATCAAATGATCAAGTTGTTGCTAGTGTCTGATGTGTGTTGAAGATAGAAGAAGGAATTCCAGAGACAATAAAAGAACTCTGAGGGAGTTGGTGCAAGCCAAGAGCTCAAGATATCCCAGAGCGTTGATTGAAGGAATCTAGTCCAAAGAAGCCTAGATTTGTCTGTAGAGTATGGACAACCAGTGGGATAAGATGGTATTATAAACCCACAGGTTCAGTTTTAAACCACTGGAGTTGAGTGTGGAACTTGTAAAAGAAGTTTACCATAATCCCAAAGAGCCTAGTTGAGTTGACTAGAGCTCATGGAGACATAGCCCAAGATATCAGGGTGAACTCCTAATTAAACTTGTTGTCTTTATGGTTTGTTTATTTGTTGCATTTACTATTATGTGTGTTTATATATCAGTTTAAGCAAATAAACTTAAGGCAATTAAGAAATTAAAAGCAAACACAAGCATACACCTATTTCAAGTTCTTTTAATTCCACAAATTATCAATCATAAGCATAGATCTTGGAAATTGTTTAAGCGTTGGAGTGGGAGAGGTTCTTGTAAGCTGACAAGAAACCTTTAGTGCCCCATTTCAGATTAGGTGGTATCAGAGTGAAGTTATACTAGAGCAGGTGGTATCATGGAGCAGGTGGTATCATGAAGCAGGTTGTATCATGATGCAAATGGTATCAGATTAGAATGCTTGATTGACAAAGCAATCTATATGCTTGGTTGCCTTCAAAGGTGTTTGATTGTTTGTAAATTGACTATTTTTTGAGTTTGCAGAGGTGAAGGGAAATCTATTGATAGTTAAGTCTAGGAGAGGACAAGAAGGAAGAAGGGTTGAAGGCATTCTTCTTATCCCAAAGGACCTCAAAGCAATCCTTGAAGCATAAGAGGTTTGTTGCAAAAAGTTGCTTGAATAAGCTCTTTCATTATATTTATTTCAGCTTCGAAAGTACAGTGTACTTAAGCGAAAGTTGAAAGATGAAAGCAAATGTTATATTCATCTCAGCTTCGAAAGTATAGTGTACTTAAGCGAAAGTTGAAAGATGAAATGCATGCATAAGCTTGATATGCATGAACACAAGGATGTTGATGATTTCCTTGTATTTGAACATGTATGTGTGATTAACTTGAAGGGTTGATTACTTTGTTGTAAACATGCATGTAATGTAATATTGACTTGGGAAAAGTTGATTTGGTCTCTAAGATGGAGATAATGATGAAGTGTTTCATCTTTGAAAAAGAATCCTACAGTTCTTTTTCTACATGCTTGACTTGAAGGGTAAATTGTTTTAAAGACAAGTAATGTTGGCTTGTTATCTAGTCAATCATTTGTATGTAGATGTAAAGACATGGAGGTGTTCACAAGATGTGAAATCTGTTTCTTTGATGAAGCAAGAGTTTAGGCCATCCAGTTGTTGTCTGTAATTATGTTGTTGTTGACAATATGTCAAACATATACAAATGTAATTTTTTTGTGAAGAAGATGTAACTTCACATTTGTTTGAGCCACCTTGGATCAATGATCAAGGAAGAAAGGTTTAAACTACCTACTGTAACCTTCTCAGCAGGAGTTCTGCATGAAGTCAAGGAGGAAGATAGTTCTTAACCAGAGGACAAGCACATCCAGGAAGGAAAGTGTTGACTATCTTCGAGTTTTGGCTCAGAGGCACTAGCTATGCAAGGCAAGTGTATGGAGGCTGAAAGAAGAGGGTGTTGTTACTCTCATCTACTATTCAGATCAGTATATCAGTCTTTTGGGGTCCAAAAGATTTCCAATGGGGAGGCGTGATCAGAAAATGATCCTTGATGACTTTTAATGATCAAAAATGAAAGTCAAAGGATGCTCTTGGAAATAGTCTCATTTCATAGATCTCTTCATTTTGAATCTACTACAATTTGAATGGACCAAAACGGACTCTGGATGAAGGAGCTATTATAAAATGCAAATTGCCCAATGTCCTTAGAAAATGAGGCAATTTCTTATAAAAATGGGCTTAAGGCTTTATATGAAAAAATCACATCACAAATGCTAAAAGGAGGACTTAAACGAAGGTGGAAGGACTCCCCGATTGTGATCTCCGATATATCGCATTGGAGGAAGGCCTTCATGCGATATCAAAATAGACCCCGGGTCATTTACATGTGTGATCAGCGACGACAATATCGGCGATCGGCGATCGGAGGGGTAAAGCACCAAACCTCAGACCCATGCGACATGCAATATATGATGGGACAATTGGCGATATCGGCGATCAACGATCAGCTAATCCCTGATACCAGGGCCAATGCACATGCGATATGCAATTGCGATCAGTGATCGGCATTGGTGATCAGTGATCAGAACAAAAGCCCGTATGCCAATGCGATTGCGACTAGTGATCAAGGCACGAACCCAATAAGGTTTATGGATGCGATTGGATAAAATTTGAGTTCCGATGAAAAGCGTTTTGTTGGGTTTTTCCTGTGTATTTCCGTTATATTGCTATTTCGGGATTTAGTCCGAAAAGAGGCTGACTGTGTCTTTTCCATTGTAAAATGGCTCCTATTCATCTGTGCCACACTGTAAGCGGGCATTTTGTAATAGGAATGCATTATAGAAGACACAGAGCCACAAAGCCAGTGAGCCAGAGGGCCAGATGCAGAGCCACAGAGCCAGAGAGCTAGAGGGCCAGATGCAGAGCCACAGAGCCAGTGAGCCAGAGGGCCAGTCGAAGAGACGTAGAGCTGCAGAGGAATGATTGCACAGAGAGGAACAGATAGAGGAATGGATGGAAGCTGCAGAGTCGAAGGATTCCTAAAAATCCAGAGAGCCAAGCGAGAGAGCGAACTCTCTCCCTTTGAAGAGCTCTCAGAAGGACTCAGAAGCAAGAGCGCAGAAGGCCAGAGAGCTAGAGAGTCACTAAGCCAGAGAGCCAGACAAAGCCAAAGAGCTTGAGTGCTAGAGAGATTTAGAGCCAGAGGGCCGAGTAGAGGCAGAAGCCACCAGAGGTTGGAGGCTTGATAGAGGCAGAGCCACCAGAGGTTGGAGGCAGAGCTGCAGAGCCAGAGAGCTCAAAACAGACTTCTAAGAGCCATGAGGCTGTAATGAAGTTTCAAAGCAGCAAAGAGATCAAATGATCAAGTTGTTGCTGGTGTCTGATGTGTGCTGAAGATAGAAGAAGGAATTCTAGAGACAGTAAAAGAATTCTGAGGGAGTTGGTGCAAGCCATGAGGTCAAGATAGTCCGTAGCGCTGATTGAAGGAATCTAGTCCAAAGAAGCCTAGATCTGTCTGCAGAGTATAGACAACCAGCGGGATAAGATGGTATTCTAAACCCATAGGTTCAATTGTAAACCAACGGAGTTGAGTGTGGAACTTGTAAAAGAAGTTTACCATAATACCAAAGAGCCTAGTTGAGTTGACTAGAGCTCATGGAGACCTAGCCCAAGATATCAAGGTGAACTCCTAATTGAACTTATTGTCTTTATGGTTTGTTTATTTGCTGCATTTACTATTATGTGTGTTTATATATCAATTTAAGCAAATAAACTTAAGGCAATTAAGCAATTAAAGGCAAACACAACCATACACCTATTTCAAGTTCTTTTAATTCCACAAATTATCAATGATAAGCATAGATCTTGGAAATTGTTTAAGCTTTGGAGTGGGAGAGGTTCTTGTAAGCTGACAAGAAGCCTTTAGTGCCCCATTTCATATCACTCATTTTCTCTTGACTTATGAGATCTATAATAGAAATATGCATAACTGCCTGATAGATTCAGGGGCATCATCAAACATAATGCCAGCCTCAATTTGCTCTAAATTAAACATTGAGCCCCAGAAATCTGCAGTTCATATTGTTCAACTAGATCGGACTAAAGTGAAAGTTTTAGGAGAGATTAATTCAGTTACTATTAGGTTATTGGTTGATCCTAGGGTAGTTCAAAGGATTGATATATTAATCGCTGACATCTTGGAATTTTATGGGTTGATTCTAAGCAGGGATTGGTCTGAGAAACTCCATGGTTACATTTCCACTTATTGGTCTCACATGTGGCTTCCCTATAAAGGAAAACCAAATCAAATCAAAATAGATCGGGAAAAACACATGACTCATACAGTAACGGAGTTTGAACAAGAAAATCAACCTGTGGCTTTCAATAACAATATTCTCGAAAATTACTCAGCTGAGTCATTTTTTGGAAATTTTAATGCTCAACAATCGCCTTTTCCTGTTAATAGTTTCACATCACAAATTGAAAATTTCTCTCATACCGATACCTCAAAATGTGTTAGTATTGCTGATGAACTTGTAAATAAATCTGTAGATAAATCTTTATTTTGGTCTTTATATTTCGATGGATCAAAATCCAATGACAGTGCAGGAGCAGGGTGTATTTTAGTTAGTCCAGAAGGAGAAAAAATAATGCTATCATGTAGACTAGAATTTGAGTGTACCAATAACACTGTGGAATATGAGGCATTGGTTCAAGGGCTCTATAAAGCAATAGGCTTGAATATTCAATATCTGAAAGTATTTGGTGATTCCAAAATTGTCATCAAACAAGTAAGGAACATTATCCATTGTCTCTCAGGACATCTCAAGCATTATCAATCCCTTCTTCAAGATCTCATAACTCATTTTCTGGCATTCAACATTTTTCCTATTCCTAGGTCTCAGAATGTAGTAGCTAATTTATTGGCTAATGTTGCTTCTAAACTCCTTCCATCTGAGAATTATAATCCAGATAGGTTTTAAATTGAATTAATCTTTTGACCATTTGTCCCAGATAATGTCACCAATTGGCGAGTTTTCAATCATGATGAAGACCTCTTAAATTTCTTGACTTCTAAAAAATCTTATGATGATCAGATTATTGATGAAACCAATCATGATCTTCAATTAAAACAAAGACTAAATGAAAATTCTATTCCTAAATCTGTGGTCAAGTTAGAAGATCTCTATGATATCAAAGATAGATTCAAAAAGGTAACTAATTCAAAACTTCAAAGTTCTACTTTAAGGTTTGAATTAGTAAATGTTGGCACTGAAGCCAAACCCCAAAATGTCAATTTAGGACTTGGACTTTCGTCGGATGAAATATTTGCTTTCATCAGATTATTAAAGAAATACAAAAAAAAATTCGTTTGGAATTATGAAGCTCTGAAAACTTATGATACCTCTATCATCCAACACACAATTCCAATGATTTCTGATGATAAACTGGTACAACATACGCTAAAGAAAATTCACCCAAATCTTGAAAGTCAAATTAAAGCTGAGTTGAATAAACTCCTTAAAGCTAAGATAATTTTTCCTGTTAGACATTCAAAATGCGTCTCAAACTTAGTACCTATAAAAAAAAAAGAATGGTGATATTAGGATTTGCATAGATTTTAGAAATCTCAATAAGGCATGTCAAAAAGATAATTTCCCATTACCAACAATGGAACAAATACTTCAATCAATAGTTGGTTCAGAGTTAATGTCCTTTCTTGATGGTTTTTCAGGATACAATCAGATACTGATTCACCCAGATGATAGACTAAAAACTACATTCAGAACTAAATGGGGAACATATGCTTATCAGAAAATGCCTTTTGGCTTGATAACTGCTGGAGCTACTTTCCAACGAGCCATGGATATAGCCTTAAAAGGTTTTATCAATAGGTCAGTTTTTGTTTACCTAGATGACATAATTGTCTTCTCCAATAAAAGGGCCAATCATTTACATGATTTGAAACAAATATTTGAATGATGTAAAAGATATGGGATTTCTCTAGATCCAAGAAATCATTCTTCACTCTTAATGAAGGCAAACTCTTAGGGTTTATTGTATCCAAGTATGGCATCTATATTGATCCAGATAGGATAAAAGAGATTTTTGATATTCCTTTGCCACATAACAAGAAATCAATGAAATCATTTTTGGGACAGATAAATTTTGTAAAAATATTTATTCCTGATTTTTCTCATATAGTCTTGCCTTTGCAAACCATGATTAAGAAAAAATTAGTTTTCAAGTGGGGACATAATGAAAAAAAGGCTTTTGAATTGATAAAACAAGCAATCATTAATGCTCCTGCATTGAATACTCTGAATTTTTCTAGACATTTTATTTTGTATACTTTGGCCACTGAAACATCGTATGCTGCCATCTTAACACAAATCAATGATCAGCAAGTAGAAGCACCCATATCCTTCTTCAGTTCTAATTTACAAGATGTTGAACTCAACTATTCCAAAGTTGAAAAACAAGCTTTTGCTGTGTTTAAATCCATCAAACACTTTAGACCATTCCTCCTAAAAACACACACAAAAGTAATAGTCCCATTCTCTGCAGTGAGGCAATTGCTAGTTCAAAAAGAATTAGGAGAGAAAAGAGCTAACTGGGTAACTGCCTTACAAGAGTATGATATTGACATTAAACTAGCGAAAATTGTTAGAGGACAAGGTTTTTGCAGGTTATTAGCAGGAGCTTTAAACATTCCAAAACATGATGATCAAGATAATACTTTTTAAGTGAATGAGATAAGTATCTTAAATTTTGAATCTCAGTATGCTGATCTCACCTTTTACTTGAAAAATGGATTTGCTCCCCTTAATCTCAGCTACAAAAACAAATGTGCTCTAATATTAAAAGAAAAACACTTCGAAATCATTGATGATGTGTTATTCAGAAGAAATTATGATTCAATTCTATTAAGATGCCTTGAAAAAACTGAAGCACAAAAGGTTTTGCAGGAATTGCATGATGGTCCAGCATGTGGACATTTTGGAGGAGATACTACTGCCCACAAGATAATACATGTTGGATATTATTGGCCCACTTTGTTTAAAGATGCCCATGACTATGTAAGGAGATGCAAGATATGCCAAACTGCTAGTGGGAGATAAAGGAAACCAACCTTTCCTTTACAACCGGTAAACATTGAGCAACCATTTGAACAATGGGGGCTTGATATCATAGGAGAGATTGTTCCACATTCTTCCAAGCAACACAGATACATCCTTACAGCCATGGATTACTTCACAAATTGGGTAGAAAAAATTCCATTAAAGGTAGCCAATTTTGATGCAATTATTGAATTCATTGATCAATTCATCATTACCAGGTTTGGTGTACCTAATGCCCTTATTTTTGACATGCATCTTACTTTTCTGGAAGTAGTATAGTTAAATTTTCTCTTAAGAGTGGTTTTAAGTTAAAATATTCTGAAAATTACTACCCTCAAGGTAATGGTTTGGTAGAATCAATTAATAAGAATCCCATTAAGATTATTAAAAGAACTGTTGATCAAAATCAAAAGAATTGGCATAAATCTTTGATATTTTCATTATGGGCAGATCGCATAATTCAGAAGGCCTCAATAGGTACTTCTCCTTTTAACTTAGTGTATGGGAAAGAAACTGTAATACCTTCAAACTTAGCACTCCCATCTCTAGCCCTAGTACAATTTATTGAAGAAAATCCTTCTTCCTCTATTCAATTAAGATTTGATCAAATCCTCAAATTGGAGGAAGAAAGAGAGAAGGCCAAAATCACTCATGCTAAACATCAACAAGTCATTAAATCTTCTTTTGATGCAAGTTCTACCAGCTCAAAAACTTTACAAATTGGTGATCTTGTGTTGAAATGGGACAAAGCACATGAAGACAAAGGTAAACATACCAAATTTAAAAAGGTGTGGCTTGGATCATTTCAAATCATTGAAAAGATAGGCTCATCAACATTCATACTGCAAGATTTGTCAGGAAAGAGAGATTCTCTTCCTGTGAATGGGCTTATCTTAAAGAAATTCTTTTCTTAAGGAAGTAAACCCTCCTTACCTGTAAATATTCTTTATGCAAGTTTGTTTAGTTTAGAAAATAATGTTGGGAATAGTCTTCCATTGACCTTTTACTATTGAAAATCCCTTTTAAAAAATATTGTAAATACTTGCTTTCAATAGGTGGAAACTTTTAAGGAAATGATTACAGTTTTAGAAAGTTGAATAAAAACATGTAACTTTGAGAACCTCTTTAAAGTTTGTAAAATCTTCCAAAAAAAAACCTTCAGAATACTGTAAATCATTCTAAGTTTTATAAAGCTAAGAGAGGTTATTCATAAAAGGTAAAGACGTTTCCAAGCTTAGCAGCTATAACTCTAAAATTGTCATCCATAAACTCTTAAGGAAAAATTCATTCACCCCATCCACTAAGTTTGTGATTTTTCAGAGTGTAATTCTAAAATATGTCTAATATAAAAGATAAGAGGTCTCATCATGAGCCTTCTTACCATGATCATAGGGAACTAATTAAACTGACATTACCAATACTACATATCAAAACAGGGTAATGGCTTATAATCATAAGACAAGGGGTCTCATTACAAGCCGACTTGTTCAGTTCAATTACAACCAGTGAATGGCATTGTCAACAGCTGGCTCCCAAACCAGGACAATGGCTTTTTATCCTAAAAAATTAAAAGAATAAAAAATCAAAAAATATATGTAAACATATCTTTTTGAATTCATCTTTCAAAAGTTATACTCTTAGACGGATGGGACAATGAATGATTAATGGTCAAAAGGTAACCCTGTCGAGACTATAGATGTTTGTTGGTAGCAAAGGCACTACCTGTGACAAAAGAGCAAATTTAAAAGTTGAGTTGGAAGAGCCCCCTACTTTATCTTTATCAACCAATCAAAGCTTGAAGAAACCTAGAATGTTTTTATTTCTAAGGGATTGTAAAAGAAGTTACATGTTGTTATTTTATTCAGAGTTAATTTTTATTTAACTATTCTTAGATAGTTTTCTTTGTCCTTAATTGTTTCCAACCTAAGAAAGTTTTAGATATTGCATTATTTTTCATAGATAATTGTTTCTCCCAGTGAATCGCCAATTGTTGTGCTATACAACAACCCTCCCCATTTCAAAAAATTTCATAAAACTTTAATAAGAAATGGGTCCCCTTTTAGAATATAAATAAAATCAATAACACCGTTGAAAATAAATTTTTATCATAGGTCATATAAAATCTGCTTTTAAGCTAGGTTAGCTCACAATCGCAATTTGCAAATATATCGAATCCATGAAATTCCTCATGATGAGGTCCGATCTGATGTAAATTATAATAAAAAACCTTATTATAAAGCTTTATCAAAAGAAAACAATTATAAAGGAAATATGTCGCATCGCACATATCCTTTATTTTAATGACAGACTTAAGGTGTTCCATTGAGATCCACCGATGCGATAACTCCATCGGAAATCGCATATCGCTACTCATCAAGAAGTTGTCCCAAGTGTTCATATAAATCTTCCGATGCGATAAGCTGATCCCAATCACACATCACTGAAATCATAAAACACATTCCAAAAGCCCCTTTGAAAACTTCCGATGCGATTTCATTATTGTATAGCACGCTTTCGATAAAGACAAAACATGAAGTGCTATGAATATTTGCGGTTTAAAGTTATAAATCAAATATAAAGAAAAAGAAAACAATTTATCAATTTTAAAAGCCATGTCGCCTCCCCATGCCAGCTCACCATTGATCGCAGTCACAACCATGCAAAGGAAACATTCAAGAAAAACGCTTGTAACTCCTGATCTACGATATGTGATTATCACTAATCGCTAATCGGGAAGTCACGATACCCATTCTAAAAAGGACAAGTATAAATTTGCGACGTGACATACCATTACGGCATTAAAGTTTCACATTGGAAGTTACGGGGAAATCATTAATAAGTAGTTATGGTTGAATCCTTCAAGGAATTCATCCATGGAAGCTTAACATATCATAGATCTGTAGCATCTATTACACTTAATTGTTGTTAGTATTATGTGTTGTGTATTAGCTTTGAATGATTTTTTCCACTGTTATGCCCTTTTGTTTCATTTTGCAGAGCGAATCTGAAATCACCAGTCCAGCCAAAATGTCTAAGAGATCTCGGAAACCAAAGGTCCCCGTCATAGCGAAAGATGAACCAGCAAAGGTGGTACTGATAGCTGATACTACCTGTCAAGGCCTTGGCAAGACTTCATGGGAGAGCATATATAATCTACTCGAAGCCAAGAATCTAGGCGTAATTGAGGAAGAAGTAGGAACGACTGATTCAAGTGATAAATCAAAAAATTCTCTAAAGGATTTGGCCAGTTCCTTCCTCCATAAGATAACAGCATGCGAGAAAGTATTACCCTATAATGACCTGGTCAGATGGGTAATAGAGAGTATCAATATAACTGACAGAGCATTCTTTACTACCGATGGAAGGATGTTCGGGTCATTCAAGGCAGAAGATGTTAAGAAGATATACCATTTTCCGAACCCCCAGAAACATTACAACAAGGCATTTTAGAAGCCTTCGCCAAGGAGAACGAGGTAGAGTCGGACCCTATCAATAACTAGAGACATTTCCCGAACAAACATTAGCATGAATCTTCTGGTATGTACTCTGTAGACTCCTTAGCATCTCCCTATTGCTATGCTGGTGCTATGATATGTAGACTCTTTGGAGTCTCTGATTCAGCTAGGTTTTCCATAGAAATTGTGCCTTTAATGGAAGCAACAATTAACTCTTATATCAGAAGAAATAGGTATGTAACTACCCGAATAGTACCCCATTCTATATGAGCGCCTACATCATGGATACCATCTGTTTCAATTCTAACCACCCTATTATAGGTTGGAAATGGACTCCTCAAGACCCTACTCCTATTCACATTTATCATAAGTATTTGTGGAAGGCCCATTATAAAGATCATATATATAGAATTTGTCATGCCTTTATTTTTCCCGTCCATCAGGCCATATTCAACAAACCTGCTCCTCGGTTATTTAATGAGGCCATATTAGGATATTCCGACACATAGGAAATAGTTAAGTACAACTTGGTCTAGTGTAGAGTTAGGTATAGAGTTAGGTAAAGTGTGTTTCTTTACCGTTGTACATTTTGTAACTTACAATCCGACGGTTCATTCTCTCCTCGGTATTACCGACACTTGATCTGTGGCTTGACACCCGATTGGTCCATGAATTCTATTTAAAGCGCATGGAGGGTCATTTGTAGGGTAATCCGTGCATGAGAGAAACATATGTAAATTTTCATTCTTTTATTAATAAATTGCCTGAAGTGGCCGCGTTGGCTCAGGCCATGGACTGTTTCCCTCTTTGAGGGTTTTAACCACGTCAAAATACTGGTGTATTGATCTGCGATCTGGTTGTGAGCGGTGTCCTTTTGGTGTTCTGTCTGAGGAACTTACCCTGTAAATTCCTACATGGTATCAGAGCTAGTTGAGGGCCGCATTCGTTGGTGATCCAAATCTGAAGTCGGTAGAACTGCATCCGACTGCCGTTTCCTAGATCTGCTATTTCTGACTGCTTTCGGGCCGAGAGGACTCCTCTGTTGTGTTTGGAGCATCTGTTCCAGTGAGGAACCCCTTTCGTTTCACGCAAAAAGGTTTCCGGTAGCCCTAGCTGCGTCATTTTTAAGATCTGGAGGTATACAGTGTTTATTTGCAGTTTACTGTTATTTTCTCTCTGTTTATTTCAGTTTCGATTTATTTAGCCTTTTATTACCAGATCTATACCTTTCATTTCTGCGTATGCTCTTTGCCCTGCGACTCTGTGCGATCTGGGCAAATCAGAAACAAAAAGTAAGGATTTTTCTCATGCGTATGCTCTTTTCCCTGCGCCTTAGGGTGATCTCGGAAAATCAGAAACATTGAGAAAAATATTTAGTTTCCGGCCAAAGCTAACTTTGAGCCGCAAGGTTCTTTTTTGAAAATATTTAGTTTTTCGGCTAAAGCTAACTTCGAGCCATAAGGTTCGTTTCTTTGCATGTCCGTGTTGGGTTTTGTGTTTTGTGTTTTGTAGGGAAAAAGAGCTTTCTCAAGGCAAGCACGCAACCCAAAGCACCCCCCCCCCCGCTCCCGCTCTCTCTCTCTCTCTCTCTCTCTCTCTCTCTCTCAGTTTCCATTGAAATGGAAAGTCAATACCAAGTTACCCTTGACAACACCAACTACTTCCAATGGTTGGCTTACATTGAGGATTTACTTAGAAGTAAAGGTCTCTTCAGAATAGCCTCAGGCCAAGAAAAGAAACCAAAGGATGAAGATAAGGCTGCTAAATGGGAAAATAGGCAAGATCAAGCACGTGGACTGATAGGGATGTCTATTTCTCCAGATCTTAGATTCCATATTGCAGAAATTGATTCTCCTGATGAAGCAATGAAACAAATCAATAAAGCTTTTGGCATTAAAAATGAAATTAGAGCCCATCAACTTGAAAATGAGTTGCTTACATTGGACCCTAATAATTTTTCTTGCATTGAAGATTTCTTGTCCAAGTTCAAGACCCTTGGATATCTTTTGGAAGGTGTTAAAGTTAAGAAAGAAGATAGTAATCTTATCTATTCCATTCTTACAAAGTTGGGACCAGCCTACTCTGTGTTTGTTTCCACCTTCCATTCTACAAGAGAAGCCTTCATTTCTCAAGGAACAGACTACAAGTCCCCTTCCTTTGACTCTTTTTGTGATTCTTTAATAAGAGAACAAGAAAAACTCTTACACCTTGGTCTTCTTAATCTTGGAAACTCTTCCAAGAAAGCGTTAGCCGCCCAGCAGCAACCAAATTCAAAGAATCCCAAGAAGTCATATCCTAAAAAGAATGGTCCTAAACCAAACAAGGGTCCTAAGCAATTTCAGCCCCAAAATGAAAAATCATTTCAACAAAATGATAAGACAAATAAAAACAAAGGGAAGAAGACTGATAGACATTGCAATTTTTGTAATCGAGATGGCCACTTAGAATCAAAATGCTTTAAGAAGATGGAATCCTTGGAAGCAGCAATGAAGAAGCATAACATCCATTTGGGGCAATCTTCAACTTCAACTTCATCTTCAGGAATGGCACTTTCTACATGTGGTTGTCAAGCATCTCGGTCTGGCTATGCATTAAATGTATCTTCTTCTTCTCATTCTCATGAGTGGCTCATTGATTCTGGAGCTTCTTATCACATGGCCAAAAACAAAGCCATGTTTTCTTCTTTAAATGATTGTAACACCAAAAATATATATGTTGGTGATGATAGATCTCTTAATGTTGTAGGGACTGGAACTGTTCATCTAGACAATGGTCAGTTTAATGATGTATTATGTGTTCCAACCTTATCCTGCAACCTTCTATCTGTATATCAGATAACTCATTCAGGTGAAGGTAAAATCGTTGAATTTTCACCTCATGATGTTGTAATCAAGGACTTAAGAGATCCTAAACAGATTTTGGCTACTGGCATTGCTGATGATTCCACAAGGTTGTATAAGTTTCACAACTTTGGGTCATCAAATCTTCCCTCAGTATTTGTTGCTCATAACGATGAAGTGAGCAAACTTTGGCATGAGTGATTTGGTCACTTAAACTATCGCTCCCTTCAGCATCTATGTAAAGAAAATATGGTGACAGGTCTTCCTATGGTATCTTGCAGAGATGGTGTTTGTTCCGGATGTGTACTCGGAAAACATCATCGGGACAGTTTTGAAAAACATGCCTCTTGGCACGCCTCAGCCCCTTTACAGCTTGTGCATAGTGATTTATGTGGTCCACTTCCTGTTGTGTCATTCTCTGGCTGCAAGTATTTCTTAACTTTCATTGATGATTTCTCCAGACGCACTTGGGTATACTTCTTAAAACTCAAGAGTGAAGTATTTAACACTTTTTTGGCCTTCAAGGCCTTTGTTGAAAAACAATCTGGACATCAAATTCTTAAGTTAAGATCTGATAATGGCGGAGAATATGTTAAAAACACATTCATCAACTATTGCACTGAGAATGGAATTCAAATGCAACATACTGTTCCATATACTCCACAACAAAATGGTGTAGCTGAAAGGAAGAATCGCACCTTAAAGGAAATGGCTAATTGCATGCTACAATCTAAAGGACTTGGTCTTAGTTTTTGGGCAGAAGCAATTAACTGTGCAAATTACATAATAAATCGCACTCCTACTAAGGCTTTAAAGAATATCACTCCAGAAGAAGCATGGAGCTCAATCAAACCAGATGTATTTCACTTTCATGTTTTTGGAAGTGAAGCGTGGGCCCATATTCCAGATGAAAAGCATAAAGCTTTAGAACCTAAGAGTGAAAAATGTACTTTTGTTGGATATTCTGAAGATGTCAAAGGCTATAGACTTATTCCATTTAAGTCCAAAAATGTTATCATTAGAAGAGATGTAAAATTTGATGAAAATATATCGGCCTGCGAGCCTAGTCCGGCGGTTGTGCCACCTCTCCCTATCTCTTCTACTTTTGAAAACATTTCTTCTTCAGATGATGAAAGTGAGGATGACAATCCTCCCCCACCATCTCAGGATCCTCCTTCAGCTCCTGAGCTTCCAAAATGGGTTTGTGCTACTCGAGATGCAGCAGGTGATCTTGCCGGTGATCCTACAGATCAGCGACGTACACATTCTCAGTTCGAGAGAGCCTCTTCTTTACTGGCTCAAGCTCCAGTAAATTATGATCCTGACACCTTTGCAGAGGCTTCAGGCCATCCAGATTGGGAAGCAGCTATGAATGAAGAATATCATTCATTATTGGCAAATGATACATGGGATCTTGTTCCTCTACCAAAGGGACGAAAACTTGTCAGGTGCAAATGGGTTTACAGAACCAAGTATGGACCAAATGGGAAAGTTGATAAACATAAAGCTTGTCTTGTTGCTAAAGGTTTTTCACAGGTTGAAGGCATTGACTACACCAAAACCTTCTCCCCTGTTGCCAAAATGAACTCTATCCGCCTTGTTCTTTCTCTTGCTGCCTCTTTCAAATGGGAAGTCCATCAGATGGATGTTAAATCTGCCTTCTTGCATGGGGACTTGCATGAAGAACTCTATATGGAACAACCCATTGGCTTCATACAAACAGACTCCAGCCTTGTATGTCGACTTAAGAAATCCCTTTATGGTCTCAAGCAAGCTCCTCGGGCTTGGTATGCCAAAATGGATAGGTTTCTTTTAGAATCTGGCTTTTCTATGTGTCATTATGACAATACTGTCTACACCAAGAAAGTGGGCAACTCTCTTATCATCCTTGTTCTTTATGTTGATGATCTTATCCTTACTGGTAGTGATCCCAACCTTATAAACCATGTGAAGTCTAGCCTCAAAAGGAAATTTGAAATGACAGACTTAGGACACTTACACTATTTTCTCGGTTTGCAAGTCTTGCAATCCAAGGAGGGTATTTCCCTTTCCCAGTCCAAGTATGCTTGTGATATTCTACGTCATTTTCACATGGAAGACTGTAAGCCAGCCCCTTCTCCCTTTCAGTCTGGAGTCAAACTTTCAGTCACTTGTACTTCTCCTGAAGTTGATGCTACATTATACCGTCAACTTGTAGGAAAACTCTTGTATCTATCTCATACTCGTCCTGACCTTTCCTTTGCTGTTGGCCTTGTTGCTCGGTTCATGCAAAACCCCCGTGAAAGTCATTGGAAAGCAGCTAAAAGAATACTTCGTTATGTTCGAGGTACAATTTAGTTTGGGATTCATTACAGTGCCGAAGCATCTCCTCTATTGGTTGGTTTCACTGATTTCGATTGGGCTGGTGACCCTGATGATCGGAAGTCTACTGCCGGTTATGTGTTCACTCTTGGTTCAGAACCTATTACATGGGCTTGTAAGAAACAAGCTGCCATTTCTCTTTCATCAGCAGAAGCAGAGTATCGTGGTGCCATAGAAGCTAGTAAGGAAGCCTTGTGGCTTCGTCAGATCCTGTCAGAGTTTGGCTTTCAGCAGCAGCATCCGACTACACTTTGGTGTGATAATCAGAGTGCCATTCAGCTATGCAAAGATCCAGTCCAACATCAGCGCAACAAACACATTGAACTGCACATGCACTTCATCAGAAAGCTCATTCACGACCATGTTCTTGAAGTGCAATATTGTTCAATAGATGATCAAGTTGCAGACATCTTCACAAAGGCTCTCACAGAGGCGAAGTTCACTAAACTTCGATTTATGGTTGGAGTTTAGGAAGTTGTCACTAAGGGGGGATAGGCTCTAGTGCCTCCTTCCTTCTCCTATTGTGTCATATTTGTAAATCCTTCAATCCTATCCCAAGTTGTTCTTAAGGGGAGATGTTAGGATATTCCGACACATAGGAAATAGTTAAGTACAACTTGGTCTAGTGTAGAGTTAGGTATAGAGTTAGGTAAAGTGTGTTTCTTTACCGTTGTACATTTTGTAACTTACAATCTGACGGTCATGATATGTAGTGATCCGACGGTTCATTCTCTCCTCGGTATTACCGACACTTGATCCGTGGCTTGACACTCGATTGGTCCATGAATTCTATTTAAAGCGCATGGAGGGTCATTTGTAGGGTAATTCGTGCATGAGAGAAACATATGTAAATTTTCATTCTTTTATTAATAAATTGCCTGAAGTGGCCACGTTGGCTCAGGCCGTGGACTGTTTCCCTCTTTGAGGGTTTTAACCACGTCAAAATACTGGTGTATTGATCTGCGATCTGGTTGTGAGCGGTGTACTTTTGGTGTTCTGTCTGAGGAACTTACCCTGTAAATTCCTACAGGCCAACATTGACCTAACATCAATCGGCAGTTGTTTCAGTGAAGAAAAGTTCACCTATATCAGACTTTTTGGCAGCACCACAGATCCACATGTTCTCCCCTTGTACATTATTGATAAGCTAATGGCTAGAGATATAGCTTACCAGATAACAAAAGCAGGAATGTCCAGGAACCTCAAAGAATCCAAGAAACAAATTTGGCCTTCATTCCCCCTCCGTTGTGGTACTTACTCACTGCATGATTTCAAACATGTAGAGAAAGAAGCAGAGAAGATAAAAATTCTGAAGTTAGCAGTCATTCCTAAAAGACACTATGATCCAAAAGCAATGGCTTACAACTTTACCACTCAGGTAAAACTTGCCAGATTTGAACATGAGAAAGATGAATATGATGACTTGTTCACTTCAGCCAAGTTATTTTCACAGGTAAAACATCTAGCAAAGATCAGATTTGGAGCAGAGGGGTTAGACAGATTTATGAAGTCCAGGACACAGAGGTTACAAACACTACCTCTGGACTTGTTGAACACTACCCCTACGGTGCAGCGAGAAGGCCACAGTCAAGAACAAACTACTGAGAAGAGTCCTGAAAAGGAGCAGAGTCCTAGAAAGGAGCAAACATATGAAAAGACCAGCGAGCTCCTTGAAATCGATGTGAATATTGATTCCACCGTAATCAAGGAATGGGAGCAGTTCAATCAAATGACCAAGAACCAGAATGACTCCCAAAACCTCACTATGCCAAAATCGCCCGCAACACAGGAGCCTGTTGTTACTAATATTCCAATTGAAGGGGCAGTCGACACACTTAACATTTAGCATGATATTGAAATAATTCCTGGGAATCCTATAAAAGAGATTGTATTGAAGGTAGAAGAAATACCACCCCTGGATGTATTCTACAGTCCAAAGCATAGGGCTATGGTCAAAAGACAAAGGAAAAAGAGAAAAATTGACCAAGGACCACTCTCAACTCCTCAAGCTGAACTAATGAATGTGGTATGGAAAGACTCATAAGTCAATCCTTCTGAGGATTTAACAAAGTTATCTCAATATGCAGGTGCCTATACAACCACTATAATGGACAAGGCTTTCGAGGTTAGCCCACTGATCAAGGAAAAGGATCTAACGATCACCTAACTTGAAGAGAAAACGATGGAGATACAACAGAGGATCGGATAGCTTGAGCAACAGCTAGCAGAGCAAAAAACAGCAGAATGAGATTTTAAAAGAACGGTTGAATCTGGAGAAGAAAAAGATTGATCAGCAGGCTCTCCAAAAACAACAAAAGTTGTCTCAAGAACTCAGCGAGCTTCAAGTGGCAATTCAGTAGGAAAAGGAGGCTAAAGAAGAAAAAAATGTATAGTTGCAATTACAGGTAGAGAAATTCAAGGGTTATCCGAAGGTTAGTGAATTCAAGAAAGAAGCCCTGGAAGTGGCTAAAGCCTTATCTCGGCAATTAAATATCCTTTTCCATAAAATCTCATTGGTTGATCTATTTTGCACTATCTCTACACCACTCATTGAATAGGCAGTTGACACTAGGCTTGAATTTGAAAATGTAGATGATAAGATAACAAAATTTCTCTCTTGGAAAAATTCAAAATAATGGATGGTTGCCAATCTACCGAAAATCCAAGAATCGCACAAAGAAGTCCTGTTTTCGGAGTGTGAATCGCAATTAGTAAAAGCCGAAAGAGCGACTTCCAGAGCCAAGGATATAATGAATAGTGTGATCGAGTTGGTAAATGACATCTTATATCTAGCTAACTTGATCTCCGATTGCTCTCTAGGAAAACTCCCGAAAGCAAAAGCACTTGAAGATCAATGGAAACAGGATCTAGCAAGTAGAGAAGAACAAATCGGAAAAGTGAAAAACTTGACTTGGGATGCATTTTGGTTTTTCCTAGTAAAACCGCACAGCCAACAAACAGCAACCAAATGCCTTTCCGATGCAGTCAATCTCATGATTCCCGAACTTTCAAATGCTATGTATACAGCTCAACTACATTCCAGGCTTAGTCATCTGCCTGAAATTCAGCAAATGCTCTCAATTTGTTAGCTGCAAGCTCAAGAGAAGAAGTAGATACAACGAATCAGTTCAAAGGCTATCACACTGTTACTTTCATAGATCAAATCCCAGATTTTCATGTTTACAGTTTCAACAGCTCATAGCGATTTTATTGACAATTAGTTTTTATTTTATTATTTAAACCCTTTCATGTCTTTTAAGGAAGGGTCCTCAATTTTGTGTAAAATTTGATTTGAGAGGCTGCACTTTTGTACTTTTGAATATATTTTATCAATAGTGGATCAAGGTTCTACATTTTGTGAAGAAACTTTTCAAGACCTGCACTTTTGTATTTCTTGGAAGGTTTTCTCAAATAAGAAAGTGGGATCGGAGTGTTATTTACATTGGAAAGACTCAAATGCATGCAGTATTCCTATCTCTATAGTTTTGTCTTGTTTCCTTATGTGATGAAGCATTCCTTCTAAAAATTGCTATTGTTCATATATGTATGCTTTTCAAATAATTCTTTATCATGTCATTTATGAAGATTTAGAATTGTTATACTTTAAAGATATATGTCAACGATATACATTGTTATGCGATATGCTTTTATAATCACTTTGTTTAATTTTTTTAGACAAAGTGATCATTATATACAAATACATCTTTCTATTGATAAGTAAGCCATCTATATGATTATTTATCTGTTAGAAACAATCAAAATTCGCTTTGTTTATAGAATACCCGGGTTAGATAAGTATATTTGTATATTTTTGAGTTGTGGGTTAAAACAGTTATCATCTTCATTATACAATATAAAAAAATCATGCGTCAAACCACACATTACTGGGAAACTGGTCCCACTATATCCAGTCGAAGCCACCATACTAAATGGAAAAGGAGTTGTACTAAGGTCCGGACCGGATGGTTATCCCCAATGTTGGTGCTAGGATTTTAGAGGCATCAACACTCCCAAAGACAACGATTTAGTGGACAAGCCCACTTTCCACCAGTGCTTCATCGAGCCAACAAACTTTGTCAAGTTTCTTCAATGTTCTTCATTCATGCTTGGATGTTAGGAAAGATGGGTTTGATCCTCAAACTTATTAGCCCTTGGATCTTCTTTGCGAGAGCCAGATGTTAGTGACTTCATGCATTGTATCTATAGTTTTGTATAGACATCATTGTACTCAACAATCCTTTTGACCTACTTTATGGTCAATAATTAGACATAAATATAATTATTTTATTTTATCCTCATGACAATCCCTTCAATCTTGAATCGAAGAGGGATTGAACATTTTATATTGACAATCCTTTCAATCTTAGATCGAAGAGGGATTGAAAATTTTGTATTTCATTGAACGCAATGAACTCCCCATGGACCATACCAGAAGGAAAAAAGAGTATATGTATCCAAAGAAACCGTTCAGCCCATCAAAACTTGGACAAATACACTCTCACCCAATTGTGGATGACTATATGTTCGAAATTAATTTTATACCCAATTGGTTGTGAAAGTCCATAGGGAATAAACAATAATGTAAATTACTCCTTCTGTGTGCATTTACAAACTAGCTAAGATACCCTTGCCTTGTTAGGAACGCTATAAAGATTACCCAATCGTAATTTCTTTACAATTTGACTACGAATAGTTATATTTTTTTAAAAGTCAATGTTTATAAGTGAAGATTGATAAAGATTATTGAAAACTATCCAACAATAAGTAGATTAGTCGTGTGGTGATATGTCTAGGCGAAGGTCAATGATGGAGGCATTGGTGGCTTATTCAAAGAGGGAGAAGGTATTTCTCAAATATATCTTATGTTCTAGGGACAAACTCATCAACAAATGAAATATGGTTCGAGTCCTCGATTCAAATTAAGAAGTCAATATTAGCCAGAGGAAATGTAAAGAATCAGGTCATCTTACTATATCTAAACCATAGGAGACAAGGTGATTCCAAGAGAGGAAAAGCTTATAAACCAAACATTAGAAGATCTAGATAAACACTCAACTGAGGTTCCAACAGAGGAGGATGCGACAAATAACTAATTTGATCAAGTTGACAAGGTATGGTATAAAGGCATCAATGATTTCAAGGTGGTACCTAATATTAAAATTTTAAAGGAAGTCAGATGTTGTCAGGAAGAAAGTTATTATCACATGTTCAATCACAAATTATCCATGTAGAGGTGGAGAGTAGAAGTTTCTAGCGATCGATGTATAAAATGAGATTTCAAGCTCAGGTTTTGAGGAAGGTTGTGGTACAGGATTGTGCTGGGGATTAAGAGCTTTGTCATACGAAGCACAACCTAGAGGTGTACATGAAATGTGGGGGTGGGAGCAGGTTGGGTGGGGAGAAAGGGGGGAACCTTGAAAAATAAGTGGTTCTAAGAAGTAAACATAAAAGAGAGTGCATTAGAGAAAAAAAAAAAGAGAAATTAAGGTAGGTCATGGGTGAGCATGTGGGTATGAAGAAGTTCTAGAAAGACATGTATAGAATGAGGTTTTGAGCTCAGGTTTTGCGGAAATTTGTGGTACAGGATTGTGTTGGGGATTAAGACCTTTGACATAAGAAGCACAACCTAAAGGTATACATGAAATGTGGGGGTCGGAGCGGGGTGGGGGCGAGAGCGGTGTGAGGAGGGAAACCTTGAAAAATAAGGGGTTCTAAGAAGTAAACATAGAAGGAAGTGCATTAGAGCAAAAAAAATAGAAGGTAAGGTAGGTCATGGGTGAGAATGTGGGTATGGAGAAGACTACCTCTATAATGGAGAAAGTCCTAACAGGGAACTTTATTAAGAAATCAGTGTTGTTAGATTCTCTACATACATGGATGGAGAAGGTATGGTTAGGGTTTTATGATGTACCTTGAAGTTTCATATCCTAATTTATGGCTGGTTTGCCTTGCAGTTTCAATCTGAGGCTAAAAAAAGTATTAGCAACAAAATGGTGTTGGTGTATACCATTACTACATTTGGAAAAGTGAATGCCAGGTTTTAATTCCAAAAGGAAAAAAAGTTTGCTCAACTAATATGGGTGAAACTTCCAGGTCTTTTCATGGAATTTTGGAACAAATAAGCTTTAAAGGCAATGAGAGATGGTCTAAGGCAAGTTCATAGATACAACAGCGAATTTATAGTCCAAAGTTGATAAGAAAGTTGTTAATATTGGTGGAATTGGACCTTTGAGATGGTCTTCTAGAGGAAATCAAGATAGGATGAGGTAAATGGAAGTTTATGCAATCATTGGACTATTGGAAATTTTCATTTATATGCCTAAATTGTCATGTCACTGGACATGTTTGGAAATATTATCCAAGATCAATTAGAATGTGGGTTTAGAGGAAAGTAGAAAGAGCTCCAATAGATATTTTGAAATGGGAAGGGCCCATTGTTAGATAAGTTGAAGCCAAAGCTGGTATGCAATTAATCTAAGAGGTAGGTAGCATAGAAAAGGATAAAGCAAAGGGAGAAGTTGTAGCTGCTAAAGAATGATTTTTGGACAATGAAAGAAAGGTCCCATTGTCAAAGAACGGTGAGGTGACACTAATGTCTAATAAAGTGGGTCCAATGTTTGATTCTACCAAAGAGGCAAAGGAAAATAATAAGTATAATATTCTTCCTTCCATCCTTGAGAAACTTGGGTTACATGAGAAAACAAAATCAATGCTTCACCCAGAAGATTTCTTATTGTGGTAGCTATCTCATCATCTAAAATTAAGATTTAATTTGTCTTTTTCTTAAACATTATTAGTGACAAATAATCTTTAAAAACCTTCCTCATATGGCACACACTTCCATAATTTCACATAGGTAACCAACGAACCAATAGACTATGATCACAACACATATTTATCGTTATTGATTGAATTACAATTCAGTAGATGGTTAACCTTAAGGAAGACTCATTTGACACTAGGACATTGTGGTGAAGGATTGTGTACACAGTTTAGGAAAAAGAGACAAAGTGAACTGCATAGTGGAGGCAACAACAAATCAAGGGAGTGTTTGGTGAAAAGGCAAGTAGATGGTCAAATAAGGAGAGGTTTTGTTCATGAAAATACTTTTTAGAGGTGACTCAAGCCTAGATTTGCAATCCTTTCTACACACAACTGAGAGAGGACAAAGTGAATTTGGGGTTTTCTATTTGCTTGGGTTCTCTAGCATGGATAGAACATGCCATTATACTTTCACTCCCAACATGTGGACTTCCTAAGAAGTTTGATCGGTAAACTACCATGTATTCCACTAGACAATTTGTCACAACAAACCTAATATCATATATTGAAATCCAAAATCTATACTATGAGGGTTAACTTTCCTTATATTTATGGATTTATTAATGCATACGATATATAAATGATAAAAATAGAAAAAGGATAAAACAATCACTCACAAACTGCAACAACACCAAGATATGACCTAGTAAACCCTTTCGCGAGAAAACCAAGCTGGAACATGAGGCTACTATGCTCTCTCTTCTCTAAATAATAATGCGAATAAAAAGTTATACCTATGTCCAATGAACTATTACAGAAAACAATCCATCTCCCTATCCACTCTCAACTACTCTTCTTTACTATGGAACAAAATGCACTAGAGTAGCATCGAACACCTTTTCCTCCTAGTACCCAATTTATAACACAACTCGATGACCAACTAGGGGTTAAATTTGGCACATTCAATGCTTGAAATACGTTAAAGCTCAACTCTCCTAGAGTCTTATTACTAGGTCCCACGTGGCTAACCCCTTTTCCATAAGTAAAGGGGGATGATGTGGGATCCTCTCAAATTATGTTGGTCAAACATGATAAGTCAACTTCTGTGAGGCATAACTTTTGCATCTAAAATCTAATTGACATTATTCTTGCACACTTGGAAAGATATTTGAGTGTATAATAGTGCCAAGGGGTGTGGTATATATATATATATATATATATATATATATATATATATATATATATATATATATATATATATATATATCTGGCGCCACTAAGGCTTGACTTTCAAGACTACTTTTCCTTGGGAAGTCTGAACTACCTTGGAAAGTGTGAAAATGTGGTTGATTTTGGGAATGCTATATATGAGAGATACATCACCATCTTTTTGTCAACTTTCCTTTGAGGACTAAGAGTCATGAGAAGTTGGAGTTGAAACTATCCTATTCAAACCAATCTAGAATAATAGGTGATAAATCCAATTCCACTAGGAGGATCTACTCTTTCGAGATGGCCCAATTGCTACAACAATAGTGCCACCAATATCCCACAAATCTTGTTGAATATTTCCCCTAGAGGGCTTTTCCAACACTTAGATTTATGTCCTCTTAATGGTAGTTAAGGTTGAGATCAGAATCTCCACTTTCACATGATCATTTGTAGTTCAAGCGATAATTGTAAGAACTATGTAATAACCAAACTATAGCTACAAGTTATTCTATTAAGCATAAACTATAAGCTAAAGCTATAAAAAAAAAGGCATAAAAGAATCAATCCAATACACTGGTATTTTGCTTAAGGGTTTCCCCTCCTATTGTGTTAGGGATTGATTATGTCTCTTCACTCCCTGATATTAGAGTGAAACGTGCCTTATATATATATATATATATAAGATATATGGCGCCACTAAGGTTTGACCCCTAGCGGAGAGCACCTATTGCATATTATAAAATAATATCACAGTCAACAACCGCTAACAGGAGGAGGAGCTAGCAATTTTATAAGTTTCATTGCTAATGGCTAGTTCTCTCCTCCATTAAAATACTAATATTTGACTTTTCATCCACAAAAAATTTGGAGACTAAGTCGACTTATGAGACTAATAATATTTTATTACATTAAAGAGCTTTAAGTTTTCCCACCAAGTGGGTTGAATTGCCTTCCACAATCCCAAGGAGTCAAACATTCCACACGAAAATGTCTGGAAGTCAACATGAAAAAGAATAGTCATAGTTGCTGCAACATTCACCTTCAAATTCAACTTGTCTTCGGAATGAAGTTAATCACTCTGGAGATTCCTACCACTTATAGAAGACCAATTACTTGACTTATAATAACTATTTTTTATCCTTATCCTCATCATCTTGGGAATAGTAACTTCCACCACTAGCTATATTGACCTTTCCAACAACAACTTTTTAATTGACTACTTTTTTATACATTTCTAAGAAACATTTGCACCTCATTGCGATCTATAATGCCCTATCCCACTTGGCCAAGCGTTCCACACTATTTTTTTGCTCTTTGCTCCCTAGTGCCACATAATATGTTGAATCACCCCAAAGGTCCAAGGCATTGCCATATAGGCTTGCTCAAACCCTTGAAAACTTTGTCAAATCTTGGATCCCCAACGCCCTTGAATATGGCCAAAATAAAACATGTAAAAGAAGGTGCAAGCACCATCGTAAGTTGGACCATCTAGAAGAGATATTCAATGTGAAGAGTGCCAATACATGGGCCATCCACTAGTGACATATCATAGCACAACTATCCATAAGTGTAGCCATAAAGAACAAAACAGGAGCCAAGACATATAATCCACTAAATCAATATGCATCAACATCATGGTGAAGTAAGAGGATCTACAATCATCACTATGGCTGACCAAAATGTACTATCTCCAAGAAGAAATAGAAGGTCCATCAACATCCCAACATGTCACCTATGTCATTTGACGAAAATCACAAGTTTACCACTCATGTAACATGAGGGGTAACAAGGGTTACTCCAAATCAAATTGTTTAAGCTAACAGTGTATTTGGCATGCTCACCTTTAAAGGTGTATTATAGCATGCATTCGAAGCAACACCCTTAATTTTTGTCTTGTCTTAAGATTACATCTAGTTTGGGTAGCACAATAACTATTTCATATTCTCCACTACGAACTTTCGAAGGGTTATTCTTTCTTATTTTGCTATTTTGGATCAAATTCCACAGAAACGAATTGTAAACAAACAAATTCTCAGACATTATCCACTTCTTGGCTATAAAATGTCAATATTACGAACTTCTACCAAAATCTCTAAATAGCATAGCTTTATTTTACCAGAGCATTTGAGTTTGTAAAAGATTTTAAATTTTATGAAGAAAGAGTATTTCTAGGTCAATAGTCTATCTTGAGTCTTTATATTCAGCCTTGCTTGAGCACTCATCTATTAAAGCTATCCATGTGACTTGCATTTCAATCTCAAAGTGGGAGGAATATCTATCAACTATTACATGCGAGTACCCTCACACTAGTAGTTTATAATCCCTCTTGCATCCATGTCTTTTGAATTGCATATCATTATGTATCCTTAGCCTCATTCTTTCCTGACCTTATCTCTCTTCTTAATAATTACCTTTTCCTCTCCTTACAGTGTTCTAAGTTTTAGTTTCTGATTGTGAAAACAACTAACCATTAAAACCTGGAATTTTCCCATCAACTCTCAAGTTTTAATCCTCTTACAACCATCTAACACTAGAATTTAAAAGGAATCACTTATACTCATCATGACCTTGGCCTCTTCAATAGTAGAAACCTTGAATATCGTGTTCTAGAATAAACCTTTTATTTGAACTTATGTTACATATGGCTTCTGACCTGTTTTATGCTTTTCTCTTGGTGGCTGATCCCACAGACTTGTCTAGACCTCTGCAGAATTAGTTCAAAATGGAAAAATAAAGTTCTCCCTCTCTGATGCAAATACTAAATCTCCTTGCCTTCATGACACAGATGAACTGGCCACTATTGTATGCTCTCTGCTGAGACTGATGGAAGATTTTTCACAAGAATTGATCATCCTCCTTCCAACTTGAGCACTGGATGAAGAGCAACCCATTGTACATGGACTAAATTTTTACATTGCTCTTTTAAATGAAAATAAATACATCATAAGCATCCATTTGATGATAAATTCTCAACGATGAACAAGGTGTCTTGTGAATATAATAATGCTCATTATATCTAGATGACTTGCATACAACTATCAGTAACAAGAATGAATCCCCACATTGATTTGTTCCATTAAGGCCAAATAAGTACATCAGATCTCCATGCACTTCAAACATTACACTGCTTTAAAAAGTCAAAATAAACTGAGTCCTTTGCTCCGATGGGATGATAACAACATGCCACAAATTGCTATAAGCCAAACCTGGAGCAATAATCCCTGCTTCATCTTGCATCACCTATAATCCCCACAAGAGCACTGTCCTCTGAAATTGCAGAAATGGTTGACATCATTCACAACGATCTCTCATGCAACAATCTTGGAAATGAACTTGGTTGCCTAGCGGTAAACAATCAAAGATTCTTGATAACTTGAATCACTGCTCCCAAGGGGATGTGTTTGCTAGACTAAATGTAATTGCTAGTTTTTCACTATGGTAACAAAGAATTTTGTTTTTCTTGTCCTCCCTGGTATCATTCAATACAAACCTTTTATCTAGAACATACACCACTTCTTTCATCTCCCAAGTTAGTCTCCCCAAATCTATAGATTTTCTGCATTTGTTGGTGTGATGTGTCTCCTTCAAGGAAAGCATGCACTTTTTTATTGACCTCAATCCAACTGTGACCAAGTGTCTTGTTTATGCCTCTGTTTCTCATCATTTTTCATATCTTTTCAATGTCACCCCACTTGCCAAGTGTAGCATACATATTTGGCAAAAGGACATAAGGTGTTGTGTTTTACGGGTCCAATTCAAAAATATGTTCAGCCACTCTATTAGCTAGATGTAAGTTGTTATGTATTCTACAAGCACTTAGCAAATAAATCCACACAACAACATCTTGTTTTATTGGCATCCCAATGATTAAGTCTTCTGCTTCATCAAGACGCCCAGCACGACCGAGAAGGTCAACCATGCATACATAGTGTTCAATTGTAGGTACGATGTGATAATGTTCTCTCATGCAATTGAAGTGAAAATAGCCCTCATCCAGCAGACCTGCATGGCTGCACGCAGACAAAACACTAAATAAGGTGATGTGATCTGGGATCATGTCAGATTGTTTCATTTGCTCAAAGAGTTCAAGGGCCTACTTCCCACGACCATTCATGGCATATCCTCCAATCATTGCACTCCATGAGACGACAGCTCGAGGATGCAATTTGTCAAATATTTCCCTTGCATTTTCTATGCTCCCACATTGTGCATACATGTCTACAAGGGCAGTCATCACAAAGACATCAAACTGACATCCACTTCTAATTGTTTTTTCATGGATCTCTGTTCCCTGCTCCAAAGCAGCCAATTTGGCACAAGCCAGAAGAATACTTGCATATGTTTTTGAGTTTGGCGTTGCACCTGCTAATTCCATTTGTCGAAAAAGCTTCAGGGCCTTCTCACCATGACCATTCTGTGTGAGTCCTGCAATTATCGCATTCCATGAAACCAAGTTTGGTTGAGGCATTTCCTGAAAGAGTTCCTCATTAACAAACCCATTTTGTGCATATCCTGCAATCATTGCATTCCATGAAACCACATCCCTTTGATGCGTTTCATTAAAAAGTCTCAGGGCCTCATCAACAAACCCCTTCTATGCAAATCCCGTAATCATCGCATTCCATGAAGCCACATTCGGTTCAAGCATTTCCTTGAAGAGCTCGAAGGCCTTACCAACAAAACCATTCCGTGCAAGTCCTGTAATCATTGCATTCCAAAAGATGGCATGTCGTTGAGGCATTTCCCTGAAAATATCCAAAGCCTCATCAAAAAGCCCGGCTTGTGTGCATCCCGCAATTATCGCAGTCCAAGAGACAATATCTCATTGATGCATTTTGTCAAACAATTCGCGTGCCTTCTCCATTTTTCCACATTTTCCATACATGTCTACAAGGGCATTAGCAACGGAAAGATCGGACTCAAATCCACTTCTTATAATTTCTTTATGGAATTTTATGCCCTGTTCCAGTGATACCAAGTTCGAACATGCTGAAATAATGCCTGAAAAAACAAAGGGATCGGGTTGGCAGCCTATTCGTTGCATTCTGTGAAACAATTCCAATGCCTCTTCAGTAGGACCATGCCTTGCATAAGCTGCAATCATGATTTTCCATGAGCACACATCTCTTTCAGTCATTTGGTTAAAAACTCTAAGAGCATCCACAAGACTTCCACACTTGACATACACGGTCAATAATGTGTTGTGAGAAAGTATGTCTCCCGTGAATCCACTCTCTTCCATGTGACAGTGGACTCGTTTGGCATCAGATAAGGATTTCTTTCAAATGCAGCCCTGCAAGAGACATACATATGCAGAATACTATAGGGTTATACCCTTATTGTGCAAAGTATCGAACGTCTCCTTCAAATGGCCATGTTTAGAGAGTGTTTTGACATCGACAGCAGAGGTGTGGATTACATTGTGATTACATTGTATGGTATATGAAAATTGCTTAAGGATTTTGTTAATACTCTTCATTTTTCGGGGATTCGTGTATTCAATTTCCTTTATTCAGAGTTGGGTTCTGCTAATTCTACTCATTTAATTGCAGAAACCACAAAGTTTCTCCCTGCTACCTGCTGCTAACCATTGAATGCAGTCTAGGAGTCGTAGTGCACTAGTCCAAAAAAAATAAAAAAATTGGTACAGAATTCTAGTAGGGTTCGCGGATTTCAATACAAAGTTCTGCTCAAATATGTTTGAGAGAAGAGTGTCTGTAAAAGGGTTATTGTTTCGAAAAGGAACATGCTGAACTGGTAGTAGTTTTGAATCCGAATGTTTGATTCGATCGGATTGTTTGTGATTAATGGAATCAACCATTGGTGTTAAACAAGGTTGTACAATGTTCCCTACCTTGTTTGGGATTTATATTGATGAGTGGGAGGCATTCCTATACGATAATATTTACAATATCGATGACTGCCTTTTTCATCAGGGGTTGATATCTATTCTACTCTTCGCTGACGACATGATCCTCCTCTCCTCATCCTTGGAAGGATTACAGAAGCAGTTGCATGCCTTAGTTCTATTTTGTGATCTTTGACAGTGGACGGTCAACCTAGGTAAAACCAAGGTAATGATCTTCAATGGGGTGAAGAAAACTTCAGACTTTTACTTCGTATTTAGAGGGAGGAGGTTGATATCACCAACTAGTATACTTACTTGGGGGTGCAATTCTCAGGTCCTCGCTTCAGTTTACGACCAGTGCTTCAGCCTCAAATCATCAAAGGATATGGATCCTTAGCCCTTCTTAGGAGACGGTGCTTTCAACATCACTTCCAGGACATCTCATCTAGGTTGAGCCTCATGGACACCATCATCCATCCCACTGTTATGTATGGCTTAGAGATTTGGAGACCGTCTTTACATTAGTCAAATTGGGCTTCAAATAAGAGAGTCTAGATTCTTCTTCTCTACAAACAGATAGTACCTCAACACATCATCCTTGCAAAGTTTGGAGCTCATCCCTTTCAACTTGAGACGGTCTTCAAATTGGTTTCATTTTTGCATCGTGTTCGAAGCTTTGCAGACTCGATAAAGAGTAAGGACCAATATCCTTACTTGGCATATTGCTCTTCTGAGACTATTGTTCATTCTACTCCCTCGGGCCGAGCCAGATGTTGGTTTACAAGAGTTTCAGATCACTTAGAGTTAGTGGGAATTCAATTGGATCCTCTCCCTCCTTTTTGATATTCCTTAGATGCACCTGGTCACCTTTTACCTACTACACAAGAGCTGAACAAGATCATCAGGGAGGACATCTATAGGCAGTTTGTCCAGGGCACCTCGGTCAATCCTCTGGGAGGGTTGCACCCAAATATGACCTTCTATGCTAAGCACTTCTTGGAGTTGAGAGACGGGCTCATTGTTCAACCTCAATGTACGCTTCGCCACTCGATGCATGCTCTTTGCATTCCTCTAGGCCGGTTCAGAGTAGGTTCTCATAGACTTCAGGTAGAGATGGACCACCAAATTGATAGACCAAACAAAATATGCCAGACATGTCATTTTCAGGAAGTGGAGATTGAGGTGCACTTCATTTTTGGATGCCCTGTCCACTACGAGATCAAAGGAAGGCTCCATTGCTTGTTCAGAGATTCTTAGACCCTCACCGACTTTTTCCGGTATCTCGATCAGATATATTTGGCCCTATATATGCAAGAGGATTTCAGGGTCCGACTGCATATTCTTCAACCTCCCATTAGACCGGACCCCACACAGAGGATCACGACATTTTTTAGGGTACTACCTTCAGACAAGGACAAGAGACAGATGGATACTAGTACACATCCAGATTCTAGATTAGTGAATATTCGTTGTACCTCACCCCGCCACACGAGATCTCAGCAACATATACGTCTTAGATATGTTCCTAGGAGATGAACTAGGTCCTCCAAACCTCGATAACGAGCGAACTCCCCAAGACAATAATTTAGTGGACAGGCCGCACTTTCCACCAATGCTTCATCAGGCCAACAAACTTTGTCAAGTTTCTTCAGTGTTCTTCATTCAGCCTTGGATGTTAGGAAAGATGGGTTCGATCCTCAGACTTATGAACCCTTGGATCTTCTTTGCGAGAGCCATATATTAGTTACTTCATGCATTATATCTATAGTTTTGGTTCTCTAGTTTTGTATAGACATCATTGTACTCAACAATCCTTTTGACCTACTTTATGGTCAATAATTAGACATAAATATAATTATTTTATTTTATCTTTATGACAATCCCTTCAATCTTGAATCGAAGAGGGATTGAACATTTTATATTTTCAATGCTTTCAATCTCAGATCGAAGAGGGATTGAACATTTTGTATTTCAATGAACGCAATGAACTCCCCATGGACCATACCAGAAGGAAAGAAGAGTACGTGTATCCAAAGAAACTGTTCATCCCATCAAAAATTGGACAAATACACTCTCACCCAATTGTGGATGACTATATGTTCGAATTTAATTTTATACCCAATTGGTTGTGAAAGTCCATAGAGAATAAAAAATAATGTAAATTACTCCTTCTATGTGCATTTACGAACTAGCTAGGCTACCCTTGCCTTGTTAGGAGCGCTATAAAGATTACCCAATCACAATTTCTTTACAATTTGACTACGAATAGTTATATTTTTTAAAAGTCAACGTTTATAGGTGGAGATTAATAAAGATTATTGAATACTATCCAACAATAAGTAAATTAGTGGTGTGGTGATATGTCTAGGCGAAGGTCAATGATGGAGGCATTGGTGGCTTATTCGAAGAGGGAGGAGGTATTTCTCAAATATATCTTATGTTCTAGGGACAAACTTATCAACAAATGGAATATTGTTCAAGTCCTCAATTCAAATTAAGAAGTCAAGATTAGCCAGAGGAAATGTAAAGAATCATATTATCTTACTATATCTAAACCATATGAGACAAGGTGATTCCAAGAGAGGAAAAGCTTATAAACCAAACATTAGAAGATCTAGATAAACACTCAACTGAGGTTCCAACAGAGGAGGATGCGACAAATAATTAATTTGATCAAGTTGACAAGGTATGGTATAAAGGCATCAATGATTTCAAGTTGGTACCTAATATTAAAATTTTAAAGGAAGTCAGAAGTTGTCATGGAGAAAGTTATTATCACATGTTCAATAAAAAATTATCCATGTAGAGGTGGAGGGCAGAAGTTTCTAGAGATAGATGTATAAAATGAGGTTTCGAGCTCAGGTTTTAAGGAAGGTTGTGGTACAGGATTGTGTTGGGGATTAAGAGCTTTGTCATAAGAAGCACAACCTAGAGGTGTACATGAAATGTGGGGTGGGAGCGGGGCGGTGTTGATGCCTCTAAAATCATAGCACTAACATTTGGGATAACCACCCGGTCCAGACCTTAGTACAACTCCTTTTCCGTTTGGTATGGTGGCTCCGACAAAATATTATGAGACCAATTTCCCAGTAATGTATGATTTGATGGATGATTGTTTTGTAATGTATAATGAAAATGATAAGTGTTTTAACCTACAACTCAAAAATATACAAATATACTTATATAACCCGAGTATTCTATAAACAATGTGATTTCTTATTATTCCTAATAGATAAATAATCATATAGATGGCTCACTTATCAATAGAAAGATGCATTCATATATAATGATTACTTTGTTTAAGAAATTAAACAGAGTAATTATAAAAACATATCACATTCATAACAATGTATATCGCTGACATATATCTTTGAAATATAACAATTCTAGATCTTCAGAAATGATATAATGAAGAATTGTTGGAAAAGCATACATATATCAACAATAGCAGCTTTTTAAAAGGAATGCTTCATCACATAAGAAAACAAGACAAAAGAACAGTGATAGAAATACCGCATGCATTTGAGTCTTGCCATGTAAATACACTCCAATTCCACTTTCTTATTTGAGAAAACCTCCAGGAGATGCAAAAGTTCAGGTCTTGAAAAAAGTTTCTTCACAAAAATGTGAAACCTTGATCCACTATTGATAAAATATATTCAAAAGTACAAAAGTGCAACTTCTCAAGTCAGATTTTATACAAATTGAGGACCCTTTCTTAAAAGACATGAAAGGGTTTAAATAATAAAATAAAAACTAACTGTCAATAAAAATTGCTTTGAGCTGTGGAAACTGAAAACATGAAAATCTCGGATTTGATTATGAAAATAAAAGTGTGATAGCCTTTGAACTGATTCATTGTATCTACTTCTTCTCTTGGTCTTGCAGCTGACAAACTGAGAGCATTTTATAAATTTCCGGAGGATGACTCAGCCTAGAATGTAGTTGACCTGTGTATGTGGCATCTAAAAGCTCGGGAACCATGCTGTTGACAGCATCGGGAAGGCATTTGGTGGCCATCGACTGGATGTGCAGCTTGACTAGGAAAAACCAAAATGCATCCCAAGTCAAGTTTTTCACTTTGCCGATTTCTTCCTCTCTGTTGGCCAGATCCTGTCTCCATTGATTTTCAAGTGCTTTCACCTTCGGGAGCTTTCCTAGGGAGAAATCGGAGATCAAGTTAGCTCCATATAAGATGTCATTTACCAACTCGATCACACTGTTCATTCTAGCGCTGGCGCTGGAAGAAGCTCTTTCGGCCTTTATTAACTGTGATTCCCACTCCGAAAACAAGATTTCTTTGTGCAATTCTTGGATTTTCGCTAGATCAGCAACCATCCCTTCTTCTGTACTTTACCAAGAGAGAAATCTTGTGACCTTATCATCTGCCTCTTCAAATTCTAATCTGGTGTTAACTTCATATTCAATGAGTGATGCAGTGATGATGCACAATGGGTCAACCAATGATATTTTGTGGCAAAGGATATTTAGTTGTCGAGATAAGTCTTTAGTCACTTCCAGGGCTTCTTTCTTAAATTCATCAATCTTCGGATAACCTTTGAATTTCTCTACCTGTAATTGTAGTTGTGCAATTTGTTCTTCTTTGGCCTTCTTTTCCTGCTGAAGTGCCACTTGAATCTTGCTGAGTTCTTGAGACAACTTTTGTTGTTTTTGGAGAGCCTGTTGATCAATCTTTTGTTTCTCCAGATTTAACTGTTCTTTCAGTTGCTCACTTTGTTGTTTTTGCTGCACTAGTTGTTCCTCAAGCTAACCGATCTTCTGTCGTTCCATTGCCATTTGGTCTTCAAGTTGGGTGATCCTTAGATCCTTTTCTTTGATTAGTTGGCTAACTTCAAAGGCCTTGTCCATTGTAGCGGCTGTATAGGCACCTGCATATTGAGATAACTTAGTTAAATCCTTAGAAGGATTGACTTCTGAGTCTTTCCATACCACATTCATCAGTTCAACTTGAGGATTTGAAAATGGCCCCTGGTCAATTTTCCTCTTTTTTCTCTGTCTTTTGACCACAGCCCTATACTTTGGACTGTAAAATACATCCAGGGGTGGTATCTCCTCAACCTTCAATACAATCTCCTTGGAAGGATTCTCTGGAATTATTTCAATATTGTGTTGAGTGTTAACTATGCTGGTTGCCCCTTCAATTGTAATACTAGTAACAATATGCTCTTGTGTTGTGGGAGATTCTGGTATAATGATGTTTTGGGAGTCATTCTGGTTCTTGATCTGCTAATCGAATTGCTCCCATTCCTTGATTAAGTTGGAATCAATATGCACATCGGTACCTAGGAGCTCGTTGGTCTTTTCATTTGTCTGCTCCTTTTCGGGAATCTTTTTAGTAGTGTATTCTTCACTATAGCCTTGTTGTTGCACCATAGGGGTAGTGTTCAATAAATCCAGAGGTAGTGTTTGTAACCTCTGTGTCCTAAACTACATAAACTTATCTATTTCCCCTTCTCCCAATTTGATTCTTGCTAGATGTTTTACCTGTGAAAATAACTCAGCTAAAGCGAACAAGTCATCATAGTCATCTTCCTCATGTTCAAATTTGGCAACTTTCAGCTGAGTGGTAAAGTTGTAAGCCACTTTGTTTAGATCATATTGTCTCTCAGGAATGACTGCTAACTTCATAATTTTTATCTTCTCTGCTTCTTTCTCGGCATGTTTGAAATCATGCAGTGAGTAAGTACCACAACGGAGAGGAAATGTAGGCCACATTTGTTTCTTGGACTCTTTGAGGTTCCTGGACATTCATTTTTCCGTTATCTGGTAAGCTATTTCTCCGGCCAATAGCTTATCAGGAATGTACAATGGGAGAACATGTGGATCTGTGATGCTGCCAAAAAGTCTGACATGGGTGAACTTTTCTTCACTAAACTAACCACCGATCGATGTTAGGTCAATACTGGCCTCGTCAGATAACCGAGGAGCAAGTTTGTTAAATAGGTCCTGATGGACGAGCAAAATAAAACCATGGAAAATTCTATATATATGATCTTTATAATGGGCCTTCCACAAATACGTATGATAAATTTGAATAGGAGTTGGGTCTTGAGGAGTCGATTTCCAGCCTAGAATGGGGAAATCAGAATTGAAACAAATGGTATCCATGATGTAGGCGCTCATATAGAATGGGGGTATTATCCGAGTAGTTACATACCTATTTCTTCTATAATCAAGGATTTGGTTGGCCATTTTATCTGATAAAATGGTTGCCCAATCCATGATATAAGAGTTAATTGTTGCTTCCATTAAAGGCACCATTTCTATGGAAAATCTAGCTGAATCAGAGGCTCCAAAGAGTCTACATATCATAGCACCAGCATATCAATATGGAGATGCTAAAGACTCAACGGAGTACATACTAGAGGATTCATGCTTATGCTTGTTTGGGAAATGTCTCCATTGCTTGATAGGGTCCGACTCTACCTCGTTCTCCTTGGCAAAAGCTTCTAAAAATGCCTTGTTGTAATGTTTCTAGGGGTCCAACAAATGATACATCTTCTGGACATCTTTTGCCTTAAATGTCCCGAACATCCTTCCATCAGCTGTAAAGAATGCTCTGACGGTTATGTTCATACCCTCTATTACCCATCTCACCAGGTCATTGTATGGTAACACTTTCGCATGGGCTGTTATTCTGTGGAGGAAGGAGCTGGCCAAATCCTTAAGAGTACTTTCTGATTTATCACTTGAACCAACCATTCCTCCTTCTTCTTCAATTTGGGTTGGATCCTTGGCTTCGAGTAGATTATATGAGACCTCCCATGAAGTCCTACCAAGGCCTAGACAGGTAGTATTAGCTACCAGTGCCAACTTTCTTGGTTCATCTTTTGCTATGACGGGGACCTTTGCTTTTCGAAATTTCTTAGACATTTTTGTTGGACTGGTGATTTCAGATTAGCTCTGCAAAATGAAACAAAAGGACGTAACAGTGGAAAAACGTGTTAAGAGCTAATACACAGTGCACAAGACTAATAGCAATTAAGCGTAATAGATGCTATGGATCTATTATATATTAAGTCACCACAGAAGAAATCCTTGAAGGATTCAACCATAACTGCTTCTTAATGATTTCCTTATAACTTTCAACGTGAAACTTTAATGTCGTGATGGTATGTCGCATCGCAAATTTATAACGGTCCTTTTTAGAATGGGTATCGTGACTTCCCGATCGACGATTAGTGATAATCGCATATTGCAGATCAGGAGTTACAAGTGCCATGCTTAAATGGTTCCTCCACATAGTTGCAATTGCGATTAGTGGTGAGCTGCATGGGGAGCGACGGGTTTTAAACTTTAACAAATCGTTTAAATTTCCTTTTATAATTAACTTATCATTTAGACCACGTGCATTTGTAATACTTCATAATTTACTTTTATTGAAAGTGCTATATACGACATTAAAATCGCATCGGAAGATTTCAATGGAACTTTTTTGGGGATTTGTTTTATGATTTTAGCGATGCGCGATAGCGATCGGCTTATCGCATTGAAGGTTTTCCATGGAACACTTGGGACGGCTTCTTAACAAGTAGGGATATGCAATTTCCGATAAAGTTATCGCATCGGCAGATCTTAATGGAACACTTGAAGTCCACCATTGAAATAAAGGATGTGCACGATGCGACATATTCCCTTTATAATTTTTCCTTTGATAAAGCTTTATGATAGGGTTTTATTATGATTCTGATCAGATCGGACTTTCTTAAAAGGACTTTCGTGGGTTCAAAGGATTTGCGAGTTGCGATGAGCGATCTGTAAATACCCTAAAAGCAATTTTTTATATGACCTTTTATAAGGATTTATTTCCTTAAAAGCTTTATTGATTCTATTTATAGGGACCCATTTCTTATTAAAGATTTATATGAAAAATTTTGAAATGGGGAGGGTTGTTGTAATAGCATAACAATTGGTGATTCACTGGGAGAAATAGTTATCTCTGAAAAGTAATGTAATATCTAAAACTTTCTTAATTGGAAACGATTGAGGACAAAGAAAACCATCTAAGAATAGCTAAATAAAAATTAACACTGAATAAAATAACAATTTTCTGTAACTTCTTTTACAATCCCTTAAAAATAAAAACATTTTGGGTTTCTTCAAGCTTTGATTGGTTGATAAAGATAAAGTAGGGGGTTTTTCCAACTCAGCCTTAAAATTTACTTTATTGTCATAGGTAGTGCCTCTGCTGCCAGCAAACATCCATAGTCTCGACAGGGTTACCTTTTGACCATCAATCATTCATTGTCCCATCCATCTAAGAGTATAACTTTTAAAAGATAAATTCAAAAAGATATGTTTACATATGTTTTTAATTTTATATTCTTTTATTTTTTAGATTAAAAGCCATTGTCTTGATTTGGGAGCCAGGTGATGACAATGCCATTCACTGGTTGTAATTGAACTGAACAAGCTGGCTCGTAATGAAACCCCTTGTCTTATGATTATAAGTCATTACCCTATTTTGAGATGCAGTATTGGTAATGTCAATTTAATTAGTTTCCTATGATCATGGTAAGAAGGCTCATGATGAGACCTCTTATCTTTTATATCAGACATATTTTAGAATTACACTCTGAAAAATCATAAACTTAGTGGATGGGGTGAATGACTTTCTCCTTAAGATTTTATGGATGACAATTTTTAGAGTTATGGATGCTAAGTTGGGAAAGGTCTTTACTTTCTACAAATAACCTCTCTTAACTTTATAAAACTTAGAATGATTTACAGTATTTTCAAGATTTTGGAAGATTTCACAAACTTTAAAGAGGTTCTCAGAGTTTCATGTTTTATCCAACTTTCTGAAACTGTAATCATTTCCTTAAAAGTTTCCACCTATTGAAAGCAAGTATTCACAATATTCTCTCAAAGAGCTTTTCAATAGTAAAAAGCCAATGGAAGACTATTTACAACATTATTTTCTAAAATAAACAAACTTGCATAAAGAATATATACAAGTAAGAAGGGGTTACCTCTTTAAAAAAATAATTTCTTTAAGATAAGCCCATTTACAGGAAGAGAATCTCTCTTTCCTGTTAATTCTTGCAGTATGAACGTTAATGAGCTTATCTTTTCAATGATTTGAAATAGCCCAAGCCACATCTTTTGAAATTTGGTATGTTTACCTTTGTCTTCATGTGCTTTGTCCCATTTCAACACGAGATCACCAATTTGTAATGTTTTTGAACCAGTAGAACTTGCATCAAAAGAATATTTAATGACTTGTTGAAGTTTAGCATGAGTGATTTTGGCCTTTTCTCTTTCTTCATCTAATTTCAGGATTTGATCAAATCTTAATTGGATAGAGGAAGAAGGAGTCTTCTATGAATTGTATTAGGGCTAGAGATGAGAGTGTTAAATTTGAAGGTATTACAGCTTCTTTCCCATACACTAAGTTAAAAGGAGAAGTACCTATTGAGGACTTCTGAGTTATGTGATCTGCCCATAATGAAAATATTAAATATTTATGCCAATTCTTTTTATTTTGATCAACAGTTCTTTTAATAATATTAATGAGATTCTTATTAGTTGACTCTGCCAAACCATTACCTTGAGGATAGTAATTTGCAGAATATTTTAATTTAAAACCTCTCTTAAGAGAAAATTCAACTATACTATTTCCATAAAAATAAGATGCATTATCAAAAATGAGGGCATTAGATACAACAAACCTAGTAATTATGAATTGATCAATGAATCAATGATTGCATCAAAATTGGCTACCTTTAATGGAATTGCTTCTATCCAATTTGTGAAGTAGTCTGTGGCTGTAAGGTGTATCTATGTTGCTTGGAAGAATGTGGAACAATCTCTCCTATGATATCAAGCCCCTACTATTCAGATGGTTGCTTAATGTTTACTGGTCGTAAAGGAAAGGTTGGTTTCCTTTGTCTCCCACTACAAGATTGGCATATCTTACATTTCCTGACATAATCATGGGCATCTTTAAACAAAGTGGGCCAATAATATCCAGCATGTATTATCTTGTGAGCTGTAGTATCTCCTCCAAAATGTCCACCTGCTAGACCATCATGTAATTCCTACAAAACTTTTTTTACTTCAGTTTTTTCAAGGCATCTTAATAAAATTGAATCATAATTTCTTATAAATAACACATCATCAATGATTTCGAAGTGTTTTACTTTTAATCTTAAGGCACATTTGTTTTTGTAACTGAAATTAGGGGGAGCATATCCATTTTTCAAGTAAAAGGTCAAATCAGCATACTGAGATTCAGAATTTATGATACTTATCTCGTTCGTTCACTTGAAGAGTATTACCTGAATCATCTTGTTTTGGAATATTTGAAGCTCCTGCTAGTAACCTGCAAAAACCTTGTCCTCTAACAATTTTCGCTAGTTTAATATCAATATCATACCCTTGTAAGGTTGTTACCCAGTTAGCTCTTTTCTCTCCTACTTCCCTTTGAACTAGCAATTGCCTCACTGCAGAGAATGGGACTCTTACTTTTGTGTATGTTTTTAGGAGGAATGGTCTAAAGTGTTTGATGGATTTAAACACAACGAAAGCTTGTTTTTCAACTTCTGAATAGTTGAGTTCAACACCTTGTAAATTGGAACTAAAGAAGGATATAGGTGCTTCTACTTGTTGATCATTGATTTGTGTTAAGACAGCAGCATAAGATGTTTCAGTGGCCAAAGTATACAAAATAAAATGATTAGAAGAATTTAGAGTATTCAATGTAGGAGCATTAATGGTTGCCTGTTTCATTGAGTCAAAGGTTTCTTTTTCATTATGTCCCCATTTGAAAACTGAATTTTTCTTAATTATAGTTTGTAAAGGCGAGAATATATGAGAAAAATCAGGAACAAATCTTTTTACAAAATTTATCTGTCCCAAAAATGATTGCATTGATTTCTTATTATGTGGCAAAGGAATATCAGAAATCTCTTTTATCCTATCTGGATCAATGTATATGCCATCTTTAGATACAATAAATCCTAAGAGTTTACATTCATCAAGAGCGAAGAATGATTTCTTGGGATTTAAAGAAATCCCATACCTTTTACATCGTTCAAAAATCTATTTTAAATCATGTAAATGATTGGCCCTTTTCTTGGAAAAGATAGTTATGTCGTCTAAGTAAACAACAACTGACCTATTGATCGAACCTTTGAAGGCTATATCCATGGCTCGTTGGAAAGTAGCTCCAGCATTTATCAAACCAAAAGGCATTTTCTGATAAGCATATGTTCCCCATTTAGTTCTAAATGTAGTTTTTAGTCTATCATCTAGATGAACCAGTATCGGATTGTATCTTGACAAACCATCAAGAAATGACATTAACTATGAACCACCTACTGATTGAAGTATCTGTTCCATTGTTGACAATGGGAAATTATCTTTTTGACATGCCTTATTGATATTTCTAAAATCTATGCAAATCCTAATATCACCATTCTTTTTCCTTATAGGTACCAAGTTTGAAACCCATTTAGAATGTCTGACCGAGAAAATTATTTTGGCTTTAAGAAGTTTATTCAACTCTGCTTTGATTTAACTTTCAAGATTTGGGTGAATTTTCCTTAGCTTTTGTTGTACAGGTTTCTCATCATAAATCATTGGAATTGTGTGTTGAATGATAGAAGTATCATAAGTTTTCATATCTTCGTAATTCCAAGCAAAAACATTTTTGTATTTGTTTAATAATCTGATGAAAGCAAATCTTTCCTCTGATGTGAGTTCAAGTCCTAGGTTGACATTTTATGGTTTGGCCTCAGTGCCAAGATTTACTAATTCAAACCTTAAAGTAGAACTTTGAAGTTTTTCATTAGTGACCTTTTTGAATCTATCTTTGATATCATAGAGATCTTCTAGCTTGACCACAGATTTAGGAATAGAGTTCTTATTGAGTATTTGTTTTAATTGAAGATCATGATCGCTTTCATCGATAATTTGGTCATCATAAGATTTTTCAGAAGTCAAGAAATTTAAGATGTATTCATCATGCTTAAAAACTCGTCAATTGGTGACATTATCTGAGACAGATGGTCGAAAAATTAATTCAATTGAAAACCTATCTGGACTATAATCCTCAGATGGAGGGAGTTTAGAAGCAACGCTAGCCTATAAATCAGTTGTTGCATTCTGAGATCTAGGAATAGGAGAAATGTTAAATGCCAAAAAATGATTTATGAGATCTTGAACAAGGGATTGATAATGTTTGAGATGACCTGAGAGACAATGAATAGTATTCCTTACTTGTTTGATGACAATTTCAGAATCACCAAAAACTTTCAGATATTGGATATTCAGGCCTATTGCTTTATAGAGCCCTTGAATCAATGCCTCATATTCTGCAGTGTTATTGGTACACTCAAATTCTAGTCTACATGATAGCATCATTTTTTCCCCTTCTGGACTAACTAAATACACCATGCTCCTACACTGTCATTGGATTTTGATCCATCAAAATATAAAGACCAAAATAAAGGCTTATCTATAGATTTATTTACAAGTTCATCAGCAATACTAACACATCTTGAGGTATCAGTATGAGAGAAATTTTCAATTTGTGATGTGAAACTATTAATAGTAAAAGGTGATTGTTGAGCATTAAAATTTCCAAAGAATGGCTCAGCTGAGTAATTTCCGAGAATGTTATTATTGAAAGCCAGAGGTTGGTTTTCTTGTTCAAACTCTGTCACTGTATGAGTCATGTGTTTTTCCCGATCTATTTTGATTTGAATTGGTTTCCCTTTATAGGGAAGCCACATGTGAGACCAATCAGTAGAAATGTAACCATGGAGTTTCTCAGACCAATCCTTGCTTAGAATTAAACCATAAAACTCAAGGATTTCAGCAATCAATATATCAATTCTTTGAACTATTCTGGGATCAAACGATAACCTAATAGTAACTGAATTAATCTCTCCTAAAACTTGCACTTTAGTCCGATCTAATTGAACAATATGAACTGCAGATTTCTGGGGCTCAATGTTTAATTTGGAGCAAACTGAGGCTGGCATTATGTTTGATGAAGCCCCTAAATCTATCAGGCAGTTATGCAGATTTCTATTATAGATCTCATAAGTCAAGAGAAAAGGAGGAGTATGAGAATTAGACCTATCTCCGATCAAAACAGCATCAGTAGCATCTACCTTATCCGATGGTGGTTTACCTGATCCTTTAGCCGCCTTGGATAATACATCGGTTGGAAGAGGAGAAGAAGGTACTGCATTTAACTCTTTAACTAACAATTTCTATTGATGTTTGAGCTTGCTAAGTTCATGTAAAGAAATATTTTCTCGAGTCGTATTCATGTCTTCCACGATGCTGTAATCCATAGAGTCAGAGACTACTAATGTTTTAGATGATGAGGGTGGACTGGAGGATGATGGTTGATTTTGGGTAGGAACAATTGGTTTTTTCTTCATGGGAGCTTTGTCTTTAGTAAGAGGGTTTGAATTTTCTTCTTTGGATTTGTTTGAATAGGTTTTGCTACATTTTTACTTCTAGTATTTACTGGGAGAGCTTCCTGTTCACTTTCATTATCAGAGTTAGGCAAGATAAAGTCCCACATTCTATGACATTCAACTATTTCATCTTCTTCCATTTCTTCCGATGATAAAACTGTGTCTTCATCTTCATCATTGTCTAGATCTGATTCTACATTAGATATAGCATTAAGTGGTTTAGGCTCAGTTGGCTTATTTCTTTTGAAGTTCCTAAATGGTTTTTTTAGTAGAAGCTTCAGCTACCTGCTTTTTTATTTCCACCATTTCATTGGACATAGTTTTTAGAACTTTTTGTAAACCTTCCATGTCATATGGGTCTTTAATTGCTTTCTTTTTCGAATCATCTTTAAAGGTAACTTTTTTGGATTTTCTTTCTTCAAAAGCGTTTTTGTTTTCTAACGCAAGGATACGTTTTTCACAGTAATCGCTTCCTTCATATTTTCTGCTAATGTGGGTTTAGTAGCTCTATCAACAAAGATGGCTATATTTGAAGGCAAGGCACAAATATACCATTCGCTTTGGACTTCTTCACTAGGCTTGGATGTGGTAGAAATTTTATTTAACAGCTTATTAAATTGCGAGTTGAAGTCTTTGATAGGTTCCTTTGATTTAGATTTCAGATTGGAGAGATCATTAATCAAAGTAGTTGTAGACCTATCATCTCCAAACTTAGTTAGAAACTGCTCTTGAAAAGCATCCCAGCTATTGATGGATCTTGGTGGTAATGAAAAATACCACGATCCAGCTGCTCCTTACAGAGTGTGTGGAAATAGCCTAACAACAACGTCTTCTTCTGTTACCCCATTCAAGTTTATTGATATCATAAAATTATTTATATGTTCTTCTGCTAATATGCCAATGTCAGGATTAAATTTTGGTAACCATTTTTCAGGATGGGCCGGTAATTGACTCAAAGGCGCAGGCATTACGACTGCTCCTGGATTTGTCCATGGCCTTGGTTAGGGTTGATTATGTGCCATCATTGAGCTAACAGTAGAAGAGGGTGAAGAAACAGTTGAAAGTGATTGGGTAGAGGATGTTGGAGTATTTGTACCCTTTTGGACTATGATTTGGAGTTGTGAAACAGATGGATGACTTTGCAATGGTTTAGATGGAATAGATGATGATGAGGAAAGAGTCTCATTGTCAGACTCTAAAGGTGTCTGCCTAGCTCTTTTTCGACTTGGCAAAGGGAATTCAGTTGGTGGAATACCAAGCTTTTCACTCTGTGATCTAGTAAGAGGCTAGGATGGAATATATTCCGAAGTCACACTGCCTTGGGATAGCTTAGACTCTTATTGGGGTATTGAAAATTCTTGGAGTTTATGAATCAAAGACTGAACTTCAGGAGATTCAAGAGAAGAATTGTCTAGTGTGTTTAGGGTTTTAGCAGTGGGTGTTGTATTTCTCTTTTCAGCTTCTTCCCTAAGAATCTAAGACTTAGAATGCGAAGGAGAAGTTGGAGGAGATGGTGAGGGAGTTTTACTCTTGGAATGGCCTGTGGATTTAGATTTACTCGCCATTCATAGTTCGGCCCTCCTTCTAGTGCCAAAAATGTTGATGCCTCTAAAATCCTAGCACCAACATTTGGGATAACCAACCAGTCCGAACCTTAGTACAACTCCTTTTTCGTTTGGTATGGTGACTCCAACTGGATATTATGGGACCAGTTTCCCAGTAATGTATGATTTGATGGATGATTGTTTTGTAATGTATAATGAAGATGATAAGTGTTTTAACCTACAACTCAAAAATATACAAATATACTTATATAACCCGGGTATTATATAAACAATGTGATTTCTGGTTATTCCTAACAGATAAATAATCATATAGATGGCTTACTTATCAATAGAACGATGCATTAATATATAATGATTACTTTGTTTAAGAAATTAAACAAAGTAATTATAAAAACATATCGAATTCATAACAATGTATATCACTGACATATATCTTTGAAATATAACAATTCTAAATCTTCAGAAATGATATAATGAAGAATTGTTGGAAAAGCATACATATATCAACAATAGCAGTTTTTTAAAAGGAATGCTTCATCACATAAGAAAACAAGACAAAAGAACAGTGATAGAAATACCGCATGCATTTGAGTCTTGCCATGTAAATAACACTCCGATTCCACTTTCTTATTTAAGAAAACCTCCAGGAGATGCAAAAGTGCAGGTCTTGAAAAAGTTTCTTCACAAAAATATGAAACCTTGATCCACTACTAATAAAATATATTCAAAAGTACAAAAGTGCAACTTCTCAAGTCAAATTTTATACAAATTGAGGACCCTTTCTTAAAAGGCATGAAAGGGTAAATAATAAAATAAAAACTAACTGTCAATAAAAATCGCTTTGAGTTGTGGAAACTGAAAACATGCAAATCTAGGATTTGATTTATGAAAATAAAAGTGCGATAGCCTTTGAACTGATTCATTGTATCTACTTCTTCTATTGCTCTTGCAGCTGATAAATTGAGAGCATTTTCTGAATTTCCAGAGGATGACTCAACCTGGAATGTAGTTGACCTGTGTATGTGGCATTTGAAAGCTCGGGAACCATGCAACTGACAAAGTCGGCAAGGCATTTGGTGGCCATTTGCTGGCTGTGCGGCTTGACTAGGAAAAACCAAAATGCATCCCAAATCAAGTTTTTCACTTTGTCAATTTCTTCCTCTGCTGGCCAGATCCTGTCTCCATTGATTTTCTAGCGCTTTCGCCTTCGGGAGCTTTCCTAGGGAGCAATCAGAGATCAAGTTAGCTCCATATAAGCTATCATTTACCAACTCGATCACACTGTTCATCATAGCCCTGGCTCTGGAAGTAGCCCTTTTGGCCTCTATTAACTGTGATTCCCACTCTGAAAATAAGAGTGTGATTCTTGGATTTTCGGTAGATCAGTAACCATGCCTTCTTCTGTACTTTGCCAAGAGAGAAATCTTGTGACCTTATCATCTGCCTCTTCAAATTCTAATCTGGTGTCAACTGCCTGTTCAATGAGTGATGCAGTGATGATGCACAATGGGTCAACCAATGATATTTTGTGGCAAAGGATATTTAGTTGCCAAGATAAGGCTTTAGTCACTTCTAGGGCTTCTTTCTTGAATTCATCAATCTTCGGATAACCTTTGAATTTCTCTACCTGTAATTGCAGTTGTGCGATTTGTTCTTCTTTGGCCTTCTTTTCCTGCTAAAGTGCCACTTCAATCTTGCTAAGTTCTTGAGACAACTTTTGTTGTTTCTGGAGAGCCTGCTGATCGATCTTTTGTTTCTCCAGATTTAACTGTTCTTTCAGTTGCTCATTCTGTTGTTTTTGCTCCACTAGTTGTTGCTCAAGCTGACCGATCTTCTATTGTTCCACTGTCGTTTGCTCTTCAAGTTGGGTGATCCTTAGATTCTTTTCTTTGATCAGTTGGCTAACTTCAGAGGCCTTGTCCATTGTAGCGACTGTATAGGCACCTGCATATTGAGATAACTTATTTGAATCCTTAGAAGGATTGACTTCTAAGTCTTTCCATACCACATTCATCAGTTTAGTTTGAGGAGTTGAGAATGGTCCCTGGTCAATTTTCCTATTTTTTCTTTGTCTTTTGACCACAGCCCTATGCTTTGGATAGTAAAATACATCCAAGGGTGGTATCTCCTCAACCTTTAATACAATCTCCTCGCAAGGATTCTATGGAATTATTTCAATATCGTGGTGAGTGTTAACTGTGATGATTGTCGGTTCAATTGTAATACTAGTAATAATAGGCTCCTGTGTTGCGGGTGATTCTGGTATAATGATGTTTTGGGAGTCATTCTGGTTCTTGATCTGCTAATCGAATTGCTCCCATTCCTTGATTAAGTTGGAATCAATATGCACATCGGTATCTAGGAGCTTGCTGGTCTTTTCATTTGTCTGCTCCTTTTCGGGAATCTTTTCAGTAGTGTGTTCTTCACTATGGCCTTCTTGCTGCACCATAGGGGTAGTGTTCCATAAATCCAGAGGTAGTGTTTGTAACCTCTGTGTCCTGAACTACATAAACTTATCTCTCTCCACTGCTCCCAATTTGATTCTTGCTAGATGTTTTACCTGTGAAAACAACTCAGCCAAAGAGAACAAGTCATCATGTCATCTTCCTCATGTTCAAATTTGGCAACTTTCAGCTGAGTGGTAAAGTTGTAAGCCACTTTGTTTGGATCATACTGTCTCTTAGGAATGATTGCTAACTTCAGAATTTTTATCTTCTCTGCTTCTTTCTCAGCATGTTTGAAATCATGCAGTGAGTAAGTACCACAGCAGAGAGGAAATGTAGGCCACATTTGTTTCTTGGACTCTTTGAGGTTCCTGGACATTCATTTTTCCGTTATCTGGTAAGCTATTTCTCCGGCCAATAGCTTATCAGGAATGTACAATGGGAGAACATGTGGATCTGTGATGCTGCCAAAAAGTCTGACATGGGTGAAATTTTCTTCACTGAACCAACCACCAATTGATGTTAGGTCATTGCTGGCCTTGTTGGATAACCGAGGAGCAGGTCTGTTGAATATAGCCTGATGGACAGGCAAAATAAAACCATGGCAAGTTCTATATATATGATCTTTATAATGGGCCTTCCACAAATACTTATGATAAATGTGAATAGGAGTTGGGTCTTGAGGAGTCCATTTCCAACCTAGAATGGGGGAATCAAAATTGAAACAGATGGTCTCCATGATGTAGGCGCTCATATAGAATGGGGGTATTATCCGAGTAGTTAGATACCTATTTCTTCTATAATCAAGGATTTGGTTGGCCATTTTATCTGATAAAATGGTTGCCCAATCCATGATATAAGAGTTAATTGCTGCTTCCACTAAAGGCACCATTTCTATGGAAAATCTAGTTGAATCAGAGGCTCCAAAGAGTCTACATATCATAGCACTAGCATAGCAATAGCGAGATGCTAAAGATTCCACGAAGTACAAACAAGAGGATTCATGCTTATGCTTGTTTGGGAAATTTCTCCATTGCTTGATAGGGTCTGACTCTACCTCGTTCTCCTTGGCGAAAGCTTCTAAAAATTCCTTGTTGTAATGTTTCTGGGGGTCCAGCAAATGATACATCTTCTAGACATCTTCTGCCTTGAATATCCCGAACATCCTTCCATCGGCTGTAGAGAATGCTCTGTCGGTTATGTTGATACTCTCAATTACCCATCTCACCAAGTCATTGTATGGTAACACTTTCGCAAGGGCTGTTATTCTGTGGAGGAAGGAGCTGGCCAAATCCTTAAGAGTACTTTCTGATTTACCACTTGAACCAACTGTTCCTCCTTCTTCTTCAATTTGGGTTGGATCCTTGGTTTCGAGTAGATTATATATGTCCTCCCATGAAGTCCTGCCAAGGCCTAGACAAGTAGTATCAGCAATCAGCGCCAACTTTGCTGGTTTATCTTTCGCTATGACGGGGACCTTTGCTTTCCGAGATTTCTTAGACATTTTTGCTGGACTGGTGATTTCAGATTAACTCTGCAAAATGAAACAGAAGGACGTAACAGTGGAAAAGCTTGTCAAGAGCTAATACACAGAGCACAGGACTAATAGTAATTAAGCGTAATAGATGCTACGGATCTATTATATATTAAGTCACCACGGATGAAATCCTTGAAGGATTCAACCATAACTGTTTCTTAATGATTTCCCCGTAACTTCCAACGTGAAACTTTAATGTCATGATGGTATGTCGCATCGAAAATTTAAAACAGTCTTTTTTAGAATGGGTATAGTGACTTCCCAATCGGCGATTAGCAATAATCGCATATTGCAGATCGGGAGTTACAAGTGCCATGCTTAAATGGTTCCTCTGCATGGTTGTGATTGAGATCAGTGGTGAGCTGGCATGGGGAGCGGCAGGTTTTAAACTTTGACAAGTCTTTTAAATTTCCTTTTATAATTAACTTATCATTTAGACTGCATGCATTTGTAATACTTCGTAATTTACTTATATCGAAAGCGCTATATACCACAATAAAATCGCATCGGAAGATTTCAATAGAACTTTTTTGGGGATGTGTTTTATGATTTTAGCAATGTGTGATAGTGATCAGCGTATCGCATTGGAGGTTTTCCACGGAACACTTGGGACAGCTTCTTAACAAGTAGCGATATGCGATTTCCAATAAAGTTATCGCATCAGCGGATCTTAATGGAACACTTGAAATCCACCATTGAAAGAAAGGATGTGCACGATGCGACATATTCCCTTTATAATTTTTCTTTCGATAAAGCTTTATGATAGGGTTTTATTATGATTCTGATCAAATCGGACTTTCTTAAAAGGACTTTCATGGGTTCAAAGGATTTGCGAGTTGCAATGAGCGATCTTTAAATACTCTAAAAGCAATTTTTTATATGCCCTTTTATAAGGATTTATTTTCTTAAAAGCTTTATTGATTCTATTTATATCCTAAAGGGGACCCATTTCTTATTAAAGATTTATATGAAAAATTTTGAAATGGGGAGGGTTGTTGTAATAGCAAAATAGGTGGGTGGGTAGGTTGGGGGGGGGGGTACCTTCAAAAATAAGTGGTTCTAAGAAGTAAACATAAAATAAAGTGCATTAGAGAAAAAAAAGAGAAGATAAGGTAGGTCATGGGTGAGCATGTGGGTATGAAGAAGTTCTAGAAAGACATCTATAAAATGAGGTTTTGAGCTCATGTTTTGAGGAAATTTGTGGTACAGGATTGTGCTGGGGATTAAGAGCTTTGTCATAAGAAGCACAACCTAGAGGTGTACATGAAATGTGGGGGTGGGAGTGGGGTGCGGGTGAGAGCAGGGTGAGGAGGGGAACCTTGAAAAATAATGGGTTCTAAGAAGTAAACATAAAAGGAAGTGCATTAGAGCAAAGAAAGAGAAGGTAAGGTAGGTCATGGGTGAGCATGTGGGTATGAAGAAGACTACCTCTATAATGGAGAAAGTCCTAACAGGGAACTTTGTTAAGAAATCATTGTTGTTATATTCTCCACATTCATGGATGGAGAAGGTATGGTTAGGGTTTTATGGTGTACCTTGAAGTTTCATATCCTAATTTATAGTTGGTTTGCCTTGGAGTTTAAATCTGAGGCTAATGTCAAAAATGTATTAGCAAGAAAATGGTGTTGGTGTACACCATTACTACATTTGGAGAAGTGAATGCCAGGTTTTAATTCTAGAAGGAAAAAAGGTTTGCTCAACTAATATGGGTGAAACTTCCAGGTCTTTCCATGGAACTTTGGAACAAAGAAGCTTTAAAGGCATTGGGAGATGGTCTAAGGCAAGTTCATAGATACAAGAGTGAATTTATAGTCCAAAGTTGATAAGAAAGTTGTTAATATTGGTGGAATTGGACCTTCGAGAGGGTCTTCTAGAGGAAATCAAGATAGGATGAGGTAAATGGAAGTTTATGCAATCATTGGACTATTGGAAATTTTCATTTATATGCCTGAATTGTCAATTCACTGGAAATGTTTGGAAATATTATCCAAGATCAATTAGAATGTGGGTTTAGAGGAAAGTAGAAAGAGCTCCAATATATATTTTGAAAGGTGAAGGGCCCATTGTTAGATAAGTTGAAGCCAAAGGTGGTATGCAATTCATCTAAGAGGTAGGTAGCATAGAAAAGGATAAAGCAAAGGGAGAAGTTGTAGCTAAAGAATGATTTTTGGAGGATGAAAGAAAAGTCCCATTGTCAAAGAACGGTGAGGTGACACTGATGTCTAATAAAGTAGGTCCAGTGTTCGATTCTACCAAAGAGGCAAAGGAAAATAATAAGTATAATATTCTTCCTTCCATCCTTGAGAAACTTGGGTTACATGAGAAAAAAATCAATGCTTCTCCCAGAAGATTTCTTATAGCGGTAGCTATCTCGTCATCTAAAATTAAGGTTTAATTTGTCTTTTTCTTAAACATTATTAGTGACACATAATCTTTAAAAACCCTCCTCGTATGGCACACACTTCCATAATTTCACATAGGTAACAAACGAACCAATAGATTATGATCACAACACATATTTATTGTTATTGATTGAATTACAATTCAGTAGATGCTTAACCTTAAGGAAGACTCATTTGACACTAGGACACTGTGGTGAAGGATTGTGTACACATTTTAGGAAAAATAGACCAAGTGAACTACAGAGTGGAGGCAACAACAAATCAAGGGAGTGTTTGGTGAAAAGGCAAGTAGATGGTCAAATAAGGAGAGGTTTTGTTCATGAAAATACTTTTTGGAGGTGACTCAAGCCTAGATTTGCAATCCCTTCTACACACAACTGAGAGAGGACAAAGTGAATTTGGGGTTTTCTATTTGCTTTGGTTCTCTAGCATGGATATAACATGCCATTATACTTTCACTCCCAACATGTGGACTTCCTAAGAATTTTGATCAGTAAACTAACATGTATTCCACTAGACAGTGTGTCACAACAAACCTAATATAATATATTGAAATCCAAAATCTATACTATGAGGGTTAACTTTCCTTATATTTATGGATTTATTAATGCATACGATATGTAAATGATAAAAATATAAAAATGATAAAACAATCACTCACAAACCGCAATAACACCAAGATATGACCTGGTAAACCCTTTCGTGAGAAAACCAAGCTGGAAGGTGAGGCTACTATGCTCTCTCTTTCTCTAAATAATAATGCAAATAAAAAGTAGCTATACCTATGTCCAATGAACTACTACAGAAAACAATCCATCTCCCTATCCACTCTCAACTACTCTTCTTTACTATGGAACAAAATGCACTAGAATAGAATCGAACCCCTTTTCCTCTTAGTACCCAATTTATAACACAACTCGATGACCAACTAGGTGTTAAGTTTGGCACATTCAATCCTTGAAATATGTTAAAACTCAACTCTCCTAGAGTCTTATTAATAAGTCCCACGTGGCTAACCCCTTTTCCATAAGTAAAGGGGGATGATGTGTGATCCTCTCAAATTATGTTGGTCAAACATGATAAATCAACTTCTGTGAGGCATAACTTTTGCATCTAAAATCTAATTGACATTATTCTTGCACACTTGGAAAGATATTTGAGTGTATAATAGTGCCAAGGGGTGTGGTATATATATATATATATATATATATATATGGTACCACTAAGGCTTGACTTTCGAGACTACTTTACCTTGGGAAGTGTGAACTACCTTGGAAAGTGTGAAAATGTGGTTGATTGTGAGAATGCTATATATGAGAAATATATGAGAGATACATCACCATCTTTTTGTCAACTTTCCTTTGAGGACTAAGAGTGATGAGAAGTTGGAGTTGAAACTATCCTATTCAAACCAATCTAGAATAATAGGTGATAAATCCAATTCCACTAGGAGGATCTACACTTTAAAGATGGCCCAATTGCTATAGCAATAGTGCCACCAATATCCCACAAATATTGTTGAATATTTCTCCTAGAGGGCTTGTCGAACACTTAGATTTATGTCCTCTTAATGGTAGTTAAGGTTGAGATGAGAATCTCCCCTTTCACATGAATGTTTGTAGTTCAAGCAATAATTGTAAGAACTATTTAATAACCAAACTGTAGCTACAGGTTAGTCTATTAAGCATAAACTATAAGCTAAAGCTATAAAAAAAAGCATAGAAGAATCAATCCAATAAACAGGTATTTTTCTTAAGGGTTTCCCCTCCTATCATGTTAGGGATTGATTATGTCTCTTCACTCCCAGATATTAGAGTGAAACGCGCCCTATATATATATATATATGGTGCCACTAAGGCTTGACCCCTAGCGGAAAGCACTTATTGCATATTATAAAATAATCTCACAGTCAACAACCGCTAATGGGAGGAGGAGCTAGCAATTTTATAAGTTTCATTGCTAATGGCTAGTTCTCTCCTCCATTAAACTACTAATATTTGACTTTTCGTCCACAAAAAATTTGGAGACTAAGTCGACTTATGAGACTGATAATATTTTATTACGTTAAAGAGCTTTAAGTTTTCCCACCAAGTGGGTTGAATTGCCTTCCACAATCCCAAGGAGTCCAACTTTCCACACGAAAATGTCTGGAAGTCAACATAAAGAATAGTCATAGTTGCTCCAACATTCACCTTCAAATTCAACTTGTCTTCGAAATGAAGTTAATCACTTTGGAGATTCCTACCACTTATAGAAGACCAATTACTTGACTTATAATAACTATTTTTAATCCTTATCCTCATCATCCTGGGAATGGTAAATTCCACCACTAGCTATATTGACCTTTCCAAAAACAACTTTTTAATTGACTACTTTTTTATACATTTCTAAGAAACACTTGCACCTCATCGCGATTTATAATGCCCTATCCCACTTGGCCAAGCGTTCCACACTATTTTGTTGCTCTTTGCCCCCCTAGTGCGACACCATATGTTGAATCACCCCAAAGGTCCAAGGCATTGCCATATAGGCTTGGTCAAACCCTTGAAAACTTCGTCAAATCTTGGATCCCCAACGCCCTTGACTATGGCCAAAATAAAACATTTGAAAGAAGGTGCAAGCATCATCGTAAGCTAGACCATCTAGAAGAGATATTCAATGTGAAGAGTGCCAATACATGGGCCATCCACTAGTGACATATCATAGCACAACTATCCGTAAGTGTAACCATAAAGAACAAAACAGGAGCCAAGACATATAATCCACTAAATCAATATGCATCAACATCATGGTGAAGTAAGAGGATCTACAATCATCACTGTGGCCGACCAAAATGTACTATCTCCAAGCAGAAATAGAAGGTCCATCAGCATCCCAACATGTCCCAACATGTCACCTATGTCATTTGACGCAAATCACAAGTTTACCACTCACGTAATATGAGGGGTAACAAGGGTTACTCAAAATCCAATTGTTTAAGCTAACGGTGTATTTGTCCGGCTCACCTTTGAAGGTGTATTATAGCATGCATTCGAAGCAACACCCTTAGTTTTTGTCTTGTCTTAAGATTGCATCTAGTTTGGGTAGCACAATAACTATTTCATATTCTCCACTACGAACTTTTGAAGGGTTATTCTTTCTGAGTTTGCTATTTTGGATCAAATTCCACAGAAACGAATTGTAAACAAGCAAATTCTCAGACATTATCCACTTCTTGGCTATAAAATGTCAACATTATGAACTTCTGCCAAAATCTCTAAATAGCATAGCTTTATTTTACCAGAGAATTTGAGTTTGTAAAAGATTTTAAATTTTATGAAGAAAGAGTATTTCTGGGCCAAGAGTCTCTCTTGAGTCTTTATATTCAGCCTTGCTTGAGAACTCATCCATTAAAGCTATCCATGTGACTTGCATTTCAATATCAAAGTGGGAGGAATATCTATCAACTATTACATGGGAGTACCCTCACACTAGCAGTTTAGAATCCCTCTTGCATCCATGTCTTTTGAATCGCATATCGTCATATATCCTTAGCCTCATTCTTTCTCGACCTTATCTCTCTTCTTAATAATTACCTTTTCCTCTCCTTACAGTGTTCTAAGTTTTAGTTTCTGATTGTGAAAATAGCTAACCATTAAAACCCGGAATTTTCCCATCAACTCTCAAATTTTAATCCTCTTACAACCATATAACACTACAATTTAAAAGGAATCGCTTATACTCATCATGACCTTTCCCTCTTCAATAGTAGCAACCTTGAATATCATGTGCTAGAACAAACCTTTTATTTCAACTTATGTTACATATGGCTTCTGACCTGTTTTATGTTTTTCTCTTGGTGGTTGATCCCACAGACTTGTCTAGACCTCTGCAGAATTAGTTCAAGATGGGAAAATAAAGTTCTCCCTCTCTGATGCAAAGACTAAAGTCGAATCTCCTTGCCTTCATGACAAGGATGAACTGGTCACTATTGTATGCTCTTTGCTGGGACTGATGGAAGATTTTTCACAAGAATTGATCATCCTCCTTCCAACTTGAGCACTGGATGAAGAGAAACCCATTCTACATGGACTAAATTTTTACATTGCTCTTTTAAATGAAAATAAATACATCATAAGCATTCATTTGATGATAAATTCTCAACGATGAACAAGGTGTCTTGTGAATATAATAATGCTCCTTATATCTAGATGACTTGCATACAATTATCGGTAACAAGAATGAATCCCCACATTGATTTGTTCCATTAAGGCCAAATAATTACAGCAAATCTCCATGCACTTCAAACATTACACTGCTTTAAAAAGTCAAAATAAACAGAGTCCTTTGCTTCGATGGAATGATAACAACATGCAACAAATTGCTATAAGCCAAACCTGGAGCAATAATCCCTTGCTTCATCTTGCATCACCTATAATCCCCACAAGAGAACTGTCCTCTGAAATCACAGAAATGGTTGACATCATTCACAACGATCTCTCATGCAAAAATCTTGGAAATGAACTTGGTTGCCTAGCGGTAAACAATCAAAGATTCTTGATAACTTGAATCACTGCTCCCAAGGGGATGTGTTTGCTAGACTAAATGTAATTGCTAGTTTTTCACTATGGTAACAAAGAATTTTGTTTTTCTTGTCCTCCCTGGTATCATTCAATACAAACCTTTTATCTGGAACATACACCGCTTCTTTCATATCCCAAGTTAGTCTCCCCAACTCTATAGATTTTCTGCATTTGTTGGTGTGATGTGTCTCCTTCAAGGAAAGCATGCACTTGTTTATTGACCTCAATCCAACTGCAACCAGGTGTCTTGTTTATGCCTCTGTTTCTCTTCATTTTTCATACCTTTTCAATGTCACCCCACCTGCCAAGTGTAGCATACATATTTGACAGAAGGATATAAGGTGCTATGTTTTCAGGGTCCAATTCAAAAATATGTTCAGCCACTCTTTTAGCTAGATGTAAGTTGTTATGTATTCTACAAGAACTCAACAAACAAATCCACACAACAGCATTTGGTTTTATTGGCATCCTAATGATTAAGTCTTCTGCTTCATCAAGACGCCCAGCACAGCCGAGAAGGTCAACCATGCATACATAGTGTTAGTGTTCAATTGCAGGTGCGATGTGATAATGTTCTCTCATGCAATTGAAGTGAAAATAGCCCTCATCCTCCAGACCTGCATGCCTGCATGCAGACAAAACACTAGCTAAGGTGATGTGATCTGGGGTCATGTCAGATTGTTTCATTTGCTCAAAGAGTTCTAGGGCCTCCTTCCCACAACCATTCATGGCATATCCTCCAATCATTGCATTCCATGAGACGACAGCTCGAGGATGCAATTTGTCAAATAGTTCCCTTGCCTTTTCTATGCTCCCACATTGTGCATACATGTCTACAAGGGCAGTCATCACAAAGACATCAGACTGATATCCACTTCTAATTGTTTTTCATGGATCTCCGTTCCCTGCTCCAAAGTAGCTAATTTCGCACAAGCCTGAAGAATACTGGCATACGTTTTTGAGTTTGGCGTTGCACCCACTAATTCCATTTGTCGGAAAAGCTTCAGGGCCTTCTCACCATGACCATTCTGTGTGAATCCCGCAATTATCGCATTCCATGAAACCAAGTTTGGTTGAGGCATTTCCCGAAAGAGTTCCAGAGCCTCATTGACAAACCCATTTTGTGCATATCCCGTAATAATTGCATTCCATGAAACCACATCCCTTTGAGGCATTTCATTAAAAAGTGTCAGGGCCTCATCAACAAACCCCTTCTGTGCAAATCCAGTAATCATCGCATTCCATGAAGCCACATTCGGTTCAAGCATTTCCTTGAAGAGCTCGAAGGCCTTGCCAACAAAACCGTTCCGTGCAAGTCCTGCAACCATTGCACTCTACGAGATGGCATCTCCTTGAGGCATTTCCCTAAAAAGATACAAATCCTCATCAACAAGCCCGACCTGTATGCATCCCGCAATTATCGCAGTCCAAGAGACAATATCTCGTTGATGCATTTTGTCAAACAATTTGCGTGCCTTCTCCATTTGTCCACATTTTCCATACATGTCTACAAGGGCATTAGCAACGGAAAGATCGGACTCAAATCCACTTCTTATAATTTCTTTACGGATTTTTATGCCCTGTTCTAGTGAAACCAATTCGAACACGCTGAAAGAACGCCTGAGAAAACAAAGGGATCGGGTTGGCAGCCTCTTCGTCGCATTCTGCGAAACAATGCCAATGCCTCTTCAGCAGGATCATGCCTTGCATAAGCTGCAATCATGATTGCCCATGAGCACACATCTCTTTCAGTCATTTGGTCAAAAACTCTGCCAGCGTCCACAAGACTTCCACACTTGACACACACGTTCAATAATGTGTTGTGAGAAAGTATGTCTCCCGTGAATCCACTCTCTTCCACGTGACAGTGGACTCGTTTGGCATCTGATAAGGATTTCTTTCGAATGCGGCCTTGCAAGAGACAGACATATGCAGAAGACTATAGGGTTATACCCTTATTGTGCAAAATATCGAGTGTCTCCTTCAAACGACCATGTTTAGAGAGTGTTTTGACATCGACAGCAGAGGTGTGGATTACATTGTGATTACATTGTATAGTATGTGCAAATTGCTTAAGGATCGTGTTAATACTCTTTGTTTTTCGGGGATTCGCGTATTCAATTTCCTTTATTCGGATTTGAGTTCTGCTGATTCTACTCATTTAATTGCAGAAACCACGAAGTTGCTCCCTGCTGCCAACCATGGAATGCAGTCTAGTAGTCGTAGTGCACCAGTCCAAAAAGAAAAAAATTGGTACAGAATTCTAGTAGGGTTCGCGGATTTGAAGACAAAGTTCTGCTCAAATATGTTTGAGAGAAGAGCGCCTGTAAAAGGGTTATTGTTTCAGAAGGGAACAGGCTAAACTGGTTAGTAGTTTCGAATCTGAATGTTTGATTCGATCAGATTGTTTGTGATTAATGGAATCAACCATTGGTGTTAAACAAGGTTGTACAATGTTCCCTACCTTCTTTGGGATTTATATTGATTTATATTGATGAGTGGGAGGCATTCCTATACCAGCATATTTGGGATTTATATTGATGAGTGGGAGGCATTCTTATACCAGCATATTTGGGATTTCGATGACTGCGTTTTTCATCAAGGGTTGATATCTATTCTACTTTTCGCCGACGACATGATCCTCCTCTCCTCACCCTCGAAAGGATTGCAGAAGCAGTGGGATGCCTTAGTTCTATTTTGTGATCTTCGATAGTTGACAGTCAACCTAGGTAAAACCAAGGTAATGTTCTTCAATGGGGCGAAGAAAACTTCAGACCTTTACCTTGTATTTAGAGGGAGGAGGTTGAGATCACCAACCAATATACTTACTTGGGGGTGAAATTCTCAAGTCCTCACTTTAGTTTGCGACCAGCGCTTCGGCCTCAGATCAACAAAGGATATGGATCCTTAGCCCTTCTTAGGAGACGGTGCTTTCAACATCACTTCTAGGACATCTCATCTAGATTGAGCCTCATGGACACCTTGATCCGTCCAACTGTTCTGTATGGCTCAGAGATTTGGGGACCGTCTTTACATTAGTCAAATTGGGCTTCAGCTGAGAGAGTGTAGATTCTTTTTCTCCACCGCATCATTAGATGCAAACAGACAGTACCTCAACACATCATCCTTGCAAAGTTTGGAGCTCATCCTTTTCGGCTTGAGACGGTCTTCAAATTGGTTTCATTTTTGCATCATGTCCGAAGCTTTGCAGACTCGATAAAGAGTAAGGACCAATATCCTTACTTGGCATATTGCTCTTCTGAGACTATTGTTCATTCTACTCCCTCGGGTCGAGCCAGATGTTGGTTTACAGGAGTTTCAGATCTCTTAGAGTCAGTGGGCATTCAATTGGATCGTCTCCCTCCTTTCTAATATTCCTTAGATGCACCTAGTCACCTTTTACCTACTACACAGGAGCTGAACAAAATCATCAGGCAGGACATCTATAGGCAATTTGTCTAGGTCACCTCGGTCAATCCTCTAGGAGGGTTGCACCCAAAGATGACCTTCTACGCTAAGCACTTCTTGGAGTTGAGAGACGGGCTCATTGTTCAACCCCAATGTACGCTTCGTCGCTCGATGCATGCTCTTCTCATTCCTCTAGGCCAGTTCAGAGTAGGTTCTCATAGACTTCGGGTAGAGATGGACCACCAGATTGATAGACCAAACAAAATCTACCAGGCATGTCATTTTCAGGAAGTGGATATTGAGGTGCACTTCATTTTTGGATGCCCTGTCTACTACGAGATCAAAGGAAGGCTCTATTTCTTGTTTAGAGATTCTTACACCCTCTCCAACTTTTTTAGGTATCTCGATTAGAGATGTTTGGCCCTATATGCAAGAGGCTTTCAGGGTCTGAGTGCATATTCTTCAGCCTCCCATTAGACCGGACCCCACACAGAGGATCACGACATTTTTCAGGGTACTACCTTCAGACAAGGACACCAAGAGACCAATGGATACTAGTACACATCTAGATTCTAGATCGGTGAATATTCGTTGGACCTCACCCTGCCACACGAGATCTCAGCAGCATATATGTCTTAGATCCGTTCCTGGGAGATGGACTAGGTCCTCCAGACCTCGACAACGAGCGAACTCCCCAAGACAACGATTTAGTGGATAGGCCACACTTTCCACCAGTGCTTCATCGGGCCAACAAACTTTGTCGAGTTTCTTTAGTGTTCTTCATTCAGCCTTGGATGTTAGGAAAGATGGGTTTGATCCTCAGACTTATTAGCCCTTGGATCTTCTTTGCGAGAGCCATATATTAGTTACCTCATGCATTGTATCTATAGTTTGGGTTCTATAGTTTTGTATAGACATCATTGTACTCAACAATCCTTTTGACCTACTTTATAGTCAATAATTAGACATAAATATAATGATTTTATTTTATCTTTATGACAATCCCTTCAATCTTGAATCAAAGAGGGATTGAACATTTTATATTGACAATCCTTTCAATCTCAGATCGAAGAGGGATTGAACATTTTTTATTTCATTGAACGTAATGAACTCCCCATGGTCCATACCAGAAGGAAAGAAGAGTACGTGTATCCAAAGAAACCGTTCAGCCCATCAAAACTTGGACAAATACACTCTCACCCAACTGTGGATGATTATATGTTCGAATTTAATTTTATACCCAATTGGTTGTGAAAGTCCATAGGGAATAAACAATAATGTAAATTACTCCTTCTCTGTGCATTTACGAACTAGCTAAGCTACCCTCACCTTGTTAGGAACGCTATAAAGACTACCCAATTGCAATTTCTTTAAAATTTGACTACGAATAGTTATATTTTTCTAAAAGTCAATGTTTATAGGTGGAGATTGATAAAGATTATTGAATACTATCCAACAATAAGTAAGTTAGTGGTGTGGTGATATGTCTAGGCGAAGGTCAATGATGGAGGTGTTGTAGCTTATATTGTGATTTAAGCCTTATTTATCAGTTTTATCACAATGTGTGGCCTAAAATCACTAAGGGGGTTCAACCTCAATGAAGCTCCTTTATATTCTTTACCCCCGCAAAGTCTAAAAGTAATGAAGTATTTTGTTTGTTGTAATATATAGAAATCGCAAAAAAGAAATTGTTAAATAATTGGCCCCCGGTTCAGCCAAGATTGCGATGCGATCAAATCGCAATTGCAAGTCGTGGTGGGGCAGTAGTATGAAGTATCACCCGAGTTCCACCGATTGCGATTTGCGATAAGGTCCGAAACCGAAAATATATGTATTGTGTTTAATAACTCCGGCAGACCTGTAGAATGCCTTATGTATATGTGTTGGTTCATTCCGCCGATTGCGATTTGCGATGGGGATTCCGAACCCGATATTATATATGCCATGTTTTATACTTCCGACGGGTCCGCCATATCGCAGATTGTTAAGGTTTGGGTTAATACACCAATTGAAAGCGCCGATTGCGATTTGCGATGGGTTTCGAACCCAATGAATTATTAAATACAGATTTATGTCTAATCGAGTTCGTAAGGGAGTCAGAAGACCGTTGAAAAGGTGGAACCAATGGGTTTTAAACAGAGTTAATTCTTTTTTGAGTTCCGCGGTAACCGAAGGTTTGCGTCGATTTCGCTGTGTAAAGGGAAAAATCAATGTTAGAGACGAATCCAAAGAAAAGGTGATTGGTCGGGTTTCTTTGTGTTTCTGCCAATCAAAACACTCCCGACATATATGTGGACCCCTTCCAAAGCTTTTGGCGCAATTTTACATATGTTCTCAGTTTCAATATTTTATATGTAATAAAGTTGAATAATTTTAAATAGGAAATAGTTTTATAACTATTATAATGCGGTTTATTAGTTGTTTTGAGAAATCAGTTTCCAAAACTTATTTGATAGTTAATTAGAGAGGGAAGAGATAAAATCCCAAAAAGGGAATTGTAATGGGTTCAAAATTTTGGGAGAACCCGGAGACTAGGCCACTGTATTCCTGATATAACTGTTGATTAATGAAAGAATCAAAAGTTTCCATGTATTGTTGGGTATGATTTTGTGACTTCTCTGTTATGTGTCATCTTATGTTTTCTTCCTTCAAGTATGGTAATGAAGCTGCAGGTTTTTATTTGCTTATGTAGATAAAGTTAAAGTTCCTTAAAAGAGTGCTCCTATACTTGAAGTTTTCACCTTCCTTTCTAAGTTACAGATAGTAGTTTCTGTGTAAGGCAGCATATTATCTTTAACTTCTCCAAGTGTCACAGATAGTAGATCCTGTGTTAAACAACATATTGTCTATGATTCAATTCTCACCTTCATAATTCTTCTAAGTTACAGATAGTAGTTTCTGTGTAAGGCAGCATATTATCTTTAACTTTTCCAAGTGTCGCAGATAGTAGATCCTATGTTAAACAACATATTGTTTCTAACTTCTTCAAGCTTTCTTCATTTATCATTCATATTCAGCTATCAAATGGCATTCTAATATTTCCTTGTCACCTAAGTATTGAGAGTTAAAAACCAAGTCTCCCAGGTCCTTCATTTGAGAACACAACATATAATTAAGTGACAAATAAGTGACAGTAATTACAAACATTAATGTCTTAAGCACAATTTCTCTACAGCCAGGAAATTGGTTTCTTAAGGTACAACATTAATTGGCACCATTGCTGGGGAGAGAAGACAAGAACAATTTTCCCTGGGTTTTTAAGATTTTCCTCTAGTTGTTCAGTGAGGAGGAAATACTTGGTTGTTTTGAATAAAAGCAATAAAAGGCGACTCCATAATAGCAAGAACCACAGCCTACAAAACAATTGAATAAGAACACTTTTCCCTAGGTTTATTAAGTTTGAAGTTGATTCTTGAGAGCGACAAGTTTCAATAGTTGGTTTTACATTCACACCTGCGATTTTTACTTACAACATTAATTGGCGACTCCACTACACCTTGAAATTTTCTTTTTTGGGTTTTAATGGCTCTCCCTGCATTCTTAGTCCATAAATTTGATCCATTTGATTTTACTGGGATCACTAGCTATCCTCATGATATGCCTACATTTTATGCGTGGAATGAGTATCTTCCAAAATTCAGTAGAAAGGAATATGAAGATCCAGCTCAGCACCTCCAAGAGTTTCATGAATGCATGGAGCAGTAGGGCATCATTCATGAAGATGTTAAGATGAAGTTGTTTATGTTTTCTTTGGACCAAGAAGCTAGGGTTTGGTTCAGGTCTCTGCCTCGTTCAAGCATTTCATCTTTGAAAGATTTCCATTCAGTATTCAATTCTTTTTGTAGAACTTATTATGCACACAAGTTTCTTTTTGAAGGTTGTTGTGAATATTATGATTCTAAAGAAACTTTAAAAGCTCAAGATAATCCTGTTGAGGAAACTAATGATCTTGTTGATAATATATCAAGCATTCAGAGAGGTTATAGTCAGATTAATTATGAGCAAGTCTTTGAAAGAAAAGAACTATCATTTTCTCAAAATGATGCGGAGAAGTTTATAAAACATTTTTCTTCAATAATCTCCCAAGCAGAGAATTGGTTGACTCTGTTCCAAGAAAATCAAGAGAGTATTCAGATGGAGGAAAGTTCAAACATGCATCAAGAATTTCTGCTCAGCAGTCGAGAAGAGGGAGAAATAATTAAGTTGCAAATAAATCCCCAAAGATCTTATTTTGTTAAATTTGATGGTCCTCCTATCTATAATGAAAATGGTTTAAATGGGGAACAGGACGAAGCTCTTCAAGTTCATCAGTTGGGTGTTGAACATAAAGGAAGAAACCAGCAAGTGGGATATGTTGGACAACAATATATTGAGCCATTTATCATAGCAAAAGAGGCTATCTTATGTAAAAGGAAAGCTAATAAAGAGATTGTATATCATTGCATTGAAGAACACAATGATGCCCATGGATCAAAGGTAAACAATCTATTTGAAGTTGACCATATGTCATATAGTGATGTGAAAAAAATTCTTTTTCTTCTTGAGGTTATAATTACAAATTATTTTCAATCAAAGCTTAGAGATGAAAAGTGGAGACATAAAAGTGACATAGATCATTTTCTTAAAGATGTTGTTGATTGTTCTGTTGAGCATATTATCCCAACAGAAGGTTTATTCGAGCAAGAACCTTCACACATAGAGAATTTCTATTTTGGAGTTGATCAGGACCATATTTTTTTATACTTTTGAAGATCCTGTGACATATTACATGGAGGAAATTATCAACAATCTACACATACTACTTTGTGGATATATTCCTAACTTTTGTTGTGAGCTACCCTTATGCATAGTTTATTTTCGGTTCAGGATGAATTGTATTTTCAAGATTCACTGGCAAAATGGTTCTAGATCAGGCACTCAAATGCTAACCTGGTACCATTGGAAGATTGACTTCACCTGATGGAGATCATTCATGCACATAGGTAGGAACCTGTACATAAATAAGCTCAAGTGTTGAGCATTTGGTTTTCAGTTCCAGTTCTTTAGTTTAATTTTAGCGGATAAATAAGGATGACTCTCCTAGTTGGAAATTGGTTTGCAGAGGTTTCAAACTTCAAGAATGCCAGGTTTCAGTTTGTCAAATTTCAGCGTTTTCACAGTTTTGGACTCCATGCCCAATTAAGGCTACTGATCTACGATTCTCAATATTTTGCTATCAAAGCACAAGCATCTTATCACTGCAGATATCGGCGTGGGTTCATTGTATAAAATTTTCACATAGTTAAGTTTGGGGAAGCAATGTATGACTCCATGCCCAAGGAAAAGGCACTAATATACGATTCTTAGTGCTTTAATGGCAAAAGCACTATCCCCAGGTGGAGCCAAATGTTGTAGCTTATATCGTGATTTAAGCCTTATTTATCAGTTTTATCACAATGTGTGGCCTAAAACCATTGCAGGGGTTCAACCTCAATGAAGCTCCTTTATATTCTTTACCCCCGCAAAGTCTAAAAGTAATGAAGTATTTTGTTTGTTGTAATATATCAAAATTGCAAAAAAGAAATTGTTAAAGAATCGGCCCCCGGTTCAGCCAAGGTTGCGATGCGATCAAATCACAATCGCAAATCGCAGTGGGGTAGTAGTATGAAGTATCACCCGGGTTCTTTTGATTGCAATTTGCGATAAGGTCCGAAACCAAAAATATATGTATTGTGTTTAATGACTCCAACGGGTCCATAGAATGCCTTATGTATATATGTTGGTTCATTCCACTGATTACGATTTACGATGGGGATTCTGGACCCGATATTATATATGCCATGTTTTATACTTCCGGCGGGTCCGCCATATCGCAAATTGTTAAGGTTTGGGTTAATAGGCCAATTGAAAGCAGCGATTGCGATTTGTGATGGGTTTCAGACCCGATGAATTATTAAATACAGATTTATGTCTAATCGAGACTGTAAGGGAGTCAGAAGACCGTTGAAAAGGTGAAACCAATGGGTTTTAAACAGAGTTAATTCTTTTTTGAGTTCCGCAATAACCGAAGGTTTGCGTCGATTTCACTGTGTAAAGGGAAAAAAAAATGTTAGAGACGAATCCAAAGAAAAGGTGATTGGTCGAGTTTCTTTGTGTTTCTGCCAATCAGAACACTCCCGACATATATGTGGACCCCTTCCAAAGCTTTTGGCGTAGTTTTACATATGTTCTGAGTTTCAATATTTTATATGTAATAAAGTTGAATAATTTCAAATAGGAAATAGTTTTATAACTGTTATAAAGCGGTTTATTAGCTTTTTCGAGAAATCAGTTTCCAAAACTGATTTGATAGTTAATCAGAGAGGGAAGAGATAAAAGCCCGAAAAGGGAATTGTAATGGGTTCGGAATTTTGGGAGAACCCAGAGACTAGGCCACTATATTCCTGATATAACTATTGATTAATGAAAGAATCAGAAGTTTCCATGTATTGCTAGGTATGATTTTGTGACTTCTCTGTTATGTGTCATCTTATGTTTTCTTCCTTCAAGTATGTTAATGAAGCTACAGGTATTTATTTGCTTATGTAGATAAAGTTAAAGTTCCTTAAAAGAGCGCTCCTATACTTGAAGTTTTCACCCTCCTTTATAAGTTACAGAAAGTAGTTTCTGTGTAAGGCATTATATTATCTTTAACTTCTCCAAGTGTCACAGATAGTAGATCCTGTGTTAAACAACATATTATCTATGACTCGGTTCTCACCTTCATAATTCTTCTAAGTTACAGATAGTATTTTATGTGTAAGGCAACATATTATCTTTAACTTTTCCAAGTGTCATAGATAGTAGATCCTGTGTTAAACAACATATTGTCTCTAACTTCTTCAAGCTTTGTTCATTTATCATTCATATTCAACTATCAAATGACATTTTGATATTTCCTTGTCACCTAAGTATTGAGAGTTAAAAACCAAGTCTCCCAAGTCCTTAATTTGAGAACACAACATATAATTAAGTGACAGTAATTACAAACATAAATGTCTTAAGCACAATTTCTCTACAGCCAGGAAATTGGTTTCTTAAGGTACAACGGGTGGCTTACTCGAAGAGGGAGGAGGTATTTCTCAAATATATCTTATGCTCTAGGGACAAACTTATCAACAAATGGAATATGGTTCGAGCCCTCGATTCAAATTAAGAAGTCAAGATTAGCTAGAGGAAATGTAAAGAATTAGGTCATCTTACTTTATCTAAACCATAGGAGACAAGGTGATTCCAAGAGAGGAAGAGCTTATAAACCAAACATTAGAAGATCTAGATAAACACTCAACTGAGGTTCCAACAGAGGAGGATGCGACAAATAATTAATTTGATCAAGTTGACATGGTATGGTATAGAGGCATCAATGAGTTCAAGGTGGTACCTAATATTAAAATTTTAAAGGAAGTCAGACGTTGTCAGGGAGAAAGTTATTATCACATGTTCGAACAAAAATTATCCATGTAGAGGTGGAGGGCAGAAGTTTCTAGAGATAGACGTATAAAATGAGGTTTCGAGCTCAGGTTTTGAGGAAGGTTGTGGTATAGGATTGTGTTGGGGATTAACAGTTTTGTCATAAGAAGCACAACTTAGAGGTGTACATGAAATGTGGGGGTGGGAGCAAGGTGGGTGGGGAGGTGAGGGGGGAACCTTGAAAAATAAGTGGTTCTAAGAAGTAAACATAAAAGAAAGTGCATTAGAGAAAAAAAAGAGAAGGTAAGGTAGGTCATGGGTGAGCATGTGGATATGAAGAAGTTCTAGAAAGACATGTATAGAATGAGCTTTTGAGCTCAGGTTTTGAGGAAGGTTGTGGTGCAGGATTTTGTTGGGGATTAAGAAATTTGTCATAAGAAGCACAACCTAGAGGTGTACATGAAATGTTTGGGTGGGAGCGGGGTGGGGGCGGAAGCAGGGTGAGGAGGGTAACCTTGAAAAATAAGGGGTTCTAAGAAGTAAACATAAAAGGAAGTGCATTAGAGAAAAAAAGGAGAAGGTAAGGTAGGTCATGGGTGAGCATGTGGGTATGGAGAAGACTACCTCTATAATGGAGAAAGTCCTAACAGGGAACTTTATTAAGAAATCACTGTTGTAGATTCTCTACATTCATGGATGGAGAAGGTATGGTTAGGGTTTTATGGTGTACCTTGAAGTCTCATATCCTAATTTATGGTTGGTTTGCCTTGGAGTTTCAATTTGAGGCTAATGTAAAAAAAGTATGAAAATGGTGTTGGTGTACACCATTACTACATTTGGAGAAGTGAATGCCAGGTTTTAATTCCAGAAGGAAAAAAAGGTTTGCTCAACTAATATGAGTGAAGCTTCCAAGTCTTTCCATGGAACTTTGGAACAAAGAAGCTTTAAAGGCAATGAGAGATGGTCTAAGGCAAGTTCATAGATACAACAGAGAATTGATAGTCCAAAGTTGATAAGAAAGTTGTTAATATTGGTGGAATTGGACCTTCGAGAGGGTCTTCTAGAGGAAATCAAGATAGGATGAGGTAAATGGAAGTTTATGCAATCATTGGACTATTGGAAATTTTCACTTATATGCCTGAATTGTCATGTCACTGGACATGTTTGGAAATATTATCCAAGATCAATTAGAATGTGGGTTTAGAGGAAAGTAGAAAGAGCTCCAATAGATATTTTGAAAGGTGAAGGGACCATTGTTAGATAAGTTGAAGCCAAAGGTGGTATGCAATTCATCTAATAGGTAGGTAGCATAGAAAAGGATAAAGCAAAGGGAGAAGTTCTAGCTAAAGAATGATTTTTGGAGGATGAAATAAAGGTCCCACTGTCAAAGAACGGTGAGGTGACAGACACTGATGTATAATAAAGTAGGTCCAATGTTTGATTCTACCAAAGAGGCAAAGGAAAATAATAAGTATAATATTCTTCCTTCCATCCTTGAGAAACTTGGGTTACATGAGAAAAAAAATCAATGCTTCACCGAGAAGATTTCTTATTGTAGTAGCTATCTCGTCATCTAACATTAAGGTTTAATTTGTCTTTTTATTAAACATTATTAGTGACAAATAATCTTTAAAAACCCTCCTCATATGGCACACACTTCCATAATTTCACATAGGTAACAAATGAACCAATAGATTATGATCACAACACATATTTATTGTTATTGATTGAATTACAATTCAGCAGATGCTTAACCTTAAGGAAGACTCATTTGACACTAGGACACTGTGGTGAAAGATTGTGTACACATTTTAGGAAAAAGAGACCAAGTGAACTACAGAGTGGAGGAAAAAACAAATCAAGGGAGTATTTGGTGAAAAGGCAACTAGATGGTCAAATAAGGAGAGGTTTTGATCATGAAAATACTTTTTGGTGGTGACTCAAGCCTAGATTTGTAGTCCTTTCTACACACAACCGAGAGAGGACAAAGTGAATTTGGCATTTTCTATTTGCTTGGGTTCTCTAGCATGGACAAAACATGCCATTATACTTTCACTCCCAACATGTGGACTTCCTAAGAAGTTTGATCGGTAAACTACCATGTATTCCACTAGACAGTTTGTCACAACAAACCTAATATAATATATTGAAATGCAAAATCTATACTATGAAGGTTAACTTTCCTTATATCTATGGATTTATTAATGCATACGATATATAAATGATACAAATAGAAAAAAGATAAAACAATCACTCACAAACTGCAATAACACCAAGATATGCCCTGGTAAACCCTTTCGCGAGGAAACCAAGTAGGAAGGTGAGGCTACTATGCTCTCTCTTTCTGTAAATAATAATACAAATAAAAAGTAGCTATACCTATGCCCAATGAACTACTACATAAAACAATCCATCTCCATATCCACTCTCAACTACTCTTCTTTACTATGGAACAAAGTGCACTAGAATATAATCGAACCCCTTTTCCTGCTAGTACCCAATTTATAACACAACTCGATGACCAACTAGGGGTTAAATTTGGCACATTCAATCCTTGAAATACATTAAAACTCAACTCTCCTAGAGTCTTATTAATAGGTCCCACGTGGCTAAGCCATTTTCCATAAGTAAAGGGGGATGATGTGGGATCCTCTCAAATTATGTTGGTCAAACATGATAAGTCAACTTCTGTGAGGCATAAATTTTGCATCTAAAATCTAATTGACATTATTCTTGCACACTTGGAAAGATATTTGAGTGTATAATAATGCCAAGGGGTGTGGTACTTGAGCAACAAAATTTTACCCCCAAAAAATTCCCATTTAATACCTCAAATTGGCCCCAAAAGGTTTATGACCCCAATTCTCCAAACTAGATCTCATTGCTAAAACTACTATGGTAAGTTGATTTCTCCTACTTTTACACCTTAAAAGCATAAATATGGATTAAAAACAATATAATGATCCACTATGGAGCATACTTCCCTATTCTTGAAGCCTTTTTATCCCCAAAAAAATTTACTAAATGAGGTGAGGAGTTTTTTCCTCTACCTTCTCCCTAGAGCACCAATTAGCATTGCCTATAAGTTTTCCTTTCAACCCAATCTTCCAATGGCCATGCTACCCATGTATTTTAGTTCTAGACCTCTTCTACAAAAATGTATCCTATGTCAACTCTACTTAAGCATCTAGTTCTAAATCCTCTATAGAAGGTAGGACCTACTCCTCTTCCTATCCAACATGGAAGCCTCATAGAGTTTCATATTTTCCACATTCATCATTGAGTAAATGTGCATGTATGAGGGTAGATGAGTCCATAGGAATTATCTACCACATTTTCCAATATCTCAAAAGGATGATACTGTAAATCCTTGATTTTCTTGCCCTGACCCTGTAGCCTCTCCTTGTTTAATTGTAACCATATTGTATCTCCCAACTTGAATATTTTTGTTGTTCAATGTTGATCACTCGTGGTCTTGTACTTTTCCTGTGACTTCTTCATTGTATCTTCTACTTGTACATAGATCTTCCTAATCTTCTCAATAAATTTATCTACCCTTAAGGCATCCCCTGTGAGGTCCTCCCTCACTCCTCCTTGTTGTCCATATGCAATATCCAAATGTGAAGATGGAAAATATCAAAAACACGTTTCAAATGAGTAGTTATTGATAGAAGTGTGGACTATTCTATTATAATATTGTTGTATACATACCATATTTTCATCCCAAGTCTTCTTATGCTTCTAATTGTAACCCCTCGAAATTTGCATCAAAGTTATGTTGACTAGTTCTATTAGCCCATCTTTCCATGGATGGAATTTTGTATACCTCTTCAACTTTGTGTTCATCTTCCCTCATAATGTAGTCCAAAATTAACTGAGAAATCTTGTGTCCCTATCTAAAATGATGTTCCTTGGTATTCCAAAGTGTACCCGAACCTGTCCAAAGAACAATTTTGTTGCCTCTTTCTCATTAATGGTCTTTTTACAGGGCATGAGAACACACATATTATTAAACCTATCAACAACCATAGATAGGTAGTCATGTTGCTTCATGGTTGTTGGTAAACCTCCCACAAAATCCATGGAATTTATTTCCCAAGGATGAGTGGGTACAAGTAAGGAATGGCACATACCTTACTTCCTACTACTAAGCTTGATGCTACAACAAAGCATACATGCTCTTATGAACATATCTACATCCTCTAGCATATTGGGCCAATACACATACCTTTGTAAGTTGGCCATCATATTCCCTACACCAAAATTCCCTACAACCTTGGAGGTGTGAGCATCTTTGATTAGCTGTAGTTGCTTATGTTTATGAACACATGGCTTGTCCATCCTATAGAGTAACCCATTCTAGAGATGATAGTCAATTGTGTTATCTCCATTATATAATTGACTCTGGTTCTACAATTATTGAAAACACTTGAAGTCCCCATCCTCTATATATGCCTCTTTGTATGTATCATATGCGAAAGTCTCCATGTGCATTATAGTTCCCAATGTTATGATATTTGATGTGGGTGGCCTTGAAAGGATGTCAGACAACTTTTTTGTGCTACCCTTCTTGTATGTGATCACTAAATGAAACTATTGTAAAAATCCCACCCACTTATAATGTTTTCTTTGCTGTAGCTTACTCTTGGCCTGCAGGTACTGAAGTGCTTGGTGATTTGTGTTGACAATTGTCTCATTTCCATGATATAGTGTTTCCACTTTTTCATAGCTTGTACCAAGGCATAGAGTTCCTTGTCGTAGATAAGGTAGTTGAGAACCACCCCATGAGACATTACAATTACCAGAGAAAAATATTGATTTAATAAGAGAATATTAAAAACAACTAGAAACAAATCACAAATCATAAACACAATTTTTATCGTGGAAAAACACTAATATGGCGAAAAAATACTATCCAATGGAATTCTCTTATCCCTTGGCAAAAACTCATCCAAACTGGCTAGGTGAGGCTTCACCACTCACCTTCCTAGCACATTATAATGAATTCTTCCCAATCATTTTAAAGGCTTCATTATATGCAATCCACAAGCATGAAACCATGTGAAAGGAAAACCATATGCCCAAAACCATCATTATTTGACCAAGAAATTTTAACTCTTTCACCGAGTCAAGTTTACCTAAACCCCCCCCACACCCCCCCCCCCCCCCCCCTTGACTTGGGCTTTCCCTTGACCAAATCTAGCTAAATCAACCAAGTGAGCCATGACTGCTCACCTTCAGGCCCTACCCACTCAAATTTTATATCCAAGGATCTCGCATGTTCCCCCCTTTCACCTATGTCTACATCTAGACTTTACCAATAATTTACCAGGGGTATGCATGCCTTACCAGGTCTTACAACCATATTGTTTGGCCAATTTAATGTCTTTAAATTGTCAATCATAAATTTTCAACTAGGGTACGTGTATTGATGAAGTACAGGTGCACTATATGTGCTAGAAGTTATTCCTTATGTCGTTATGTTCTTGTTAGGGTCTAAACTTAAGATTAGTATGGAGATGGTGTCGTTAATTATATTAATGTCTCAATTCCTAAAGTTATCAGCTAATTTCTTAGGATTTATTCTCTATTGAATCAGTTTATGGATGATATGAGAGTGATTCTAAATTCTACTTGTGTTAGATTATTTTGGATTTTTGTCTTGAATCTTTATGCTGCAGCTCTAATTCACTAAGTGCAAGAGAAATCTATTCTACCAAACTGTAAAGAAATATTGTTTGAATTCAATTGTTAAGAAGAAGGCTCTCACACTTTTACTTATTCAATTTCATTCAAACGAGATATTCTAAACAACATCTACACTATGAAGTAAACACAATTGGACTACACTAGATAAAAAGAAAATGAAATAACCATGTTGTACCAGATAAAAATCAATGTAAATAGCAGATTAAACTAGGTATAAAGTAGATGGAAGTACTCATGCATATAACGATCCACTGGCGAACTCATCATACTGCATTTCTCACACAAAAATAGAGTATTCAAGGAATGAAAAGAAATCTAATTGCATTTGGTTAAAGACCTGTCACTGGTCGTAGGGGGCCCTCCACAGATCAGTCCAAAATCTCCAATCAACGTAGCACATACACACACAAAACCAGTTCTATTGCTTGCAAACAAAATTTAACAAACTGTTTCAAAATTACATCATCCGGTGTGCACCAAATCACAGTGCGGCCATAGTTTTTATAACAAGTATTTGGCATAACATTCATGAGTAATTTAAGCCTAAATATATTTATTCTAACTAACTATATCGCTAAACCTTCGATTTTCTATTCCGAAAGCAAATCGATAAGGTTTTGATGAAACTTGGATTTCATTCCGGCGACAATCATGTGGTTGACTTTGGGGTTTGACCGTGATATCCTGCACTCATCTTGATGAACTGGTTCAAGGGGATAGGAAGGGATCCATGAGGGGACCATTCCTTATCCATCTGTATACTTTGTCACTGACCTGGAGCTTCTGAACCTTGCAAACAATGGAGACAACTGCAGAAATCTGGATTAGCTACGGAAACAGACCAATTTTGTAGCCAATTGCATTCTTTAACAAAACAATAGGGTATAGAGTCAAACATGAAGAAGAAGACATATTATTGCTTACCTTTAACAAAACCTTGTGGATATGGCATTATTTAGGTGGAAAATATAGGAAAAGAGAGGAAACATAGGCAAAAACGGGTGTCATGGTAAGACAGTCTTTGGACTCTACACATATGCACATTTTATATGTAATAAAAGAAATCAACTCCATTATAATATTTTTTTTCTTTCATTGTTTTTTAGCACTTATACCACCATCCTCTCACATTTGCATACATGCTCATACTCTGTGCTCTCTTCCCCAAATCTCACTTCTATGGTTGCATATCACCCTATTGAACCTTTATTTCCTCTCAGGAAATCTCCATGTATGTGGGTCAAATCCAATTGAGCTTCTCTATGTTAGCTTCAGCCTCAACGTGCAATGTGCTAGCATTTGCAACCATCACCTCCTTATACAAACCATGACCCCTTAGCTATGATACAATGTTAAAATTATTGAAGATAAATATAAATTTATTGAGAGAAGATTATAAACAACTAGCAACAAAGCATAAATCATAAACACAATGTTTATCCTAGAAAAAACGTAATTCGAGGAAAAACACTAGCTAACATAATTCTATTAGTCCATTGGCTAAACCTTAACCAAGTTATCCAAGTGAGCCTTCACTACTCACCTTCCTAGCACATTATAATGAAGTCTTCCCAATCCTTTTAAAGGCTTCATTACATGCAATCGATGGGCATGAAACCACGTGAAAACATAACCATGTGTCTGAAACCACCATTATTTGACTGAGAAACTTTGATTCTTTCACCGAGTCAAGTTTACTTGACATGAAACATTTTAGAATGGTAGCATATAAGCATTTCTCCCTACATCAATATTGCTCCCATAGCATACCCACTTGCATATGTCTTCATTTTGAAGGGCTACTACAATTTTAGTAATGCAAGAACTAAAGCTTGATTGATTTTCTTTGTTAACTCCTCAAAGGACTTCTATTAAAGCTTTCCCCATTGGAAACTCTTGCTAATAGTTGTTATGGCATGGAGTGGTGTTGCTATTGATAAAACTCGTGTTATGAATTTCCTCAAATACTATGTTGCCCCAACTAAACTTCTAACCTCATAAACATTGCTAGGAACCCATCACTTCATGACGACCTCCATCTTAGTAGGATCTATCTTTGACTCTTCTCCAATAATCACATATCCTAAATACACCAAACAATGTTGTGCAAATTCACATTTCTTGATATTTTCCAGCGGTTGGTGCTTCTTCAATGTCTCTAGCCCCTAGAACAAATGTGAGATTTTCTCCTCCCAGGTAGCATTGCATACCATTATATCATCCAAATACGCAATAACAAATGAATCTAAATATGGGTGTAGAATATCATTCATTAATATCCTGAAAGTAGTTGTTGCACTGCATAAAACAAATGGTAAGGCTAACCACTCACACAAGTATCTTCTTCTCTAACTCAACTTGGTGACACCCTAATTTAAATTCTATATTGGTGAAGTATTTTTCTTGTTGTAACTAGCCCAATAGAACATTTACCCTTGGCAGAGATTACCTATTATTGAGCATAATTATGTTTAATTCCCTATAATAAATGTGCATTCACTAAGTCTTGTCCTTCTTTGGCATAATTATGATGGGTGACCCACATGATGAGGTACTTGGTCGAATAAAAACATGCTCCAATAGTTGCTACAACTATTCTTCACCTTGTTTTCTTCTATAATAAACTACCTATACAACCTAATCTTTTGCAATGGAGATTTTTGAAATAGTTGGATTTCATGCTCCACTGCCCTCTTAGGTGGTATCACTTTAAGCTCCCGTTACATAGCATTTTTTCATTTTCCCTGTACTCCCTGCTCCATGATCCTGGAGGACCTCTACAGTGAACCCTACATGCTTCCCCTTCATGAAGAAACTCCCATTGTGTCCCTCTTCATGAGCAAAACAATTCCCTTTTGCATCATTTCCCAAAAATCTTCTATTTTTCCCAGTTTACAAGACTGACGCTAATTACCCCTGTTCTCCTCGCGCCGATATGTAGGGATTAGAACTATCCCTAGCACTGACCGAAAAAACTTAGCCTTGTTCCAGTTGCGTCAATCCTCTTTTGGAAAAGTTTTTTAAATAAGGAGCCGAAGCTTCTAGCTCTAGAAGCTTCATAACGAAAGTCTGGTAGATGGTTGCACTAGATGGAGTCGAGGATGTCAGTTTGTGCTTCTTTCCCCTATAAGGATGGAACTACCTCAAGAGATAATACCTTCTCCCATGAGAAGATGAACCATCTCCCATCCATTCATGCTATATAAACCTCCCTTTTTCCCAAGCATAGGCTAGTGTTAATGTTTGTGTGCTAGTGCTAATTATGTTTGGAGTAAACAACAAGCTATTCATAGTTATAGCTTTCTAGTTGTGTGTGAGGGAGAAGTGTGAATTTGGTTTAGTGTGAAGACTAAAGGGAAGAGCCTTAAAACTATCATTGTTGAGGCCATCATGGAATGCTAACGAAAGTGTGTGGGAACCTGGTTTTGTCGGAGGAGAACATCAACGTCAAGACAATGGTTGTAATCTCTTCTTGATTTAATATATATGCAACTATCAATTGATTTCCTACATAATGTGTCATCTCACATGTTTATGGCTTAATGCTTCTTGAATTGTTAATTAGGTTGAATTACAATTTGTCTATTATCACGATTGTTGTTTGCTGTTGTTTACTTGTTTCAGGTGTTTCAGGTGTTTGAAGAAGGAAACGGGAGATAGTTGGAGCGAGCAAGAAAGGACATCACCAAACAGGATAAGCATACTAAGAGGTAGGCCTCTTAATTGGTTCTAACCTAAGTAAATCCTCCATAGAATGTCTTGTTTGTGGCTAGACCAATTGTGGGGCTACAAGAATTGTTTGTGTCCGCACTTAGAATTTTACTTCACCACAGCTCCTGAAACACTCCTTTGTATGATTGTAGCAACTCTTCCAGTTGTTGTCTCTATTCCTTAGTGCACCCCTATAGGAATGCCTTTTCTCTCACTAACTCTTCCACAAACTGATTTTCTCTTAAAAATAGTAAAACATGCTTCTTACTATAACAAATCAATTTATTGGCTTCGTTGGAACTTACTAGTGCAATTTTCGACTTTCCCTTGTGTGTGTTGATGGTGAAGGATTTTTCATCATTAATGAGGTGGTTCTAGTTGGATCTCCACATGGATATTTCATCTCACATGTACATATAGGGACTCCCAAACACCACTCCACATACATCACGTGAAACTACAACCAACTTTACTTCATCAATAAAATCAACACTCATAGAAAATTTTATTTGACACTATTTTGTAACCTTGATTTTTGCATCCTTTTTTACCCATCCCAATGGATGTGGACTTGGATGATCTCGAACCCCCAATCCCATTTTTTTACCCTCTCTGTTGCAATGAGATTCACTTGTGATCCTCAGTCAAACAAAGCAACAATTTTTGTCTTCTTCTCTTCATATTACTAAAGGCTACTAAGACTCACCCCCTTCTACATTGATGTACAAACTATATTCTCATCCATGTCTGAGTTTCTTTCCACCTTATTGCTCCAATATATGGCCATGATATTTTTGTTCTTCATGTCCTTCTTCCAGTTCTTTGTGTTGAGTTTTAGATGTAGTTTCTAGCACTTCTCCTTTGTGTGACCATCAATGCTACAATGGTTGTAGCAGTTGTTGAGATCTTTTCACTGGCATGTTGTGGATTTTTTCTTATTGTCCTTCACCCCTTTCCATTTATTTTTCCTTGGATGCTTCTTAATGTTACTTCTGCTTTGAACCACTTGATTTCACTTTCTTTTGGCCTATGTTTTCCATGTATTTTTCCTATACACAAGCCTCATCCAACATTTTGGGTTTGAAAAATGTCACTTTATTTTGTATATGGCTACGTAGACCCCCAAGATACTTGAGGAGTACATTTGTTTTCTTGGGAGAGATATCTAGCATTATTTCCATCTTCCTAAATTATGTGGTGTAGTCATTTACACGCTACCCTTGTCTCTACCTAAATTAATGCCACCAAACCCACTAGTCCTCTACATACTCGATAGGGTAGAATTGGGACTTTATGAGAGTTTTAAAATCATCCCACTTATTTACTCAAGGATCTCCCTCCAACCTTACAGTTTCTGTGTGGATTTCCCACCAAGTTAGAGCATGGCCCTCTAGTTACAAATGAGAGAAAGAAAAATTATATGTTCCTCCTCTATGTGGTGACCATTAAAATAAACCTCTGACTACTACAATCAATGATTTAATTTCAAAACATCAATCTCACCTTGATAAGGTTTGATGTAAACCTTCGTGAATCCATATCAAACAAGGACTCTGAATGGTTCGCAACACTTGAAATGGATTATTCTTTGTTGGGTTTCTTGGACTCGTTGGATTCTACTAATCCCCACGTTTCCCCTCAAATCAAAATTTTGCTTTAGAACCTCCATCTTCTCTAAACAATCCAAAATTATTGGTTAGGGTTTCCATGAGTAGGCTCAAATTACGGTTTCTTTCTTTGACTTGTGCTTAAAACTGCACAAGTATATCCTCTACTATATCTTGAGGGTTATCACATACTGACCCATCATACATGGCTGGATTTTATTGATTTCTTATTAAATCAATTTGATACCTCACAACACCCCATAATATACCCAATGAAACTTGCTCTGATACTAATATGATCCCTAAACTTTTTGTGGATATTCCACTAACATTCATCTTAATAGATTTGATTAAAATATATTAAAACACAAAATTTATATTAAGAGGGTTAACTTTCCGAATATTTATGGATTTATTAAGTTATTGTTTTTAGCTTATACATGAAACATATAAAATGTGGAAAATAGAGAAAAGATAAAACAATCACTCACAAACCACAATAACATCAAGATATGACAAAGGAAACCCTTTCAAGAAAAAACCCAGCTGGAATGTGAGTCTTCTTTGCTCCATCTTTCTCTAAATGGAAATGGTGCAAGTGCAAAGGAGTGAGACATGTGACAGAATGGGTTGAAAGGATACTTTCTAGGCAAGGCTAGGTGGTACTCCAAGGAGAAGGTAGAGAAAAAATTTCCTCACATCATTCAGTAAAATATTTTGGCGACCAAAGCCTCCCAAAATGTGTATGTACAATATGGATTGAATCATTATATCATTTTTCATCCATTTTGATTTTTTAATGTGGAAAAATTAGAGAAAACAACATACAAGAGCAGTTTTAGCAGTGGGACCCATTTTGGAGAATTGGGATCAAAAACCTTTTGGGGCCAGTTTGAGGCTTAAAATGACACTTTTGGTGCTTGGTAAAGAAAATTTGTTCAAGTGCCATACCCCCTGGTTCCATTCTATGCTTGAATATTTTTCCAATGGTATAAGAGTCATGTTAATTTGAGTTCATATGCAAAAGTTATACCTCCCAAAAGTTGATGTATCGTGTTTAACCACCATAATTCAAGAGGACACCATGCCAACCCTTATTACTCATGAAAAAGGGGCTAGCCACATGGGATGTATGAAAAATACTCCAAAAGGGTCGATTTGTAACTCATATCGAGGCTTGAATGGGTAAAAATTAACCCTAGTTCGCTATCAAGTTGTGTTATAACTAGGCCACTAAGAGGAAAAGGGGTTTGGTTCTATTCTAGTGAATTTTGTTCCATATTAAAGTAAATTAATTGAGAGTAGATACAGAGAGGGTTTTTCTTTCTATAGCATCCCATAGGTCACAGGTCTCGCTCCTTTATATTTGCACCATTTCCATTTAGAGAAAGAAGGAGTAGAGCAACCTCACCTTCTAGTTGTGTTTTCTCCCAAAGGTGTTCCAAGAGTCATATATTGGTGTTATTATGGTTTATGAGTGATTGTTTTGTAACCACCCTACCTTCCACCCCCTTAAACATTCTTGGTCTATGGGAGTTGTTACATTATAGACCCAATCTCCATGATCTGTTATGGATATGGGCTTAGAAAAAACTTCATTCTTGCAATTCTACGAAATTTAATTTTGATACAACCATCATACTCAGTTTGTCAAGAGAATTCTAATGATATAAAATCTATCTCAATCTGAGTCCTGGATCAAAATTTATGATTGTTAGAAGTTTTGGCCTACTAAAAGATGACAAGTCATCCCAATACCCATGTGGCCTCCACCAAGATCTTGTGACCCTATCACGTCATTAAAATGAGGTCCACATGTACTTATCTAGTGGAGATCTAGGTCCACGTCATGTCAAAGTGGCCATTCCTTCATGTTCTCCCATGTTGCAAGCTAACGAGTTACAAACTTTGGTGATAGGTAGTCTCTTGGAAGAAGGGTTCTACCATTGGAACCACAACCATATCGACAACCTTGCATCGACACTCACATTCACAACTTGACAAGATGTCAAATTTTTAGTAGTAGGCAGTCTTCCTGTGACAAGGTTTCAAGGGGCCGAAAATATGGTTGAATTAGACATTTCTTCATCAAATCACCCATTTATGAGGAGTTAAGCCATAATGGTGTTAGTGGTGGGTGATGGATCAACCTCATGGTTCCACAATTGGAACCTCCATTAGATTAACTCCTCGACGTCGAGGTTTTCCTCCTTTTCTCCCTCATTAATTGTCTCAAGCAAAAGTGTCAAGGTCTGAGATCTAAGAGTGGGGTCAACCCCCGAGCCATGTCACCCCCAAGCCACATCATCTTAGCATCAAGCTTCCTTGTACACAAGAAATTTAACATTGATGGACGAGGACCACTATCAAACCACCAACATCAAGTCTCTCCATAGGTTGGCTCTTACGATTTTCCCTGAGGTCTAATGGTCCGATGGCATAGTTCCAGTAACTAGGGTTATGACATAGTCCTACTCTCTTCATTTTTGCACATGTAAATTATGTTTCAGCCTGAGGCCAACATGATGATGGTCGAAGGCCTATGTGGAGGTCACTTGGCATGATTATTTTGGAACAAAGTTCCTCCATCCACTCCTTAACATTGGATCAATCCCATGGGTATGCATTTTAAACCTTTTAGCCTTGTTGGCCTCGACAACCAAAGGAACGCCCAATCTAAGTTTTCTCATACAACATGATGATTTCCCAATCACAAATAATTTTGGGTTTTTCAAAGGAAAGGGTTACTTCTACAAGGATCCAATTATCTTTGAGTATTTACGATACACGAGCTTGAGGTCATAAAACCTCAACTTTTTCACGATAACCAGTGATAGAAGTCAGGTGTTGACAACTCCATATTTTGCAAGTATCTGAGACAAGAAAGAAGGTGTGGCCCCAACACCAAAATTCATAGTTTTGAGATGTTGTACATTGAGTAAGGTACTAATCATTCGAGCTCTAATAACCTCTAGCAGGTTGGTTAAACTCATTTAAAGACATGGGATTTACCAGTTTTCCAACACGAAAAGCATTGACTTTAATAACTACACAAGCATAAATATAGTCTATCTAGCAAACATCACAAATCCATTAATAATGCTCAACTATAACTATTCATAAGCCTTAGCAGTGATCCAGGTGAGCATAAACACACAATTTCTCACATCCATCATGAACATAACATTAGACAACATAGTCCAAACATCTATTAAATTCATAACATCTCAGATATCATGAAAATCATGAACATAATGATGATGTTCACCATTCAAGAATTATGATTACCATTCAAAAATATACAAGAGCTCCTGGAGATATATGAAATTCATGGAAAATATCAGTTCATAACTCAATATATCAATGAATCTAACTTATCTGAGTATGTAGAGGTGGTTGGGAACTAAAGGAGGGACTTCCACTCTCCACCCAACCATAGGCTAGCTACACTACAACTTTCTTGCAACTGACCACCCCCAAGTTGGACCCAATGTCCAAGGGGATGCTTGCTCCCAGAAATTCACTTCAAGGCTCGATAAAAACTCAAGATATGGAGTCCATTGTCTGAGTGGTTTATTTTCTAACCTCTGGAAGAAAACCCCACAACGACTCACTTACTTCTTTGATTTTTTCACATGGATTCCTTACCCTCTGCTTCCAGTAATCAGGGGCTTCTCCACTCTATGTAGGGAACTCCTCACCTCATCCTCTCCTAATGTGTGTTCTACTATGTCTTAGAGAACAAAACACTCTTCCCCTCCTTTCACTTCCTCACTCTCTCTCCTACCTTCCTTTCTACTTTGTTATCACCCTTGACTGGGAAAGAACTCTCTGCTCTTTTATCTACTACTCTTTGGTCGTTGATTGTCTTCTCCTCTATATCACCCTCCTTTCAGTTGAGGCAGACGTCTCTATCTTCAATTCGTGCTGAATCCTTGATCGTGGAGGAGATGGGATGGGTGTGGTCCTTTCCCAACACATCCAAATCCCATCTCGTAAACTTTAATGGTTATGTCTCCACTTTGTTATGTCATGGAATGTGATGACTGAAAATTATCAAATGGAGGATTTTCTTTGGGTTTAATGGACGAATTGAAATAATTCCATGTGGTACATGTAATTTTATTAGGCGTGAACATTTATTTTCTAACCATGTTTTTCCACTTGGATAGGGAAATAGCTATCTAATTGGATAGTAAGAAGTTAAATTAATGGGGAATTGAAAAATCTGTGAATGATGTATATACGAGTGCATCAAATATTCAAAAGAATGTATACTATTAAATTGGTATCACATTCCCATTATCCATGGTTGATGACAATAGTGAGGGGTTGGCCTAAATTGATATAAATATCAAAAGGAGGCCCTATTGCATAATAAAAATTTAGTGAAAATACATTCATGATAGCTTCATAGGTTTTTGTGTTTTATTCTAATAAGTGACTATTAAATGTTTGCAAATATCACCAAATGCATTGGATCTAATCCCAATTTGATGTATTTCCTAGGGTTGGAATCATCATGGCAGAGACCATTTCTCTAGTGAGAGCATCAACTAGAGTGTACTTTATCGTTCAGCTATTGAAATCCACAAATGAAGAAGGGGAACTCCATTGAACAAACCAACAAACCCTAAAGTTATTCAAACCCTAATTCTCAAATGAACAAACCAAAAAACCCTAATGCTCAAAGATGCATGTGAGAATTATAAAATCACTCATTATATTTTCAACGTGTTGTTTTCATTATGAAGCAAAGGTTCAAAGAGGAGTAAGTCCATCAAGAAGGATATTTTAATTATCCTATAAGATATGATGTAAAAGTGTGTCATGTAAATAAAACTTTGTAAATGGTATTTTATTATGTAAATTCATGTCATGTAAATGTATCCTTCTAAATGTTCTATTAAGATGTGGTTTAATGACAAGTTGTAATACTTGCAAACTCTAGTAAAAACTACATCCAAGTTTGCGTGAAGGGTGTGACGACCGTGACAACCCATAAGCATGGAGAAAAGAAACTATATCTGCATGTTAAACCTGGATGTTATGATTATAAAAAATAAATCCATGTAAATGGGACTACCACATTAATTTAATCATAAGTTAATTATAGGTAATTAGTTGTTAATCATTGGTAATGTGTGAGTTAATTAAGGGTTAACTAATGATCGAATAGTGGTCGATTAGAGGTAATCCATTGTACTTGGTAGTTAATTAGTAGTAATTAGGGGTCAATAAGTGTTAAAATGTGATCAATTATGGGAAGTAGTTGATTAGGGACAATTAGGGGTCCCAATGTTTCCCCTATTATCTCCTGCCACCCCTATATTAATATATTTCTCCTAATATCTCCCCTCGCCCCCAACTTCATATGAGGGTGTATACAAGGGTGGGGTTGGGGGGATGTTTCCCCTAATATCTTCTCCCACCCCAAAGGTAGATGGTGGAGAGGAGGAAGATATTAGGGGAAACACAATATATTTCCCCTAATATCTACCCCCACCCCTAATATGAGGTTGGGTGGGGATTGGGGGAAATATTAAGGGAACCATAAGTGTTAAATAATGGTTAGTTAGGGGTAATGAAGGATGATTATGAGTTAATAAATGTCAAATAATGATCTTTGTGGGCTAATAAAGGGTAAGTAGAGGTAAGCAGCGGTAATTAGGAATAATTAGTGGTCAATAAGGGTAATTTGTGGTAATCATGGGAAATTATGGTAGTTTGAGGTTAATTAGTCATAATCTAGAGTCAATAAGTATTAAATAGTGGTTAACTAGGGGTAGCTAATGATCAACAAAAGGTAATTAAGGGTTCCTTAAGGATAAATAGTGGTAAATTAAAGAGCCCTAATGGTTAGCTCAAGTGTTCTTGAACCAGACATGAGACCTCTTATCTCTCAAAGTTGAGGAGATCACAAGTTTGACTCTCTTAATTCCCTCAGGGTTGGGATCCATAATTAGTGGTAATAATTTACTCCATCTACCATCCTTGGATTATGGGAAAGTGCTCAGAGGATTTTCCATAAGGGTTTCCTTGGAAAAAAATAGTGATATTTAATTAGGGGTTAGTTAATGGTAATTAGAGGTTAGTAAGTGTTAAATAGTGAATAATTAAGAGCTATTAGGGATTTACTTGTATTAAATAGTGGCTAACTAGAATTAATTTGTGGTACGTAGTGGTTAATTATGGGTAAGGAGGGGTAAAAAGGTGTAATTAATGGTCAATGTAGTGTTCCACTTTGACCTAGCAAGTTGCACTTTCTAATGGTCTAATTTTATTTTCATTGGTCATCATCTATGAAATATTATTAAACATTAGCACTTCAAATTATGAACATGTGAACCTACATATATGTTAATTATTGAATGATTAATGTTATGTTGTCAATTATGGGTGTTATGCTATTTACTTCTTGGATGCAAGTTTTAATGGAAGGATCTTGGTACATGGATATTAGGTTTAATGATATGTTTTAAATGGAATCACTTGAAAATAATATATGGTTACATATAAGGTGTTTACCCTAGGTCTATCAAGAAGAGTGAAGGCATTACCCACCATTTATCATTTGAAACCTAGAGTCGTGGTAGATGATGTTAAGTCATGCTCCCCTAGACATGTGATAGTGATTGTCAATTGCCTATTATGGAATCTTGGTCAAGGTAGTTGACACTTTCGCTTATAGGTTCTATCTTGAGATACGTCAATAAAGTTGACACTCCAATATAGTCCAACAAAGGAGGGATAAGATCTAGAAGATGGAAGTAGGTAAGGGAGGTAGGGTGTTTAGAGTAGTTGAGAGTTTTGTTGGGTTTTAATCATGTAACTGTAGTGATTAACTTATTCCCTACTTTTTTGTATTAAATACCCCATTCAATTACGATAATATAGACAAATGTTTTATTTATTTTCTACTATCGTGATCAATTAATTTTTACTATTATGATTGGTGTATACAATTGATTAATTGATTATGAGATTTATTTCATTAGCAAATTTAGTTGTGACCATACATAAAACTTGCATTAGGTGTGATGGTTGTTGTCATTACTGTACACAGAAAGTATGTATGTGCTAGGTATTCATTTTCATGCCTTATGTATGTATGCTAGTATTAATATGATGTATTTGTAGGTTTTAACCATGTACAAAAATTACCTACAATTGAATTGTTAAAAGACAAAAAATATATAATAGTAAGAACATAAAATATACACAGGGATTTTTTCTCCTGGAACCCAAAACCAAGAGACCAAATTGAATTTTCATTATATTCCTTTCAATGTTAGAAAACATTATATACATGTCGGAGCATTCATAAACCCCAATCCATTAACCCTAGATGAGAACATAATCGTAGTTCCATTGACTGGATATACAAAATACCATGGGAAAAACCATCATACCCAAGACCATGCACAAAAACCATGGGTGGGTTCTCCCACCAACCTTGGGTCCACCCAACCATTATTGCATCCACATAAAAAGAATAATCGAGGAGGCAACCCCCTCGTTGCACCTGGTGTAACATAACAACAGATGAGACTAGTCATGGAAAGAATATAACACTTACCCAACAATATTATGATAGTATTTGCCCTTGGTTCTCATGGGTGTACCATATCTTAATATATTTATCATGTTAATTTATTTATTGAGGTTTAGTGTTATTTTAATTTAACTAAATCGATTAAAGATAATGTGATTTATTAGTTTAATTGATTTCATTAATGTTATTTAATTGATTTAATAAGGTTAGTGTTATTACTAATTTAATTACTTTATTAGTTTTTAATGTGTGTGTGTGTGTAAAATTGTTGTCTTAAAAATAAATAAGTTATGCTTGGAATGGCTTAAATATTATTTTATTTAGTAAGGATAGGTTGTTGAATATATATCAATGAGGTTAGAGATTTGACGAGCGGGGATGTTTTTCAGGGAAGATGGTGGAAGGGGGACAAGGGGGAGGGGATTTGAGAGATTCAAGCTTCCAAGCTTGGAAAGGAAGGGATTTTGGTTTGGATAGTAGGAGAAACAAAATCTAGAAGGACTAGGGTATGATTTTTTTGGATTTCTGACTTGGTATGTGGACCTAATATTCTTGACATAGTTACATTGTGGTTTTGAGAATTTTGACATGGAGGGCCAGGAAACCCCCCAAGGTTTAAGTGGGAGCTAAGGATCCAATGAGGCTACACCTAGCTAGGTATGAGGATAAAATCCATTTCAAGTAGTTGACAAAGTTCAAACAATAGGATCGGACATAAGCCAATGAGGTACTTTACTCTCCCGATCCCTAATTTAGTTCTATATAAATTATTAATTATATTATGGATAAATTATTAATTTAGATGGTTTACATGGTTGCAATATATATATATATATATATATATATATATATATATATATATATATATATATATATATATATATGTATATGATCTAAAGTGATATCTATTAAATTCTATGATGTAATACAATATTATAACAATTAATTTATTATAGGAAGTATTGAATTTCTTAGAGAAACAATAAACAAAAAAAATTATAGAAGAAAAATATAAATTTTATTAAATTGTCAATGCTTGTGCATAAGTTATCTAAGGCCCTGATGAAGGGATTCACACTGAACTAGTGGTAACTAGGGTTAATTGATCAAAAGAAGTCAACAAGTGATAAACAATGATCAATTAAAGGTAGTTAGCGGTTAAGGGAAATTTGGGGTTAATTGTTGGTAATTAGAAGTTAATAAATATTAAATGGTGGTTAATTAAGGGTATTTACTAGTAGTTTGTGATCAATGAGAGCTTATTAAGGGTAAATAAGAGTAATTAGTGGTACTTAATGGTAATTAATGGTTAATTACGGGTAATTAATAATTAATAAATGTTAAATATTGGTTTATGGTCAATTATAGGTTCTTATTAGTGAATTAGGAGTGATTAAGGGTCAATTAGGGATAATAGAGGTTAATAAGAAATAATTGGTGTTGAAATTTCCCTTGTAGCTCAGATCCTGCCTATGTCTAGACTTTATCATAAACACACTATAGACACACAACACTAACAACACTTCGCACAATGGAAATAACAATAGTGAAATCAATAAAATACACGAATTTATATGGTCCAAATCTCAACCTTTATTAGTCCATTAATAAAGAATCATTAGGGATTTCGTACCAAGGATCATGGTCCTTCATAAAACCCTAATATAATTATTATACAATTAGGCATTATGATCTATTCCATCAAATCTACAATCTTCCCAACAAAATATAGAGACACGTATTGAATTTCTTGCTGAAGGTAGACCTTCATTCTCAATTCTTTTAGTCATCTTTGTCCACTGTTGTTATAGATGTTCTTTGCCTCCAAGATCAGATAAAGAACAACTCTTTTTTTCCTTTATCTACATGCTTATCACAGAGGGTTTGTCCTTCATTCCTCTGTATTAATCCAACCTTCTAAACACCTAATGTTAAGCTTTTCATTTGACTTAGCAGGATTCACTTGTAATCATTCCTAGTTTTTCAACTTTTGTCGTCTACAACAACCTACAAATAGCCCTCAACCTCCTTTTCAACTAATCTGAGCACTTCAATTACACTTATTCTTCAGTGTGCTATAATAGAAACACCCTTATAACCTAAGCAGAGTTACGACCTTCTCTGAACAACTTACAGATGGGCCTAAATAAGTTACTAACCCTTTGCCCATTATTCTTAGTGACTCTATAGCCCATGACCTCCTACATGTATCCTTTTGTGCCCCTAACCAGACCACCTGATTCTCTTGGCCAACCTCTAGTTTATCCTACAATCCACGACTGACCTTCACTCAAGCCCTAAGGCTCTCGGCCTAGCTCTATTCTTCCTTGGCGTAGGGTTCTAGTCCATAACTAGTATGTGGATGACTTTCTTAACCCTTGTCCACCCTCTGGATGGTCCTAACTAGTGCTCCTTACTGCAAATGTTTGCCTAACTACCTCAACCACTTGATCGAGGCCTAAAAATACCTCGGATCTCTAAATATGGGTGGTGTCTTTTGGTTGTTGTCAACCCACTTATGGTTGTGGCCTATTACCATACACCAACCTCAAACATGTTTCCATTATGACACAGGTTTGGCACTATGACACAGGTGTTGTCCTTGATGGCAACTCACTCAAATGACAAATCACAGTTTAGGCTCTCAGAATAAAGGAAAAGGAGGTATACGCAAGTTCCCTTTGACAAAGACACGTATACACGTGATTTCACAGACAAAAAGGCACGTATGTGTATACATGCACTTTCATGCTCAAAAAAGCACATACAGTTTGGAAAACTTGGTTTTGGTCCATGATATTTGGTCCATGGTATTTTGGTATTGGTCCATGGTATTTGGTCCAAAGTATTGACCACAGGTATTGGGTCCATGGTATTTATTTTATATGGTTTTGGACCATGGTATTGAGTAAGGCCTAAGACTATAAAAGGGGAAGGAGATCATTAGGCAAAGGATTCAAGGATTGGATATCTTATGAAGAACAAGATCTAGAATACTAGTTATTGGGTAATGGTGCATAGCTGGATCTAAATCAAGGTGGAACCTGAGCACTCGAAGAAGGATAAGTTCTATTGATGGGTTAATATCTCAAGGCTTGAAGAGAAGTATCTTTGTGTGATTTTGATCTGTTATATTTGGCACATGACTTGATCTATAAATCTGATGATCTGGGTATAACTGATGTCTGAATATTTTAAAAAGGGTAAATTATCTTTATAGATCTATATGCAGGTTCCGCATAGAAAGGGTGCATATGCACACTGGTTCGGTATACTAAAACTGCGTATACGTAGGTTTGCTTTAATATAACAGCGTATGCACGCAGGTTATACATATTGAAGTAGCGTACATCTTTTGAAATATGTTTTAGCTACTTCTATTTATTGCTACAGTGTTATGGGTTCAGGATTGGTTTTTGGTTGCTATTACTGTATTCTAGTTATAGCTTTCAGAGAAGTGATTATTTGATTCAGTTTTGGTTGGTACAAAGGAGATTGGTTGATGCAGATGTATTTGATGGTTGATTAATGTTATTGATGGATCCAGTCTGAAAATTTATGAAACGTGGTCCCTGGAAGAAAATGAGAAGGTTGTAGCCTTCTGTAGGTCAGCACCTACGTACTAGTACATCAGCTAGTACAAAAGCTAAGGGGGTTGTAGCTCCCTTCCAGGAGAAGCTAGAGAACGAGAGAAGGTTGTAGCCTTCTACAGGTAGAAGCCTGCGTACTAGTATAAGACTGCACCAGTATAGAAATATTGTAAAAAGAAGTTTCTTATTAAAAAAGATAGAGATGAATTGCAGTAGGTGGTTTTCACCCACATTGGGTTTCCACCTTATATCTTGTGTTCATGTGTGTGATTGCCTGTACTATTTAATGCACTTGATAACTATTTATATGGTTCTAAAACACAGATTAAGATCAACTAACTAAATTAGAAGTCTGCAAGATATACGCGGGTTTCTCTAAACACAGTTGTGTATATACACAGGTTTAATTAACATAAGTAGCGTATATCAATTTGTTTATGGAAATGAAAAATTGTTAAATTGCTAATACTGATTCACCTCGACCCTCTCAGTATTATTTCCAACAATTGGTATCAGAGCAGGTCCTTCAGAAGAAGCTTGATCACTTGAAGGAAGATCTATCATCATGAGAAACTACGAAAAAGAGGCATCTATCAGGCCACCAATCTTTTATGGGAGCAACTTCGTCTATTGGAAGGTAAGAATCATATCCTATCTTCAATCTCTTGGTATAGAAGTTTGGGATATCGTGGAAGGAGGATACACATTTCCATCAGCAACTCCTACAGATATGGCTGGTAAGAAGCAGTATGAAACAAATGCAAAGGTTGTCAATACTCTATTAGGGAGTTTATCTCAATTAGAATTCGTCAAGGTTATGCAGCTCAAAACTGCCAAAGAAATATGGGACAAGATCGTTCTGAGCTATGAAGGAGACGATCAGGTAAAACGTGAAAAACTACAATCTCTCAGAATTCAATATGAAACTCTCAGAATGCACAATGATGAAAGTGTGGCTAATTATTTCTTACGTATAGATGAGATTGTTAATCATATGAAAAACTTGGGTGAAGAGATAAAAGAAGTTACTTTGGTTGAAAAGGTTCTAAGATATTTGTCTTCTAAGTTTGAATCAAAAGTTTCTGCCATAGAAGAAAAGCAGAATCTACAAAGTATTACCATGTCACAGCTACACGGAATCCTAACTGCTTTCGAAATGAGAAAAGGGGATCCATCAGACATGAAATAAGTTGCATTGAAAGCTTCAGGAAAAGGAGAATGCAATGAGTCAGGACATACATCAGAAGGAGAGGAAGAATCAAACTTTGTCAAGAACCTTCAACGGGGTTCTAGAAGATTCAGAGGTAAGCTATCTTTCAAATGCTTTGCTTGTGGAAGAGGCGGTCATTATACAGCCAAATGCCCTCATAAAGACAAGTTTGATAAAGGTAAAGACAGTTAAATGGAACAGAAAATAGAACATAAGTAAGAAGAGCTATTATACACATGAAGACAACGATGGATTATCAAATAGTGATAAAGATGAACATGGTAATGATTATAGACTTTTGATGGCTTTTGAAGATGATGATTTCTTGGATGCTATAGATGAAGATGATCTCTATGAAGAAATTTCTAAACTTAAAATATGTTTAGAAGAAAAGAGTATGATCATAGATACTCTGACATTCCAACTTGTTGAAAGGGAAAAACACAATGAAAAGTTAGAATGTGAAATTGTGGGACTTAGAAAAGATATTGAGAAAACAAAAGCTCTTAATCTTAGATTTGCTAAAGGATCTAAAACTTTAGATGAAATTATCAAAGTACAACGTTCTCCTCTAATCAAGACAGGTCTTGGATATACTGAAGAAGCATCTCAAGCACAGAAGCCATCCACCTCCAAAAGTTATCTTGATGCAGCAAGGAGAAGTGAACAGGTTGACAATCGTCAGCAAAGGCATAAAGCAGATCACCAGGTAAATCGGGGTCAATCTACTTCTAGGATGAACAGAAGCTACAACCAACCGCAGGTAAATCATTCTCAATTTGCCTCAAGAATGAATGTCAATGGAAACTATAATCATTTGGTCGGTAGGTTTGATAATCGCGGGAATTTCTTCAATGGCCAATGTTTCTCTTGTCATAACTTTGGATATAAAGCTGCTCAATGTGTTGCCTACAAGACCGTCATGACTAGAGAAGCACGAAATCAAAGGAGTGTGACTGGGATCACGAAAAGGACCTACAATAAATTTTCGGCTCTTGAAAATGAAATAGAATGTTCTATTTGTAACAACTTCAGTCATGAAGATTTTGGATGCAGGAGTAGATTTCGGCAAACATCTTAGAAGAAGCAAGCTTCATTGGGTCCCAAAACATGGAGAAAGAAAGAACCGCTATCAGAAAGATGTGGTATAGCCTTATATGCAGAAGGACAGGAAAATCAGTGGTACATCGACAGTGGATGCTCGAAACATATGACAAGTGATAAAGAAAAACTTCAGTCATATAGTGCCTTAGAAAAGGAAAAGAAGGTCTCATTTGGAAATGACACCTTTGCACTCATAAAATGTAAAGGTTCTATTATTTTGAAAGAAAAAGTCAAAGCTGGAAATGTTATGTATGTTGATGGCTTAAAGCATAATCTATTGAGTGTTAGCCAAATGTGTGATCAAGGAAATGAGATAATATTTCGATCAAATGGATGTATTGTTGTTGAGCTTGATACAGGATAAACAGTGATCAAAGGCATAAGAACTCCAAATAATTTATACATACTCAAGGGAGGAAAACAACAATGCTATCTAAGAAAGAATGATGAACACTAGCTATGGCACAGAAGATTGGGGCATCTAAGCTTCCCTCAGATAAGGAAAGCATGCAAATATCAGGCTGTTCGCGATCTTCCCGACATCAAAATTCCAGAAAATACAATATGCAAATCATGTCAGTTTGGTAAGCAAACCAGAACACACTTCCCTGAGAAGGAAGGCTCAGCTAGTAAGCCACTTGAACTTGTCCATACTAATTTATGTGGTCCATCAAGGAAAAAGTCACCTCGTGGAGAAGAATACTTTATATTGTTCATTAACGACTTTTCCAGGATGTGTTGGATAGGACTTCTGAAGCATAAAGACGAAGCTTTCGAAAAGTTCAAAGCTTTCAAAACCTTGGTTGAAAATGAATCAGATCGCAGAATCAAATGCTTCAGGTCTAATTGAGGAGGGGAATTTACCTCGGATGAATTTTTCAACTTTTGTGAAGAACATGGAATAAGAAGGGAATTCTCTACTGCAAGGACTCCTCAACAGAATGGAGTAGTGGAAAGGATAAACAGAACGGTTCAACAAATGGCTCGTGCTATGCTTGATGAGTCTAGAACTCCCACAACCTTCTGGGGTGAAGTTGCATTTGCTGCCATTACTATTCTCAACAAAACAAACATCCGGGTGAACAGCACTCAAACTCCTCATGAACTTTGGTATGGTAAGACTCCTACGGTAAAATACTTCAAAATTTTTGGAAGCAAATGTTACATCAAAAGGACTGATGAAACCTTGACAAGTTTGAACCTAGAGCAGATGAAGGCATTCTCCTTGGTTACTCTTCCAGAAGTAAAGGATATAAGTGTTACAATAAAAGACTTGGAAAATTTGTTGAAAGTATTGATGTGGTGGTTGATGAAGTAGGAAACAATCCAAGACAGGTAAAATATGAAGATTTCGAAGATGATGAGGACTATCCTTCAACATCAAATCAGACTAATAATGAAGAAGAAACCTATGAGGCACCAGAAGAACAGATAAGGGTAGAAGAAAAGACTCCATCCAGGTACGTCCAAAAGAATCATTCAGAGACTCAAATTTTGGGGCAGAAAGAGGCAAGTGTACAAACAAGAAGAACTATTTCAGAAGCTTCAAGCTATCTAGCATTTCTTTCCTCCATTGAACCATGAAATGTAAGTGAAGGATGCAAAGATGAATGCTGGGTCAAGGCCATGAATGAAGAACTTGAGCAGATTGAAAAGAATAACACTTGGGAGTTGGTTCCTAGACCAAATGATAAGAATGTCATAGGGACAAAATGGATATTCAAAAACAAGCTGAATGAAAAAGGAGATGTTATTAGAAACAAGGTCAGACTTGTTTGTAAAGGGTATGCTCAACAAGAAGGTATAGACTTTGAAGAAACTTTTGCACCAGTTGCTAGACTTGATGCCATAAGAATGTTCCTTGCTCTTTCTAGCTTTCAGGAGTTCAAAGTATATCAAATGGATGTGAAATCTGCCTTTCTAAATGGAGACTTAGAAGAAGAAGTGTACATTGAGCAACCAGATGGATTCATCCTTGGAAATGATCCAAAACTTGTATGCAGACTCAAAAAGGATCTCTATGGCCTTAAACAGGCTCCAAGGGCTTCGTATTTTCGTTTGGACAAATATCTCCACCAACAAGGTTTTTCAAAAGGATCAACAAATAGTAATCTATATATAAAAATTGACAATGATAAATTTCTAATACTTGTTGTGTATGTTGATGATATCATCTTTGGTAGCAATGAAGAAACCATGAGTCAAAACTTTGCTTTGGTGATGCAGAAAGAATTTGAAATGTCCTTACTTGGTGAGCTCACATATCTTCTTGGTTTACAAGTCCAACAAAACAAAGATGGTATCTTTCTATCACAAACCAAGTACCTCAAGCAAATCTTGAAGAAATATGGCATGGAAGATTCGAAACTAGTATGTACCCCTATGGTAACAGGATGCAGCCTCAGTGCCAATGATGAATCAGCAGTAGTACATCAACCAACCTATAGATCCATGATTGGTAGTTTGCTCTATCTAATAGGTACCCGACCAAACATCATGCATGCAATGGGAATAGTTGGAATATTCCAGGAAAATAAAAAAGAAGCACACCTTCAGGCAGTTAAAAGGATTTTCAAATATCTTCAAGGAACACAAAACTATGGCTTATGGTATCCTAGAGACACAGATCTCACACTTCATGCATATACGGATGTAGATTGGGCAGGAAGCGTGGATGACAGAAAAAGCACTAGTGGTGGTGCATTCTTTATGGGTTCTAGACCAGTATCTTGGTTCAGCAAGAAACAAAGTTCAATTGCATTATCTACAGCTGAAGCAGAATATGTGGCTATTGCATCTTGATGCACGCAACTCCTTTGGATGATGCAAACACTGCAAGACATTCAAATCACTTGTACTCCACCTGTTATCGGGATAAGTGTCTATTCAGAACGACTCTATCCCACTAAGGTGTGACAGTTACCTTAGAAACAAATAGAGAAAACTACTTTTGTATTCTTCTTTATGAACTATAAACAAAGAGGAATAAGACGAACCAACCTGTGTCTTGCGCTAGTCCTTTGATCCAATCTCTCTCTTCTTTGACAGTTTCCAGCTACCTGCTTCCTTACTTGCCCAGCTACACCAAGTTCCTGTAAGATCACAGAAGAAGAAAACTACACAAAGACATGGATTTATATTCATAAATAGCTTAGGATCAGATTTAAGCTAAACATACAAATGTAACAAACATCAATAATACACAAGCATGTAGGAGAAACTCAAATAGTTTTATTGATATAACAAGAAGTTCCAGGAGGAGTTACAACCGATGATTCCTGATCCAGCATCAACCTCCCAGCAAAGAAGCCCCTCTTCACCTCCAACAAAGCATAAATCACCCAATACTCTGATATCTATCTCAAAACCAACAGCAATTCTTTGCAATGTACAAAATTCCAGCCTCTGGATCTCTGGGATGAGGGATCCATATATAGATGTATGCAAGGAGTACGAGTCAGCTTATGATTTGACTAGTGTCTTCTCTCTGTCAGTTCTTGCTTCCACTTGGAGACTGAGATCCTCTTACTCATCCTTGGTCGAATTCAGTGAGGCAAGTGTCATTGGAGAAGATTCTGGAAGCTTCCATTGTCTCTCCACCTCGTGGAATGACTCTGCCACTTGTCATTTCCCGCTCAACGCACCCTGGTAGTGCATTTAGGTGCGTTGCAACGCACCTAGCTAGTGGAGCAGCTGAAATGATCCTGATTTGACTGATTCTGAGCAGTTTCTGGTGGAGAACTTCTGGGAGAAGCTGTAATTTGTTGACCTTGTTCCTTTAGGAGTTAGAACAACACTTTTAGGGACTTAGGAGCCCTTGGTTTATGGACATTTCATGCTTAGAGTTGTAAGGCACAAAAATGTCTATAACAGTTGCCCCCTAAAGTATGAGGTCGTTTATCAGGTGAAATGCTTTATTAGGAGGATCCGAAGTTCTTTCAATGCTGGGAGGAGACCTGTAATAAGATACAATACAATACATTATCTTCATACTGTTTTCATGATCTAGCTGAGGCGGGCATTCCCATGCTCAGCTTTATAAATTCATTTTCATGTACATAGGACAGACAATCGTCTGATGGTAGACTGATGATTCTGATAGAGCCATCATCCTTTTGGTAGGATGATTATCTGTGCTGCAATGTTGTACATTTCAATGTCTTTATTTTCCTGAATATATATCGCAGCCCGGATGGATGAAACTAGATCCGGGGTCTTCAATCTCGTCCGATCTTCACTCGAAGTACAAGTCGATCCATGCGAGAAATGTCTTGAAGTCGAACATGGAAAGACATCGCTTGATTACCAGTCAATGATGTAAACTGTTAACAAGCACGAGAGGAATCACCGATAATGATAATGACCCTCAAGGTACTGCAGTACAATTCACGTGGTGTGAATAAAGGACTTGGCGTCAAACACCACGCAAAATCTTTCGGTCGAAGTTCATTGATGTATACCTGTCGCCGGAAGTGAGAAACTTGCCATTGAGGCATCAAGCTTCAAAGTACTGAATAGGGTGTTCCTAGATCAACTTCTTGGATAATGAGCTGATGTCGACAAGAAGCGATCCGTCAAAGAAGGGCCTTAATGAATCCCACATCAATGACACGGAACGGAGAAAATGATTTTGATGGAGGTGAAAACGATCTGATGATATATGGTTCAGGATGGCGGTCATGACAGAATGAAGTATAATGTATGGTAGTGGATGGGACACAGGTGACTTCTCTGGATGACTTCTCTTGAACATGTCGGCGACACTTATGTGATGGATTGGTAGCATTTACCCCAAATGTGGATGGTATGGCGTGACCATGGTCATGTGACCGGTGAATGAAACAACCCAACCCGACTCGGGCACGGAGTGGAAGTGTCATGTTCAAGAGCGACTTGCTACCAATAAAGATTCTTTGAGTTTTCTTCCCAATTTTTCCCCAGTCATTGCTGACCAGTACCTCTTTATTTTTGTCAAGCTTGAGGAGGATAACATATGCTTGTTCTATAATTTGCCCTTCGGGCAAACCCATCGCTATGTTTTAACGAGCCTAGCGATAGTGAAACTCGTTCTCGTCTAAAGACAAGTTTGTCGCTATTAATCTTTTTAACGAGTCTAACGACAAAGATAACTCGGTCCTTTTCATTTTTAGAGAGTCTGAAAAGGTACGTAAAGGTAACTCCAAAATCCCTTTTTCGTCATCTAACCCCTTAAGTCCAAAAAAGTATAAAACAATACAGAAGGGATGAATTTTCGATAGTTTTAACGAGCCGAACAAAACAAGCACTCGATCTTTTTGTGCAATAATCCCTCAAGTCCAAAAAGATTAAAATCTAGAGGAGGGATAGCGCTTCCTGTCGCTTTAACGAGCTGGAAGGCCAAAACTCGGCAATCTTTTCATATTTTACGAGTCAGTTGAAAAGAGCTTAAAGAAGACTCGTCTTTTGAGGAACAAGTGATAAAATGGGTAGCAGCTGATTCCAGGTAAGGGTTGGAATTTTCCAATCACGGCAGTGTCACAAGGATGGCTAGTGAAATCACTCTTCGCAGCTGTTCCTCAAAATGGGTAAACAATCAAATGGAGATGAATGATCGGCCAATGGAAAAGTGGAGGTGACGGTGCAAACACGACCAAGGCTTTAATGGCTGAAATGCTTCATTCACGGTGGTTATTTACCGGGGAATAGTTCATTTTTTAACGAGCTTAAACGCGGGTGGAAACATTTGCTCATGTCTTATGTTTATTTTTTAACGAGCTTGAACTATGTGCTAAAACTGCTCGATTAATCCAGTCATATGATAAGAATGTCTCATATAAAAATGGCAACTTTTAGATTTTTTCCCCACATCCTTTCTTTGTGCAATTTAGGTGACGACTAATCCTACGAGTTTAAAGGGTTAGCCTACGGGTTTAAAGGGAGGACCTAAAAATTTAAAAAATAAATAGTCGCCCTTCGCTTGCACTCCAAAAGGTTTGCATGCCCCCAGGTATAAAATATGGTTTCAAGGTTACCCCTCAATTTGCAGACAAAACATTTGTTCTATCAGGAGAGGCCTACCTCTTACAGGTTACCAAAGATTGCTCTATTCGCGGTGCAAACAAAACACTTCTTCGGCGATGTCTACCGAGATAAACAAAGGTGAGCAACGACGTCCGCCAACTCACATAACTTTGACAAGAGAATCTTATTCTAGAATAACCCCTCTTCCACTGACGGACGGGGTACAGACTAGTCATATTCTCCCGCGGAAACCTACCCTATACCCGAAGTTTTCCTGCCGAAGCAGACCAGGACGCATGCCCCCTGGGTTTCAGTCATATCCCTCCGAATTACTCGTGCTCATCGGGAGGACGGACTGGGGATTGAGACATTTCTTGCGTGAAGAGACCATTTAGGGACGGTATATGACTATTTGCTATGCATGATCCGGGAAATGAAAGCTGGTCTACGAGCTTGACCACTCTTCCTTCGTGCGGAAAACACATTACTCTAAAGAGTGAGGAGACGATGGCTCCCATGCAATAAATATAGTCTCGTCCAAGGAGTAGGTTATAATCCAAGGGTCCTTGAACTACCATGACGTTCATGCGAACTGTCTTCCTTCTCAATGTTATGGGCACATCGGGAAGGATCCCTAAAGGTCGACTGGTTCCTTTATCAAAGCCTGTCAGATTTCTCATCTCAGGCGAAAGCGATGGCGAACCAAGCGCTTTCCAAGCAATAGAGGAAAGGATACTCACAGAAGCCCCCTCATCTATGATGGTACCAGCCATGACCATTCGATATATTTGAACGATAATTCGGAATGGTATGCTTGGCGGCAAACGGGGTCTGCCTAGTTGATTCCAGTCGAAGGAGACAACTAGGTTGCTTGGAGGTGGGACCGAGTAGACGACCGGGTATGGCTCTGACGAACTTCCTTCCTGTGGTAAAGGAATGGGTAGATTGCCCCCATGTTCATCGGAGTCTGTGTTGATGAAGCGAATTTGGATGGTGTCATCTTTGTTCTCTTCAGTGACTGTATCATCCGAAGATAAAACCTCTGAAGGCAAGGCCGGGTCAACTGCCGCCTCGACCTTTCTTCTCTTTCTTCTTCTTCTCCTTCTTCTCCTTAGGAACTTGGCTTTTAGTTTTACCAGCTCCATCAAGCGAAGAGGAAGGATGAGAGGAAGAATTAGAGGAAGTAGAAGGCTGGTGGGTAACTCTCGACTCGTCTAATTGCTGATTCGATTGTTCAGGAATAGTGGTGTTCTGAACGACATTGGTTGAGAAGAGCCATACTGGCAAGTCAATTGTCAATCCTAGAAGCGACAATGTGGCCATATGGGGCGCACGAACATCTCCCCAAGAGGAGAAGGGACTAGGATTTCCACCAAGGGGAATTCCTTGGTTGGTAGGCTCCATTTTCTCAACCCAAGATCAACGTAGGAAAAGGGTATGAATATTCCGTTTAAAATAAATTTGAACACGCTTTGACACAACTTGTTTTTTCAGTTTTTAAGAGTCGAGAAAAAACAAAAGATGACTCTAGTCTCCTTCGATTTTTAATGAGCCTGAAGCGACAAGTGCTCAGATGGACCTTTTCCGTTAAGGAGTCTGAAAAGGAACGAAAGGGACTGCTCTGGAGGTCTAGGTAGAGGGAGTACCAAACCAATCGCAAAACTGCAGAATACTTTTTACGGTACGGCAGTCAATCTTCCCGAATGCCGTGTTCAGTGCATTGCAATCAGTAGGGCGGCCGACACGGCTTCTTATGGATAAAAGGTTTTAAGCCTATAGGGGTCTCCCAATATATACTCGACGGTACGTGGGAGCACAAGTCTGTACTGGCACTTATCGTCTCAAAGTGGAGGAATCACCCAACCATCAGTGAGGACAACAGTTACCAGGCTTTACGACGCCGGAATACGTCTCTAGCTTAGACCTCTAAATGTTGTGCGTTAAGTTCCAAAGCGTTGTTAAGTTCATTGAGTTTATTTTAAGTTGATCTTTCTTATGAAGTTTGCCTTTTGGGATCACCACGAGATGTAGATGTAATTCCTAAAATGCAATCTAAAGATGATAAACAAACTTTTATCTCTTTTCAGCAATGAAAGTCCTAGCTACTAAGGGAAAAGAAAGACACAATCTTTTCGCAAAGAGCAAAGAGCACACTGTAAATGCACTTTTCCTAAATCAAGCCAAACAGACTGTCAATATGCAAATGCACATGCATGTGTTTTGTTTTTCACTTTCTTAATATTGATGCCTAAAAATAAAGTTGTTGTACAAATCTGAATTTGCTTTCAAGTGAAAAACACAAACAAGCTTCTTTTCGAAATCAAAACGTAGAGATGATTACGACACTTTATGATTTTGAAATAAATACTTGTTTTCGACACTAGAAAGTCACATATTCAAGCCAAAGGCAAAAGTAAAAGCATAATCGACTATCAATAGCAAATAAACTTTCTCCTATGATCAAAATCGACACTTGCGACAGATCTAAATCAAAGGACGACAATATGACTATTCTACTTTTGCAATGGAAAACTGTAAATGACGTAACAAACACACAAAAAACATCTACAGTTTCCTTTATACAACTGAGGCGGAATTACGGCAAGGAAAAGGGGTTTTTAAACAGAAACATACACTGATCACAGGCTGCAAAAATCAGAGACAAGACTGAAAAATTGAAGCAAAGAACCTCAGCTGCACAAGGCTAGGCTGATCAGCGCACCTGTTACACAGAGAAACTGGATTGCAATGCAGGTTGCCCTCTCGGGAACTGCGCTGAAATGCAGGAACTCTTCACAGTACCTGCGCTGGGGCAGAAACGAGAATTCTATCCGGGTTCTGGGTCACGGTTTGCAGTTTAATCTATGGTTTTTGGCCGAGTAAAAGCAATCAGTAATGCACAATCAGAGGGTAGATTTAAAGAAGGTCTAAGAGCTATCACAAAGGGCAATCAGATCATTTGTGAATCAGCTGTTCAAATCATAAACAGATCCAGTGAATGGATTGAAGCAGCAGATGTCTACTTTGCATTTGTTAATGGCAAATGCAGTTCGATTTGCTACTTCTAAGTTTATGAAACAAACAACAAGAGAAACACAAACAAACTAACTAGACAATCGTCCCCAGTGGAATCGCCATTTTGTTATCGGGATAAGTGTCTATTCAGAACGACTCTATCCCACTAAGATGTGACAGTTACCTTAGAAACAAACAGAGAAAACTACTTTTGTATTCTTCTTTATGAACTATAAACAAAGAGGAATAGGACGAACCAACCTGTGTCTTGCGCTAGTCCTTTGATCCAATCTCTCTCTTCTTTGACAGTTTCCAGCTACCTGCTTCCTTACTTGCCCAACTTCACCAAGTTCCTGTAAGATCACAGAAGAAGAAAACTACACAAAGACATGGATTTATATTCATAAATAGCTTAGGATCAGATTTAAGCTAAACATACAAATGTAACAAACATCAATGATACACAAGCATGTAGGAGAAACTCAAATAGTTTTATTGATATAACAAGAAGTTCCAGGAGGAGTTACAACCGATGATTCCTGATCCAGCATCAACCTCCCAGCAAAGAAGCCCCTCTTCACCTCCAACAAAGCATAAATCACCCAATACTCTAATATCTATCTCAAAACCAACAGCAATTCTTTGCAATGTACAAAATTCCAGCCTCTGGATCTCTGGGATGAGAGATCCATATATAGATGTATGCAAGGAGTACGAGTTAGCTTATGATTTGACTAGTGTCTTCTCTCTGTCAGTTCTTGCCTCCACTTGGAGACTGAGATCCTCTTACTCATCCTTGGTCGAATTCAGTGAGGCAAGTGTCATTGGAGAAGATTTTGGAAGCTTCCATTGTCTCTCCACCTCGTGGAATGACTCTGCCACTTGTCATTTCCCGCTCAACACACCCTGGTAGTGCATTTAGGTGCGTTGCAACGCACCTAGCTAGTGGAGCAGCTGAAATGATCCTGATTTGACTGATTCTGAGCAGTTTCTGGTGGAGAACTTCTGGGAGAAGCTGTAATTTGTTGACCTTGTTCCTTTAGGAGTTAGAACAACACTTTTACGGACTTAGGAGCCCTTGGTTTATGGACATTTCATGCTTAGAGCTGTAAGGCACAAAAATGTCTATAATAGTTGCCACCTAAAGTATGAGGTCGTTTATCGGGTGAAATGCTTTATTAGGAGGATCTGAAGTTCTTTCAATGCTGGGAGGAGACCTGTAATAAGATACAATAAATACATTATCTTCATACTGTTTTCATGATCTAGCTGAGGCGGGCATTCCCATGCTCAGCTTTATAAATTCATTTTCATGTACATAGGACAGACACTCGTCTGATGGTAGACTGATGATTCTGATAGAGCCATCATCCTTTTGGTAGGATGATTATCTGTGCTGCAATGTTGTACATTTCAATGTCTTTATTTTCCTGAATATATATCGCAGCCCGGATGGATGAAACTAGATCTGGGGTCTTCAATCTCGTCCGATCTTCACTCGAAGTACAAGTCGATCCATGCGAGAAATGTCTTGAAGTCGAACATGGAAAGACATCGCTTGATTACCAGTCAATGATGTAAACTGTTAACAAGTGCGAGAGGAATCACCGATAATGATAATGACCCTCAAGGTACTGCAGTACAATTCACATGGTGTGAATAAAGGACTTGGCGTCGAACACCACGCAAAATCTTTCGGTCGAAGGTCATTGATGTATACCTGTCGCCAGAAGTGAGAAACTTGCCATTGAGGCATGCAAGCTTCAAAGTACTGAATAGGGTGTTCCTAGATCAACTTCTTGGATAATGAGCTGATGTCGACAAGAAGCGATCCGTCAAAGAAGGGCCTTAATGAATCCCACATCAATGACACGGAACGGAGCAAATGATTTTGATGGAGGTGAAAACGATCTGATGATATATGGTTCAGGATGGCGGTCATGAAAGAATGAAGTATAATGTATGGTAGTGGATGGGACACAGGTGACTTCTCTGGATGACTTCTCTTGAACATGTCGGCGACACTTATGTGATGGATTGGTAGCATTTACCCCAAATGTGGATGGTATGGCGTGACCATGGTCATGTGACCGGTGAATGAAACAACCCAACCCGACTCGGGCACGGAGTGGAAGTGTCATGTTCAAGAGCGACTTGCTACCAATAAAGATTCTTTGAGTTTTCTTCCCAATTTTTCCCCAGTCATTGCTGACCAGTACCTCTTTATTTTTGTCAAGCTTGAGGAGGATAACATATGCTTGTTCTATAATTTTCCCTTCGGGCAAACCCATCGCTATGTTTTAACGAGCCTAGCGATAGTGAAACTCGTTCTCGTCTAAATACAAGTTTGTCGCTATTAATCTTTTTAACGAGTCTAACAACAAAGATAACTCGGTCCTTTTCATTTTTAGAGAGTCTGAAAAGGTACGTAAAGGTAACTCCAAAATCCCTTTTTCGTCATCTAACCCCTTAAGTCCGAAAAAGTATAAAACAATACAGAAGGGATGAATTTTCGATAGTTTTAACGAGCCGAACAAAACAAGCGCTCGATCTTTTTGTGCAATAATCCCTCAGGTCCAAAAGATTAAAATCTAGAGGAGGGATAGCACTTCCTGTTGCTTTAACGAGCTGGAAGGCCAAAACTCGGCAATCTTTTCATATTTTACGAGTCAGTTGAAAAGAGCTTAAAGAAGACTCGTCTTTTGAGGAACGAGTGATAAAATGGGTAGCAGCTGATTCCAGGTAGGGGTTGGAATTTTCCAATCACGGCAGTGTCACAAGGATGGCTAGTGAAATCACTCTTCGCATCTGTTCCTCAAAATGGGTAAACAATCAAATGGAGTTGAATGATCGGCCAATGGAAAAGTGGAGGTGACAGTGCAAACACGACCAAGGCTTTAATGGCTGAAATTCTTCATTCACGGTGGTTATTTACCGGGGAATAGTTCATTTTTTAACGAGCTTAAACGCGGGTGGAAACATTTGCTCATGTCTTATGTTAATTTTTTAACGAGCTTGAACTATGTGCTAAAACTGCTCGATTAATCCAGTCATATGATAAGAATGTCTCATATAAAACCGGCAACTTTTAGATTTTTGCCCCACATCCTTTCTTTATGCAAGTTAGGTGACGACTAATCCTACGATTTTAAAGGGTTAGCCTACGGGTTTAAAGGGAGGACCTAAAAATTTAAAAAATAAATAGTCGCCCTTCGCTTGTACTCCAAAAGGTTTGCATGCCCCCAGGTATAAAATATGGTTTCAAGGTTACCCCTCAATTTGCAGACAAAACATTTGTTCTATCAGGAGAGGCCTACCTCTTACAGGTTACCAAAGATTGCTCTATTCGCGGTGCAAACAAAACACTTCTTCGGCGATGTCTACCAAGATAAACAAAGGTGAGCGACGACGTCCGCCAACTCACATAACTTTGACAAGAGAATCTTATTCTAGAATAACCCCTCTTCCACCGACGGACGGGGTACAAACTAGTCATATTCTCCCGCGGAAACCTACCCTATACCCGAAGTTTTCCTGCCAAAGCAAACCAGGACGCATGCCCCCTGGGTTTCAGTCATATCCCTCCGAATTACTCGCGCTCATCGGGAGGACGGACTGGGGATTGAGACATTTCTTGCGTGAAGAGACCATTTAGGGACGGTATATGACTATTTGCTATGCGTGATCCGGGAAATGAAAGCTGGTCTACGAGCTTGACCACTCTTCCTTCGTGCGGAAAACACATTACTCTAAAGAGTGAGGAGACGATGGCTCCCATGCAATAAATATAGTCTCGTCCAAGGAGTAGGTTATAATCCAAGGGTCCTTGAACTACCATGACATTCATGCAAACTGTCTTCCTTCTCAATGTTATGGGCACATCGGGAAGGATCCCTAAAGGTCGACTGGTTCCTCTATCAAAGCCTGTCAGATTTCTCATCTCAGGCGAAAGCGATGGCGAACCAAGCGCTTTCCAAGCAATAGAGGAAAGGATACTCACAGAAGCCCCCTCATCTATGATGGTACCAGCCATGACCATTCTATATATTTGAACGATAATTCGGAATGGTATGCTTGGCGGCAAACGGGGTCTGCCTAGTTGATTCCAGTCGAAGGAGACAACTAGGTTGCTTGGAGGTGGGACCGAGTAGACGGCCGGGTATGGCTCTGACGAACTTCCTTCCTGCGGTAAAGGAATGGGTAGATTGCCCCCATGTTCATCAGAGTCTGTGTTGATGAAGAGAATTTGGATGGTGTCATCTTTGTTCTCTTCAGTGACTGTATCATCCGAAGATAAAACCTCTGAAGGCAAGACCGGGTCAACTGCTGCCTCGACCTTTTGACTTTCATCTGGTATGGATTCAGTTGGTTTATCTTCAATGATAGGCGCTTCAGCCGACCACCTGAGCGGGCCAGCTGGATTCTCAACTAGTGACAGACTCGACAAGAGTTTTTTATATCCAGGAGGAAGTCGTAACGGTGAAACGAGACGATCATCCAAAACTCTTTTAGCTTCGTCTAAGAAGGGACAATGGTGGAGGGCATGATCGCCTTCGCACAGTTTACAAGGAAATCTAGCTTTCCCTTTTTGTCCTGGGGCTTCACTTTCGCTAGTTGACGGTGTGCTTTCAACATGATCATCAGAGGTTGATGACACCGGATTGTGCAAACGAGGAGACCAGTCCCTTAGTATCCGGGGAATGCAAGGACAATTTCTGTGAAGGTGGTCTCCTTTGCAAATGACACATGGCGATTTAGGCCTGGTCGGTGCAGTGTGTGGATTTTCGTTAGACGACACTCGTTTTCCTCCATTCGCCTTTGGCTCCTTCTTCTTCTTCTCTTTCTTCTTCTTCTCCTTCTTCTCCTTAGGAACTTGGCTTTTAGTTTTACCAGCTCCATCAAGCGAAGAGGAAGGATGAGAGGAAGAATTAGAGGAAGTAGAAGGCTGGTGGGTAACTCTCGACTCGTCTAATTGCTGATTCGATTGTTCAGGAATAGTGGTGTTCTGAACGAAATTGGTTGAGAAGAGCCATACTGGCAAGTCAAATGTCAGTCCTGGAAGCGACAATGTGGCCATATGGGGCGCACGAACATCTCCCCAAGAGGAGAAGGGACTAGGATTTCCACCAAGGGGAATTCCTTGGTTGGTAGGCTCCATTTTCTCAACCCAAGATCAACGTAGGAAAAGGGTATGAATATTCCGTTTAAAATAAATTTGAACACGCTTTGACACAACTTGTTTTTTTAGTTTTTAAGAGTCGAGAAAAAACAAAAGATGACTCTAGTCTCCTTCGATTTTTAATGAGCCTGAAGTGACAAGTGCTCAGATGGACCTTTTCCATCAAGGAGTCTGAAAAGGAACGAAAGGGACTGCTCTGGAGGTCTAGGTAGAGGGAGTACCAAACCAATCGCAAAACTGTAGAATACTTTTTACGGTACGGCAATCAATCTTCTCGAATGTCGTGTTCAGTGCATTGCGATCAGTAGGGCGGCCGACACAGCTTCCTATGGATAAAAGGTTTTAAGCCTATAGGGGTCTCCCAATATATACTCGACGGTACGTGGGAGCACAAGTCCGTACTGGCACTTATCGTCTCAAAGTGGAGGAATCACCCAACCATCAGTGAGGACAACAGTTACCAGGCTTTACGACGCCGGAATACGTCTCTAGCCTAGACCTCTAAATGTTGTGCGTTAAGTTCCAAAGCGTTGTTAAGTTCATTGAGTTTATTTTAAGTTGATCTTTCTTATGAAGTTTGCCTTTTGGGATCACCACGAGATGTAGATGTAATTCCTAAAATGCAATCTAAAGATGATAAACAAACTTTTATCTCTTTTCAACAATGAAAATCCTAGCTACTAAGGGAAAAGAAAGACACAATCTTTTCGCAAAGAGCAAAGAGCACACTGTAAATGCACTTTTCCTAAATCAAGCCAAACAGACTGTCAATATGCAAATGCACATGCATGTGTTTTGTTTTTCACTTTCTTAATATTGATGCCTAAAAATAAAGTTGTTGTACAAATCTGAATTCACTTTCAAGTGAAAAACACAAACAAGCTTCCTTTCGAAATCAAAAGGTAGAGACGATTACGACACTTTATGATTTTGAAATAAATACTTGTTTTCGACACTAGAAAGTCACATATTCAAGCCAAAGGAAAAAGTAAAACCATAATCGACTATCAACAGCAAATAAACTTTCTCCTATGATCAAAATCGACACTTGCGACAGATCTAAATCAAAGGACGACAGTATGACTATTCTACTTTTGCAATGGAAAATTGTAAATGACGTAACAAACACACAAAAAACATCTACAGTTTCCTTTATACAACTGAGGCGGAATTACGGCAAGGAAAAGGGGTTTTTAAACAGACACATACACTGATCACAGGCTGCAAAAATCAGAGACAAGACTGAAAAACTGAAGCAAAGAACCTCAGCTGCACAAGGCTAGGCTGATCAGCGCACCTGTTACACAGAGAAACTGGATTGCAACGCAGGTTTCCCTCTCGGGAACTGCGCTGAAATGCAGGAACTCTTCATAGTACCTGCGCTGGGGCAGAAACGAGAATTCTATCCGGGTTCTGGGTCACGGTTTACAGTTTAATCTATGGTTTTTGGCCGAGTAAAAGCAATCAGTAATGCACAATCAGAGGGTAGATTTAAAGAAGGTCTAAGAGCTATCACAAAGGGCAATCAGATCATTTGTGAATCAGCTGTTCAAATCATAAACAGATCCAGTGAATGGATTGAAGCAGCAGATGTCTACTTTGCATTTGTTAATGGCAAATGCAGTTCGATTTGCTACTTCTAAGTTTATGAAACAAACAACAAGAGAAACACAAACAAACTAACTAGACAATCGTCCCCAGCGGAGTCGCCATTTTGTTATCGGGATAAGTGTCTATTCAGAACGACTCTATCCCACTAAGGTGTGACAGTTACCTTAGAAACAAACAGAGAAAACTACTTTTGTATTCTTCTTTATGAACTATAAACAAAGAGGAATAGGATGAACCAACCTGTGTCTTGCGCTAGTCCTTTGATCCAATCTCTCTCTTCTTTGACAGTTTCCAGCTACCTGCTTCCTTACTTGCCCAGCTTCACCAAGTTCCTGTAAGATCACAGAAGAAGAAAACTACACAAAGACATGGATTTATATTCATAAATAGCTTAGGATCAGATTTAAGCTAAACATACAAATGTAACAAACATCAATGATACACAAGCATGTAGGAGAAACTCAAATAGTTTTATTGATATAACAAGAAGTTCCAGGAGGAGTTACAACCGATGATTCCTGATCCAGCATCAACCTCCCAGCAAAGAAGCCCCTCTTCACCTCCAACAAAGCATAAATCACCCAATACTCTGATATCTATCTCAAAACCAACAGCAATTCTTTGCAATGTACAAAATTCCAGCCTCTGGATCTCTGGGATGAGGGATCCATATATAGATGTATGCAAGGAGTATGAGTCAGCTTATGATTTGACTAGTGTCTTCTCTCTGTCAGTTCTTGCTTCCACTTGGAGACTGTTACTCATCCTTGGTCAAATTCAGTGAGGCAACTGTCATTGGAGAAGATTCTGGAAGCTTCCATTGTCTCTCCACCTCGTGGAATGACTCTTCCACTTGTCATTTCCCGCTCAACGCACCCTGGTAGTGCATTTAGGTGCGTTGCAATGCACCTAGATAGTGGAGCAGCTGAAATGATCCTGATTTCACTGATTCTGAGCAGTTTCTGGTGGAGAACTTCTGGGAGAAGCTGTAATTTGTTGACCTTGTTCCTTTAGGAGTTAGAACAACACTTTTAGGGACTTAGGAGCCCTTGGTTTATGGACATTTCATGCTTAGAGATGTAAGGCCCAAAAATGTCTATAACACCACCCATGTCCATTCTATGTGATAATACAAGTGCAATCAACATTTCAAAGAATCCTGTCATGCATTCCAAGACCAAGCACATACCTATCAAATATCATTTTCTCCGGGAACAAGTGCTTGAACAAAAGGCCAAATTGGAGCATGTCCCCTCCAAGGAACAAGTTGCTGATATATTCACCAAACCACTACCCAGGGAGACATTTGAATACCTCAGACAGAAGCTGGGAGTAGTTGATGCATCATCTTGTTGTTGACACTTATTTGTTTCAGAAGAAAGTGGGTGTACGCGAGTTTCATGAAGAGTATCCGCGTACATACGTAGGTTTTAGAGGATACAATCGCATATATGTTGGTTTGAAGAAAAACAGTGGGCCAGACTCAGGATGAAAAGAGTTTGATATGGGTCTAGTAGAGACCATCTGGCACAGGTTCAGGGGGAGCGTATACTTCTAATAATGCATTGTTGGCATTATCTTAGAAGATCTTGGTTCAATTTCACAGCTGTTTTTGTTTCAGGTGGAAGAGGTGCAGAGGGAGATCATGGTTGCTGGTCTGGATGATGATTGACAAATGCTACTGATAATAGTTGTTGATGACTATCTCAGTCTTGTTTTAGATATTTTGTCTCTATGTCATGTATTTCTTTTATTATCAAGGTCATGTAACGACCTATCTTGTTTCCCCACTATGCCTCGGATGGATAATGTAGTGTTCTTAAACTTTTGGTGTATTCCCACTTGGTTGGGTGGATGAGTCAATCTTGGTATATCCCCACTTGGTTGGGAGATGGATGTATGTATGACTCTTTGGTGATAGGAAGGTCATTTATGATGTATAAAATCATGTTCTTCTTGTAGAACATCTTTTTGCAAACCTTGCCTACAGTCAGGGGGAGCATGGACAATACAACAGAGCAGAGAATTTAGCAGGTACTCCGGGGGAGCATAACCCTTTGCCCTTGATGACAAAGGGGGAGAATGACTTTGAGTGACTTGGGGTTGCCATCAAGTCCAAAGGGGGAGATTGTTGGCATTATGACACAGGTTTGACACTATGACACAGGTGTTGTCCTTGATGGCAACTCACTCAAATGACAAATCAAAATTCAGGCTCTCAGAATAAAGGAAAAGGAGGTATACGCAGGTTCCCTTTGACAAAGACACGTATACACGCGATTTCACAGACCAAAAGGCGCGTATGCGTATACACACACTTTCATGCTCAGAAAAGCGCGTACAGTTTGGAAAACTTGGTTTTGGTCCGTGGTATTTGGTCCATGGTATTTTGGTATTGGTCCATGGTATTTGGTCTGAAGTATTGACCCTAGGTATTGGGTCTAAGGTATTGATTCTATATGGTTTTGGACCATGGTATTGAGTAAGGCCTAAGACTATAAAAGGGGAAGGAGATCATTAGGTAAAGGATTCAAGGATTGGATATCTTATGAATAAAAAGATCTAGAATACTACTTATTGGGTAATGGTGCATAGCTAGATCTGAATCAAGGAGGAACTTGAGTGCTCGAAGAAGTATAAGTTCTATTGATGGGTCAAGATCTCAAGGCTTGAAGAGAAGTATCTTTGTGTGATTTTGATCTGTTATATTTGGCACATGACTTGATCTATAAATCTGATGATCTGGGTATAACTGATGTATGAATATTTGAAAAAGGGTAAATTATCTTTATAGATCTATACGCAGGTTTCGCATAGGAAAGGTGTGTATGCATGCTGGTTCGGTATACCAAAACTGCGTATACGCAGGTTTGCTTTAATATAATATCATATGCACGCAAGTTATACACATTGAAGTAGTGTACATCTCTTGAAATATGTTTTAGCTACTTCTGTTTATTACTACAGTGTTATGGGTTCAGGATTGGTTTCTGGTTGCCATTACTGTATTCTAGTTACAACTTTTAGATAAGTGATTGTTTGATTCAGTTTTGGTTGGTACAAAGGAGATTGGTTGATGCAGATGTATTTGATGGTTGATTAATGTTATTGATGGATCCAGTCTGAAAATTTATGAAACGTGATCCCTAGAAGAAAAAGAGAAGGTTGTAGCCTTCTGTAGTTCAGCACCTACGTACTAGTACATCAGCTAGTACAAGAACTAAGGGGGTTGTAGCTCCCTTCCAGGAGAAGCTGGAGAACGAGAGAAGGTTGTAGCCTTCTACAGGTAGAAGCCTACGTACTGGTATAAGACTACACCAGTACAGAAATATTGTAAAAAGAAGTTTCTTATTAAAAAAGATAAAGAGGAATTACAGCAGGTGGTTTGCACCCACATTGGGTTTCCACCTTATATCTTGTGTTCATGTGTGTGATTTCCTGTACTGTTTACTGCACTTGATAACTGTTTTTATGGTTCTGAACACAGATTAAGATCAGCTAACTAAATTAGAAGTCTACAAGATATACGTGGGTTTCTCTAAACACAGTTGTGTATATATGCAGGTTTAATTAACATAAGTAGCATATATCAATTTGTTTATGGAAATAAAAAATTGTTAAATTGCTAATATTGATTCACCCCCCCCAGTGTTATTTCCAACAAAACAGACTTCAACTGACCCTCGATCAATCCCAGAGCTCTCGACCTCTCCTTGCTAGACTTTGGTATCTTACTTGACCAATCCTCTAACCAGACTTGACTCCTTCTTAAATAGATCAACTTGTTGTGACTTCTTCTCTAATATTGTCTTTGTATCCTTTGCATGCCTAGGCTAAGTCCTTATAGCATTTTCCACACTAATTAAATCCTTCTCATTGATTTGTTATGATCGTCTCCTCTGGATATTTATTTTGTTTTTGTTTGAGTGAATTGGGGGTTTTCCTTGTTCCTCAAGAAACCCACATTTAACAAATCAAGAAAAAACTACAATAAATATTAAGTACTTAGGCCTTAAACAAATAGCTTTGGTTCCAAAGCCCCATATTTTGCAAATCTCCCAACCAACTACTTTGGGTGGGTTTTCCCTTCTCGAAAATAACTTCTAAACTACCCAAAACTCCAAAAATCCCTCACAGTGAGGAAGGTATTTCCTTCACACTTTGAAATATCCAACACCATGACTTTCCTTGCATACCCATGATTGTTGTAACATCCCTGGTGAAAATTCCATGTAATAAAAGTTAATAAAGGAAAAATAATAACCACAATTGATGGGACACTTATTCCAAGTTGAATGTTGGGAAATACATCCTAGTGTTGGTGTTAATTTGGTTTATTATGGCTATGGAAATTGGCAAAGGCAATGGCTAAGGCTTTGGAAAGACAAAATGGCATTTTTGGCACATTTATTTTTGAAGATACTGGAAATTAGGAGAAAAGGAAGATGAAAGGTCACAAGTTTCATCTGACGAGGAAAATGAATGAGAATAATGGAAAATGGAGAAAATAGGGACCTAATTGATAAAAAGGCTTCTGAGGTTCAGTTTGTAACCTTTTGTCAATTTAGTTTTGGAGCTCTCTCATTATTCTCTCTCTCTCTCTCTCTCAGTCTTGGACACTTAAACTTTTTTTGGAGCACTTTCTCATTGGACCAAGAAAGGAAAAGAAGGCAAGAGGAAGGAAGGAGCAAGCAAGAAAGAGCAGGATCAAGTAGCTAATATAGGATTCTTTGCAAGTATCGATTTGCATGTGTGTTTTCCTTTCTAGATTTAGCATGCATAGTATTGCATGTGGTTCTTTTGTTGTTATGGCATGGGTTTTACCAGGTGTGACAGTGCTTTCATCCTAGCCTTTCCATTTTAGGATAGCCATGGTGTGATGGGGTTTTCATGTTTTGGTTGAGCTGGATTGGTGGATGGATTTGAAGCTGAGTGAGGTGCATCTCTGAATGATAGAACACATGACCTAGTAACCCTTGAACCAGACTGTGGGTTGTGGTAAAGTCAGATTTTGTGTTGCCTCGGTGGGCCTAGGAATCCTTGTCGATGAATGGTGGGATATACAGTAAATCCTAGAGGGTGGTGTCTTGGTTTAGGGCCTAGTGATCCCTGGATCAGTCTGTGGATTGTGGTAAATCCTAAGAGACTAGGAGACATGAAAATTCCTCACGGTGTAGGTGGAAAAATATGGTGGAATCCATGCTTTTTTTGGCATAGTGATCTGGTGGAGATCATGGTAAAGCTTGTTATTACATCTTTATTGTGTTGGCCTAGTTATCTGGGATGGTTTACAGTAAAGCTTGGGTTCTATTGATGAGGGTGGTGTGGTTTAGCCTCAGGATGCCCTGGTTGTTTCTTTTGGTTTGAGTCCCACATTCATGCTTGGAATATGGCTCAGGGGTGAATGGCTAAAGAGAGATTTGGCTCAACCATTCTATGGTCAGGTGGAATGTGGTAGTCCCATCCTAGGTTGGATTTTGCATTCATTAATAATATGTTCTCTCCTTGATATCTTATGTATAAATGTATTGGTTTATATGTGGATTTTATGGCTGATGTATCCTTGATATTTTTGTTGTTGTTATGTTGGTTATAACCATGTATCGTGATAGTGATGATGTATGGATTTCCTCATGTTTTGATTTGATTGGTAAGTGAATGAACAATGTATGTATGACCTATTAGATGTAATGCATCTAATGATATAAGGGAACAATGTTTCTTAGCAATTCTCAGATAAGTATGAGACCCTTATGCTTAAATGTGTTGTTTACACCTATAGATTACATACTTGTAATATGTTTGACGAAATGTCTGTCATGTATAGTAGGGATCCAGTCAATCCCTTGTTCAAGTAATTGCATTTGTATCACCATTACCTTGTTATCTTTATTTTCTGAAGGTGTCATTTAATTTTGGGCAGTGACCTGAGCTCTGGGCCTCAGAAAGTGGTTCAAATCCCAAGGATGCTGACAGATCACTAAGAAAAATAGTCCCTAGATGTTGGCATGCCATTATGTGGGAGTGTCCAGAGCCCTTTAGATGTTAGCATGCCCATAGCATGGGATATTCTGTGGGTTTATTGGTCTAAAAACTCACTGGGACCAAGGGTTGGTTTCCGAAAAGGTTGGGATGGTTCCTGGGAGTCCTATAGCTGATGTGGAAGGTTTATATGTTGTGTTTTCATCGATTCCACTTCCTTAAGGTCACATTGGAGGTTGAATCCCATCATAGTAGCCTCTTGTCGCATGTTTACCCTAGTTGGCCAAATACTTATGTAGATGTGGTAGGAGGATTTTACAGAGTGGTATCAGAGCATGGTTCACCCCTTGGACTAGATGGGCAGTGTGTGTTGGTCATGCATTCATGTTAGTTTCATGAGTGTTAATCATTCTTGTGGTCTATAGGCTTGTTGTATATGCCTGGTGTCGGTCATGGTTGTAGTGGTGTCTCCATGTGGAAGAGGATGTTGTTGTTCTTGTGAAGTGTGTCATCATGAGTGTATGATTGGTTACATATTTTTATGCTTATGTATTTTCAGTATACATTGGTATGGTTGTTGTTGTCATGCATGAGGTTATGGTATGTATAGTTTATATGGTCATGCATCGATGATTGGACTCTAGCTAGATTGATGTTTACATGGTTATATGCTTATGTTTCATATGTCTATATTTTGTTATGATTATGTTATACATGTATTACGTTGATTGGTTGATCTTAGAGATGAGATATCCTCCCCAAATTATGCTAAGTTACATTGGTTTATTGTGATTTGGTTTAGCTGACATAGTATTCCTTGCAGGAAAGAGATCAAAATGACTAGCAAGATGGTAGACTACAAATATTCTCCCTATGAATCAGATGAGCAACATGGTGTTGGGAACTGTTCTGACTTAGTAGACACATTGAGAAGCTTGAGGAAATAAATAAGGAGTTGTAAGGCATACAATGACAAAATCATGAAGGAATAAGAGAAACAAGAAGAGGTTAATGCAATACTTCTTCAGAATTTGTCAGAATTGCAATGACAAGGGCCACTTTGGATCAACCATGGACATGAGGACATAACTAATGGGACATATGGAAGTAGGTCTCATGGTGGTCAGACATCGTATAGAGATGACATGATTAGAGATGTCAGACTGTTGGATACTTTGGATAGGAGAGGTGATGGATACATGTATTATTCTAGTTTTGGTTTTGATAGACATCATGATCGTCATCATTATCATCCTTACAGGAGGAGTGATAAGGGATACATTCCAAGTGAATTTAAGAAAGTGAATCCACTTATTTTTGATGGAGACTTGAACAAACCAAAAGATGTAAAGGCTTGGATACTTGGGATGAACAAGTTCTTTGAGTTGCATGAGTACACAAAAAACATGAAGGAAAAAATTGTTATCTTCAGCTTGAAAGGTAAATCAGATATCTGGTGGGAAGATGTGAGGCGGGTCAGATACATCATGATAGAGGACTTGAGTTGGCATGAGTTCAAGTGGCTTTTCAGGAAGAAGTACTTGTCAGAAAGGTACTACAACAGTAAGGACAAAGAATTCTATGAGCTAAAGATGGGATCAATGACACATGAAGAGTACACGACTAAGTTTCTGAAGCTATTGAGGTATGTACCATGTCGTAAAGATGAGAAGGCTAAAGTTAAATGATTTTTTGGTGGTTTTCCATTAGAATTTAGAGATCGGATTGAGTATGATGATCCTCAATCACTTGAGGAATTTATTTGGAAATTGAAGCATTTATATGAACAGTCAAATCGTAATAATGAATCTCGGCAAGGATGGAAAGGGAAAGATATGGATAAAGGTAAAGGTAAATGGAAGCTAAAAAGAACAAGGCCTCAGAATGCAGAAGAGCAAAAAAATGTGGCACCTCAAAATAAGTTCAATGCAGCTAGACAAGGACATGGATAACAATAATACATAGAGGTGATGGTATTGGATGGTTGGAGTGTTGGACATGCGATAAGGAATACCTTAAGAGAGATTATCTATAGAATCAATTTGGTAGGCATCATATCTATGGTGCATAGGAGGCGCATATTGTTGGGGATGTTCGTCTGAGTGTTCCTCGTATCTATGTAGCACTGGAAAACAGACAGGCAAACCATTAGGCATCTATCATTTAGATGGACAGTAAGATTTGTGAGCAAGTTGTTCCTATTTTGATTGACCTTGGATCTAATTATAGCTATGTTAGTCTTGACTTGGTGGATAAGTGTGGTTTGAATAAAGAAGTGCATGCAAAATCTTGGTTAGTGTAGTTGGCTACAAGTACAAAGAAGTGAGTTCATCATTGGGTAAGAGTTGTGCATTTGAATTGAATGGTATGCCTACTGCAGCACATTTGAATGTATTACCATTGGAATCATACATTATGTTCTTGGGTATGGACTGGTTGTATCTTTATAGAACCAAGGTGGATTGTTATGACAATTTAGTTGAGTGTGTGGATGACAATGGGGAACCAAGAGTCTTGCAGGGAAAGAAGAAAGCCACATTAGTTAGGATGGTGACAACTATACAGGCAAAACGTAGTCACAAAAAAGGGTGTGTTATTCGCAGTGCACATTTATAGTGACAAAGGTAAGGAAGTTGAGGATGCAGATGTTTTGAGAAGCTACCTAGTTCTACAACAGTTTCAGGATGAATTTCCTGAGGACATTTCAAAGCTTCCACCTCACAGGGAGGTAGAATTTTCTATTGAGTTAGTGTCAGGGGAAACTCGAACATCAAAAGCACCTTACAGGACAAGCACACCTAAGTTGGTAGAGTTTAAGTTGCAGTTGAAGGAAATGTTGGACAAGGGATACATTACACCAAGTGTATCACCTTGTAGCGCACCGATATTGTTTGTGAAGAAGAAGGATGGTACTCTCAAATTATGCATTGACTATAGGAATTTGAACAAAGTGGCTATCAAGAACAAGTATCAGTTGTCGAGGATTGATGACTTGTTCGATCACTTGAAGGGAGCAACAATGTTCTCGAATATTGATTTGAGATCAAGATACCACCAAGTATGCATCAAACAGGAGGACATTTACAAGATAGCTTTCTGAACCATGTATGGGCATTATGAGTTTTTTGTAGTTCCATTCAGTTTGACTAATGCTCTAGGTACATTTATGTGCTTTATGAATAGTGCGGCGCGTCTGTATTTGGATATTTTTTTCATTGTTTGTCATTGATGATATATGGGTATATTCTAAAAATGAGGAAGATCATGCTGAGAATTTTGCAATAGTGTTGATATTGTTGAGAGAGCATCAGTTGTATGCTAAGCTCAGCAAGTGCAATTTCTTTCAGACTAAGGTACATTACTTGGGGCATGGTGTATCCAAGGAGGGAATAACAGTAGATCCAGAGAAGATAAGAGTTATCATGGAGTGGGAAGCCCCCAAGAATGTGGATGAGGTGAGATATTTCATGGTGTTGGCAGGCTATTATAGGAGGTTCATCAGGAATTTCTCACAGATTTATTATCTTATTACATCATTACAGAGGAAAGGTAAGAATTTTGAATGGACAGAGGAGTGTGAGGTCAGTTTTGAGCATCTTAAGTAATTGTTGACACATGCACTAGTGTTAAAGATTGCAGATCCAGACAAAGAGTTTCTAGTATGTACATATGATTGCACGAGAGGGCTTGGTTGAGTCCTTATAGAGGAAGGACATACAGTGTGCTATGAGTCACGGAAAATGAACGAGCATGAGTAGAACTATCTCATGCATGATCTTGAGCTAGAAGCGATCATACATGCATTGAAGATGTGGAGGCACTATCTTCTTGGCATGGGGTTTGTACTGATGAGTGATCACAGTGGGTTGAGATACTTGTTTGACCAACCAAATCTGAATACCAGGTAGGCTAGATGGTTGGCCACGATCAGTGAGTTTGACTTCGAGATCAGGTACATCAAAGGAAAGGAGAACAGGGTCGCAGATGCTCTTAGCAGGTGGATACAAGTAAATCATACAACAACTATGAGTTCCTATGGGATAGATCTACAGGATAAGATCTTGTAGGTAGGTCAGCAAGATGTCAGGTATATGGAGATTGTGCACAGGTTGCAGTAGAGTACAGGTATAGGTACAGTTAATGGTACAAGTACAGGTGCAAGTATAGTTGCATAGTGTTTTGACTATCATCTCACCACCGATGGATTGGTTAGGTTTAGAGACAAGATATATGTGTCAGACAACATTGAGCCCAAGAAGGTGATCTTGAGGGAGTTTCATGTGAAACCATATTCACGTCACCTAGGCTATTAGAAGACACTAACCATAGTGAATAAATTTTATTATTGGTCGAATTTGAATAAGGATGTAGCAGATTTTGTTACTAGGTGTTTTGATTGTCATCGAGTAAAGGTAGAGTGTAAGCATCCAGGTGGACTACTACAGCCGATTGCGATTCCAGAGTGGAAATAGGAGGTCATTTCCATGGACTTTATTACAAGTTTGTCAAGGATAGTGAGACAACATGATTCCATCATGGTTGTTGTGGATAGTTTGACAAAGGTAGTGCACTTCATTCCAGTGAATTCTACATTCTTATCTGGCGATGTATCACATGTATTCATTAGAGATGTGGTTAGATTGCATGGTGTTCCAAACAAAATTGTGTCAAACAAGGATTCGAAGTTCACTTCCATGTTTTATAGGGAGATATTTGAAGGTTTGGGCACAAAGTTGGCCTTTAGTACAACTTATCATCCACAGATAGATGGATAGATAGAGAGGGTCAATAGGAGATTGGAGGACATGTTGAGGATGTATGTGATGCATCAATAGCAGAAGTGGGAAGAGTACCTTCCACTGGTAGAGTTCGCTTACAACAATGGGTATCAAGTATCTTTAAAGATGAGTTTGTTTGAGGCATTTTATGGACAGAGTTGCAATACTCCATCACTTGGAGTGATCTAGTTGAGAGGGTGTTGATTGGGCTGGACATGTTGGCAGAAATGGAAAAGGAGATGTAGGCAATCAAGAAGAATTTGAAAGAAACATTGGATAAGTAGAAAAGATATGCAGATCTGAACATGTTGTTCAAGGAGTTCCAGGCTGGGGAACATGTGTACTTGCGCATCAAACCAAATAAGAGCTCCTTGTGGATTGGATCATATGTCAAGTTGGCACGCCAGTTTTGTGGACCCTTCTATATTATTGAGATGATTGGGCGAGTAGCCTATCGACTTGCACTACCTCTGGTAGTGAAATACCATGATGTTTTCTATGTGTCATTTCTTAGGAAGTATGTTAAAGATGTTGATCATGTGATTGACTAGTCTGTATTGCAGGTGGAGCCAGATGGAGAATTCTAGCTAGAGCCTCAGTGTATATTGCAGAAAAATGTGTTGATGCATCAGAACCGAGAAATCGAACAGCTTAAAGTGTAGTGGAAGCACTTTGGGCTCGATGAAGCTACATGGGGGATGGCGAATCAAATCCAGGCTATGTATCCTTCATAGTTTGTCAGTTGAGGCAAATTAATTTTGGTATGATGTTTGGTATATGTTTTGGCATATGTTTTGGTGTGATGTTTTGATATATGTACATATGTATATGGATGTAAATACCACCATGAGCTATTTTATAAAGCTCCAATAAGTGGTATGGGTGTCATGTCATTATAATTGTTATGTTTTTATGTTTTCCTGTTGATTTTCTTTTTAGCAAGGTGATCATTGTAGATACTGTATCGAACTATGTTATAAATCTCCATGGGCAGTATGTTTTCTTTCAGTGGTTTTGTTGAGTTATAGGTGTGGTTGAACACCGAGGATGGTGTTCCCCAAGGGGGAGGTAACTGTAACAGCCCTAGTGAAAAATCCATGTAATAAAAAATAAAGTAAAAATAATAACCACGGTTGATGGGACACTTATTCCAAGATGAATATTGGGCAAGACATCCTAGTGTGGGTGTTCATTTGGTGTATTATGACTAAGGAAATTGGAAAAGGAAATGGCTAAGGCTTTGGAAAGGAAAAATGGCATTTTTGGCAGATTTATTTATGAAAATAATGGAAATTAGGAGAAAAGGAAGGTGGAAGGTGACAAGTTGCATGTGAAGAGGAAAATGAAGGAAAATAATGGAAAATGAAGAAAATAGAGGCCTAATTGTTAAAAAGGCTCCTGATGATCATTTTTTAACCTTTTGTTAGTTCATCTTTGGAGCTCTCTCATTATTCTCTCTCTCTCTCTCTCACTCTTAGACACTTAGAGTTTTCTCGGAGCACTTTGGCATTGGATCAAGAAAGGCAAAGAAGGCAAGAGGAAGGAAGCAGTAAGTAAGGAATAGTAGGATCAAGCATCTACAACAAGATTCTTTGTAGGTAACGATTTGCATGTGTGTATTCCTTGCTAGATTTGGCATGCATGGTATTGCATGTGGTTCTTTTGTTGTTATGGCATGGGTTTTTCCAGGTGTGACAGTGTTTTCAGCCTACCCTTTCCATTTTTGGATAGCCATGGTGTGATGGGATTCTCATGTTTTGGTTGAGCTAAATTGTTAGATGGATTTGAGGCTAAGTGAGGTGGATCTCCGAATGATAGAACACACGGCCTAGTAACCCCTAAACTGGACTATGGGTTGTAGTATATCCAGATTTTGTGTTGCCTCGATGGGCCTAGGAATCCTTGTCAGTGAATGGAGGGATATATGGTAAAGCCATGAGGTGTTTGCCCTTGATTAGGCCTAGGAATCCTTGCCGGTGAATGGCGTGATATACGGTAAATCCTAGAGGGTGATGTCTTAGTTTAGGGCCTCGTGATCCCTGGATCGGATTGTGGATTGTATTAAAGCCTGAGAGACTAGGAGACGGGAAAATTCCTCATGGTGTAGGTGGAGAAATCTGGTGGAATCCATGATTTTTGGCCTAGTGATCTGGTGGAGATCATGGTAAAGTATGTTATTACACATTTATTATGTTGGCCTAGTGATTTAGGATGGGTTATGGTAAAGCCTGGTTTCTATTGATGAGGGTGAGGTGGTTTAGCCTTGGGATTCCCTGGTTAGTTCTTTTGGTTGGAGTCCCACTTTCATGCTTGGAATATGGCACGGAGGTGAATGACTGAAGAGATATTTGGCTCAACCATTCTATGGTCGGGTGGAATGTGGCAGTCCCATCCTGGATTGGATTTTGCATTCATTAATAAGAGTTTCACTCCTTGATATCTTATGTATAAATGTATTGGTTGATATGTGGATTTTATAGTTGATGTATCCTTGATATTTCTATTGTTATTATGTTGGTTATAAGCATGTATTATGACAGTGATGATGTATGGATTTCCTCATGTTTTGATTGGTAAATGAATGAACAATGTATCTATGACATAATAGGTGATAATGTAGCTAATGATATAACGGAACAATGTTTCTTAGCGATTCTCATATAAGTATGAGACCCATATGCTTAAATCTGTTGTTTACACCTGTATATTACATATTTGTGATATGATTGATGAAATGGATGTCATGTCTAATATGGTTCCAATCAATCCCTTGTTCAAGTAATTGCATTTGTATCATCATTACCTCGTTATCTTTATGTTTTGAAGGTGTCATTTAATTCTAGACAATGACCTCGGCTTTGGGCCTGAAAAAGTGGCTCAAATCCCAGGGACACTGGCACAACACTAAGAAAAATAGTTCATGGAGGTTGTCATGCCATGTTGTGGGAGCATTTGAAGCCTTCTGGTCACTAGCATGCCCATAGCATGGGAGAGTCTGGGGGGTTATTGGTCTAAAAACTCAGTGGGACCCAGGGGTTGGTTGTCGGAAAGGTTGGGATGGTTCCTAAGAGTCTTGTAGCTGTTGTGGAAGGTATGTATGTTATGTTTCCACTGATTCCACTTCCTTAAGGTCAAATACGAGGTTGAATCCCATCATAGTAGCTTCTCATCACATGTTTACCCCGGTTAGTTGGTTACTTGGGTAGATGTGGGAGGAGGGTGTTACAATGTCCTCGCCTGAGTCATGACTTTCCTTTGCGTAGCCATATCTATCATTGCATGTGCCACTTCTTCTTTTGTACTTGATCAACCTTTATCTTACATGGTGCATGAATTTCCTTTCATGCAACATGAGTTTTCCTTGCATGACCATGAGTGTCCTCACATGGTTCATGATTGTCCTCGAATGGGTTGAAAACTCCTCTCTCTTGAACTTGAAGATTTATACTTCCATTGGGCAGTTGAACTTCCTTCACCGTATCCCTTTGAAGCTAGACTCCCTCTGAGCATACATTACCTCCACTAGCTCACTCTACTTTCCCTCCTTGAAATTGTTGCTACTGAACTTGTGTCCTTCCAAAGTCAGTCTCGATTTCTGATTGAACATTAGGTCTAATCCACTCTAGATCATTGTGACTCAATTTTGCATGGGTTCTCATCCCCCTAAGTCAAATACCTCATGTGCACATGGATCCTCTGCAAGACATGAAACTCCAAAACCAATGAAGATATTATCTCACCATCAACCAACCATCCACATGAAGCTACCTCGTCCAAGCAAGAGCACCTTCTCTATTGAACCTCTTGCTCCATGTCTAGGCAACACACTGCTTTCTGCAACAATTTCAAAGCTCCCTTCTTGAGTTGATCCCTATCCACACTTTGATATTTCTTCCCTTCAAATACCCTGTGATACCATGTTGAAAGTTTCCTTGTACCCTAGATTTGGTTTGTGTTTAGACTTGATCATAAACACATTGAAGAAACACAACACTAACATGACTTTGCATAGTGGAAATACACAACAGTGAAATCAATAAAGTACACATTATTATATGGCCCAATCTTTACCTTTATTAGTCCATTAATAAATAATCATTAGGGATCCCCTTCTAGGTACCATGGCCCTTCATAAAACCTTGATACAATTAGAATACATAGTATACAATTAGGGCTTACGATCTATTCCATCAGATCTGCAATCTTTCTAGCAAAATACAAAGACAAGTGTTGGCTTACTTGTTGAAGGCAGTACTTCATACTCATTGCTTTTATTCCTCTTTTTCCACTTCTCTTTTGGTTCTCCTTTACCTCCAATATTACATAGAGAATAAATCATTTTTTCCTTTGTCTACATGTTGCTCACAGAAGGGTTGTCCTTCAATCCTCTATATTAATCCAACCTTATGAACACCTGTTGTTAGGTTTTTCCTTTGACTTAGCATGCTTCACTTGTATCTCTTCCTAGTTTTTCAACTTTAGTCATCTAAAAAATCCTACAAAAAACCCTCGGCCTCCTTTTCAACTAAATTAAGCACATCAATTTCCCCTATTCTTCAGTGTGCTACAATAGCAACACCCTTATATCCTAAATAGAGTCATGGCCTTCTCTAAACATCTTACAAATGGGCCTAAAAATGATACTAACCCCTTGTTCATTCTTCTTAGGAGATCTACATCCCATGACCTCTTTCTTTTAGCCTTTGCCCTAAACAGGTCACTCGATGCTCTTGGCCAACCTCAAATTTATCCTACAATCCATTGTTGACCTTCACTCAAGCCCTAAGGATCTTGGCCTAGCTCTATTCTTCCTCGGCCTAGGGTTGTGGACCTTAACCAATCTTTGGATGGATTTCTTAGACCTTTTCTATCCTATGGATGGTCTTAACCAAGGCTCCTTGCTATAGAGTCTTATCTAACCAACTTGGCCACCTGATCTAGACCTAACGAGACCTTAGATCTTTGACTGTGGGTAGTCTCTTTTGGCTACGTTAAACCCACTTATGGTTCTGGAATATTACCATAGACCAACCTCAAATAGACTTAAACTAATCTCAGTCAATCCCAAATCTCTTTGTCTCTCCTTGCTAGACTTCGACCTCTTATTGGACTAATCCTCTAACTAAACTTAGCTCCTTCTTGAATAGATCAACTTGTTATGGCTTCTTTTCTAAGATTTCTTGTGACTCCTTTTCATGTCTAGGCTAAGTTCTTCTAGCCTTCTCCACACCAATGAAATATTTCGCATTCATGTGTTATGAGCCTCTCCTTTGTCTCTTTATTTATACATTTTTTGAGCAACTTGGAGGTTTTCCTTGTCCATCAAGAAACCCACATTTAACAACTAAAACACAAATTAGAATAAATAATTAGTTACTTAGGTCCCAAACCCATATCTTTAGGTCCAAAACCCCAACTTTGGGTAAATTTCCCAACCAACTGCTTTTGGTGGGTTTTCCATTCTCAGAGATACCTTCCAAGCTACCCAAAATTGCAACAATTAGTAATCAATTAGGGGTGATTCATTGTAATAGATAAAGAGGGGTTAATTAACTGCAATCATGAGTTAGTAAGTGTTAAATAACAGTTATCTAGGGATAATTATTGGTAATTAATGGTCAAAAAGTGTTAAATAATAGTTAATTAGAGATAATTTGTGGTCAATTAGGGGTACTTAATGATCAGTAAATGTTAGATTTTAGTCAATTAGAAGTAATTCAGGATTAAGGGAAATCAGTGGTATTTAGAGGTCAATGGGGAGAAACAATAAGGAGGGGATTAGGTCATCCAATTGAGTATTCACAGAACTAAGGGCTTCTTCTCGTAGTCATGAAGATATTTTAAAGCACTATGATTTTTTTTTTTCTTCACTTCTGGTTCACGGATACCATGGTCAGTGGTCCGCTACGTCCAGGATCGGAAGTCTCTAGGGTGGACCCCACCCGAAGGGGGTCACACCCCTCGGCCATCACAGACCTAACCCCAAGAGCTTTCGGGTTTCGACCCTGTGACCTCCCATTGGCGAGGCCCCGGCTTGACCGATTGAGCTAACCCTTGGGGCTTTTAAAGCACTATGATGTGTCTATGTGAATGGGAATATCTCACTTTTCAAAGGCCTAGACATTTTCCAAATCTAAATTATTGAGATCGGATCAAGGCTATATAGTTTTCTCAATATAAATAAAATAGGAACCAAGATATATTAGATGTCATACAATGATTTGCACAAGTAGGCTTCAACATTATTTTCTTTCAGTGGTAGCTTAGGAATGTGGAGCTTGGGATCATAAGATTTTATGTCATTTCCTTGTATTTCATTTTTTCAACGAGAGTGGGGATTTCATATTCTTTGATGATATTGGGGTTTTAACAATATCAAAGTGTTGGAATATTCAGAAATACTAAGAGGGGGGTGAATCAGTTTTAACAATTTTTAACTTCAAAAGCATGTAAATGCATCCACATATATAAAGCAAAGCACATAAATATACAAAGCACATATATTTTTATGTGGATGATCTAGAATTATGCAAGAACGAAATTAGGTACAGATATAAACAAAAACATAGAGATACAACAAAAACAAAACTTCAGTTCATTAATAACAAACTACTGAAAATTGTTTACATGCAGAATGGAAATAAATTAGCTCATACGATGGTAGCTTATCTCTAAGAAGAGATGTGGTGGCTACGTTCCTTCTAAATTGTGTTCCAATGAGGATTGAGGGCTTATTTATATTAAGAAATAATGTAAAAACCTAAACATTCAAAAACCTAACCCTAGGAGATGAAGCGCCAAAATTGTGGGCCCCATTGGGGTAAATTAGTACATCAACTTCCCAGGGTTGTAACTTTAGCATACGATCTTTGTTTAATGTGCACAATACCTCATTAGAAATATATATCTGAGGATTACAAATTTTGATCGCAAACATTGGCTATAAACTCATGTTTATCCATTTTCCTAAAAAATAACGTTTAGGGCCTCAAAACGGCTTCAGAATTTCAGGACCCAAAAAACTACTAAAAATAGTAAATTGTGCTACAATTACAAAAACTGAAAGAAGTAATGGTACAATGGTGGTACAAGAGGAATAGAATGGTGGCCACCAATATCCACCTGGATTAGTCCTACCCCCTTAGGAAGCAATGGTCCCCATCATATTTAGTTTCTCCATGAGATGGGGAAACTTTTGTTGAACTTGGTCCCTGGTAAGCCACTTGCCTTAGTGCAAGAGTTGGACAAATTTGACAATCAAATACAGTGGGATCTTCTGCTAATGAGAGTTCTTAATTGTTGGCTTGGTGATGACACAATCACTGTAGGATCTGATATATTTGCCAACATCTTGTCATAGTTTTGACCAATTAAAGTACTTTTGTATAACGACCACATTTTTATCCACACTAAAGTCTCTTGTGACCCGACTGTAGTGCGCCTCCCAAATCATCTTGGCACGCTCACTCGAAGGAACAAAAAGGTGGCCCAAGTAGCATAATAAAGCATCATGGATGTGGAAATTTTGAACTTGGTTGCCATCCACTAGCATCTAGTATCTGAAGGTGAACTCTGGATCATTTTTGTACAATTGCACCCATCCAGAGGTCTCGTGGCCACAAGAGTTTAGAATAGTAGTTAGTGCTGCAATTGGGGGTCGGCTGAGGAAGTCTATAACATGATTGATGTTGTCCTTTTTGTATTTAATGTTCAAGTGGAATTGTTGCAGATATGTAGACCACTTCTAATGGTTATCATTCTACAACTTCCTTTGTGTCTCTATAAAATGAAGAGGTCAATGATCAGTGTGGGTGATCGTCTCCTTCCCCAAAATGTAGTGCTTCCATTGTTGGAACCCCTGCATGATCAAATACATCTCTTTATCATAGGTGGGTTACTTCTGAATTGTATCATAAAGTGTCTCACTATGATAGGCCACTAGATGCCCATGTTGTGTGACGAATACACCAATAGCATAGCAGAGGCGTATGTCTCAATTTCAAATGGCTGGTGCAAGTCTGGAAATGTGAGTACCAGTGAAAAGAAAATGTTCTACTTCAGGTCAACCAACACCTTTTGTTGGGACTTAGACCAGTAAAAATTTGCTTTCACTCCACCCTTGGTAATATGACTCAAAGGCCAAGTGATATGAGAGAATCCCAACACAAACATCCGATAAAAATTTGCAGGGCCTAAAAACTGCGAAGCTCTATTAGAGTGGTCAGGGCTGGCCAATCCCAAATGACTTGGATATTAGTCAGATCCACATGCATTCCTCACTCATCTATGAGGTAACCCAGATATTGGACCTGGCTTATGCCAAAGGTGGATTTCTCCAGGTTGGCACACAGTTTGTGTTGTTGTAGGGTTTGAAGGACCTATTGAATGTGTTGCAAGTGCTCTTCCCAAATCTTGTTGAAGATGAGGATGTCATCCAAATAAAAAACCATGAATGTGTTGGTGAAGGGCCATAATATGTCATCCATTAACCTCATAAAGGTAGCAGGGGAATTTTTCAACCTGAAGGTCATGACCAACCATTCAAAAAGGCCTTGCTTGGATTTGAAGGTAGTCTTCGATACATCTGTGGGATCTATTGGAACCTGGTGATAGCCAGACATCAGATTGATCTTGTTGAAATACTTTTCTCCCTTGATTTGGTCTAGATTCTCATCAATTCGTGGGATTAGATACTTGTTCTTGACAATGATTTTGTTTAGTGCTCAATAATCAATGTAGAGCCTCCAGGCCTCATCCTTTTTCTGTACAAGTACAATCGGGATCCTACAGGGTGAGGAACTTGGTTGGATGTGCCCTTTTTTCCACAATTCTTCGATGTGTCACTTGATTTCTTCATTTTCCATAATGGAGCAGTGGTATATCAGCGTTTTGGTTAGAGGTGCTCCAGGATTTGGATCGATCAAATGCTTGACGTGATAGTGCAAGGGTGCCCCTGTGGGTGAGGAGAATATGTCCCTATATTGTTCCGTGACTTTATTCACCTGATTCTGTTGCGTGGAGGAACCATTCTCAGGGGTCATGGATGTTTCCACGATCTTCCCCTTACTTTGAGAGTGTATTAGAAAGAAAACAAATTTCCCGGCCTGGGAGATGATTTTACTGCATTTCTTAGCAGATATCAAAGAGATGGTGGTAGGCGGAGCTACCCCTGGTATCCTTTATAACTTATTTCCCAAATAAATAACAATAATGTGAGGCCTCTACTCATGTAGATTTTTACCATAGATTCAACAACTTATGTGATAAGCTAAAACACAAGACAAGAATCTACTCTACTCTTCAGCGGAAACCAAAATTGATCGATGAAAATAATAAGTAGAAAATGAAGAATATCAATAGCACATAACACAATATTTTTCTGGGGAAAGCAACTACTCATAACCCTGACTATCTATATTGCATTAACCAAAATATCTTAGAAGACAATACAATGCTTGTTCAACCCGAACAATTCTTGCACAAGTACAATCTATCTCTCTGCTTCACAAACTAGCTCAAGCCAACACTTAGCCAAATATGTTGCTTGCCAAGCCCCTACTTCCTTGTGTAATTCCTGAGAGAATTAGCCCATATTTAATTGGGAAATTCTCTCTCCATAATTGTGCAATCCATCCATAGGCCCTCAACTAATTGCATGCACCATCTGTACAACTCAGAAAATTATACAATTGATAGTACACTGCCCCTGAACTCTAATCTCAATTAGGTCTTCTTCTAAATTGACATGCATGACTTATTTATGAGTGAATCTTCAGTTAACTAGTGGAGCAATGAAGTTGCACTGGTGCCCGACCCCACTACTAGACCTCCTATCAATTCCTCCAATAGTTGGAACTAGTTTAACTGACTATAACTTAGTTAGACTGAGTTAATTAATTGCAACTCAAAAGAACTCAACCTGGGCCCCTAAAATTTAGGGATCTGCTACATGAATCTAGATGGAATTCCAACTCGAATTTCCTAAGCCAACTAAGTCAAATTAACTTAGTTAACTATTACAAGTTGCTATGAGAATAAAATTTTAATTTAATTCCTAATTTAATTCAAGGACAAATTAAATTAGGATTTCTTGTTGCTATTTTTAACACTCCCTCTCAACAAGAAATGGATTATCTGCTACCCCGATCCTACCTCTGTGAAACTTGAATTTTCATCTCCTCTGTGAGAATGTATTCCAACAATATAATTCTCTTTTGCACACAATCTTGAAGATGATGATACTGGATATCAATATGCTTGGACAGATCATGAAAAAATGAATTCTCATAAATTTTGATGCAACTCTAATTGTCACAGTAAACCACACTTGGATCCATTTGATGACCAAACAAACCCACAAGAATCTTCCTCATCAAGATAGCTTAACAAGTTGCTTGACTAGCAGCCATGTACTCTGCTTTTGCTGAATTGAGTGCAACTGATCTTTGTTTCCTATTGTACCAAGAAATAGTTGCTGACCAAATACTGAAGACCCCACCTAATGTGCTCTTCCTGTCAGATGGACTCTCTACCCAATCTACCTCAATGAAGCCTTGAAAGTTCACTCCCTCTATCTGTCTCTACCAAATACCACACTGAGTAGTGCCTCTAAGGTATCTCAACATGTGTTTGGTTATCTTCCAACACAACTTGATTGGCTTAACTATTTCTTGACTAATTTGGTTAACTGCATAACACATGTTCGGTCGTGTGTTCACCAAATACTGAGTGAAACCACAAGTTGCTTGTAAATAGTAGCCTCCACTAATTCACCGGATGTAGCATCCTGCTTCCTCCAGTTACCAGCTAGACGAGTCTCCATGGATTTACTGCTCTCCATGTGGAACTTCTTGATTATCTCATTGGCACACTTTCCCTAAGAGGCAAATAGTTCCTCATCTACTTGCCATACTTACATCCCTAGAAAGTAGTGCATGAGCCCCAAGTCCTTCATTCTGTACTCTCTTGCAAGATCCTCTTTGTAAGATTTGATCAATTTATCATCACCTGTCAGAATCAAATCGTCAACATATAAAACAATAATCAACAATTTAGCTTCAACCATAATATGGTAAAGGTTCGCATCTTCTTCACTTCTGGTGAAGCCCAACCTGATGAAATAGCTATCGATCCTGGTGTACCAAGCACGGGGTGTTTTTTTTAGTCCATACATCGCTCACTGGAGTATGCACACATGAACTCTCTATTGAAGGTATAAAATACTTTAGACTACTCAATATACACCTCTTCCTTAATCATGTCATTGAGGAATGTTGTCTTTACATCCATCTGATGTATCTTCAATCCCATCTACATTGGCTGTGCTAGAATGGATCTAATTGAAGAGTACCTTGCTAAAGGAGAAAAATTATGATCGTAATCAATCACCTCCACCATAGAAAACCCTATGGCCACAAACCTAGCCTTTTGTTTCTCCACACTACCATCCACTGCTTGCTTTACCTTGTAAAGCCATCTGGAACTCACCACTGACTTGTCTATCGGTCTTGGGACCACATCCCAAACATTGTTCCTGATAATGGAGTCATACTCCTCAACCATGGCATCAACCCAAACTGGTTATTGCACTGCTTCCTCAAAATAGGATGGCTCAATCTCTACACATCCACTCATCAGATCCATGTAACCTGTGTACCTCTCTGGTGACCTCCTATGCCTGTGTTGTGATGTGGGTGCTCCCACATTCTCTCTAGCATCATGCAATAACCTGTCATCCTCTATGGTGCACTTTCTCCATCTTTGGAAGACTCTACGTAAGTGGATGTCTCCACTCCCTGCTCCTCTGCATGTGGTTGCTCCACATCATCCTGAGGTTCCTCCTTTGGAGCTGAAATATCCTCAACTACATGTAGTTGAAGTTCCCTCTCAAGGAAACATCTCATGGCCTTATCTTCATCAAATTTTACATCTCTATGAACAATTGTCACCCTATTGGTTGGTTGGTACACCCAATAGTTGTGAGGTGTATTGGTGTACCCCACAAATATGCCCAACTATGTTGCTGGCTCAAGATTTTTCAATGCAACTTTAGTTACATGGCAGTAGATTGATGAACCAAAAATCTTGAAGTGTGCCACATCTACTTTCTTCCCTGAAAAAGCCTCTTCCGATGTACTCATCCTGAGAATTTGATGAGGGATTATGTTCTGCAAATAAACAGTTGTGTTGCATGCTTCAACCCAAAAGTGTAATGGTAAGCCCTGATCATGCAACATTGCTTGTGCCACTCCCACAATACTCATGTTCTTCCTTTTAGCCACCCCATTCTACTATAGGTTATGAGGTCCTATCAACTCCCGCCGAATGCCTTCTGATGCATAAAATTTTTTGAACTCATTCAACCCATAATATCCACCTGAGAGCTTTAACTTTCCTGCCAATATCTTTCTCGACAAGTGCTTTAAATTCACAAAACTTAGCAAAAGTATGATATTAATTCTACATGAAGAATATCCAACACTTATGAGAAAAGTCATCAACAAATATCATATAATACCTCTATTTTTTCGTGGATGTTGCTGAGAATGGTCCACACACATCTTAGTGAACTCGATTGAGGATCTCTTATGCTCGACTCTCTTTGTTATGAAAGGAAGCTTTGGTATACTTTCCCAATGTACACCCTTTGCATGTGTCTACCTGCTCTAGTGTATCCTTTGGAATACTGGTAGAAATTTTCTACATGATCTTCAAAGTGCCATGATGCAAGTGACCCAATATCATGTGCCACAACTCATTGATGTCTCAATTCTACACCTTCTATGATTTAGCGCTCAAGGCAGCACAATCTTCTACCTCCAACTTGTATAGGTCTTTACTCAAACTCCTATCCTCTTCACCTTTCCTGTGGCTATGTGATAAAGGAACACCTTTCCCTTACTAAATATCACAAAATAGCCTCTATCCTCCAACATGGAAACAGATACCAAGTTATTCTTCAAACCAGGAACATATATAACATCTCACAAAGTGAGAAGAGAACCCGACTCCCTCTCAAAGGTAATTGTATCGATGTTGGTAGCGCTATACCTCCCATCATCACCCATCTCAATATGCATCCATAGATCCTTCTCCTCCAAGTTACTAAAGATCTCTTTGTTACCAGTCATGTGGAAAGAAGCTCCACTGTCCAGGTACCACATGCTACCCATCATCGATGACACCATACAAGCGATGAGGATAAAGTCCAGTTCGAACTATGAAGCAAGAGCTTCACCTTGTCACTCCTCCTAAGGGATTCTTATTGGCCTTCTTGAGCGAACACTTTGTGGCAAAGTGTCCCAGCCCATGAAAGTGAAAGCATTTGACTTTAGACATGTACTTCTTCTTACTACCATGACAATGATTTGATCTGGAATTGGATGACTTCCCCTTCCCTTTCTTTTCCTTACCCGCTAAGGCACATTTATCCTCATCATCATGTTTTGATGAGGATCCATCTCTGGTGTTCCGCTGAATCTCTTCCTATACCAAATCGAACCATAATCGCTCCCAAACTAGTAGCTTCTCCCCCCCATTAACTTAGTCCTGGTAACTATTCTAGCTCTTGAGAATTCCTAGAAGTGCTAGGCTGACCAGATCATCTTTAATAACAATAATCCCAACACTTACAAGCTCATCCTGACATTGGGTGAACTTGGTCAAGTACTTCAGAATAGAGTCGCCCTTCTCCATCTTAATATTTATGAGTTTGTCCTTCAGTGTGGTCACTACTATTTTGAAATAGGTTCATCAATGCCTTCCACATTTCAAATGGAATTTCCTTACTGTGGAGATTTTAGACAATGTGATCTCAATCTCCTTCTAGGGAAATCCTTCTCGCTTTTTCCACACACTTTCTCCATTCTGCGAGATCTTTAGCATCATATGTTGGAGGTTTCAGAATATCATGATCTATGAATTCCTTAAGCCCATTTTCTTCCAGGATTGCCTCCACCCTGTCCTTCCAAGCTATGTAATTCAAGTTTCCCTCCAGGGAATACTCAAGTCTCAAACCATAGAATGACATATTGCTAACTCTGAAGTATGAACCTGCAAATTCGATTTCACCTGCACAACAAACTTGAATTATCCTCTTCTATATTGTATTTCGAAACCATGTATATTTTTACTATAGATTCAACAGCTTATGTGATATGATAAAACACAAGACAAGAATCTACTCTACTCTTCAGTGGAAACCAAAATTGATCAATGAAAATAATAAGAAGAAAAGGAAGAATTTCAATCACACATAACACAATATTTTTCTGGGGAAAGCAATTGCTCAAAACCCCAACTATCTATATTGCATTAACTAGAATATCTAAGAAGAAAATACAATGCTTGTTCAACCCGAACAATTCCTGCACAAGTATAATCTATCTCTCTGCTTCACAAACCAGCTCAAGCCAACACTTAGCCAAATCTATTCCTGCCAAGCCCCTACTTCCTTGTGCAATTCCTGAGAGAATTAGCCCATATTTAATTGGGAAATTCTCTCTCCATAACTATGAAATCCATCCATAGGCCCTAACATGATTGCATGCACCATCTGTACAACTCGAAAAATTATACAACTGATAGTACACTGTCCCTGAACTCTAATCTCAACTAGATATTCCTATGAACTGACATGCATGAGTTATTTATGAGTGAATCTTCAGCTAACTGGTGGAGAAGTGAAGCTACACTGGTTCTCATCCCCTCTACTAAACTTCCTACTAGTTCCTCCAACAGTTGGAACTAGTTTAATTGATTATAACTCAATTAGATTGAGTTAATTAATTACAACTCAAAATAACTCAACCTAGGCCCCTAAAATCTAGGGATCACTCTATATGACTCTAGATAGACTTCCAACTCGAATTTTGAATTTCCTAAGCCATGTTGTGAAGAAAATCCCCTCTGCAGACAAAGGCGATCTCTCTAGCCCAATGAGTGGGTCTAGCAACAAACTGAACAAAATAATGCAAACTCTCCTAGATTATGTTTAAAAATAGAGAGAGAATGATAAACCTACCTCGCTTGGATGTTAATTGCTCAATCCTTTGGTGATGGCTTTGATCTACTAGCTTCCAAGCTTGCTCCTTGTTTTCTCTTGATCTGAATGGAAAATGGAATCCACCCATGTTCTTCATCCACCCATGGTATTGTAAGTGAAATCCACACCTGATATTCATTCACCCATGGTATTTTCCCATGGTATTGTGACATGCACGCATTGTATTCATTCACCCATGGTAATTACCACCCATGGAATTTACTTGTGGTATTATAACCAAAAACGACTATAAGTAACAAGTCACATATTGTAAAAGGATAGATTGTCCACCACAATGTAGCTTTTATAGTTATTCTCTATTTTAATAAAATAGTTTCTTTGTGGTTTTGTTATTGTGTATTCTCCTCTTTTCTCTTGGAATTTCAATTTTTTTCAGATCTTGGGGGCCTCCCCCAAGATCCAGATCAGTTCTCTACGTCTGAGTACCTACAAGAGAGATCAAAAGATGATACAAGATACAAGAGCATACATGGATATTGTTACACTAGGAAAATCCCTCTTGAGGACAAGAGCGATCTCCCTAGGTGCTTGACGAAAACTAGAAACAAGCAAGACAATTGAACTTACTCTTTCCCTAAGTTGGACTTGTTTGAATTATAAGAATTAAGGCTAATGGATGAGTGTCTTACCTATTTCATGAAAAGCTCGAAGAAGATCCCTTGTTGTGATTTGAGGCAGCTCCTCAATGCTTGACAAGACCTGCAATCATAGACCATAAAAGGATCAAAAGCATATGTGATATAATAATCCAAACAAAACTTAACCTAATGATAAAGGAAATTAGGAATTGAATTTGCCTTAATAACAATTATAAACCATTCATCATTCCATTAAGACAAATCAATGGGAGAAAGTGTTCATTTGTATTAATCAAAGATAAAGAGGAGCCTTACAACCTTCACCTTGATTCCATGAGGTCCCTCCCAAATGCCTTCAATCTCCTCCTTAGATGACAAGTTTTCCAATCTCAAACTAACATCCCAAGTTTATCTTCTCTAAGTTCTAACCTCCTCAATCCCTCCACCCTCTAGTCATTTTATAGGCCAAGAGGAAGAAGTTTTAGATCCAAAATAGGAGGATGAGACTCCTTAATTGAGGGATTAGGTTTCAATGAGAAAAGGGATTAAGATGCATCATCTTGTTGGGTGTGGAGCCTGATTATCTTCTGTATTCAAAGGTATCATCGCATTAGACCCCAGTTCATTGCCGCCCGTAAAATATTCGTTGTAGGGGGGGTCCAGGGGGGGTGGCTGCGACCTTTGGGGAGCCCCCCCCCCGGCGGGGGGTTTCGGGGGTAGTGCCCCCAAAGCTAAGAATAGATGTAAAATTGCCTTGTAAAAGTATAGTAATTTCTAGTCAATCTGGGCCGTTCATTAGGCGGAGATCTGCCGATAGAAGTTATATTTAATTTAGGGTTTTTTGCCCTAGAAGGCAACCCCTCACTATATATATGAAGGAATTGTATTGCGTCTATGTAGATCTGTATTTTGAGTGAGGAAGAGTGATTCGAATTGGATCCACAAAAGACTATCGAGAACCTTGACTGTATCGAGTTGAACAAATCCTTGAAAATTCCAAAACAGCGATCAAAAACGCCTTGAACCAGTGGCAATGGCCGCCAACGTAGAATGAAAAGAAGCCATGGAGACTGCGTAGGAGGTCAAAGTAGCCCCTAGGAGCCTCGGATTGGGAAAAGGAAGTGCTAATCATGCATCGTTGGGCAAACAGGGCCAAAGTGGAAGAGCCTTAAGCACTCGGTTGCGTTGGGAGCCGGAGAACCGCAGGCAGAGAAACAAAAAAAAGCGCTAAAGGACAAAGGCGGGACCCATGCTCTGGAAAGCTGGAGGTATTGATCGGGGCGCCCTTGAATGGTAAGAGGTTTTAGAGGAGAGTGGAGCGATCCCACTCAGCAATCAACGCGTGGTAGCAGAGGTGAGAGAAAAACCATCATTGATAGCGCGCTATCGGTCAAGCAAGTCAACCGCACTCGACGTGCGTATGACGTTGGATCTAGGGGAGCCCAGATCGGACGTCTGAGATTGCGCCCGATGGAGGAAGCAGAATTGACAGGGGATTGAGCTGAGTTCTAAAGAGATTTGGAGTCCGTTTGACTGCCACGGTGGAGAAAGAATGCATACACGACGTAGTGGAAGAAACAAACCAACGGAGTGTGCTGGCACCAGTTAGATGGAGACACGTGGCCACTGCCTGAGCATTCATGCTGACGCCGAACAAGGAATTCCAAGCGCAGCTGCAGAAGGCGAATCGCCGCAGGTGGGAGAGGAACCGAACAGGCATAGGGATCGAATGACTAAAGCCATGAACATAGACAGTCGAGCACAAGGAAGAGAGACATAGAGAAGAGAAGAGTTAATTGGAAACCTGAATTGAGAGGAGTCCAAGCAACTAAGAGAGACAGTGAACACAGAGAGTAGTAAAGCCAAGCAGAGGAGATAGAGGGCCGAGCTGGCCACAGGCAGCATCAAGCACCAGAAAGCTTGAATATTCAAGCCTTCACGTAGAGGAATCTGTCCGGATCGAGCATCACAGTTGGCTCTTTCCACTCTAGACCAAGGGTCACAGAGTTGGTAGGAAGAACAAGAGTCTGTGTACTCCGAGTGGCTTGGGGAATCCAAGAACCACCCTGCCAAGCAAACCTGCTTCAGGAGAACTCGCATTGAGTCCCTGTATTTGTAATTCTCTGCTTAAAGACACAATAAAACAAGGCCACCAGTGAGAGCTGGACCAGAGATGTAGCCCTCGAGAATAGGGTGAACTCCTTATTAAAAATTCTTGTGTCTCTGTGTTGCTTACTGTGTTTCTCTGCTGTCTTTCCACTTATTTTCTGTGTATTGTCAATCTGATCGATCTGTTGTTTCAATAACACAGAACACACACACCAGCACATGAGTCTGTAATACCTTTTGCTTAATAAATCTTCAAACTGAGGTCACTCGTAGGGTGATTATCAAATCAAAGAGAGAGGAGATTGAGAGCGAAGAGGGAGTTACAGCGGATCTGCTGTAGGTTGTATCTCTTCAGTTTGCTGGATAATATAATAAAAGAAGGACTGGATGTTTCTTCGTGGATGTAGCCCAAACTGGGTGAACCACATATATCTTTGTCTCTCTTGTTTTATGCGTTTTCTGTGTTTATATTTCTGCAATATTTTATGTGTTCCATTGCTCTGTAATATATAATTTTCTAACACATCTGAGGGTTATAGTTCGAATAGTCATCACCTGGAAGCTTTCAGTTGGGAAATATTTGACTAAATATGTTTCTAGAATGTACTTTTTATTTTTAATTTCTTGAATTCACCTACACAGGTTTATAGTGGCAGACAGAGCACAACTTTGCACTGTTCCTAGAGTTAATTCCAGAGAATGCACAGTAAGAGCTAGGAAATTCAGCGCAGGTGAAACTTAACAAGTTGTGACAGCTATTTTCCCCAAATTTCTCATCTACTTCAAGATATTTTTGGTTGTTTTAACTCTAAGGGAGTTCATTCAAACATGTTCACGGATGGTAAAAAGATTCATAAATTGATCAAGTGTCCTGGAGACAAATTGACAGGTAACATATTGCCCCCTAAAGTGTGAAGTCTGTAAAATAAGCTTAAAATATTGAAGTGCTTTATCATTCCAAGGATCGGATTAGAGACAATGGTTGGAAACCTGCAAGGAACATCCAAGGATTGCAATGCAAATGTATATAAATAATCAACATTGAGGTGGGAATTCCCATACTCAGAGTAAAGGGAACTCAATGAACAAGCATGGAAAAACTAAATCATATAGATAGTAGACATAGGATGGACGCATCCATCTATCATAAATGGGTCTACATAATCATGAATATAAAATATCCTCTCAACTTAGATTGATGAAACTAGATCCAGGGTCTTGATCTCCATCTCTCGATCCACAATACGAATTTGACCATGCGAGTGAATGTTTCGAAGTCGAGCATGGCAGAAACCACTTAATTACCAGTCAATCCTGTGAACTGTTAACAAGTGTGAGAGAAACCACCAATAATGAAAATGGTTCTCAAGGTACTTCCAGTACAATCTATGAAGTACGAATAAGTGATCTGAATTCAAACAATCATAGAATCATTCGATCAAAGGCCGGTGATGAGAACCTATTGTCAAAGGTGTGAAACATGCCATTAATGCATGTAGGTCTCAAGGCACTGAAGGTTTCTAGATCAACTTCCTACATAATAATCTGAAGTTGATAGCAAGTGACCCGTTGTAGGAAATCCTATGACATGAAATACAATGTCAAGTTTTGAAAATAGTATGCAAGGATTGACTCAAGGATGGCCGACAGAATTGAAGGCTAGAATTTGCAAAGGAACTTTAACTGAGGTTGAACTTCTCTTGGACACATAACGACATGACAATTGACTTGGAAGAATTTGACTTAATGATAATACCAAAAACCATGAAGACTTTCAATGAGGTTCAATTAATTGTAAGACAAATGGATTTCCCAAACTGGACATAAATTTGATAGAGTGTCGTGTTCAAGAGCGGCATTCTACCTTTAGAAATGAAAATGTAAAATGGACACCTTTTCCCAATTTCCCCCACCATTACTGGAAAGTACCTCTTTATTTTTTTCAAGCTTGAGGAGGATAACATATGCTTGAACTATAAGCTCATCCTTCAGATGAGTCCATCGAAGTATTTTTAATGAACCATAAGAAGGAATGGTTCGATCATGTTATTCTTAATGGGTCCTATACTATTTATTTTTTACGATTCCAGTAAAGGAGTAACTCGATGTCGTTTTCTTTTAAAGAGTTTGAGAAAGACACAAAAAGGAAACTCATTTAGTTCTTTTACAGTAAAATTTTAATGAGCCCGAAGAAAGTAAAGCTCAGTGTTTTTTATTTTTAGAGAGTCAGAAGAAAAACATAAGTATACTCCATCAGGTTATTTTTTGTAAGTTTTAGTCCCTCGAGTCCGAAAAAGGATAAAATTATACAAGATAGAACTCTATTGATGATGTTCGATCAACGTATACCATTTTCGTAAATAGTCCTAACTCAGTCCATAAAATGGGTAAACTTATACCGAGTGGATGGTTGTTCATTTACATTTACAAGTTCGAACAAGCAAGTACTCGACAATTTTTTCATTTTTAAAAGACTCTGAAAGGGCTTAAAAGAGGACTCTATGATTTTCGTTTTTCGTAATTTTTTAAGAGCACGAAAAGTGATCAAAGTCTGCTAAATAGTCAAAATGATTTATCCTCGCTTCGTAACCTATCCTACACATTTAAACTCAATAAATAGTTATAACTACTCACAAATATAATATTTTCCCTCCTAAAAGGTTTTAAATATAAAAATAAATTAAAAAAAGCTTATAACCCCTATAAAAGTGGGAAAAGTAAATTATTTTTGACCATTTGCATTTTTACCATTTCAGAGCAGAGAGAGGAGTTTTTACCACCAGACTTCCAGGACTGAGTCAGAGCTAAACGGTGGACGAAATCGTAAACCGCTTCTTCCAGGTAGAAGATCTCTCCTTAAATTAGCTTTTTATCCGTTCAAATTTCCATTTCAAGCTTTTAGTTAATTTTTGGGGCAAGTTTATGTCAAAAAATGCACCCTCGGCACTGTGCACATTTCCTTCATTCAGGCCCGTGCAGTGGCGTAAAATTTTTCACATTGAAAATTGCAGCCTGCACAAATTTTTTCTGGAAAAATCCGCATAGCTGTGCCCTGCCTGTAAAACGGCGGCATCACAAGCAGTGAGGGTTTTTTTTTTATAAATATTTGGGCCCTAAAAAACATGATATTAATCTCAAAAATGATTCTAATCTTTTTACTATGGTCATTTCAAGATAATTGATTGTTCAAAATGGAGTGAAGGGAAAGAGAGCATGAAGACAATGATTTGGCAGATCCAGCTACCATGCAGGCTCTCAGAATTTATGGCCTCCTGAAGTACTAGCTCATTCCTAGGATGAAAGATCAGGTAGATTTGATGACATGGCTGGTAAGAACTTGGAATGTACAGGAATAGTGTTTTGTGATCGAGATCATCACATTACCATTGACACCAATGACATATATTTCTTGACCGGGCTTTCTCGTCGGGGAGTCGATATCTCATTATTTGGATAGAGGACAAGAGGAGATACTACCGATGGGTATCTACGGCACTTTTTCAGGGGTGCACCACCCAAGGATGACATAATTGATATTCATACCATCGATCTCTTGCCCCTAAGGACCATTACTTTCAATGTTAGGAAGTTGTGTTGTAGTTCCACCCTTCATTTAGCCATATGCGCACAGATGCAGTCTACCGTAGAATGCCGGGAATCCATGGTGTTCAATTGGTGTGAGGCAGTGGTTGTAAACATGAAGGGACAATTGACTAGATGCAAGAATGAGAAACTGAAGAATTTCGGTTATGGTGCCATTCTTATTGCTTTCACCCTAGAGAGGATTCCTCTTCTCCAGCCACAATAGATTCTAGCAGATGAGGGGGAACCTAGGGATCCGCGCATGATGAGGTGGGTTGCACTGATGGCACATCATGGAAGCGATGGACCAATAGTGAGGTATACTCCTGATTTTTTTGATTGGTTATGCCAACAGATATTCTGATCAAGGACTTCCCATATGCCAAGATGGATTACAACAGTGATCCTGATATCCCACTCCCAACCAGAACTTAGTGGGGTGATCTAGGTGAAGTTTTTCATTTTGACATGTTTTCAGTTTTTAAAAAATTTATGTGTTTTTTTCTTCAAAGTCTAATTATCTAAAATGCATGTGCAGATGTGGGCCCAAACCAACCAACAGGGCTGAGGTGATTTGACATATGAGGCAAGAAGCCTATAGCAGCTGCGGCAACTAACCCGAAGACATAAGATATTTTGACAAAGATGGAACACAACCTAGAGAGGTTGAATTTGGATATCCCAGAGACTGGGATGGATGAAATTCCTCTCCGATATCAGAGACATGCAGTTGGGGTTCCAGGGCCACTTAGACAATTATTGCGTCGAGTTGCTCGTGCTATTGTTTGCTATCATCAACATCATCATGCTTAGCTGTTCTAGTTTCTAGGACCACATTTTTTATTTTTGGTTCAAGAATATTTGGAAAATAAAAGGCCACGAGGCCTTATGTCCTTGGATGACATATTTTGTAGACACACTTTTATGCAAACTCTATTTTAATGAAAAAATACTACTTTTACCTACAGTCCATCTTGATCAATATATGAATGGATATTGTTTTTAATTTACAAATGTTGCAAATGTTTATTTAACACATGATTATCCAATGCATCTTTCAATGTGTTTAAATATATTGGAATGTGTTGATATTCAATATAACCAAATTGCCTTTGCAAAAGACGAACCCATAAAAACATTCTTAACATTGTTGGACTTCTTACTATATAGACATTGTTTAAATGTAATACTACGAGCTGTGAATCTAACCTAACGATCAAACTTCGAATACCAAATGTGATGGCATTAGATAATAGCTCAATGACTGTGCTATATTCTGCTATGTTATTTGTTGTTTGACTGAGGCATATCCCATTAATAGAGACTAGCTCATTGTTGGGTGAATAGATAACCTAGGTTGCGGAAGATAAATTTCAAGTACTACGACTAGCGCCATTAGCAAATCCAATGTAAGTATGAGGGAACGTCGACATATAAAAATCAAGTGCAAAACAAGATAAGCAGGAGAAGTAGTAGAAAATGTGAAAAACATTAACTATCATACATACCTAAAAAACGATAAATAATGTACAAATCTCCACCAAAATTTTATGCATAATATTTCTTTAGGTAAAGACCATTTCTGGGCTTTCCCAAAGGAATACCAATGTAATCAACCAGCTCATAGGTTCCTTCATCTAATACATGTTTTATGATGTAAGGGCCATGCCACATGCGTTCAAACTTTCTCACCCCTAAGTTGAAGTTGCAAGGTGGAAGGGTTATAACACTTCTGAGTGTTTTGCATATTCCTCCATTGGCTAGAAATATAATTTCTGTAAGCAAGCTGGATGATGCAGGCGTAAAAACAGTGTTCGAGAAGGATACCTGCAAGATGGTTCGGGGAGCACTCGTATTGATGCGGGGAGTTCAGATTGGAACTCTGTACATGCTGCAAGGTAGTACTGTTGTTGATGGGTGCAACAGTTCTGTTGTTCTTGAAAGTGGAGCAGAAATCTAGTGGTATCTAGAGAGAAGACCATGTTGTGGTGTCAAAGGCTTGGACATATTGAAGAGAAGGGCCTTCAAATACTTCATGTTAAAGGTATGGTCGAAGGTATGAGTAATAGCTCTCTGGATTTTGATTTTTGTGAAAATTGCATATATGGGAAGCAGAATCGAATGAGTTTACCCTCTGGTGGTAAGAGGGTAAAACAGATATTAGAACTTTTTCATAGTGATGTGTTTGGACCCGTGAAGGTTCCATTGCTGGATAATTCTGTGTACTATGTATCATTTATAGATGAATTCTAAAGGAATACATGGATATATTTCCTTAAGAAGAAATCTGAAGTCTTTGATGGGTTTAAAGAATTTAAGACTCTGTTTTAACCCATACGGGGATCTAGAAGAGGAGATCTACATGAAGCAACCTGAAGGCTTTGCGGTGAAGGGTAAGAAAGAACTGGTATGAAAGTTAAAGGAGTCTTTGTATTGGTTAAAACAGTCACCAAGGATGTGGTATCAGAAATTTGATACATTTATACGAGGACTTGGATTCACTAGAAGCAAAGCAGATCATTGTGTGTATTTTAAATTAATTGGTGACCATGTTATTTATCTAGTCTTGTATGTGGATGATATGTTGCTGGTTGGAATTGGCAAAGAAATTATCCAAGATTTGAAGACCTAATTGTGCTCCAAATTCGACATGAAAGATCTTGGTGCTGCAAACTATATTTTGGGCATGGAAATTAAAAGAGATTAGGAAAAGAGGAATCTCTAGTTAAAACAGAGGAAGTATGTCGAGACAATACTACAGAGGTTTAATATGCAGGATAGTAACCTGTGAAGGTTCCTATTCCTATAGGTGTAAAGTTATCTGTCGAACAGTGTCCCAAGGAAAAAGAAGAGGAAGAGGACATGTCCTGTGTTCCATATGCAAGTGCAGTCGGTAGCCTGATGTATGCAATAGTTTGTACTAGACCAGACATTGCACATGCAGTGGCAGTATTGAGCAGGTTTATGTCCAAACCAGGGAAGGAGCACTGGACAACAGTGAAGCGGGTTTTCAGGTATTTGCATGGCACTAGTGATTATGGTTTGTGCTACCAAGGAAGACCAGGATTGTACAAAGTGTTGGATATTCATGGCTTTATTGATGTAGACTGGGCTGGAGATATGGATCAGAGAAGATCTACAAGTGGGTATGTGTTTAACCTATTTGGAGGTGCAATCAGTTGGATGAGTAAGAAACAATTTTTCGTGGCACTATCAACTACAAAGGCAGAATACATGGCAGCCACTCATGCAAGCAAGGAAGCAGTTTGGTTGCAGAGATTGTGTTCAAGTATGGGGTTAGTACAAGGAGCTATAAGGATAGACTGTGACCGCCAAAGTGAAATTTTCTTGTCAAAGAACCCTTCTTACCATTCAAAGACAAACCACATTGATGTTCAGTATTACTTTGTGAGGGATATGATAGAAGACAAAAAGGTGTTGCTGGTAAAGGTGGACACTTTGAAGAACACTGTAGATGCATTGACAAAATCTGTGAGCTCTGAGAAGTTCTCTTGGTGTAGAGAAACAATGGGTTTTTCAGGGCTAGATAAATGACTAAGCTCTCCTGTGGCCCCATGTGGAAAGAAAACAACAAGTGGGAGAATGTTGGGTTGTGTTATATTCTTTCCACGAGCAACCCACCTAGTTAACCGGGGGGTTAAAGGGGGGTGGAGCCCCCCCTTCGTTGTTCCAACTGTGCAGCGGGGGCAGTAGCCCCCCCTGTACGGCGGGTTTGATGGGGGCAGTTAGCCCCCCTCTACAGGGTTCGAGGCAGCACCGCGGGGAAAAAAAATTGGACCCTATATTAGGTTGGGCGGACCTACCTATGGTTTTGTGCATGGTTTTCACACATGGTTTTGGACGTGATGGTTTTCGGTCCATGGTTTTGGATGTGATGGTTTTCAGTCCATGGTATTTGATGCTTCGGCATGTATAAATATGTATTGTAACATTGAAAGGAACATAATGAAAAATCAAGCTGTAGTCCCGGTTTTGGGACCCAGGGGAAAATCTCTGTGTATATGTGTTTTATGTGTTATGCTCTCACATTGCTTATTTTTTGTGTTTTAGAATTCGTATGCAGGTAATTTCTATACGGGGTTAAAACCTACATCATTTATGAATATCGACTATTCATTTAATCATATTGGTTAAAAATCTATTGACAGCTTCGACCTGACCATTAGCTTGTAGATAGTAAAGAGTAGATCTATCAAGGCATAGACCAAGTGGTGCGGATAGTTCAACCATCATAAATTTATGAAAATGACTACCATGGTCTGTAACAATAGCTTATGGGACACCAAATCGAGCAATCACATGATTGAAAATGAAAACTGTTGTAGTTTTGTCAACTTCTCTATATGTAGGCATCGCCTTGGCCCATTTTGTAAAGTAATAGACTACAAGAATAATATACCCATGCCCCCCGACTGAGTGAGGGTTATAGGTGACAAAATCGCTACCCCATTTGGCAAAAGGACCAACAACTATGATAGGGTTAAGAGGAGCTAGAGGTGTTGGTATTTCTCAATCATAGATTTGGAAATTATGGCATTTTTAGACTGCAGTAATGCAATATTTAAACATTGAAGGCCAAACATAACTAGCACGTAATATCTTTTAGGTAGTAGCATACCCAGACATATGACCGCCACATGCTCCATATGGAATTCATTTAATGTTTTTCCAGCCTCTTGGAGAATCAAACAAGGTCGAAATATAGAATCAACACTGCGATGGTAAATGTTGGGTTGTGTTATATTATTTCCATGAATAGCCCACATAGTTAACCGGGGGGTTAGAGGGGGGCGGAGCCCCCCTTCATTGAACCAATTCTATAGCGGGCGGGTTCACAAGGGGTTTGAGGCGTACCCATAACCTCAATTTATGGGGTCCAGGGCAGCGCCTCGGAAAATTTCGGTTTTGGACCCTATGTTAGGATGGGCAGACCCACCTATGGTTTTGTGCATGATTTTTGCACATGTTTTTGGACGCGATGGTTTTCGGTCCATGGTATTGGACGCAATGGTTTTCGGTCCATGGTATTGGATGCTTCGACATGTATAAATATGTATTATAACATTGAAAGGAACATAATGAAAAATCTGGCTGGTAGTCTTGGTTTTGGGATCCAGGGGAAAATCTCTGTGTATATGTGTTTTATGTGTTATGCTCTCGCATTGTTTATTTTCTGTGTTTTAGAATTCATATGCAGGTAATTTCTGTACGGGGTTAAAACCTACATTTGGTATCGGAATAGTTTTGGCTTCAAGGGGATGCCTTTGTTACTGAGGGGTTTCGCTCAGGCCTGTGGTAAACCCTGTTCAGTGGGAGATCTGCGAGATCGATTCTAGTGGTGAAAGAAGATGGCGAGCAGTGGAAAGATAGAGATCGAGAAATTTAATGGTCAGAGTTTTGAGTTGTGGAAACTCAATATGGAGGATCTATTGGTGGATAAAAATCATTGGATCGTGGTAGATCCTGGTACTAAACCAACGGGAGTGTCCAATGAAGAATGGAAGAAGTTGGATCTGAAGGCAAAGAGCACAATACGATTATGTGTCTCAAATTCAGTATTTTTGAATGTATCAAGGGAAGCTATGGCAAAGGCTTTGTGGGACAAGTTAGGGACTTTGTACCAATCTAAGTCTCTGGTGAATAAATTGTTCTTGCAGAAAATATATATATAACCTGAGGATGAAAGATGGAGACTCGGTGACAGAGCATCTGAATGCATTTAATACTGTGGTAAGTCAGTTAGCATCTGTTGATATTAAAATTTCAGATGAAGATAAGTGTAGTAGTTTTTTGTGTTCTCTACCAGATTCGTGGGATAGTCTGGTTATTGCAATAGGTAGCAATGCAACTGCCTTGCAGTTTGATGAAATAGTCTCATCCTTGCTGATGGAGGAGATGAGATGGAAAAGTATGGAGAGCCAGAATGGTGATGCCTTGTCTGTACGAGGACGGTCCTAGAACAAAAAAAAATAAGTCATCGAGTGGGAGATCTAAATCTAGATGGAGATCAAAATCTCCAGAAAAACCTGTAAAGGTGGTGTGCTGGAAATGTGGAAAGGAAGGGCACTACAAAAGGGATTGTAAATCTAAAGCTCCTGATAAAGGAAAGGGTTTTGATGATGCTCCTTCTGCAGAGGTGAAAACCACCTCAGATGAAGGTGGGGATGTGTACTTGGCTTCTTCAAGTACACATGTAGATCATGAGGCATGGTTGATTGACTCAAGTGCATCCTTTCACTTCACTCCCCATAGAGAGTGGTTCTGCGAGTATGAGAAATATGATGGTGGTGATGTATTCTTAGGGGATGATAGGAAGGCTAGAATCATTGGTCACGGAAAGTAAAGTTGAAGTTGCAAGGTGGAAGGGTTAGAACACTTCCGGGTGTTCTGCATATTCCTACATTGGCCAGAAATATGATTTCTATAAGCAAGCTGGATGATGCAGGTGTAAAAACAGTGTTCAAGAAGGATAGCTGCAAAATGGTTCGGGGAGAACTGGTATTGATGCGAGGAGTTCGAATTGGAACTCTGTACAAGCTGCAAGATAGCACTGTCATTGATGGGTGCAATAGTTCTGTGGTTCCTAAAAGTGGAGCGAAAAATCTAGTGGTCTCTGGAGAGAAGACCATGTTATGGCATCAAAGGCTTGGACATATTGGAGAGAAGGGCCTTCAAATACTTCATGGTAAAGGTATGGTAGAAGGTACGAGTAATAGCTCTCTGGATTCTGATTTCTGTGAAAATTGTGTATATGGGAAGCAAAATCGGGTGAGTTTCCCCTCTGGTAGTAAGAGGGTGAAACAGGTATTAGAACTTGTGCATAGTGATGTGTTTGGACATGTGAAGGTTCCATCACTAGGTAAGTCTGTGTACTATGTATCATTTATAGATGAATTCTCAAGGAATACATGGATATATTTCCTTAAGAAGAAATCTGAAACCTTTGACAGGTTTAAAGAATTTAAGGCTCTTGTGGAAAATCAAACAGAGAAGAAGATAAAGGTGTTGAGGACAGATAATGGTGGAGAGTTTTGCAGCAAGGAATTTAAAGAATTCTGTAAGAAGTGTGGTATAGAACAACAAAAGACTACTCCATATACACCTCAACAAAATGGAGTTGTAGAAAGAATGAATAAGACGTTGATGGAAAGGGCAAGAAGCATGCTCAGTGGTGCCGGGTTAGGACAAGAATTCTGGGCAAAGGTGGTGGATACTACATGTTACCTGGTCAACAGGTCACCTTCATCAGCGTTGGAGGATAAGACTCCATAAGAGGTATGGACTAGTAAGAAACCCTCTCTTTCACATCTGAGGGTATTTGGATGTGATGCATATGTACATGTTCCAAAGGAGAAATGAACCAAGTTGGATAGTAAATCTGAAAAGTGCATCTTTATTGGGTATAAGGATGGTTTAAAGGGTTATAAGCTTTGGAACCCAGTCACACGGAAGGTTGTGTACAGCCGAGACGTGGTGTTCAGATAGGTAAAAGATGTTATAAACATGAAGTCCAACCAAAGGAACCTGAGAAGATAGAGTTTGAGCTTAAGGAGGAAGAATTAGACTCTACAGTAGAGGAGGAATTAGAAGATGAAGAGCCACAAACTCCGGGTGTGAGAAGATCAGTTCGAGAAAGAAGGAAACCAGAAAGGTATAGTCCATCTGCTTTCTGTTCAAATTTTTCTTTATCTATTACTGATGATGATCCTAGAACTATGAAGGAAGCAGTAGATTCAGAGGATGGAAAACTCTGGAAAGAGGCCATGGTTGATGAAATGGCATCTTTGCACAAAAATGAGGCTTGGAATCTGGTGGAGTTGCCGACTAGAAGGAAACCCATTGGCAGCAAATGGGTGTTCAAGAAGAAGACAAATGCAGAAGGAAAGGTGGAGAAATATAAAGCTCGGTTTGTAGCAAAAGGTTATTCCCAAGTGCCGGGAATTGATTTTGGTGATATTTTTTCTCCTGTTGCCAAGGTAACTCCTATTAGGTTACTTTTATCTATTGTTGCTGCTTTTGATTTTGAGGTAGAATAGATGGATGTGAAGACAACATTTCTACACGGGGATCTGGAAGAGGAGATCTACATGAAGCAACCTGAAGGCTTTGTGGTGAAGGGTAAGAAAGAACTGGTATGCAAGTTAAAGAAGTCTCTGTATGGGTTAAAACAGTCACCAAGGATGTGGTATCAGAAATTTGATACATTTATACGGGGACTTGGCTTCACTAGAAGCAAATCAGATCACTTTGTGTATTTTAAATTAATTGGTGACCGTGTTATTTATCTGGTCCTGTATTTGGATTTGATATGTTGCTCGTTGGAAATGACAAAGAAATTATCCAAGATTTGAAGACCCAATTGTTCTCCAAATTCGACATGAAAGATCTTGGTGCTGCAAACTATATTTTGGGCATGGAAATTAAAAAAGATCGGGCAAAGAGGAAGCTCTGGTTAAAGTAGAGGAAGTATGTTGAGACAATACTGCAGAGGTTTAATATGCAGGATAGTAAACTGGTGAAGGCTGCTATTCCTGTAGGTGTAAAGTTATTTGTTGAACAGTGTCCCAAGACACAAGAAGAGGAAGAGGATATGTCCCATGTTCCATATGCAAGTGCAGTCGGTAGCCTGATGTATGCAATGGTCTGTACTAGACCAAACATTGTACATGGAGTGGGAGTATTGAGCAGGTTTATGTCAAAACCAGGGAAGGAGCACTGGACAGCAGTGAAGCGGGTTTTCAGGTATTTGTGTGGCACTAGTGATTATGGTTTGTGCTACCAAGGAAGACTAGGATTGGATAGAGTGTTGGATATTCGTGGCTTTATTGATGCAGATTGGGCTGGAGATCTGGATCAGGGAAGATCTACAAGTGGGTATGTGTTTAACCTATTTTGAGGTGCAGTCAGTTGGATGAGTAAGAAACAATCTGTAGTGGCGTTATCAACTATAGAGGCAGAATACATGGCAGCCACTCATGCAAGCAACGAAGTAGTTTGGTTGCAGAGATTGTGTTCAAGTATGGGGTTAGTACAAGGAGCTATAAGGATAGACTGTGACAACCAAAGTTCAATTTTCTTGTCAAAGAACCCCGCATATCATTCAAAGACAAAGCACATTGATGCTCAGTATCACTTTGTGAGGGATATGATAGAAGACAAAAAGGTGTTGCTGGTAAAGGTGGACACTTCGAAGAATACTGCAGATGCATTGACAAAATCTGTGAGCTCTGAGAAGTTCTCTTGGTGTAGAGAGACAATGGGTGTTTCAGGGCTGGAAAAATGACTAAGCTCTCTTGTGGCCCCCTGTGGAAAGAAAACAAGAAGTGGGAGAATGTTGGGTTGTGTTATATTCTTTCCACGACTAGCCCACGTAGTTAACCGGGGGGTTAGAGGTGGGGCAGAGCCCCCCCTTCGTTGCGCCGATTGTCTAGCGAGGGGGGTCACAAGGGGTTTGAGGCATAACCGTAACCCCACTTTAAAAATTTGGGTTTTGGACCCTATGTTAGGATGGGCGGACCCACCTATGGTTTTGTGCATGATTTTCACACATATTTTTGGATGTGATGGTTTTCGGTCCATGGTATTGGACGCAATGGTTTTTGGTCCATGGTATTGGATGCTTCAGCATGTATAAATATGTATTATAACATTGAAAGGAACATAATGAAAAATCAAGCTAGTAGTCTTGGTTTTGGGATCCAAGAGAAAATATCTGTGTATATGTGTTTTATGTGTTATGCTCTCGCATTGTTTATTTTCTGTGTTTTAGAATTCATATGCAGGTAATTTCTGTACAGGGTTAAAACCTATAGTAAAGAGGGTCACCAATAATATTGTATTGTTGGGATTGGTATCGGATCCGACGACGATCAGTTTTAGATAAATCGGGCCTAAAAGTTTACGTTTGGAGATATATAATGATATCTCCATACCATGGATCTGACGTACTAATAAGAAAGAGAGATTCATCAGCAAAGGAATCTTCTGCTACAATTTCTATATCAGTATGAGGAAAGTCACACAATAGTTCGGAAAAAACCAAAGATTTCTTTGATTTAGATTTTTCAAATTATAAATCAAACTCTTGTAATATAGCTATCCATTTGGAGTATTTCCCCCCTAGAAATTGCTTAGTGATAATATACATCATAGGGTTACAATCTGAAATGACAGTTGTTTTTGAGAGAAGTATATAGTGACGGAATCGTTGAACAGCTTGAACAACTGCCAAGGCTAGCTTCTCAATATGTGCATATTTAATCTTAGTTTTAGTGAGATTTCTACTCAAATAATAAATCACATGTTTGCTACTAGAATCATCCTCTTGGACCAACACCATGCCAATAGTGGCATCAGATGTAGCTAAGTACTGGAACTAATCTCGATGATAATCAGGTGGATGCAGTAACGGTGCATTGGTCAATGCATGTTTTAATGCATCGAAAGATTTATCGGTAAGCTCATCCCAGTAAAAAGGGAAGCCCTTTTTCAATAGTTGAGTAAAACCCTAGGTTAGTTTGGCATAATTGTGAATGAATCTACACAAAAAGTTTGCTTTCCCTTGCAAACTTTGGAGTTGTGTAAAGCTATAAGGAGTAGGAAAATTCACAATTGCCTCCACCTTGATGGGGTCAACACGAATGCCCTCTTTCAAAACGATGAAACCTAGAAGCCAACCTCATTGTACGCAAAAGATACATTTGTGCGGATTCAAGTGAATATTGTAATGCCTGCACCTAATAAAAAATTATTTTAAGTGAAATGGGTGATCCTGCCTTTTCATTGAATCAGTTGGCAAGTCATCTAAATAGGGCTTAACAACATGCTTGATATCATGGAATGCATAAGACATTGCTCATTGAAAAGTTGCGCCATCATTTTTCAAGCCAAATGGGAGTTTTCGATAATCAAAAGTCCCCCATGGGCTTATAAACATGGTTTTGTACTAATCAATAGGGAGTATGTTTATTTGATTGTAGCCAGAAAATCCATCCATGAATGAAAAAAATTCATTTCGAGCACAGTCATCAACAATTTGGTCGATATACAGGGTTGGATAATTTTCCTTGGGACAAGCTTTATTAATATCTCTGCAATCAACACATACTCATATAGTTCCTTGTTTTTATTAATAGGTACAATTTTTGATACCCAATCAGTTAAAGGAACGGGGTAAATGAATCCTGCTTTCAACAATTTTTCAACCTCAGTTTTGATAGCGGCAGCTTTTCATGGATGTATAAGACGTAATCGTTGTCTAACATGCTTAGCATCCAGATAAGTTTTTATCTCATGTACAACTATACTAGGGTCGATTCCTGGCATTTCTTCATATGACTAGGTAAAGATGTCCTGAAATTCCTAAAATAGGGCTTTGTAAGTTTGAATCTCTTCTAAATAACAAGAATCTCCTATATGAATATTTTCAGTTATCCCAGGTTTCATTGAGATATCTATGGGTATCATTGTCGATATGTTCCCTAAATTTTGTTCAGAATTGGAAGAAAGGGTAGATATTGGACATTGAGGATCACTAAGAGTCTCATATGAAAACATAGATGAGAAATTATTCTCAATTTTGTCAAAAGATGGCAAGAAGTTTGAACAATGATGAGTATCATCCAACGAAATTTTGTCTAAGATCATAACTTCCATAATCCCTTCATCAGTTAAGAAATTTGTGTTAAAAGGATCAGGCATAGAGATTAGTTCCAAGCACGACAAATGAGAATATTCATCAATAATCATATTTATTCAATTATTTTCATATGTTCATAAGTTGGAAAAGGACCAAATTGCCTCATAATTCAACTCAAAAGGGCTACGAGGCATCTCACTGCCATATAATACTATTTCTGACTCTGAAGGTACTTTCCATGGATCTCCCGATTCGAAAGTACTTGATGTAATCATGTTAATCTGGGCATCATCATTAGGAAAATTGGGTGGAGGGAATGTGAAATTTCCCATCAAAGATTAGTCTTTAAGAAGACCAACACCAACATTTTCATATGGAGTCATTGATTTTCCAACAAAAGGAACACTACCAGTGGAATTAGGGTATGAGGTATAGTAGGATAATTGGTCTACCTTCATAATTATTCCTTTGTGAAGAAACATTATCATCTTACAATATGACGAGACTACTCCCGCCATGGCATAATTCTAGCTCCTACCAAGTAAAAGGTTATAGTCAAGTTGAGAATCAGCAACCTCAACATCCATTGAAAACATTTTACCCTCTAATTCGATTGGTAAATCATTTAAAATACCGTAAGGATGAAAACCTCTTCCATAAAAAGCTTTCAAAGTTGTGGGAGATCGATTGATTGTTGGAGAACCTAAAGCTTTCCAACATGCAATGGACATAATACATGTTGATGCTCCTTCATCAATCATTGTTTGAAAAACTCGTCGAGTTTTGACATGAACTGGTATCTAAAAATCCAGTTGGTGCGGGAGACAAGGGACATGATTTTTGAGATCGAAAACTATCAAATTGGATTCATGAGGATTGTGACACAGGCAAGTTCCCTCTGCAGACAGAGGCAACCCCTCTAGCCCTAGAGTGGGTCTAGTCACAGCAAGACAATATCAAAGTGCATTTCTTTAGAAATATGGTGTAATGAATACTTACCTCTAGATCAATGTTTGATGAAGTCCTCATCATGTCACTTCAACTCTTGTTCTTCCAATCATTTATACCTGAAACTAACATGCAGAGAAACACCACAAACGCGAATAGAAACAACCATACATTCTACTTGAAGAGTCAAGGAACCTCAAGCTATCGACATTAAACATGCAATATAGGAAACACGTTGTTGATTTGTATTAATATAAAACAAAGTGCAACTTACAACCGCGCCTTGACGTCGTAAGTTTCCTTGAAGGGTTCCGTCGGTATGTCTCCGTAAGCATTCGCTTGTGAACCGTCTCCCGGGGGAACAAATGACTCTCTCTTTGGATCAAAAGGTTGATACCAAAAGGTTCTTAGGCCAACTCTACTCACACATCTTCTCAAACCAAACACATGTGAGGCTATCTCCACACTCTAATCACACTCTCTACCTCTACTCCTCTCTTGGATTTCTGAAACTATCAAGTTACAACTAGCTCTCTTCTGGATTATTCTTCAGCCACTAGATCTCATTCATGGAGGAGATATATATAGGAGTGAGAGGTTCCAAAAATGATGGGAGGAGGAGCTTATCTCTTAGGGAGTTAGCCCAAAAGGTGGAACAACTACCCAAAAAGAGAGAAGCGAACACATTTGACCCAACAACCAGCCTAGGAACCGCTTCTGAAGAAGTTTCATGTCGAAGCTTCGACGGGTTGTTGAACAAATTTGCCAAAAGTGGATCAGTGTGAGTCGGACACAGAGACAGAGCACCGACGTCGCTAGGTTAGGGTAATCTTTGACCATCTTCACGGTTAGGATAACTGGTTACTTGCGACGACCCAAAAACTTAGGCAAAAAGAGGTTTTCTTCAGGGACAATGAACTGACATTTTCTTCCTGAGATCATAAGGAAGGAATTGACTTATGTTTGGCAACATGACACAGATACTGGTAACATGGACCGTCATTTGTACAAGAGTAGGGAATGCAGGGCCGGTGACAAATTACTGTGTAACAGATGCCCCCTAAAGCATGAAGGCCAAGAGAGTGGGAGGGGTGAAATGCTTTACGAATCCATAACCGAAATAGAACATCTTCGCGGAGAACCTGCAAACACAAGTACAACTGATATTGGTGATACATGAATACATATATGTAGAAGGTATGGATGCAACCATCCAAATAATCACAAAGGTCTGAGGCATGGACGCAGCCATCCAATCAAAAAGACCATAAAAGGACTCAGGTATGGTCCCAGCCATCTAAAACAGATCAGAAAAACTCAGGTATTGTCGCAGCCATCCAATCAAAAGATTCATATATGAATCATTCCACGCAACCTGGACTTTATGTAATCTGAGCCCAGGGTCTTGAATTCCCGACATGATCATGGTACAATTTCTAATATGCAAATATATGTGTTGAAGTCGAGCATACTAGAAAATCACTTGATTACTAGTCAATGAGGAAAACCATTAACAAGTGCTAGAGAGACCACCAGTAATGTCAATGGTTCCCAAGGTACTGCTAGTACAATCCACAAAGTGTGAAAAATGAGCTAAAGTCAAACACTCGTGGAATCACCCGATCGAAGACCAATGATGTAAGTATGTCGTCGAATGCGAAGAACTTGCCATTAAGGCATGCAAGCTCCAAGGTACTAGAAAGGAATCTCTAAGTCAACTTCCTGAATAATGAGTTGAAGTCGACAGGAAGCGACCGGTCGAAGGAGGGCCATAATGTTTCCCACATCATCGACACGAGATAAAGGAATAAAATGAGGTGGACAGTACAACAAATTAGAGGATGGTATGAAATGACACAACTGCAGAAGGATTGAGCTCTTGAACATATCGGTGACACGACTCTGGAATTTGGTAGAAATTTGGTACCAAGGGATCAAAGGTCATAATGAAGCAACAAGGATCAAATGGAATGAGGTAAATTGAATAACCCAAAACCTGGAAGGCTGAATGACAGAAGGAGGATATCCCAACCGGACACGAAGCAAAAAAGTGTCGATGTCCAAGAGCGACAAGCTATCATTATTAACCAATAGAACGTTTCCAAATTTTCCCCCACCATTTCTCGCGAGTACCCCAATTATTTTTTAAACACAAGATTGAAGGGGATAGCATATGCTTGCAATATAAGTTCATCCTTCAGACGAATCCGACCTAGTAATGTTTAACGAGCCATAGGAAGGAGAAGCTCAGCCTCGTCATGGTGACAAGTCCAATGTCATCAGGTTTTAACGAGTCCGACATAGGCACTCAGAGTCCTTTTCACGTTTAGAGAGTTTGAAAAAAAATGGAAAAGAAAACTCTATAGGTCCCTTTTCGTAAATTTGTCCCTTGAACCTGAAAAGGTAGAAAACTTTTTCCAAGGGAACCTATTAACCGTGAGAGATCAACGTATACCTTTTTCGTAAATAATCTATCCCAGCCCAAAAAAGGGGTAAACTTATACTGGTTAGATGATGTTTTGCAACCGTTAAAGAGTTCGAAATAACAAGAGCTTGACAATATTTTCACGTTTTGAGAATCAGAAAATAGCTTAAAGGTGGACCCCCCCATTTTTATTCTCTTTAATGAGTCAAAAAGTGAAAAATACTCGGCAATCTTTTCATATTTTACGAGTCAGAAAAGAGCTTAAAGATGACTCATCCTAGAGGAACGAGTAGTATAAAGGGTAGCAACTGGTTCCAACAATGGTGGAACTGCTCAAAACATGTAATGGTCAAGAGGCTAGCTAACAAAACCACTCATTGCTGCGGCCCCTCAGGAAAGGGAAAAACAACCAAGCGAAAGCATATGATCGGCCAAAGAGATGGTGGCAATGGAATGAAACAACCAAGGCTCATCTAGCATAAAGTAGCTAATTAAAATGGCAATCACAAGGTGTAAATCGGACATGGGTTCATTTTTACACAAGCTTGAACCATGGAGAACTCTGCTTGGATTCGGCTTCATGTTTTCACAAGCTTGAAATGAAAAACTATTCTTTTTATAAGTTCGCATGCCCCTGACATAATGACTCAAATCGAGGTACATGCCCCCCAAGCTTCATTTCATTCAACTAGGTGGATGGAATGAAGGTTCACTTTTGAGATCCAGGAAAGACTCGACTGGGATTTTACGAGATCTTAATCAAAGACTCGATTTGGAAAAGGGAGTTGTTTCATTTTTTAATGAAGTTGACACAAGTAAAGAACTATCCTCATGATCCTTGTCTCATTCTTTAACAAGCTTGACACAAGACAAAGAACTACGCTCCAGACCCTTGTTTCATTTTTTAACGAGGTTGACACAGTAAAAGAACTGTCCTCATGCGCCATAGTTTCATTTTTTAACGAGTTTGACACAAGGCAAACTTTCCTCATGAGTTTGTTTCATGGACCATATGAGAACATGGCTTCCAAGATGTCTTCACGAGACAGAAGAACCACACTCTGGGATGAATACATGTCACTTGGCACTAAATACAGATCGGGTTCCAATGCCCCTAGTACATAATGTACTATACTATCTGCATGATCATCAGCAAAGGTAGAGATGGAACGGGTAGCCACATAATTAACCTGTGGCAAGGGAGGTGTTGCTTGTGAACAAGAGTTGCTGGGGGACGATGGTTGCAAAGGAGGCGCCTGGTGACCAATGAATGACAATTGATCAAGAGTCACAATTCTCCCTTCATGTGGAAAACAAACCACATGGAAAAGGGAAGAAACAAGAGCGCCCATGACATAAACATAGTCGCGTCCAAGGAGAAGATTAAAATCTAGGGGATCCTAGACTACCATCACGTCTATATAGACGGTCTTTCCTCCCAAAGTAATGGGCAACTTTGGAAGGATCCCCAAGGGTTGGTTGGTTCCTCCGTTGAAGGCCGACAGATTCTGAGTGACAGGCACAAGCTATGGGGAACCCAAAGCTTTCCAAGTTGCAGAAGTCATGATGCTAATAGATGCACCTTCATCCAATATAGTGCCAAGTACTACCTTCTTATAGGCTTGTACCGGGATCTGGAAAGGCACATAAGATGGGAGGCGGAAAGCAGTCAAGTGACTCCAGTCGAAAGAGACTATAGAACTACATGGTGGGGGTATCATATGATTTCCCCCATGCTCTGCCGGAATAGAAGAAGGACTCTCCTGAACAACTGGGACGGCAAGCTCACTCTTCGATTCATGAGAATATGATGAGATGAGAAGAATGTGAGCAGCAGGACCACTACACTCTTTCGAAACAGAGTGAGTAACTGGAGGCAGAGTCAAGTCAACACTCTATTCGACCAATGGTTGGTCGGAAATAGACACAAGGGAAACATGATTAAAAAGAGCAAGAGGATCAAGAGATGAATCCAAGTCAATCTCTTGAGCAACTAGAAGAGGGCCAGAAGAAAGCTTTTGGTAACCAACAGGAAGGTGGGGTCGAGGAACTGCAAGGTTTTCCAAAACTTTGGAAGCTTTATCTGTAAACGGACAAAGGTGAAGAAGATGCTCTCCTTCACATAACCTACAGGGAAATCGAATCGCCCCTTTCTTCTTACCATCACTAGCCAAGAGTTCAGCATCGACATGATCTCTAGAGGTCGATGTGGATGGTCGATCTAGATGTGTAGACTATACCTCTAAGACCCTAGGAATGCCAGGATAGTCTCGAAGGATATGGTCACCCTTACACAACTTGCAAGGGAATTTGACCGTCCGTGGAGGATCAGAAGGCTCGCCTAGAGGAGGTGCAGTCGGTGTAGCAGCCGCATGGTCAACTCCTTGCCTAGTTGACTTCTTCTTCTTTGTCTTCTTCTTCATCCTCTTAGCTTCCTGGTTACTAGGTTTGGAACTTTCACTAGGCGAGGTAGAAGAGGAAGGTAAAGAAATAGGGGAAGAAGGTGAGGAGTTAGCCTTAGAATCATCATGACATGATTCGAATGAAGGAGATGGTGGGGCAGGAGTTGAGACACTCGGGATGACTGAGGTTGAAAATAACCAAACAGGTAAACCAATGGTTAACCCAGGAAGGGACAACGTTGCCATGTAAGGAGCACCAACATTTCCAAAAGAAGGAAAAGAACCAGGATGTCCATCCGAGGGGAATCCTTGACCGATAGATGCTAGAAATGTTGCCATTAGGACCAACCCTAAAGAATTACCGAGACAGATAGCCTTGCACAGGAATATTTCATGGGAAATTAATTTTAGAACACCGAAACCAAACTTTGCCTTTTCATGTTTTAAGAGCCGAGAAAAGGACGAAAGGTGACTCTATCACTTTCGAAGTTTAATGAGCTTGAAAGGACAAGTGCTCAGATGATCCTTTTTCTTTTAAGGAGTCTAAAAGGAATGAAAGTGACTGCTCTGGAGTACTAGACAAAAGGTTTACCAGACAAATCAAAAAACTGCATATACACCTTGGTAATAAAATGAAAGAGAAATGACCAAGGACTTTTCGTACAACAGTCAAACTTCCTGAATGTTGTGTTTGGTGCGTTATGATTCGTAAGGCAGCAGACTCAGCTTCCTATGGATAATAGGATGATAACCTATTCGGGTCTCCCAATATATACTCAACGGTATGGGGAGCACAAATCCGTACTAGTACCTATTGAATCACAAAAGGAGGAATCACCCAACCTTAGTGAAAATAATAGCAACTAGGTTCAACGACGCTGGAACACGTCTCTAGCCTAGACCTCTAAATATATCAGCGTTAGGTTCCAATGCGTATTTAATTTCATTCAGTATATTTTAACAGTTGATCTTGGATTAAGTTTTGGTTTCAAGGCCCTATCGATGTATCTTCAAAATTCCAAGAATGTAGCTAAATGAGCGAAAAGACCATCTTCCATTGGATGAAGAGCTAGTTAAGGAAGAGTTAGAGGTTCAGTGCACAAAAATCAAATGACAAGAAGACAATGCAATGAAAGAACTATTCCTAGAACTTGCAAGCAATCAAATGAGAAACTAAAAAACACATTTTTTGCTTTTCAATATCTTAATTGCAAGAATTGACTCATGCAAACATGTCTTTCAAGCCCTAATACAAGATGAATGCAATTTTTGTTTTCTCAAAAGTATGACAAACAATCTCAATGCAAATGGATCAAAAGATCATAACTAAAGAGATGTTCATTTTTTCAAAGAAAAAAGCTTGTCTCACCAACCAAAGGCAATGTAATCTATGCCAAATGATGAATGGAAACCAAACGAGTCAAGGAAGTTGGGTGACCAAATAACACACACTAATCAAGAAAGTGACATGAAATGGATAGGAAGAAGCCTCACATGAAAGCTGAGATAAGATCAAACAGAGTCTAAAGGTCTCAGTGAATGAGTGACTCAAACCAACTGATCAATCAAGAAACCCTAAGGTATTTCGATCACATAATCCAAAACGAGGAATTTCAACAGATTTGGAATGAAAAATGAAAATATCGAACAATCAACACTTTTGAAACATTTAATGGATAGAAAACAAACTCAGAGGATAGAACACACTGGCTAAAACACAGACAAATCCCAAATTTTGAAATTTACAGGAATCGTCGCAGGCAAGAAATTAGCAACTTGCGACAATAGCAAATCATCGCACCTTACTGGCTAAGAACCTCACGACATCATCACAAAAGTACTTCAAACAGCTGCACTGAGCTGATTTCAGGCCTCGTTGCAACTGTTAGACAACTTTTTTACACCGAACAGTAAAAAACGCAACTCAGAAGACAATTCAAGAGTGATTGCTTTGCGACTGTTAAGCAATAAAACGCGACGACCTAGAACAGAGGTAAAAATTGGAAAATTGGCTAAGAGAAGGCCAGATCTACCACTCTCTAAGGTGGAAAGACTACAGGAGTAATCAAACAAAGCCCAGAACAAATATTACTACCCAAAAACGAGAGATATGACAAACAAATATAACTTGATTGAAACAGAAAACAAAAGACTAAGTCCCCAATATGGTCACCAACTTGTGACATAGGCAAGTTCCCTCTGTGGACAAAGGCAAACCCTCTAGCCCTAGAGTGGGTCTAGTCACAGCAAGACAATATCAAAGTGTATTTCCTTAGAAATATGGTGTAATGAATACTTACCTCTAGATCAGCGTTTGATGAAGTCCTCATCACATCGCTTCACCTCTTGTTCTTCCGATCATTTATACCTGAAACTAACATGCAGAGAAACACCAAAAACGCGAATAGAAACAACCATAAATTCTACTTGAAGAGTCAAGGAACCTCAAGCTATCGACATTAAACATGCAATATAGGAAACATGCTATTGATTTGTATTAAGATAAAACAAAGTGCAACTTACAATCGTGCCTTGACGTCATACATTTCCTTGAAGGGTCCCGTCGTTATGTCTCAGTAAGCATTCACTTGTGAACCATCTCTCGGGGGAACAAGTGACTCTCTCTTTGGATCAAAAGGTTGATACCGAAAGGTTCTTAGGCCAAATATACTCAAACATCTTCTCAAACCAAACACATGTGAGACTATCTCCACACTCTAATCACAGTCTTTACCTCTACTCCTCTCTCAGATTTCTGAAGCTATCAAGTTACAACTAGCTCTCTTTTGGATTATTCTTCAGCCACTAGATCTCATTCATGGAGGAGATATATATAGGAGTGAGAGGTTCCAACAATGATGGGAGGAGGAGCTTATCTCTTAAGGAGTTAGACCAAAAGGTGGAAAAACTACCCAAAAAGAGAGAAGTGAACATATTTGACCCAACAACTACCCTAGGAACCACTTTTGAAGAAGTTTCATGTTGAAGCTTCAACGGTTTGTTGAACAAATTTGCCAAAAGTGGATCGACACGAGTCAGACACAGAGACAGAGCATTGACATCACTGGGTTAGTGTAATCTTTGACCATCTTCGTGGGTAGGATAACTGGCTGCCCGCGACAACCCAGAAACTTAGGCAAAAAGAAGTTTTCTTCAGGGATAATGAACTAACATTTTCTTCCTGAGATCATAAGGAAGGAATTGACTTATGTTTGACAACATGACACAGATACTGGTAACACCGACCATCATTTGTACAAGAGTAGGGAATCCAAGGCCGGTGAAAAATTACTATTTAACAAGGATCTACTTCTCCAATGGCTGATAATAATAACTTCCTTTCTGTTGGACAAGTATGCAACACTTCAAGAGCCGACATTTCCAAAGGTGACATAGCCAAATCTTCAACGATGTTATAGTTCTGAGCAGCCCTAGCATGAGGGTTAAAGGTTGACTTTCAAAGCATACCCTTAGGAGGCAGACAAATTATCATATCAAGGTTTTGTTTTTCAATATGTAATGATTCAGAAGAAGGAGGAGTAGATGTGGAAGTTTGACCAGCTGGACTGGAGTCATCTCCATCTTCAACAAGACTCTTTGATGTATAATCTTTGGATCTCATTGCTACCATAACTTTGGAAGACATCATCATGATATATGTCGATGTGGATGAGGAGGATTGGTCATGAGAAACCATTTTGTTGTCTTAGGGAGGAAATGGGTCCTTCAAAACAGTAGGGTTGGGTGAACCTTTGACAAATTTAGAAACTTCAGCACAATGTGGGCACTCCTTGGTGTAATGATATTCATCAAAAATTAGGCAAGGATAACGAGACTTCTTCTTTTCATTAGACAATTCGTTATTGTTTTATTTCTCCTTAGAATGAGTCTCTTGTTTAGCTTTCCTTTTTCTTATTTACGGATTTCTTACCTTTTCCAATAGCTGATTCTACGGTGTTAATCTACGAAGAAATTTTGGGAGAGGTATCTTCTTTAGGTGAATCTGATAGAGCCCAAATCTGAGTTTTCTTATAATTTTTCTTTTTATTCTTAGATTTCTAGTTCACATAACCAATCATACCATCAGTGACATGTGATCCTGTAAGGGCCTGATTACTTTGACCAGAGCGGGGTAAATCTGGGACATTTTCATACGAAGTATCGGACTGAGTATAAATAACATCAAGGTATTGAGCACGAGAAATTACTTTCACCTCAGTTACAACACCTCCTTTGGCAACATATTTAGTTATTTCTGGTAAAAGACATTTTATGTACCATTCGGCCAAAATCTGGTTTGGAATGTAAACTTTAACCAAATGAAATCTTCGTCTCCATTCATGAATGTGATATGAGATATGGGTTGACGTTGATTGTTTTAAAGAGGTTAAAAGTTCAGTTCCATTATCATATCGAATGGGAAACTCGAAATGGGTCAAAAAAGTTGTAGCATGGGAATTAAATGTACTGAAGGAAGCTCGTGACAATTCTACATACCATTTAGCTTCCAAACCAGTTAAGGTTCGTTGAAAAATTCATAATCTAATAGAATTGTTGATTAATGAGTTGGATGCGCACCAGAGATGATAGTTCCTAACATGATTTGATGGGTCTTCACCCGACTTACCTTCAACATTAGGAATGTCACTAGGAAACTTAGTAGGAATGGCTGGCCAAAACGATAAATCAAGAAGAGGATCATTAGTTAACCGAGAGAGGTCAGAAAAATCCAAAGTTACAATGAAAGGTAATTGGTGGTTAGGATCCTAAGGTGCATATTGATAACCCTGAGGGACGAGTCCTATACCGGGAGGAGAATAGCGAGGATATCATGGAATAGCCTAAGCAATTGGAATATGCATACCTCCTGGATATCCAGGATTATCCATACCATAATTCGATTGCATAGGTACTTGAAACATATGACCTGGGTATGGTTGATTCTGAAATGGAAGACTCTGACACATTTGACCTTGAATGAATTGTCCTTGAAAGGGTTTATTTTGCAAAGGTTGACCTTGGAAAAATTGAGTTTGAAAAGGTGGACCTTGAACAAACTGACTGTAGGGTTGACCTTGGAAAGATTTCCCTTGAAACAACACTTATATATATGGGACATTAGGTTGTACAATAGGTATTTGGGGCATGGATGGAATCGTAGGACTAAATTGAACACCAAATACCTCAGGGATAGATTGAACAAGAGGTTGCACCATTACTTGTGATATAAGTGAGACAGTTACCTGCGATACTCTTCGAATGGGAGTTTGAGGTGAACCTGAACCTAGATTCTAAATAGTTGTTGATATAGCAGACTGAACCAATATTTGAGGAGTACTCGGGACTGGATGTTGGAGTGATTTCTGTGTAGGTTCCAATGGATTAACTTGGGCAGTCAGTTGGACTTCAAAAGACATACCTTGAAAAGGTAATTGTTGTATAGGTTGTCTAATAGGTTGAACAGGTTGATACATGGTCACTTGAGAAGCAACTGGAATTGACTATTGATTTAACGAACGGTTCCAGATTGTATTCATTCCAGGGTAAGGCATTCCAATGGCGGGTTGAGGCATAACAAGTTGCCTGAAATTGGTTTGAGGCATTTGAGCATAATTAAGATAATTTTCGTTGGGGGTTGCCCCCCAACTGTAGGGTAAGATCCACCTAAATTTTGTCCTCCAAGTGGAGGATACGATGGTTGCCCCCTAGGTGGGTAATAACCACTTGTTGGGTTGATTTGAGGATTACCAACATTACCGAAAATCATATTAATAAATTGTTCATATGTCAAACCTTCATTGGTAGGATTAATTACACTAATTGACATGTTTGAAGATGAATTTGAGGAAGAAGGTCCTGAATAAGCTCCAGCGAGAGAGTGATATCCAGGTAGTAGAAAACCACCATATAATGTTGACTACGAAGAAGTCGAAAACATATATGTGTCTGATGAGGTACTTCTAGAAGCCATCATAGACCAGTCAAAACCTGGTACGGTAGAGTAAGGAGTCATGTATCGTGGAATTCCTTGTCCTAAAAAGTTCAAGGGTGTGAAATACCAAGGGTCGAGGAGAAGAGATCTAAGCAAAAGATCTCAAATATCTGAAGGTTTAGTGGTAGAAACTGTTGGTTCTTCCTCTTCGTCAGAAACAATTTCTTTGATGTTAATGAGACCGGGAGGGAGACTATCAGTAATAATGAGTTTCACACATGGTGAATGTGGAGGATCTAGAATATCCGCTATAACAGGCGAATAAGATTCAATTTCAGAAATATCAGACTTAGGTTCGTCAATATCTAGTTCAGAAATGGGATTTGTATTTGAAAAGTCTCCAGTATCTAATTCAGTTTGAATGAGTTCAATAATTTGTAAATCAGTTCCTCCTGAGTGTGATATTCTTTTCTGAGTTTGATCTAGTTCGGTTTCTGTCACTTCAAGGCCTAAGATATTTTAACTTTAGTTCCTTTTACATCAGAGTTTATAATAGTAGAAGTTTATGTTTCTTTTTCTGTTTCAGATCTCGATGATTTATATTTTTAGGCTTTTATATTTTCTAACTGACTCGGTGTATACTCAAGGGGGTCCCCAAGTATCCTACATGATTGTCTTGGTAATTCTGCCACAATGAAAATTTTTCAATTAATAAATCACACAATATCTAAATTACACCTAAAGTCTCTAAAAAGTAAAAACAACACAAAAAGTAACACACACTAAAAATCTAGGAGTTCAAACCATACAAACTGACTCTTCACAAAGATCAATAATTACTAGTTGGTGATGAAATCCAACACCGTGGTGACCAAGGTGAAAATCTTTATAGAAATGAGTGTTTGTAACTAGTTACCCTGACAACCTACTTAATGAAACGGTCTGGTGCAAGTAACTTTGCTATAACTATCTCAAGCAAATATTACCCTCCAAAAAGTCCAAGTGAGTCTAGTCAACATTTGTTCCAGGTACAGGAAGACCTTCCCTCTACCATCACCTTAGGTAGAACCTCAAGATTATAGTCACTAAGTTTACCAAATACAACAATTTTACCTCAGAGGACAGTCACAGATTGAACGAGCACACAAGGGCAGAGTAACAAGATCAATGCCCTTGAAGGCTCCTCCACATGATCAATCAGAGGTTTACTTTCAAGAGACCCCAAGTACCTTTTGGTACCATTGTAATACATGCAAATCACTATATCTAGGCTAATGAAGTGGGTGCGATCACTTCACTAGATTCAACATGATCTCGTGCTTAACTCATGTACAAGAAGAGCTTCCCAAAGCAAAACGGAAATAATTGGACTTTCTCTCCCTAACTCAAGATTCTATTGTTCATTTCTAGCTTTGGAAAGTTTACTTCCTTCCCTATTACAAATCCCTACACTTAAGCTACTATAGGTGGCAAGAGCCCTAAAAATGTAAAATTCTAGATGAATTTTAATTAACGTTGTATTATTAAGTTGTTCTTTACTCAATAGGTAATGAAGGTGAAACTCATGATGTTATGACACGACTCAAAATCTTAATGCACTCAAAAATTCAATGGAAACTTTCAAATTCGATGAAATCCTATTTAGAGGAAAAAAAGAGTTTCTATGATTTTTCCGAAATGAAGTGCAAAACTCACAACTTTTCCAACTTTCTTGAAACAACCTATTATGTTCCTATACCAATAGGTGTCATATATCATGATTGACTTGGTTTAGCTCTGAAATATGTACATACCTTTGCTTTTTGCAAATGTCCATATTTGCAAAAAATCAAAAAATTAAAAAATGTAAAGAGGGTATGCCCTAAAAAAAAATCAAAGGGCAAAAAGAATTAAAAAAAAGGTCAAAAAATGAAAGAAAATGAACCCCAAGAAAAAGAAGAAAGACCATGAAAGTGTACAAGTCAAAATGCCACTACTATTTCACTTTTTGTACAATAATGATTGTGTGAAACTTGTTACTTATGCCACAATCCATGGTAACCAAATAGTTTAATCTTGGTTATTCCATGTTTTGAATTTCATGCTTAGAGATAGAGAATAAAATCTGACCAAACTGTTTAATCTTGGCAGATAAGTAGATATGGTAGAGTAAATAAAAGGAGCTCAACAGTTTAATCTAAGCCCTTGGATGTAATAAGGTTAGACTTAGTTAGAATACCATTGTAAAAGAAAAGAAAAGGTTTTGATAAGGATTTTCTAGTTTAAGTGCACCCTAATAAAAAAAAAATGGTAGGATAAGTAGGTAGGGTAAGTAGATGAATGGTTGCAAAATTATGTATGATGAATGATTATCCAGATATCAAGTCATATACTTTAATCACCAAAAGCAATTAAAGATATGGATGACAATGAAGACATTTACATCATAGACAAAATTCAAACTAATTAACCTCCTCACTCATCTTTTCCCTAAATTTTACTAAATTCCCATAAGTACTAAAGGCACCAACAACCTGAAAGTTAAAGGGGCTCAGAGTGTTTCTCTGACTTCTGGAGGGACCGGACCCTCGACCCAATAACTTGTAAGGCCTAAGTGCTAAAGCCCCTTCATTAAAATTCACCCCTTCCATAATTCATTCATTCCCTTCAAATCCATTTCCAAGGTAAAATCACTCTTTACTTGGGAAAAATAAATGGTTCTTTATAAAACCCCCCCCAAACACATTTTAGCCTAAGTCATAATGTTGGATGATGAATGTATTTTCAAAAACATTTACTTAGCGCATTTTCTTTTCCCATGGTCATATTAACTTTTAATTCTTATTATTTATTTAACTCCCGAAACAAATTACCCTTCCCCATATTATTATTAATAAAAATCCCAAAATAAATAAATATCCCTTCCCGATGGTTTGAAAAATAAACCATAAATAAAGTTAATTAAGTTGGATTAATTAATCAAACCGTGATTAATTAAGAGCCAAAACCCCTCGACACGTTAAAAAAGGGATTAATTAATCACTTGGATTAATTAATAACTTCTCTGCCAATCATATCACCCCCAATGTAATTAAATTCATTCTAATTATCATGGAGCCCCTCCATTAAATCCCCATCACTTCCCGTTGTTGACTACTGTCTGATCAACCTCCCCACATCCAACGGCTCTCGCCCATATCGCATATACCTTTGGGCCGAACGTTAACCGCGCAATACGAGCGGTTTTGACTTTTTGCAGGTGCTACGTGTCACTCGATCTATGGCATCACGCGACCCTCCGCCAAAACCACTAACCCAAAGATAGTGGGATGAAAACCATTACCTCTCCCATTTACCGCCTCCACTAAATGACAAAGGGTCCCATAAATCAGTTGCCGCCAACTGTCATTTTCATTCACCCGCCAAAAATCATTGACTTTGTGCATAAAACAAAAATACTCGTTATTTTCCCTTTTTACCGAGAAAAGACACTTCTGCCTTCCATGCATGCACAGTGTACATCCAGCCAGCAACTTACTCCTAACCGCCAACCACCATCATTCGCTGACCTCCAGGCCACTGCAAACTACTGTGCACACCCAGCAAAGCATTCACCAAAGCCATTAATTACTCTCCCTGTCAACCCAACATTTTCCTAACAATTTGTTTTGTTTTACAGGCGATCAAAAGACTGCCGCCTTGGATAAACAGTCTTAATACTAGTCATAAGACTTCTTTACTCCGATATTGTTATCAGGTCTATTCAAACAAAGATGGAAAATAAAACGTACAGTTAAAAGACAAGCAGAGGGAAACATGGAATTAAAAGGATTTACTGTTGGAACAGACAGTGAAAACCTAAATATACAGTGAAGTTAAAAGTACACTGTAGAGAACAGTCAAAGTGTATCAGGATTAAAGAGTATCAGATTGAAGACCAAATCAAGTAAATTAGCTAGCATGAAGATAAACAACAGGGAAGACAATTACATAGCATACAAATTCATGTCAAAGTGAAGACAGATGAAAAAACAGAGTGGTAAAAGTAAACAGTAAACATGGATGCAGTAAGGGTTAAACAGAGATGAAAACACTTTCACCAGTAACAATGAAGTTTATACAAAGTAAAAGCGAAAAACAGTTAAAAGAAGTTGAAGGTTAAAAGATGAAATCAGAGCAGAAATGATACATTCTTTAGAAATTTCCTGTTTAAGTCATAGTTTTGCATAAACTATTGTGACTAATCCAAGATGTATTTTGAAAACTTGGAGGAGGTTTTGTTCCTAAAAGGCTAATCTACAAAAACCTCTCTCACTTTTTACACAGGTATTACTAAAAGGGAGATAAGTACATGTCTTCACAGCCTATTTTTCAGTTTGTGCAAAGTCTTGTTTTTGACATCTTGTTGCAGAGAATATTGTGAACAATTGGAGCTGAATTTTGGGAAACTGAGAGAGGTTTATCTCAAAACCATTCTTATCTACAATAACCTCTTTCACTTTTTACATATCTATCTCGGATTGAGATATACAAGCATATCATTGGACCTTAAGTTTGCAGAATTTCTGGGGCAGAATGCACAAAGGAAGGATGCAGTTAGTGACTGGGATGCCTCATCATCACTTAAGAGTTGCTATTAAATTCAAATTTCACTTCTTTTTCACCACAAATCCATAAAAATAGTTCCAAATAGATTCATTAGTTTTGAATGTCCTTTATTTAAGTTCTATTATTGCAAAACAGTTTGAGATATTTGTAAACCAATATTGATATTTTTTCAAGATATTTCAGTTTAGAATTTTGTATAAATACTTCTTCATTTGAAGTATTTTGGGTGGATTCTGTAACATTTCTGTAAATCTATACTATCAAGCGGAGAAAGCTTTGTACTCAAGCCTGGATTTTTTGTTGGAAAAGGAATAAAAGTTTAGGACATTTCATCATATTCATGTGCAGTCTAATTGCAAATAAGTATTCTATCCTTGTGATTTATGTGTTTTCTACATGTTTTAATGTTTCGTGCATCTTAAAACTAAATGGTAAAATAGTCAAAGTATATCAGAATTAGCTTTCTAGCTCTCTGCTATCAACAGTCTACCATTTACATGTTTTCTTCTAAACTATTTAGATAAAGGAATTCTTAATTGCTCCTATATCCCTGTAGTTTTTTCTTATAAGTCCCTGGTATAGGATTCTTAGTTGCCTTATGCTGGTTGACCTATCTTCCTTTCTTCTTTCTAATCCTAACTTGAGGATTCTTAATTTCCCTCTTGTTTTGAACAGAAATATCATCCATTTAAGCCCTGAATTTGTTTTTACTCTGTTATCCTGCCTGTTGAAATCCCACCTCAGCAATTTGACTTGATCTAGTGAATTCTTCCAAATTGACTCCATAGCCCAATGCCCTGAATCCTAGTTTGCCCATTTGTTTCAGAATTACATCAATCTCAAACAAAAAAACATGGAACATTTATAACTAGCCTAAAATATTTTCAAGCAAAGCTAAATCATAAAGAGAGAGCCCTCTCTGTGTACAGATTGGCTAGATTATGTACTTAAAAGATTGGTTTGTGGTTACCTCAAACCCCTTTCCTTCTTCCCATAACTTCTAAGGAAAATCTGAGTGATAACACAACCAATTTCATCTTAATGCAATGAAAATGCAGAAAACAAACAAAGTTCCAGATTTCCCTAAATATAAAATAAACCAAAATACACTTTATCTTTTATCACTTAAAACTTTCAAGTACACAGAAATCAATCAAGAGAGTTGGACGAAAAATACACTTTCCCTATGAATGCTTTGATTTAATGATAACAACAGTGTAATTGTGACAATTTCCCAAAATTGAAAGCAAAAATTTCCTTTATTAAACAAAAATTATCACAATTTCTTCACAAAAGCACAAGATCTCAAGAAACCCTAATTTGCAATTCAAAATGAGTTTGATCACAAATAAGTAAAAAATTAAGGTTAACTAGTGTATTTGACATAAGAAAATAAGCATATCACAAACAGAAGGACAACCCATCTTATTTTGATCAATCAGCAAACCAGCCAAGCAAAATCCTAACCAGTTTTGTCAAAGAGAAATAATTCTCAAAAAATATTAACAAAGCACTCAAATGAGTTCAGAAGAGACATAAAACAGTCCAAACAAAGATAATGACAGATCTAGAAAAACAAACTCGAGTTCGGATTGAAGAAAAAGTCAATTTTTCAAAAATTCCTAAGGTCTATGTAGGTCAGCAATAAAAAATATAGCGCATGCTCCCAGTTTCTAAGGCAAAATTGGCGCAGAACTACGCTCTGTTAGCGAACGAAAATAGCATAGGTATCATAAATCCAAAAAAAATAAAAATTCAAGGGATCAGCCACACAGATCTGAAGTTCATTAATTCATAAAGACTACAGTCGAGATAAATCAAAAGGATCAGAAAGAAAAAATAAGGAAAAGAAAGAGATCAGAGACGTTCCCCTACGGAGTTGCCAATTTGTTACACTGGAAAAATCCCTCTTGCGTACAAGAGAGATCTCCCTAAATCCTTGACGGAAATTAGAAACAAGCAAGACAATTGAACTAATTCTTTCCCTAAGTTGGACTTGTTTGAATTATAAGAATTAAGGATAATGGATCATCCTCTTACCTATTTCATGAAATGCTCGATGAAGATCCCTTTTTGTGATTTGAGGCAGCTCCTCATTGCCTGACAAGACCTGCAATGATAGACCATAAAAGGATCAAAAGCATATGCGATATAATAAACCAAATAAAACTTAACCTAATGATCAAGGAAATTAGGAATTGAATTTCACTTAATAACAATTATAAACCATTCATCATTCCAATAAGACAAATCAATGGGAGAAAGTGTTCATTTGTATTAATCATAAAGAGAAGCCTTACAACCTTCGCCTTGATCCATGAGGTCCCTCCCAAATGCCCTCAATCTCCTCCTTAGATGACAAGATTTCCAATCTCAAACTAACATCATAAGTTTATCTTCTCTGAGTTTTGGCCTCCTCAATCCCTCCACCCTCTAGTCATTTTATAGGCCAAGAGGAAGAAGTTTTAGATCCAAAATAGGAGGATGAGACTCCTTAATTGAGGGATTAGGTTTCCATGAGAAAAGGAATTAAGATGCATCATTTGAGGGTTATAGTTCGAATAGTCATCACCTGGAAGCTTTCAATTGGGAAATATTTGACCAACTATGTTTCTAGAATGTACTTTTTATTTTTACTTTCTTGAATTCACCTATGCGGGTTTATAATGGCAGACAAAGCACAACTCTATGTTGTTCCTAGAGTTAATTCCAGCGAATAAGCAGGAAGAGCCAGGAAAATCAACGCAGGTGAAACTTAACAAGGTGTGACAACCATTTTCCCCAAATTTCTCATCTACTTCAAGATATTTTTGGTTTTTTGACTTCTAAGGGAGTTCATTCAAACATGTTCATGATGGTTAAAAGACCCATAAACTGATCAAGTGTTGTGGTGAAAAATTTACATGTAACACATATATCAAACATAAAATACTTAATATATCAAGGAGTATCAAGATAAATGCATGAACATTTACACATTTATGGAAAGTGAACATCAGATGTATATATTAATAAACTAAAAAGGGAAGCATACAACTAATGCTTTGATGTTGGAAACCTCCTTTTGGTGTATGTCCAAGTCCAAGCCAAGACTCTTTAAGCACTCCTTCTCCAAGTTAGATGGGCAGTATTTAGGCATAATCTCGACATACGAATGTAAGTAATCAATGACCAACCATTTGGGGATGGAAAGGATTTGATTTATAGGAAGGGAGAGGGAGTTAGGGATTCGCTAAAGAGGGAGGAAGGTCCACATATGAAGGGGAAGGCCCTTAAAGGTAGGATCAAGAGCTCCAAATGGGAGAGCTCGACCGTATCTCTACCCAACAACATCCAACTCGTTGTTTCTTGAAGTTTCCAGCATATGAAGCTTCTCCTCCATTTTGAGAAAACATGCCATAAGCGGCTTAGAGCGACTTTTCATATCAAAACCCATGCTGGCAACGCTAGGTCAAAGAACTTCAGCCTACCATCAACATAGGCAGGTAGTGGAACAAAGAGCGTTGGTCCTAAAATTTATGGTTTCAGTCAACGTTCTCCATAATTGACTCAGGGCAGTTTTTCTTCCATTCTTCAGGGATGTTTCAATATGTGTTTCATGATGAATACACTTCACAGTTCTAAAAATTTTGGCACTTTGGGATGTAGAACAGGAAGTGAACACGAGGTATGACAAAAGATATGCTTATGCGGATTTAAATGAATATTGTAGTGTCGGCAGCAAAGAAATATCTCTTGAAGGTGATCAGGATGGTCATGACATTTAGCAAAATGTGTTGGTAAGTCATTGAGATAAGGTTGAACAATATGCTTAATATCATGAAAATCATAATACATCGCTCGTTGGAAGGTATCACTAGCATTTTAAGACCAAAATGGATTTTTTTGTAAGCGAAGGTTCCCCAAGGACAAATGAAATTCATTTTATGTTGATTGACGGGAAGAATGTTAATCTGGTTGTATCTATAAAAGTTGTCCATAAAGGAAAAAATCTCACTCCCAGCACATTCGTTGACGATTTGATCTGTAAAGGGAGTCAGATAATTATCTTTAGGACATGCCTGATTTATATCACAATAGTCAACACAAACACTCATATTTCCTTGTTTTTCGGTCATAGGAACAATATTCGAGACCCAATCTGTTAAGGGAATAAGATAAATGAAACCTGTTTTAAGAATTTTTTTCAACTTCTCCCTTTATGGTAGTTTCCTTTCTAGGATGCACGGGATCAAGGCGTTGATGAACAAGCTTCACATTTGGATAAATAAGAATCTTGTGCACCACTATACTCAGATCTATGCTAGGCATCTCTTTGTATGACTAAGAAAAGACATCACAGAATTATTTGAAGAGGGAAGTATAAATCTTGATCTCATCCCGAGAACAAGAAACCCCAACATGGATATTTTCGACAATCCCTGGTTTGTCAGAGATGTTGATAGGCATTGTAGCTGAAATGTTCCCCATGTTTCATTTGGACAACACTTCATGAACCAAAATAGGTGTCTAGAGTGGATGAATTGGTACATCGGAAACAAGGGTTTCTAGATAAGAAGAAATCTCACTAAGGCTTGGGAAAAATGAAGAACAATGATGAGCATCATTCCATGGAGTTTCCTTAAGAGACATAACTTTTGTGATACTCTTGTCAGTTGGAAATGTCTCATTCAAAGGATCTAGAGAATCCCAAGAACCGAGCCAATGAGATTGCAAATATGCATCTAGACTTAGACTGAAATGATCATGAATTTCAGAAGTTTCCATAGAAGTCGAAACGATAGCTTGATATGCTTGCTCTACAAGGCTAATTGGCATAACATCGCCAAAACTATCAATCTGATCAAGACGGGGAATGACCCAAGGATCATGACAAGTCAAGATCATGTTAATTGAAGTGACGTTCGGAGGTGGAAGGGAAAAAGTTCCCATAAGGGAAGAGTCTTTGAAAAGACCCGCCCCAACACTCTCATAAGGGATATCGATATTCCCAACATATGGCACATTACCATTTGAAGAGTTGGAAGAGAAAAAGATGAGCTGATTGACAATGACTATTTTCCCTTGATGAGGAAAATGGAGCACTTGGAATAAAGTGGAAACCATGCAAAACATTGCATGGGTCCAGCTACGACCAAGTAGAATATTGTAATTCATATTGGCATCGACAACTTCTACTTCTAGGTTAATGTTTTTTCTTCCAATGATATCAGAAATTCATTGAGAATACCATATGGACGTGAAACTCTACCATCAAAGGCTTCCAAGGTATTGGGGGATTGGTTGGGAGGTGGAGAGCCAATATCTTTCCAACATGAAAGAGACATTATACAAGTAGAAGCACCCTCATCAATAACAATCCTATGAATAGTCTTCCCCTAGATAATAACTTGTATTAAGAAAGAAAGTTGATGTAGGAGATGAGGAACATGGTTCTCGAGGTCAAAATTAATCAAATTCTAATAGGTAGGATCAATTATGTGGATAGTAATGCTTTCCTTTGTGATGGGGAAGTCTAGAGGACTTCCAAAGCTGACATCGTCAAAGGTGCTTGAGCTAAATCTTCCACAATATTATAATGTTGAGCAACTCGAGCATTCAGATTATATGATGACTTCCGAAGAACACCTTTGGGAGGTGGGGGGATAATGGAATCATTACTAGGTCATTCAAAATGAAGAGGACTAGAATGGGGTGGAGTGGAAGTAGAAGGTGTATCATGGCATCATTTTCCACAACCAGTTTGGTAGGAGTCTAATAATATTTTGATCGAGTGGCAAAAAAGACAAGTGTCATTCCACTCATAAAAACTTGAGAACCCAAAGATGTAGAGGATTGAGGTTGATCTACCAGGGAAGTCTGTTGTGACAGAAAAGGTTCTTTCAACATAGTTGATGTCCCTTGGCTGCCTTTTAATAAACAACTAACCTCAGCACAGCAAGGACAATCCTTGGTATAATGATCTTCATCACATATAAGACAAGGATATTTCGTCTTGCATTTGGATGCATCATCAACAGATGGTTTAGGAGGATCCTGTTTTAGGGTATCAGATTTAGCCTTACCTTTACCCTTCTTCTTTCCTTTCGAGGCTTTATCTACTATGCTAGATTTGATAGCAATCACCTTGGAAGTTTTACCAGGATTTTTGGGAGAATTTGAAGGAGGAGAAGGTGCAGTAGCCAGAGTAGATTTTTGCTTCATAGAAGTAGAATAATCATTACTAGAAGTTTGAGCTACTGACCCAATAATACCATCAACGAGTGGGGTCTCCACAAGTTTAGAATATTTTGGATCAGTTGAAGGTCTTGCAGCATCAAGTAAGACATCATAAAACATGTCAGATTGCAAATATACCAAATCTAGATACTGGGCAAGGGAAATGGCTTGATCTTCAATCACACAACCACTCATAGCTATGTCCTTGGAAATTTTATTAATGAATCATTTGGTAAACCATTTAGTTAAAATTTCATCAAGAATATCGAACTTGATAAGGAGACGTCAATGTCTCCATTCATGGATATGATTGGAGATGTGGGTAACAATATTCTATTTCAAAGACGTTAGGATATGGGTACCAGTTTCATATCAAATTGGTAGCTAGAAGTGAGTAAGAAAAGCCATGGTCAAATTGTTGAAATCTTGAAAGGCACCTTGAGTTAACTCGATCTACCATTTGGCGGTAGTGCCCATTAGAGTTCCCTGAAAAAGATGCAATTGAATGTAATCATCAACCCAAGAGTCAGAAAAATGCCATAAATGGTAGGTCATGACGTGAGCTTGGGGGTATTCTCCAGCCTTTCCTTTTAATTTTGGATAATCGTTAGTAATTTTGGACAATCGTCAGGAATTTTGGTAGGAACCAAAGGCCAATACAGTGGATGAAGTATTGGGTCGTTTGTGAGCATCAATACATCCAGTAACTCCAAAGTTGTTAAGAATGGAAATTGAGGATTAAAAGGCATGAAAGGCATTTGATAAGTCCTATATTGAGGATTCCAACCTTATTGGTACTGATTTTGCCCCCATAGTGGTGGATTTTGACCATAGGGATTTTGATACTACCCCTACTGGGAGGAATTTTGACCAGGAAAAGGTTGATATTGACACACTACAAGTCGTTGAGAACCATAAGGGGGTTAAAAATCCTATGAGGAGTATTGAGCATAGGATTGTTGATGCAATTGTTGACCTTGTTGATATAACATTTAACCTTGCTACTGCAATTTTTGACCTTGTCGCTGCAATGGTTGACCCTCTTGATACAAGTGTTGACCTTGCTGCTGCAATGGTTGTTGATAAGACCCTTGTTGCATGTAATTTCCTTGTTGTACAAAAGGTCCTTGTTGTTGATGGGTTCCTTGTGGAATTTGATAGGTTCCTTGTTGATATTGATAGGTTCCTTGTTGTTGCAATGGTCCTTGCTGCAAAGGATTACCAGCTCCTAAAGGATAAGTTCTAGAAGTAGACTGAAACTGACCAGATGACCCAAATTAGGGATTAGGACCAAAATGCATTTGGGATCCTACATGTGGATTGAAAGGTGGATTTTGGGGTTGCTGTGAACCATAAGGAGGGTATGGATGTTGGTAAGGTATCTGAACCAAAATAGGTTGTTGATAAGGAATTTGACCAAATCCAGAAGGAATATTACCAAAAATTTGAATTTCTCCCATAATGTGAGTTTGAGATCCACTCACATAGGTTCCACCAGAAACAGGAGGTACATATGGACGAGGTGGTTTCTCCCCATGTGGTGGGATAGGGGTTGGTACATATTTCCCACTCAATGGAGGAGGTGTAACCACTGTATAGGTCGAAAGAGGAGTTGAAGAACCTATAGGGACATTAACTATCCCAACTATGACTATAGGTTGAACATGAACCGAAGAAACTACAGTTGGAATAGGAATTTGAGAGGCCACGTTCGAAACGAATGAAACAGAGGTAGGCGTAACACCGTATGACCATATCAGATGATGATAAAGAGAATATGTGCTTGGGTTACCTGAAACTAAATGATGAAGAGAGGTATAACCTGGTGGGAATAAGGGTTCACTACTTTCATGTGGTGGATTTGACCCACTCCCCATGTGAGGAGAAGACACATAAGGAAATCCTTTAGGAAGAAATCAGATTCGTCACCAAGACCCAGAGTATGAGTGTCTGAGACTTCAAGAGGAGGATCTCGAGGAGAGGTTGGAATCTCACCTTCTGATGCCATGGGTGGAAAATTTTGGTGAGGGGGAATCTACGATGATCGAGGAGAGGGCTCCAAAGGTACATCAAGATTATCAAACGGATTATATGGCATTGAGGAGATATTATCAAAGGAGCGTAAATCAAATTCGAGGGAAACAACAAAAACCGTTGAGGTTCCTCAGGACTTTCTGGGTCAGATTCCTAAGATGATGACAACGAATCTTGAGGTGGAGGACGAGAAGCAAGGGTTTGAATACTCATGAAAATTCCAAGTTCAAACCTTGACTTTCAACTGACTCTCGAATCTCAGGGTGGACTCCTTGCGGTGACCCTTCAATGTTATATTGTGAATGGGATAGATAAGGCGAACTCGGTGGTTTTTCCATGGTGACCTTTTCTCCAAAACAAATATAGGGGAGGTGATTTATTTGAGATTCAATTAAAATTTACCATTAATAAGGTATACTGAGGCCAAGGAGAACTACATGGGTAACACATGTTATCGTGGGTAGTAAATTGTATAACTTCAAACAAAAAAAAAATAGAAAAGGGTCATCTAGGCAAGAGGGTTTACCAAGTATCCGTGAACCGCTATATACACCTGTTGTGCCCTACAACAACCCCCCATTTCATATCATTTATATTTACAAAATTATCATATGAAATGGGTCCCTTTAGAAGTTAATTGGTATCAATATTGCGTTATTTGAAAAAGGTCCGAAAACCAAATGAAGAAATTATATAAAACCTTTTGAAAAACCCATTTTAATCAAATAAAACAATCTTTTATCATCGCGATAAAGCGATTGCAAGATCGCATATCGCAATGACATAGAAAACACAAATAAGTGACATATGGGTTCCCGCCGATGCGATATCGCTATCGGCTATCGGCGATACTCTATACGCAGTCTTAAAGCACCCCAAGCCTTTCACCCCGATGCGATGGGATATCGCAATCGGCAATCGGCAATATCCTATGCACAATAATAAGGCGCCCAGGTCATACCCCCGATGCGATGCGATATCGCAATCGGCAATCGGCGATACACTATCTATGCACATTGTTATGCCCATTCACCCCGATGCGATGCGATTTCGCTATCGGCGATCGGTGGTATGCTATCCATATGTTTATATAATACCAATTCTCCCGATGCGATGCGATATCGCTATCGGCGATCGGGGTTTCAAAATTGTCAACATAAGGATTTAAGTGTTCCCGACGCCCGATTATGATATAGCGCGGATTTCAAAAAACCGTTAAATGGAGGGATATTATGATCAAATCATATTTAAAGCTTAATCTGCTAAGCAATGATGCACCTGTGCCCAACCGCCAAAACATCCATAGCACGCTTAAACGGGTTATTCGGCCGAATAATGGTATAATGGGCATTTAAGGGGTGGCAGGTTTTAAACGGCCATTTAATGTAATTGTAAGATCTTCCCATGGATTGTATCCGCGGCCATTTTTAGAGTTAATCTCTCAGCACGCTTTGATCAATATATCTTTCCCACATTGGATTTTCATTGGCATATCTCTGTGTTACGTTCATTTTCGCCTCTGTGCAGAATTCATCCAAAGGAGAAAGCTCAAGCAAAATGGGGAAGAAATCCAAGAAGACCACAGGCGCTTCCGCTACACCAGCTGTAGGACAAGCTGTCATGGACAAAAAGAAGGGATTGATATCTGATACTACATGTACAGGTCTTGTCAAAGTTACTTGGCAAGGTACCTACAACCTGATTGAAGCCGAAGAACCAGCAGTGACAACAGTAGAAGCTACTGTGGATTTAACTCGGAAATCTGAGGGTACTCTCAAGGACTTAGCCGACTCTTTCCTTCACAGGATAGCAGCCAGGGAGCAAATTCTCCCATACACAGACGTAGTGCGGTGGGCGATTGAAGAAATCCCAATCCTGGATAGAACCTTCAGCACCAGAGACGGGAGAATTTTCGGGTCATTCAGGGCGGATGATCTAAGGCAAATGTATCATTTGCCCGAGCCAGAGAAGATATATAATAAGGCGTTCCTGGAGAAATTCGCAAACGAAAATGAAGTTGAATCCGAACCCATCCGGGATTGGAGACAAAATCCGGCCAAGCACAAACATGAGTCGTCTGGTAAGTACTCAATTGATTCCCTGGCCTCTCCTTATTGCTATGCTGGAATAACGATGTGTAGATTGTGGGGATTGCATGACAATGCTAATTTTACCATAGAAATGGTTCCCCTAATGGAAGCAGCATGCAACAGTGTAATTATGGATTGGGCCACTATCCTCTCAGACAAATTAGCAACAGCTGTGCTTGAGTTTAGAAGCAAGACCCGTATTTCTGAAAGGGTAATTCCCCCATTCTACTACAGTGCCTATATTCTAGATACCCTGTGTTTTAACTCTGAATTCCCCGTACTCGGCTGGAGGTGGACTGCACAAGACCCCACGCCTATTCATATATATCATCAGAAATTGTGGAAATCTTCTTATAAACATCATCTATACCAAGTCTGTAATGGCTTTATGTTGCCTATTTATTATTCCATTTTCGATAAACCTGCTCCCAAGATTTCTTATCAAGCCGGAATTGATTTAACCGCAATAGGTAGATGGTTTGGAGAGGAAAGATTTACCTACATAAGAGTTTTCGGTAGCCAAGCCAGACCTCATGTCCTCCCTTTATACATACCGGATAAACTACTGGCGAGGGAAATTTCTTACCAAATCATTGCTGAGAGTGTTACACAAACGCTCAAGAAAAATAAGAAGCAAGGCTGGCCCTCTTTTCCTTTGAGATGCGGTGTATATACCTTGCATGACCTCAAACATGCAGAAAAGGAAGCTACAAAGATTCAATCCTTAACTCTGGCGACTCTCCCAAATAGGCAGTTTGATCCAAACAAAGTTGCCTATACTGCACTAGAACAGGCCAAATTGACAAGATTTGACCATAAAGAAGATATGTTTGACGACCTGTTCTCTTCAGCTGAAACAATAAATCAGGTTAAAGCATTCGCTAAAGTGAAATATAATGATGAAGGGTTGACTGAATTTAATAAACTTAGAGAACAGAGGTTGCAAACTCTGCCTCTAGATTTACTAGCGACAACCCCAGCGACATCATCAAGCGAGCCTGATCGGCAACAGTCAAAGGAACCTCCGGTTATAACAAAGGATCATAAGAAGGAACAGGAGGAAAAGCAGAGGAGAGAACAAGAAGAAAGGCAGAGAAAAGAAAAAGAGGAAAAGCAGAAGAGAGCGCAGGAGGAAAAACAGAGAAAAGAGCATGAGGAAAGGCAAAAGAAAGAACAAGAGGAACAGCAGAAGAGAGAACAGGAAAAAGTGCGGAAGGAGTCCCAAGCCGAAAAGCAAAAACAAACCACCATTGATGTCAATATAGATACTCATATTGACCCTAAATTGCTCCAGGAATGGAAGCAATTTGATTCCATCATCAGTGGGTTGGAATGTTCAAAAGATACAGACACTTCCAAGACAACGGACACACCGGAAATCACTTCATCACAGGTTCTGAGTGGAACCAGCGGCCCACCCATTTCTAAAGACGTTGAGATAATACCAAAGGACCCCTCCGACCAAATCATTCTCCAGGTAGAAGATATTCCTCCCCTGGATGTTTTCTACAGCCCGAGGCATAAAGCAGTGGTGAAATGACAAAGGAAAAGAAGAAGGACTGATCAACCTTCCCTTTTCCCAGAGCAAACTGTTACAGGCAATGTGGTTTGGAAGGAGGAATTTGACCCCTCCGACGACCTGAAAAAACTGTCGCAGTATGCAGCAGCCTATTCGGCAGCGAAAATTGATAAGGCATCGGAGGTAAGTCTTCTACTGAAAACCAAGGATCAAGAGATTTTCTCATTACAGGCAGAGTTAGCTGAGACAAAGCAGAAGGCAGAGCAGCAATTGTTGACACAACAGCAAATGAACAGTCAACTAACTCAACAATTGCAGGTAGAAAAGCAAAGGATTGACCAAAGCGCGATCCAAAAACAGAAGGAATTATCAGAGGCATTGGCACAATTAAAGGCAGCAAATGAGCAAATGATGAAAACAAAAGATGAGAAAATTGCTCAATTGTCATCACAGCTTGAAAAAATAAAGGGCGTTCCACAACTGGCTAAATTTAGAGCAGAAGCATTACAAATAAACACTGCATTAATATCCCAAATTAAGCTTCTGTGACAACAAATCGCCCAGGCAGAGCCACTGTGTGAATTAACGGCATCCATAAATAAGCAGGTAGAGAAGGCCAGAACTGAATTGGATCAAGCCGAAGAAACCATAGCTGCATTTCTTGACTGGCAAGATTCTGATCAAGGACAAGCGGTGAATTTGCCCAGAATCCTAGAACCACATAAAGATATACTCTTCACAGAATGGCAGTCCCAGTTGATGAAAGCAGAGAGGGCGGCTTCAAGATGTAAATCAACTTCCAGCAATCTAGTTGAATTGGTTAATAACACTCTCTATTTATCAAACATGATCTCCCAATGCACACCAGGAAAGTTGACAACAACGAACACATTGGAGCAATCATGTTATCCTGATTTAGAGGAAAAGGGGAGATTAATCGCTGGGATTAACAGTTTAACCTGGGACACATAGTGGTTCTTCCTAGTAAAGCCGCATATACAAAGAGCCGCCCTTAAGTGCCTAACAAATGCGATCGGGTATATGATTCCCGATATTCAGGATGCCACCTATGCAGCCTAGCTCAGTTCGCGCCTCAACAAACCTCCTGAAGTAGAGCCAATGCTTGCGATAAGTCAGCTCAGATTTAAAGGCAAGCAGCCTATTTGATGAATCATGCCGCCAATTGCCAGATCGCTGAGGAAAATAGGATCAAGATTTATTGATACCGATTTAGTAGGATTTCAGTTTATTAGATATTTAGATTAATTTAGTATTTATAGACCCTTTCATTGTTTTGGAAAGGGTCGTAAAGTTTTGTACCAGACTTAAAGACTGAAGTTTGCACTATTGTGCTTCAGTCAATATTCTTTTATGAAACTGGACCAGTTGTTCTTAATTCAACAAGGAAGTTTTTATGCAATTGTGCACTATTGTCTTTGTTGAGAATGTTTCTGCGTTGAAGGAAGAATTACAAGTAGCGATTGATATTGGGAGTGTCAAGCAGCTCATATGGTATTTCTATCTATGTCTGAATTCATTCCTTTCATATGAATTGTTATGTGATTATTCTTGCTATTATTGATTATATGCATGCGCTGTAACAGCAGATCTATATTCATTCCACTATTGGATGTTTTATGATGTGCCTTTCTTTTTAATCATGTATATGTCAATGATATAAATGATAAGTGTGGTAATATCGCTTTAATCGCCTTGCTTAACTATTTAAGCATAGTAATCATGAATGAAATAATGTCCATGTCTGTTAAATTGAGTCATCTATATGCCTATTTATAGACACGGATCATCAAGCGCTGCACTTTAAAGCTCAATAAGTTCCCGGGATAGATCATAGTTTACGCATTCTTGTTAATAGTTTTAGTTATTCACTCACCGCTAATTTAGTTTATAAATCATCCATTCATCCCGTTTATCCACTTTTGGGAAACTGGTCCCATTATCCCCAGTCGGAGCCACTATTCCAAACGGAAAAGGAGCTGTACTAAGGTCCGGACCGGGTGGTTATCCCCAATGTTGTTGCAGCGATTTTCGAGGCATCAACAACACCTTAGCCAAAACCAAGGACTTAATGTACGGCAGAAAATATCCCCGAATATTGTATTCAGTGTATCACATTTACAAGGAAACTGAATTAGTTATCTGTGGCTAAAGATAGAAACCTAGTGGGGTTTCCCAATATACACGTGACGATACAAGGAGCACAAGTCCGTGTTAGCATTGTCTAATGCATAACCATTCGAAGAGAGTGTTCCCATATACTTGCCATACATGGAGCACCTCCAATATACCTGAGAGTACTAAAGAATGATCCTATATACTTCCATACGTGGAATGGGATTTCACCCCCGGGATACAATGCTGGAAAATAACGACAGTTTCTAGGTTTATAGACACCAGAACACGTCTCTAACCTAGACCTCTAAATGTTTGTGTTAGGTTCCAAGTTCTCCTTAGGTTAATTGAGTAAATTTTAATGTTTATCTTGAATTATGTTTCAATTTTGGGCTCAAAATGATGTCACCTAAATCCCTAAGATGCAACTATATGAGAAAAAAGAAAATTTTCCACTTCGATGAATGATAGACTACTCAAGGGAAGAAATTTCAATCAATAATGCATTAAACAAAATGCATCAAACAACATTCCTTCCACTAAGTTTCACTCTCTCTTTCCAAATGCAATGATCAAAAGCAAAAACAATATTCACTTTTCACAATCCTAACTGCAAATTTTTGAAAGCAAAATGATCTTTACTGTAGAATTTTGTAGAATTTTTCTACACATCAGCTAGCTCTGATACCATGTAGAATTTTTCTACAAATCAGCTAGCTCAGATACCATGTAGAAATTTCACCACCTGTAGATCAAACTAATATATGCAATGTACTAAAGCATAATACTAGATCTACTTCTACAACCAATTCAGTGGAATCTTAATCGAACATGAGCAACATCAATAACAATACATATAACTTATATGGAGAAATCAAACACACATAACACAGAAGATATAACTAGGGGAAAGCACCAGCCTAAGACCCCATCTCTATATTATCATACAAGTGGAAATATGTCCGAATTACACAAAGCCTTAGCTCGAAAGCTATCCAGCTCTCAGTACAATCCCTCTGCTGCTCATAGACAGTCAAAGGCTTCTCACCAACCTTCTCCTCTGCCCTCCAAGCCTCCTATTTCTATGCACAATTTTTCCTGGGTCCTCCAGTTGCAACCTCTGTGATTCTCACCTCACACACAACACTGACCTTTGAAATAACTGCACAAACCTAAAGGATCTAAATCCTCATCATGGATGAGCTTCCTTTATAGGAAAAATATTCATCCAACTGATAGTACACTGTCCCTTCTCTGATCTCAACTGGGTCTCTGTCTGAACTTCCATGCATCAGTTATCCATGAGAGAATACTCAGTTATCTGAAAATAACAGTTGTCACATGCATGCAAGCATCAACAAATTGTATCTCATTAATTTAACAACTTGTTAAATTAATCTAACTGAACTTAACTAAGTTAAACTAAGTCAACTGATCCTCTCAATATAGAACTCATCCTTAATTCCTTAATCAGTGGAGAAAATCAAGGACACATTCCCCAATCAGTGGAGAAATTATTGCATGTTCTCACAAAGACTTCAAATTTGATTTTCCTTAACTAATTAACTCATGGAGAATTAATTAATTAATATTCAAATTGTTGGTAAGACCAAAGTCGAATTTTACTTCCTATTTTAGACCAGGGACTGTCTAAAAATAGGAATCCAACTTGAACTGCTAAAAATAGAACTTCTATTTTTAGCACTTCCATTTTTCATTCCCTGTTGCCCAATCCAGCACTGATGCCCAAACTGCTATTTTTAGCACTTCTATTTTTAGCAATTTCTTGTTGCCATTTTTCAACACTCCCTCTCAACAAGAAAGGCTTCCTCTCGAACTCGATCATGTACCTCTCGAATGTTCTACATGCAACACATCTACCATGTGTGGTTGCTCCAGCAACTCTCGGAACAAAAAGAAACTCCCAACTGACCTCTCTATTGGGCTAGAAACATACTATGATTTTGAAGCTCTACCTGCTATTAACAAGTGTTCCATCTCTGACCTCTGCGCTACTACAACATCTCACACCGTTGCACACCTTTCTGTGCTACTTTGCACTGTGCAACACACTTGTGCCTCTCGCATTGCTGCAACCTGCTAGCTCTGCATTGTCCTAGGATTCCCTGCACTGTAGCTCTCTCCGCCACTCCATCTGCATCTGTCTCTACCCAATCAGTCAGTCCTGCTACTCGTCATTGGGGCTCCTATAGCAAAGTTGAATCAAAGAGGTTGGGTACCTCAAGGATCCTGCCCCTCCTCTTTGGGACGATCACTCCACATCGTCCCACCTCCTACCTGGAGGTATGGCTGCATGTGATCCCTCTACCCACCCGGCTCGAAGTTTCCCCCTATTGGAGGTCTCTGCATGAGTAGATGTCTCTACTCGATCTCCACTTAGCATCTCTAATTGTGGCTCCTCCACAATTGTCTGAGACTTCTTCTGGGTATGCATGTTGAGAGGTAATGTACTCTCCCTCTCAACCACCAAGTATCTATCCTTTTCCTTGCTCCTCAAGGCATTGCATGCATCTTGTACCTCAAGTGCATACAGGTTCTTGGCTAGCACACCAATATATTTCCACTTTCCCGCCGTCATGAAATTTTCTGGAAAAAGAGTTGATTTTAAATCAGCGATATCTCCCTCATCTGAACTCTGATTCAGCCGAATTTTTTTTTAATTTGGGTCTTTTTCCGCAAGGAATCCAAATCTACTATTTGTTTCTAAAAATTTTGTACAAACATTTTTAGATCTACTCTACAAACTCTCAGCCCAAAACTCAAAACTTTGAAATCTCCTCTCAGTATATTGTTCTTCCTTGATCACCTTTGCTCTGATATCATGTAGAAATTTTGTAGAATTTTTCTACACATCAGCTAGCTCTGATACCATGTAGAATTTTTCTACAAATCAGCTAGCTCAGATACCATGTAGAAATTTCACCAGCTGTAGATCAAACTGATATATGCAATGTACTAAAGCATAATACTAGATCTACTTCTACAACCAATTTAGCGGAAGCTTAATCGAACATGAGCAACATCAATAAGAACACATATAACTGATATGGAGAAATCAAACATACATAACACAGAAGATATAACTAGGGGAAAGCACCAGCCTAAAACCCCATCTTTGTATTATCATACAAGTGGAAATATGTCCGGATTACACAAAGCCTTAGCTCGGAAGCTATCCATCTCTCAGTACAATCCCTCTGCTACTCATAGACAGTCAAAGGCTTCTCACAAACCTTCTCCTCTGCCCTCCAAGCCTCCTATTTCTATGCACATTTTTTCGTGGGTCCTCGAGCTGCAACCTGTGTGATTCTCACCTCACACACAACACCTCTGAAATAACTGCACAAACCTAAAGGAGATAAATCCTCATCATGGATGAGCTTCCTTTATAGGAAAAATATTCATCCAACTGATAGTAAATTGTCCCTTCTCTGATCTCAACTAGGTCTCTATCTGAACTGCCATGCATCAATTATCCATGAGAGAATACTCAATTATCTGAAAATAACAGTTGTCACATGCATGCAAGCATCAACAAATTGTATCTCATTATTTAACAACTTGTTAAATTAATCTAACTGAACTTGACTAAGTTAAACTAAGTCAATTGATCCTCTCAATATAGAACTCATCCTTAATTCCTCAATCAGTGGAGCAAATCAAGGACACATTCCCCAATCAATGGAGAAATTATTACATTCTCACAAAGACTTCAAGTTTGATTTTCCCTAACTAATTAACTCATGGAGAATTAATTAATTAATATTCAAACTGCTGGTAAGAGCAAATTCAAATTTTACTTCCTATTTTAGACCAGGGACTGTCTAAAAATAGGAATCCAACTTGAACTGCTAAAAATAGAACTTCTATTTTTAGCACTTCCATTTTTCATTCCCTATTGCCCAATCTAGCACTGATGCCCAAACTGCTATTTTTAGCACTTCTATTTTTACCAATTTCTTGTTGCCATTTTTCAACATTTACTTTTACTAGGATGCACTCATATAAATGATGCTTTTCTTTGATTTTTGATGCTCTAACGCAACTAAAGCATCAACTAAAGAAAAATCAAAATTTGATTCAAATGCCTCTAATGCAATGAACACATCAATCAAAGCAACACTAATATGGATTCAAAAGCACTTAAATGAAAATAACTTTCACTTTTTCCCTTTTGAAAAAATAAGGTTTTCAGGAAACCAACCCACACAGAGAGTTACCTCCATGCTGATTCCCACCATCACCCTGCGCAGAAGGTTGGTGTTCTAAACACGCTTGCCATCAGAGCCCTTCGAATTTCCGACTCAGAGCATGTGGAAGAAGAGAAGAAGCATCTAATCTTAACTTTTAAAAGTATAGGCTACAAGGAATAGGAAATTAAAAAGGCCATAGAGAAAGCTGAAAAGAAGTTGATGTCTCATGAACCTAAGGCTCAAGACCAGCCTAATTGTGGTATTGTTTTTCTACCGTATATCCAGGGGATTACGGACAAAATCGCCAAAATCCTAAAAAAGAAAAACATTATCACTCATTTCTCAGCCCCAGGTACGATCAGACAAAGCTTGAAGTCCGTAAAAGATGATATCGATAAGCAACAGCTTAAAGGAGTTTATAAAATAGAGTGTTCGTGTGGAAAATGCTACATTGGTGAAACAGGTCGCTCCCTCCAGACAAGACTTAAGGAACATGGCGCGGATATTAAGAACGAAAGATCTCGTACTTCAGCCCTAGCAGAGCACTCCTTAAAAACTAAACACCATATCTGTCTGGAAGGCGCATCAATTATCGCTAGGGAAGATCAGCAACAGAGACGAAAAATCAGAGAAGCGCTGGAAATTATCAAGCATCCTCATAATATGAACAGAGATAATGGCGTGGAGATTAGCGGGAGCTGGCTACCCTTGATCAAGGAAATAAAAAACGCAAGCGCATCCTCTGGTAAGACCTGAGCAGGTAAGTTATCCCTCTCCTTTCTTGTGCCTTCAAGTCTTTCTTTTCATTAAGGTCTAGGTATAGATTTTCAAAATGAATAGAATTAATATTATTATTATTATTTTATTAATAATAATATAATTAACATAATTAATATAATTAATATCATTTAATTCATTATAATAATAATATAAAATTATATTGAGGAATAATAATATAAATAAAAATAATAATATAATTAATATAATCAATATAGTTAAATAAATAATTAATTGATTAATTATAATAATAACTGATATAATTAATATTATTATTAATAATTAAAATATTAATAATAATACAAATAATTAATATTAATAATATATTAATAAATAATTTATATAATTAATAATAATAATAATAATAAAATAATAAAATAAAATAATATATTAATATTATCATTAATATAAGTAATATTAATAATCTAACATTCCCTAGGTTTCATTGTAGAATCAATATTCCCTAGGTATAAAGTTAATTTAGTTTCATTTTAGGTTTAATATTTTATTCTAAAAACAAATTAGTATTAATAATATAATTGAAGTAATTTAATTTAATTAATATAATTAGTATTAATAATATTATAATTAATAATAATATAATTTAATTAATTTAATTTAATTTAAATTAATTAATATTAATTAATATAATAATAATAATATAATTATTATAATTAATTAATTAATTAAAGTAATTAAATAAATAATTAATTAATATTAATAATAATTTATTAGTAGTAATATAATTATATATAATTATATATAATTATATATATATATATATATATATATATATATTTAGGAATAATAATTTAATAAATTATAATAATACTAATATAATTATTATAATAATAATAATTATGATAATTAATATAAGATTAATAATATATTAATAATATAAATAAATTTAATAATTTAAATAAAATTGTTTAGGAATGAATTTCATATTAAAACTAATAATATTATATATTATAACAAAATAAGTTTTTAAAAAACATATTTAGAGTATATTTATAAAATTAATAAAACTAATTAATTAACATAAATCAAAATTCATTATTAAAAATAAAATAAAATAATAATAATAATAATAATTAATTATATAAAAATTAAAATTAAATTCAAAAATTAATAAAATTAATTAAACATATTAATAAATTGATTAAAAATTATAAAAATTATGACAGCCGACAGTTTGTCTTTCTTATTGTTTTATCCTCACCACTATTTATCAATGCTGTGTTGCTCTTCTGCTCATCATCATTCTCATATCCTGATGATGGATCCCATTTGGGATTCGAAACGTTGATTCAAAAACCTAAACTGTGGTTTCTCCGATCATGAATTCAAAAGATTCAACCCACAGATCTCTAAAATCCATAATGTAATCTATGCTTGACAAACAAAAAAGATGGTTTCCAAACGCAAGATGACCTAATGAAATTGAAAAGCAACTTTGTAAAAGACAAGCTAAAACGAATGTAAATCGATGTTTTGAATGACTTCTTCAAAAAACAAGATGTAATCAACTAGCAAATCAAGATCTCAGTGACACTCACAAGCAGCAAGTGACAATCAAATGATCTAAAAACCCTAGAATCAATCCAATTTCACTCCAAGCACTTGAAAAGCCAAAGAGACAAAAAGTTTCTCATTAATGAAGAAAACCAGACAAAACAGTAATGAATCCAATCACAAAATACATGAAAAGGATCTCAGGGGCCAAGACACGCTGGATTTTGATAGGGAAACCCTAATTTCTTCCAAAACTCTGAGATCAATGCAGCTGTAATAGCCAAATCCATGATGAAATGGATATCATCGCGATTGTTTCAATAAAAAACATGATGGCAATGCGTCTGTTCAAATAAAAAGCACACTAGGTGAGGAATATGGGAAGAAATAATAAAAAAATATTTCAAAAAATAATCCAGACTCAACACTCTAACAAAGTAATCAGTGAATGTGCAGACCTATACAGGCTCAAACTAATTGAGAATTCAATGGTCGGTCAAAGTGATCAAAAGACCAAATCAAGAAAAGAGGTTGAAGAGGCTATAGCTTCCCCAACGGATTCTCCATTTTGTTGTGAAGATAAATCCCCTCTGCGGATAAAAACGATCTCTGTAGCCCAATGAGTGGTTCCATCAACAAACTGAACAAAATAATGTAGACTCTCCTAGATTATGTTTAAAAATAAAGAGAGAAGGTGATACCTACCTCGCTCTGATGATAATTTCTCAATCCTTTGGTGATGGCTTTGATCTCCTAGCTTCTAGGCTCGCTCCTTGCTTGTTATTTATGTCTGAGTATCTACAAGAGAGATCAAAAGATGAGGTAAGATACAAGAGAATACATGGCATATATCAAACATAAACTACTTAATAGATCAAGGAGTATCAAGATAAATGCATGAACATTTACACATTTATGGAATATGAACATCAAATGTATATATTAATAAACTAAAAAGGGAAGCATACAAACAATGCCTTGATGTTGGAGACCTCCTTTTGGTGGATGTCCAAGTCCAAGCCAAGACTCTTCAAGTACTCCTTATCCAAGTTAGATGGGTAGAATTTAGGCATAATCTCGACATAGGAATGTAGGCAATCAATGACCAACAATTTGGGGATGGAAGGGACTTGATTTATAGGAAGAGTGAGGGATTTATGGATCCACTAAAGAGGGAGGAAGTTCCACATATCAAGGGGAATGCCCTTAAAGTTAGGATCAAGAGCTCCAAATGGGAGAGCTTGACCACATCTCTACCCAACAACATCCATCTCGTTGTTTCTCGAATTTTCTAGCATATGAAGCTTCTCCTCCATTTTGAGAAAACCTACCATAAGAGCTTCAGCGCAACTTTTCACATCAAAACCCACGCTAGTGCTAGGTCAAAGAACTACAGCCTGCCATCATCACAGCTAGGCAATGGAACAAAGAGCGATGGTCCTAAAATTTAGGATTTTAGTCAACCTTCTCCACAATTGACTCAGGGTAGTTTTTCTTCCATTCTTCAGGGATGTTTCAGTATGTGTTTCATGATGAATACACTTCACAATTGTCAACATTTTGGAACTTTGGGATGTGGAACAGGAAGTGAACAAGAGGTATGACAAAATATTGTGTAACGGCCAAATAAGTCAAATTAACTTAGTTAACTATTACAAGTTGCTATGAGAATAGAATTTCGATTTAATTCCTAATTTAATTCAAGGACAAATTAAATTAGGATTTCTTGTTGTTATTTTTAATAAGTCATACAGAGCAAGACACTTCCATAAATATGGTTGGCCTAATAATACATCACAAACTTCAAGAGGAGAAATATCACACAGTAAGTGAAGGGCTTGATGTTGTAGGAAAGGCAACACTATTGGCTGACGTGGAGATCTCGTCCTTGGTGAATCCACCCGATGGTGTATGCAGACTACAAGTGTGGTGTGATAGGTAGGTGCAACCACTTCATGACTGATCAGAAAATGATCCAGGACTTCAACCGCAGTCAAGAACCAAGGTTAAAGACCTAAGGGTAAAAGGTTAAAGGGTTAAAAAGGTTCATTTAACCTTAAAGCACTAAACCTTTATTAACGCGCAAAACCTTGATAAAGCACAAAACCTTTTATAAAGTGCTTTTTCATTAAATCTAAATAAGGCACGTGGGATGTATTGGCCAAAGTGGTAAATGGTATATCACGTGGGTGAAAGGCTGGAAGCGGTAATGAGCCCAAAGCACGTGATTCCATTCAACAGGTGACACGTAGTGGAGAAAAACTGCTCTTATCGCGCACCCTCAGTCAGATATCGTTCGTGCAAGAAATCTACGCGATATGAGCGATGTCTGTTGGATCGAGCGGGGTCACATCAACGGCAGAGATTGTCTGGGCAAGTTGGCCATCAAACGACGTGACAGCCGTTAGATGAATGGGATAGATCGATGGTCCAGGATGAACCTAACCACAAAAGCTCAATGGTTGAATGTCCCTAACCGCCAAGGATATATCGCACATATGTGCACCCAACAGTTGCGGTAAAGCAAAACGGCTACCTCTGACGATCAGCCTGGCGAAATGGCTAGAGTTTAGCGAATGTGATAAGTTTAGTGGAAGTCAGGTGCGATAGCTAAATTTGGTTAAAGATATCAAATAAAAGCAGAGACAAAGTAGTTTACAAGAGAGCTAGAGACCAGAGAAACAAAGGAGTTTTGCAGAGAGTCCAGAGAGACAGAATCAGAACTCGAGAGTTAGTTTTAACTCAGAGAGAGTGAAACAAACCTTCTGAAGCTAATGGAATGATCAATAGAAGATGAAGAAGACATATTCATAGAGAATTCCATCCAATAAGATTGATTCTGGAGTTTAGAAGCCACCAGAGGTTGGAGGCAGTTGCAGGGGCTACCAAAGCCCATTCTCAATGATCCAATAATCAATTCTAACTGTAAAGTACCTTCTGAATCCATTGTAGGGATTTTCAGAAGCATCTGAAGACTTATAAGGGCCAAGATTCTACAATGAAGTTTAATAACAACAAATGATCAAATGATCAAGGTTGTTACTGGTGTCTGATGTGTGCTGAAGATAGAAGAAGGAGTTCCAGAGACAGTTAGCAGAATTCTGAGGGAGTTAGTGCCATCTAGAAGCTCAAGTTAGCTCAGTGTACTAATTGAAGGAATCAAGTCCAGAGAAGCCTAGATCTATCTGTAGAGTAAGGACAGACAGGGATAAGATGGTATTCTAAGCCCATTGGTTCAGTTGTAAACCTTTGGAGTTGAGTGTGGAACTTGTAAAAGAAGTTTTACCATAATCCCAAAGAGCCTAGTCAAGTTGACTAGAGCTCAAGGAGACGTAGCCAATGATATTAGGGTGAAATCCTATATTATATTGATGTTATGTGTGATTGTCTATTTGCTGCATTTTACTGTTATTTGTCTTTAATATCAGCATAATAAAATAAGCACTTAAACAGTATAAACAAGGACATACACCTATTTCAAGTCCTTAATTCTGCATTTGTCAATCTAAGCTAGATCATAAATTTGTTAAGCTTTGGAGTGGGAGGTTCTTGTAAGTATGACAAGATGTTCAACCCCCATTTCAGATCAGGTGGTATCAGAGCTAGATGCTTGATTGACATAGCATAATTGCTTGATAGACAGAGCAATAGATTTCTTGTTTGACTTGAAAGGTGTTAAACAGTACAAAGGATTTGACTGTTTGATTGTTTGTAAACTGACTATTGTTTGAGTTTGCAAAGGTGAAGGGAAAGCTATTGATAGCTAAGTCTAGGAGAGGACAAGAAGGAAGAAGGGTTGAAGGCATTCTCCTTACCCCAAGGACCTCAAGGAAATCCTTGAAGCACAAGAGGTTTGTTTGCTAAAGGTTTCTTGAATAAGCTCTTTGTGAAGTTTTGTTGAAGTTCTTTTGTTCATTGTTATAATGACAACTTCTACAAGTGAGTTCTCAAAATCCTCCTCCTTCACAAGATTCTTTGATGAAGACTTGAAGCAAGACATGTTCATCATGATGAACATGGTGAGAGAAATGTATGAGGATGGAAGGAAGAGCATCATACTTCGAGAGCAGTTGAATTCCATGAAGGAAGAGAAGTAGTTGCTTTCTGACCGATTGCAGGAAGTGGAAAGCCAACTTCATATTGAAAATATGAACCTAGAAAGGATGCATGAGTTGGAGACACAACTCCTTATTTCCAAAGAGGCCTTAGTCAAGTATCAGCTTGCAGAAGAGGTAAATAATTCCAGTATTTCTTCAATTTCCTTTGAGAATGTAAATGTTGGTTCTTTTGAAAAACATACAAAAGGCATAGGGTCCAAGTTGTTGTCAAAGATGGGCTATGAAGGAAAAGGATTGGGAACACATGCACAGGGAATTATAGAGCCAAAAATGGTTGAGGAAAGGCCTAAGTATTTGGGTCTTGGCTATGGACAAGCTAATGGAAAAAGTTCCAAAGCAGCCATGGAGGCAATTGAAACAGTTCCTGGAAGGAGTTTCATGTCAAGTCTTCTACCTCAAGAGTGTAAATATTGTATTCTTGGGAAATGCAATAGCCTGAAACATACTTTGCAGGAAGAAGGTGTTCATAAGCAGGCACTTGAACCAGAGAATTGTGAAAGCTCTGAAAGCATTGAAGAGATTGATGGTGTTCCAAAGGAAGCCACTTCTTCATTCGATTCACCTCCTCATGAAGGTAACAAAGGTGAAAAAGAAAGGTATAAATCTGATTTTAATCATATTCCTTTTGATCTTGTAAAGTATGAAAAATTTCCACATAAGAATGGGAAACAAATTGCATGTTCCTTTTGTGGTTTGTATAACCATATTATTTCTAGATGCTGGAAGAGAATGGCCACATACAGGAAACTACTGAAGAAAAGGAGGCAAGAAGCCAAAGGTCCACTGGACAAGGCAAATCATGTTGTCAAGAAGATGCACATGTGTTGCACTTGCTGCCATAAGCAAGGACACATTGCTGAAAGGTGTTGGACTCTACATCCAACAATGCTTCCACAAAATCTGAAGAAGGTGGAAAGAGAAAATGGCAAGAATGGAAATGAAGTTTCCATAATTGATGTGCTGCAGGATGATTCATAGGGTGATGTCAATGTGCAGACAAAGGAAGCACCTTTGAAATGGATTGGTAAGAAATGGTTAGAGTTCTTAACTAATTAAAGGTTGCATTTCTTTTGAATTGATGCATTTCTTTGCTAATGAGATGCAAGTTGCAGGGTTTACCAATAAGGTGAATGGTAAAGTTGAGTATGTAGACTCACTTTATTGTTGCAAACATTATACTCATTTCAGCTTTGAAAGTACAGTGTGCTTAAGTGAAAGTTGAAGGATGTAGAGCATGCATGAGAAAGATATGCATGAACACAGGGATGTTGATGATTTCCTTGTATTTTGAACATGTATGTGTAATTAACTTGAAGGGTTGATTGCTTTGTTTTTAAACATGCATGTAATGTAATATTGACTTGGGAAAAGTTGATTTGGTCTCCAAGATGTAAAAGGGAGATAGTGATGAAGTGTTTCATCTGTGAAAAAGAAACCTTAAGTTATTTTTTTCTACATGCTTGACTTGAAGGGTCAATTGTTGTAAAGGCATGTTTTTGTTGACTGTTATCTAGTCAATAATTTGTACAAAGATGTAAAGCTATGATTATGTTTCACCTGATGTAAAACTTGTTTTTTTTTATGAAGCAGGAGTTTAGGCCATCCAATTGTTTTCTGTATTTATGTTGTTTTTTGAAAATATGTCAATAGAACATACTTGTAATAGGTACAAATGTACATTTATGTTAAGAAGATGTAATTCACATTTGTGTGATCCACCTCGGATCAATCATCAAGGTAGAGAGGTTCAAACTACCTTCTGTAACCCTCTCAGCCAAAGTTCTGCATGAATTCAAGGAGGACAGTTCTTAACAGGAGGAAAAGCGCATCCAGGAAGGAAAGCTTCAAAATTTTTAGTTCAGAGGCACTAGCCATGCATGGAAAGTGTATGGAGGCTGAAAGAAGAGGGTGTCATACTCTCATCTACTGTTCAGATCAGTGTATTAGTCTTTTTGGGTCCAAAAGATTCGTAATGGGGAGGAGTGATTAGAAAATGATCCAGGACTTAAACCACAATCAAGAACCAAGGTTAAAGACCTAAGGGTAAAAGGTTAAAGGGTTAAAAAGGTTCATTTAATCTTAAAGGGCTAAAAACCTTTGTAAAGAACTAAACCTTTATTAACGCACAAAACCTTGATAAAGCACAAAACCTTTTATAAAGTGATTTTTCATTAAATCCGAATAAGGCATGTGGGCTGTATTAGCCAAAGCGTAAATGGTATATCGTGTGCGTGAAAGGCTGGAAGCAGTAATGAGCCCAAAGCACTCGATTCCATTTAGCAGGTGACATGTAGTGGAGAAAAACTTCTCTTATCATGTGCCCACGGTCAGATATCGTTCGTGCAAGAAATTTGTGTGATATGAATGATGTCCATTGGATCGATCGGGGTCACATCAATGGCAAAGATTGTCTGGGAAAGTTGGCCATCGAATGATGCAATAGTTGTTAGATGAACTGGACAAATTGACGGTCCAGGATGAACCCAGCCGCAAAAGTTCAATGGCTGAATGTCCCTAACCACTGGGGATATATCGCACATATGTGCGCCCAACAGTTGCGGTAAAGCAAAATGGCTAACTCTGACAGTCAGCTCGGCAGAATGGATAGAGTTTAGCGAATGTGCTAAGTTTAGTGGAAGTCAAGTGCGATAGCTAAACTTGGTTAAAGACATCAAATAAAAAGCAGAGACAGAGTAGTTTACAGGAGCGCTAGAGACCAGAGAAACAAAGGAGTTTTGCAGAGAGTCTAGAGAGACAGAAGCAGAACCCGCAAGTTAGTTTTAACTCAGAGAGAGTGAAAAAAACCTCTGAAGCTAATGGAATGATCCATAGAATTTGAAGAAGACATCTTCATGGAGAATTCCATCCAAGAATATTGATTCTAGAGTTCAAAAGCCACCAAAGGTTGGAGGCAGTTGCAGGGGCTACCAGAGCTCATTCTCAATGATCCAATAGTCAATTCTGACTGTAAAGGACCTTCTAAATCCATTGCAGGAATTTTCAGAAGCATATGAAGACTTCTAAGGGCCAAGATGCTACAGTGAAGTTTCAGAACAACAAATGATCAAATGATCAAGGTTGTTGCTAGTGTCTGATGTGTGTTGAAGACAGAAGAAGGAGTTCCAGAGATAGTTAGCAGAATTCTGATGGAGTTAGTGCCATCCAGAAGCTCAAGTCAGCTCAGTGTACTAATTGAAGGAATCAAGTCCAGAAAAGCCTAGATCTATCTGCAGAGTAAGGACAGTCAGGGATAATATGGTATTCTAAGCCCATTGGTTCAATTGTAAACCTTTAGAGTTGAGTGTGGAACTTGTAAAAGAAGTTTTACCATAATCCCAAAGAGCTTAGCCAAGTTGACTAGAGATCAAGGAGATGTAGTCCATGATATCAGGGTGAAATCCTATATTATATTGCTATCTAAGCTAGATGATAAATTTGTTAAGATTTGGAGTGGGAGGTTCTTGTAAGTATGACAAGATGTTCAACCCCCATTTCAAATCAATGACCTTCACTAAAATGAGGTTCTTTTGGTTGTCTTTGTTGACAGTGAATTGCAGTGGTGAACCCTTCACACACATTTGGAGAGTGGAAGACACACTCCCCCTCCTCCAGATCTTCGGGCTCAATCTTTTGGATCTTGGTGGTGGCAAGAGTGGCGTTGGGCTTCACAACAATAATATGCTTCCCTTTGTCATTCCCCTTGTTGGGTTTTGATTCAGTGTCAGAACATGCATATGACTCTAAAGCCTTCAGCTCGGCCACTAATGGCTGCTTGGCTCGACACTCACTTGTGTTGTGAGTGGGGCTCTTATGGAACTCACACCACTTTCACGTGTCCTTCTTTGTCTTCATGGTGTTGTTCTTTGCTTGCGACTTCGAGGGGTTTTCTTGGGTCAACCTGCCTTGGATTTGTCCTTTTTTATGCAGTTTTGGGGTGCCTTTCCCTTACTTCAAATTCATAGATCCAAAGTCTCACTTATTCTATTTAAACCTCTGCTCAATATTGACAATGTATCGATAAGCAGCGCCAAGCGAGGAGATGTCCAGGAACTCCATCTTGCCCTAGGTGTATATGTGTACACAGTCACAGTACTTGAGTACCAGATGTCATTCAGAATCCTTGATACCCCACTTTGTGTCAAGGGTATAAAAATTTGTGAACATCGGCACGTTTTGGTCTCTTCTGTGTCACAGTTTGGTCCACTTTATGTACTTATCTTCACAACTCCTGACAGGTTAATATTGTTCCTTAATGAAATCTCGGAAAGAGTTCCAAGTGGGTGCAGCTGAAAACAGTGAGGGTTCCCTCTTGTCCCTCTACTTCTAGTAGGTTTCCCACTAGTCCTTAATGTGGGGGGCGACTTTGAGAAGTCCAAAAGTAATATTTTCCCTATTGGAAAAATCATGAACATAAAATATCCTTCCAACATATTTAACATTTATCTATGACATCTACATCTATCTGGCCTTCAAATATGGGAATTTCAAATTTTTCTTGTACCTTAAAGGGATTTGCACCTCCAGGGTGGTTGTTGGATGAAGATGAATCACCTATGGGCATCAGTTGAAGGATCTAGGCAAAGTTTTCCATCATGTCATTCCTTTGTCGCTCGAGGGCTTCTTCGAGAAATATTTTGAAAGGATCTCCTACTCCCTTGTCTTTCTTTTCTTCTGGCACAGGAGATCGTCAAATTCAATGAGGCCAATCATGCAAAGGTTCAACCAGTTCAAGCCCTAACGCCTTATACCCCAACCTTGTTGGGGACATGCACAGAAAAATAGAGAAAGAGAAGACCACTCTAATACCACTGATCTAGAATTATGCAAGAATGAAATGAAATACAAATATAAATAGAGACACATAGATACATCCAAAACATAACTTCAATTCATTAATAACAAACTACTGAAAATTGTTTACATGCAAAATGGAAATAAACTAACTCAAGTGATGGTAGCTTATCTCTGAGAAGAGATTGGGCGGTTATATTCCTTCTGAATTGTGTTACAATGAGGCTTGAGGGCCTATTTATTATTTAGAAACAATGGAAAACCCTAAAAATCCAAAAACCTAACCCTATGAGATGAAGTGCCAAAACTATGGGCCCCATTGGGGTAAATTGGTACATCAAATTCTGGGGGTTGTAACTTTAGCATACGACATTTGTTTGATGTACACAATACATCATTAGAAATATCTATCTGAGGACTACAACTTTCGACTACAAACATTTTTAAAGACTCACGTTTTCCTATTTTCCAAAAAAAATGTCATTTAAGGTCTCATAACAACTCCAGAAGTTCAGGACCTGAAAAATTGCCAACAATAGTAAATTGTACTACAATTACAGAAACTGAAATAAATAATGGTACAATAGTGGGGGTCCAAGTGGAATAGGTGGGTGGCCACCAATATCCATCTAGATCAGTGGAAGCCTGATGTGGGATAAATCCACAAAATTCTTTCTTAATTATACACATTCAAATTTGTCAACACTAACTACAAGGAAGGACCAACTCCCTAGTTTATCAGCACCAAATCCATGATTTATCAACACCAACTGAATGGAAGCACTAACTCCCTGATTTATTAGCACCAACTAAAAGGATCACCAACTCCCTAGTATAACTGAAAGAAAACTCCAACTCGTTGATTTATCGACAAAAAATCTTGTACAAGAGTCAATATTATTCAAAGAAAGTATGACTTCCTAGTAGTTGCTCCTCTGTCCTTTACACAAACACTCAGTTTCCCAAAACACGACCTTCATAGCAACAAAATTTCCCTTAACAAATGATCCATGAACTTGGCCTCAATAAGCTCCAAACCAGGACTGAAACTTTAAAAAATGTGCCAAAAATACTTTAAAAATAAGCCAACAAACATTTCCAAAATAAGTGAAAACCCTACAAAATGTACCAAAAATATTTCCCCACAATGTCTCTCCAAATCAGCTCCTCTTCATTTATAGTTCATGAGGTATGAACCTTAGAAATCCTTATTTTCTTTGCTTGTTTCAATAGATATGAATTTTCTTGAATGAGTGACTTGAAATTATCCTTCTCACACCTATTTATAGTGCATTTGGGGTCTATATTGGGCCGACTTGTCCACTAGTTAGATTGGCTTCTGCAACTAGCAAAATGTATAGTGAATATTCAAAAAATCATTTCTCCTCAACCATGAGGAGTTAGAGGTAGTTCCATATACTATTGGAAATATCTCAGAATAAGCTTTCCAACCATATATGTTATGCTTCCATTTGAGCTAGGTAAATGGAGTAAAAATGCATTCAAATATAGGGTATCCAACTGGGACATCAAAAATCCAAACGACCATTTCTCCTGAACCGTGAGGAATTGAAGGGAGTGACATATACCATTGGAAATGTATCCAAATAATATTTCCAATCATATATGTTATAATTCTATTGAAGCTAGGTAAATGGAGTAAAATGCATTTAAAGATGGATTTTCCAAATGGGGCATCAAAAATCCAAAAAACAATATTTTGAAATGTGTTATTTGAATATGTAACTTTCTCTTTCATTTGGACACCCTTTGACATCAATGACAACTTATTTCAACACAAATATAAATAATCGGTGAAGTATGTTGATTAAAATATCTAAGATGACGTGTATCTATAGGTATAGAAACTATGAGCATAAGTTATCTTTTTTTAGTGAGGAAAAAGGGTTCATGAGTAGATATGGGAGTTCCTATGGGTTAGCTTCTTTTCTCTATGTAGTTTTATGTTGTCAGCATGACTATCACAGTTTTTTGAGACATTTTAGCTTAAAATCTAGCAACCTGGTGCAAAGCCTCACTATGCAATATAGGTCTATAGAAATAATGAGATCAATCACCTCAATGGCTTCTCCACTATTGTTTTGTAGTTGGATATTATCCCCACAAGGAATGCTTCCCCAACTTGACTTAGGTAAATAAATCAAGTATTTATAATCCATATGACCTCTAAGGAGCTTGTTAATTTATACACCCAAGAAAATTATCCAATAAAGAAAGCCTCAGGGTGAAAATGAGATGATGGCTATGAGGAAACCACTAGCTATAGCCTAGGATGCCAATATAGATCTTATAGATTTTCAAGGTAATATCCTACATGCCACCATCAACTAAAAGACTGTTGTTATAAATTATGGTTTGAGGTAGGTTCACTTTTGCACCATGAAAATTTTATGATAGCAAATGAAAAATAGCATATTAATGATGTTATCAACAAAATATTCAAGGCTATTTAAAAGGTAAATAAGAGATATCTTAACACAAAGCTTCTAATGTTTAAAAATGCACAAAACGACTATGAAACCCTAGAAATTAGCCCTATAATCATGGGTGAAAAATGCATCAAATGATATGTTTTTCCTTTTACAATTAATAGATGCAAGCCTTAATTCTAGGACAATAACATATAGGTTAATTTAAGCTAGTAAATACAGTTTTTCCCAAACCTTAACCTTATTCTACCATAAAATAAGGAAGAGAAAATAAATTTATTATGATCGACACACATAGATGGGTGTCTTCAATCAATTGTTTACATGGATTCAAAAGGACAAAATTAAAGGTAGAATACCTAGGATGCAGAGGGTGAGAGAAAAAACTAGCTCTCCACCAAACCCTAGTGACTTACAGTAGGAGGAGAATTAACCTCAAGGAATGCAATCTAGTTTCCTTGATGGATACTTGATGACAAATTTTTCATACGAAATAATTTGATTTCATAAGAGATATATCAATTTATTAAGAATGCCCAATAAAACCCTAATCCAACAATTATTGAAAAATGGAAGAAAGTAACAATAAACTTACACCATTCATTCAAGCATCACTTCATCAATCCAAGAAAGTATCTCCATGCAATAAATATCCTCCCTAAGACAAATTCACTACCCTAGTAATTTATTGCATCCAAGAAAAATAAATATAACTCGTGCACACTATTTGCAAGTGAAAAATATGATTGTCGCAATGATCCAAGGAATTTGACTTCCCTCTATTTATAAGATGGTAACCAAGTCAAATTTCCATTAATTTACAATAAAATCACTAAAAAAATTAATTTTAGTGTTCACAAGTTCAATAGGTCACAAACCAACCAATAAGATATCTCTCAAAATGATAAAACATAAGAAAATCTCTCCTTTTACTCCACAAGTGTGTGACAAAAGGCTCTCCAAGCATGACATCATCCTCCAAAGGTGAGCATCTCAATCAAGCAATGTGTTAGAAGTCGTCCAAGAGTGCTTCTCACTCAAAATAATCTCATCAACATGAAAAAGTGCATCCATAAGTCATAAATCCTTAACTATGTGTTACCATCAATAAGCCCATGTCATCACCCAAGGGCACGCAAGGGTGACAGTGTAACCCTATGACATGATGTCATATCAAGAAGGAGTGTATTATCCCTCTAAAAAGATAACAAGTCATCATCTTCCTCAATATGGTCCTAGAACAAGTAAACATCCATCAAGAAGGTCTATGGCCATCATGGTGTGCCTTGGGCACTCTAGAGTATATCATTAATCCTAGCAATGTCTTTGATTCTTTATATAGTGTTTCAACTTCTGCAAGTGTGTAAGGTGTCATACAATGCTAGTCATCCCCAATGGCCAATTCCCATCTCAATGTAGCTAATATTATGGCTTCAAGGTCTATAAGTTCTCTCGTGTTGGGATATATGTCCTCATCAAGATGTTGGACAAGTGAGATCATCATCATTAGGTGAGTAAGCCATAAAAGTGTCATAGTGTACCATACCTAATGCTAAAGGAATGAAAGTACTTCACACAATCATTTACTTCAAGTATCTCTCTAGTTGATGATTTGTAAACAAGTTACCACGTTTAGGTATGGGATGTCTATCCAAGGCGCTATTAAGTGCTTCGAACCCTAAGTGGAGGAACATTTCCTAGGTTGACCCTTTAGACAATAGGTGCATGTGAGTAAAGTGGACATGGAAGGGATAGAATTCATGGAAGATTCCATTATCTTGGTACCAACTAAGGGAGGTCAACATCTTGAGTGTAATAATGTGAAGAGGGAGAAACCATGGGCCTTGAGTTACCACTTTTCTCGGCTTATTTTACCACCTCTTTGGTGTGCCAAGTTACTTAAATTATCCTTGCTTTTATTTATTGCATAGCTTGGGTTAATAACTACCTTGATATATTCCAATACCCCTTTAAAGACGTAGTGGTTTCTTGCTCATCAAGGTCAATAAATTTATTATTTCATTTAATTTAGCTAGATCGTGATATCCCATGACTTAGGTGACAACTAATGAGGGGGTTAGAGCTCAAGCTAGGATCTTGTCCACACATTGCCAATTATCCCACCCATCATTTTCATTTTACATGTACTTTCTTTTGTGGCTATATATGCTTTTAACTTTATTTCAGCTGCATCAACCTCTTAACCGAAAAAAAATAAATAAATAAATAAAATTAAAATTAAAATTAAAATTAAAAAAATAAAATTAAAAAAAATAAAATAAAATAAAAAAATAAAAAATTTAAAAATTTAAAAATTTAAAAAAAAATTAAAAAAATTTAGGCCCTCACTTAAATACGAGGATAAAGGGTGCTAGTACCAATGATAAATGACAATCAATAATCAACTCAGATGATTGAGGTGGATACAAGGGACACATGGAAAGTGATAAGTATGGATTACCATGGGTACAATCCATCAATTCTATGTGCCTCTCTTAAATAATGGAAAGAAAGGCATCAAGGAAGGTCATAGTAAACTAGGGGCAAGGGATAAACCACCAAGGTGAAATGTGGGAACAGGGATATGATCAAGAGAGGTTAATTATCTAACTCAACTTGTGATTCATACTAGAATTCCATTTACATTAAATGAAAGCACATGGTTATATAAATGGTTAATGTATCTTATAATAGACAACCCGCCTTCCTTTAAGCAGCAATCTAGATGATGGAAAGCACTAACCAGGGAATATGTGGAGGACTATGAGGCACAACTATTTTTGGATCATCATGGGGCTACTGGATAGAAAGTTGAAAAAATCAAAGAAAAAATTTCTACTAGGGGTTTAAACCTATTTGGGTGGGTAACATCTGGCTCCAACTCAAGGACATGTGATCACCATAAATTTCATGATATATATGCTCGAATGAAGAGTGCACGAGAATCCAAAAAATCTCTTTTTCTCATAGACATGTTACCTATAACACTTTAAAAAATTAGTTGATAACAATTGAGCATGATGTTTATCATTGCACTTGTGATATAGGAGATTATTAAGAACTTTAGCTAAAATAAAATCATAAATATATCTAATTATGTGGCCAAATCAATATGAAGACATCAATAAAGGAAGTATGCAAAATCAAAAACAAAAGGCACACAATCCTACTCTAACTACCTACCTAAAATGCCAAACAATGGATGAGTATGGTCATATAAACAATGAAGCCAACATATCATCACATTGAAACCAAACATTATAATTTTTGTCTTAACCATGATATAAAACAAGTATCACACTCAAAAATCATTATCTCATAGTGCTCAAGTATAGTACTAAAGCCATAAGGGTGGCTTGTAGGAGGTTTACAATAAAACAATAACGGCTCACCCTTGTTGCAAGTGAGGTTCTCATGGTGCCAACAAGGTAATCAATATGGCCTATTTGAATTTCCTTGCAATCATCTTCAATAGACTAGGAAGGGATCATTATGAATCTAAATAAATATGTGAAATTTCTCCAACAAAGTGAGGATGAAAGGGGAAGGATAGACGCAAGAGAAAAAAATTGCTCAAATTTAAAGGCTTGTTGCATCTTTCCTTTAAACTTGAAATTAGTGCAACAAATTATGAATTGAACATATCCTTGTACCATAACCATTTCAATACCAAATATACAATTATAAATAGCATCCTTAAGGACAAGTTGAAGATGAAATGAAGGAAGAAATATCTAAAGGACACTATTTTGAGAAACATGTTGCACTTCCCAAATATCATATTCAAAATGGTGCACTAAATCATACTAACAATTACTTGAATCTAAATTTGGGGATAGTTGAAGATCAATTAGTGGATGATCAAGCCATTCAATGATCTTATTATGCCCAAAACCTTGATCATCACTAGAAATGTATGGTTAGAAGAGATCACAAGAAACTTTTTGACATGTCCATATGAAGAATGTACCCTAAATGGAAAGAATCTATTGAATCATCATTAATATCAGATATTGAATCGCCATCAAAATGATAAATACTCGCATCCCATTTACCCTTTTTCCACATGTAGAAATTCATAAATGTTGTTTTTATTTTATAAAGGCTTAATAGGTTCTTCCTTTTCCAAGCTTTCAAAATATGTATCATTCAACTCAAAATCATTGTAAGGGATAGATATTACCTCATCTCTATTGGAAAAGGAATCATTTTTAATAGGATCATATTCATCAATATTAGAATCTTCATTGAGATCGTGATCTTTATTGTTATATTTTTCATAGATATCATCTTCAATAATAAAACCCTAATCAATATCATGATCTTCCTTGGGATATTCTTCAATATGTTCCTCTTGGTGATCAGCAAGGATCTCTTCTTTTTACTCATGGTAATCTTCTTCATAAAATTCCTCTTTTGTGTCTTTATAAAGGCCTATAAAATCTTCCTCTTGAAGGGCCTTGGTTAAGTCTTGAAGGGTATCTTCATATCTTTGAAATTATGGCCCCCAAATCTTGAGAAAAATTTTCAATAAACACTTCAATAGAAGGTGTGCTTTTTGGACCACAAGAATACTTAATCCATTGCCTCTCATTTCCTTTAAGTGAATCAATGAACAACCTCATAAGTGTGTATTCATGAATCATATCAATCTCTAAAGTGTATTTTAGGAATCTTACCGCATGAAAAATAGATGAAGAAGGATCACCATCAAATTTTGGAACATCACTTATATAATCTGTACCATAATTATTGGGATATCCTAGAATATTCTTAACATCCAAAGTAGTGTGCATTTCATGCAACTCCCAAGGATCCATCTTATATCACTTGAAATTTTTATAACACTAGTGGAGTCATCATGATGAATTTAAATTCCTTAAAAGATGCTTCTACAAACATAAAATCTTTGAAGATCAATGAAGAACTAGGATTTTTCTCTTCCAATGGAATCATTGGATAAGCAATTTTAACCTTGGATTTGGGATAATCTCATCCAATTAATTTGAGGCATAGAATTCATATAATGAAGAGAAGGACTTAATTCCTCCCTGACAATGATGCCAAAAATGTTACCAAAAAATTTAGTATCCTAGTGTAGAGCCTCACTATGCACTCTTGGCCTATGAAAGCAAGGAGATCAACCACCACTATGACCTTAGTGGATTCTACCCCATTGTTTTTTATTGAATGTTATTGACATGAGGGAGGCTTCCCCAACAAGAATCAAAGATAAATAAATCAAGGATTCCTAAGCCAAATGATCTCTAAGGATCTTGTTAATTTATACACCTAATAAAGGTATCCAATAAAGAAAGGATCGGGGTGAAAATGAGATGATGGATATGAGGAAACCACTAGCTATAGCCTAGGAGGCTGATTTAAGTTTTATATATTTTCAAGGCACTTCTCCTACATGTCACCATCAACTAAAATATTGTTGTTATAAATTAGGGTTTGAGGTAGGTCCACTTTTATGGCATGCAATATTTATGATAGCAATTGAAAAATATTATATTAATGATGCTATCAGTGAAATTTCCAAGGTAATTGAAAAGGTAAACAAGAGATAGGTTAACAAAAAGTTCCTAATGGTTGAAAATGTACAAAATAGCAAAACAACATTAGCGTCAACCTTAGAATCATGAGTGCAAGATGCATGCTTTCCTTTTAAAATTAATAGATCCAAGCCCTAATTCGAAGACATTAACACATATGTTAATTTAAGCTACTAAATACATTTTCCCAACCCTAACCTTAGTCTACCATCAGATAAGAAAGATAAAATAACTTTCTTATGATTGACACTCATAGACCAATGCCTTCAATCAATTGGGCATATGGAGTCAAAAGGGTGAAGTCAAAGGTACAAGACCTTGGATAGAGAGGCGTAGAGAGAAAGTAGTTTTCCACCAAACCCTAGCAACTTTAATTGAGAGTAGATTTAATTTCAAGGGATGCAATATGGTTTCCTTTATGGATACTCGATGAAAAAAATTACATATGGAAGAATTAGAGTTCATAAAATAAATAGAAATCTATTAAGAAGGCTCAATACAACCTTAACCCAATTATTAAAAAAATGGAATCAAATAACAATAAACTTACACCATTCATCCAAACATAACTTCATCAATCCAAAAAATTATCTCCATACAATAAATATCATCCCCAGAACAAATGTGTTGCCTTAGTAATCCATTATGTTCAAGATAAAGACAGAGAACTAGTGGGCACTCTTTGCAAGAGAAAGATATGAGAGTGTTTCTCAATGATCCAAGGAATTTGATTCCCTCTATTTATAGGAGGGTAACCAAGTCAAATTTCCATTAATTTTTTAATGAAATTCCTAAAAGAATGACTTTTAACTGCTCACAATTTCAATAGGTCACAAGTTGACCTAGAAGATAGCTCTCAAAATAATAAAACATAATAAAATGCCTAATTTTACTCCACACATGTGGGTCAAAAGGCTCTCCAATCAAGATGTCATCCTCCAAAGGTGAGTATCTCAACCAAGAAATGTGCTAGAAATGGTCTAAGAGTGCTACTCACTCCAAGTCATCTCATCAACATGAAAATGTCCATCCCCAACTCACAACTCCTCAACCACATTTCACCATCAATAAGCCCACATCATCACCCAAGGGGCATGCAAGGTTGATGTTACAAACATATGGCATGATAGTGTCATCAAGTAGTGTACTATATTTCTAAAAGGATCCCAAGTCATTTTCATCCTCAATAGGGTCTTGGAACAAGGCAATTGTCATCAAGAACATGTAAGGCCATCATAGGGGCATCTTGGGTCCTCTCTAGTACATCATCAATAATAGCAACATCCTAGCTTCTTTGTGCATCATTTCAACATCTACAGGTGTGAAGGAATCATACAATACTAGTCCTATAATGTTCATCTTAGTGTGGTCAACATTGTAGATTCAATGCCCATAAGTGCTCTCAGGTCAGGAAAGACATCTTCATCAAGATGTTGGAGAAGTGTCCAGAAATCCCTAAAGGGACATCAAATGTACCTAGAAAGAAACATCTAAGACATGCCCTAAAAATAAAATGATATCATCAACATTAGGTAATGAAACCATAATGGACCATATCTAATGCTAAAGGCACAAAAGTACTTCACACAAGAATTTCCTTCATATTTATCTCTAACTAATGATTTTTAAATAGGTTACCCCACTTCGGTATGGGAGGGCTATCCCAATGCAATTTTAGGTGCTTCTAACCCTAAAGGGAGGAATAATTATTAGGTTGACCCACCAATCAATAGGTTCATGTGAGTAAAGTGGACATGGAAAGATGGACATCATGGAAGATTCCATTGTCTTGGTACTAGCTAATGGAGGTCCAACATCTTGAGTGTAATGATGTGAAGAGGGAACAATTGTGGGACCTTAGTTACCCATTTTCTCAACTAATTTTTACCACCCCTTGGGTGCACCCTTTACTTCAATGATTCTTATTTTTCTTTCTTGCATAACTTGGGTTACCAACTTGCTTGATATATTCCAATACCCCTTTAAGGTATAGCAGTTTCTTGCTCATCAAGGTAGGGTCATTCACTAGTTCCTTTCATTTAGATAGATCATGATATGCCATGAACTGGGCGAGGGCTAATGAGCAGGGTGGAGCTCTGGGTAGGCTCTTTTCCATGCATTGTTAATTGTCCCAACCACATTTTTCAGGAGAAAGCATTTCCAGTGAACAATGGGCCTTTAGAAGTTGATTTGTAGAAGGTAGTTATATATCCTTCATCAAGGGGGTGGATTAAATTTTTAAAAAAAAAGTCGGGGAGAGTGGGGGAGGAAAGATTAAGGATCATTTCAAACCTTGATTCTTTGAATTCTTTTTTGGCCCATAACAAGTTACATATGGTTGGATATTTGAGAATACTTAAAAAATGTAAATGTGTGTTATGCTACATGCACTTGAAGAATGTAATTTCCATTCTCTTTTAAAAATACAAATTGTAAAAAAAAACTTGTGGAAAAAAATAGAAGTCAATGGATGTTAAGTGATAGTCAACTAGGAAAAAATAGGGTCAATTGGGGCTAATTCAAGGAAATTAAGGGTGAATAGAATACATTTCATATAATTTGGAGTATTAGTCATCAATTAGTAGTAAGTCGTTCTCACATAGAAGGTAAATAATGTTCAATTATATGTAATTGGGCTAAGTGGGGGTAAATAGGAATCAATTATGTGGTATTTGGGGGATAATTTCAAACAATTTCTAGTAATTAGGGTAATATTGTGTCAAATAATTATCAATTAAGTGTAATCCACAAACTATATTCATTGTTTTCAAGACTTAAGACCATTCAAGGATTAAAAAATAAATTCATATAATTGGGGCCAAAGTACAATAGATGAACCAAATTCTAAGATTAATTGGTAGTTTAAAATGAAGTATCCACTTAAAATAAATTTTATTACATATCCAACTAAGAGCGATCTTGAACTTGATTTAATTCAACCTTTGAATCCTCAAGATCAAAATCTATATCCAAGCCTTTAGAACCACAGTAAGAAATTTCCATAACTATATCTAGGATGTCTAGCACTATATCATGAATATAATCATCGTCAACAACATGAACCATAGAATCATGTGAGTCAAACACTAAATGGTCAACTTCCTATAATTTTTCATCTAACACTCCATACGCCTCTACTCTATATTAGTTTTCTTCATCATCCTCTCTTGCACATACTTTGCAAGCCTTGCTCTTGAGTCAAATCTAATAACAAAAGATTGTCCTACTCTACCTAGAACTTATGAAAAAAATCCCTAGTCATATAGACTTAATAAGACATAAGTATTTTTACTTGTCTCATACATAGAGAAATTAATCATGGTAAACTCATTATTATGATCAATAAAAATTCTTGTTAGATTTCCTTAAAACCCAGTAAAATTATTTACAACTTCTAACTGTAAAGAACTCATAAACATAAACAAATGATATTCTCAAAAGTTAAATCACAAATACACTAATTTTTCTACCATAACATGCACAATGAAAAACAAATTAGAAGACAAAAACATCAACACATAGAACACAACATATACCCAGGAAACCCCAACTCCAGGGAAAACCTACAACATTGTGTGTCTTTTATTATTCTTCTTCAGCAAAGGATTTTCTTCTCAGAATTACAAGGAGAAACTTCCTTTTTATCATAAGTATAATTGATCAATCCTCCAAGATGAATTGACCCCCCTGCCTCCACACTAGAATTGTAAAATCCTTGTGTAGATCAGCTAAACGGTGCACGCATGTGAATGCAAATCCTCTCTCCTCTGCACACATGTGAATGGTATGTCTAAATTTGGGTTGTAAGAGCTCATCCCTCACTCGATTTCTTCTATGATCCTGAATTAGTGTGATTTGTTGATGTAGAAATTTTGAATAATATGACACTTATTCACTGAGATTATCCTGATTATACACTATTGCGGAATACATGCACAATACATAATCTCCTCTACGTTGACCATCAATTTAGCAGCATCAAAAACAATGAAACATCAATCGCATGCACACATTAACACAGTATGTAACCCGGGGAAAGCTTAAAGATGAAAACCCACACTATCTGTATATTATAATGATTGAGAACATGTAACAATACATAGTACAATACTCCTCACAAGTACTCAGTACTATCTCCACCTGTTACACACAAAACTAGCTCAAATCCGAACAAGTCACAGGTTCAAATCTCCTCCGTTGCTTTGCCTGCCTCCACTGCGCAATCCTACATAAGAATCACGTGACACAAGCTACAATTTCCTTGATATTGGCCCACATTGCGCAATCCTCATTGGCATTACTCAATCCATGCATGTGCAAAATCTCATGCACAACTATAGTCACAACTGACAGCAGTCTTGCCCTTTCACTCACCTCTAACACCTGTCTCCACTGAACTGTTCATGCACTGAGTTAACTGATGCATTCTTTAGTTTCTTTATGAGTTAATAATTAGTGAATTAATTAACAATCAATTCACACAACTCATCACTAGTGTATTCTTTAGTTAGACTAAAATACAACTAGTTCAACTAAGTCAAACTGAACACAACTCCATCAACTCCACATCCAACTCCACGGAACTCACATGCATGATTTCTAACTAAAGTCCTCCATGCAATAGCTCAACTAACACATAAGAAACCACGTGATTCCTTTTGTCAGCTGCATGTGCCACATCCGTAGCTCGAACTGAAGTGCTCCAAGAGAATAAGATAATGTTTAGAGTCCAAATATTACTAAGGGCTAATAATATTTGACTGTTTCTATTTTTAGCCTGGCAGTCTAAAAATAGACTCTGATCACTCCGCTGTGAACCAAAAATAGAAGTCCAAATATTTTTCCCAACATGACCAATCATCCATAAACAGCATCCTGCAACTCACCATGATCCATATGTCTAAAAATAGACTTTGCGCCAAAAATAGCCTGCGGGCCCACTTAGTGAAGGCGACTCCTTTCCACTAAGCTCCATCATCTTGTTTCATTTTCAATAGTTGAAACCCTCATCTCCTCTTCGTTGATATAATACACATTGCCAATGCTCAATTGACTTGCCACTAACTCACTCCATCTCATCTTATAATTTCAATCCCAACCCTAATCTTCCTCTCAATGTCTGAGATTAAATTGTGATCAATGGATGAGATTAAATCATAAGTTAGCTTAGAAATTTTTTATTTTTCCTAAGTCTAACTTTAGGAAATAGTTCAATAAATTAATATTTTGCTAAAGCAATATTCTTTTGGGTGCTTCAGCTAGTCTTAGCACTTAGACAATTACAACCCTTACTTATCTACTCCAATCAATAATTATTTCATCACCTTGTAGCAACAATATATACCACATAATCATAAACACTTAGAATTTAAAACTATTTCAAGTATATCTTCCAAGTAAATATAGTGTCTCAAATCATATGCGGTTGGATGTCTATCACCTTTGTGGGACATATTGGTAACTTGAAATATTGTAGTCATCTCACTGTCATGGATTTTATTCTCATCTCCCGGTTGTTTGATGTGGTATTTTTGGGTATTGCACCACATAGCTTTGAGATGTCTCACTAATCTGATTTAGAATATTAGATTGTTGTGCTAAGCTCCTCCTTAGATTAGAAACAAAATTATTTCATTGTGCTTAAGGATTCATGAATTTTTACAAGTGAAAAATGAGTTTTATATGTTAATTTTATGAAAAAATAAACATAAATAAGAGACTGAACAGCAGCATAAACATGTACAGAACATCATCAAAAACATATTACAATAGGAACATAATAAAGGATTCCACCCCTCCTGGGCTATGTCTCCTTGGTCCAGCTTCCAATGGCTTGGGCCTCTCTATTATCACTATAAGATAAAAATTAGCAATGAATTTCCTCCAATATTGGGTTGCTCCAAAAAACTTCTTACTTCAGTTAATGTCTTGGGCTTTGGCCAATTCACAATGACATTGTTATGAAACCAGCTCACAAAAAGATAGAAAAGAGAGATAAATGCCTTAGAATTCAGCCTCTTCGAGGGGGCAACCTCCTTTACATTACATAAATGAACAGTTCTTGAATGATACAAATGACAAGACCTTCTTTCTATATATAGGAGTCTAAGGGGTCATAATATAATCAGAGCCGACATAACAATAATAATGTAAGGGCACAATAATAACAATAGTGGGCTTCTATGGGGCACAATAGTAACAATATGGGAACTACATGGGTACAACAATATAATAAGGGGGTTGTACTAATAACAATAAGGGGTTACACTAGTAGTATAGGGGCCTAACATGCCCCTCTCCTTCAAAAAGTGTTGTCCTCAACGCTTGAGTAGTTCTTGATGCTTCTGTATAAAATTCTTGTCCTCCCATGTGGAATCTTCAGTAGGTAAGTTCTTCCACTTGATGAGATACTCTGAAATTGATCGATTTCGTAGCTGTCGGGTTCTTGTTTTTGTGACTGCTCCAGGTTCCAATATGATTTTTCCTTCCTCTTCAAGTTCTGGAAATATTGTTTGAATTGGGATCTTTTGCAAATTTTGAATGAGTGGCCACACTTCTTCGTCCTTCTTCCATTCATCCCTTACTTCGTTTATCCAAACTGGTTAGATAATAGAAATATCATAAAACAATGCTTCCACATCCTCATCCTTTCTTGAGAGTGCATCTGCAACAAAATTTTGCTTCCCTTTTCTATAGATGATGTCAAAGTCATAACCCAACATATTTGTGACCCATTTTTTATGTTCTTCTAAAGATAATATTTGTTCTAAAAGGTATTTAAGACTATCATGATCCATTTTTACCTTGAAATGTCTTCCCATTGGGTAAGGTCGCCATTTCTTAAGTGCATGTAGTATTGCCAACATTTCCTTCTCATAAATAGATTGCTTGAGATGTAGCTATAAAAATACCCAATCACCTACATCAAAACATTTTTCACTGCGATGTTGATCTACCTATTTTTTCATTTCATTCTGCAACAAAGTGGCATTATCCTTTAAAAGTTGGAGAACATGTTGTTGCTGCTCGATGTGATATTTCACTGCTTGAACCTTTTTCTTCTTGATATGTCCTTCTATCTTTAGAGTTTGAAGAGTGGTAATTTCTTCCAATGCTTTACAAGATATGGTCGGATTCATTTCTTGATGCTCGGTGTGATCTTTCACTTCTTGAGCATTTTGCCTCTTGATATGTCCTTCTATCTTGATAGTTTGAGGAGTGGTAATTCTGGCCAATGCATTACAAGATATGGTTGGATTCATTTCTTCTTTCTCGATGTGATCTTTCACTTCTTGAACCTTTTTCTTCTTGATATGTCCTTCTATCTTGAGAGTTTGAGAAGTGGTAATTCTTGCCAATGCTTTACAAGATATGGTCAGATTCATTTCTTCTTTCTCTGGGGTTGGTTCTTGGTGTATATCCTCTTCTTTTGATGTTTCTTAATCCTTTTCTTCCTCCTCTTGATAATCTATGTAAAATAATTTCTTCTCAGCACACTTACGACCTTTAGTGCATTTGCTATCACAATTGTAACAAATCCCTTTTTCTCTTTTTTCTTCCAATTGTTGTGGTGTCACCCTTGTAGGTTTTGGAAGGCTAGGAGAAACAACACTTCCATGTTTATAGTTGTGAGGGATAGAATTCATTGTTTCCATAATTTCACTTTCCATTTTCTTGCCAACTCGAATGCCTCCTCCAATGAAACAGGTTCCCAAAAACGAACCTTATGTTGAACATTATCCTTTAAGGTCCCTATGAAGACATCAATCCTTTGCTTCTCTGGAATATAATTTACCCTTCGATTCAATGTTTGAAAGTCCTCAATGTGCTCTTCCATTGAACCCTTTTGTTTGAGATTTATCAATTGGCTAAAGAAGGAGTTTCTCTTTGTATCCTCATAATGTGCTATCATTTCCTCCATGAAAATTGACCACGTAACAAGTGGTTTACGAGAACAAAGCCCTTTATACCATAAAAATTGATCTGGTTCTAAATATGAAGATGCAATACATACCTTTTGTAATAGTGGTACGCCATGTAGATCAAAATATTGCTCCATTTGAAGTATCCAATTTACCAGATCCTTTGCCATCAAACTTCCTCATATCGCATTTTCTTGATTTTAGGAGCTCGATCTTGAAATGACTATAACTCTGTAATTTCGGCTCTTCCAGTTCTGACATTGTGACCTGCAGTATCCCTCTACATCCTCTTTCCAATGCCACCAGTCTGATCGAATTTAGATTCTCCAAGAAAGAGTTATGCACAATCTCCCAAGATGACCTGATTATATACCTTTTCAGAAGAGCAAACTTGTAGGAAGTGCCACGCATCACTATTTTGACCTTAGGATCTAAAACATATACACAAGAAACTAAAGTATGTCCTCTTTCTGCGACTTCTTACGAAATTTCAATTTGTTGCTCAAAGAGAAAGCTATGACGCTTTTCCCAAGGTCACCTATTTAGAATGTAATTCTGGGATCTGCCAAAACCCTAAATTCCTCAGACTATATCTCCAAAAATATAGTGAGACAGGATCTAAAATTTGGAACTAAGGTTCAGAATGATTTATTCTCAAATGAGTTTTTGGTTTAGATTCTGAAACTTCGTATCGAAAGAGTTATAGCGAAAATTCCACGATGACCTATTTTAGTTGAAATTCTGGAACTTGCAAAATCCCTAAATTCCTCAGATCATATCTCCGAAAATATAGTGAGACAAGATCTGAAATTCAGACCCAAGGTTTAGCGCGCTTTCGTCTCAAATGGGTTTTTTCTGCTTCTGAAACGCCACAAAAAAAAAGTTATAGCGAAAATGCCACGATGACCTGTTTGGAGCAGTGAAACCCTAGAATCCCAAAGCTCTGATACCAAATGTTATGAAACCAGCTCACAAAAAGATAGAAAAGAGAGATAAATGCCTTAGAATTCAGCCTCTTCAAGTGGGCAACCTCCTTTACATTACATAAATGAACAACTATTGAATGATACAAATGACAAGACCTCCTTTCTATATATAGGAGTCTAAGGGGTCATAATATAATCAAAGCTGACATAACAATAATAATGTAAGGGCACAATAATAACAATAGTGGGCTTCTATGGGGCACAACAGTAACAATATGGGGACTACATGGGTACAACAATATAATAAGGGGGTTGTACTAATAACAATAAGGGGTTACACTAGTAGTATAGGGGCCTAACAGACATCAACCTTGGAGGGATCTATTTTCAACTCACCTCCAACAATATGACCCAAGGAAACTAAAGAAGTTTTTCCAAACTTGTACTTTCACATCTTAAGATACAATTGTTCCTTTTTTAAGACATCAAGTACTTTTCTTACATGCATGACATGTTCATCACAATATTTACTAAAAATTAAGATGTCACCTAAGTAGTCTATGACAAATTCTCAAGAAATGGCATCAACACACCATTCATCACACGCATGAATGTAGCAGGAGCAATACATAAACTAAAAGGCATAACTAGCCATTCAAACAATCCTTCTTCTTTTTTAATGTTGTCTTCCAAATGTCTCCTTTGGCTATTCTAATTTGATGGTAGCCACTTCTTAAGTCTAGCTTAGTAAAATACTTTGCATCTTTCAATTGATCAAGTAAATCATCTATTCTATGCAGTGGGTAACGGTTCTTTACCATAAATTTTTTCAATGCACAGAAGTCCACACACATGCATCATGTTACATCCTTCTTTGGCATCAAGACAATAAGTGAACCACGTGGCGAGGAAGATGGTCTGATGATCTCTTTATTCAACAACTCTTGAGTTTTCTTCTTAATTTATGTGCTTTCCATCACTAACATCCTGTACATGCCAATGTTAGGAAGAGGACAATATTGTTGCAACTATATCTCATGTTGGATTCCTCTCTTGGAAGGTAATCCCTTTGGTTCCTGAAACATATCATCATATTGGTTAACTACGTCAACCAATTCAGATTTCAAATTTGAATCAAAACCTTTAAAAGCTTCATTATCAACATCATTCTTGGGTTTGATCATTAGAAGCACAAAATTCTTGCTCGAATTCACTAGTATTTTCATCTGCCCTGCATTAACAAGCGAAAGATTTATTTTCTTGCTATGAGCTCTCACAATATATTCTACTCCATATTTGAATAAATGATATTTGTTTTCATGTCTATGGAAGATAGCTTTTATGTCATAAAGGTACGGATTGCCCAAAATTATTCCACATATATCTAATGGCACAACATCAAGCTCCACTTCATCTATGAAATTTATAGTAATGGCGAATTTTAGTTTAAACTTTCTAGTAACCTGCAATTGTGCATTGTCACATGCCCATCCAAGTGGATATGGTTTATGATGTGGAACGGTTTCCAAGTTTAAACTTTTGATGTTGTTTTCAAAGATAAGATTGGCTTGAGAGACACTATCGAAAAGTGTATCAATCTTTTTGTGTTTTGAGATCACCCTTATGTGAAAAAGTTTTATTCTCCTCTTTTCATTTCGAGTTTCATTTTGTGAGTTTGAAGAACTAGTGCTAGCAATGGATTCTTTTCCTTTTAATCCCATGGCTGTGATTTTAGTTTCATCGCCCGAATCAAAACCCAAATCATGTTGAGTGGTTATAGTTGTCTTTTGTTTTCCCTTGTTCTTATTTCTCTTTGGTCTCATTTTGGGATGAAGCTTCCAACAATGAGATTCATCGTGACCCTCCGTAGAACAATCTTTGCATGTAACTTTCTCTCCTTCTTTTTTGATACACGCATTTTTCTTTGCTTCCCTTTGAAAGCCTTTTCCTTTCATTTACGCTTAAATGGATTTTTACTACCTTCTTCTAGGGTGTTTTTCCCTCTTGCCTAAATATGAGTGGCTTTCACACACACATCATCTAGATTATTGGGATTAAAAATTAAGATAGTATGCCTAAGGTAACTGTGTAAACCCCCTATGTACTTCAGCAATGTGTCTTGTGATTGCGAATCTACACCTAACATCAAAGACCTTTTTCTGAATTATTGGTTGTAATCTTGCACATTTTGACCTTTAAGATGTCTAAAGTTCTACCAATTCATGATGGTTTTCTACATGTAAGCTAGAGGGTAGAATTGTCTTTTGATTGCAACAATGAAATAATTCCAAGAAATTGACATCTTATCGTGTCTTTTAATCTCCTCTTGGGTCCTTGATCCCACCATAGCAGTGTTGCACCCTCCATTCTCAAGGAAGCTAACCGAATCTTTATGTCATCTTCTTGAAGGTTTTGAATCATGAAATAGACCTCCAACTGACGAATCCAATTATCAAACTTCTATGCATTCACTTCACCATTATACATGGGCATCTCAAATTTAACATCAAGTTTTAAAAAAGGTGATTTACTGGCTCCTTGTGAAGTATGGTGATGAGTATGAGTAAGGGTTGTGTTAGTGGAAGAGGGTGAATATGCTTTTGAAGAAGAAGATGAAGAAGATGGTGTAGAGGGTGGAGGTTTATATCAATTTCCATTACCTCCTTCTGAAGAGCCTTCTCCTTTGGGAGGTTTGGAACTTTCCCTTGCAACCCGGTATCCCTCTCTTCATAGAGGACCTTTATCATCTCTACCATATCAAAGAAAGCCTCTGTGAATGTCTTCTCATATTCTGTCATGTTTGTAGGTTCTCCTTCATGAGACATGATCTCTGGTGTCTCAACTACAACTCGAGGCTGAACTGGTGTTGGAGGTTATGGCAACCTTGATCTCCTTCCCCTTGACCCAACTTCAGGGCTTCACAAAGAGAACCAACAATGCCATAACCAACATGATTACAAGTACTATGTAAACGCGAGGTTAGGGAATCTCCAATTAATAACTCCATAAATTAATCTCTAATTAATAACTCCAATTAATAATATATATATATATATATATATATATATCTATATATATATATATATATATATATATATATATATATATATATATAGATATATATATTATCTGCAGAAAAGAATGGAAAACAAAGTTTTTACCTAGAAAAATAAAGGAACGAAAACAACTTCCTATAACAAGTTTGATTAAAAGGCAAGACATTTGAAGAATTATCCTCGCATGTGATAGAGATCGAAAAGAGTATTGATATCATAACCTTCAAGTCCAAGTAGACACATGAACATATTAAATTAAACCATGTGAGAAAATAGTAGAAGAAATGTAGAAACCTTATAAGAAATAAATGACTTTATTTGTACCTGCTAAACCACAATGAGACGCAATGTAACTCCATTGAAGGTGAAGGGCTTAATCCTAGAGGAGAATGAGAATTATAATTATTCCTAACCTAGTATAGATTGGCAAGTTGAAAGAACCCTGTTGCAAAGCATAGCATAGCTCTATGAGGAAACCAAAAGAGAATGATCGAATGAACTAGCAGAGAGAAGGTCGATAAGGCCAAAGCCTAAATCCTAACATTGATCATCGTTGGATTGAGATGATTAAATCATAGTTATCAATATAAATTCCACATTTTACCAAGTGAAGTCATGTGAGGCCAAGAGGGGAGAGACTGGCGTGGATCAATAGAAATGATCCATGTGGATAAGCAGGGTCCAAATAAATGATATTTGTTCTCCATTTGTAGAGTGAAATCCCCGCAATTTAAACTTGTATGCGTATCAAATTTTGGTGCATTGATGTATTATTTATAATGTAGTGAGAAGGTCGAAAGATTGAATCCCATGGTGGTCATTGGTGTACTGCATCAAACCATATAAGTTTTGAATGATTAAAACATAGAACATAAAAAACCACACCATATACCTTAGCATAACATTTAAAGTAAAGTGACTTAGAACTTTATCATAAAGGAACGAAGAGGAGGGTGAAAACCCATAAGTTTTATAATAATACTTTTACAAAACAAGTTAAGGAATCAAACCTTGCATTGATCCATTAAAGGGGTGCTTATTTTTGTATAAAAATTCTACCTTTGACAAAAAATATATTTAAGCCTACTATATGTGTAAAACATAGTAAGTGAAGGATGTAGTGGATTAAAAGTCCCCACATCAAACCTTGTGACAAGGTTAAGAGCAGACTTAAATGGAATTGTAATGAGGTGAACTTAGCTGGAGATAAAACTTAAAATTTAAATTGTGTTCAAATACTATGAAGGAAAATATTGGTCAATAAATAAGTTAGTATCACAGTATTGAGTAATAATCTTATGGAGTATTGTTTGAATACTCTAATTTAATCAGTAAGAAAAAAATAAGGGTGTGTTTTGGAGGTTCATTACATGTGGTATCAGAGTTGTAGGTTTATAGCACCGGGCCTTTATGGGTCCTAACTGAGAGTATTATTTTGTTGTGTATCCTACAAAAAAAACCTACCATAAATAAAACTAAGGAATGATTGAAGATACTAATAGACAGACTTCTATTGGATCACCTGAAGGGGGTACACAACATGATTTTGAGCAAGGAATGATGAGGGGAGAAATTGGAAACCAAAATAACCATGAATCTGAGATTTTACAAGTGGTTAGTTATCTAAAAGAAGACTTAGATAGTGTTAAAGATAATAAAGAGAAATTGTCTAAGGCAAGGGATGAACAAGAAGACATAAATGAGTATATACTCAAGAGATTAAAGGAAAACAAAGGCAATATGAAAGTTGAAAGAAATCATAAGAAAAGGTTTAGAAGTGAGTCTCTAAACACAACTAAACCAATAAATTATAGTGAGAGCCAAGCACCCAAGTTTAATGATGACTTGGAAGAACAAGAAACAAGAAGCATTGCTTATGTGTCTAAGAAGAAAAGAATTGTGTCCAAATTACAGGTGAATTTAAAAATATCATCCCTCCAAATTTTGATGGAGAAACAAAAAAGGGGTAGAAGCTTGGCTTATGAACATGTCAAATTAATTTGAATTTTAAAATTACCCTAGTAACTTAAAAGTCAGACTAGATACATATCAGTTAACTGACAAAGCAGCTTTGTGGTGGGAAGAAAACAAAGCAATAAAGAAAATTAGAGGAAAAAACTTGACTTGGAAATTATTAAAGAAGGAATTCAAGAAGAACTACTTAACAAAGAGGTACTATGATGAGAAAGCTAGGGAGTTCCATGAATTAAGATTGGGTCAATTTACAATGGATAAATTTGTGAATAAACTTATGAGCTTGTTACAATATATGGCATATGTTAAAGAAAAAAAAGGAAAAAATTCAAAAGTTTATCAGTTGTTTACCTTTTTCTTACAAGGAAATGATTGAATTTGGTAATCCTAAAACAATGGATGAAATAATAAGAAAGAAAAATTGTGCTACACCTAAAATAAGTAGAAAAGTGATAGTTCCAAGAATTGGTTAGCAAAGAAGAATGAAAAATTTAACGCTTTAGCAAAGAAGAATGAAAAATTTAACGCTAAAAAGAAAGGATTTAAGACTGTGTTTACCAATACTTCTAAAAGTGTTTGGGGGGAATATAGTAGGAATCTAAATCAGCGAAAAATTATAAATCAAGGAAGTGGGTAGGTAAAAGGAATAGGAAATTGAAAAATTGATGAATCTACTAAGTCGACAATCAAGTGTTGGGGTTGTAATGAAAATCTTTTGTTGAGGAATTGTCCCCAAAATTCTTTGAATAAAAAGAAAATAGCACATAATATACAAGAGGCCTCTATAGTAAATGATGGTGTTTGTATCATTCCAAGGATAAATGCAGCATTAAATGATTGACAGGTTGACCATTAATCCACCATCGTGGAGATTCAAGGTAAAATATTTGCAAAAGTTGTATCTGTGTTAATTGATCATGGATCTAGTTTGAGTTATATTTCTCCTTTTGTGATTGAAAAATGTGGTCTTAAGAAAGAAAAACAAAATAAACATTGGTTAGTGCAACTAGCTATAGGAATCAAAAGAAGGGTTACTGAGATTAGGAAAGATGTTCAATAGACTTAAATGGATTGCACACTAAACTGAACTTGAATATTCTGCCTTTAGGATCATATGATATCCTTATTGGCATGGATTGGATAGAACAACATAGGGTAGTCTTGAACTGTTTAGAAAATTATTTTACATGGTCAATGATGAAAGGGTAACATGTATAGTAAAAGCGATATTGAGGGCTATTTCAGTGAGGAAAATATATGCCTTACAGTTAATAAATGTACCCGAAAGGGATGTAAATTATATGCAGTTCATATTGAATATCATTCCAAAAGTAATCAGAAACCTTACATAGAAGATTATCCCATTCTAGAAAAGTATAAGGATGTTTTTCCTAAGGAAATCCCAGGACTACCTCCACAAAGGGACATAGATTTCACTATAGATCTTATCCTTGGAGAAGTCCCAACATCTAAAGCTCCATACACAATGAGTGTTCCAGAATTGATGCAACTACAATAGTTGTTAGACAATAAATATATTAGACCAAGTGTGTCACCTTGGGGTGCACCAGTCTTATTTGTGAATAAGAATGATGAAACCCTTAGACTCTGTATAGACTATTGACAATTCAACAAAATGGAAATCAAGAATATGTATCCAATACGCAGGATAGAAGACTTATTTGATCAGGTCAAAGGATCTACTATCTTCTCAAAGATTGACCTAAGATCTAGTTATCATTATACCATAATCAAAGATGAAGACATTCATAAAACAAATTTTAGGACACGGTATGGGCATTATGAGTTCGTCATACGTCCTTTCCAACTCACTAATGCACCAGCCACTTTTATGTGTCTAATGAATAATGTACTTAGGCATTATTTAGACAAATTTATCATTGTGGTTATTGATGACCTCTTAGTCTACTCTAAGAACAAAGAGTAACATGATTAGCATTTGCAAATGGTTCTCCAAACACTTAGAGAAAATTAATTGTATGTCAATATTAGTAAATTTGTGTTTTATCAAACACAGAGTCATTACTTGGGGCATGTTATATATGAAGAATCGATTGTTGTAGATCCAGAGAAGATAAAGGTCATTATGGAATGGAAAGTGCCTAAGGATGTGGCTGACATCAGGTCTTTCACGAGAATCACGAGTTATTATAGGAGATTCATAGAGGGGTTTCCCAAATTGGCTTATCCAATCACTTACTTGTAGAAGAAGGGAACTAAATTTGATTGGAATTAGAAATGTTAGGATAGTTTTGAAAAACTGAAGCAATTATTGAAAACTACACTAATTTTAAAAATAGTTTAACCCAAAAAAGACTTTGTTGTATGTACTGACGCTTGTAAAGAAGGTTTTGGTGGTGGGGGGGGGGGTGGGTTGGGGGTAATTAATGCAAGAAGGTCATGTGGTAAGCTATGAATCTCGAAAACTTAAATATCATGAGAAAAACCATGCAACCCATGATATGGAGTTAACAACTATTACTCATGACTTAAAAATGTGGAGCCGCTACCTTATAGGAATCACATTTCAGTTGAAAACTGATAATATCAACCTTAAATATCTCTTTGATCAGCCAAATTTAAATGTTAGGCAAGCCCGATGGTTGGCATTCCTTAGTGAGTATGATTTTGAAATAATACACATTAAGGGAAAAGAAAAGAAAATAGCAGATGCTCTTAGCAGGAACCTAAATCATATTTTTGTTAATTATGCAAGTAGTTGGCTATGAATCTCAAAAACTTAAATATCATGAGAAAAACTATGCAACCCATGATATGGAGTTAACAACTATTACTCATGACTTAAAAATGTGGATCCGCTACCTTATAGGAATCACATTTCAGTTGAAAACTGATAATATTAGCCTTAAATATCTCTTTAATTAGCCAAATTTAAATGTTAGGCAAGCTCGATGGTTGGCATTCCTTAGTGAGTATGATTTTGAAATAATACACATTAAGGGAAAAGAAAAGAAAATAGTAGATTCTCTTACCGGGAACCTAAATCACATTTTTGTTAATTATGCAAGTAGTTGACAAATGGATTTGATTGAAAAAATAAAGACAAATGTAAATTTTGATGAAGAATATGTTAAAATCAAGGGAAAAATTCAAAAATCAGATCTTCAAGATGAGGAAGGAAATGATTTTTCAGTTGATGAAGGGGGTTTGGTAATGTATGGAGGCATAATTTATATACCCGTTGATCAAAACATAACATTGTATATCCTTGATGAATTACATAAAAATCCTACAACTAGACATCCTGGCTATCAAAAACTAATAACCATGTTTAAAAAGGACTTCTATTGGCCTAATATGAATTCAAAAATAACAGAATATGTAGCAAAATGTTTAGAATGTCAGCAAGTTAAAGCTTCCCATCAACATCTGACTGGATTATTAGTCTTTACCCATCTCAAAGTGGAAATGGGAGGTAATATCCATGGATTTCATCACTAGTTTGCAAAAAACAAAAAAACAACATGACTCTATAATGGTAACTTAGTAGTGGAGAAACTTAGTAAGGAAGCACATTTCATACCTATAAATTCTATTTTCAAAGCCATTAATATAATAGAGATATTCATGAGGGATATTCTCAAATTACATGGTATGCCTAAAACTGTAATTTCAAACTGTGATGTGAAATTTACTTCTAAGTTTTGGAAAGGTATATTTCAAGGCATGGGTACAAAATTGAACTTTAGCACAGCTTATTTTTTCAGACTAATCGTCAAACAGAAAGGACCAATCAGGTCCTTGAGGACATGTTGTGAATGTATGTTATGGATAAGCCCACTAAGTGGGAAGATTATTTTCATTTAGTAGAATTTTCCTACAATAATGGTTATCATACATCCCTAAAGATGAGCCCTTTTGAAGTAATGTATGGGAGATTATGTAAAGTTCCTTTAAGTTGGGATCATTTTGAAGACAGGTTGGTTTTACAACCGAATATGCGAAAAGAAATGGAGGAAATAGTCAAATAGGTGAAGCGGAATCTGAAAACAGCTCGGGACCAGCAGAAAAGCTACACAGATTTAAAGAGAGTTCACAGAGCGTTTAATGTTGGTGACCTTGTTTATCATAAAAGTGAAACCTAAGAAAAGTATTCTTAGACTTGGCAGTTGTGTGAATTTGTCACCTCGATTTTGTACCCTTTAAAGTGTTAGCAAGGATAGGTCCATTTGTTTATCAACTTGCTATACTAGCAAGCACAAAAGTTCATGATGTATTTTATGTGTCTTTATTAAAAAAGTGTGTACATGATCCCACTCACATAATTGATGTGGTACAGGTAGAAACATAAGGAGAGTTCTTGGCAGAACCTCTATGCATAATAGACCGAAGGGAATTCATGCTCTGGAATAGATTCATAGCCTGAGTCAAAGTGTAGTGGAAACACTTCAGCCTGGAGGAGGCAACTTGGGAATTAGAATATGCTTTTAAATAAACTTATCCACATTTATTTCGATACTGGTTTGAAGTCCAAAGTTGTACAATGGGACGGTGTCAACTCATGTGGGGGAGGGTGTGGTAACCCCCAACTTGTCTTATTAGTGAATATTGTATATGTCAAGTGTGTCGATATCGTGATTTTAAGACTTATATGGAACTGGTTTATTAGTATTTTATTGCTGACATTCACTTTACGTGAATATGTTTTATTAATTTATTAATCAAATCTGGAAAATAATATTGAGGTTGCAAATGGCTAAAGAGAAGTTATGAACTAAAATCCAATGGTTGGATTTATTTACCGTTGGATAATGTAATACCTAGATATATAATATGAAGATTAGATTATTAAATTGTGGAAATTTTATTGATCAATGACTCTCCCATAAAGATAGTGTGTTGTCTTAGAAATTTGGGGACAGTGGAGCTCATTAATGAGCAGAGTAACTACTTTCCACCTAATGGATAAGGGAGGAGGTAGTTACTAAATGGTAATAGGATCTTGGAAAAAGGTATATTTTGTCCTATAGTAGAGTTAGAATCATGTAGTGCAAAGCTAGAGTGAGGAGGTATAATGGACGGGAAAAGAAAAGAGAGAGAGAGAGAACATAAAGTTTTTCTAGCTTGTAGTCCACTAAAGCTCAGGGGGACTCATACAAGAGTAAGAGTCAAGGTTGGGAGGAGCATTGCAGCTACAACATTAATTTCCATAAATTAGCTTGTCTTTTTAAGTAGTTGTTATATACTATGTATTTTATTATTAGAATATTGTATTGTTGTAATGTTGTAATGTTGTAGTTGCAAGTGTTCTTAATATACATGAAAATGATAAAGGAAAGTAGAATTTATATTCTTCACGTATTTGCAATGGTTTAAGTATTATTGTATATACATTGAATAGTAAAAAGTAAAAGTCATGAATAAATTTCTGAATAGAACAAGTATTTTATTTTACTATATAATGATTTTCTGGAGTATCATGTGTGAAGTAATTATCTTTGACGTGTAGACAATAATTCAAGTTAATATTCAATGTATACGTAAATATGTTAGAATAGAGAACGATATATCTCTGCAAGAATCTAAGACTATCTACATAAGGTACGCAAGAAGCGTCCATTTTCTTGTATATAATTCTAAACAAGACAAAATACTAACTATATAAGAAAATGAAGACCACACGTATGATCAAACTAGCCTAAGATATCAAAAAGGAATGAAATTTGAGTTACGACATTAGGAAAAACATAATCTTGGTTATATAGGATATAGACATAACAAAACTTTAGAAAATAATAAATTATTCTACAATTAATCTATGGAAAGTTCAGTAAAGCTAGTGAACTAATGAAGGATTGTAGCCAACAGAGAAAGGAACCCAATATTGGGTGAAAATTGTTATATACAAATTATCTTAGAATTTTGTTAAAACATGAAAACATTGAAAATTAACAGGAGCATACATGGGAAATTTCCGAGACAATATATAGAAAAAGAAAACTATAGTCTATGTAGTAATTCCCTTTGAAATTATCAAATAAAGATTCGACATACAATATGTTTTTTATGAAAAATAATTGTAACTAGAATAGTCGAAAAAACCTATGCAACAAGTGTAAACAACAACAACAACATCCAGCAACTGAAGGCTTTCGTCCATGGTCATATTAAACAAATACAAACAAAAGCACAATTTCCTTTAATCTTAAATTTTTCCTTGGAATAATGTCTTTTGTAGCATCTATGATAACTAATTTAAAATCAAGCCCTGGTAACTAATTTAAAAACAGAACCCTGGTATCACTATCCTCGGCGAGATAATCAACCACATAAACATAAAGTGACTAGAAATTCAAGAGCATCTGACCTATAAGGGAGGAAGTCAAACTCGTTAAGGCACTGGAAAGGTTTTACAACAAGTTTAAAGAAAAACTATCAAAAAACGACAAAGAAAGAATGTACCTACGAAATTTCAACAATACCAAAATATAAGTGGTGTATTAACCTAAAACATTATCAATGACGAAACTAGAGACAATTGGTACCCAATATACTTTAGGAGAACCCTAGGTCCGAGAAACACAAATTCCGTCAAAAGGTCTACAAATGAATTTTAAAAATTAACAAATTCAAGAAGGGTTAAAACCCGAACAAATAGAATTTCTTTATTAGAAAAAAAAAATAGCCACGACATATTAGAGCCATGTTGCATAGTAGAGCAGAGCTCTATCGAAAAACCAAAGGAGAATGATTAAATGAATCGGTGGAAAGAAGGTCGATAAGGCGAAATCCTAAACAATAACATTGATCATCGTTGGATTGAGAAGATTAAATCATATCGATCGATCGAAAGTCCAAGTTTTACCAAATCAATTCATGTGAGGCTAGGTGTGGGGAGACCTACATGAGGGCCCATGTAAATGAAATGTGTTTTCCATTTATAGAGCGTAGTACCCAAGTGTCATGTCAATTTGTACAAGTGTCATGTTAACATAGGGTAAATTCAATTCAGATCAATCATAAGATGTTATGTGGCCTTTCTAGTTTAGCTTGTCGAGACTAGCATTGAGATTTTGACCTTGATATTTATGTCATAACTTTGTCACGCAACATCAGTTCTCAGTGCAATTTTTTTCATACTATGTATTTTTCAGTTCTCTACACAGTGACATTTTTTGGATTCAATGAATGGTTATATTTGATGCTATATTATTTTCATTTATTCTTAATAACACAAGGCTAGATTCCATTTTTGGAACTTAAAATGGTCATAACTTGATTATACTAACACTATGTTGAGTGAAAACAGGTCCTCCTTTCTCAATGTCCTTAAATGCATAACATCTACATGGATTTGCATAACCAGAAATTCACTTCTCTTTTATGCATGATAATTGACAAACTGCATTATGATTTTGCACCTAAACAATCATTGGAAATGTGGGGAAATGCAATATGATTATAAACATTATGGGACACTTTATTTGTCCCTTTATTAATTCAATAATTATTGATTCCATATTCAAGACATTCCTTCTTTGTTTTATACTTTTTCCAATATATAACACATTGAATCAGTAAAACATACATCAATACTGCATCAATATATCCTTCATTTCCATTATATATGCTCTACTCATATGTATACCATTCTCAACAAAATATATGCTCGGCTCATATTGCCTTCTATGTATGCTCGGCTCTGTAAAGCCTTCAATGTACTTATGACCATTATATACTCTCAATATAACCTATTCTGTTTTTTCTCTCTAAAAAAAAAAAAAAAAAGGGCACACAATCTCAATGTGTGCAAAGTGAATAATTTGGTAATGGTAGGAGAATATCAGCTAACAATGTACAAGAAAAATCATATCAATATATTGAATGGTGGATATTGTATCATTATTACAATTATTAAATAGACAAAAACATAGATGTATATAAAGAATTATATTGCATAACATATGATATGTACGAAACACAAGTTTGAACAGCTACAATACTTTCACACTTACCAACAACAAAATCACATAGTGAATGCTAGTCATTAGACCTTCATATAAAAGTTTCTCACTTATCAATGATAGGTACATCATGAATATCATCATAATTCTCATCATGATTGCATCTTCATCCATGGGAACAAAACTGCCATGCATCAACTTATTTATCCATGTATTCTTATTTATATGAGTGTCATTTTCCTCTATAGGATTAGCATCATCTTAATCACCCTCACCATTCCACTGCAAATTGTAGCTTTCGTTGAAGTTTCAAACCTATGAATTTTTGTTTTTGTATTTACAATAAAAGAAATATAATTAGTATTGAAATAGTAAGACACTTGAAAATTGTAAATACAAAAGAAAAACATGTCCCATTCATCTTAACAATGTGCAAATTTTGATTTTGCCTTCTATGTGACTAAAGTTTAAACAAAACTTTCTAATTATTATCTAGCTAGTTCTTACTTTTAAGCCATTGCATTTGTTGAAAGGAAAATAACATTTACCATCTAGAACTCACATATAGATAATTCATATTGCATTTACAATTTTATATAATAATAAAAAAGGATTATGGAGAGAATAACGCATTGGACACAACTTTACTGCTCCTAATTTGTCACTTAAAGCCAAATCTTTATATGATAACTATGGTTGTTTTATCATCATTTCCTTTTAAAACATTACAAACACATCGACTACAAAAGTCAAATATATGTTGACACTTATCTAGAGGTCTTTCTTTCCCCATATGCATCAATTAATTGATATTGTTTTGCTATGATCAATTTACCTTGTCAAATTTTATTAGCCCCAATCATACATTGGTTAATCAACACCATTCACATTAGTTAATCAACATTACAAAGAAAATGACCATTAAGTACAATCTATTGGGGCAAAAAACACAAAAAGAAATTTCATGAAATTTTCCTACAAACACATATATCAATGTCAAAATTTGACACCAAATGTAATAGTGAAAGGCCCATAACATCTAAGGTGATTTTAGTTTCTATCTTCAGCAATAAATTGAGTTCTTCGATCCTAATACGTGCATGTGATTATTGCTTCACCTTGAACTTTGAAGAAAAATTGCAACATGGGCCCCACATAACAAAAAATGACTTGAAGATATTATTGGAGCGTTCAGCCCCTAAGCTACAAAAACCTAATATGGAAAGCATGCCACTAAAGAAGACCAACTCAAACAGAATTCCCAAATAAAGGAAATGGTATGACTACCACAAATCACCTTGGCATATGCAAAAAAACTACAAAGCACATACAACCTCTGTCATAACAACTTCCCTTAAACAGGACACTAAGCATGAAGAGCGCCAACCATAAACACGAGTGTCCATTTGTATGTAAAACCAAAAATTCTAATGATACGTATCTTGTCTATGTATTTTTCAAACCCATATGCAAGGTGCAACATGTTGAAAATAATAGTTTTTCTACATACATTTAATGATCAAAAGCCAACCTCGCCAAGTCATCATTAATAGTGATAGCAAGAAGGACATGATTCTACTATTAATGTAAAATGTTTTGAATTCTCTACAACATGCCATTCACAAACCTACAATGTAGAGCAGATGAATTATGAGCAATGGTTATGTGTCACACATCAACACTAGTTGTAGTATACACTCAACACTATGTGCAATGTAGTCATTTCTAGTGCCATAAAGAAATCCATCCTTGGCCAAGCATACCACTAGAAACAACATGGAATTATCACTCATACCACCTAATGTTGATGTATGGGTTCAAGTGCAATGGTACTATATCCTATAGCTAAATATGATAAACAAAGTGAGACACTTCAAGGCAAGGAGATTCAACTCAACCAAACCATCCCTCAACCACATTAGCACCCTATACTCTTGGGCCCAAAAGTTAGCACAATGGGGACCAATATCATCCAAGTGGGGAGATCTTATCTTGGCACAACCAAGAATTCTCAACACACAACCTCATGTGTTGCAAGGAGTAGCCATCCTCTGCATTAGCCTACTCCAATTGAACCATTCCAACACCCCCTAGTTGTGTGCACCATCATAACACTAGGGCACATTACACACCTACCACTCTCCACCTTGTTCAACACCTCGAGGGGGTCCAACCTCCCCCCAAACCAACACTATTAGCCCCCTAATTTGCTCTCTTTTTGCCATTTTCCCCTTCCTAAATCATAACCATTTACCGTTGTTTTACCTCTTTTATACACCCTCATCTTGCACCAGTCCAAGAACGGTGACATATTTCGTATAAACTTTATTTTCATATTTTTAAATTAACTTAGCATTAATTAATCATTTATTACATGATTTCCTACTTTTATCACTCTTTGTAACTTATCGATATCTCCAATGTTTATTTGGTAGTTAAGTACTTACCGTGACCGCTGATCCTATTACAGGATCGGATCTTGCACCGTTGCCAGCACAGCAAATCCTTGCAGCAAATCCGAACCTCCTTGATCACCGCCTCGTTTTGAGCAGCTTCAACCACGATAGCAAGATCGATCCAAAGGCAGCCGAGATTGAATCGCCCTGTTTTGAGCAGCTTCAACCACGACAGCAAGATCGATCCAAAGGTAGTTGAGATTAAAACTGTGAAGAACAAAAGCTGGAGATTGGCTACGGCCATTTTTGTTAACTGTCTAAGTTTAAAGGCCAAGAAGCTAAATTCTGTGGTTGGTTATGTAATCGGTTGAATGATCTATTTTGGCCCTTGGCCAAAGATCTATATAATGTAGAATGTAAATAGGACTAGAGGAATTTTTTTTGGATAGAACAGAGACACAGCCAGAGAGGCAGTAATAGGTTGTTGTATTTTGTTATCGCCTGAATCTGGGCTGGACGATGTATTAACGCATGTACTTGCCTCAGTGAATTAATAAAAGGGAGCTCCGCCTCATGTTTTATAAATCGCATTTCTGTATTTGAGCTGATGAATTGATTAAAGTACTGAGCAGTGTTTTTATTTAAAAGGGAAACGCGTTGGTTGGCTAGGGCCCAGCCAACCCAGCACGTTTACCCTATTTCCTGTTTCCTGTAATTTGTGTTTATATTGTCAAGTGTGATTTAATTTCAAGCACATGCATTCTTGTTTGAGTGAAAGCAGATATGTTGTGTGAAGTAGATAAATTTCCTTTCCTGCACTTGATTTCAGATTGGTTTTCCTCCGCCTGGTCCAAGCAGGAGAAATAACCTTGCACCAGTGCACGTTGGTGTGATATTTCCTTTTCTGCAATTCTGTTTGATTGGTTTTCCCCGCCTAGTCCAAGCAGGGGAAATGAACTTGCACCAGTGCACGTTGGTGTGATGCAGCAAGCTTTCTTAGTCTACTTCCAGCAATCTTCTTTCTTTCATTAAATGCTTATGACAGGATAAATGTATATTGATTGTTTCTTTATTCCTACACTCTGTCAAGATCAAAAACATTCACTTTTATGTGTGCAATTTGATTTAACAGTATAATAGCACTTGCAATAATTAAACACTCATTTTAAGAATTAAATGCTAAGTGCAAGAAGCTCTGATCCAGTGCAAGAACTAGTTTCTTGCCACAGGATCTGAGTGCTTTGAACCTGGAAAAGTTCAAGCCCTTGCAGGAAGTAAAAAGCCTTGAGTAAAGACACCATTTATACCTTCTGCATAAATCTTTTTTCTTGCACTAGTGCAAGCAAACTGCGATAGTACAGGACAGATTAGTGTAAGAAGGAAATCTCTAAAGGAGAAAATTTAAGGGTCCATCTAATGAGACTGCTAAGTGTCTCTACTAAAGAAAAACACACACTCAGTAGTTAAACAATAGTTAGCTAGAGTGATTGCCCTTTATTTTTAATTCTCTCTTGCAAATGCATTCTTCCTTGTTCCAGTCTTAGATTATTTTGATGGTTCAAGTTGTCTTTTTTTTTTTCTTTTTGGTTTGATTCTGCAATCTTTCCTTTAAAGAAAGTAGGGATTTATATTAGAAAGATTCATACCATCTCTGGCATTTCCTGTGCTTCATCTCTAAGTTTACGGATCCCTCGGGTTGATAAATTTAGTGTTGAGGAGTTTTCTTAAGTGTAATTCCGGCACCCAACATTTTGGCGTCATTGTCGGGGAGGCGATTTGATTTGGTAAGAATTTTCTGATTATACAATAGAGGTAATTTTTCTTTTATTTTTGCAATATTGTTTGGAAAAGCTTCTTTGAAGGAATTTTACTGGTGTTAATTGATTTCTAACAACATTTTTTATTAGAAGTTGTTTGTTATTTTTCTTTCTTTTTGAAATGAATGCCTAGAAAAGGTAAGGGTTCAAAGCCCACTAAGGGCCGAAAGAATTCTGAAAACAATTCTCATATTGGGTCTCCTTCTGTGAGCAGGAAACACAATCCAATTCAAACCCATCACGCAAGAACAGTCCACCTGGATTCTGGTGACAACAACTCAAGTGTGGTTCAGCCCGTTAGGAGCAAAAGGGAAACAATGGCAGACCATTAAGATCATGTGGAAGGGACTGGTGAAACCCAGGTAAGTGGAGAACAATTCACTTTTGTGTTTCCAATTGTGGATCCTGATACTGTGGCGCAAATGAAGAATATTCCACCATCAGCTCTCCCTCATTTCCATGGTAAAGTCCATGAAGATCCTGACTCTTTTTTATTCGAGTTTGATATTCTGTGTAGAAGTTATAATTATTCAACTAACGCTCAGAAGTTAAGATTATTTCCTGTTACTCTCAAGGACTCAGCTCTACGCTGGTTTATGGGGTTAGGAGGAAACACTATAACCTCTTGGGATCAGATGAAGAGAGTGTTTTTGTCTAAATATCAAAAATATTGCAAAACTCGGGACATGCAGGATGATATTTTTACAATCATACAGGATGATGATGAAACTCTTGAAGATTACCTAGAAAGATTTCTGTATATTTTACAAAGGTCAAAACTTAAGCTTGATTCCAGTACTATTAGAACCTTGTTCTTAAGAGGACTTACTGATAATGCTAGAAATAATTTAAATCTGTTAGGACAAGGTGATATTTCTCAACAAACTTTTGAACAAATTTGTGAATTATGCAGGAAATTTTCAAGAAATCAATATAGATCCGGTAGAGGAACTCAAAACAGAAATAGAAAAACCGAATCTATTGATGCTATGATTATTGGACTAGAAAATAAAATGGAAAACATGAAAATTGATATAATGAATACTGTTACCAAACAGTTGGACTCTTTAAAATTTCAACAAAAACTCATGAAGGAATAAGAGTCATTATGTATTTTCTGTCCTAAATGTAGAGACAAGCATCCTCCTAAAGAGTGTCCTCTTAATTTGAAAGAAACTAATAAGTGTGTTATTTGTGCAGAAGACCATGTCACAGAAAAATGTCCCTCTATACCAGGACTTAAAGTTGTATTTACAGGGGGACAGCCTAAAGTTGAATACGTGTATGCTATGGGAGCAAGAAGGAATTGTCCTTAGGTAGGTGCAGGTATGGCTCCTGAATTTTCTCCACACTATTTTGGTTATAATTCACATGCATATTCTTATCCTAACACTAATCAGCAGTGGTAGTATGGGAATCAATATCAGCATGGGCAACCTTCTCAACCATGGCAACAAGGTTGGAGAGGGCCAACTCATTCTCCATATTCCTACCAGCCACCTATGCAGTCATATCCATCTACGCATACACCTTATTCAATGCCTCAACTTCCGAGTCAGTCTACTCCACCGTTGCCTTTACCTCCACCTTTTCGACCTCCTCAGTTGCCTGCTCAACCTATGCCCAATCCTAACAATAATAAAGCAGTGCAAATGATCTATGTAACAAACCCACCTTTACCATTCGAGTACCAGTCTATTCCAGTTGGGGTTCATGATATTCAATTAAGATCGGGAAGGACTGTCACATTAGAAAATCAAAAGCAACCTAGAGTGATTGTTGAAGAGAAAGGAGAAGAGGAAACTCTTAACCATTCTCCAAAAACTGTCACTAAGCAGCCCTTACCCTCTGAATCCTTGCCATCTTCTTCCAACCAGCCTCCCTTCCCAGAGAGGCTAGTAATGGAAAGAAGTGAGCCTATTTCTGAGACTAGCTTGGCATCAGAGCTTCGAAATATTTTCATTAAGATATTGTTGCTTCAAGCCATCAAAGAGATCCCCATTTGTACCAAGATTATTAAGGAACTCTGTCTCAAGAAACCCGGGAGGAAGAGATTGGAACCCCAAACCATTCAATTTGTTGGTAGGGCAGCAGAGTTGATGACGGGATGTGTGTCTATGGAAAAATATACTGATCCTGGAAACCCTGTTGTCTCAATTTAGATTGGTAATGTCCTTGTCTCTAATTTTCTTATAGACCTGGGGGCGGCCATTAATGTCAGGACTAAGCAAACCAGGGATCAACTTCGGTTATCTCATCTTCGCCCTACTCCCACTGTGCTTGAATTAGCGGATAGATCTAAAATTAAGACAGAAGGAGTATTGGATGATGTGATCATCTCATTATATTCTTGGGAATATCCTGTTGACTTCATTGTGCTTCAGCCAAAGAACCCAGTAGGAGGACATATCTTGATCTTGGGTCGACCATGGCTTGCTACAGCCGATGCATATATTGGATTTCGTTCCGGTGATATGTATATTTCGCATGGAGATTCTAGGAAGAAAGTTACCTTATACCCCCCTGCCAGATCCATTCAGGACCTTCGAGATACTTTATGGTTGGATCAAAGCAATGATGAGGAGACTCAGCCCATTTCCCTTATCCATCAATATATTGGGTCTTCACAAGAATATGAGATTTAATATTTCCTGAATAATCTAGACACTATGCCTAATTTTGAGCTATTGAGCCAGATTTTCAGCCTAGATTTTCAAGATAATCATGATTATCATTCTTTTGTACTGCTGCATTTGACCACCCCCTTGACTACTCCTGAGCCTGATACTACTCTTGTTGAGATTAGCCCCGGTAAATCCTTGCATATTAGTTCAGATTTGGACTCATCTCAGCAAGAGTAGCTTATGAATTTGTTGCAAAACCATCTTAGTGCCTTTGCATGGGGCTATGAAGATATGAAGGGTATTCCTCCTTAAACTTGTATACATCATATCTATATTTAGGAAGGAACCCAACTTGTCCAACAACCCCAAAGGCGAATGAATCCAGCTCTAAGAGATATTGTGAAGGAATAAGTACAGAAACTCTTGGATGCTGGTTTTATCTATCCTATTTCCGACAGTCAGTGGGTCTCTCCATTAGTGCTAGTACCTAAGAAAGATGGAAGATGGCGTATTTGTATTGATTATCGAGAATTAAACAAAGCCACTCTCAAAGATTATTTCCCTCTCCCTTTCATTGACCAGGTGCTTGATACCCTTGCAGGAAAGAAATATTTTTCCTTTTTGGATGGCTTCAGTGGTTATAACCAGATACAGATTGCACCTGAAGATCAGGATAAAACTACTTTTACATGTCCATGGGGTACATTTGCTTATAGAGTGATTCCCTTTGGTTTATGTAATGCCCCAACTACCTTTCAAAGGGTAGTCTTGGCCATTTTTACTGATCTAGAATTTGTAGAAATTTATATGGATGACTTTTCTGTGTTTGGTGATTCTTTTCAGGAAGTTCTCGAAAATCTGGAGAAAGTACTTTGTTAGGCACCTATACTACTAGTGTAACCCCTTATTTTTATTAGTACAACCCCCTTATTATATTGTCGTGCCCATGTAGTCCCCATATTGTTATTATTGTGCCCCATAGAAGCCCATTGTTGTTATTATCGTGGCCTTACATTATTATTGTTATGTTGGCTCTAATTATATTATGACCCCTTAGACTCCTATATATAAACAGGAGGTCTTGTCATTTGTATCATAAAAGAATCATTCATTTTTGTAATGTAAAGGAGGTTGCCCCCTCGAAGAGGTTGAATTCTAAGGCGTTGATCTATCTTTTCTATCTTTTTGTGAGCTGGTTTCATAACATTTGGTATCAGAGCTTTGGATTCTAGGTTTCGCTGCTCCAAACAGATCATCGTGGTATTTGCATTATAACTTTTTTTCTGCAACATTTAAAATGCTAAAAAAAAAAACCCATTTGGGATGAAATGGTTCTGAACCTTGGGTCCAAATTTCAGAGCTTTTTGCACTATATTTGAGGAGATATGATCTGAGGAAGTTGGCATTTTTGCAGCCTCCCGAATTACATTCCAAACAGGTGACCTGGGGAAAATCGTCATAACTTTTGTTTTGAGCATCAGATTGAAATTTCGTAAGTATTTATAGAAAGAGGATGGATTTTAGTTTCCTATGTATATTTTTCAGATCCTAATGTCAAAATAGTGACACGTGGCACTTCATACAAGTTCGCTCTTCTCAAAAGGTATATAATCAGGTCATCTTGGGAGATTGTGCATAACTCTTTCTTGGAGAATCCAAATTTTATGAGACGGGTGGCATTGGAAAGAGGACACAGAGGGCTACTGTAGATCTCAATTTCAGAACTGGAATAGCCGAAATTACAGAGTTATAGTCATTTCAATATCGAGCTCCTAAAATCAAGAAAAGGCGATATGAGGAAGTTTGATGGCAAGGATCCGATAAATTGGATACAAAAGATGGAGAAATATTTTGATATACATGGTGTACCACTGTTACAAAAGGTATGTTTTGCATCTTCATATTTAGAAACAGATCAATTTTTATGGTATAAAGGGCTTTGTTCTCGTAAACAACTTGTTATGTGGTCAATTTTGACGGAGGAAATGATAGCATATTATGAGGATACAAAGCGAAACACTTTCTTTAGCCAATTGATAAATCTCAAACAAAAGTGTTCAATGGCAAAGCACATTGAGGACTTTCAAAAATTGAATATAAGGGTAAATGATATTCCAAAGAAGCAAAGGATTGATGTCTTCATAGGTACTTTAAAGGATAACATTCAACATGAGGTTCGTCTTTGGGAACCTGATTCATTGGAGAAGGCATTTAGGTGGGCAAGAAAAATTGAAAGCGAAATTATGGAAACAAGGAATCCCACCACTCACGACTATAATTATGGAAGTGTTTCTTCTCCTAGCCTTCCACAACCTACAAGGGTTACACCACAACAATTGGAAGAAAAAAGAGAAAAAGGGCTTTGTTACAATTGTGATAGCAAATGCACTAAAGGTCATAAGTGTGCTGAGAAGAAACTATTTTACATAGAGTATGAAGAGGAGGAAGAAAAGGATCAAGAAACATCAAAAGAAGAGGATATACGCCAGGACCCAACCCCAAAGAAAGAAGAAATGAATCTGACCATATCTTGTAAAGCATTGGCAAGAATTACCACTCCTAAAACTCTCAAGATAGAAGGACATATCAAGAAGAAAAAGGTTCAAGAAGTGAAAGATCACATCGAGAAAGAAGAAATGAATCCAAACATATCATGTAATGCATTGGCCAAAATTACCACTCCTCAAACTATCAAGATAGAAGGACATATCAAGAAGAAAAATGTTCAAGAAGTGAAAGATCACATTGAGCAACAAGAAATGAATCTGACCATATCTTGTAAAACATTGGAAGAAATTACCACTCCTCAAACTCTCAAGATAGAAGGACATATCAAGAAGAAAAAGGTTCAAGCAGTGAAAGATCACATCGACCATCAATAACAAGTTCTCCAACTTTTAAAGGATAACGCCACTTTGGTGCAGAATCGAATGAAACAACAAATAGGTCAACATCGTAGTGAAAAAAGTTTTGATGTAGGTGATTGGGTATTTTTACAGCTACATCTTAAGAAAGCTATTTATGAGAAGGAAATATTGGCAATACTACATGCACTTAAGAAATGGCGACCTTACCCAATGGGAAGACACTTCAAGGTAAAAATGGATCATGATAATCTTAAATACTTTTTAGAACAAATATTATCTTTAGAAGAACAGAAAAAATGGGTCACAAATATGTTGGGTTATGACTTTGACATCATCTATAGAAAAGGGAAGAAATTTTTTGTTGCAGATGCACTCTCAAGAAAGGATGAGGATGTGGAAGCATTGTTTTGTGCCATTTCTATTATCCAACCAGATTGGATAAACGAGGCAAGGGATGAATGGAAGAAGGACAAAGAAGTGTGGCCACTCATTCAAAAGTTGCAGAATATCCCAATTCAAACAATATTGCCAGAACTTGAAGAGGAAGGAAAAATCATATTGGAACCTAGAGCAGTCACAGAAATAAGAACCCGACAACTACGAAAGCAATCCATTTTAGAGTATCTCATCCAGTGGAAGAACTTACCCGCTGAAGATTCCACATGGAAGGACAAGTATTTTATACAGAAGCATCAAGAACTACTCAAACTTTGAGGACAACACTTTTTGAAGGAGAGGGGCATGTTAGGCCCCTATACTACTAGTGTAACCCCTTATTGTTATTAGTACAACCCCCTTAGTATATTGTCGTGCCCATGTAGTCCCCATATTGTTATTATTGTGCCCCATAGAAGCCCACTATTGTTATTATTGTGGCGTTACATTATTATTGTTATGTCAGCTCTAATTATATTATGACCCCTTAGACTCCTATATATAGAAAGGAGGTCTTGTCATTTGTATCATCAAAGAATCATTCATTTATGTAATGTAAAGGAGGTTGCCCCCTCGAAGAGGCTGAATTCTAAGGCGTTGATCTATCTTTTTTATCTTTTTGTGAGCTGGTTTCATAACATACTTCTTCATTATCAGGAAGCCCACCTTGCCTTGAGTGACAAGAAATGTAGATTAATGTGCAAAGCGGGAGTGGTACTTGGCCATTTGATTTCTGGTAAAGGTATCCAGGTTGATCCAGCAAAGATTGAAATCATTCTGCATCTTCCTGCACCCAAAACTCAAAGGGAAGTAAGAGGTTTTTTAGGACATGTTGGTTACTATAGGAGATTCATTGAAAAATTTTCTAAGATAGCTGCCCCTCTTTTCCGACTTCTAGCTAAGGATAGTGAATTTTCTTGGACCACATCTTGCCAACAGTCTTTTGAAACATTGAAGGAAAAGTTAGTACATGCACCAGTTTTAAGAGGTCCTAACTGGTCCCTGCCTTTTCACATTTCCTCTGATGCTTCAGATTTGGCTATTGGCGCAGCTTTAGGACAAGAGGAAAATAAACAATCCTATGTTATTTATTATATTAGTAAGAATTTGTCTTCCGCTGAATTAAATTATACAGTTACAGAGAAAGAGTTTTTAGCTGTAATTTTTGCAATTAATAAGTTCAGGCACTATATTACAGGATATGAATTATTTGTACATACTGATCATTTCGCAATTAAATATTTGATGAACAAGCCATTGACTAGCGGTAGAGTGACTAGGTGGTTACTATTGTTGCAGGAATTTAATATTACTATTGTTGATAGACCAGGAAAATCTAATGTTGTAGCAGATTTTCTTTCTAGATTAGATAATCCTAGTGAAGCAACTCCTGTTAATGATGATTTTCTAGATGAACATCTTTTTTCTATGTCAACAGATTCTCCGTGGTTTGCTGACATTGCTAATTACTTGGTTACTGGGAAAACACCACCCCACTTGTCTGCTCGTGAAAAGTGGAATATTATTTAGAAAAGTGTTGCATATTCCTAGATTCAAGGAGATCTCTTTTACACTGGTCCAGACCTGATTATCTGTAGGTGTGTAAGAGAGGAGGAAGTGTTTGACATATTTAAATCTACTCATGATGAACCTTGTGGAGGCCACTTCGCTGATAAGCAGACTGCATATAAAGTATTTCATGTTGGTTACTTTTGGCCTTCCTTGTTTAAGGATGCCAAACAGTATGTCAGGCGATGTAATAGCTGTCAGTGAATGGGCCAGCCTAATCAAACCAATGAAATGCCTTTATGCCCCCAAGTTATGATTGAGCCATTTAAAAAATGGGCTATTAATTTTATAGGGCCAATAAATCCAACGTCATTAAGTAAAAAGCATATCTTGGTTTGTACAGATTTTATTACAAAATGGGTAGAAGCTAAAGCTGTTTCCTTTGCTACAGAAAAAGTTGTTGTTGATTTTCTTTTTACTTTAATCTTTACTAGATTTGGTGTGCCTAGAGAAATTGTTTCTGACAATGGTTCGCAATTTATTTCTAATCTGGTACAAGGTGTGAGGGAGCAATACAAGATCCGACACAGGAAATCCATGCCGTATCATCTACAAGCAAATGGCCAGGTGGAATCCACAAACAAAGTGATCAAGTCCATTCTTACAAAGACAGTAAATATGCATCGAAAAGACTGGGCTGAAAGATTACAAGAGACTTTGTGGGCATACAGAACCACCTGGAGAAATAGCACGGGACATACACCATACGAGCTGGTATATGGAAAATAGGTCCTGTTACCAATTGAATTCCAGATCAAAACTTTCAAAATTGCAGTTCAGTTAGGACTAGATCTCTCTGAGGCACAACAACAGCGTCTTCTCCAATTAAATGAGTTAGATGAATTTCGTAGGGATGTTGTTTAGCAGAACATACTAATTCAGCAGCAACGCAAAAGGTGGCACGACAAGTCTATTTAGAAAAAGCAATTCCAAACAAGTGATTGGGTGCTCCTTTATGATTCTAAATTTAAAATTTTAAAGGAAAATTCCATACACGTTGGATGGGACCTTATGAAGTGATCCGAGTATTTGAGAATGGAGCAGTGGAAGTTAAAACTATTGATGGACAAAATTTAGTATTCTTGGTAAATGGACACAGATTAAAGAAGTATTTTCCGCCACTTACCAGGAAAGATTTTACACAGCAAGTCCAACAGCAATTCGGGACGGTAGTGGTGAATGGTAATACCAACCTTTTGAAAACATGAATTCTTCTTCTTCTTAAAAATAAAAAATAATACAAAAAAAAAAATTAAACAAAACAAAAAAACATTTTCCTGTAATTATGAAAATCAATTCACTGACAGGATTACAGAATGATTAACTTGAAAACCAGCTTGTTGGCAGGAAGATCAAAAATTTCTAATAAAAATAAAATGTTGCTTGATCTTTAGATATGCTGGCAACCACCAAGTAAAATCAGGTTTAGCAGAACCAACCTTTATACAATTGGGGTAATTAGCATGGATATTTTTATTCAAGTAACGCTTAATTTTCGCTACAGTTATTTTTTCTTGCACCAGTACAGGCAAACCTTCCAGAAAATTTTCAGTCTTTCTTCATATTCCACTTTCGTAATATTCCCTCAGTTTTCTTCTTCAATCCCAGAATGATTAACTTTCCCATATTCTTCTGAATTTACCCTGTCTGTTTCGAAAAAAACCCCACTTTACCCTTGAATTTTTTCCCTATCCCACTTTTGTTTATCCCCTCTTGTGGTATTATTCCTGGAATCCCTGTAATAGAATTCCTTCCCATTCTGAAAATTCCCTTTTCCCACTTCTTTGTTCCCTCATGAATTCATTGCAGGATCTCACGTACAAAAAGCAAAAGGATATGCTCTGAAGCATCAAGAAAGGGCAAAGCAAATTTCCAGTATAAGTTGAGGAGGCCATGTTGGAAGTCCAGCCTATATTTTATTTAAATTCTCTATTCTTTTTTAGATATTATGCTTGCACTAGTGCAAGCATGTTGTCCTATATGATAATGCAAGAAGAATGGTACCAGCAGAATAGGATAATTTAAGCGGTGCAAGCAGACCGGTGCAAGAATGCACCCTGTCATAAACATAGTACAATTTGTTCTTTTCATAATATACGTCATATGAAAGTGGTCATCATGAAAATTTATAAGAAGTCCTTTCACTTAGTCGATGAGTACTTGCGCTATCATGTTAACTAGGAGAAAATTATTTAAAGTACAAAGTGTTTTTAAGCTAAGAATCATGATCATTTTTTAATGAATGCTAAGTTCTTTTTTGAATTATGAAGGAATGCAGAAGTGTTTAACCGTTTCTTTGACATAATTGCCCATTTCCGCCATAATCCTAGATGTCCTTCACTCATAATGATTACCTCACCTAGCCGTTAAAATGCCACCGCAAGTACTAATGTCGTGCATCCACGGCTATTTCAGTGGAATGAATGGGTGATAAGATGGAAAGGATGGTGGACAATTGGATCCCTATCTATAAGAACCAATTTTCCCGGTGTTGCATGTAAAATTCTCGACTGTTCATAGCCATTAAGCAGTGATGCCGCCTGTTCGAAGCGAACCCTCATCTCTTAGTAGGGTAGAACAGACTGCTGAGTATCGCAATAGTCTTGCACTATTGCGAGACTCGGGCTTTCTTCAGTTCTTGCAAAAGTTTGACGGGCATGACAGAGAAGTGGCCTTACAGTTTTCCAGAAGTTTCAAAAATGGCCGAGTAAAAATTGGGCCTCTAAAATTTGAAGTTACAGAAGAGTTTGTAGCAGCAGCGACAGGCTTGGAAAATATTGGTGAGCAGTGGTTTAAAAATCAGAAACTAGAAAGCAAGTGATGGCAACGTTTTGTCGTCGACAAGAAGATGAAGGTAGATTGGAAGGAAGGAGTTCCGCGCAGTGCCCTGCTGGGACAGTGGCAGGACCTCCTTTTCATCCTACAGAAATTTGTAACCTGTGAGGGAAGGTACTCCCGCACTTTTGTATATCATTTTAGGATGTTGCAACATTTCAAAGCCACCTGGCACATCCGGTGGAGGATGAATTTCCCCTATTTTTTACTTAAGAGCTTGGAAAAAATGGCCAAAGGTGTGCGGGACGGACAGGCAGACCAAGCTAACAAGAAGTTATATCACCATGGCTTGATAAAGATTTTGGTCCAAAAACAATTAGAAGTTAAAGGCATGACTTGGGAGGCGTTGTTAAAACAACTACATAAAAAGACAGCTACTAGAAAGGAGACAGAGGACCCCGCCAGCACAAGCAAGGGCTCGAGTAAGAATGAAAAGGGGAGTCCTTCTTGCACCAGTGCAAAAAGGAAACGACATGAAAAATCAAAAGAAGGAAGGGCCCCATCTCCAAATAAGAAGATAGCTAGTGCACCTGTTGAAGAGACTCCTTCTACGCCACCAGTACAAGCACAGACCCCCGAAGAAGACAACCTGTTAGTCCTTGCAGACGCAGCAAAATTTGCAGAGGTTGAAGATGACACTCTGTTGGCAGATTTCATTAAAAAGCCCCGGAAAAAAGAACAAAGAATCTGATGCAGGCAAAGAACCACAGTCCCCATAGGGCATTGAATCCCCTCCTACACCAATACAAGAAGAAGCACCAGTACAAGAAGAAGAACCGCAAGAAGAAGAACCAGAAGAAGAAGAAGCAGAAGAACTAGAAGAAGAAGAAGCAGAAGAAGAAGAACTAGAAGAAGAAGAAGCAGAAGAAGAAGAACCAGGAGAAGAAGAAGCAGGAGAAGAAGAAGCAAAAGAAGAAGAACCAGAAGAAGAAGAATTCCTGATGTAACCATGAGGGATACTGAGGTCCCTGAGAAAGATACAGCCCTTGTTGAGACAGAAAAAGAAAAAGATTTGGTAACTCTTGCTGCTTGGGTAGTTGAACTAGAGCTTCAAGTGCAGAACTTAGAACAACTCATAGCTAAAGCGCAGGAGGATAAAGAACAGAGTAAAGAAGAATTAACTGTGGAGATCCAGAAAAAGAAAAGAGAAGTCAAAGTCTAGAAGTACCGAGCTGCGCAATGTTTCAAGCGACTTAAAAAGGTGACAAAGAAACTAAAGAACATCATAAAGAAGAAGTCTGAAACATTGCAGGCTGATGTCAGTATGCCAGAGCAGGATTGAGCTGGAATGCTCAAAGTTTTGAAGGTTTTTTGCAAAGGTAAAGAGTTGTGTGAGGACACACAACATTTTAGGGATGGGAGGATGTTAGCCCCCTAATTTGCTCTCTTTTTTCCATTTTCCCCTTCCTAAATCATAACCATTTACCGTTGTTTTACCTCTTTTATACACCCTCATCTTACACCAGTGCAAGAACGGTGACATATTTCGTATAAACTTTATTTTTCATATTTTTAACTTAACTTAGCATTAATTAATCATTTATTACATGATTTCTTACTTTTAATCACTCTTTGTAACTTATCGATATCTCCAATGTTTATTTGGTAGTTAAGTACTTACCGTGACTGCTGATCCTAGTGTAGGATCGGATCTTGCATCGTTGCCAACACAACAAATCCTTGCAGCAGATTCGAACCTCCTTGATCACCGCCTCGTTTTGAGCAACTTCAACCACGACAGCAAGATCGATCCAAAGGCAGCCGAGATCAAAACTGTGAAGAACAAAAGCTGGAGATTGGCTACGGCCAGTTTTGTTAACTGTCTAAGTTTAAAGGCTGAGAAGCTAAATTTTGTGGTTGGTTATGTAATCGGTTGAATGATCTATTTTGGCCCTTGGCCAAAGATCTATATAATGTAGAATGTAAATAGGACTAGAGGAGTTTTTTTTGATAGAACAGAGACACAGCCAGAGAGGCGGTAACAGGTTGTTGTATTTTGTTATCACCCGAATCTGGGTTGGACGATGTATTAACACATGTACTTGCCTCAGTGAATTAATAAAAGGGAGCTCTGCCTCATGTTTTATAAATCACATTTATGTATTTGAGCTGATGAATTGATTAAAGTACTGAGCAGTGTTTTTATTTAAAAGGGAAACGCGCTGGTTGGCTAGGGCCCAGCCAACCTAGCACGTTTACCCTATTTCTTGTTTCCTATAATTTGTGTTTATATTGTCAAGTGTGATTTAATTTCAAGCACATGCATTCCTATTTGAGTGAAAGCAGATCCGTTGTGTGAAGTAGATAAATTTCCTTTCCTGCACTTAATTTCAGATTGGTTTTCCTCTGCCCGGTCCAAACAGGAGAAATAACCCTGTACCAGTGCACATTGGTGTGATATTTCCTTTTCTGCAATTCTGTTTGATTAGTTTTCCCCGCCTGGTCCAAGCAGGAGAAATGAACCTACACCAGTGCACGTTGGTGTGATGCAGCAAGCTTTCTTAGTCTACTTCCCGCAATCTTCTTTCTTTCATTAAATGCTTATGACATGATAAATGTATATTGATTGTTTCTTTATTTCTGCACTCTGTCAAGATCAGAAACATTCACTTTTATGTGTGCAATTTAATTTAACAATATAATAGCACTTGCAATAATTAAGCACTCATTTTAAGAATTAAATGCTAAGTGCAAGAAGCTCTGATCCGGTGCAAGAACTAGTTTCTTGCCACGTGATCTGAGTGCTTTGAACCTAGACAAGTTCAAGCCCTTGCAGGAATTAAAAAGCCTTTAGTAAAGACACCATTTATACCTTCTGCATAAATCTTTGTTCCTGCACTAGTGCAAGCAGACTACAATAGTACAGGACAGATTAGTGCAAGAAGGAAATCTCTAAAGGAGCAGGTTCAAGGGCCCATCTGATGAGACTGCTAAGTGTCTCTGCTAAAGAAAAACACACACTCAGTAGTTAAACAACGGTTAGCTAGAGTGATTGCCCTTTATTTTTAATTCTCTCTTGCAAATGCATTCTTCCTTGTTCCAGTCTTAGATTATTTTGATGGTTCAAGTTGTCTTTTTTTTTCTATAATATTCCTAACCGAGAATATTCCTCAAACCCCTGCAAAAACTCCAACCAAATATGTGCAAATGATATAATAAACCAAAAGTGATAAAATAACAGTGGAACAGCATATAATAATGTAAACCGGAAATATAAGCAGATACACAAGAAATGCTAAGCCATTTTATTATACTGAGCAATAAATGAGTACAAGAGGTGATTAGATAGATGGAACCTCGACTTGCACAAGGCAAGTGAAGAAATACTCTCAGAATGACAAGAATGGCCTCTCTGCGTGGATGTTACTGTTGTGCCACTGTTGTTTCTAGAAAACAAATGATGATTTTGGGTTGCTCCCCTCCTCGGAAAAAGCTGAAACTCTGGATTCGGGCTCTACTCAAGAAACCCAGAAAAACCCAGAAAGCTTTCCTGGAATGGCCTCACACTGATCTGCGTCCCAGCTGCTGGAAAACTGTCGTGCTACTGCTGCTGCTGGAAATCGAATGAGGATTTGGGGTTGCTCCCCTCCTCAGAAAAGGCTAAAAGTCTGAAATCAGACTCTATTGAAAAAACCCAGAAATCTTTTCTGAAATGGCCGACCTCGAAAATCACCCCCCTTGGGGTTCTGCGCAGTTCCTCAAAGACGCTGATGAAACTGCTGCTGAAACGCTGATGAATCTACTGCTGGAATGCCAATGGAAATACCTTGCCCGAGCAGGCACTCGAAGGCCCCCGGGGCTAAGGGTGAGATCTCCGAACGGAGACACTCAATGCACTAAACAGTGCTGCAGACTAGCTAAACAGCGAGCGTGCTCTAAGTCGAAATGACTATCACAAATGCTCATAACCGGAATGATCAAAATGAGGGGGCTCCTCTCTCCTTTATAGCCTTTGCCTCTCTCAATCCCAAGGCTCACCTCCTCCTGTGTGATTCCTCTCTTGCCACCTGTTTCTTCCCTCCATGTGTATGCGTGGGCTCCATTTCTGCGTCCCCCTTTGGCCCCCTTGGCTCTCCTCTAAGTCACAACGTTGTGCTACTAGAAGTGACTTTTTATTCAAAAAGTGAGTTATGTCCCCGGTCCTCACTTTTTTTATTTACCAATAACTATAGAAGGCAAAAATTGAACAAAATTGAATATTCCAATTAGCCATGGCTAATTAGGAATATTACATTTTCTTTTTAGTTTGATTCTGCAATCTTTCCTTTAAAGAAAGTAGGGATTTATATTAGAAAGATTCATACCATCTCTGGCATTGTCTGTGCTTCATCTCTAATTTTACAGATCCCCCAGGTTAATAAATTAAGTGTTGAGGAGTTTTCTTAAGTGTAATTTCGGCACCCAACAAACACCTCAAGGGGGTTCCAAGGGGAAATGCCTCGAGCACCCACAAAACTTCTACAACATTTTACACACTAAAGTATTATTGCACAAGCCATGTGCCAACATGCACCTGCAAACCTCAACACCCTACATAAGCCTACCTTATCACTCAACATCCTATGTACACCAAGGAGACCATCGTACTTGCACACCAACAATACATGGCACATTATGACACAAATAATGATCGACAATTGTAGAATCGTGTAATCAAATGGACATTTTCTTATTGATATATATCTTTATGTATAAGTATTATGCAAAGGATAGCCTAGAGCAAGGTATATTTTCATTTTCATGTTCTCCCAGACAAAGCAACAGACATATCATTCCACAGTGATATAAATATTGTTATAGTTTAACTTCTTATGTATGTTTCATTCATTATTTTGCTTTTTTGTGTTCATGCTTTGGCACACAACTTAATTATCCCTCCCTAGTTTACAATGTCCTCTGATTTGCATCGTAGAAATGGATCAATGACACTTTTGAAACCCACATCCCATTTGTACATCCATGGGAAACTTTGCATCACTTATCATAACATGTGCGCTAGGAGAGAAAACACCAATTGACCCTTCATTGCCTACTACACACACAAACAACCGCAAACATATTCAAATGCATTGTTGCAAAACCAACAATGACATGAAAAACCTCACTCCCAATAGCACATATTGCATTCCCAAGTAATGACATTCACACCCATCAAGAAAGCATCACATTCATGCACAACCCAAAAATTTTCATGATTAGTTACAATGTTGTTTCTCTAACCAAATTGCATATATATCAACCCAAACACCATTGTTGTCCTCCAACCACAAATATAACAACATTCCACTCCAGAATATGCCATATTGAACAAAAAGAACTAAGAAGTTAAACAAATAACTAAAATACATGCATAAACATGCACACACTTTAAGCAAGCTTCTAATCCTAATGAAATAAATTTAACAATCCTAAATAGTTGTTAGCACATCAAACGTGCACCAAAAAGAAGAGACTCTAGTCATCACATAAGTTGGTAAACCACACTAAATCTGGCTCTTGATGCAAAAAATTATCCTCATAAATTTCAAGATTCCAAGTGAATAATTAAACTCGCCATGATCATAATCATGAACTCTTGTTTGAGAACATTCATCATTTGCTAAATCCATTAGCATTTGAATGTGATACCTTAAAGCATAACTTGAAAAACTTTTATTAAAAACGACATAGTCAAAGTAGTGATCTCTAACCCTACATAAAATGAATTAATTAAAGAAGAAAAATAATAAATAAATTAAAGAAAAATAGTAATAAATAGATATAATAAATTTTAAAGAATTAAAAAACTCAAAATCTCATTAATAAAAAAGTTTTTTAACGAAAGGAATATTAAAAAAATACCAACAAAAGAAATGGTGACTTTTATCTTCCACACAAATAATTATCATAATAAAATATATACGACATCAAATTATATATATATATATATATATATAGATAAATATCATTGCACAACTTCACTTTCTACTCATCTATATATACTTTCTATTCTTATTTCATAATAATTTATAGTTTTTTTTGTGTCATACATAAATAATAATTTTGATTAATTTTTGTTGGTCAAATAGCAATCTTGTTGGTTTGATTTTCTGTCAATATGTATATGAAATGAAATGAAATGGTTTTTAATGATGTCCATGAGACCTTGCGGTCTAAAGGACCACCCATTATGGCTTAATCTATATTCAAATTTTTTTCTAGGTTGATTATGTTGTTATGGATCTTCAGTAAGAAATTAATTGTTTTGTAAAGCCTTGTCTCCTCAAAAATCTCACTAAGATTGTTCACCTTTAAGCTACTATCAAACTGACGACGGATAACTTCATGCGATGCACACTCTTTGATAAAATGTCATTATGTTTCTACCAGCTCTTTGTAGCGAAAAATGCAAGTTCGTTCTTCTGAATCTTCTTTAGGGACCTCCCATCTACTAGTTTCACATCTTAGATGATGGGAGCTAGTCCTCGACCGAGAAATTAAAATTTTAGTTGTTACCTTGATTGAGGAACTCAAATACTCTTTATCATCATTTTTCCATGTTGGGTTAAATTCTTTGACATAATACGCTCTTTTTTTTCCTACCTGCATTGCCCACATGGTAGTCCTAAATTTTTCTAACAACCACCTTTTTATCTCCTCCTTAGCATGAGGGCAATCATGCAAATTTATGTCCCATTTGCCTAACCACTTTCTGTTTTGTTTCATCCATGTCTTTTTCTGGCAGTTTAGCTCTTCTTCAACAACTAATTTGGGCCATCGATGCTTATCCATATCTTTAATCTTCTTCGGGTAACTTAGCAAATGAATGATCGTTGACGCCTCAATTGGAAACATACTAGCCTCGGCTAAAAGGATATCATATGGGACCGTTAATTTGACTTTGAAGCTATTTGTGATCAGGATTTTTTGAATTCTTTCTATTTTTCATCATTTGTGGCTTGACATGTTGCTCCCTATATTTTTCAACCATAGAAGATAACTGACACCACTAATATTCCAAAGAGGGTTTTATTAGTCTTCCAATCCCATAGAAATTTGGGATTAGCAAGTCACAAATTATTGTTTACAATAGATATGTTAATGTATATGCTATAAGCAATGTAGATATTAACCAACAATTGGTTAAACCCATACTAGTTTTTCCTTCCTTTATTTATTTATTTATTTATTAAATTTTAAATAGAAATATCTTCTTCTTGTACCATGGGTCTGGTTTCTCCACTAACAAATCAAACCAAAGGTAATAAAAAATCAATTATCTATATAATATCTTTTACTAATTAATAGAAATTACTTTAAAAAAAACCAACACTTTGATTAACTTCTATTGATCAAATCACAATATAAAAACAAGGGCTACATAGTAGCTAGTACATGTCGTTTAGCTTAAATAAAGCTTAATTAAATTAAAAACACAATAAAAACATAAAATTTCATCACAAAAATAAAACAACTAATAAAATATTGTATAGTTGAAAGCCACCACCCAAAATTAAGAATTGTGATTAACTAATATTATTTATATTAATATATATGCATTTTAATATATGTGTGTGTGTTTGTTTTATTATACAGGTATTACGCATTCATTTCTTTGACTTGTGTATTAGTATGTTTTTGACCAAAAATTTATTCCGCTTACCAATATTTTAACATTCAGAATTCAATTTTTGTTTTTTTTATTATTTAAATTTATTTATTTGTAAAGTGATCGATTGAGGTCTTATTATGAATTCTTTAGTAACTTTTAACATTCAGAATTCAATTTTTGTTTTTTTTATTATTTAAATTTATTTATTTGTAAAGTGATTGGTTGAGGTCTTATTATGAATTCTTTAGTAACTTTTCTTTCTATTAGTTACTAATTTTTTGTTTTTAGATTTATTTCCTTTCTATTTAATTTTTTTTCATTTTTCTATTATTTCCATTTTCATGAATCATAATTTTTTCTTCATATTTTCAATTTAAGATAGCTTATTATTATTATTATTATTATTATATAAAGAGCATATAAAATATATGTTAATATAAACAATATTAGTTAATCATATTTCTTAATTTTTGGTGATGGCATTCAACAATACAACATTTTATTAGTTGTTTTATTTTTGTGATGAATATTTTGTTTTATTATCTTTTAGTTTAATTGAGCTATATTTAAGCTAAGTGGTAGGTACCAGTGACTATGTAGGCCTCCTTTTATATATATATATATATAATTAAAATTATTAAAATATGTTTTTAATATAATAATTTAAATTGAAAAAATAGAGAAAAAATTAATATATATAATTTTTTTAATTAAAATATGTTTATAATATAATAATAAATCATCTTAAATTGAAAAGATAAAAAATAGAGAAAAAATTAAAAGTCATGATAAAAACAAATCAAAAAATTAAATAAAAATGAAATAAAAAAGAAAACAAAAAATTAATAACTAATAAAAATGAAAGTTACTAAACCATTTATAATAAATAAATAAATTTAAATAATAAAAATTGAATTCTCAATGTTAAACTATTGATAAATAGTAAAAACGTTTGATCCAAAATAAATTAATAAATTAATAAACCATCCAAACCCATAAAAATGAACCCCGACCATCCATTTCACTCCTCCATACAGAATCCAAACTTTCTCCTCGACGCATCTCGTCCATATAAACTCGGCTTCAGGAACATGCAACCACGCGGGTTGATTATATCTATCTGACTCGTCAGCTACCATTATTTGATTTTGACAAAAGCTTTCAATGCATGCACTGGATTCGGCCGTACCTTCATGAAAGTGAATGAAGACGAGACATTGACTAATGGTTCTGTAGTTACAGGTATGCACCAGACAGTATTGGGATGAGATACTTATGTGATTTGACCTCAAGGTCTGTCAGTGATTCACAAGGAACACTACCATCATGTAAACAAGCGTTCGGCATGGGCTGAGCATTAACTAAAAAGCCCTTTTTCTGGTGTTTTCGTTGGAATTGTGAAGCCACAATCTCAACACCTCAAAAATGCTATCTCTGCAATTCAAAAATAGTGATCTTGTGGTATTCAAAGTGTTAAAAATGTAATCTCAACTAAACAGATTATCAGAGTTAAGGATTTTTGGTTTGTCGTATTCCGGAACGATGGCTGAAAATTGGGGCCTTGTCAGTTTATTGGTTTATAACAATTAAAAACCAGTGGATTTTCATAATTGCATAGGTTTTTGCATCCCAACTGCTAGTACAGGCAGCAAAATATTTCTGGTAAAAAAAAAAGAAAAAGGGAAAAGACAGACGATCGGGGAAACATTATTTGTGGAACAAGAATTTATAATGAGCCATCCGCAGTTTCAGAGTTTGAATTAGTTCATACCCAGACATGTATATTTTAATTTCTGAGACAAACATGCCAGATCAATCAGGTCAAATGCAAAATATAAATATGAAAGACTGCTGAGCAACAAAGCTTGAACCCATTACAAAAAAATGTCAGATGCAGAAATTGGTAAAAGCAAGAAGTAGAATTGAAACAAACTATTTATGTGACCAACTAGTATGGCCAACCACTAGACGCCATTCCACTTTTTAATACGAATTTTTGCAAGGAAACCATTCCTGCGAACCTGAAGCTTAACGCCCTGGTCCTCACAAATTCTTCCGTACAACTATTCTGAAAATTGAAAAGAGTATCATACCATTAATCGTTTCAAGTTAAAATGTTGTCGAAAGAATAGTAGGCCCTCCAAAAGAAAGATCATAAATCATTTGAGGCTGAAACTAAGCAGAAAGTACAAAGATGAAGATGCAATTTGCCCCTACATAGTTGGCATTTGATATGGGCGCTAAGATCGCCCCATTTCCAATGAGCTCGTTTTTTTCTGGCTAACCTCATTTCTATTTATTTTGGTCATTTTTCAAGGAAAACGGATAATCTAGGTCATCGAAAATTGACAGAAACCTCCAAGGGCCAAGTTTCATTGACACATCTCTCTTTACGGAGATGGAACTGTAACTTAAAGCCTCATTCCATCCAACCAGATTTAAAGCCAAAATTACCTTAAAAAATAGGGCACATTACACGTATGGTTTACCCTAGATAGTGCGCTCCTTTATGATCTGCCAAAAGAGAATCCACGTAGTTTAACCAATATATTAATTAACATTTTTTGTCATTGTAGCCTTTATTGTTATTATTGTGTCCCTATTGTTCCCATATTGTTATTAATGTGCCCCATAGAAGCCCACTATTATTATTGTTGTGCTCTTATATTATTATTGTTATGTCAGCTTTGATTATATTGTGACCTCTTAGACTCCTATATATAGAAAGGAAGTTTAGTCATTTGTATCATCCAATAATTGTTCATTTGTGTAAAGTAAAAGAGGTTTCCCTGTCGAAGAGATTGATTTCTAAGGCGTTGATCTATCTTTTTCTATCTTTTTGTGAGTTGATTTCATAACATTTGGTATCAAAGCTTTGGACTCTAGTGTTTTACTGCTCCAAACAGGTCATCGTGGCATTTTCACTATAACTTTTTTCTATGACGATTCAGAAGCTAAAAAAAACTCATTTGCATCGAAATCTCGATGATCCCCAGGTCTGAATTTCAGATCTTGTCTCGCTATATTTTCAGAGATATGATCTAAAAAAGTGAGGGTTTTTGGAGGCTCCCAAATTACATCCCAAATAGGTGATCTTAGGAAAATCGTCATAACTTTCTTTCTGAGTATTATATTGAAATTTCGTAAGAAGTTACAGAAAGAGGACAAATTGCAGTTTTATGTGCATCGTTTTCAGGTCCGAAGGTTGAAACAATGCCACATGGCACTTCATACAAATTTGCTCTACTGAAAAAGTATATAATCAAGTCATCTTAGGAGATTAGGCATAACTCTTTCTTGGAGAATCCAATTTCAATGAGGCCGTGGCATTGGAAAGAGGACTTAAAAAGCTACCACAGTTCGCAAGTTCAGAGCTTAGAGATACGAAATTTCAGAGATACATCATATTGAATATCGAGCTCCTACAAAGTGAAAAAATGTGTGTAGTTTTTTTAAATTTTTGCATAAGTTTGGTTTGAAAAATTAGTTTGAAGGAATTCAAAAGGCATAGTGAAGCATAATTATCATTAATTGATGCCCTGAAAAAAGAAAATGAAAACACTTAGTAAGCAACCTGAAATCTCTAACATGACTCATGAATAAAAGGAAGAAATGCAACATGATATATCAAAATTACAAGATCAAGTGCAACAAAATTCACTTTCACAAAAAGTAATAGAAGCTAAGATGCATGGTTTAAAGAAAGGCGTAGAAACTAATATAAATGACGTGGAAGCTAAGATGGATGGTTTAAATAAATGCGTGGAAGCTAAGATGAATGATGTGGAAACTAAAATGGAAGGCAAAATGGAAGATTTGAAGACAGATTTGACAAAGTTGCTGCAAGAGATGTTTACTAATGGTGAAAAGGTAGTAAAGGAAACTCATAATGAGAATAAAATAAATATTAATCATGATTTCATAGACTCTAATGTTGGATTGAAGACCCACCATGTTTCAAAGATTGATATGAGGAAGTTTGATAGCAAGGATCTCGTAACATGGATACTACAGATGGAGAAATACTTTGATCTCCATAATATGCAAAACACACAAAAGGTACGCATTGCAACTTTATATTTGGAACCAAATCAGTTTGTATGGTATCGATGACTTTGCTCTCGTAAACAAATTGTCACTTGGGCAGTTTCTGTGAAAGAAATGATAGCACATTATGAGGATATAAAAAGAAACACCTTTTTTAGCCAATTGATAAATCTCAAACAAAAGAGTTCAATGATGGAGCACATTGAGCACTTCCAAAAATTGAATATAAGCGTAAAAGATATTCCAGAGGAGCATAGGATTGATGTGTTCATAGGGACTTCAAAGGATAACATCCAACATAAAGTTCACCTTTAGGAACCTGATTCATTGGAGAAGGCATTTAGGTTGGCAAGAAAAATGGAAAGCAAAATTAAAGCAACCAGGAAGCCTACCACTCACAACTATAAATATGGAAGTGTTGTTGCCCCTAGCCTTCCACAACCTACAAGGTTGACACCACAACAATCGGAAGAAAAAAGAGCAAAAGGGCTTTGTTACAATTGTGATAGCAAATACACTAAAGGTCATAAGTGTGCTAAGAAGAAATTATTTTACATAGATTTTGAAGAGGAGAAAGAAAAGGAACAAGAAACGACCACAGAAGAGGATATACACCAGGAACAAACCCTAAAGAAAGAAGAAATGAATCTGACCATATCTTGTAATGCATTGGCTGGAATTACCACTCCTCGAACTATCAAGATAGAATGATATATCAAGAAGAAAAATGTAATAGTGTTGATTGATTCGGGCAATACCCATAATTTTATTCATTGTAAGATAGCCAAAGGATTGAATTGCTTCCTATATCTAGCACCAGAGTATCAAGTAATGGTTGCAAGTGGAGGAACCATAAATTTTTCTAGAAAGTGCCATAATATCAAGCTATCCATGAGAGAATATATATTGAATAGCCCAATGATTTCCATTCCAATGGGTGGTGTTGATGTTGTACTAAGAGTCAAATGGCTACAATCATTAGGTACAATATCTTTTAATTTTCAAGAACTTGTCATGAAATTTTGTTCCGAAGGAAAGGAAGTTGAATTAAGGGGTATCGCAGGGAAACCGAGAAAGATAATTAACTCTAACAAAATGAAAATTCTTCTAAAAAAATAACAACGAGGCGTAATTGCACAATTATGTTAGCTAGAGGTTCCCACATCGAAATCATCTATTTCTCGAGATCTCCAAAAATTCTTGGACAATCATTCCAAGGTATTTGAGACTCCCAAAGGCCTCCCACCTATTCGTGATCATGATCATGCTATTCATTTGATTCCAGGAAGTGTTCCTCCAAACATCAAGCTGTGACAATTTAGCTGTTAAAATTCCTCCTTGTGCTAAATTCAACCTAGTCAAAGTTCTTTCTCTACTCCAGTAAAATTAGTGCACAAGGAGGATGGATCATGGCGCATGTGTCCAAATTATAGGGAGCTCAACAAGCTCACTATTAAAGATAAATTTCTCATTCCTGTCATTGATGAATTATTGGATGAATTGCATGGATCACTTTACTTCACCAAGTTGGATCTTCGTTCAGGATATCATCAAATCAGAATGAAGACTTAAGACATTCCGAAAACAACATTTAGAACTCATGAGGGCCTTTATGAATTTTTGGTCATGCATTTTGGACTTACCAATTCACCTTCTACATTTCAAGGTTTGATGAATTCTATTTTCAAACCCTTAGAAAATTTATGTTAGTATTTTTTGATGATATACTAATCTACAACAAGTCTTAGAAGGATCATGTTCGACATGTTCACAAGGTGCTCAAACTATTGAAGGAGAAACAAATATATGCAAAAATCTCCAAATGTTCCTTTGGAGTACAAGAGTTGGAATATCTAGGTCATATTGTATCTCATGAAGGTGTTAAGGTAGACCCTAGTAAAATTAAAACCATTAAAGAATGGAAGATTCTCACATCCATAAAGCATTTGCGAGGATTTCTCGGATTGAGAGGGTATTATCACAAGTTTGTTAAGAATTATGGGAGAATGGTAGCACCTCTAACAACATTATTGAAGAAAGATGCATTTTCATGGACTCCAGAAGCAACGAAGGCCTTTGAACATCTTAAAAGAGCAATGTGCCAAACATCGGTCTTAGCTACGCCGGACTTCACAAAAACCTTTATTGTGGAATGTGATGCCTCAGGAAATGGAATTAGTGTTGTTTTAATGCAAGAAGAAAGATCTATTACTTTTGAAAGTCGTCCAATCAAAGGAAAATATTTACACAGCTATTTATGAGAAGGAAATGTTAGCAATACTACATGCACTTAAGAAATGGTGACCCTACCTAATGGGAAGACACTTCAAGATAAAAACGGATCATGATAGCCTTAAATACTTTTTAGAACAAAGGTTATCATCAAAAGAGCAGCAAAAATGGGTCACAAAGATGTTGGGTTATGACTGAAATCATCCACAAAAAAGAGAAGAAAAATGTTGTGGCAATTGCACTCTCAAAAAAGGATGAGCATGTGGAAGCATTGTTTTGTGTCATTTCTATTATTCAACCAGATTGGATAAACAAAGCAAGAGATGAATGGAAGAATGACAAAGAAGTGTGAGCACTAATTCAAAAGATACAACAAGATCCCAGTACATCTTATCCATTTAGCTGTTAAAATGATTCGTTATGGTACAAACATTGCTTATACCTATGTAAGAATTCTCAACTAAAACAAAAGATTCTTATGGAATTGCACACTTCTCCCTTAGGAGGGCACTTAAAATTTTAAAAACTTACCACAGGGTTAAGAAGGATTTTTTTTTGGATGGCCTTAAATCGGAGATTCAAAAGTTTGTGGCGAAATGTTTGGTTTGCCAACAAAATAAAGTTGAAACAATTAAGATCCCATGTCTATTACAACCTTTATCCATTCCAAGCCAACATTAGGAGGGGTTTCAATGGATTTTATCACAAGTTTACCCAAGTCCGAAGGAAAGAGTGTCATCATGGTGGTAGTTGACAGACTTATCAAGTATGCACACTTTTGTGCATTATCTCATCCATTTAAAGTCAGTACATTTTCCACTACATTTATGGAAACAATTCAAAAGCTACATGGAAACCCAAAGATTATTGTAAGCGAAAAAGAACCCATTTTCACTGGAAATTTTTGGACAGAATTATTTTTTTGTCTCGGTAATCAGTTAACTCATAACTCATCTTATCATCCTCAATCTGATGGGTATACTGAGATAGTAAACAAATGTTTGGAAGGATATCTTCGTTTCTTTGTCCTTGATAAACAGACACAATGGGTCAAATGGTTGCCTCTGGCTGAATGGTGGTATAACACTTCATTTCATATTGCAGCAAAAATTACCCCATTTATGGCGCTTTATGGATATCATCCACCATCCATCACATCATATTTAACAGAAAATTCTAAGGTTCAAGCAGTAGAAGATCACATCAAGAATCAACAACAAATTCTCCAACTCTTAAAGGATAACCTCACTTTGGTTCAAAATAGAATGAAACAACATGCAAATCAACATCAAAGAGAAAGAAGTTTTGATGTAGGTGATTGGGTATTCCTACAACTACAATCATATAAACAAATGTCCATCAAACAAGCTAAGAAGGATAATAAATTATCACCAAAGTATTATAGTCCATACAAGGTGTTGCAAAAGATTGGTACTATGGCATACAAATTGGAGCTTCCTGCAGCTTCCGAAGTGCATCCATTTTTCCATGTTTCATGTTTAAGGAAGGTTATAGGTGACAAGCTCCCAGTTCAAACAATATTGCCAAAACTTGACAAAAAAAGAAAAATCATATTGAAACCTGAAGCAGTCACATAAACAAGAACGCGACAGCTATGAAATCGATCAATTTTAGAGTATCTCATCAAGTGGAAGAACTTACCTGTCGAAGATTCCACATGGGAGGATGAGGATTTTATACAGAAGCATCCATAACTACTCAAGCGTTAAGGACAACACTTTTTTGAAGGAGAGATGCATGTTAGGTCCCTATAATACTAGTGATTCCCCTATTACTATTGTTATTGTAGCCCTTATTGTTATTATTGTGCCCCTATTGTCCCCATATTGTTATTAGTGTGCCCCATCGAAGCCCACTATTATTATTGTTATGCCCTTATATTATTATTGTTATGTCGGTTTTGATTATATTGTGACCCCTTAAACTCCTATATATAGAAAAGAGGTTTAGTCATTTGTATCATCCAAGAATTGTTCATTTGTGTAATGTAAGGGAGGTTGCCCCCTCAAAGAGATTGATTTCTAAGGCATTGATCTATCTTTTCTATCTTTTTCTGCACTTGTTTCATAACACCTCTCTTTACAAAGGTGGAACTCTAACTTACAGCCCAATTCCATCCAACCAAATTTAAAGCCAAAATTACCTGAAAAAGTTGGGCACATTACACATATGGTTTATCCTAGATAGTGTGCTCCCTTATGATCTACCAGAGGAGAATCCACGTAGTCTAAACCAATATGCTAAATAACCCTTTTTGGGGACACTTTTTCTGGTCAATTTTGCTTATAATTCTGTGGAAATTTTTAAGACTCATAAATTTAAGTTGTTTAATTTGCAAAGTTGAGCGTCTCCTGGTTTTTAGGGTACTTAATCCATTTATGCATTCAAAATTGAATTTTAAACCAGAAGAAATCACAATCTTACTTGAAATAATATTGCCGAATTCCGGGAAAAAAAACCATCTCATCTATTAATTAAACTGCGCTAAGGAGAATCATATTCAAAAGTACATTATTACATTTCATAATCCAAAACTGGCCAAGCTGAATTCTCAGATTCAATGCCCATTCAAGATTGGTTTCAAAACGAAATTTCCAGTGGTTGTTGTTACTCTAGTAGCTACTTTAATGCTACCAAAGATTTTAACCTACAAAGGATTTATCGAAGGCCTTTTACCCATTTAATTTCCTAGAAAGTGTGTAGAAATGGTCTGAAATGCATGCACGGGCCTTCTATGCTTGTCGCCTAAATTAGTTCAGAAATCTCTTAAAGAACCATTTTACATGTTACTCATAAAGCTGTCATTCTTGAATAATTAAGAATTTGGCCGGAGAATTTTACTATAATTCTATATAATATGATATTGGACAATTCTAATAATCCAGGTACTAAATATTTAAGTGCCAAAACTCCTCGATTAGTTGGGAAGCCGAAGAGTATAGATGTCCAGAGGCCTGTAATTTTTCGATTGTTGAACATGGTACAGGCTATAGTAAAGCCCAACAAAATCACCATAAAAATAATCCAGGCTTATATCAAATGAACTCCAACAAAATCCAAGGAGAAAAACTATTTTCTTTTTTTTTCAGAACGAAAAAACTGAATATTATTATATGAGAGATATAAAGTCCAAAAATTACATCAGAAAAAACCCCATTTGAAGCTAGTCAAGATGGGATCATCATGGAAGTATTCCCGCTATCAGATAAGGTAAAACAAGCTGTGACAAATGTTCTGGGGGATCTCCAAAAAAACATGTGTTCATAGAGAAACAGGAATCATGAGCATGATCAGAAGCATCATATACACCATCCATATACAGAAGATAAACAAAAGCAGCCACATAAAGATCAGAAAACGCGTCCATGGAAACCTGTGAAGAAACAAAAAAGACCCTAGAAATGCGGCATAATAAATTCTTGGATATGATAGCTTACTCCCTCAGTTAGAACCTGCAAAAACCATAACCCTGTAGCATCATGAAGACCTGTTTTAGACAGTGAGTCTGCCAGATGATTTTTGTCCCTGCGGATATGGTGAATAGAACCTCCAACCATGGAATCCCAGAAGAAACTAATCCTCCCCATCCAGCCAATCAAATGTGATATTGTAATATGATTCTTACCAGAGATGTAGTCAACCATAACCTTCGAGTCTCCAAAAATCGAAACATGCTGAAGATCAAGGAAGAGGCAAAATTTTAATAACCCGGCGAGAGCCATGGCCTCCGCTTTACTATTAGAACCTCTCCCCCCGTTCCAGTGAATGGAGAACTGTGTGATTTCATTTACCATGATCAGGATGCCACAGCCGCATGTGCCTTGCTGTTCAGCACCGTCAAAATACGCCTTAGGGAAGGGAAAGCTCTCCAAAGATTGGTCAGAGGAGTCGACCCTTTTATGGTTGATAGATTTCTGTGGAAGGGCTTCAAAAGCAGCAACAACTTTAAGAAAGATTTCTGAGCTAGACATTTTTGAATCATTGAAAATAATGTGGTTCCGCCATTTCCAGATGTTCCACAGGGCAAGGATAAATATCCTTCTCCAAGTTAACTTCTGTACGCTGCACCAAAGGAGCATATCAAAAATTGAAGCATGCGCCTTGAGTTTGACTCCATAACTGCTCTCCAGAGACTGCCAAATTTGCTGAGATCGATAGCAGCTTAAAAACAGGTGATCATTATTTTCCCCTTCTGATCTGCATAGAGGACATATGCCTGGACCGATCCATCCTCGCTTCTTCAAATTCTCCCAGGTTAAAATCTTATTATGAAAGGTAGGCCACGCAAAATGTATCATTTTCGATGGACAGCCATCCTTCCAAAAAACATGCGGAAATATAGGATTGAGCGAAGATCGTTTTGATTCAATAATGTGCTAATATACTTCTTTGACCCTTATAACATTCATCTCCTTTGAGTGGCTCCATATTAAATAATCAGATTCCACATTGCGAAATATTCCACAATTCCTAAGACCCACCCTTATGAGCTCCCATTGTTTTGCAATCTTCTGAGGCATCTGTAGTGTGTCTGTGCTTTTCCATAGAGGAATAGGTCCCTGCCATTCATCAATCAACTTATCCCAATAGAAAAGCCCTCTTCTGTGGAAGAAATTCAAAAGAGGTTCAGGTATATTAATCTCCCCGATGCTACCCTTAAAATGATCTTTACCAATAAGAATCTTGTTTCCATTTTGAAAAAGCCAGATATGGTTCTTTAGAAAATAAGCTTCAAACTTGCAGAGGCTATTCCAGATTGAGGATCCATAAGGCACCCCGATCGTTCCATTTCTGTACCAGAAAGTTAAGTTCTTCCTTCTTAAGTATTTCGCCTGAATCATGTTACTCCATGGACCTTCACCATGAACAGCTCTCCACAGCGTTTTGCATAACACGGCCCTTCCAAAAGATTGCATATTAAGTAAGCCCCAACCACCCATGCTCTTTGGCAAAGATATGTTGGCTAACTTTGTGAGATGAAATTTCCTCTTGTCTGCTTGGCCTCCCCAAATGAAATTGGCTGACAGTCTATTCATGCTTTTAATAATACTTGCAGGAATAGCAAATAAATGTGCCCAGTAGACCGTGAGTTGGTTCAAAACTGATTGCACAAGAACCACTCTTCCCGCCAGGGATAGACACCTGAATTCCCAAGCTGATATCCTTCTATGAAATCTGTCAAGGATCCAACTCCAATCAGATTTTGTGTAGCCATTTGCTTTGATCTGGAAACCCAACTACTTCATACCACAGCTGATAGGTTGCGCTTTTATTCCAAATAGATCTGATAACCATTCTACAGCTTCTTGATTATTTTCATTGTGATAAATTGCAGATTTCTCATTGTTGACTATCAAGCCCGTAGCCATCTGGAAGTTTTTTATGATTTCACAACAGCATGTCCAGGTAACCCTGCAAAGCAAGCCAAATAATATGATATCATCAACAAATAAATTGTGTGATATTGAAATGTTTCTGCATATTTTAAGAGGGCGGCACAAGTTTTCATTGACAGCCTTATTGATGTGCAAGCTGAGGGAATTCATAGCCAAAATAAATAACAGCGGGGAGAGTGAACATCCCTGACGGAGACCCCTTTCCGCACGGAAAAAAGGGGATGGTATCCCGTTGATGATAATTGCATAGTCCACTGGCTCAACACATGCCATGATCCAGTTGATCATATTGGAATTCAGACCGATCTTTGCCAGCAGACACCTGATGAAGCCCCAATCCAGGCAATCGTATGCCTTCCAGAGGTCGATTTTGAGAATAACCGCATCACATTTTTTTGTATGAATTGCGTACAGTCCCTCCTGAGTACTAGCCACAGCATCATGTATGTTCCTTCCTTTCAGAAAACCGTGTTGCTCCTTTGTTAAAAACTCAGATAAAACTCCTTTGATCCTCTCAGCTATAATCTTCGAGACAATTTTATAAGAAATATTACATAGCGAGATCGGTCTAAATTCCTTAAAATTTTGGGCGTCCCCCTTCTTAGGAATAAGAGCTATGTAGGTAGAGGTGAGTTTTTGATTTATGCTGCCCGCCATTCTAGTGCCCTCGACCATCCGCAACAAATCAGCGTTTATGATGTCAAAGAAATGTATGAGGAATTCAACCGTCCAGCCGTCTGGACCAGGACTCTTGTCCTTTTTGAAGGATTTCAAAGTAGACAGCAACTCATCCTCTGAAACTTGCTTGAATATTAGTTCGTTTGAAGCTTCATCAAACATGCAAGGGAATAGCTCAATTCCCCATAAAATGTCCTGGATTTTGCATTTTTCCGATCTTTTATACTGGTTTTTGAAGTATGCCACCACCTCATCAGTTATATCCTGCTGCGAATAGAAAAACCCCCCTTTACCATCACTAATTTTCCATATCGAATTTTTCTCCCTTCTGAAATTTGCATAATTATGGAAGAATTTAGAATTTCTATCTCCTTCATTCATCCACAAGGCTCTACTTTTTAACCTCTAGAAGGTTTCCTCTTGTTTCATTAACATCAGTTTTTTCTTATGCAGATCCTTAATTTGACTTCTCATTTCAAAAGTTAATGAGTCGTTGGCCATGGAGACCGCAGCACTGTCAAGCTCCATTTGAATTTCCCGGAGATTTTTTTTGTTTGCTTGTCTCTTTTGGAACTGCCACTCTTTTGTTACCTTTCGGATCGATTCCATCTTTTCCATGAAGGTAATTAAGGCAGGTAGCGATTTAGAGGACGACAACTCGGACCACGCTTTTTTTATAGTGATGTTAAATTCTGGGTCCTCCAAACATTGCCTGTTGAATTTAAATGTGTAGCCAGTTCTGAATCCCTTATCTCTCCATCCAAGAATGATCGGCCTGTGATCAGAGATGAAGATATTTTCTATTGTAGAAAAAGGCATGCCCAGAATGTCAATTACACTGGCGTGCAGGATGAATCTATCGATTCTTTTAGCAATGTAAGCGTTCTCAATCCTTCCGTTTTCCCATGTTGGAAGAATTTTGGGCGGGAGAATGTCCATATAGTTCCTGCTAAGCAGCTCATTTTTTATCTTGACCGCAATAGGATCTTTTCTTTTGTTATTGCCCCATATTTCATCCATACTAAGCGTAATATTTAAATCACCTGCGATCAATAACGATTCCACATCAAAAATTTCTGAGGCAAACAGGCTTTCCCAAAAAATCGACCTATTCTTATAAGGAGCATAAACATTCAATATATTAATAGGACATTTCTGCCCCCTTATCTGCGCTGAAATGAGGATGCCTGCAATGCAACTATAGGCTTTTGCATTGATCCACAGAGGATCCCATATCACTGCCAACCCGCCAGATAGGTTGTTAGCCTCCACCGCAAAAATATGCTAGAGGGGAAACATTTTCCTAAAATATGTCACTGTAACAGGAGCATCGTGCATGGTCTCTTGTATTAGAATGATTTTAGAATTTGCCGACAAAAAGAAATTTTTCAATGCCAAAAACTTCAGGTCTGGCCCCAAACCTCTAATATTTACCGATACAATGAGATTCATTTCGAAGGCGATCCGGCCTTGCTTGCTCTAAGGGGCCAATCATCAGACATGTCAATTATAGGAATGTCAATCAGAGAGAGATTACTGATACCATGACCAAAAGCGTCTCCCCTCCCCCTGAAATGCCTACTGCCTCGATTGTTCTTTCTTCTCACAGTGATATTAGATGTCGATTTTGGACTGATCTTAGGAGAATTATGCTTGTCAGGTTTATGAACGGTGAGTGGCCTGAGGTCGAGAGATTTTTTAGACAAAAGATAGTCAAGGTCGCTACCGATAGAGTTTGTAGGCGACGATACAGGGGAGTTAACTGGAGTGGGAGCAGTCAGAGGGTCAACATTCTTACCAGCAGAAGACTTAATCTGATAAGGGGGCGACAGCGATGAACTCAAAAGGTGAACTTCCTTGTTAATGGCAGGTTTAGGCATAGGAAGCGGGTTAGGGACAGCCTGGTCAGGTAAAGGTTCCAAAGGAGGATTCGGGGGACAAGGTATCTCATATTCGGAGGCAGTCTCCAGCGCTGGCATAGAGGGAGAAATTTTGAACAATGGGTCAGGTTCAATGGCCGGCTAGGGGGATTTCTGATAGTCCCCATCAGAAACAACATGGTGGATTGACCTGGAAAAGCTTTTTGGTGAATCCGATTTTCCCGAATCCATAGAAGAGGCCTTCCGTCCATGTGGCTTTTCCACGAATTTGGAAAGATTATAGTGCTTACGGCCTTTCAAATGATGCCGCGGACAATTCTTGATAAGGTGCCCAGTGAGATGGCAAGCAGCGCATCTAAAGGGCACACCCCAGAAATCTAACCTCTGCCTAATGGTCTACTCATTCCAGCTGATATCTATGTATTCCAGAAAGCCTCCACGGTAGGCTTTTTCAATTAATATCCAGGCCATTCTTTTGTCTTTCTCTCCTAGACACCACGGATCAACATAAACACACCTGCCAATAGCATTTCCAATTTCAATTAAGGTCTCTTTCGACCATAATTCCAGAGGCAAACCGGGAAGTTTCAGCCAGATGAGGTTATTGGAGGGCGTGTTCCTTAAAGGATTATAACCCAAGTACCACTTGTGCAGGGCCAGAAAACTACGGCCATATACCCACTGATGTTTGAATATAGATTCCATATCCTCTGCACTAAGAAAGTGGAAACAATACCACTCTTTTAATACCCTGGCTATAATTGGGACATATCCTATAATAGGCTTCCACTGTGCTTCAAGCCAGTCTCTCATATGCTGGTCATTCATCTCCGGGAAATGCCAGCGGCCAATCAGAGCTTTATTCTGTAAGCTTCCAATACGATCTGATAAATGGACGCTGTCAATTTTGATGGCGGTAGGAGGCGGAATAGCTTTTACAGGGTTTTGGTTCTTTCGAGAACGTTCTCCGACATAAGGCTTTCTAATTATCTCACTACTATCCCTTTGAGGAACCGAAGGACGAATCACCATTTCATCTAAGGTGGCTTCCCAGTCAATTGACAACTTGGACTTTTCTTCGATGGATTCCGCCTGAATGGCCGCGTGGACCATTGCCTCCATGGCAGAGGAGTCCAATAGGAGTTCCATTCAATAAATGGGACACCTACCCCCAATCTTCAAAGTACAGAACCGGATCCGCGAGAAATATGAAATCTGACACTGCTATCAAAATCGAGGTGTGATGACAAAACATAGATCCTGGAGAGGGAATGTTCAACCACTTCCAGGCTGTCTAGCAGTACATGCTGCAGGTTACCTCAGGAAGAAAAAGGAGCGTTTTCAAAAGAGCATGTTCCTAAACAGAGCCAGCTGTCCCCCTTATTAATAGAAGGATGGCAGAGTCATGAATAAGATGCATCATGAAAGGGAGATATTTGAAGCTATGACGGCTCCATTTAAATGCAGCATTTGATTTCGTCCTAAGTGGGCTTAAATGCTCTGAAACAGACAGATAACAAAAATCTGGAAAAGAGTTGCTAAGCTGCATTCTGCTGTTTCAAGGCATCCGAATGTGAAAACAACCCACCAACCACCAATGAGTGATCTTACTGATCTAGTAATATCGAGCATTAAAGTTAGCAAAGATACATACCCAACAATCTGAATTCAAAAACAGAATCCCTACGCAAATTTTTAAAAATGCCATAACTTATACTTCCGCATATCGCAAGAATGGAGAATTCATTAAGTATTTGAATTCAAGGCACCAAAAAGTAATCTTCATGACAGGTTGCATCCTTACACCAAGCATAATTCAGAAACAAAGATGTCTAATACAAAAAAAAATTATGAATTTATGCAAGAAAAAGCATCCTGTCTTCATTTCACTTTTCCACTAACCTAGTATTATTTTTTTGTTTTTCCTTTCATTATGTTGACACTTTATCAGATATGCAGATTATGATATATTTCATCTAGGTAACAAGAGTGGTACACACTGTCACTTTTTCTTCTCCATACGAATTTTACTTTAGTTTTCAGGTATCACGTTTCTTGGCCTCGTGGGACAGAGACAAATTAAATTGAAGTACAACGCAAAAAGAAATTGACCAGGACACCATACAGCATGAATTTGTGATGGATCATATTTAAGAAAAACGTTTCTCTGGTTTTTATTATAAACTAATAACCCCTGATGTTTCATAATTAACAAAAAAGCTCAAACCCTATGAATAAAACGCTGCTCAGAGTGTTGCAAATATCGGCGATATATCATCAACATCGTGATATATTGCGATTCTCTCAACTTGGTTATAACCAAGAAAATATTTTTAATTTTCAATATATTTAATATATCAGCAAAATATTGTGAAAGATTGGAAAATATCAGCTCAGTGAACATAATTTTGGATTTTTCTGCTCAATTTGAAGAGGAAAAACTGGGAATTGAGCACTGATTGCTCATTATTACATTTGCTCATCAGAGGGTTAGAGAAAGGGGTTGCTTAGATGTTAAAAAATTGTCAAATTTGGAATATTTTAATATGTTTTAAAGTTTGTCAATATTTTCCCTGAGATCCACGGCAATATATTGCCCTACACAATGTTTGCAACAATTAACCTTGCCAATGACCCATAACAGAGTCAAATCCAATTGCAAGGTTGCAAAGGCCAGAAAGTCAGCCGCAACTCAAAATTTCCAAGTGAAACCCTACAAGATTGCAAGGCAAAGGTTACAGCAATCTTAAATACCACAAGGCAAGGTTATGGTACATGCAAGGCCACGGGAAAAAGGTTGTGGTGGAATTGGAAGTTCTTAAATGTAAGTTGCAATACATGCAAGAGCACAAGACAAAGGTTGCAATGCCAAGCAGGTTGCCATACATGTAAGGTAACAAGGCAAAGTAGTATTACATAAATGGCCGATATCGTTATAGATTGGGCAATTTATCCCAGGTCAACATTTTTTTTTTTATTTTTTTTTTTATATCTAGATGAATCGGCAATTGCGCTGGTCTTGTACTCACATGACAGAAGGTCGATTCTAACCACTACCACTATAACCCCTAGGTGATCACACCGCCTCCCAAGACATGGCCACAGAGCAATGTTTTAAAACTCCGACTCCGACTCCGACTCGGTATCGACTCGGCCAGCTCGATTTCAATGACTCGGTCGTTGTAAAAAATACATTAAATATTTATTTTTTATAAAAACACATAATTTTAAAGATTTTCATTCATGTTTTCAAACACACAGCGTTAGAATATAGATATAAGACAACATATGATCAAAGTAGGCTCATGAATATATCCATTATATCAAAATGGCACCCAATGCATTGTCCAATACATACACGATGATGATATAGAGATCAAAACAAAAACACATAACCAAGGAGGCTATAAATGGCCTCTACAACAAAAGTCTGTGACCAGTACTACTGGCTACTGCTAGAGTTGCCAACATCATCTGGCTCAGTGTTACTTGGGAGCGGGAGCGAGAGCGAAAACGGGAGCGGGAGTGACATTTTCAGAAGCTCCCGGTTTGGGAGCGAATCCTGGAGGAGTTCGACAACCAATGTCACTAACATCAAGGTACATAGAGGGATTGGTGCTCTTGATTAAATACGAGTTCCATACCCTAATACATGACAAAATTCAATGGAAACATTGCAATCCCCCAATCCTGAAATCCTGAAAAACTGATAAGTCTGTTGGATTTTGAATGAAATCTAAAATTCTACTTTCTCCATATGAAATCCAATGAGGCCGGAACCACTCTCAAACATCCTAGTATTGAATAGCATATCAATACTAGGAGAGGGGAATGGACCCCAAAGACCAACAAGCCAATTAATAAAACCATTTGGAGTCCCCCACACTCAGAAAAAACATAAAAAGATAAAAAAATAAATAAAAAATTGTGTTTTTGGGGGTTCACTAGCCGCTTTCCTTGACTCGGCCGGGTTGATACGGACTCGGCCGAGCTGGCCGAGTTAATACCGAGCCGGCCGAGTCATTGCCGAGTCATGCAATGACTCGGCCAGCTCGGTATTAACTCGGCCGGCCTAACCGGTTCAACCACCGAGTTGAAATTTTTTTGGCTGACTCGGACCAACTCGGCCGAGTCGGTTCCGAGCCGGTTGGGTTTAAAAACACTGCCACAGAGAAGCAACTAGAGATTTGAACATGGTACTACTCACATTTACTTTACAATTTCACGGACTTCCCAAGTGAGCCCCCGGAGGGGGCTATCCCGAGTAGATATTATCAACACAAAATATCATGATATTTGATTTTGATGGAAATATCGTGATATATTCAATATATCATGATATTTTGGGTATATGTTGCAAGTCAATGTAAGGTGTCGCCTTGCCTATGCCAAATATGCCTTACAACTAGAAATTTGGTCTCTTAACCCTCATTTTGTGAGAGATACAGATTTAGCTCCAAGGAGATTGTGACATTTTTCTATTAAGCAAGGGGAACTATGTTGTTTTCATTATCATCACCCAAGATATTGTCGAGTGGGGATCAACTCCGATCTACCATATCCATATTTGCAGTTATATATAAAATTTTAGGCTTGCATTTTCTTTGATTTTCAAGATTTAGTATAAGGTTTGTGATATCCATTAGATAAACCTCTTCTTGTGTATTTTAATGGGAAATTTAACACTTAACTAGTTATGATTTTTCAAGTGCAACGATTTTTTGTATTGATTTCCTAATTGTTTTGTGTCAGGTTTAATCAATACCCTACAAAATGCCAAATCCATTGGACATAATGTGGGAATATGGTGACCCTGTTGAACCTCATAGTTGAGCAACTTAAATACAATCTTGTCAAAATATCAAGGCATGAAGTGAATATTTGTCTTTCATATACCTTGAAAATCATCCATATTGCAAATGAATCAATTTTGGTTATTGTTAGGGAGAGATATGAGAAGGAAGAGCTAAAGCTCGAACTGGTGGCTAGAGAAGCAAGAAGTATGGGAATCACAAGCTTCTTAGGGACAGGGCAAACGCAATCCTCAGCCATAGCTTTCACAATGCGCTCGACATCCTCACCTTTCTTTGTGTCAAGGTCAATACCTAGGGCACAACCTTCTATTTGGCCAATAATTAAAACAAGGCGGAAGTAGGAGGTCAACAAGCTTGTGCCCAAATATTTTTTATGGAGTGAAATTCCTTTCATCGTTGCCAAGAACAACCCATTCTAGCATTCAACAATTGAAGACACTGCTATTGTTGGCCCAAGGTACAAGGGTCCTTCCTACAATGACTTGACAAGGCCTTTCCTTCAAGGGGAAAATACCAATTGCACTTAGAAATTGGTTGACCTTAGGGAATCATGGGAGATCATTGGATGCATTGTTATGTCGAAAGGTTGGACAAATGGGAAGGCCACATTCTTTCTCAATGACTTAGTTAATTGTCCCATGGGAACAATGTTTATCAAATCCATTGATGTTACAAATTCATAGTTATTATGAGTCACTAGATGGGTTCATCCAAGAGATAGATTTGTAGTATCTTATCAAAGTCATAAAAAAAATGTTGTTAATTATGTTGTTGCTATCAGGTTGCTTATGGAGAGGCATCGGACCTTGTGATGGACTCTTTGTGCAACACATTGCACTAATTTGATATTAGAGGACATCGGCAAAAAAAATTGGATCAAGGAATTCATTGAATCAGCTAGGAGTGCCACTAAATATATATAACATACATATGTTTTAAGGCTCATGAGACAATTCATAGGGAATAAGGAGTTGATGCATCCCACAATCACGTGTTTCACCACTAGCTTCATTTTTCCTCAATCTCTCTACAATTCGATGTAGGACTTGCAAAAGATGTTTCTTTCATATGGGTGTAATGCTTGTGAAACAACACTAATCCACATGGGCAAGCCATAGCCCAACTTGTGAGACACGATCAAAGTTTCTTAACAAACCTTTGGTAAAAAAAATTTGCTTGGTTGATTTTTACAAGCCCACAATGAGCGAGTTGTATGAGGCCATGGATAGGACTAAGGAAGCTACCCATCGATACTACAACGACAAGGGGGTAGAGGGATTCACCAAACAAGTCCAAATATGGAGTCTGATGAGTAATGGAACAATACTTCCCATCATCCCATTCATGCAGCAAAGCTCTACTTCAACTCCATGTTTTCTTGCTCATATGGTTTTAGATTTGATGGTAAGGTTATGGATGGATTTCTCCAATGCTTTCAGACTCCATACGTTGGTGTTCACTATCATTGAACGCTAGAATATAGGCCAGCCACCGGGACATTTGGTTATGAAATGTTTGTCCAAGACAAGACCATCAAGGTGCCAAGTAAGCCTCAAGTACCATTTGTTTCAAACTTTCACATTTCAAATGTCTTTCCTTTTCATCTATTTTACTCAATTGAAATATAATTTATCATCTTTCCCTTTCGTTTAACCATTGTACTTGTTTGATGGACAAATTATGGCTAAAGAGTCCAAGAGTTACAGAAACTTGTCATTTAGGTGTTTAGTGAAAACTCGTGAGTGCAACTAGAGTGTCACTGTTAATTTTAGGTATCTTCTATGCTTAGAGCAATTTATTTCTATTTTCACAGTTATCTCAATATCTTTTCCAGATTAGCAATCACATCAGCATTAAAGTAAACTGCAAATAGAACATAAACATAAATCGCAGAAGACAAGCCAAGACAAGAGGACACAAGATGTGGCGCTAGCCAGGGACAAACCCTAATGTGGGGAAACCCTTGATCAATTCTTCTTATATGTTCTTCAATAGTTCAACAGAGGGGGAGAGAGAGAGAGAGAGAGAGAGAGTACATTTACAACAAAAGTCAACACTTTGACTTATCTAGATGAAAGCATAGATCATCTCTAAGAAGATGATACATGAGATCAGTTGAAGACATGCTGCTTCAATTGATTCTCCAATGTGACTCCTTCAGTGCATCTTGTCATCATGTTGCTTGCAGGACCATGCTTGCCACTGCTATCCATGTTGTCCATGCTTGCCATGCTTACCATGCTTGTCATGTTGGTCATGCTCGTTGTTGTCCATGCTTGTTGTTGTCATGTAATCGTTGTTGTCTCACTTGTGCCACTGTTGCACAATTGTCATTATTGTCCTATGTCATTCAATTGTCCCATCATAGTTGATGTCCCAACATGCTGTTGTCCCATCATAGTTGTTGTTCCTATGAGTGCTTGTTGTTCCACTATTTGCTACACCAAGCACCATGCCTAGCTGCCCCATTTATCTTAGTATATCTTGTTGTCCCATTTATTATGTAGTTGCCCCTTGCCACTGTTGCCTAGATATATGGTTGTAGCTATTGTCCCTAATAGTCATACTATACCTTGATGTTGTCCCATCATAGTTGTTGTTCCTATGAGTGCTTGTTGTCCCTCTATTTGTTGCACCAAGTAGCCCAGTTGTCCCATTTACCTTACTATATCTTGTTGTCCCATTTATTATACTGTTGTCCTAGGCATGTTTGAGCCCTCAAATTCTCCTCAAACAGTCCTCCCTTTCAGCCGCATTGGGCCTACGTCTAGGGCACCTTATGCTTGTGGCTAGGGCATCATTGGTGTGTTTAGGACAGCATCTATCTTCATCTTAACAACGGCTAGGATACCCTTGAGATAGCGTAGGTTAGGGCTGCCTTAGGATAGCGTTAGGGTTGCCTTCTTGGATGTGTTAGGGTTGCCTTTAGGACAACGTTTAGGGCAACCTTTAGGATTGCGTTAGGGACTTCCCTTTGACAGCGTCTAGGGCTTCCATTGACAGCTATAGAAACCAGCATAGAGCCTTCCTTTTGATTGCGTCTAGGGCTAGGGCATCTCCTCTAGGGGGATCCCTTAGTCTTCTTTCCTCCAACGTCTACGGCTTCCACTCCTAGATTTCTCTTCCACTAAAACCCAAGACAAGTGGAGAGAAATCAAGATAGAAGTGTGTCTTAGAAATGACTCTCAAGTCATCTCCTTTTATACTAAAATGTTGAGCCCATGTGGGGTTTATTTGGTTGTTGGCCGACCTTGACGAATTTTCTTATAACGCAAATAAATTCATAACTCCATGGATACTTATCGGAATCGGATGATCTTTAGATCAATCCTATACCTCTCGATGAGAAGGATCCAAGAAAAATACCAACTGTCATAAATAAGATAACCCACATGGAGTTTGGCCCTAGTTGCCAATTTTAACACTCCTCAACTAGGGAGAACTCCATCCGTTGATCCATATGTCCAACTGTACTATCTCTGGCATCAATGTCATGCACTGCTCTACTCTGCTCTGTTCTGCTGAGCTCTGCTCTACTGAACCATGAAGAAGAAGAATTGATTGAGAATGTCTCATACCATTCTCTACTAACCCGAAGTTAGTTTTATTGATCCTAGATCAATATCACAAGAGAGTGTCTTAAACCACTCATACTGATCTCAAATCAGTTTCATTGATCCCAGATCAATGGAGGTCATCCTAGCATAGAGAGTACGGTTGATACAACGATGCGTCCATCGATAGGACTACTATGGTCCTAACCCCATTTCCCTGCTCATTGGCCAAATGAGAGGTACTTCGCATGAGTCCCATATTGCATCGGTAGGATGCCTCAACAGGAGAATCATTCATCTTGTCCTTAAGTCGCCTCGGGGTATCACAATGAAAGGCTAAGCCATTCACCCTGTACACAACAACCATTAGGGGAGGGTGAGTCGCCCTATGGTCATGTGTTGCTCCAGTAAGTACCCCAAGCCCCTCAGAGCTCCCAAAGCTCAATGCATGCAACATGCAGGACCCTTATAAGAAGGTCTCTCAACGACTCCAAGTCGTTTTAGAAAGTCACATATTTGACCTTTCCCCGAGGCTTTGAAAAAATGTTTGTGACCTGTACATCAGTCTCAATGCGATGGAGCCTCCTCGCTCATCAACCTACCATATCCCAGATAAGGTAGTATTTGATGTCTATCTGCTGGAGCAATCATCAAATACAGGATTCCTCAACAATTGAATCCCCCTCTGGTTGACACAGAAGATCACGGTGGTATCCATCCTGTGTACAAACAGCTCACTGAAGAGCTTCCGCAACCAGGCAGCTTCACACGAGGTCATACTCATAGCTATGTATTCGGTCTCGGCGGTGTTTATAGCAACCGAATTCTGCTTCCTTCTCATCCAGGATATCGAAGTAGAAATCAAAGAGAACCAGCACTCAGAAATTCTCTTGCGATCCTCCACACTGCCTGCCTAGTCAGCGTTTGAATAATCAGGCAACTTCACATTTCCGGCAGTGTATCTCAATCCATGAGAGATTGTGCCTCGAAGATATCTGAGAAGATTCTTGTCACCAATCCAGTGAGGCTCAACCAAATATGACCCCAACACGCTGACTACAAAACATATAGCCGAACGGAAATTCACCAAGAACATCAACGCGAATGAGTTTATGAAACTCAGAGGCATTTCCCAAATCAAGTCCGGCATCACTACCATATAACTTCTGAAAGTTAAGATCCTCGAGGTAGACACGGGCTTGTAGTTTATCATTCCACATCCGGAATCCAACTCCCTCTTACTTTTGCACATGAGAGGGTTTGCACCTATCAGAAATAGGTCATCCTAAGAAGGTGTCGATATGAGATGTCTATCATCCACAACCTTCGAGCAATGGTTTGGATCAGCTTCACTCCTAGTGAATCTCAGCTTCATCAAACAACTATCAATCCTCTCATACTAAGCCTGGGGTGTTTTGCTTCAAGCCATAGAGGGCTTTCTTCCACCTACACACATGAGATTCCCAATCATGAATCTCAAACCCCTTAAGTTGTTCCAAACCTGTGGAAATGTTACATGAGGGGAATGGTCCCCTTGTAAGATTTTCCTTCGGTACATCTCGGACATGTACCTTCATGCTCTTCTTGAATTCAGGCATCCCTGTCACCATCTGACTCACATCGGGTAGGGCCCCATAATAAGTAGACCTCCAGTGCTATAGATGAGATGTGACAACTAACATGGTTGTCAATGGACCATCCTGCAACTTGATACAAATTTCCAACATTGAGCCCATGAGTAAAAGCATCTTAGAAAATTCTATTTTCAAACACGTACCTTTCCATCAATGAATGCCACCCTGAAACCTTTGACTTCCATTGTCGAAATGGAAACCAGGTTCTTCTTGCGATCAATTACATAAAAGAGATTATATAAATGAATCGATTACCCTCATTCAATTGAGGAGTAATATTCCCTACACCCTTTTTGAGATAGGTGGCATCGGCTCCAAGTATCATCCCACGATTGTTTCCATCTCTACTAAATTAGAGAGATCACCCTTCTATCCGATGAAGTGCCTTGAAGCACTATAATCAATAAGCCAAATTCCCAACGAATCTAAAGGCGAGGGCCAATACAAGATAACGCTTATTTATCTTATCAGAAACATCATTTGATTCTTCATACCTGGGGTTCCTTGCTTTCCCTGAAGAGTCGACCATTTCCTTGATGACCTGCATTACATGTCATTCCTCTAATCATTGAAGATGCCCCTGGAATGATTGTTATCATCATCAAGTGATGTGTCCCTATCTCGGACAATCCTTCGCATAATGGCCGAACTTATTACAACCAAGGCATCTGCCTTTCCTTCCACCCTTAGATCCGGACTTCCCATTGAAGTGATCTTTAAGTAGGCCATCAGATACTTCCGACTCGTATAATATTCTCTACTTCGACTTAACCCTTCGTGAATTTGAAGAGGGATGAGGAATCCATTGATCCGTTTGTCCTTTCCCAACTGTCTTCGGTGATTGCTCTTTCACTCTTGCTTGGGCATTGTCTTCACCTAAACTTTGATAACATGTTAATTTTAGGTATCTTCTATGCTTAGAGCAATTTATTTCAATTTTCAGAGTTATCTCAATATATTTTCCAGATTAGCAATCGCATCAGCATTAAAGTAAACTGCAGATAGAACATAAACATAAATCGCAGAAGACAAGCCAAGACAAGAGGGCACAAGATGTGGCGCTAGCCAAGGACAAACCCCGATGTGGGGAAACCCTTGGTCAATTCCTCTTATATATTCTTCAATAGTTCAACAGAGAGAGAGAGGGAGATAGTACATTTACAACAGAAGTCAACACTTTGCCTTATCTAGATGAGAGCATAGATCATCTCTAAGAAGATGATATATGAGATCAATTGAATACACTCTGCTTCAATTGATTTTCCAAGGTGACTCCTTCACCTATCATTGTGTTGCATCTTGTCATCATGTTGCACCTCATCGTGTTGCACCATGTTGCACCCATCATCATAATGTTGGACCTCGTGACTGTTGCACCTTATGCTGCACTGTTGTCCCATGTGCCATTGTTGAACCATGTTGTCATACAGCATGTCTCATGTGCATGCAACACCATGCTTGCCACTGCTATCAATGTTGTCCATGCTTGCCATGCTTACCATGCTTGTTATGTTGGTCATGCTTGCTATTTTCCATGCTTGTTGTTGTCATGTAATAGTTGTTGTCCCACTTGTACCACTACTGCACAATTGTCATTGTTGTCCTCTGTCATTGGGCTATCCCATCATAGTTGTTGTCCCAACATGTTGTTGTCCCATCATAGTTGTTGTCCCAACATATTGTTGTCCCATCATAGTTGTTGTTCCTATGAGTGCTTGTTGTTCCACTGTTTGCTGCACCAAGCACCATGCCTAGCTGTCTCATTTATCTTAGCATATCTTGCTCTCCCATTTATTATGCCATTGTCCCTTGCCACTGCTGCCTAGATATATGGTTGTAGTTGTTGTCCCTAACATTCATACTATACCTTGTTGTTGTCCCATCATAGTTGTTGTTCCTATGAGTGCTTGTTGTCCCTCTGTTTGTTGCACCAAGTAGCCCAGCTGTCCCATTTACCTTAGCATATCTTGCTGTCCCATTTATTATACTGTTGTCCTGGGCATGTTTGAGCCCTCAAATTCTCCTCAAACAGTCCTCCCTTTCAGCCGCATTAGGCCTGTGTCTAGGGCACCTTATGCCTGCGGATAGGGCATCATTGGTGTGTTTAGGACAGCGTCTATCTTCATCTTAACAACGGTTAGGATACCCTTGAGATAGCGTAGGTTAGCACTGCATTAGGATAGCGTTAGGGCTGCCTTCTTGGATGCATTAGCGCTGCCTCTAGGATATCGTTTAGGGCAACCTCTAGTACTGCGCTAGGGACTTCCCTTTGACAGCATCTAGGGCTTCCATTGACAGCGATAGAAACCTGCGTAGAGTCTTCCTTTTCACTGCGTCTAGGGCTAGGGGAGCCTAGGGCATCTCCTCTAGGGCGGCTCCCTTAGTCTTCTTTCCTCCCAAGAGTTCTCTTCCACTAAAACCCAAGACAAGTGGAGAGAAATCAAGATAGAAGTGTGTCTTAGAAATGATTCTCAAGTCATCTCCTTTTATACTAAAACGTTGAGTCCATGTGGGGTTTATTTGATCGCTGGCTGACCTTGACGAATTATCTTATAACACAAATAAATTCATAACTCCATGAATACTTATCGGAATCGGATGATCTTTAGATCAATCCTATACCTCTCGATGAGAGGGATCCAAGAAAAATATCAACTGCCATAAATAAGATGACCCACATGGAGTTCGGCCCTAATGGCCAATTTTAACAGTGAGTGAAAAAATATGCTTTCAAGTGTAACAAATTAAAAATATTCAAATTAAATTTTAATTTGTTTATAATTTCATTAAATTTTAATGTATTTCCACCATCCTCTAATTACAATATAGCCCTCATAAAGGTTAAATCTCTAGCACCTTCATGACATGGTCTATGTCTACTACAATCTCAAGCTATGGAATGACAAAGCACCTCACACAAATGCCATTTCAATGGATATGATTGACACTACGAGTCCATGGAGGGTGAACGTTTATAGAATTATCATGGCGGAGGCACCTCAATGCTTGGAGCAAGATGACAATGTGTTGGAAGAAAGGGGAATTTGGGAATGAAAGTGGCAGCCACCTCGTCACAGAGACAAGAAACTAGGAGAATACATCTCACATCAATTTCCACATTAGCCCCAACACCTTCCACCTTAGCCCTAGTCGCCGCATCTTCCACCTCAGTGACACCATGTGCACCCACAGGTTTGAGAGGAAGTGAGGTGACCTTTGTCTACCTTCCACCTCAGTGACACCATGTGCACCCACTAGTTTGAGAGGAAGTGAGGTGACCTTTGTCTATAAAATCGGTAGAGAGAATCGATGATTCCTTAGTGCATTTACCATTGTATATATCAGTTTTATTTTCATATTTTATATAACAATGTATTTGTTTAATGTTGTTGTTGCTTTAGAGATTTTAAAAATTGAGAAATAATTGATTTTTTTTATGTTATCTGATATTTTCCAATATTTTCCTCCACATTGCCAATAAGTTATATTCTGGACCCTCAAAATATATTAGCTAACACAATAAATGTAACATTGGTTTGTAGTGCCACTCCAAGATTGCAATGTCATGATACATACAAAGACAGAAGGGAAATATTGTTGCGCAAATGGAAGATTTTAAGGGAAAGTAGCAGTGCATGCAAAACCACAAGGCAGTGTTTTCAGTATGGCAGAAATTGCAAGGTAGAGGTTTCACTATAGCTAGAATATTGCAAGGGTAGGGGGAAGTACATATGACACTGCTAGGAAAAGGGTGTGTGTCATGTAAAAAAATTAGTTAGTATTTAATTTTAGGTTTATTATTTAATTTTAGGTTAAATTAGACGAAAGGGCAGGTTTATTATTTAATTTTAGGTTAAATTAGACGAAAGGGCACGATCATAAGATCATGCCCTTTCCCCGAAGGGTGCCCATGGCGATATATAAGCCAGGAAACCCCAATGTAAACAATCATCTTCTGTCAATTAATCATATATATATATATATATATATAATTCTCTGCGTATCAAGAAGTATTCACTTCATTGGTATCAGAACGGTTCGCTCCCAAGACGTTGCTGCTACTGCACCTGTTCGTCATTGCTCGACAGTGAATACACAGCGGCCCACATTCGTTGTCCCACTGTGTCATCGCCGCAATTTCTCCGCTGTTTTTTCCTTGATTTTCACTTGCGTTATCCCCGTTCGAACCAAAACCACCACGTGTTGCAAACCCTCAACTCCGTTGTGTGCCTTGGACGTCCACCTTCGATTTCCATTGTCCCTTCCGCGCATTGTTCGTGCTTTCCGTCGTCCCTTGTCAAGCCTGTCCTCAGTCAATCACTGCGTAAACCCTGTCACCATTTGCGTGTTTTCAATGGTTTTTCTGCTTGTTGTTAACGTCCCTCATCCACCCATATTTTTTTTTGAACGGTTAAATAAGCGTGACGGATCAGTCAGACGTAACTGTCCGTACGATATATATATATAATATATATAATATATACTATAATTTAATTACAAGTTATATAATATTAAACTTTAATTTAGTTATAAGAGGGTTTTTTTTTTTTTTTTTTTTTTTTTTCCCCGAAGGTGGCAAAACCTATCAAACTCAGGTGTCAAACCAACAGTGAGGACAGCCATCTCTCACTGCTATCCGCGAATGTCGGTTTGACTCATCACTGTTATCAAGGAAAACCACGCCACCTGTAATAACCCGCTGGTGGTCCGTAAGGGAGCAGGCTAGTTATAAGTTACATATATATAAAAGTTAATTTAATTAATTAAAAACAAAAAAAAACTTATCTCATATAATTAATTTAATTTAATTAATTAAATTTATTTTAATTAATTAAAAACAAAAAAAAAAACTTATGTCATATAATTAAATTAATTAATTTAATTAATTATTTAAAAAATAATTAATTAATTAATTTAAGCTGGTAGATAAATACACGCCCCCACAAACTCGTTCAATGTCGACAATGACAATGGCGGATTTCCAAAAAAAATTGATTGACGTGGAGCATAAGATAAATAACAACCACGATGAGGTCAATAAAAGATTAGATGATTTCCAGATCAAGCTTGAGGGGCAGGCTGACAATATCAAAAATCTTCAGGATACGACAAATCGAATAGAAATAAAGATGGAAAATCACCGTGTCCAAACAGAAGTAGATCTCAAAGAGACCTTAACATTGCTGAAACTTTTGTGTAAAAAGATGAATTATACACCCGCACAACTACTACAAGAAAATGAAGAAAATCAAGAGCACAACTCATCAGATTTAACGAAGTCAACAGACTCTCATGAAAAAACTGAATCCCCAAAAAAAATCAGCGACACCCCACCAAGAAATGAGTAACGCGACTCTTACAAACAAACAACTCTGGAATACCTTTACCAATCAACACCCCTTTTTCGCTCAACCATTAACGACATACCAGCAAAGGGCAAAAGTCGAGATGCCTAAATTCGATGGAAACGAAAAAAACAATGTTGCATGGATAAATAAACCAGAGGAATACTTTGAGATATATGACATCAATGATGATGACGAAAAGCTCAGGGACGCATCCATGAAAATGGAAGGGGACGCATATAATTGGTATATGTGGTGGAAAAAGACAACACACGTCATTAGTTGGAGAAAATTTAAGGATGCATTATTTAAAAGATTCCAAGGTGTAAAGGAAGAAGAATTCTTTTCAAAACTCATCAAATTACGACAAAAAGGAAATGTGGACGAATACACTAAAGAATGGGAGACCTTAGTAACACGAGTACCTGAGTTATCAGAATCTCGTCCAATTCAATCATACGTCTCGGGACTCAAAACCCATTTACAAGTAGAACTTGAGATGCATGACATTACATCAATAGAAGTAGCAAGACGAAAAGCAAAAACAGCCGAAAAGAAACGCGAACAAATATTTTGGTCAAAATCGGAAAAAACATATTCAAGACGAAAAATACCCCAATGTATGGACTCAAATAATACAATCTATGTTCCACCACATTGTCGTGAAAATGAAAAATCTAATGTGGAAACACAAAGGATAAAAGAGGGTAAATGTAAACGCTGTGGTGAGAAGTGAAACCCCAAACATAGATGTGCTAAAGGAAAAGAACCAAAGAACCTATATAATTGTGAAGCAACCAATGATTCAAACAGTGAAGATTATGACATAGAAGAAACAGAAGATGCCCCAAAATTTTCACCATAATTAGATGACGGAATTATTCCGTAAGTGTCATTATCAGCTATGACAGGAATATCACAACCTCAGACCTTAAAGTTAAAAGGACACATAAAGAAGAACAACATAGTGGTTCTCATAGACTCTGGTAGCACATACAATTTTTTAGATGCAACCGTGGCAAAAAGACTCAATATTTTTTCATTTCCCTTACCAAACACGAAAGTGATGGTAGCTAACGGTAAGAAGATTGAAAAGGTGGGGAAATGCCATAAGGTCAAATTGCATATTCAAGACTTTAATTTAGAGTCTCTGTTCTTCACAGTACCGTTAAAGGGGTAGATGTAGTGTTAGGTATCCAATGGCTACGAACTTTAGGTACTTATGCCGCCAACCACCAAATACAATTTATAAAATTCAAATGGGGAGGTCAGAAGTACAAATTACACGGATTCCAAGCACCAGAGAATCAAATTGTATCATCATCTCAGATGATGAAGATGATTCGAAAAGAAGCACCCACTTATGTAGTACAATGTCACCAATTAGAGCTGATATCTGCAAATATGACCAGTGAAGAGTCACCAGAGATACAAGATCTAATTCGGAAGCATGAAAAAGTATTTCAAGACCTACCTATGAAGATGCCGCCTAATAGGGAAATTGAGCATACAATAGAAGTCAAGGCAGGGTCAGACCCCATCAACATCAAGCCATACCGATATCCACATCACCAAAAAACGGAAATTGAGAGATTAATCCAAGACCTTTTAAAGTGTGGGACTTTGATCATCTTGGAATATCTGATCAAGTGGAAGGACTTACCCGAAGAAGACGCTTCTTGGGAGAATGAAGCATTTTGTCAACAACATCCGTCGTTACGTATGCTTTGAGGACAAAACATTCTTTCGAGAGAAAGGCAATGTTATGTAAAAAAATTAGTTAGTATTTAATTTTAGGTTTATTATTTAATTTTAGGTTAAATTAGAAGAAAGGGCACGATCATAAGATCATGCCCTTTACCCAAAGGGTGCCCATGGCAATATATAAGCCAGGAAACCCCAGTGTAGACAATCATCTTCTGTCAATTAATCATATATATATATATATAATTCTCTGTGTATCAAGAAGTATTCACTTCAGTGTGAGGTGCCATAAAGTACAATCAAGCATATCATAGATGTATTTTGTTATGATTTTATAGTAAATTTTATGTCTGACCTTGAAAACATTGCAAGTTCCTTAGAAAGACTGTAGGAAATAAACGAAAAAAACAGCAGCAAACAAACATCAAAAAAGTATTAAAAACACATTTTATTCTGTTACAGTGGACCGAAAACCCTAACATAAACAAAGAGAAAAGATGTAAGAAGCACGATTCTACCTCCAAAATGTGGAGCTGAGTAAATTGTAGGTGGTGCAGAAAGCCCTGCTGCTGGAATGCTGGAGGTGAAGCAAAACTGTGATTCCTGAAACCTTGCTGCTGATGGAGTCTTGGAGTGAAGGCCTTCTTGCTGCTGGGGTGCCAAAACCTGCTTCATTTCCGTTACAATCCCTACGTGTGGATGCCCTAAATGACTAACTTTGTCTTGTTTCAGGATTGGGAGAGCTCAGGCGATAGAAAGAAAAACACAGTGCTCAACTTGAGCAAAAATGGGTCATTCTATAGTCGTCGTAGACAAAACAGGTTAGTTTTTCAGCTCATCAATGAGTCAACAAGTCAAACTCATTGAAAAATAAATGATCCACAAGTACTCGAGAGTCAAGTGCTTGCAGGGACGTTGTAACATCTAGGTTAGCCCAGTGACCTGGACTTGTCCTGCAAGTCTTTGTTAAACGGTAAACCCGGCAAATCTGTTAATGCTGGTTGTGGGGTGCGGGGTGCTCCGTATATCTGTGTATGTTCGTCAAAGATCCCAAATAGTTTGCCGAGAAAATCTCAACCTCCCTATAGTCTTTACTGTCCTCCCGGAAGTTCAATAGGCAAGAGAGAAAACATTGTTATAGAGCTCAGAAACTCAAACAGAAGGTGTAAATGTAGTTATTCCTCTAGAAACCAAAGCTTGACTGACAAAATAGGAGCTCTGTAAAATTGTCTCATATTAATACAAAATTCCAGTTTTGCTCTTTTCTCTGCATATGTATTCTATCAAATTCTGCTAGTAGTGTTGGATGTTAAATACCTGTATACACACGTACGACAACTAAACCGAGTAACCAATTCATCTCATGATAGGTAGATCGTATTTTCATAACAAAGAGTGGCTTCTATTTATGCTATAAAAAATATAAATATATATTATTTATGGCATAGTCTCTGCTCTGGGTGTATATACTTTAATTGGAGTATAGTTGAATTCCAAGTTTGTAGATCTTTCTGAAGGCTATGACAGAATATTGGCGTATAAAAAGGAGTGCAGTCCCAGAAAAACAAGTAAAACCATTTATTCTGCTACAACCTAGAGATACTTGTAGCCCTGCAGTTTTCAATACTGCATGTAAATATTCGATTATATTTGGTACGAAAGCCCAAATATAGATTAGCCAACAATAAATATGTAAGAATCATCACCAAGGTGGACATTTTAACAGCCAGTCACACATTCAGTTCCTGCGAAACAACACGTACCAGCATCCAATGTCACATGGTTCGGGTTTGAGTTTGGATTCGGTAATGATTAGGTTCGGTTTAAGTTTAAATTTTTTTATGAGGTTCACCATTAGGTTTGTCTATATACATATATATATATATATATGAGGTTCACCATTAGGTTTGTCTATATATATAATGAATTACAGGATAAAATAGTAAGAAATCAACATCAATAAACATCAAAATGCTATCACGGACATGGAAACTGCAAGGATAAATTACAAGCTTGAGTTGTGACATGAGGTTACGAGTTTTGATTGCCGAACCTCAAAGGTTCACCAAAATTTGAACCTCAAGGTTAAAGTTCGACGAACCTTGTGACATAGCCAGCATCGCTTCCTCAAATAGGCATATATCTGAATACCAAGAGCAGATGCACTGAATGATGGGTAACAAGTACCTGATCACATGTCATGGTTCAAGTTACATTATGGCTGCAAACAGAAAAAGCAGTCCCTTGATCTTAGTCTCACTTCTGCTAGATAATTGATCTTTCCATTCATTTTGATCATGCTTAATCCCGCAAATATCCATCACTGTTTATGGATACAGACAATAGACTGTAAAGCCCATGTTTCCTCTTAAAGGGTTATAGAATTTTTAGATAAGAAAAACCTTGATCTTCTAGCAGCACCCTCGCATTTCACTATGTAGTAAAAGACCATACCCAAGTAACCTACAGTTAACATGCCCGGAACAGTTATCACATGGAAGTTAGAAGTATAAGTACGGATACTGAATTTTTTGTTTGAACATAGTTACCAAAAAGTTGAAAGGGAAGAGCACTCCGAAACTTTACATTGCTTCTAATTTTTCGTTCTTAATGTTCTTCCTATTCTGAATAGATAGTCTTCATGAATGGATACAATTTTCAACACAGTAACCCAGATAAAATATTAATGAGACTATAAGATAGTTTTGCTATCATTATTAAGTAGCTATCAGGTCCTGCAGATTCCTACATATTAAATCAACAAAACAACATAGGAAAAAGGAATTAGAATTCAATCCAAATAAGATGCAATTCAGCTAAGACATAATTTTCTTAATGCTAAAATGGAATAGATGGGCCAATATATTTGCAACTTGAGAAAAATAAAAGAGGGATAGAATATATCAAATAAAGGCGATTATTACATGGTAATAATAAAGCCATAAGCCTTAGCATTGGATTTCATATAAATGCATGATTTGTCAGTTTCTTTATACAACACAAAGCTAATTTTTTATCCAACAAATTACATCAAAAGCACACTATTTCGACATAGTTCCGGTAGAATTCCAATATTACATTCCAGCATCATGCTCCTGAATGTCACAATGGTGAACAGCTCATGTCCTTTTTTGAACGCTATTATGCACCTTGACCCGATGCGCAGAGAAGAAAGTAGGACAAGCCGAAGAGAGAAGCATGCATTTTGCTCTAAAATGAGAGAAGAATTGGATTTGTGGATGCTGGAGATTCATTCTTGAACTGTCAAACATGTATATATTTGTGTCCAGCTGTTTTCTGCTCGAATGTCTTCTTTTTGGGGTTAAGTTCTAAGTCATCTCCAATTTCTTCCATTACTTTTGCATCTGCATGCGCATGCCGAGTTGACGCCCTAACTGGAAATATATCTTTTCTATGTGGTTGTGCTGCAGACATATCTTTAACTCTTGTCCCCATAATTGCCAGTGCAGAAGCACTTGAAGTTAAATATTGTCTCCTAAACTGGAAACCCTTCTGTGAACTAGACTCTAAAAAGCAGCCACAGTCTAGTCTTCTACTTTCTTTTGTCCAATGTACACTCAGTTTTTCTACAGTCACCTGACCATTCATTAGTACAAGATATAGTCAGTGACCCAAGAGAGGAAGTATTAATGTCGAACGAAACAGTTGCAGTCCAAGTTCTCTCCTAACAATGGCTCACTTACCAAATCTGTCTGCCCAGTGGAGTGCTTCCACCGCTGCAGCCACATCTTTGGCCTACAATCCTTGCCTGCATTAGATTCATTTATTATAGCTGCAGTGTTGGCATTAGCTGCGTTGGTTGGTGCATGCTTTTTATGAGTACACCATGTTCTCTTTACACAACTTGATGTGTGTCCATCCGCTTCAGATATTTTCAACTTTACGTGGTCAACATAATCTAATTCAGCTTCTCTTTCACGAGATGACACCAGACACCTCTGTAAAGTTGATCCTGTTTCAGCAGATGGCCTCCTAGCCTTTAACTGGTGAAATTCATGACAGTCCAAAATTGTTTTACCTTGAGAGAAACCAGTGTTGTTTCTTGGAGATTCTGGCCTATTAGATTGAATCATGGCAGAGATCTTCTCATCCTTCATCAATTTTCCTTTGCCATTGCCATCTACTACACTTTCTATTTCTTGTGGATCTTTAGATGTAAACTTGAAGGCTCCTCGCTGAACCTTAGGATATACAGATGAAAAGACAGTTTGACGATCAGAGAAGCGAGAAAATGCTCCTGTGTATTTTTCCTGCCAAAGAATTCAGACAGATAAAGATGCCAATTATTGCATGAATGTCACTATCAAAATGGAATACAATGATACATTCTTTCTGCCAGCTTCAACCTTTAATGTAATAGAATTGAACACATCCAAAAAAAATACCATGGATAAATGATAATTAGATAGATAATTTGCATGAGAAAAAGAAGTGTTTGGGTCATTAGAGTTAGTGACACTCACCTCTCTGAAGATGCAGCTTAAGTAATGCTACAAATTTGTTAACTAAGAATTCTTGCAAACTCCATTGCCTATGAGACCCAAAACCTCATCAATTTTACTATAAAAGTCAAATTACTGCCCCTGAAAATGGCCCCCCAGCGAGGAAAATCACCAGTCCTATACAAATGAAAGTTTATGTAAAAAGTCCTCAGCTACTCAATAAGTCAATTTCAAAACCACAGAAAGAGAGATACTACTGCTGTTACATGAGGAGCTCTTCCTGGATTCAAATTCTTTCTTGTTCCCTTATCTTCTATTCCTGTTCAAAGTCTATCCCTAATTGTCATATCTCAAGATTAACCACCAGTACGTGTCAAGATGGTCTGATCCTAAGCCATAAAAGAGAATGCAAGTCTAATGAAACACCTGATGAGGCCATGAAAAAATTCCTTAAGACTACCTCAACTTGTAGATTCTTTCTGGAACCACTAGACATTTTTCCACCCTTTGACTTTTGTGAATCTGGACCCAGTTTCACAGTAACCAGAAAAAGCATAATAGACCAACAAAAATCACTTTTTTAACCAAAAATTATTAGTTTGGACTGAAATAGCATCATGGTATGAGAATGGGTATGGTAGACCCCTGTATCTAAACTCTAAAGTGAGGAGTTGGAACTTGGGACTGCTCCAAGAAAATTGAGTTTACCTCTTCAAAAACATCCAGGAATATTTATTCAGCTACCGACGCATCTATCAAAAGGACAGAACCTAGATATCTAAAAGGGTACCGAGCTGGCTTCTCAGCTTAAAGTGAGTTGTATGGTAACAGATCTCAATCTCAACTGTGCTAAATTAACTATGACCTACAGGTAATGGAACCAATATTTTTTCTACTCTTAGATTGCAAGTGACATACAGCTGGACTTAGACTGGTTCATAGGGGTCACGCCATACCCTTTAAAGGGGGTCTATCCTTCTATAATAAGCAGCAAGTGATCACATATATACTTCTCCATCACCTACACATAAAAAGGGGGAAACTTTTTGCAGGAAATATAAATAGCACACATCTCTGGAGCCAATTCTAGCTCTCTGTAGAACAGAGGAGCCATGAATGGTTCCTACTTCTAAGGAGTTGCAGGTGGTTTCTCGAAGGATAATTGGCCAAAACATGAAATATGTATATTTGGCAGCCTCACATCTTGCATTTTGGCTAATTAATTCCAGAAACCACCTACAACTCCTTAGGATAATAAGGATAAATTTATCAATGTTAGAATTTTGGGCATTAGACTCAATGAGCGCACACACCAGATTTGGTAACAACTTTCTATTAACCTTACACAGCTAATGAACTGAAATACGCTGATGTGTTTAACCAGAAACAAACTTAACACTGGAACTTATAAAACCATCAATCAGATCATGCACAGTAACACAAAAATTCATCCCCAAAAACAGAATTCTTATTAGTCCAACAAGAATCTAAGGCTCCCATACCAGGGAAAATGGCCCTTTTACAATGCTCAGTAAAATACCAAATCGCACTGGAAAACTTAGAAAAACCTTTGTTTTGACCCACAGAAAATTACTTAAGAAATAACAGCTGAAGGGGAACCTGCAACTTGGCCTCCTAGAGATTATGGCTGCCAGGAAACTCAAGTGCTGAACTGGAATTGTCCCCAAGAAAAACTCGGCCTCCTTGGAGTACTCTCGGTCCTCTCTCCCTGCTCACAGCCTGTCTGGCAATCATACAGCCTGTGCACCTGTCAAATCGACCCAAGGAAACAACTCAACCTCCAGAACAAATCGGCCCCTCAGCTCAGTCCTTCTCTTCCCACTTGGCTTCCCTTGAATTTCTCCGGAAATCTCCCCCAACAATTCCTCCTCAATCTTCTTCAATCAACTAGAGCCTCTTGGCCCGCCACAAGCCCTCTCGGCCTTCTCGGGTCTGAGGCCTACTTAGCCTTCTCCTCCACAAGATGCTCTCTTGCCAACCACTTTCCACAGGCCCACTCGTGCCTCCTCAAGCCCTCTCAGCCCTCTCAAGTCTAAGGCCTACTCGGTGTTTTCCTCCACAAGATGCTCTCTTGCTAACCTACCATAGGCCCTCTCAGCCCTCATAGGTCTAAGGCCTACTCAGCCTTCTCCTCCACGAGATGCTCTCATGTTGACCCCCTTCCACAAGCCCTCTCAGCCCTCGACAACTCTGAGGCCTACTCGACCTTCTCTTCCACAAGATGCTCTCTAGCCAACCACAAGAATAAATCACTTTTCCAAAGGGTGTTGAGTTATCAGAATACCATGGGTCTTGTTGTCGCTCAGATTGTACAAACATTGTGCGACAATAACTCAGGTCGGGGGTTGTCACTTCGATTCCCAACCTCTCTGTTCTAGTTGTCTCTCAGCAGCAAGCCATCGGGGGTAGTCACTATGGATTATGAAAATGCAAGACTTGTTGGAAACCAACAAGTCCAGGAGACGCGATTGAATGGCCTAGCCACTTGGTTGACTTTAGCAAGTTAATAGATTAGATTGAATTATTTATGAGACCAATGCCTTATGGAGTCAACTACTTGCTTTAGATCGATTAAATACCAGGTGATCAAATGAACAACCGTTGCTTAGATGCTTTGCTATCCTTAATGAAGTGCAAGTCTTACAATCTAGGTGTGATGCAAGAAATCTTGGTTAATTTTAATTATATGCCTAGCTAAGTGTATCCCTTAATCCTTATCTATTTTGAGGCTAGTCTCAAAAGTAGGTTGTAGAGAGAAGTCAAGGTGAAGCAAGCAAAGGCTTGGTTAACGATACCTCCCCTTGAAATCTAACATACCCAATGCCTCTAGCACTGCAGAGACTGTGGCTCTGACGACTACAAGGTCACCGTTTTAACCACTAGAGAGGGTCTAGCGTTCGCAAGCTAAGAGATGAAGGGTGTTCCTATCTTTCTATCAACCAAGCTTATGCTTGGAGGTGAGTTAATTAATGCAAGTCTAGGCCTAGAATGCAAATGCAAATTAATTTGAGTGATCTTGAGTTAAGATTGTTTATGATCTTAAGTACTTAGTTACGATTTATCTTATGACAAAGAGTACTCAACAATGAATGAAAGACAATCTTAAACACAAGATGGAGTGCCCAATTACAATAGTGCTCAAAATATGTATTAAATGTGGCTCTGACGACTACAAGGTCACCGTTTTAAGTTTTAACCACTAGAGAGGGTCTAGCGTTCACAAGCTAAGAGGCGAAGGGTGTTCCTATCTTTCTATCAACCAAGCTTATGCTTGGAGGTGAGTTAATTAATGTAAGTTTAGACCTAGAATGCAAATGCAAATTAATTTGAGTGATCTTGAGTTAAGATTGTTTATGATCTTAAGTATTTAGTTACGATTTATCTTATGACAAAGAGTACTCAACAATGACTGAAAGACAATCTTAAACACAAGACGGAGTGCCCAACTACAATAGTGCTCAAAAGATGTATTAAATATAACCAAGAGATAGTTGCTCAAGCAATGAATGAAAGCAAGATAAATGCTCTAGATACCAAATGAAATTATCATCCACAATAGATATTTACTTTAACCATGAACCATAAATGACAACAAAAGAAATTAGAGTACTTATCCACGATAACACTTAGAACAATTAATCAAGGTTATCTAGAGACAATGTAATAATGAAGTGGGGACAATAAGAGATTGCTTAAAGGATTAGTAATTTATATGGTAATGCTCTCTAAACACAATAAGCACTTCTTCAACTTATGACAAATGTTATCACAATACCAAATTAGTGTAGAACAATTAGATCTCCAACGCTATTGTGAAAGAACAAGAGATATCAATATGCCTAAGGTCAATGATCAATTAAACAACATTAACCATTTAAGATGCTATTAGATCTTAGGATTAGGCAAGTGCTAATAGGAGTGAGTTACTTAGTGCAAGAATTATGAACTTTAGGATTATGACACTCACAATAAACCAAATGTGTTAAATCTCTTATTAGCAATGTAACAACTTAACCAATGAACAAATAACTTCTAAAATCCAAAGTTACCAATGCTAACAATCCACAATAGAGCCTTAAGCATGATTGGAAGCCTTTATGTAACTTATAACATCAAATGAGCAATAGTAAACTTTTATGACAGCAATAAGTTAATTTCAATTAGAACACTTGTGATGCAAAAGATGAAATGCATATGACTGCAAAAAAAAATGTAAATGACATAACCCAAATGCTAAACTACTTTGCCAACACAAGATTCTCAATGAATTAGGCTCTTTTAGATGCCAATGCCAATGTTATGATCAGACCTTAATGTGCCTATGACAGTCATCAAAAATTTATGAAATTTGTCAAACAGTGAATACCAAATTGATGCAAGTGACTTGTGAATATGTTAGATGATTTAGGTATTAAATTAATGTCATTTAGATTAAAATTTTAGCACTGTTATGCAAATGATCAATGCCACTAGCAAAACAATGAGGGAATGAGGGTTTGAAGAAGCAAACCAATTGGCCTTTAGGCCTAGAAGATGACTAGAAGATTTGCCCAAAACTTCTCTAATGGAGTGACCACCTGCAACCACCAATGTTAGCTCAAAATCTCATGAATCTTGCTGCAACCACAATATGGGCAAAAAATCAATGATAACCCAAATCAAAGATGAGAAGAGGCAAAGAGGGGCCAAATAGGGCAATGCTAGGCCTAGAAGGCTAGCGTTAGGGCTAGAGACGGGGCAGAAAGGCCTATTAGTCCTGTGCATGGTTACTTGGGAGCGGGAGCAAAAGCGGGAGTGGGAAGCGACATTTTCAAAAGCTCCTGGTTCGGGAGCGAATCGGGAGCAAATTTATATATAATATATATTTTTATATATTTTGATGCCTATATGTCAACAAAAGTAGAATGATGAATTAGATATAAAAAACACAAAAACATGGATTGAACCATATAACATCAATCATCTAGAAATTATGATCTTCATCAACCACATCCACAAGTTAGTAACATACAACATATCGAGTCTCATGATTCATCAATCTTAAAGTTTCAAGCTTTCAAAATTCAATATATAACATTTATCATCATTGATCACTAAAGTTGTAACTTGTACTTGTAACCATTACCATTACCAAGTAACCAAACGATAACAAAGAATATCTAACATGAAATGAAATGTTTCAACTTTCACGAAGCATCATATTCATAATTCATTACCAACGAGTTATAAATGCCAACTTCAAACTTCAAACTTATATTATCACATATTGTTTACAAAAAATACCATAATAAATATGAAAGAGCCAATAGTTAAAAAAAGTACTAGAAACTAGAAAATACAAGTAAATCTATTATCTACTGCTTGACCCTCTTGCCATGAGAAATTTCTAATTTTTTGTCTCGTGCTTTATTGGGAGTCTCCTCCTACATAATCGAACGGCCTTGGTGCTCTTGAATAAATACAAGTTCCATACCCTAGAACCCTAGGTGCTCTTGATTATTGGGAGTCTCCCCTGTTGAAGAATCTAGGGCAGTCATGTTTAATAAGATTCTTCTTGCCATGATAACTATTTGTGAGGTACCTTTAATTTTTGTTATTAGCACATTCTTCACTTGTTAATATTAGAGTGTGTCTTCTTAGTTCATCAAATAGTTACCAAAACAAAAGAGATAAAAACACAAGATGTTGGCTTTCTACCAGGGCCAAAACCTCTCACTCTTTGAGAGGAAAACCCGCACAAAATTCTTCTTATGGAGATTCCAACTGACAAATACCAAGACCATGACCCTTGACCTATTAGGCCACTCCAAGACCAAGACACCAATCCTCTTCTTTGTCACTGTTGAGATCATCATCATCATTGTTGCTTCATCGAGGTTATCATTATTGCACCACAGAGGTCATTACAGTTGCTCCATTCCAGCACCTTCATTGAGATCATTGCTGCTCTTCTGTTGAGATCATTGTTGCTCCTCCATTGAGACTTTCACCATAACATCGAGACCTTTATACTAAGATATATATATATATATATATACCGAGATCTTCATCATGCTCATGACTGTGTCTTTATGATTACTTCTATGCCCAAATTATAACTGCACCTTAAATGTATGTCGAGACATAAAGTGATACTTTAAGATCCTCCTCTTCACAAGAATACCAGGACTGTAAGGTTGCTTCTTAGTATGTCAAGACAGTGTTCATTAGGACTGTGAGGAGGCTGAGACATCACCTCTGTGATACCCATCCGAAAAACACAAAACCATTACACCATTGTAGTCATCTGAAATATTGTATTTATCTGAAATACTGAACCACCGAAGTTTCAGAGAATCCGAGTTGTTGAGCCTGTAATTACTCACTGTAATCACCTACGAAGTTGCAGAGGTATCCAAGTTTGCTGCACTTCTGTAATGCAAATTTCAAACCCTGTACACATCTGAGAATTGCAGGGAATCCGAGTTCCTGTAACTTCTCTTTTGCGCAGACCCTAGCTGGGTATTTATATCCTCCATAAATGAGTCAAGTGTCATGTTTAACGGGTGTGTCTCCATAGGTGAGCCCGACATGACTTCTTTTGCTATTATTTTGATGTCGACTTCTTCAAGAGGGATTGTGCTTGTCTTTGGAGGGCTTCTAGACTTTTCTATAGACTTGTATACTTTAAACATAGGCTCAAGAAGAGCTTCTTCATACATGACATTAACTCTTTGACTTATTAATAAATCCTAAGGCTCTCAATAGGAGCCACTATCAAATAAACCTCTTGCTCATGAAATCCATGCAGCAAGGCATACAAAAATATTTTTATTTCTTTCATTTCATCATTTACAAAGATCATGTCATTATGAAGACCGAACCTAGTTATAAACACTCCCTCTTAACTAGGGAGGTATTCATAATGGTACTTGGTCATTCTCAATCTAAAGAATTTCTCATAAGAAGAATCGAATCGGTAACCAATCTGTATAGCATCATAGTAACCAACATTGTTTCCACAGCAAGGCCTTGACTAACAATTCTATCTCTCATTGTATCAGAGCACAATGTTGGCGAGACCAATGACTATAGACACCTTCATCATTGTCTCTCAAGGTACATAGCCACCCGGGTGTTCATTGAGTATGACCTTCTAGGGCTATTCTTATCTTGGGTTCCCAGCCCTCAAAGAATATCGGTCCTCTTGCCTACTCTTGTCTTGGATGCCCTACACATCCTCAAAGAGCATCGAATGCCAGATGATTACCCAATCCTCCATTCTTTCTTCCCAAGTGAAGACAAGAATGTTGTGTCTATCTCTCCCTCTCAACTAGGGAAGATATGCCCATCCCTGTAAAGGAATGTACCCAAGCTCCCTCTCAATTAGGGACTTGTCAAAGCTCCCTTTTAACTAGGGACTCTCCTTTTCAATGTTACTTGGGAGCGGGAGCGAAAGCGGGGAGCGGGAGCGAAAACGGGAGCGGGAGCGACATTTTCAAAAGCTCTCGGTTTGGGAGCGAATCCCGGAGCGTTTTATATATATATATATTTTATATTTTGATACATATATGTCAACAAAAACATGTAGAATAATGAATTAGATATAAAAAACATAAACAAAAAAAAAACAAAAATAGATTGAACCATACAACAACAATCATCTAGAAGTTATAATCTTCATCAACCACGTCCACAAGTTAGTTACATAGTAACATACAACATATTGAGTCTCATGATTCATCAATCATAAAGTTTCAAGCTTTCAAAATTCAATATGTAACATTTATCATCATTGATCACCAAAGTCGTACTTGTAAACTAAGTGTAACCATTACAACAAATAATATCTAACATGAAATGAAATGTTATAAAATGAAATGAAATGAAACAACTTTCAACTTTCATGAAGCATCATATTCATAATTCATTACTAATGAGTTATAATTGCCAACTTCAAACTTAAATTGTCATATATTGTTTAAAAAAATATCATAATAAATATGAAAGAGTCAATAGTTATAAAAGTTACTAGAAACTAGAAAAGAGAAGTAAATCTATTATCTATTTCTTATGCTTGGGCCTCTTGCCACCACGAGAAATGTCTAATTTTTTAGTCTTGTTGGAAAATCAGGGTCTTTGTCATTAATATCACCCTCTAAGCATTAATATGCAGAGGTATCTTTGTCATTACCTCTGTATCTGTATAGGGATCTTTGTCATTAATATCACCCTCTAAGCATTAACATAAGATAGAACAAGCATAGCATGTCAAGTCAAGATTTTGTTTGAGTGATGCGTACATTTTTAGGAGGGTCATGATAGAGGAGTTCGACAACCAATGTCAGTAACATCAAGGTACATAGAGGGGTTGGTGCTCTTGATTAAATACAAGTTCCATACCCTAATACATGACAATATTCAATTGAAACATTGCAATCCCCCAATCCTGAAATCTTGAAAAACTGATAAGTCTGCTGGATTTTGAATGAAATCTAAAATTCTACTTTCTCCATATGAAATCCAATGAGGCCAAAACCACTCTCAAACATCCCGAGTCATTTCATGGTAATGTTAAAAATTTAAGTAAAAGGATGAAAATGAATATTAAGGAGAATGTCACTTTTACTTTAAGAATTTAACATTACCATGAATAGCATATCAATACTAAGGCCTAGACTTGATCATTAAGCTGCCCCACTCAAAAATTATTTTGTTTCTTTCAAAAAAAATTGCATTTCAAACATTACTACAAAAAAAAAAAAGCAAAAAAGGCAAAACGCTTCCAAAATCGCTCCCGAAAAGGCAAGGAGCGAATTTTTTTTAGGGAGCGCGCTCCCGAAATCGCTCCCATTTCAAGAGCGATTTCGGGAGCACGCTCCCGACCCGCTCCCGCCCGGAGCGCAGATTGGGAGCGGGAGTGGGGGGGGAGCGCTCCCCCGCAACTCTGCTCCTTTTCATCAGCAACTTCTTCTTTCTGGGTCCTTCAACTGCTTGATCAATTTCTTTCCTTAATGTCATGAAATTCAGTGGTGCTTCTTCCTTGTAGAACATTAGCCATCCATCGCTTTCCTTCTTGGTTCGTCATGTCATTCCTTTTTTCATGGAAAGTGGCCTTCTTGATACATATCTGGAACCTTCATCATATGGCTACTTCTTCCTCATGATGTTTCTTTTAGGACTTTCCATCCACCACATGAATGCTACTTGTACTTGTACTTACCACTCTTGTGTCAGTATCCCTGCATGAACTCATCTAGATATTATTCAAGAAATCAAAACATAACATTAAATCAAATAATACCTTACAAGATGGCTCTTCATCATGACATCTTCCTGTGGGTATCAGCATCCTGCATACATGTTGACACATATCCCAAAGATATCCATAGTCAAGGGTCTCCATATTTTTCAGACTTTTATCAGAGTCTACATATCTTTCCGAGAGATTTCTTAGTCAAATCTTCTTAATCCTTTGGATGTTCATTACCTTCATCATGGTTGCATATTTCACGATCTCTTCCTTCCTCACACATTCCATTCCCAGAAGCTTTCAATCAAAGTTCCTTAATTGTAGTCAACCACCTCATACTTCATATGAGGACATATTATGTTGATTTCATCTAGTGTGATTTATGCCTTCATCCTTTCAGAGGAGGAGATCCTTTTTCTCTTGATCATGCTTCTCAAGATAGAAGTAATGATCCATGTTACATGCAACCATATGACATGACATTATAATATTAAATACAAGCATACATACCTCATTTTAACTTTAGGTCATCTAGGCTTCTTCCAGCAGCTTCCTTGATTGAAAAGATCTTCAATCCCTTGATCTGCTTCATTTCTCATGTCATCATACCATCATCTCATGAATTCCATAAGTTGGATTTCCTGATGAAACACTTGCTTCCTCTCTAGATCAGTGAACCCTCCGATGAGGATTCCTTCAGAGAATCTTGAGGATCTTGCATATCCCCATCTGGCAAATGTTTCCTTTTTTACTTGATGTATGATGAGTCTTGTCCCGGATGACTTCTTCCTTTCCTGCAATGTCTAATGAGGTTCCCAAGAGCTATATCCTTCATGTTTGACTGCCATGGATTTTGTCCTTCATGATTCCCATGGTGATGTCACGAGCTCTTGTTTCTAATGCTTCCATGATGCCACAATGCATCTTATTATCATGGTCATATCTATAACAAAAGATTTAGGAACTTATGATAGGACCCTTTTGTGAGGGATACCATCTCAATCATAGTAGAGGTCTGTTACTCCCTCTTTCCTTGGCCCTTTTCTTCAACTTCCTCCATCTTTCCGATGATATGAGCTTCTTTCCATAATCTTTCCATAGCATTGAATCTTAGCTATACTATTTTGTCTTGTTTGAGGACCAAACTTCCCTTTCCTTTCTGCACATGTTTGAGTCCTTTAACCTTCAACACTTTTGCCCTCAACTTGTCTTTTTCTATCTAACATAGAGACCACAAGTTGTTGAATGAGGTAACTTTCTTGTCATTTGTTACCTTGCTTATCAGTTAGTGCATTTCAGAACAATGATAATTATCTTCTTATCATCTCTCCCAGATCTCCCAATTGAGATCTTATGAAGATATTCCTTCATTCTTTGATACCTTCAATCAGGTCTAAGTGATATGACCTTCTTCACTTCATTTCAGAGAGTATATCTTCTAGCATTTCATATATCTCTTTTATGTCTCCTTTCTTGCTACATAGGGATGAGAGGACCTTAAGAGTTCCCTCCCATGAATTCAAAGGAGACCTTTTTCCTTGATATGTTCACTGACTTCTCTTATCTATGAGGATTATGACAATCCTCCTTATTCCATGCAAGGACCTTTGATGACCCATCCAACCTATAGATCTCCTTGCAATCATGAAGTCATTTTACCAAATTGATTAATGAAAATACTTACTTGACATGTGAAGATAAAATCTTCACCTTGATCATGTTGAAGATGCATTGATGCTTCCTCCAGGTGATCTTCGAGTTGATGTGATTTTATTGTAGATCCTTGCTTGAGTTGAAGAACTGAAATCCTTTTTCAAAGATCTCCTTTGAGACACTCTTGCACAGAATTGTAGGCCTGTAATCATCATCTGAAGATTTCAGAAGGGAGTTTGAATTTGAGCCTGAGGTAAGCTATCTGAGAACTTTAGTTAATAATCCAAATTAGTCTTACTATAGGACTTAATTGTCTTGTTGTAGATTGTCTCCTTCAATCATTGATGTAGGTTTTGAAACACAAATCCATTCAAATTGCTTTGATGTTGACCCTTGAAGGTCTATTTTTGTTGCCCTTCCTTTGACTTTAGCACCTTAGCTCCGATACCATGTTGAAGAATCTAGGGCAGTTAAGGTTAATAAGATTCCTCTCACCATCATAACTATTTGTGAGGTACTTTTAATATTTCTTATTAGCACATTCTTCACTTGTTAATATTAGAGTGTCTTCTTAGTTCATCAAATAGTTACCAAACAAAAGAGACAAGAACACAAGATGTTGGCTTTCTGCCAGGGCCAAAACCTCTCACTCTTTGAGAGGAAAACCCGCACAAAATTCTTCTTATAGAGATTCCAATTAACAAATACCAAGACCATGACCCTTGACCTATTAGGCCACTCCAAGACCAAGACACCAATCCTCTTCTTTGTTACTGCTAAGATCATCATCATCACTGCTGCTTCATCAAGGTTATCATTATTGCACCACAAAAGTCATTATAGTTGCTCCATTCCAACACCTTCATTGAGATCATTATTGCTCCTCCATTGATACTTTCACCATAACACCGAGACCTTTATACTAAGATATGTATATATATACCGAGATCTTCATCATGCTCATGATTGTGTCTTTATGATTACTTCTATGCCCAAATTATAATTGCACCTTAAATGTATGCCGAGCCAGAGAGTGATACTTTAAGATCCTCCTCTTCACAAGAATACCGAGACTGTGAAGTTGCTTCTTAGTATGTCGAGACAGTGTTCATTAGGACTATGAGGAGGCTGAGACATCACCTCTGTGATACCCATCCGAAAAACACAGAACCACTGTACCACTGTACTCATCTGAAATACTGTACTTATCCGAAATACTGAACCACCGAAACTTCAGAGAATGAGTTGTTGATACTGTAATTACTCACTATAATCACCTACGAAGTTGCAGAGGTATCTGAGTTTTTTGCACTCCTGTAATGTGGATTTCAGACCCTGTACATATCCGAGAATTGTAGGGAATCTGAGTTCCTGTACCTTCTCTTTTGCGCAGACCCTAGACGGGTATTTATAGTGGTTTGTCCTCCATAAATGAGCCGACGTGTCATGCTGAACAGGTGTGTCTCCATAGGTAAGCCGACATGACTTCTTTTGCTATTATTTTGAGGCCAACTTCTTCAAGAGGGATTGTGCTCGTCTTTGGAGGGCTTCTAGACTTTTCTATAGACTTGCATACTTTAAACATAAGCTCAAGAAGAGCTTCTTCATACATGACATTGACTCTTTGACTTATTAATAAATCCTAAGGCTCTCAATGGGAGCCACTATCAAATAAACCTCTTGCTCATGAAACCCATGCAGCAAGGCCTACAAAAATAATTTTATTTCTTTCATTTCATCATTTACAAATATCATGTCATTATGAAGACCGAACCTAATTACACTTTCTTCAACATCCCCCGCATAGAGGGCTTGGTGCTCTTGATTAAATACAAGTTTCGTACCCTAGTACATGACAAAATCCAATGGAAACAATGCAATCCCCCCAATCCTGAAATCCTGAAAAGAAAAAAAGGATAAATCTGCTGGATTTTGAGTGAGATCTAAAATTCTACCTTTTCCATATGAAATCCCATAGGTCGAAACCACTCTCAAACATCCTGAGTCATTTGATGGTAATGTTAAAAATTTAAGTAAAAGGATGAAAATGAAAGATAAAAGAGAATGTCACGTTTACTTCAAGAATTTAACATTACCATGAACTCCATATCAACACTAGGGCCATAGGCTTGAACATTAGGTTGCCTCACTCAAAAAATTTTATTTCCAATCTTCAATAGCTCCCTCCATCACTCCTGAAAAGCCAGGGAGCGAAAAAAATTAGGGAGCGCACTCCCTAAAAAAATTTCACTCCCAATGCGGTCCGAGAGCGAGTTCAAGGGGGAGGGGCTTGTGGCTAGGGCTCAAGGCCTAGATGGGCTGTTAAAATTGGCAACTAGGGCCAAACTCCATGTGGGTCATCTTATTTATGGAAACTGATATTTTTCTTGGATCCCTCTCATCGAGAGGTGTAGGATTGATCTAAAGATCATTCGATTCCGATAAGTATTCATGGAGTTATGAAATTATTTGTGTTATAAGACAATTCGTCAAGGTCGACCAGCAACCAAATAACCCACACATGTGCTCAACATTTTAGTATAAAAGGAGATGACTTGAGAGTCATTTCACACACACTTCTCTCTTGATTTCTCTCCACTTGTCTTGGGTTTTAGTGTGAGAGAAATCTAGGAGGAAGTAGCCCTAAACACAAGAGGAAAGGAGGCTAATCTATCTGCCCTAGCCGCAGTCCTAGCCCTAGCTTCTACGCATAACCTAGCCGCAGTCATGAAGAGATGCCCTAATTCTCCACGCTGTCCCAAGGGTAACCTAGACGCAGTAAGGAAGGAGTCCTACGCATGACCTAGGTGTTGTCCTAAAGAGGTCATGGACAGCGTGAGAATTTAGGGACTGTTTGGAGGGTTTTTCAGGGGTCCGAAGTGCAGGAAGTAGGGTCGAAGGACTGCTCTTGGAGGCTGAAGCAGAGAAGGGAATTATGGGTTGTTTGAGAGCCAAGTGGAGGGGAGGCAAACCCTAAACAGGCAACCGCAAACTTGTGATGCCTTGTTGTAGCTAGCCACAAGCATATAAGGCAGGTCGAGGTTGTTAAAGAGGGCTAGACTGCCCAAAACCACAGCAAGAAGGGTCAGCCTCCTAACAAAGGGCAACCACACTCCTTAACAGTAGATCTGGGCAGAATTGAAGGCTGGATATGGGACTGTAATGATGCCCTAACCAGGCCTACGTGGCAGCATAGGAGTGGACCTCGAACAGTGAGTTGAAGCATGCATTTTAGGTGCTTGGTGTGTGTGCAGCAAAGGTCTGTGGTAGGCCACTCCAAAATAGGCCAGGTGGAAGTGTTAGGGGCTGCCATATGCTCACAGCAGCATGAGGAGGCAGCCATCTACCTTGACTAGTCATTAAGGTAGTTTAAGATATGTTGGGTTGTTGTAGCAATGGGACAGCAGCAAACATGGTGTTGCAAACACAAATGGGACAGCAAGCAATCATAGGAGCAGCAGTCACTTACAGTGGGACAGCTAGGCAATGGTGCTTGTTGGAACAAGGTAAATAGGACAGCTAGGTAATGGTGCTTGGTGCCGCAAGCAATCATAGGAACAACAATGCTAGTAGTGTGACAGCATGGTGCAGCAATACCACATGGGACAGCAGTGGCAAGCATGGTGCAGCAATGGCACATGGGACAGCAAGTACATGGTGCAGCAAGGTGCAACAATAGTACTTGGGACAGCAATGATACTTGGTGCAGCAAGTACATGGTACAGTCATGATTGGTGAAGCATGATGAGAATCATGAGATGCAGCGTAGTGATGATGGGTGCAGCACGGTGAGGTGCAGCATGATGATGATGAGCAGCACAATGATAGGTGCAGCAAGGCGATGGAGTCACCTTGGAGAATCAGTGGAAGCAGCTTGTCTTCAACTGAGTTCAGCTACCTCATGTATCATCCTCTTAGAGATGATCTATGATTTTATTAAATAAGTCAACGTGTTGACTTCTGTTGTATATGTACTCCCTCCCTCTCTCTCTCTCTCTGTTGAACTATTGAAGAACATATAACAAGAATTGATCAAGGGTTTCCCCACATTTGGGTTTGTCCCTGGCTAGCGCCACATCTTGTGTCCTCTTGTCTTGGATTGTCTTCTGCGATCTATGTTTATGTTCTATCTGCAATTTACTTTAACGCTAATGTGATTGCTAATTAGGAAAAGATATTGAGCTAACTGTGAAAATTGAAATAAATTGCTCTAATCATAGAACATACCTAAAATTAACATGGGCCCACAGCAAGGGTGGAAGAAGCACTAGGGCTTTGACGTCAAGGCCCAAGAAGGGTTGCGACTTAAGGAAATGAGGCACTAGGGCCTACGGCAAGGGGAAAGGAGGCAACGGAGGGAAGAAGAGGGCTCACGAAAGGGGGAGGGGGCTAAAGGGAGGCCCTTAAGGCCTGTTGTTTGTTACCCACCATTTTGTGGGTGATATCCCTAAGAGAAAAAAAAAATTCTCGAAGATGGTCCTCAGCCGGCAGCCCCTTGCAGCCACCAACTAGTTCATTGTGCCATTTCTCCACCACCTAAGCCAGCCATGTGGTCCCTCGCCCATCTTCCATGATCATATGTTTGAAGGTGGGCCTCCCGAACCTAAAGGTATGCCTTGTCATTTGGTAATTGAGTATTTTTGTTTCCTTATCATGGACACTTATGGGCATGGATTAATGGGGGGATTCGGCAGAAAGAAAGGGTTAGGTATATGCCTTGTCCCCTAAACCCCTTTTGGATATTAACCTTGCATTCTAGTCTCATGGGATCTCTTTTACTGACCATTTGGCTTTAGGGATGGTATTTCATGGGAAACCCCAATTTTGGTTGCGTGGTCACGTGCCCTTATCTACTTATATTATCCCCTTTCCACTCATTATTACTCCATTCATCATCTCTCCCACCTGGGTCCACATTCCTCCACTGGGTCCACATAGGGTTAGCTCACCCCTTTCCCTTGCCCACACCTTGGGTCATGGCCTGGAATGATGCCTGAAGTTTGATGCAGTTAAAAAGAAAGATAAAAGCATATTTGGCCACATTCAACAAGAAACTATACCACAAAATGCAAAAGATGGTGGGGACAAACACATTTAGCACATGGGAAAAAGCCAATACATGAGCTTTACCCCATCATCATGGCCATCGTCCTGGTTCCTACAGGTTCTATAAACCTCCTTCATCATATAGAAACCCATGATTGTCCCATCCCCTGATGGGCAATGAACCACCCTACCTTAAAAAGAGGTATTCATTGTTATATCTTATACATCATGCTCTTACCCCTTGAGTCCCGAGCAGTTAATCAAAGAAAATCATAAAAAAGCAAAAGGCATATAAAAAAGGGTGGAAAAATTAAAGTCGGGGCACCTCATGTACCACGATTGCTCCCTCCTATACATTATACACCCAAGTGTGGGCTTCCCTCTTATTAGCTACCGTTGTACCCCATCATGTGACCCAGGACTACCCCTTCTCATCCCTTACTTCGTTAACCTATTTGTCACATTCCACCACGTTTTGAAGGATTTACCTTGAACATAGTATCCCCTTTAGAAGTAGAAACCACCTAATAAGATTCTTGGTTAACCCCATTTGGAGTTTAGGAGACATTGGCACATCCTGAAGCCCATTATGGAAGGGCAAGCCATTATGAAGTCCCCACCTATGGTCCATGATTGGTAAGCTCATTTACTCGATTTCTCTAATGACTTGTTGTACTAGAAGGCTAAGGGACACATTGAATGTTATGCAAGATTGCAGATGGTCTCCATCTTGGGTTTGGTCTCCCTATAAGGGGTCCTAATCCTCTAGAGGGATACATTGGCACATGTAGGGTGTGTGTTGAGAGCCATGGGTCTCCACAGCAGTAGACAACACTCCATGGATCCCCAAGGATGGTCAGAGATGCTCGAGATACTCCCCTTGGACGAGGAAGATGCACTTGGTTCATTTCTGCCCAGTAGGCCCCATAGATGTATCATGCACTTGGCCGCTGACCCAGGACTTGTAGGACGATGTGGCATCCCTTGCAGATGATCTACAAGCATCTTCGACTCATTTGGATACCCATGAGGTTATTGTTGTGCCCCCACACCCATTGGGAGCACCACATGTTTATTGTTTGGAGAACAAGGGACCAACCCCTTGTCCATCACTTTTGAGGGTCCTACTCCATTATGGCACCCATGGATATATCATTAGGCCTCTTAGAGAACCCTACGACATGCATAGATTATTATTTGACCTCTTGAGAGGCTTATTCTTTCATTTATGAGCTAGTTTGGTGACTTGTCACCAAAAGTTAGATTATTAGAACATTATTTTATTTTTGGGGCTTATGTAGGCCAAGGAGGCTAATTCAAAATCCTCATTAGTGTATATATACAAGTGAGATGAGTTCAATATCTCATTATCACTTTGGATTGGATCTTTTCTCTCTCTTGAGAATTTCGCACTTTTTCTTAGAAGATGAATTGGAGCTTTATGGATGAACTTTGATGTGTGGATTTGGTCTATCCTATCTTGGAGCTTCTCACTTGTCAAATTGTGGATGGTTGGATATATTTTATTACATGTATGTACATGCTTTTAATGTTATTCTTGTTTTACTTTGTCATATACATTGGACTGGGATTTTCGCTATTTTTAGGGCTAATTGTTGCATGCATTTACTTCTTAAATTGTGCAATTTTGCCTCATTATAGCATCTCTCAATGTATGGGCCATGTAATGTAAATGAAATCTCATAGGGATAATTCTATCAATGAATTTATCTTGACAAGCCATCACCTTTTGCACATCAAAGTATAAAAGCTGCAAGATTGCGTCTCTTTCACCTAAAAGGCTAGCGAAGTAGTCTTCAGGCCTCCTTGACCAAGAACCAAAGGTCCTCACTCATAATCATCATAAACTCCATTCTCCCAAGATTAAGGCAATGATCTACCAAAAGGTGGTCACCTTAAACCAATTTCTTTCACCTTTTCCTAGGTCTAGCCAAACTTGGGTCACCTAGGGCATCATTTTCCCAACAAACTAGCCCTCCAAAAAGTTTGATCTCCTAGCCCCTCCTATGCTAGTGTTTCCTCAAGACCTCCTCCAAATTTGAGGCCATTCCAACAATGGAGTTCTGAGAAAAGCCAAGCACTAGCTCTGAGATCAAATTTTGCTCTAGTATCCCCAAGGCTAGTACCTTATGGGATCAGTTCAACACCTTTAAGTGAAAATTCTTTCTTTGATCCTTTCCCCCACCTTGTCTAAGGTAAGAACATCATTGGTTTCCATACTCTTTCCTCCTACCCTAGATTGGGTCCACTTGGTCCCGTGTGGTCCCGTTCCTTTGAAAAGAAAATTCTTCAAGAACCATCCGCGATACTAATTTCAATAAGTATTTTGGGGATTGGGAAACTCTTTCACGAATCATATCCCCTAAACGTAACCCTCGAATCCTCTCATTCCTCTCCTAAAAGACATTGTACCTTGCTTAGAAAGCAAACAAGCTCTATTCTTCAACCTCTTCTGGAAAGGCATTATTTGGGTCACTCCATATCCACTTATTGATTTATCCTTCATTGGTGACTCCATAATATACCGGGTCTCCTTCCATCGATGAAAGTCTGTAAATAGAAGGGAGCCTTAGCTAAGGTGACAGTGGGCTAAGTCTCCATTTGTTGCCCTTGGTCTAGCATTTTCCCTTTAGGGATCCCCTTTATGTCCCCTGCTAGTTTGAGCGGTAACACGACCAAGGCTAAAATCCCTAAAAAAGGAAACCGCAAGCCTTTCTCGTCCTGCGACTAAGGGAAGAAGCCCATTAGAGGTTATGGCCAAGCCCTAATGGCTGCCGCTAGGAGGCTAAGGCCTCTAGAGGGATAGACGGCTCCCTAAAAGGAAAGTTGAGGCCTGTAAGAGAGCCTAGAAGGGGCTGGCTAGGGCTAAAGAAGAGGAGGCAAGGGTTGGACGACTCACAAAAATTTTGATAAAATTTTCTCCACAAATTTGTTGCGAAAATGTTGAATGCTTAGCCTACAAAATCAAATTTGAGACTAGATATTACCCTCAAGGGCCTAGATCTAGCTCAAAACCCCAACAAAAATTCTCATGATCACCTTGAAGCTTATCTGCACAAATGAAAATAAAATTTCCCTAAAACCCCAAACCCCAATTGTTGCAAAACATAATTTTTTGAATAATGACAATGGACCAATGTATTTTCGAAAGTTAGAGTATTGACCACAGCCTTTAGCGAAGTACAAAAATCATATAAGAATTCCCAGAGCCCAAACAAGGTCAACTCTTCTCCAAAAGTTGTGAACTTGGAGCCCAAGGGTCGGTGTACCTGCAAATCTCTATATATTTCCTCAAGCGGACTTGTTAAATCATATGGTGAATCAGATTACCTAAGATAAAACCAGATTTTACCAATAGAATTCTCTTATCACTGACAAATGAAATAACAAGCTTATAAAAAATTTGGCACAATATAGGAAAGCACATAACCAGCACGTACCACAAATCAATGGACAAAGAACACCATGAACTGAACCCCAAAGTATTTTTATTATGACATCAAACGTTCCCAACAGAGCAATAACTCAATACCAGCATTACAAATTTACATCAAAATCATTTTGATTTGAGAAGCAAATGGCCTTTAATTTATAGAGAAATCCTCCAAGTGAAAAATAACAGCTAGTTGGTTTGATCCCCGTCAAAATAATTTTGACCGTTGATAATAATTTGTATCATCTTTCAATCTTTGCCATCGAAAATATTTATTTTGAGGAAATTTTTGAATTTCTCAAACCCATTTTTTATTAATCCAAAAATTAATTTTTTGAATAAATTTCCTCAAAATTTCGACTTTGACTTAACCACCAAGGTCCAACGGCTTCATTTTCCTTAAAAACTCTATTTTTGCCTTGGTGGGGGACCTCTAAAAATTGACTTCTTTTTTACCCACGAATTTTTTGGTCATTTTCCACTTGGAGAAAATTAATTTCTCTAAAATTAATTTTCGACTCTAAATTAATTAATTTTTTAGCTTAAGATTTTATTCTAATTTAGCCAGAAAAATTAATTAATTAACACAAGAGAGGATTAATTATTTTTTCCACCCTCAAATATTTTAGCCATGGGGTCTAATCTAAGTATGAGGGACCATGCACTAAAATATTTTTTTCATCAGATATTACAAAATACACCTATACATATAGACCCTTAAAATAATTACCCAATTCTGCGACACAATATGATCTAGTAGACCAAGTGATCTATAGTAAAATAATTCAGCCAAATAGCTTAAATTATCCCCAAACCACTTTTACAAAGACTCAATATAACACTAGAACTCACCTAAGACTTTGTCAATAAATTCCACCCCAACTTTGGGATTTAAGCTTGAGGAAAAACTTTGTCAATTATCCGTGTTTAGAAACACACCTAATATGATGAGGTTAAAAAACCTCCTAGGATGAAATTTGGTGAGGTTTACAACTCGAATTTGAATGGGTTAAATTCATGAAGGTTCAGCCTTGAGGTTCGACGAACCTGAACGAATTTGAAAAAAAAATTGAAGTTCGTCGAATTTCGAACCTCAAGATTCCAATTCAACAAACCCTGTGACATAGAAAGTAACTAAGAAAAGAAAATTCCACTCTGAAGTGTGTGCTTCTTTGAAACTGTCCAATGTATGTCGTGAGGCCAAGTGAGATTGGTTTCAAGTTAAAACTATGAAGCTGGAGTGTGTGTAGAGTCAAACCTTGGCTTATGCAGGATTCTGCCAATGTATTTAACCTCTTGGTGTAACTATTGTAACAAAAAAAAGTAAACCAAAAAAGGAGATGATATCTAGATTGTATGGAATCTAGATTATATTATGTGTTCAAGCAGCATCTGGTCCTGGCATATCCATTGTAAGGCATATGGCTGAGTAAGATTGCTTGTGTTAAGGATGTGGATTAATAGCAAGCATTTTCGAGCTTATGTAGTAGATATTTTCAATATTTATTATTTAGTATAAACCAGTGTTGAAAATATCGATATCGCCAAAATATCGGTGAGGGTCCAGAAAACATCTTATCAACAATATTAGCGAAAATATCGGCAAATATCAGCAAGCATAAAAATGCATACTATATTCATCTTTTTCAGATTTTTAAACATATAAAGCAATAACAACATGAAATAAACACATTGGCACATAAATATGAAGAAAGCACTAATATATATGATGTCAAATAGAAATGATACATCAAAGGCGTTACCAAACCCTGTTGATCCCTGATAATTGTCCAATCAAGGACTCAAATGTGGAGAACCAGTACAAAATAACATCACATATATAAAAGTATCTCATTATCATGAGTTATATGTAGCAAAACAAATAAAACTAGCAGTTATCTATTTGAAATCACTGCCCTCTCCCCCCTTTACGGGAAAACATGATGGGTTGTTTGCCAAGCCTGCCCCTAATAGTAGAAGGCCCTGGCCCTGCCTCTGCACCTAATGTCAAATAATGAGTGCTAGGTATGGAGCTGTGCTCTCTTATATCTATGGCAGATGGTGCTGATGTTGGGAGCCTCCTCCTCTTCCTCCTCCTCGTGGTTCTCCTCCTCCGAGTCCTCCTCCTCTTGCTGCCCCTGTTCTAATGGATCATCTAGCTCTAACCACAAAGGCGACTCCTCCAAGATGGACCCCTCAGACTCCACCCTCCATTGAGACAATACATCAATATTGTCTAAGGAAATGGCATCTGGATCCATTGGTGCCTCTATTTGCTTCACTCTAAGTCAGATATTGTAATGCACATACACTAAATCATTGAAGCGTGCGAACTCCAACCTGTAAGAGTGTCAAAAAAACTAATGAGTATTGACTCTTGACTGTTGACACTTGAAGGTCATAAATTAAAAATTAAAAATTACAAATTACAAAAGTGTAATTGCTCAACTGAAGGTTGGAGCTCAAAGTTATACTTGTTGCGCTTTTTTGCGTGTATTTTCTCAAATACACTCCAATTGCGCTCACACCCTGAAGAGCTACATGTCTGACTAAAGATTCTTATGGCCAATTTCTACAAATTTGATAGCTTCGCCACCAAATATCTACAACAAAATAAAGAAATAAAAAATTCAAAAACTTAAAACATAATTAAACTTTCAAATAAAAGTTACATAATTGAATTTTAAAAAACTAAAATTATAAGTAAGGATATTCTAAATTGAAAATTCTAATTTCTAATGAGTGATGACTTGTCACTTATGTGGCATGAAGAGGATCCTTTCCCTAATAGCGTCATCAAAGCCAAATAGGCCAACACAATCCCGATAAAACTGAATATCGTGATTGATTTTGCTACGAAGCTCAGGATTAGGTACCATCCTTTGAATACAGGAATGGAGCCCTTCCATCACCTCGCCATCAAAATCAAAGCCGCATTTGAATGAAAATGTGGGGTTGAGAAAGAGTGTTGCTGCATGAATGGGTCAATGAAGCATCCCTATCCACCGACTATCAATCACATCCCATAACATCATATGCCTATCAAGGCCGGCAGAACCCTTGTCTGCATAATAAGAACGAATGGTCTCCTTGGCCCTATCCATGGCCTCATACAAATAGGCCATTTTAGGCTTCTCCCCATCTACCAATCTCAGAACCTTTACTATAGGTTCACTAAGCATGCTTCTTCTACTCCATGCCAAAACGTGTCAGAGTACACCATTTTTGCAATGGCTCTCCCGTCCTGTCTCTTGCTGTATCTACAATTACGCCAGTCATCAGACACAAACATTTGCTTCAACTCGAACTGACATTGAAGCAAAGACTGAAGAGTAATAAAGTTTGTGGCAAAACGTGTGATCGCAGGATGCCGCAACTCCTTGTTTCTAGTGAACCTCCTCATTAGGCTAAAAACAAAAGCATGGTTATAAATAAACTTGGGGACGCTCCTAGCCATATCAACCACCTCCTTGATGAATGAGAGTTTCCCCATATCCTCAAGCAGCAAATTGAGAAAATGTGATGCACACGGAATCTAGAACAATGTGTGATGCCTCTCCATAAGAATCTTGTCGGCAGACACATAATGAGTTGCATTGTCTGTGATCCAAAATGGATTCAGTTTTGCCTCCATATCAAAGCCTTCAAATTCAGATGAAAGTGGGATCAAGTCAAAGTGCTCGACGAGACGATTCCAACAGTGCAAACGACGCGTAAATCCGAGTTCGGATGAAGAAGTTAAGGCCAATCAAAGTTTCAAGGCAAACTAGGGCAAAAGTCAAAAAGTCAAAGGAGTCCAAGGAGTCAAAGTCAAATAGGTCAATGGTTAACAGTCAACGGTTACATCAGCAAGACACGTGTCGTCCCAGGAATGCGCCACATGTTTTGGATGACATCCGCAGGGAAGGTGACATGGCAGTTTTTGATTGGTTCACATGGGCCAATCTAGTGCTGACACGCAGCAGCCCAGATTTGCCCAATATTGGCATGCAATCCCAAAATTTTGGGGGTCAGGGAGGATCGAACCCCTGACCTCCCGGAAACACTGAGACTTTGCCGGATTCCACGCACCGATCGGGTACAGTTTGAACCTTGGTAACTGAAGGAATGATATGGTATTTATTGTTTCGGGTTGCTGACCGCCAGAAAAGGGTCAACCCCATGACCGTCGGTCCCTTAAGCATTTGTTGTTATCATAACCGCCGGACTACACCATAGTCACAACCATATATACGTATTAACCCATAGTTCCGAACCATATCAAATGAACCACATAAATCTCGACAACAAACCATATCATATCGTATAATATATATGATATATATATTACATGCGATATAAAATGCTGGAGTGTCGGGCGGGGGTTTCGACCCGTTGACCTCCCAAACTATATATGCCTTCACAACAAAGCGCTTGCCAACACGCCAAACCCACGGGCTTGTCAACAAGCCGCTGCCCATTCTTTTTAAAATCCAGTTGCAGGTATAGTCCACCGAGGAGCGCGCGGTTTTCCAAAGCGGTTTTTACACGTAAAGGTGGTTTTGCGTAGCGGAAAGGCGGTTTTTGCAAGTGTATGGTGGTTTTTGACTTTTCAGGGGGGTCTGGAAGTCACTATGGCCAAATATGGTCGAGTTTATACTCGTTTGACTCGAAATTTCGAGCCGGACGTGGTGGTGATGTCCATTTTCTGATTTGAGACTCTGTTTTCGAGCTCATACCTATAACAACGTTTTGAAGACAAAATAAAGAGGTCAACACTGGAAGCGAAAGGACTAGGAGACGTAGCCAGAAAGTCTGGTGAACTCCTTTATTAAATTTGGCTGTGTTGATGTGATTAAATGTGTTTTCAATTTGCTTAAGTGTTTATGTTATTCGCAATCTTTTCGATCCATTGCACTAAGTAACATAAGCGAATTCACACATAGTCTATAATACCTTTTTCATTAACGAATCAGTGTATTATGACTTGCACCACATTCTACACACCAATCTCCCGAATGAACCCATCTAACAACTCACATATCGTTGTTGTATCTTTGATATGTTCTTATGCATCCACTGATTTAATAAACATGGTACCTTTAGGACAATGTACCGAGAAATTTAGAAGGGTCCTACCCTTCCTACCTGTCCAACCATCAAACATCACTATGCATCTAGAAACTTCCCATGTTTTTTTCAACTCCGCCAATCAAGAGTTGATGTCCTGCTTTTATGCTTGAAGAATTGGCTCACGCAACTCCTCATATGTAGCACTTTTGTACCCTGGGCCCACAACAACAATAGTATCACACATTGGCTGCCAAAATGGATTGGTTTTGGTGACGTTGAGAGGTAAGTCGCTCTAGAAAAGACACCTCCCCATGACTCTATCTGCTTCTTGTTTCTCCTTTTTTTTAACAATTGATTTTATGCTAGGTTGTGCTCCATGTCCTGTTCGTGGAACAAAAAATGATGACCTCGCACTAGCAGTAGCAAGTGATGTTGTGGAGCCCCTCCCACTACCCTCAGCGTCAAAATCAGAAGAATCTCGAAAGATCTACCTGCACGTTCAACCTTGTTTCTTTCTGTCTCTTCCTTCTTTCTGTCTTTGTCATCAATTGCTTCAAGAGATTTTTGTATAAACCCCAGACTAGAAACTGTACAAATCCCAACATCATGTCCAGTGAGTCTAGCCCTAAGTTACCGGATCCGGCACAGGCAGGAGGAGTATTGCCGGATCCACGGATCTGAACCGGATCCGGATCCGGATACTCCAAAAATACGGTTAAAATACGTATTTTTTAAATAGACGGTTTTTGGAAACGGACAACCTTTACAGGATACGGATCCCGCACGGGATTTTTTGTTGCGGGCTTACCACTGCACGCAGCACGCACACCTTGTTGGGCCCCCTGCACGCAGCACGCAGTGTTATTCACGCCCGCACACAGTATTATTCACGGCAGCACTATTCACGCCCGCAAAAAATTTAAAAACGGCAAGGGTTTAACTGTTCACAAGGTAATTAAATTTTTAACATTCATTTATTGTTATCAGTTATATAGCCGCATAGCGTAGTGTTATGTTAATATATGCACATATTAATATTTAATATATTAGTTATCAGTTATATAGCCGCATAGCGTAGGGTAATATATGTTATATATAAATATAACAATGATATTCATATATTTATATATATATGTTACATAATAATAACAGTTATATTAATATATTAATATATTAATGTTTAATATATCATAATATATGTTATATCAGTTATATAGCCGCATAGCGTAGTGTTATGTTAATATATGCACATATTAATATTTAATATATTAGTTATCAGTTATATAGCCGCATAGCGTAGGGTAATATATGTTATATATAAATATAACAATGATATTCATATATTTATATATATATGTTACATAATAATAACAGTTATATTAATATATTAATATATTAATGTTTAATATATCATAATATATGTTATATAACAGTTATATTCAACGAAAGTTATATATTACCCTCACTGGTAGCTAACTGAAATGTAAAAAAATATATACCCTCCACCAAAGTATAAGTATGTGGTTTTTTTATAAATGTCTAGTCACATAAATTAATGTGGTTATTAAAATTTAAAAAATATTATTATATTTTTTTGTACTTGACGTATTAAAATTTAAAATATATTATTATATTTTTTGTACTTGACGTATCCTTGCCGTATCCGGATCCTGGATTTTCAAAAAACTAGCGAATCCGGATCCGAATCCGTATCCGTATCCGGATCCGTATCCGAATCCTGGTAACTTAGGTCTAGCCAGATGGTATTTCAATCGCGTAACCCCTCTTGTCATCTTGGTCCCACACAATTTGCATGATAGATATGCCCGATTTGTCCCACCATCAGGCTCCCCATACTCCCAAAATGGGTCCAAGGCTCTTAGCATATTTGAATTTTGTAGTGAACTAACTAAAACGTAGGGCACCAAAAAAAACTTGGAATTAATAAGTAATAACCACCTCATTTTACAAAATATTTTTTTTGCTACATTATTTGCAATGTGAATTCAATGAAAAATCATAAATGACAATAAGAGGGTGCATTTGAAAGTTATAAAAAATAAAAAATAAAAAAATAAAAAATTGGATTGTGCTGTCCAAATATGGAGAAAACCTTTGCAATTGCTCATGGGCATGAAAATCATAGCAAATGGGGTGAAAAAAAAACAAAACAAAAAACAAGAAAAATGTTTGTAGGCAAATAGGCAAGCAAGAATAACCCTAAAACTATCAAAAAAATCATTAACATAGGGGTTTATTTGAACATACTTGTTAATGGAAGAAATGAAAATTGTCTCACTATTCTTCAATCTTTGATCAACAAAATATTCATTGTTGGTGGCGATAATGGCTATTCAACCCTCGAATCCTCCTTGGCAGCAAGCACAATGCTCTCCCGTTCCTTCTCCAGCAATCAGAAAACAAAATGAGTGAAAAAAAATGAATTCATCCTTTTCTAGCCGCAGTGGCGAATTTTTTCCTATGCCCGGCGATATTTGCCATCGTAGAGCGATATTTTCCCGAGATATCACCGATATTTCCTCGGCGATATCTCGTCTCCCTGAAAGTACAGTGATATTTCCGAATCTCGGCGATATTGTCATCACTGGTATAAACAGCATCTTTAACTGCTTATCTGGGGAACATATTACTGAGACAAAAATTAACATAATGGCTTTTGAAAGACACCCCTCTTATTTTCTATGACATTCTTAAGGCCTCCTCCAGAAGATTTTTAAATCTTTTGGTTATAATTACCCATGAAAGTTTCTCTTAATTTGTTAAAACATGCTATTGCTCAGGAGTCAATGAGACTGCCAATTCATCAGTTACAAGCTACAATGTCTTCTGTAATATGCATAATATAGGAACAGTCTACTTTCCTGGCATGAACCTCAATCAATGCCAGCTTGCTCTAATATCTGATAGTAGATACTCCTGGTTGAAGGACATCCATTTTGGGTTTGTGGATTTAGTTCATCAATTGGGTAATGTTCCCAAGCATATTGAGTACTAAAGCCGCTGTTAAATAAACTCAACATGCAAACAATTTTTTGGTCTGGGCATTCATAGTGGCAAATAACCATAATAAGTTATTGTTTATGCCAATCGTCAACAACCACTAGGGTCCAGGTTAACTCTTTCCAATAGCCTTATATTTTATGTTTAATTCATGGAGTCAATAACTATATCAGGTATTGCTGATTCCTCAAGCTGGAGCCCATCCATGTCATTTACTTTCAATTTTTTAAATAGAAAATTGTGTCATCCTTCATGACATCATGATGATATCCATCGTTGATATCCTACAATGGAATCCAATTTTGGCATGTTGCAACAAAATAAAACCTCAGTCTATAGAGCTTCTGGTCAATCAGCTATTATTATTAGCAATTGAAATTGTAATTTTTTTAAATTTCTATACAATAAAGTAATCAGCTATTTTAACTATAGTTTAATTTCATCATTTTCGTACAATATTACGCGTAAGTTGTTTGTCTTGGCTTTTAATCAATAACACAGTGATTTGTTTGGAGAATTCCTCATATTTTCACATCTCTAGCATAATGTGCAAGCAGCAACCCACAATTGACTGTTCCCATGATCCCATAGGAACTTCAAACTTCAATAATTTCTTATGCCTGGGGCTTAGGTAATCTATCAAACAATTTGGCTGAAGCTTACCTCTCATGTGTAGTCTGTCTTTAACCAAGGAGACAAATATTAGAGAGCTCTAAGTCTTTGGGGATCCATTGATCGTCATTAAAACAATGATAGGTAAATCTAATCCCAAAGAATCAAAATTAGAAAACATCAACTCTAGGATCAAACAAGAAATTAAGGTTTTTGTAACAGTCTCCTTCCATATCAAGAGAGACTTGAACGAGGAGGCCAATCAATGGGCTAAACAAGAAACTAAGATTACCCTGGCACCTTGGGAAAAAATGGGGTTAAAGACTTTATGGTCATTCCCTATATTTATGAGAAAGTGGGTATCAATGCACATTAATTTCAACATGAAGCAGCAATTAACAAGTTCGCAAAGCTTTAGGATGGGCAATCCCAGGACACATAACACCCTCCTCTTCATGCGAATTCGCTCTTGGTTTGTGGCAATTGAATTTTGTTCTGTGTTTTGGTACATTTGTGGTGGGATAATGGCAGGGCCAGGCATCAAATGGTGGTGTATTTCAGGTATTCTAGTAAGTCTCATGGTTAGCTTCTGCCTGTTTATTAATATATGTTTTCTCTGGATTGATTTCTTCCTTTCATTAGCCTCCTGTGTCAGCAGGAAGTGTTGAAATGTGTAGCTTGGGAGGTAATCCCACAAACCCTAGGGTATTGGGTTTGTGAGGAGTTGACCCACAAAAGTGGTCTGTGGGCAGTGTAACCAAGCAGTGGGTTTTGTACCCAAAGTTGTGGGCGCAAGACCAAGTGGAGAAAATGATATTTTATTCATTGAAAGTATGTGGGGCACCCTTGAAGGTCCAAGGGGCACCTAGGGCTTCAAGGATGTGGCGAAAGATTAACGAAATGAATTTTTAGTATTTACTCCTTGAGAAATTGGTGTTTAAGCAAGATTGCTTAGGTCGGCTTTGATGAAGTAGTGTGACCCTTGGTGGAATGTGAGACCACCATAGAACACTACAAGGAGTAAATGTGAGCTCGTTGAGGATCATTCCAAGCACATTCTCTCAAGTGATCTGATCAAGAAACAAGTGCGAATTACCTCAGGTGGCCGCAGGACTTTAGGAGGACGAGATTTGTGCAAGAGAGGTCTGTCTTATGTCTGTTGGGAGTCCATGTTTGCACAGGATTAAAGGAGAAATGTCTCTTTGATTTCAGCCTCAACTAAGTCTGTTTTGTGCACAGGATTTTATTTCTCTGTGATTTCGCGCCCTAGCTAGGGCTTCTTATATGCAGATACAGCCACATTGAAGCACAGAAATCTGGTTATTTAGCTCTGTTCAGCGCATGGAGGAAGGGATGCCGAGCCATCCAAAGAAGGCCTAAAAAGCCCAGGTCTGTTGACTGTGTTAGGGCCACAGAACCTCAAGGTATGTGAGCTGTTTCTGTGGTGTATTGGGCTGAGTCTAACACTCAAGGTGCTGAACAGAAGTGCGGCTGTGAGGGCTGTCTTGAAGTGAAGAAGTTTGGGAACAGATTCGTGGAGGGAAGTGCTGAAGTAGAGTAGCAAGAAGTCTGTCCTACATGGAGGGATAGGACAGCTGTTTGGTTGCCCTAGTTCAGTCATCTTATTGTTGGAGAATGTAACTAAATTTGGTCTTCATAATTTGTACCATTATGTATTTTATGTAAAAAGCAAAAGAAAAGAAAAAGAAAAATTATTACTATTATTTTTCTAGACAAACATGTTTTTCATGCTTCTAGGTTTTTGAGTCAAAGAGTCAAAGTCCTATTTGGACCTATTGTAAAAGAAAAAATTCAAATATGTAATTTTGGGTCAAAAACCCCTCTAAGTGCCAAGTCAGCCTACATGTCAAGTCGGCCTTGCCCCAATGGACATGTCTATTCGCACACCTTTGAACTATATAAATAGAGGGAAGATGGAGCTCATTTGGACACACACTTGGATGGTTTTGGTCTGAAATATCACAGAAAGGATAGAGATGATAAGGACAGCCAAAGTATGAGAGATATCTTGCTGGTGATCTCTTGTTGACAGATCTGTTGGGAAGAAGGAAGGTTTGGCTTGGCATCTAAAGGTGGAAGTTTTCTGTGGTCATGGGTCTTGGATGTCTCAATTTTGATCTGATTCTATAAGAAGAAAAAATTTCTGGGTTTTCCCTTGGAAGGGTTTTTGCCCTGGCTTGGAGCCTATATCTTGTGTTCTTTTGTTTATGTGATCTTCATGTTCATGTTATGGTAATTGTTGGATGGATGATCAGAATAAAAATTAACAAGAAGCCATCTAAATTCACAAGCAATTACTATTGAAAAGGAAATCTAAATTAATATACAAAGCCTCCTGATTTCCAATATGGTATCAGAGCTGAGTTTGATTAAGGAGGCTAGAAGATCACTTTGTTGGCATCGAAGTATTAAGCATCACGTGACTATGACTTAAATCTCATATTCGGTGGCTCTCTAAAAAATTTGGGTCTGTGATTCTATGGTCCGCATTGTCCTCACAGTGGCTCGTTCGTATGGTTGAAGGCTCGCTTTTATAATTCACCATGACTAGCATAACTTTGCGATAACCCTAAAAGATCCGATCCACAGAAAATATGGACTCTATGGCAAAAATGCAATACAAGAAATTTACAGTTGAAAAGCATTATAATCTATGGCTTGTTTTGAATGGCTCGTTATATCATATGTGGTCACTACCCTAAGGCACAAGGCTCGTTGTATACACCGTGGTTCGGATAGGTATAGAGATTTGGTATTCATGGATCATATATAAATCGTTGTTTTTGTGGCTCACAACGAGGAGCACTGAAAAATGGCATATATAGTATATGATGACTCGCATTTTATATAACTGCGGCTCGTTTATCTATTTAGCTATGGATTGTATATATGGGTTATAGTGGCTTGGTTGGGCTCATTTATCCTTGTATCATGACACGATAGGAGGTTCATCAATGGCATCAATCTATACATGTCAACGTCACATTGTGATGCCTCAGTAACAAAGTATAACTCGTTGAATTCTTGTATGTGACTTACAAGTCGCTCACACTTACTATAACAGTAACATTCATTTGATATGAGGCTTGCATCGTATGAACTCTCTACGATGGCTTCTCTGTGTATTGCTTGCACCAAAATCTACTGATCACACTTGAATGACTCTGAGTTATGTATAAAGAAATAGGACTTTTACGTATGGTTCAACGATGGTAGTTAAAATTCGACTTACTCTGCACTAGCTCGATCTAAGTGGCTTTAATTACAGCTATTATATATCAAGCATTATGAGGAAGGACTTGGAACTGGCACTCACTTCATCTTAGTCTGTAATGGCCACTCTCCACTCTTATTGTGACATGGCGCATGAATCTAGTGGGATTGTTTATCACAACGTAGTTGCATCACAATCTCACGTATTTTATTAAGGTCGTCTGATGTGTCAATTATTTAGCATCGAGCATCAGAATCTAATGTGTCAAATGTTATGACTTGGCATCACGGTGATGCGATGGTTGGTATCTTGCACTTATTCTTTGGGTCACATGGTCGCCAGGACCTTAATACGTGTTATAAATGGGCAGACATGGGAGGAGGATGATATAAAGGACGACTATTTGGCTAAATCAAGCAGGCATAGAACTATGAATCAGAAATTATGGTTCAATAATAAGTCTGGGACTTGTAGCCACAGTGATTTGATGATGATCCAAGTAAAAATTTGTCAAATAACCTACATATGACAGTAATTCAATGAGAAGTCATGCAATCTAAGATAGTTGTATGGAAGTGACACTCTACATGAAGGTTCTCATACCTATATGATAGTGTTCGGATGGGTTTCATTGTATGAAGATCAATGGATAGCAGTTTGGATCATCTTCTAGATGTGCGTTGACCTAGTTCAAGAAAACATTGTAACTGGGCCATTATCCCTAGTACGGGAGCCCATATTTTGTAAAGAGACAAGTTGCCTAAGAGTTGTAAAAGCATTGTTGAGGAGAGTCAGTGTTATTGTCAGTGTCTGTCGAGATAAGGATATAGGTCCTAGTGTTGTTGATCTGTCAAATAAAATCATTTAAAATCATTGTAAGTGGACCATTGTCCCTAGTACAGGAGTCCAAAATTTCTATATTTTATTTTTGTCTTTATAAGGTAATAGGGCGGTGCTAGGCTGGTGAATGAAGTCACCTTCAGGTTGGGGTCTGTAAACACTTCAGGGTGGTAGGGTGGTGCTAGGGTGAGTTGTGGCTCACTAGAGTGTTGGGGCATCCTTTCAGTTCGCTGCTGATAAAACCAGGGTGTTGGGGCATCCTTCCAGTTGGAGCTGGAGAAGAATGTTTTTCTAGAATTTTATATAGTTGTAGCTTTCTTTTAAGTTGGGGTTGGAGATTAAAGAACTTATTAGAAAAGTGTTCGGTGGTTTTTGACCCAGAGGGGGTTTTCCACCTAAAAATCCTGTGCCTACAATCTTTATATTTTACATTGTTGTTTACTGCTTTCACTAAATAATTATAATAACTGAAGATTAGCTAATGCTCTGAAAAAAAAAATCAATAAAGTGCTAATTGCTAAGAAATACTAGTTCACCCCCCTGGTCAGTATTTCAAACACTTAGTACATTTTTCCCTCCTTTTATTTAATTAAAATACCTTTTCAATTTGGGAAAAAGTTAAATCGACCACGATCCCTCCTCGGGCCATTGAAAGTCACTTCCCACCATGTCATCCTGTAGATCTTGTTCTGGTTCCAACGAGCTATTACACTAAGGTGTTCCATCAATTATTCCTCCTGGAATGTCACCTTAAGCGTAATTAATTGGGTTGGGCTCAATAATAACCCCATTTTCCAAAATTTGACGGAATGCAATGGAACAAAAGGCAAGTTGCACGGATGATGGAATATGCCAATCAAATGCCATCAGATCCGAAATAAACTCCTCACAATCTCATAAATCCCCTCCAGAAGCCCCTGGTCCTCTTGAAGGAGTAAACCTGCTCCTATGACCTAGCTATCTCCAACCCTGGAAGTTCATCCTGACCACGCCATAAGGGAAACCAGAAAAAGGAACATGACATAGAAGAATGCAATGGTTGGCACTACTTGGAGTATGGGAAAGATGGCACAAAAGGAGGAGGCACTTAGTAAAGTTACAAGGGGTCTTGGTACTGGCAAGGTGTAGTTGCAAATTGTGACACTAAGGATTGGTAAGAAGGTGCTTTTGGCACTATTGGTGTTGAGGGATGTAGTAATTGTGCTCCTATAGATGGAGAAATTCCAAGAGGGATTTTCTCGTGAAGTGGCAGAGAAGAAGAAACAAAAATGATTTGTGAATGAGCCTTTGCAATTTCTTGCTCATTTTTGAGAATATGAACACTGGTTTGTACCTCTTTGATATGTTTCTCCAACAATCAAAACTTGTCATTAGTTGCTCCATGATTATTTTTTGTAAACATTTGCAACTCTCCCACTGAAGTCTCCAAATGTCAAGTAGTGAAGTCCATGAGTTAAAGCCTTCCACTAAGTCCTTCCAGTGCATGTAGTAGGTTATCAATTTCCTGCTTCATGATATTTTCAACTAATTGAATCATCACAACATCGTAGGATGCTGGATTGTTTTCTTGCCTTGGTTCTGCAGGTTCCATTTGTTCACAAAGACTGCAACATTTCAATGAATATATCGACTTTGGTGTTGTAATGTGAGTGATGTATTCTGCAACTTTGAGCTGAATGGGGAAAAGAGTCTGAGTTAGTTGTTGGCACCAATTATTTGGGAAGTCAATAAAGGCTCGGGTGTCAAGGTGACCAGAGGCATTGGATGAGAGCAGATTGTGCACGAGGATCTCCAAGAGGCATTTAAGATGAAGTAGGATCTCCTAAATATTGGTGTGATCAATGTGTATGAAGATATCATGAAGTTGGACGACACATTGGCTGTATAAGGAGTGAAGCTGATATGAACCACACATACATTGTACAAGTGAGGGAACCAAGGGGAGGGCACTAGCGGCAAAGCATTGGAATGGATCCATCACACCAAGCAAGGCATCACATGAAAAAACCTTACTGAAGATCCCAAAACTGAACAGAGCTACTGGCCGGAGCAGGGATAAAAAAATCGTTCTACTTTGTAAGCTAGAAACACAAATATCAGAAATTAAGTTGCTTTTGATTTAACTTTGCACAATACTTTTGAAAAATTGGATCCATTGAGGCTGTGGAAGCGTGATTGTTGAGGAGAGGTTCTATTGAGGCTACAGAGCCTGAATTTTGAGGGCGTGGATCCCTTGAGGCTCCAGAGGCTTGAATAAGGAGTAACCAGATCCCTTAGGCTACAAAATCCTGAATGTTGAGGAAGCAGATCCCCTTGAGGCTGCAAAAGCTTGAATAGTGAGGTATGGAATCCCTTTGTTATCCCCAAAAAAGTTTGATGTCCGCAGACTGAATGGTCTAGAGTATAATATAAAATGATACAGCCCAGATGGACTGTATGCCAAATAGAAAAGATAGAAAAAATAAATTGCTCAAAAAGGGATCGAATAACACACATTACCTCTATTAATCATCCCTCTTACAGGCAACATGCGATATATGGGAGATGACCGTAATCAAAGTTCATCATGTCCCCGAGACATTAAAATATAACAAACTCTAACAATCTTAATGATAACCTATAATAACTACTATCAGGCTCGTAATATGCATGGTTCACTGAGCCTCTTTTACAAAAGGAGAAACCCCTAGATAACTAATTGTTAACTAGTTGTTTATGAGTGCACCAAAATGTGAACTGTCTCTTCATGTATCAATGACAACCGTATACATCACTACAGCCATTAGAGAAACGGAACATGAATTCCTTGTGCCCGATATGGAAATGGTGTATATTGTAACATAGCCTTTCTCAGTTGTCTCCCATTATAAATGGTGTGAGACTCTATAGCCCACTGCGATAGAGATGTTGTCACATACATGGATAATACTTACATCATCACATTCGGGTTCAAAAAGGATATAATTCTTATAATAAACATCGTAATACTATATAATATATACAAACAAAAATAAAACTATTTCTATAGTAACATTATTTTTATGGTTCCCACGATTTAAACCAAAAAAAAAAATAGTATTTTTATGTAAATATCATATCTACAATATTTCTATTTATGAGTAATGGTATCTCTATCTACAATATTTCTATTTATGAGTAATGGTATCTCTCTCTCTATATATATGACATAAATAGAAATACTGTATATATGATATTTACATAAAATAATGATATATATATATATATATATATATATAAAAAGAGAGATACCATTAGACATAGATAAAATTACTATAAATATGATATGTTGTATAAAAATAATGTTACAATACGTATATGTGTAGTTAGTTAGTTAGTTAGCTAGCTTGACAATAATCAAAAACTATATTTTCACATATCCATATCTGCATAATTTTTGAGTTCTGAGATCTACTACTGAGTTATACTGTGTTGAGTGAGATTACAACCAGCTTAGATCCATCTTACATGATCAAAAAATTTACAGCTCAAAGGATTGATCCCTATCAAGTTTCAACATCTGATAGATCCGGGGATAACATGGATCTATGTTGGTTATGTTTCGTTTGCTTATGTGAGAAAATCAATAATCTAGGAAATGTTCCAGAGGCTTGACATTCCTTTAGTTTAATCCTAGGAACACTATTTATCTTGGTCCATTCCCACTGCCCAATCACTTGAACACTAGAAGCTAGATATCGTATCAACAATGCATAAATCATGCTCAGTACACTGACTTTGCGCTTTCATTAAATTCCAGAAATCACTTCCAATGGCAAGCCTTTGGCTCTTTTCTTGACTGGTTTTGAGATACTCTTAAATGGTTTGATAATGTAGGAAAGTTAGAGGCACACCTGACCAGAACAACATTGGAAGCACGAATACTTGATAGGGCCACAGTGTCAAGAATCCTCTATTCACTGATGAGTGCATGTGTGTGAGACTCAAAGGTAGACAAGCTCTGTATACAATTTAAGTTTGAAAATACATTAGTTCACCAACCTGAAAAGTTCGATTAATAGCATCATCATTGAACTTGTATTGGGATGCCACACCTGCAGATAGAATGAAAGACAAGATATGTATAAATCTAGCCTCGAGTAATAGCAGACAACACATGCATTGATGAATTCAAAATCACAAACGATGGATATACGCGTGCCAACTGTCCAGCATGTATTACCTCCAACAGATTCCCTCTCGTGACTTTGCTCTCTAAACGGTTTTTCTAAGCTTGAGTTTTTGCCTTTGACATCTGACCAGCCATCGCTTGCTATCGCAGCTTGCTTTGAAAATCCAACATCTCCATTTTCGGCTTTTGTTGATATTTCTTCTTCGTCAGGCACCGGACAATTAGAATAGTGAGACGATTGCGACTCGGGCTCCAGGTAGCATTGTTGCCTTCTAGGCCTATCGTAAGCAGCATCATTTTTAGTGAAAGTAGATCTTCTCCCTGAATGAATATGAAACTCACTCGACTTTTTTGGGTCATTACGTCTGTTAAGCGTGTCTGCGCATACATCACTCGCCAAGCGTACAGCTGCAGAGTAGTTATCTGATGGTATTATCTCATCTATCTGATTTCCAGGGGATAAGTACTTTGGAGTTTTAAAAGGGTGCAGTTCCATGCTCTCAAATCTCCCTAGTTCCTGAGCAATTCCATATCTGCGAGGTCCAACTAACGGTGTCAAGAACGAAGACTCGAAACAATTTTCTGTTCCAATATTCCCCACCTCTAGCGCACTGTTTTTCACATTAGGAAATGATTTGCACCCCTGCATCCAAATTGCCTGCTGGTCTACAAAGCAATGGTTGCTGCAGTTTTCCATGGCTGGAATCTGCTTGGCAATATTGAAAACCGGCGACAATGAGGGCAAACTACTGTGAGTTGCATATTGTACAGATTCAATATCAATCCTATTTCTTATGGGAACGGAAGTCGCAAATGCCATTTGAGGACTTTTCAATCTTTTTCCATCCATTTCCTTCTGTTTTCCACGGACATTGTGATCACCCATTTCCTTCTGTTTTCCACGGACATTGTGATCATCCATTTCCTTCTGTTTTCCACGGACATTGAGATCACCCATTTCCTTCTGTTTTCCACGGACATTGTGATCATCCATTTCCTTCTGTTTTCCACGGACATTGTGATCATCCATTTCCTTCTGTTTTCCACGGACATTGAGATCATCCATTTCCTTCTGTTTTCCATGGACATTGTGATCTCTATTTGACGCCACAATCTCCCTGTACGAACCTACATCCCACATGTTGTTTCCAAGGTGCCGCTGCTGTGATTCTTGCCACTGCAACTCATTCAGCTTTCCCTCCTCATGCATAGAATGGTTAGCCTTGCAGGGTGACTCGGAAGCCAAGCCGGGCTGCTTCACACAATCATCCATCGTTGTCTGATGTTCACAATTTGCATACACGTAAGAAGAGGCCACAGGGGCGGGACTCAAGAGCCCTTCTCCAAATTCATGCCCTCCCTCGCTGTCTTTTATCATTCTGGATCTAATTTCCCACTTCTCCGTTCCTAAATTTCCTAATCTAGGCGTCTGTTCAATGGTCTCTTCTTTCTGTTCACTGCAAAAGTACCGCTCCCAATGGTCAGCAAGAGCTGGAGCTAACGCTTGCTTGCCCTTCAATGCCGTCCCAGGCTTCTTGGCAGATGACTCGGAGGGCTTGAGCGCGATCACGGACCTTGTCCTGACCTGGAAAGGCCCAAATCCAGCAATCACATGTGTCTCTGTAACCAGATTAACATTGTTTGTAGATGATGAAGAGGCTCTGGGGGCTTGCTGCTGCGCCTTTACAGGGTTCCCAATGACAGACTCAACCCTAGGAAGAATCTGTGGATAGATTGCATACCTGCACCCTTCAATGTCAGTATCGCCGACGTTATTTCCCCCGGAAGGAGTACTAGTCGACCCTTCAGTCAGGCGAACAGGGAGACCCTTTCCACAAAACTCCGCCCCATTTCTATCGCCATGGGACTTATTCAATCCTGTCCACGTCCCTTTGATCTCTCTGAGCTTAAGAGAATGGCCACCAGGCCTCAGCCTTTGAACCCACGAAGACTGCAAGCCCTTGCTGCCCATTGCACTACTACTCCTACCCAATTCGTCAAACCTCACAACATCGCTACCTCTAATAAGCCTAGTGGAAGTGCCAAAGGACTGCATATGTTTGCTTACCTTTTACCTGCACTGCTCTCTAAATTCGGTTCTGTTCAAGCCGCTGCCTGAAATCTCTGTTCTCTGCACTCGCCCATGCTCCACGACCCACCTGCCAATTAAGAGCGTTAAAGAACTTGATTTTCGTGCTGCGGTGAGCTCTAATCCGCTAGCCTCCAGCACAAATAGGTTAATGACGACATGAGGATTTGTTCCTGGGACCTCTTATCATCTCGTCCACATAAAACCGGGCGCAAAGCGACATGTATCCAACACTTGCTTACTATGTGTTGTCAGAAACTGATACACTTTAATGTCATGGAGATTGCAGATCCGATTGGTCAAAATGCGTGTTGCTGATAATTTTGCGTGAAATTCTTCAATGCTTGAACACCTGGTGTTAAGATGACACGGAGTCCTACTCTTATACTCTTATAGTTCATCACAACCAAACTGGGTTAAAATGGCTAATGAAGTCAGTTAGTGTTTGTAATCGTCGACATGATTTGCCAAAATCATATGAATCCTCTTGTCTGGTACACGACTTATCCACACCCAGATTAATCGCAAACTAGACATCAACACTCAGGTTAAGAAGGGAACTAATGTCATTTGACGTTTAAGCCTTTACCCTGCGTTTGACCATACTAGGAGGAACTGGATTCTTCCATAAAAGCCATGACCTAGCTAGGTCTGACCCAATTCTTTCACGTACACAGTTAAAAGCTTTGCCAATCATCAATATGATCGCGTTAAAATATCTTCCTTTATTGTTTTCGGTTGAAAGGTAGATTCTACCTTTTAAGTGGGTGAGGTGTAAAAATTTATATGATGCATAATTAGATATTTCAAAAATATTACTTTTAAGTTTATTTTAATTTTAATTATTAATTTAGGAGGGGTTTCTATTCTCAGAGGGGTATCAAAACACCGATGGATATCAAGATATATCTAGACTCCAGATCAGTGAGGATTTGTTGGATTTCACCCCGCCACACGAGATCTCAGCAGCATATACGTCTCAGATCTATTTCTAGGAGACAGACTAAGTACTCTAGACCTCAGCAGCGAGCGAACTCCCCCAAGCAACGATTTAGTGGACAGTTCACACTTTCCACTTGTTCTTCATCGGGCCAACACACTTTGTTGAGTTTCTTCAGTGTTCTTCATTCATCCTTGGATGTTAGGAAAGATGGATTTGATCTTCAAACCTATTAGCTCATGGATCTTCTCCGTCAAGGCCAAATGTTAGTTTACTTCATGCATTGTATCTTTTATAGGAGACCGTTTGGTTCTCCCACTTTGTATGGACATCATTATACCCAACAGTGCCTTTGACCTACTTTGTGGTCAATAGTTCAACACAAATATAATTATCTTATTTTATCTCTCGAGTTATATTATGTCAGTACCGCTCCCATTATGTTTGGGGCATTGCATGAGCTCTACCGCTCCCATTATATTTGGGCCATTGTATGAGCTCTAGTCATTTTTATGGCAGGAAGTTAGCATAAGATTAAATGTTATTTGAATCTTGCAAACAAGAGGACTTAACAAGATAATTCTATCTGATTAACAAAGCTGGAGAAAAAAATGGACAATACAGACCGCAAGCTTACCATTCTAGCCAAATGATAAGCCAACATCTCCTTCTCCTTGAATGAGGGTAGTGACCTAGCCAACACAAATGTCTAGAGATTTTTCCCAATAGTTGCTATGACTCATTGGTTTTTTTCTTGCAGTGTTTTTGTCTTCTCATGTTGTTATATGTCGAGGTCTAGCACAGTTAGAATGTTTTTATAAGTTTCTATTTACAAGATGCTCTAATTAGACTAGATTATAACCACCTCAACAAAAAAATTTGGTCTATATAATCCTCATTTGAAATAATGCAAAGTGAATAACTTCATATATATATATATATATATATATATATATATATAATTATTAAAATTAAATTATTAACTAAAAAGTTTTTTTTTTTTAATTTCTCAACAAAAGGTTGAACACTTTTATATAATTTATAAATAGTAGATAGATAAACCAGCCTAGATCCATCTTAACCCTGGATCTATCAAGCATCGAGAGGGATCAAATCTCTCGAGGTGCAAACCTCTTTTCTGAGTGCAAAACTTGAGGAAAGGTTTGCACCTCAAGAGATTTGATCATTCTCAGCACTTGATAGATTCAGGATTAAGATGGATCTAAGTTGGTTATATAATATCTATAATTGTAATTTTCTGACTATTTCTTATTCCCTCTCTCTATCTCACCCCACAAACATACACACACTCTCTCCCTATCTATCTATCTCCCTCTCTCTCTTCCCCTTCTACCTCTCTCTCTCTCTCTCCACCTCTCCACCTTTCTCCCTCTGTGTGTTTCTTCTTCCCTCCCTCTCTCTCCCCCTCCAACTCCAACCCCCTCCCTCTCTCTCTACTAAGTCCTCTCTCTTTTTTCTTCCTCTCTCTGTCATTCTCTCCCACCTCCCTTTATCTCTCCCCCCATCACTCTCTCTCTCTCTCTCTTCTCTCTAACTCTAACACTATCTCCCTTCCTCTCTCCTTCTCTCTCTTCCCTCCATCTATGTCTCCCTCTCTCTCTTCCCATTCTCTTCCTATCTCTCTCTTCCCTCCTCTCTCCCCATCTCTTCCTTGTTACTCCCTCTCTCTCCCCCATCACTCTATCTCTCTCTCTTCGCCCCACAACTTTGTCACTATCTCCCTCCCTCTACCACTCTCTCTCCCTCCTTCCCTCTCATCCACCCCTCTTAAATTTGATACCATGATATTGTATTTAAGAAAGTATTTAAATTAAAAAAAAAAAAAAAACTCAATTGGTTGTAAAATATTAAACCTATATTTTGGATCAATTATATCAAAGAAAATACAATAATGAAAAACTTAAAATAATCATGCACTATCTTTGCTCTATTATTGTTGGTCAATTTGTTTGTCCTCATGGCTTCGATCCTGAGTTAAGATGGATCTATGTTGGTTTTTTGTAACATTATTTATATTTATATATTTCACATCTTTATATATAAAGTATTCTCATTTTTAATTGTATTGAAACCTTGATTTAATTTCTATGGGAATCTTTTTAGTAGTTGTGATGATAGAGAGTTTAGATATATCTTAAAAGTAATGCTATTTTTTTTCTTTTAGATTTTATTAAAATATATATTATAAAATTAATTAAAATAAAATATTTTAATTGTGAAATAATTTATGTTTTTTGGGCATGTGGTATTGATAAGCCATGTTATTGGTCCATGGTATTGTAACAAAGCCTATTTACATGTTAATAATATAAAGTGGGGGTGAATATCCATGGTTAAGAATTGTGTCATATTGTTGTAAAATATTTTAATTGTACCAACAATATTTTGATTATAAAATAAGTTATGGTTTTTGGATATGTGGTTTTGATAAGCCATGTTATTGTCCCGTGGTATGGTAACAAAACATATTCACAAGTTAATAAAAAAACAAAATACTTGTAACTTTAATTTTTTATTATTAATTGAGCCAAAATTTAAATGTTTACATTCATCCAACTTTGTATTACTTTTAACTTTTTATTTATTGCTTTTAATGTGTTGTTGTTGTTGTTAACTTTTTATTTATTGCTTTTAATGTGGTGGTGGTGTTGTTGTTGTTGTTGTTGTGTTTTTTTTTTTTTAGCCGACATATAAATGTTAAATGTAAAACATTTGTGGCTACACATTTACCCCTATACTAGGTTGATATTGACATTAGATTAAATTTGTTAAATGTTAAATGTCGATATTGACATTAGATTAAATTTGTTAAATGTTAAATGTTAAACATTTATGGTTGACATCTACCCCATAATGGGTTGTAGAGCACGCCATCATCAAACTTATTTAATAATTAATACTTTTCTATAAATTATAAATGATAAATAAAATCAATTATCTAAATTAATTGATATTTAACTATCATAGATTTATATTAATGAAATCTACCAAACACTAAGAGGGATAAAATCTCTGAGGATGTAAGTCATTTTTTGTTTGCAAAATTTGAGGAAAGGTTCACACCTAAAGAGATTTTATTCCTCTCCGCTATGCTAGATCTGGAGTTAAGATGGTTGTATGTTGTTTTTGAACAACACACTAATAAAATGATTTAACTATAAGAAATTTTTAATTTTCACTTATTTTGTAGGATATATATAATTAATTTTATGAATAATGTTTTTTTAAATGTTAATCATATTTGAAATAATCTCCACCCTCGCAGTTGGTTACTACAAAACCAACAGGTAATAGTGACCTCCATAATTACTTATTGGTTAATAATGAGTTAATAGTATATTCCTAAGATGCAAAGTGTTGAATAATCCATGGATGGAGCTCTGCAAACCCTCGCAGCGGCTAGGGTTTCACCCTAGCTATCCATTTTATGCTTCATTTGCATGAATATTTTGCAAATCTCTTCTGTAATGCCAAATTCCAATGATTGAGCGAAAAAAAAGACAATTTCTTTTACATGTATGGCTACCGATCTAGCAAGCTCTTCTTCAGCTTCGTACAGTTTCATGTTGAAATTTGGTTCTAGTCTTCTGGTGGTTCAAGAAATTCCTTCCCTCAATGTTCATGTGGATGAGGAAGTTATCAATTCTGAAAATTTTTACACTGAGTAAGGCCTTCTTTACAGGTTTAACGAGTTTTGGTCGTGACTAGTTGATCGGCCCAAATGGATCTCTGAAACTTGGAAGCCCCTTTTGTCGGATGAGTTAAATATTTACCCTTTAGCTCGGGGTATTTTCGTTGTGGTTTTTGATAACATAAAGGACAAGAAGGCCATTTGCAAAGCTAGGCCATGGTTTTGGGGTAGTGTTGGTCTCTTCATGCAACCCTATACTCCCACTTTTGATCCAGTAACAATATCAATCTCTATGACTCTAGTTTGGGTAAGGCTTCTGAACCTTCCCTTGCAATTTTGGAATCCTCCATCGCTTTCCTCTATTAGGAATGTGTTGGGAAACTTTTTATCGCCAATGTCTTGAAACTGCAAAATTATTCAAAACTACTTATGCTTGAATATGTGTGAAGGTGGACTTCAACAATGGTTTTCCCATAAAGATTAATCTGACGCCTCCAAACGATGTTTGGGTCCAAACGCTCAACTATGATAATGAGAATATTTCTTTCCACTACGGAGCATGCTATGAAATGGGGCATATAATTAAAAGCTACCCAAAGATTTTACCTAATAACAAAGATCAAAAAAGAACCCGAATACCTAAATGGTGGGAAGGAGCTCAGGGTATTTATTATGTGATATTCAAAGAGGATGTGCTTCATGATAAGAAAGAACCAAAAGACAAGAAGGAAGCAGATACGACCAAAGAAATTACATCAATGGCAACATAAGCCAAGCAAGAAATACTAAATGCCAATGAGGATCCTCTAGACTCAACAAAAGTAGAAAAACAACAAACCCTCATGGATTATGGATCCCCTCCTGAATCCACAAGTATTCTTGTTGGAAAAGCATCTCCTTGCAGATCAAGCATATGAGGAAGAACCCAAATTTCACTTACCAAAGAATAATATGCCAGAAATAGAAGAAAACATGAGTTGGACTCAAGTTGTGAAGAAAGGAAAAGGAATTTCGCCATAGAAAACAAGGAGTTGACTAAGTCAAAACGAAAGTAGTGAATAATGGAATGTAAAAGTATCTAGATATTGAGCGTTTTTTGGAAAACAAATAGTTGGAAAGGGGAAATTTTTGTGCCATGGAGAACTCATTTAAGGGTTTGGATTGAGGTCCCATGATCAATTTCAAACCTTCAAAGAAGATTGGAATATGTAAAGGTTTAGCCTAGTAACCATATTTTTTTAATAATGCAAATTCCTACTAGTTTCTTTGAAAAAAAAATAAAAAAATTAAATGTTATATATAATTAATTTTTTCTATTAATACTTTTAAAAATGTTATATGTTAATTATGTATTAGGCATCTAAGGAATTGCATATTTAAAATATATTATTTATGGCTAACATTAATTTTTTTGTTATTAATATCTTTTAATGGCCTAGTTTCACTAATAAATGAAATAGTTTTTCTGTGAGAATAAAATAATACAATTTTAAGTAAGATTGTGATTTCTTATTGCTTAAAATACAATTTTGAATGCATAAATGGATTTGGCACCCTAGAAAACCCTCGAGACAATAGATATGTGTAGATTAAACAACTTAAACTTATAATTTATAAAAATTCCACCTGATTTTAGACCAAATTTCTCAATATGATAATTAATGATTTCAAATTCTATAGAAATTCAATCCTTCTGTGTTTTATATAATTTATAAATAATAAATATGATAAATCATCTTTTTTTAATAATTAATATTTTTACATAATTTACAAAGGCGTAGTCCAACTAATAGATAAAATGGTTTTTTTTTGGCAGAAATCCAATAATACAATTTTTAGTAAGATTGTGATTTTTTATTTTTTTAAACGCACTTTTGAATGAATAAATAGATTCATCACTTTAAGCGCTGAATCTTTGCAAATTAAACAACTTATGATTTTTGTATTCAAGCTTCTGTGATCCATAATGAATTAAGCAAAGCCTTTCGGTAGAAATCACATAAGAGAAATTTTCGGCCGACGCGTTTCGAACCAACAAGTGTGGTTCATCATCACGACCAGATGATGATGATGAACCACACTTGTTGGTTCAAAACACGTCGGCCAAAAATTTCTCTTATGTGATTTCTACCAAAAGACTTTGCTTAACTTATGATTTTTAAAAAATCTCTACCAAATTTTGAACAAAAATGACCAAAAAAATTATTAGAAAAATAGTCATTTCATCTCTTAATTAAACTACACCGATTATAAATAATAATAAAAAAAATCATTAACCTTAATTAATATTTAATAATTATTAGTTTCAATTTTTATAAAAAATTAATTATAAGATTGTGGATATTAATTAATAATTAATAATTTCATTTTCTATAAAAGTTCAATCTTTCTCTATCTTTTATATAATTTATAAATAATAAATATAATAAATCATCAAATTTATTTAATCATTAATTAATAATTAATAATTAATAATTAATAAGAGAGTCAAGATTCAAATCACCTTGTTCGCAACTTTGTTTATGGAGAGGAAAATTGATTACTAATAATTATGTGTTAATAATTAATAATCTAAAAGTTTATAGATATTCAATCATTCTCTATCTTTGATATAAGTCACATATAATAAATATGATAAATGACCAAACTTATTTAATACCTAAATGTTTTTAAGTAATTTATAAATAATAAATAAAATAAATAATTGATATTAATTAATATTTGATAATTAGTAGTTTTAATGTTTTATACAAATTCAATCTCTTTAGTTTTTTACAAATTTTTATTTTTAATTAATATATGGAAGGGTCTTTTTTCTGTCAATTTAACCTAAAATCATAAGTTTAAGTTGTTTAATCCATAAAGTTTCAATGTCTAAAGATTTTTCAAGATGTTGAATCTATTTATACATTAAAAAATACATGTTAAACAAAAAGAAATCACAATCTTGCTCAAAATTTTATTGCTAGATTACATTTAATTTATTATTTAATTTATGTGATATATTTTTTTACAATATATAGAAAATTATGTCAACAAATTATTTTCATTTTATTATTAAATTTATTATAATGATAAAAAATTACATATTTTTTCAAAAAAATATAACATTATTTTTGTTTATTTCATTTCATGATCGGGGCGATATATTGGACATGTCGAAGATGTAGTATTGCCAAGCTTACAAAAAAAAGGTCCACGTGCTATTGGATAAAGGGTGATCGGGTACTTTGTTAAGGCACTCCTTGATGTGAAGTCATCGGTTCAATTCCCTGCCTCGATCGGGGTGATATATTGGACATGATGAAGTTCTAGTCCTGCCAACCTTTAAAAAAAATGATTATAACATCACAATTAATATTATAATTTCTCATTTTCCCCGATGGGGGTGAGGAATAGAGAGGAGGATGTTACCGAGGTAACGTGTGGGAGCCTATGGTAAACACCTGGCTACAGGATGGCGAGTTGTCCTCACGACCCTCCCATATTACCTTGAGTACGAGAGACAATAAATATTGATGTGGGAAACCTTAAGTCAAATTGGGTCTTGCGAAGGGTGGTGAGCACATTAACGTTATGGAGGGTGGCAGGGGTGTTCAATGGTCATTCTGCAAAGGAGATAGTTTTAGAGCCTATGTGTGGAGTGCTGGGAGAAGAGGAGGGTGTTTCAGAGGAGCTCCGGGCCAGCTAAAGGGTTAGCATTGACGTAGAAGGTTCTGCCCCTGTTGGTGTGGGTAGCTGTCAATTGCCAAATTGGGCTTGGCAAGAGCAAGTCTGCAAGGAATGTGGTGCATGTGCGTCTGACGAGGGTGGTTTATTGTGGCTTATGGTTTGTTTGGTGCAGTTTTAGTCCGGGCTGGTTGCAAATTTGCCTTTGGTGGAGCGGGATTATTGAAGTGCGCATCTCCAGCCAGTTCACGGGGTCTTGGGTTGCGGGGTGGTGCCCTTAGCGAGCCTGTCGTGGGTTTTGGTTTGACAAAATTGTGAGGGGTCGCTTCAAGGGGGTGTATGCTGCTAGTTCGAGGTGGCAAATAGCTTTGTAAGTTATGGGTGCCTAGCATTAGAGGGAGAGGAGGTTCAACTGAAGCTGGTGGTCTTGTGCGTGGATTGTTTGGGAGCTACTGGAAGGGTGGTCTTCGTCTCACTTAAGCGGTGTCAAGGTTTCAAGCATGCGGCTGGTTCATTGCTCAGGGTGGTCCTCAGCCTAGGTGTTGCCTAATTCGGGCAGGACAGGTGTGGCTAAGTCCCAGCCTCAGCTTGAGCTAGTGTCTGGCAATGGTGGAAGGAGTATGGAAGGTCTGAGTACAAAGGGTTAGAGTCGCACGGCTTTAGGAGGTAGAGGTGGTGGTCGGTCGGGGCGTTCTAGACGTGCGAGGTCAGCAGCTCGAGGTGGTAGACGCGGGCAGTTAGTTGGGAGTCGGGGTCCCCTTGCTCCGGCCATTCTACATAGAGGGGGTTTGGTCCATTGTGGTGGTTCCGAGCGTGTTGGTGCGTCAAGGTGGATATAGTTAGCAAAAAAGTTGCTGCATGGAGAACTATCGAGATGTGGTTCAGCCAATTCTGGATCATTTGGAGAATTCAGAGTGGGTTACACATGAGGAGCACGCCAAAATGCATTATTTCCAATATCATACCCTGGAGCATGTTGTGGTGGTCTAACGTGGCAAGAATTTGCTATCAGAGAAGGTTGAGAAACTGGAGGCCTGGATGGCCCATTTAGAGGAGCATGCTCAATGCTCCTTTCGTCCCCCACCACCTCCTGGTACAACTCTGGACAACCCAACCTCCATCACCTCTGACGACTAGCATGGATATAGGTGTTTTATATGTTATGTATGTATATTGGGGCCTATGGCCTTTGAAATTATGGATTGTGTCTCTCTTTGTGTTTTTGTTTGATTGTCATATGCTTTCGGCAGTACTCAACAAACCTGGTCGGGGTGAGACTACTTGCGATTTTCCTCTAACGTATTTCCTTTCGAAACTATGAACAGAAATTTGACTTACAAAAAAAAATATTATAATTTCTCATTTGACATTATTGTGATATATTTAATAATGTGGATTTTTTTTAATAATTTATTAATTATTTATCCCATGAGGCGTAGAATATACGGTGATGAGGTGTACTGTTAAGTCACTCTGTGGTGTGAAGATCACAAGTTCGAAACTCCACAAACAAAAATCCAGTCATGGTAATGGTTGGTGTGGCCCAAGCCAGATGCGATCCCTAAGAGATTTTGATGGCTTACATTCCCCTAGGTCGCGGTTTCTCAAGCCATAGGTCAAGCCTGATGTAATCTATGATGAACTCAGGTCACTTAACAAAAACAAAATAATGACGGTAAAAATCACATCATCAGAGTTTTGTCGACTCGTTTCGAACCATCCAGTGTGGTTCATCATCATGACAAGATGAAGAACCATATCTTGGCATCAAGTTAAATAAATGAAGATAAATTTTTTTAGCCGTTATAATATAACGATTAAATTTGACTAAATAAATAATATTTTAATGTAAGGAAATAACTGTTAGAGTATAGTTGTTAATATTGAATTAAGGAACATAATTAATGAAAAGGAAAATTTTAATGAAATGAATATTTAAAAATAAAAATAATATTTAGGTCAAACCTAAATAATCAAACCAATAAAATAATTAATAAAATCAATGTAATAATATAATATAATAAAAATAATATTTGGTTTGAAACGAGTCCCCCAAAATTTCTCTTATGTGATTTCTACCAAAAAAACTTTGCTTCATTAAATAATCAAAACACTAAAATAAAAATAATATTTAGGTCAAACTTAAATAAGCCAAACAAATTCTAAAAACTTAAAAATAATAAATATTCAAACTTAATAATCATATGTTTACTCGCATTAATAATAATAATATTTATGTATTAATATATTTAATATTATTATTATCATTCAGTGTGATGACAAATGACAAATTGACTTGGACAAGCACAAATGACTAAAATAAAGCATGTACTTTATTAGAAAGATTGCTTACGATTCATGATTAATAATTTTCCATCTTATTTTTAGAACCTCCTCACTATCCACGTAGTGGTTTATAAAGTCGTACTAATGAATTTATTCCAACCCTATTTTAGAATTGGAAGTGGACTGGACTGAGGTACGATAGAGGTTCTCGAGCCCCCTACGAGGTTGGATTTGCTTTGTTCCTCCTTATCAAGTGTTAAAAATTGAAGTTTGCTTTTGTATGTGGGAAAATGTTCAAGTTTGAAAGTGAATTGTTTGTTATGAAGAGTGTTCACCACCCCTCATAATTTTATAGAAGAGGAAAGTGACTACCCCATAATAGGGTTAATTTAGAAGTAGAAAGTAAACCAGAGTAATAGGGACCTAGAATTTAGTGAAAAAGAGGGTTATGGTAAATTCAGAGATCAATTTGAGATTACGTTGATTTGATATAATGTTTAGGCATAGAGAACAAGATAAGATGGAATATGACTTGTAACATTTATAGGAGGAAATGTTGTAGTTGCAAATCAGACATAACCAGTTGGCATCAAGTTTGACAACCATTATGGAGATTCTTATAAAGCAGTGTTCTTAATTAATTATAAATGGCAAAAGGTGAAATTGATAACATGCTTCATTAGCTTAGAAATCCAAACAAGGGCAAGAAATGGATGCCCAACTTTCTCAGACATTTTGATAATTCAATATCATTTAATCCTAGGCACATTCATGATTTCAATGTTATGGCCCCTTCGTTGGAGCCTTTTTCCAAGCTCAAGGAGGTTTTAATATTTAGCTTATTATGTCACGCTTTGTAAGTTCTATTTGATTATGGAGTAATTTTGGAGCATCTATCAATTAAATAAGTATAAGATAGGATAATTATTTTTATGTTTTAGGTTAGATATAATGTGGGAGAACATGACTGAACTCATACACCTATATGTCCATTTTTGTACTATGCATATAATGTTATACCTACACATAGATTCTCATTATGTCAAATTATTCTAATTATGGAATTATATATATATATATATGTGTGTGTGTGTGTGTGAGATCATTTATTTTAATCTTAATTATATTTTTCTCTTTTCTAAATTTAAGTAGAGACAAGAGATGTAAACTACAAATTATGATCAATAAAATTGATTGAGTTTGTTAGTGTGGATAAATTTTAATTTTTATTAAAATTGTAATATGCTAACGTTTACATGTGTATTTATATTTATGAATGCCATATATATATAATTTCCAAAAAACTTAATTTGAATAATAATAATTAAAATAATTTTATTTTAAATAAAAAATAATTAATAAATTTTATAATACCGTTTTTAATATATTAATAAAATTATATAATTAATTTTATGATAAAAATAATAATGTTTTATAAGTTTTTAAGAATATTGCTTATTTATTTTTCAAGAATATTAATTAAACTATTTTATGAAAGCATTAGAGTGGAAAATTTTGAAATATGCATCTTTATGTAAGGGTCCAACATGAAGTGGCTAAAACATAAAAGAACCCTTTTAAAAATAAGGTTAAAAATAAAGCACTAAATAAATATAGAAAATAGTTTTCTGGATTAATCACATTGTAGACCCAATCCTTACAATGTGATTAATCCGGAAGACTATTTTCTAAATTATGGATCACAAAAGTCTTAGATCTAACACTAAATAAATATCTCAAGCTTCAAATAACATCCACAAAGATTTTTAACAAAATTTTAAAGAGAAGATTTTTAAATAATTATGATATTACTCGATATATATATATATATGATTTTTAAAAAATAATAATTATTTAAATATATAATAATTTGGATTTTTAAATATATATATATTTATGATTATTTGTATTTTGTTGAGGAGAAAATTCAAGATATCAATGGTTGAGATTATCACAATAATATATGATATTTAGAAAAAGATGAATTCATTCTTTTACTAGAAAACAATGAAATTCCAATTCTAACTAATTTTGAGAATGATTATAAATAAATCATATAATAAAACTTTTTTTTTTTTAAATGGTTGTTCAAACTGGTTGATAAAAGATAAATTTTATTTTGATTTAATGTTAAGTAAAATTCTTAACTTTTATTTAAAGCATTGTTATTATTATTATAACTACTTGATTTTGAAATAATAACTCATAAACTATATGAAATTTAGTGTTAAAATTATTTTTTATTGAACTTAAATATATATATATATATAATTATTTTTTTATGAAAAATTTTAATTTTCAATAATAAATAATGAAAATTACAAAAGTATAGATACTATAAAACATATAAAAAAAAGTGATTGTTATCACTCAACATCATCTTTACGATGAGATATATACTATCCAATAAAACATGTTCATATAATATCAGCCCATTTAAGTCTAGATATATACAAGAATATCAACTAAAAATGATATTGTCCTATATACAAAATAAATATCTACCATCATAATATCATAATTTGTGCATGAATAAGGTGCCCATATATTCAAAAATAGTGCAAAAATGAGTCACTCTAGAGTGGATGATAAAGATGGTGATAAAACCGATAGTGTTTATGTCCATTTTGTTCAATTATCTACCATATCTTATGTTCCTGTTGTGCGCCCTTTTGGATAGATGATCGGAAAGCGTGTTTCTTTCTCTGTAAATATGTTGACAATATATAAAATCAAATTGTGCTTTTAACATCATAATCTCATCCAATATGTTCCTGAGTGTGTGCGTGTTACATGTTAATTGAACCAATCAATAACCACTCTAGAATCACCATTGACCTATCGCTGTTGGCATCCTCTTTCTATTGAAAAAAAAAAAAAACAAAACAAAAAACAAAAACAAAAACAATTATAGGCTAAAAAGTTCCATAAAATTATGTGTACCAGTACCCAAACCAAATTTTAATTTGAAAAAATAATATTTATTTAAATATAATACTCATCCTCTCCCCACCGGCCCATTTTATGCTTATAAATATATATTTTTATATTTGAAAAACACTCCATCTTAGTTACTTAAACCGAGATTATTTTATTATAACAACACCACAAATAAAAAAAAAATTATAACACTAACCCTGGACGGAATACATGATAAATGCATATACCAATGAAATCATGTCACCTCATGATTATGTAATCATGTGAATTTGTTAAGATTGAATTTTCGTTATATATATATATATTTATTGATTGAAGATGGGACATGTAAAAGCAAGAGGGTACTTCACTAAAGGAAGATGCTTTATTGAATAGTTCATGCCAAAGTGGCCTCATAAGAAAAGTATGGACCTACCAACTTAATCAAGTTGTGGGGACAAAAGTCCTTTCCTCTTTTCAATATTTCTTGATTGGGATGGAAATGGTTGGGCAGGTCCTTTTTCTGCCCAAATCAATCAAGTGGATTTGGATTTTTGTTTGGACACTCTGGATATTTTTGGACTCTCTCTCTCTAAGTGGAAGGCTGTAAGGGCTCACTATAATGGGAAATTTGTAGAACATTCATAGATTTTGGACTAAAATTGAATTTTAAATATATCATATCTCCCCTTCAATTATTTCTAGTACCACCATCATCTTGCTTGCCAACATTAATATTACTATAAATTAATACTTTTACAAGTAACATGCAACCTTGTAAATTAAAAAACTAGGATAATGTTCTTTAGATTGACTCTTTGTACTTATATTATGGTTTTTATCGACAATTGGTATGGAGAAGTGTAAGGAATATTGAATATTTGAATTTGTACCACATATATCCATAATTGTGCTTATCAAAGCACTTAAGCGCTTACGTGATCACGCCTTAGTACACGCATGCAAATTGGATGGGTCGTGTTACTTTTATTTATTAAATAAATAAACCTCACGTTTAAGGTGGTCTATGATTTGAAATCCACCATTAAGTAATATTTAAAGTGGTTTATGATATGAAATACATTATTAGTTAAATATATTTACCTTAAATATAGGTAAATATATTTATTTACATTAAATATAAAATACATAGGGTGTAATGGTAAATTTTAATTGAGAAAAATAAGGAGATTTCAATGATTGAGAAAGGAAGAAACTATAACAATATCCATATAAAGGAAAGAGAAAGGAAGATATAATAATAATATTGGATGGGTCATGTTACTCTTACTTAGTAAATAAATAAACCTCATGTTTAAGGAGGTTATGACTTGAAATCCACCATCAAGTAACATTCAAAGTGGTTTATGACATGAAATATACTATTATGTAAATATATTGATATTAAATATAGGAAAATATATTTACATTAAATATAAAATTTATAGAGTGTAATGGTAAATTTTAATTGAGAAAAATAAGGAGATTTCAATGATTAAGAAAGGAAGATATAATAATAATATCCATACAAAGGAAAGAGAAAAGAAGATATAATAATAATAATATCGAGACAAAGGAGAAGTCCCTTTTCCTTGTAGTTTATTTATTTTTTAATTCTTCTTTAAGTTTTCAATAATCTCCTTTGAGCAAAGTGGGGCAAATGGAAGTAAGGGTGAAAATTAGGCTTCCTTTTAGAAAGGAAAATGTTATCTTTATCCAATTGAAATAGAGAGTGCAACATTGAGAGTTTATATAAAATATAGCCAACATGTTTTCGGAGCCCAGATGTAATAAGGCTAGAGCATCAAAATAATATGCATTACATGGCATTGTGTAAAAACTGAAACAAAAGAACTCTCAAAGCACAACATTACAGAAGGGCGATACCAACAAACAAAAAACGAGACTATGTATACATCATAATAACTCAAATATGACTCATGACCTCAGATAATCAACATCCTAAACATAAAAAAATCAAAATAGAAACAATTTTCTAGCAAAAACCAGTATTAAGAGTCAAGTAATTGGAAACCAAAGGGGATTTGTAGTCTCCCTTTGTGTATAAATTGAATGCCCTGCCATTTTTCATAAAAGATGTAACTCTTTCAAGCACCAAGCCCTCCTTTGGATAATGAGTTTGCTTGTCCATTAAATTCCTAGTATATGTGCTTGAAGGGCACAAAAGAGAAGTTGTTCCTTAAGAGGTTGATTTTCTCCATTCAACACTTGAGAGAAAGACTCTTAATCATGTTTAAGCCATTCATCTAGTCTATAACAATCCAGGAGTCCCCATAAATATGTAAGGAGGAAACAATGAAAGTGACAGCGCCCAGTGGAAGGGCCCATCATATGATGATTTCCACTTTAGTATTTGATCCCTCGTCCATGTTGAGCCAAAAACTGAAAGACATATTATCCTATAAAACCAAATACGCAACTCCTCCACAAACATTTTCCTTCCAGAATTTGGGCATTTGAATGAAGGATAAAGATCACACCAACAACTATCCAATACCAAGCTTGAGATCCAAAGGTCACATCAACATAAATTTGAGATCCAAAGGTCACATCATCATAAGTTTGATATATTTATGATAAAAAATGGACAAACCATATGAAAGAGGCTCTTAAACAAAGTGTGTACTTTCTTGGGGTTTGTATCATTAATGCGGTCCATTAGTTTAGGGATCCCAATTATATTATGTGCACCATATTAATTAAGATTAATCAAATCACCATAGAAAAGTATCTTTATGTAAATAAAGAAAATTTGACATTTCAAAATTGATTTTAGAGTAAGTTAATATTATAGCAAAATGACCCACTTTCCAACTACAAGTTTAATAAGAGTGTGATAAATTTTTCATGGATGATTATAGTTCCATCGAGATCCAAGTTTTGTACATGATGGAACAATGTTGATCCGAACTTAAACAAGAATGCAAAAAATTACAGATATATCCATAAATACAAAGATGCAACAGAAATAACACTTCATTTCATTAATATCAAATACTAAAATATGCTTACAAACAGAATGGAAATAAGACTAGCTTGGGTGATCGTAGTTTATCTCTGAGAAGAGATGTGGTGGCTACATGCCTCTGAACTGTGTTACAATGAGGCTCAAAGGCCAATTTATTATTGAGAAATAATGGAAAACCCTAAACATCCAAAAACCTAACCCTAGGAGATGAAGCACCAAAACTATGGGCCTCGTTTAAGTAAATGATGGAAGAGCATCCAGCTCAATATTATCATGTATTCTAGTAGAAATAGGGGGTCTTGTATTTCAAGGAAGTTGGTTTCCTAAGTATTGGATTTATGTAATTATTTAATGTTTTGAGTGATTTTAATGAGAGTAGGAATTAATTGAATATTGTGAGGCTTTATTGTAAATGTTCTCGAATGTAGGAGAACATGAGAGATTTAGGATAGTTGAGAGATTGAGGGATTGAGAATTGATTGTAAATCTTAGTTTAGGAGTCAATTTATGAATCTAGGGATTAGAGACGAGTTTTAGGAACAAGAAGGAGATTTTAGGATTTTGTTGAGGGATTCAAAGATCTAAACCAAAAGTGGTTTTAGAACCCCATTGTATAAATGTAAGCCTAAAAGGCATGAACAGAGGTTGGAGAAGTTAAGATAAATGTAGATAGTAGGTTGGAGTGTCTTTAGCCTATGGGAAAATAATGAATTTAGGCCACAAATATTGAAGATCGGGCATGAGGAATAGGGATTCCATTATGTAATTATTCATTTGTATTTATATATACAGTAATTGAGTAGGACTGTATAATGTGTGATTGAGTGTCGAATGATTGTTGAATGCATCAAAGGATTGCATATATATATGTATATGTATATATATATATATATATGTATATGTATATACATATACATATACATATATGTATATATATGTATATGTATATGTATATACATATACATATGTATATACATATACATATACATATACATATGTATATGTATATACATATACATATACATATGTATATATATATATAGGCGGAATGTGTGAACGCAGAGGAGCGGAATTCGACAAATACACAGAGAAGAGCATGTCGAGGAGGATCCTAATGAATTGTTAAATCCATTAGAATGATCAATCCAAAGCTCAGGAGGGATAGTGCGCAGTTAAAAAAAACCCCGAGCGACTAAGCGAAACCCATAGAAACAATGCTGAAAACAGCGTAGAACCCAAGTAACAGAAAGAATGAGAAGTGAAGTGGTGACACTCAGCAGCTGTTGGATCATTTAGATCAATGGCCAGGATCAAGTTGCAGCGGCATAAGCCTTTTGAAAAGATTAGCGCTTTGAAGTGAAAGGGTCTAACCTGAAGGATTAGCGAAATGCGATCGCGTGAATAAATCTCAACCATCGTATCATATATTAGATCGACGGTCGCAATTGTGTCGCTAAATCGCAATGGGAGGAGTTAGGGCTGGCCATCAATGGGAGGTAGTGATTGCGATATTGCGATTAAGTGACAGCCGTCGGATCTGGTGTCAGATTGACGACCAGATCTGATCGCTAATCGTATATAGAAAAGTCAAACGGAATCGCAGTAGCAAGTGCCGATAGTGTATTTTGATCGAGGAACTAGGGGATCCGATAATTCTATCTACGCAAGTGTATGGAATTTGAAATCTGAATAAAGGATTTTGGAGCGGAGTTTAATGAAATCCCTTTGTATTCTATAAAGTGTGGGCCGAGTCCTTAAGACTAAAATATATACATATGTATTCCGATAGTCGCATATCGGAAGGAGAAGGGCGATGAGGTATATATGTATGACTGTTGAATAAGCCGATAGCAATTGCGATGGAGGTATAGCCTCGGGAAACGTGACCAGGTTGTACGGTAGGCGAAAAGGTATGTTTAAAGTTAATTCCTTTGTTAATGGGTTTTATAATGAATTATGCGCCGATAAGAAAGATTTAAGGGAAGACTTTAATAAAGTCTTCAATGAAGGTTGAAGGGTGATTTAAAGTCCCGATAGGAGGTAAAGGCGAGGTGATTGAGTTTCAAAACAATGGAACTGCAGGTAAGAGGGCCTTAACCATTGAGTTTATGAGGATTCGACTCTTTTGTGAGTCAATTGCCTGGGAAAGTGGTATTTATGCATGAATATGCATACTATGGGTATGCGCAGGGGAAACCCTGCGTCATTTTGGTATCAGAGTTGAATCATAAATGAAACATTTAGTATCAAGCATAAGAAAGCAAGTATGTGTGGAAGTTACTGAAAGAATTCATAGCAGAGATATTTGGAAAATATGTGCATGAAGGCTAGGGAGATCAGATTCTAATCTGACAGTCAAGCAACCAGAGTACATCTGGGAGAATGGAGAAGAACAGATAAGTTCTTAGAGGCAGGTAAGGTAGAATTAAGCAGAGATTGTAGAGACAGGAAGAGTCTACAACGATGTTTGAAGAGTGAAGATTCACTCAAATGTGAATGGTGAATAGAGATTGCTTATGAAATCATACAAGTATTGTTTTATTTAATTCTGATTTGAGTTTGCTGACAAAGAAATAGACTGAAGAATGATGGTTGCAGCTAATGAAGTATCTCAGCAAAAGGAGATTAAGAAGCAGAAATGAAAGGAATTGTTAATGATTCTGAGTGGAAGAAAACTCAACAAGAAGGAATTGTTACTGATAGCTAAGATTTACCAAGATAAAGCCGGAGGATTGGAAGAAAGGATCAAATTCTAAAATCTGATTGATAGTAGTTGAATATCGAGAAATTGTGCAGTGGAAGCATAAATATTTGCTGAAACAGATTTGCAGGAATGGTGAGATTCTAAAGGTAGTTGAAGGTATGCAGTTTTGTCTAATGATTAGCAGATATGGAATGAATGAAATTTTATAGTAAGATTATAGTAGTTAAACTGTAAGAGGGATGTTTGTAAGTTTTTGAAGTAACAAAGTTTGAAAAACAGCTGAAAGCTAATGGAAAGGACAGGCCATTCAAAAGTGCAAGTGAATGGAAGGACAAGATCAGACAAAGATCTTGAAGGTAAGATGATATGGTTTTATTCTAATTAGATTGAAGATTAGAAGATTGTAGTCTTTGCATTGAAGCAGAAGTATTATTGCAACTCCCAAAAGGCAATTCCACAAAGGATGTGGTTAGAATTGCTAACAGATAAAGGAAGCTAGTGAAAGTTTCTAAGTGAAAATAGAGATGTGGCAGAACCTTGAGGAATTCCAACAACGATTGGATAAAGAGGACAGTTGTGTTCTTAGAAGATGTAGATGAGTTGAAGCCCAGAAAGAGCAAAGAGAAGTGCTCAAAGGAGGTTCCAGAGATAGAGAACCAATTGCTTGCCAAAAGACTGAGTGAGGAGAGCTTGGTGAGGTAAGTGGCAGCAGGACAGGATTTGCTGTTGAAGAGGCTTTAGTGCAACTCATAGTAAAGTGAGTGAGGAACTCATAGAGATGGAGAGGATGATGACTAGTGACAGTCATAATAGAGGTTCTGAAAGAGACCACAACAGAGGACAAAAGGAGAAGGATGCCAAGGCAAATGTCATACAGAGATAGTTAAGCAAAGAGGAATATGAAAGGGAGCTATAGCAATATATAGAGAAACTCGAAAGAGTTGAGCTACAACAAAAGGAAGATGCTGAAGAAGATGTTGAAGTTTCGATATGTGAACTAAAAAGTGGACCATTACTTTTTGAAAGTGATGAAGAGCTAGAGGAGTTGAATCATATGAATGATTCAAAGTAGCTAGAAGACTTGATGACTGAAGCATCAAATAAGACCATAAGGTCTTGTGATTTTAAAACTAATAATTTGTGTATGATTGTAGGTTTCAAAGAAGATAGACAGTCTTTTAAAGCTGTCAAAGATGTGAAAGAGTATATTCCAGAAGATGAAAGTTTTGAAGCAGAATATGACAAAGAGGCTGGGAAAGAATCAGTTCACTACAGTGGACAAATGTTGGAAGACATCATTGAAATAGATGATGAGAAGGGGAGACTAGCTGACAGTCTCAAGAGTTCTTTGAGTTTGGATCAGCATACTGATATGCTGACAGAAGAAGAGAAATCAGCGCAACATACTAAAGTGTTTCTAAAGGGAAAAGAGGTACAAAGGCCTTATATTTTTATTATAATGATTGTCTTATAATTGAAGATGTTGTTGCAGAAGTTGGAACATATTTGGCACAGGTGGATAGCCAAATGGAAGAAGAAGAGGAAGAACATCTACTGAAGGATGTCAAGGAAGATTTAGTAGAGGAAGAAGGACCATGTGATAATGAGAAAATAGCAAATGAGGAAATGGAATATTATGTAAAATTTCCAAAGTTCACTCCAAGTAAAATCATTGAGTTATATAGAGAATTAGACTTTCAAAGGAGGAAGTTGGAAGAGCAAAGGATGAATGTCCAGGATAGATTGCTGAAGAAGGATGACAAAGAAGTTGTCATAAATAATAATCAAGAAGAAGTTGACAAATGCAGAAACCAGAAGCAGGAAATTGTTCTAAAAGACAATGTGGTAAAAGCAAAAAAGTGCAAAACAACAGTAGAGAAGAAGGTAAAAAGGAAAAGGAAACAATCAAATTAAGTGAAGAACCAGCAAGGAGAAGAGTTCAGCAATCAAGAGATGGAAACAATCAGTAGACAGAGGATATACTAGACAAAGAGATTGAGTTGATAAGAAGATTAATGATGAAAGTATCTCAGAGAAAGACAACAGCAAGAAAGAAAAGGAGTGACAACAAGAGGAAAACAATAGCAGACTTCGAGAGCAGGGCAAGTGGAGCATTACAGCATAAAGTATGAAGACCTAGAGAACAGAAACAGACAACAGCAACAATAGAGCAATTGACAAGCAAGGAGAGATTACAAAATAAAGTCTGGGATGGAAACAATTATCCAGATTTATGACTAAGTGGTCATAAATTTTCTTACATGGGGAGTCTGATGTAGGAGCATCCAGATCAATATTATCATTGTATTCTAGTAGAAATAGGGGGTCTTGTATTTCAAGGAAGTTGGTTTCCTAAGTATTGGATCTATGTAATTATTTAATGTTTTGAGTGATTTTAATGAGAGTAGGAATTAATTGAATATTGTGAGGCTTTATTGTAAATGTTCTCGAATGTAGGAGAACATGAGATATTTAGGATAGTTGAGAGATTGAGAATTGATTGTAAATCTTAGTTTAGGAGTCAGTTCATGAATCTAGGGATTAGAGAGGAGTTTTAGTAACAAGAAGGAGATTTTAGGATTTTGTTGAGGGATTCAGGGATCTAAACCAGAAAGTGGTTTTAGAACCCCATTGTATAAATGTAAGCCTAAAAGGCATGAACAAAGGTTGGAGAGGATAAGAGAAAAGTAGATAGTAGGTTGGAGTATCTTTAGCCTATGGGCAGATAATGAATTGAGGCCACAGATATTGAAGATCGGGCCTAAGGAATATGGATTCCATTCTATAATTATTCATTTGTATTTATATATACAGTAATTGAGTAGGACTATATAATGTGTGATTGAGTGTTGAATAATTGTTGAATGCATCAGAGGATTGCATATATATATATATATATATATATATATATATATATATAGGCGGAATGCGTGAATGCAGAGGAGCGTAATTCAACAAATACACAGAGAAGAACATGACGAGGAGGATCCTAATGAATTTTTAAATTCATTAGAATGATCAACCCAAAGCTCAGGAGGGATAGTGCGTAGTTAAAAAAAAAACCCTGAGCGACCAAGTGAAACCCATAGAAACAACGCTGAAAACAACATAGAACCCAAGTAACAGAAAGAACGAGAAGTGAAGTGGTGACACTCAGCAGTCATTGGATCATTTAGATCAACAGATAGGATCAAGTCGCGGCGGCATAAGCCTTTTGAAAAGATCGACGCTTTGAAGTGAAAGGGTCTGACCTGAAGGATTAGCGAAATACGATCACGGGAATAAATCTCAACCATCGGATCATATATTAGATCGACGGTCGCGATTGTGTCGCTAAATCACAATCGGAGGAGTTAGGGCCAACAGTCAATGGGAGGTAGCGATTGCGATATTGCAATTAAGCGATAGCCGTCGGATCTGGCGTGAGATTGATATCCAGATCTGATCGCTAATCGTATATCGGAAAGTCAAATGGAATCGCGGTAGCAAGTGTCGATAGTGTATTTTGATCAGGGAAGTAGGGGATTCAACGATTCTATATACGTGAGTGTATGGAATTTGAAATCCGAATAAAGGATTTCGGAGCGGAGTTTAATGAAATCCCTTTGTATTCTATAAAGTGTGGGTTGAGTCCTTAAGACTAAAATATATACATATGTATTCCGATAGTCGCATATCAGAAGGAGAAGGGCGATGAGGTATATATGTATGACTGTTGAATAAGCCGATAGCAATTGCGATGGAGGTATAGCCTCGGGAAACGTGACCAGGCTGTACGGTAGGCGAAAAGGTATGTTTAAAGTTAATTCCTTTGTTAATGGGTTTTATAATGAATTATGAGCCGATAAGAAAGATTTAAGGGAAGACTTTAATAAAGTCTTCAATGAAGGTTGAAGGGTGATTTAAAGTCCCAATAGGAGGCAAAGGCAGGGTGATTGAGTTTCGAAGCAATGGAACTGCAGGTAAGAGGGCCTTAACCATTGAGTTTATGAGGATTCGACTCTTTTGTGAGTCAATTGCCTAGGAAAGTGGTATTTATGCATGAATATGCATACTGTGGGTATGCGCAGGGGAAACCCTGCGTCAGTAAATTGGTACATCAACTTCCCGGTGTCGTAACTTTGTCATACGATCTCTGTTTGATGCGCACAATGCCTCGTTAGAAATATACATCATAAGACTACAACTTTCGAGTAGAAAACATCAATCCATGAACCATTTTTGCCCCTGTTTCCCAAAAAAACATCATTTAGGGCCTCAAAACGGTTCTAGAAGTTCAGGACCCAAAAAACTGCCAAAAATAGTAAATTGTGCTACAGCTAAGGAAATTGGAAAAGTAAAAGAGATAATGGTGTGGGTCCAAGTAGAATAGGCTGGTGGCCACCAAAATCCACCTAGATCAAATGCCCTTAGGGGTTTTACCCATTTTGAAAAATCAACTTATTGTCAGAAACTCGGTTAGATTTTCTAATCAATAGGGACCTTGACTCCTTGTATCATCATAGTTTGGTTGCTGGAAAATTGTTCCAAGATGCAAGGCTACCAAAAGATAAGGATAAAAGGCATCAAGGTATTAATGTCATCCAAGTATTGTGAATAAGTTATTTGAGGTCAAACACTAGTAGCAAACATTCAACCAAGGACTAGTGATGATAATCCACTACCAAATATAAGGAGATCCACGAGTAATAAATGTTGAAATCAAGGTACTAAGCTTGAATATCAATATCCTAAATAAAATGTTTCATTGATATAGGAAGCTCTAATGTAGTAAAGGTAATGTTAAATCCTTTCAATCAACACGAAGCAAGAAGATATCTTATGAATGATTAACTTACACATATTCTTGATTTAAAGAATAGACCAAACATTGGAAGGGTGAAACAAGGTTTCCTTTGACATGAAGCAAAATTACTAGGACTTACTAGGGAACCAACTACTTAAAAAAGGTAGTCATGAATGAAAAACTTCATTTGGGTCAAGTAGGAGACATAAGGGAAAGTATCAATAGATATGGAAGTTGAACCAATACTTGGCTTTGATAACCCAACAAGGTAGACACAAATCAAAGATCATGATGACCAAGTGTAAGGATATGAAAATGTGACTTCATCTATATGATCTAGTCAAGGGTGACGCTAAAAGATACCTAAATAAGACACGCGGGGAATTAACAAATCAAGAAAACCTCCAAACTAAAAGTAATTCCTCTCTTTCCCTCATTTAAAAAATAAATAAAAATATATTTTTTGGATTCTTTTCATCATTTAATGATTGAAAAAAATCATAGACGAGGCTACAATGATCTATTATCTATTGTAAGCCCCACAAGCAAGTTCTATTAGGTGTAAATCCTAATATTGTCCACTAGGATACCTTTTCATACAAAATGGCTAAGGGTGACAGTCATTGGTTAAGTGTGTTTTGTCTCTATGACAATGACCCTCCACATTTTTTTCCTAAATCAATTTTGGAGCCTACATGAACTGTCATTCTAAGCTATCTTTTGTTGTCACATTGTTTTATTTGTTATTCTTATGTTTTATTTAAGCATCATATCCTCCTAAGTCAATGTGTCTAAGTGTCCTCGCCTTACCTTTAGAAGCACTTGTGTTTTCTTGTCTAAGGAAAGGTGAAGTCATAGCTTTTCTTGACTTAGAAACTAGCCTTTTTCACCATGCAACACACACAAAAGAAAATAAAAGCAAAAAAAATCACTTTTAAAGCAAAAGCGCGCTTAAATTTTATGAAGAGTTACTCTTGTGTTGACTGCACTCCTTCGGGATGAAGAACCGCACCCTCCTTCATGCTCAGCAAGTGCGCCCTCCTTGAGCACATTCCTTTGACATGAAGACATGCGCCCTTCCAAATCTCATGCATGCACTTCCTTGTTACATGTGGGTTCACTCTTAGAAAATAAGAGTCCACTTCACTTCTCTTAACTAACTCATTCACTTGTCGACAAGTGGAAATCATGCATGGAATGGATTTTCATGTAATCTCTTTATAATCAACTCAGTTAATCATTCTTTCTCATAATCATTCTCATCTAGGTTGGGCGTACATCTTTGGATCAAGAAGCTCTTCATCGATCTTCATTCCAAGTAAGTTTTCCATGGGATTGTGAAGATTCTTGATAATTACTTGTGAGTGTGTTGGCTTCTATTACTTCTTTATTTTCTTATCTTTCATCAAGCAATTATACATACACGAAGATCACAAAACAAGAGACACAAGATATAGGCACATGCCAGGGCAAAACCCCCTTTGAGGGAAAACCCAGTCAAAGTAATTCTTCCTTCAAATAGTATTCTTTGAGACTCTTCACCCTATACCAAGACCAGACTTTCCCTCCACACCATGTCAGCCTCCAAGATCTTCGACCTCTTTCCAGCAACTTCGACTATGTGGCAGATCCCAGCAACATGTAGCTTCCAGCAACTCCAAAACCTTAGGATAATTCGATCTCCTAAACCAAACCATGAAACAGAGAGAGAGAGGTACCAAAACTTCGATTTTACTCTTCTCTAGAGCCTCCCCCAAACTCACACTTCATTCCTCCTTCTGGCAGCAAACTTCACATCCCCAACACTTCCCAGAAGATATCTAATTACTTGTGAGAGTGATGCTTTCAAATGACTTCGACCTCCTTCTTTATATAGCCTTCTAGTGGGTCTAATGAGGGTCTCTAGGCCGACTTGATCTTCCTTAGGCCGACATGATGTGAAGGACACATAATTCATATTTTGCTTGATACAAAACCTTTTTACATGATTCAGAAGCCCAAGAAGGGTGTCTTCAAATGTACAATGACTCTATAAACTCAACATTAATCTTAGGTGTCTACAATGGGGACTTTGACTAATATAATGATGACCCAAGCACGAAACCCATGCTTTAATAAGTCATTGTTACAATAATAAAAAATCTTTTCTTTATTCTTTTGACAAGTACATTACATAATGACTCAAGTACATTATTGAAGACCTAACATAGTTACATTTTCCAACACTCCCTCTTAACTAGGGAGGTGTTCATAATGTACAAATACAATGGAAGATCTCAAACTATATGAAAACATGAAGAAGCTTTCGGCACTGTAATGCCATGGACTAGATTCCTGACCAGGGCAATCTATCCAACCAGTCACTCAACAATTTAGGTAGCACAATGCCATGGACTAGATTCCTGATCAGGGAAAACTATCCAACCACACACTCAACAATTTAGGCACCGCAATGCCATGGACTAGATTCCTGATCAGGGCAATCTATCCAACCAACCACACAACAATTTAGGCACCGTAATGCCATGGACTAGATTCCTGACCAAGGCATTCTATCCAACCAGTCACTCAACAATTTAGGTACCGCAATGCCATGGACTTGATTCCTGACCAGGGCAATCTATCCAAGTGGGACTAAGGTGGACTCAAGCTTTCAACCCCTCTATGTACCATCATGCTTACTTGCTAACCACCAACCCAAACATACAGGTGTGTATCCAAAAATCGAGCTCAATAAACAACACCACCTTTCCAATTTCGGGATTCCTAACATCGACACATAGTGTTAGCCCGATGTCCCCCCAGGAAATGCTTCACTCGCAAAGCCTCAACAAATCTCTTCCATTCCTTTATCATCAATACAATCACCAATATCTACCAAACCTAGCAGGTTCCCTAGATATTCAAACTTCTTATTAGGAAGAGCCTTTATTAGGATGTCTGCTACCTGTTCGTCTATTAGAACATATTCTAGCTTCACAATCCCATCCTGCACCAAGTTCCTAATAAAGTGGAACTTATTATTGATATATTTCGTCCTTGAATGAAACATGGGATCTCTAGACATCTTGATACAACTTTGATTATCACAATTAATCATAGTAGGACCTAGATACTTTTCGAACAAGTCTGTTAGAATCTTCCTTAACCAAACAACTTCCTTTCCTACTTCACATGCAATCACATATTCTACCTCGGCACTACTCAATGAAACATGATCTTGCTTCCTACTCACCCATGAGATCGTAACAACTCCCAAAGTAAAGCATCCTCCGGTAGTGCTCCTTCCATCAGTCTCACTGCAACCCCAATCAGAGTCTGTGAAGCCAATCAACTTTACTTCCTTACTATAATACTTTATGCAGTGATGTATAGTGCCACGAAGATACCTCAATATATGTTTGGCAGCTATCCAGTGATCGTGACAAGGCTCCAACTGAAATTGACTAAGAATGTTCACTGAAAAACATATATCTGGCCTAATATTTACCAGATACATCAAGGAATCCACCAATTGTCGATATAAGGTGGGATCCTTGAGACTCGAGTGAGAGCTTGTCAATTTCTTGAGATTGGTGACCATAGGAGTAACCATCAGCTAGGATTCCATCATCCTAATTTTTTGCAATAACTTGATGATGTACTTTCCTTGCCCCAAATATATCTCCCCAAGTCTCTACCATAATTCTAGACCTAGGTAGTAGTGCATCAGTCCTAGATCCTTCATCTCAAATTCTGCTACCAACATCTTCTTGCATTCTTGAATTCTTAGTTCTACACTAGTGATGAATAAATCATCCACATATAGTAGAATAATGTCTGGCTCATTATTCATGACCTTGATATATATATATATATATATATATATATATATATATATATATATATATATATGTATATATATATATTTGGATCAACAATACTCTTCACGAACCCAATCCTGAGAAGTTATGCATCCATTCTTGCATACCATGCCCTTGGTGCTTGCTTCAAGCCATATAGAGCATTCTTGAGTCTCCAAACATGAGAGTCCCTGCTATTCACTTCAAATCCTTTAGATTGTTCAATGTACACTTCCTCATCAATGGTCCCATTCAGAAATGCGTCTTAACATCCATTTGATGGATATTCCACCCCATTGTAGTAGCTAGTGAAACCAATGATCTAATGGTAGTGTACCTAGCATTAGGTGCAAATGTTTCTTCATAGTCAATGCCTTACTTTTGAGAGAAACCCCTTGTAACAAACCTTGCCTTGTACTTGTCTATACTTCCATCAATAACATGTTTGATCTTATAAATCCACTTCGATGTGACAACCGATTTGTCACTAGGTCTAGGAACGATTTCCAAAACCCCATTCTTCATGATGGATTGATATTCTTCTTGCATAGCTTTCTTCCAAACCTCTTCGTGCTCAGCTTCCTAAAATGTAGATGGCTCGACTTCAATCAACTTTGTCATATATGCAACATAACCAAAATACCTTTTTGGTTTCTTACTTTCCCTGGAGGACCCTTTTGCAGCTTCATGTCCTTCAACATCTTCTAATGTAGATCTCAACCAATATGGCCTTTTCCTTGTGGTTGGTATAACCACCAATTGAATAGGCTCACTTGGTCCTTCTTCTTCATCATATGGAGTAGAGTTCTCATGAACTTCGTCTTCTTCAAATACGGGAACTTCTTCGTCATCATAATCAATAAGAATATCCTTTGATTTCTTGTAAGTTTGATTCTCATCAAATATGACATCCCGCTTACTTCAATGTATCTTCCCTCCTTTATGTAGATTCTATAAGCTTTTTAGGAGAGTCTATAACCAACGACTATTCCCTTGATGCTTTTCGAGTCCAATTTCTTTCGCTTGTCCTTCAGAACATGTACATACATTGGACTTCCAAATATGTGGAAATTATCCACACTCAGCTTCTTTCCTATGAATATTTCTTCAGGTGTAGTATTATCAAGACTCTTATGAGAACTTCTATTTTGAACCTATGCAACAGTCATCGTGGATAGTAGGTAACAATGAGCTCCCTCTTAATACTTGCATCTTTACAATATGAAATTAACTCTTTAGAGGTGTATTCCCCACCATTGTCAAACCTCAAAGTCTTTATTTTCTTTTCGGTTAAGGTTTCCACCTAAGCCCTAAACTCCTTGAACTTATCAAATACTTCATCTTTAGTTTTGAGTAGATAAAGCCATGTCTTCCTTGAATGGTCATCAATGAATGTTACATAGTAGAGATGACCTCCAAGTGTCTTGTCAGACATGGGCCTGCACACATCAGAATGGATGAGATCTAATATTTCTTTAGATCTAGATTCACTATGATGAAATGGATTTCTAGTATGCTTCCCCAAAGAGCATCCCTTGCATACACCTTCATGATCTAGCTTCATATCAGGAATTCCATTAACCAATTGACTAAGAGTAGGGATGACCCTATAATGAATATGGCCATACCTTCTATGCCATAGTTCAATGGGACTTATTTACATATGAGCAAGAGCTTGAGGAGATCGAGTGATAACCCGGTAAAGACTTACTTCTCGAACTCCAACAATCATAGCTTTGTCAATACTAGAGTTCTTTCCCCAAACCAAAATTTTCCATCAACAAAAGCAATTCTTTCCCCTTTATCTTCTAAACAAGAAATATAAAGTAAATTCTTTTTCAAAAGTGGAACATAGAGAATGTTGTTGAGATGCAACTTCAATCCATTGTCCAACTTTAATGATGTAGATCCCAAGCCTCTAACAACATAGCTTTTGTTGTCATCTAATTCCACTGCATGGGAGGATGATTATTTTGATAGTGTGTGAAGTTGCCTACTTTCACTTATCATATGTCTCGATGCTCCACTATAAATAATCCATGCATTATCATCAGTAAGAGATCCTGTAAGGGTAACCAAGAATCCATGACTCTTGACTTTGTTGAATATATAGTAGATGATCTACTTGATCCATCTTCCAACAAATTTGAAACCCAATCTCATGTAGTAGTTCACCATAGAGGGAGAATCCATGCCAACAAAGTGATCTTTGACTTCTCTTGACCTTAGCTCTTATACCATGTTGGAAAATCAAAGATATTAAATTAGGGTTTGATTCTCCAATATTGATAATTACTTGTGAGTGTGTTGGATACTTTTACTTCTTTATTATCTTATATTTCATCAAGCAATTATACATACATGAAGATCACAAAACAAGAGACACAAGATATAGGCACATGCTAGGGAAAAACCCCCTTCGAGGGGAAAACCCAATCAAAGTAATTCTTCCTTTCAATAGTATTCTTTGAGACTCTTCACCCTAGACCAAGACCATTATTTCCCTACACACCATGTCAGCCTCCAAGATCTTCGACCTCTTTCCAACAACTTTGATTATGCAACTGATCCTTGCAGCATGTAGCTTCTGGTAGCAGCAAAAGCTTAGGAGACTTCGATCTCCTAAACCATACCACAAAACAGAGAGAGAGAGGTACCAAAACTTTAATTTTCCTCTTTTCTAGAGACTCCCCCAAACTCTTACTTCTTTCCTCCTTTTGGAAAAAGACTTCACATCCTCGACATTTCCCAACACTTCCCAGAAGATATCGAATTGCTTGTGAGAGTGATGCTTTCAAATGACTTCGACTTCCTTCTTTATATAGCCTTCTAGTGGGTCTAATGAGGGTCTCTAGGCCGACTTGATATTCCTTAGGCTGACATGATGTGGAGGACACATAACTCATATTTTTCTTGATACAAAACCTTTTTACATGATTCGGAAGCCCAAGAAGGGTCTCTTCGAATGTATAATAACTCTATAAAATCAATATTAATCTTAGGAGTCCACAATGGGGACTTTGACTAATATAATGATGACCCAAGCATGAAACCCATGCTTTAATAAGTCATTGTTACAATAATAAAAAATATTTTCTTTATTCTTTTGACAAGTACATTACATAATGACTCAAGTACATTATTAAAGACCGAACATAGTCACTTTTTCCAACAATTTTTACTGTTGATATTGATTTCCTCGATGGCATTTCTTTTCTTTTCAATTTATTTACTGATGTTTCCATTCATTCTTGCTTCTACAAGTGTCAAACTGTTGTCGTAGGTTGTGACTCTGTATATTCTTCAACTCTTCATATATCTGTCATGATTGTGACAGACTCTATAAAAAATTGTAGATCTTTCCTCTTCACACTGCTATCATTTTATCTTGTTGTTGAACTTATCCTTGAGTCATTCCATGACAGAGCACACTTTTGGAAGCTAAATCCCGACTAACTCAGAAAATTGTGCCCAAAAAGACAATTTTCCTCAAGAGCGCACTCCTTCATGATGAAGAACTGCGACCTCCTTAAGTGCATGAGCACACCTTGAAGGCACGAATGTTTTCCCCTTCGTCTCTTCAGCATGCACCCTTGTGCCCTCATTGTCCTCATGAGCGCATGAGCACACCTTGAAGGCTTGAAGGTTTGAATCCTCACTCCTTCATCTCTTCGGAGTGCACCCTTGAACCCTCTTTATCTCTTTGAGTGCATGAGTGCACCTTGAAGGCTCAAATGATCCTCCTTTGAGGTTCGTCAATACACCCTGCACCCTTGATTTTCTCTCTTTCTTGCTTGAGCACATGAGTGCACCTCAAAGCCTCAAACAACCTTTGAACTTCCCTTCGTGCTTGGAAAGTGCCTTGTTTCCATGCTTGAACTAGTAGCCATGTCCCGTCATTGATAAACTTATGATCTTAGTTACATTTTATGGATCGTTGAATATGATTTACTAAGTTGTTACTCATAGTAAATAGAATATTTTTCAAAGCTAATCCTTGTCGCCATGAGTGTGCTTCCACAAATAGGTGTTCAAGCTGCAAGTCTCATTACTCTTTCATCATCTATTGGAACAATTACTCTTGCTACACATCGAGTGGCCACCAAAGAAGCTTCAAAAGTGAGCAGTGAAGAAGCAATTGAAGTTACAAAGCATACCATTCCATCTATGCAGATACTGTTGAAATTCCTTGTAGATTCAAATTGCTTATGTAATTTGCTGAAATAAAAGACTTGAATCTACTCTACTCATCAACAGAAACAATTAAACGATCGAAAAATCACGACATAAACATGAGACAAGATTTAATCACATATGCTTAGAGATTTATCTAAGGGGAAAGAAACTGCTCAAAACTCCTTCCTATCTGTATTGCATTAGTCAAAAAATAAAGAAGAAATACAATGCTTGTTCAAGCCTGAATAAACTCTGCACAAGTATAATCTATCTCACTGCGTCACAAGTTGACTTCGTCCAACACTTAGCGAATTATGTTGCCCGCCAAGCTTGTATTTCCTTGCATTTTTTCTCAAGGAATTATCCCCTATTAATTAGGGAAATCCCCATCCCGAACTGTGCAATCCATATAGGTCCTTCTGTGACTACATGCACCACCTGTACAACTTGGATAATTATACAACTAATAGTACACTACCCTTGAACTCCAATCTCAACGGGGTAACTCGTATTGCATGTGTGAATGAGTTAATTATGGTTGATTTATCAATTAACTTGTTGAACACTGAAGCTGCACCCCACTGCTAGACCTCATACTAGTTCCTCCAACAGTTGGAACTAGTTTAATTGACTTTAACTCAGTTTAACTGAATTAAATTCTTATAACTCAAATTAAACTCAGCCTAGGCTCCTAAAATTTAGGAACCACTCTACATGAATCAAGTTAGGCCCTCAACTCGAATTAATTGAGCGAACTAAGTGAAACTAACTTAGTTAACTCATTCTTGTTGTCTTGTGATGTCGAATTACAATTTTCTCCTAAATTAATTCAAGAGGAAATTAAATCAGGATTTTCATGTTTCCATTTTCAACACTCCCTCTCAACAAGAAAGGGATTATCAGATACACAAATCTTGTTTCTATGGAACTCAAATTTTCCTCTTGACAATACTTTTGTCAAAATATTTACATCTTGTTCCTCTGTAGGAATGTATTCCAACATGATCCGCCTCTGCACACAATCTCGAAGATGGTGATACCAGATGTTGATATGCTTGGATCGATCATGAAAAAATGGATTTTCAGAGAGTTTGATACAATTATGATTGTCATAGTAAATCAAAGTGGGATCCATCATCTGACCAAACAACCAATAAGAATGTTCATCATCTAGATAACTTCACAAGTTGCTTGACTAGCAACCATGTACTCTGCTTTTGCAGAACTAAGTGAAACTAAATATCTTCTTCCTATTGTACTAAGAAACTGTTGCTAACCCAATACTGAATACTCCTCCTAAAGTGCCCTTCCGATGTGATGGACTACCTTCCCAATTTGCATCTGTGAAGCCTTAAATCTTTACTCCCTCTGTCTGTCTGTACCAAAGACCATACTAAGTAGTGCCTCTGAGGTATCTCAACACATGTTTGGTTGCCTTCTAATACATTTTGGTTAGATTAACCATTGCCTGACTAAGCTGGTCAACTACATAACTCATGTCTGGTCGTGTGTTGACCAAATACATATTGAACCCACAAGATGCCTGTAAATAGTGGCCTCCACCTCCTCACTTGAAGTGGCATCCTCTTTCCTTCAACTGCCTGCTAGAGGAGTGTCCATGGGTTTGCTACTCTTCATTTGGAACTTCTTCAGTATATCATTGGCATACTTTCCCTAAGAGATAAACAATTCCCTATCTCCTTGCCATGCTTGCAAATTGAGGAAATAATGCATGAGTCCCATGTTCTTCTTCTCAAATTCTCTTATAAGATCCTCTTCACAAGATTTTATCAACTTCACATCACCAGTTAAAATCAACTCATCGACATATAATATTATAAACAATAATTTACCTTCAACAAACAATATGGTAAAGGTTTGCATCTGCTTCAATTTTGGTGAAGCCCAACCTGGTGAAATAATTGTCGATCTTGGTGTACCAAGAACAGGGTGCTTCTTTCAATCCATACAATGCTCGCTTGAGTCTGCACACATGCAACTCTCTATCAAAGGTCTCAAAACTTCCAGTTTTTCAATGTACACCTCCTCCTCAATCACTCCATCGAGGAATGTTGTCCTCACATCCATCTGATGGATTTTCCATCCCATCTGCAATGCAAGTGCTATAATTGATATGATAGAAGAGTACCTTGATACTGGAGCAAAGGTCTCCTCATAATAAATTCCCTCCACCCGAGAGAACCCCTTGGCCACAAATATGGCCTTGTGTTTCTCAATGCTTCCATCTGCTGCTTGCTTCACCTTGTAGATCCACCTCGAACCTACCACTGACTTGTTCTCTGTCCTTGGGACAACTTCCCAAACATTGTCTCTAACTATGGAATCATATTCCTCTACCATGGAATCATCCCATATTGGATACTACATTTCTTATTTGAATGAGGATGGTTCTACTTCAACTAGCTCACTCATCTGATCCATGTACCCAGTGTACCGATCTGGTGACCTCCTCTGCCTGCGTTGTGATGTGGGTGTTCCCACATTCTCTCTAGAATCATACAATAATCAATTAGCTTCCCTGGTGCGCTTCCTTCCATCTTTGGATGTCTTTGCATGAGTGGGTGTTTCCATTCTCTGCTCCTCTGCTTGTGGCTTCTCCACAACATCCCGAGGTTCTTTCTGTAGAGCCAAAATCTCCTCATTTTCATGCAATTGAAGTTACCTCTCAGGGGAACATCTCATGGCCTTCTCTTCATATAACTTCACATCTCTACGAACAACTATCATCCTGTGAGATAGAAGGTACACCCGATAGTTGTGAAGTGTATCAGTGTACCCCACAAATATGCCCAACTTAGTTGTTGGCTCTAGCATTTTCCTTGCATCCTTGTAAACATGACAACAAATTGATGAACCAAATATCCTAAAGTGTGACACATCTAGTTTCTTCCCTAAAAAAGCTTCTTCTAGTGTATTCATCCTGAGAATCCGATGAGGACTCATGTTCTGCACATATACCGTTGTCTTGCATGCTTCATCCCACAAGTGCAATGGTAGGCCCTGATCATGCAACATCACCCTTGCAGCTTCCACAATACTTCTATTCTTCCTATCAGCCACCCCATTCTGTTGTGGGTTATGGGGTGCTATTAACTCCCATTGAATGCCTTCTTGTGCACATAATTTCTTGAACTCATTCGAAACATATTCACCACTATTATCACTCCTGAGAGACTTCACTTTCCTGCCAATGTATTTCTCAACAGGTGCTTTAAATTCACAAAATTTGGAGAATGTCTAGTCTTTCTTCTACATGAAGAAAATCCAACACTTACATGAGAAATCATCTACAAATATAACATAATACTTGTGCTTGGTCGTGGAGGCTGTTGAGAAAGGTCCACACACATCTGAGTGAAATCTTTCAAGAACTGCTTGCACTCTACTATCCTTGTCATGAAAGGCGGCTTTGGTGTACTTCCCCATTGTACACCCTTTGCATGTATCTCTTTGCTCTAGTGCACCCTTGGGAAGTCCTGTAGAAATCTATTTCATGATCTTCAAAGCTCCATGGTGCAAATGGCCAAGTATCATACGCCATAATTAACCAATGTCTCTGCTTTGCACCTTCTCTGCTTTCGTGCTTAAGGTGACACAATCTTCTACATCCAATTTGTAGAGGTTCTTCACCCAAATCCTGATCTGCTTCACTTGTCCCGCGACGATATTTCTAAGGAAAGTCTTTCCTTTGCTAAATATCACATCGTAGCCACGGTCTTCCAACATAGACTCTGAAACTAAATTCTTCTTCAGACCCAGAACATACATGACATCTTTTAATGTGAGAGGAGAACCAGACTCCCTCTAAAAAGTAACTATACCAATACCGGTCACACTATACCTTCCATCATCTCCAATCTCGATGTGCATATGGAGGTCCTTCTCCTCCAAGTCACTGAAAAATTCTTTATTTCCTGTCATATGGAATGAGGCTCCAATATCCATATACCATGCATGCAATGAGTGTGAAATCTAACTCGAAATGTGAATCTAGAGCTTCACCTATCACTCCTCCTAAGGGAAGTTGTCAGTCTTCTTGTGCAAACACTTCATGGCATAGTGTCCCAAATCATGATAGTGAAAACATTTAATATTCTACAAGTCTTTCTTCTTGTTTTGCATGACTAGAATCTCCTTTGGATTGGGATTTCTCCCCTTTCCCTTTATTTTCGTTTCCAACCAACTTACAGTTCTCCTCATCCTCAACCTTGGATGAAGTTCCATCTCTGTTGCTCCACTCGATATCTTCCTACATGAGATCACACCATAACCGCTCCCATCTTGGTAGTTTGTCTCTAGCATTCACATAATCCTGATAACTGTGCCAACTCTTGGGGAGACCAAACAAAGTTAGAGCTACCATATCTTCTTCTGGAACAGTAATAATGACCCTGCCAAGTTCATCACAACACTGTGTGAATTTGCTCAGGTACTGCGGAATTGATTTAGCCTTCTGCATTTTGATACTACAAAGCTTGTCCTTTAGTGCCAACTTCCCATGGTCACTATTGTTCTCAAATAAGTCGGTAAGTGTTTTCCACACCACGAATGGAGTTTCTTTCCCCTAGAGATTCAAGACAATATGTTCTCGAACTCCCTCCAATATGATCTTCCTCACTTTAGCCACATCCTTCTTCCACTGAGTAAGATCTTGGGCATCTATTGTTGGGGATTTAACTACATATGTCTAGATGTAATCTAGTAACTTGTTATCATCTAATACAGCCTCCATACAGATCTTCCATGCCACAAAATTTGTGGTTTCTTCCAGAGCATACTCGAGCCTGAGTCCAGTGGAAGTCATCTTCTCAGTCCTGAATAAAAATTGCGACATTGATCATGTAATTCGAACCTCCTACACAAACTTAGAATTCTCTTCTCTACTGTGATTCTAGCGCTGATACCATGTAGAAATTCCTTGTAGATTCAAACTACTTATGTAATTTGCTAAAATAAAAGACTTGAATCTACTCTACTCATCAACGGAAACAATTAAACGATCAAGAAATCACAACATAAACATGAGACAAGATTCAATCACATATGCTTAGAGATTTATCTAAGGGGAAAGAAATTTCTCAAAACCCCTTCCTATATGTATTGCATTAGTCAGAAAATAGAGAAGAAATACAATGCTTGTTCAAGCCTGAACAATCTCTTCACAAGTATAATTTATCTCACTGCCTCACAAACTGAATTTGGCCAACACTTAGCCAATTATGTTGCCTACCAAGCTCCTATTTCCTTGTGTTATTTCTCAAGGAATTAACCCCCTATTAATTAGGGAAATCCCCATCCAGAACTACGCAATCCCTATAGGTCCTTCTCTGACTGAATGCACCACCTGTATAACTTGGATAATTATACAACTGATAGTATTCTACCCTTGAACTTCAATATCAACTGAGTAACTCGTATTTCATGCATGCATGAGTTAATTATGCCTAATTTATGAGTTAACCATTTGAACACTGAAGTTGCACCCCATTGTTAGACCTCCTACTAGTTCCTCCAACAGTTGGAACTAGTTTAACTGACTTTAACTCAATTTAACTAAATTAAATTATTACAACTCAAATTAAGCTCAACCTAGGCTCCTAAAATTTAGGAACCACTCTACATGACTCAAGGTAGGCCACTCAACTCAAATTAACTGAGCCAACTAAGTGAAAGTAACTTAGTTAACTCATTCTTGTTGTCTTGTGATGTGGAATTACAATTTTCTCGTAATTTAATTCAAGGGAAAATTAAATCAGGACTTTCTTGTTTCCATTTTCAAAAGATACACAATGCTTCATAGACAAGTTCATAGAGGTCACATGAAAAGACATTAAAGACGCATTCAGGCATAAATAGTTCGCTAAAAATTTGGAAGACTTGTAAGTATACATTAATATCAAGTGGTCCAGGATACACAAGATTGCATGCCAGTTCCTACTCATCCCTTGTGCAGAAGTGATCTGAGAATGGAATGTACTTGTTTAAGGGTGCAAGGTATCCATTTCCAATAATTTCAACTGTGAGCTAGACACTCCAAATGACCTCTAATAATGTATAAACTTCTTATTTCTTATACAGAGATAGACTGTAGGGGCATTCACCGGACATGTCACCTCTAAAAAGAGGATGAGTTCTAGAGGCTACCTGGCCCTCTACAGGCTTTGCCTAAAGAAATAACAAAGTAAACACTTAGAATTCTTTGACATACACATACTTGAAGTTTAAGGTCTTGCGGAATAAGACAAGTAACTTTCTGCAGTTGAATCAGGTGATTATGTGTGTATGCAAGTTATATTTATTTGCTGTTTAAAACTTTATATCAGTTTTGTTTAGCATCTCATCTTCAGCAAATAAAGACTTCAAAATGATAATTTTTCGACCTTCTGAAGCCATTGGTGCAGGTCTTACAGCCATCTGAGGTCATTTGCAGAGGTTTTGGAGCCGTGAAAGTTCTAGGAGCCACCAGGGCCCAGTTTTGTGAAGACTGTATAGGGTTGCAGGTATCCATTGGAGGTGATCCAATAGTCAATCCTGAAGGATTCAAGTGTTCTGAATCCATTTTTACCATCTATTTCACCTGTAGATGCTTCTATTCAGCTGTATTTTCAATTTGAGCATTTAATGAAAACAAGGACAAGCCCATTTGGGAGCTTTGGACCCAGTAGACGTAGCCCAGGAGGGGTGAACTGCTTTATCAACTTCTTTTGCATCTGTGGTTGATTTATTTTGCACAACAAATTCGTTTTAGTGTGTTAAACAGTAAAAGGAAATAAATCTGCTATGCTTAAATGGGTCATGAACAACTGAAAATTTCATTTGTTTTCTTTCTGCAAGACATGGAAATCTTTTAAACATGTATAATTCTGAATTGAATACCTTGCAAACAAATTACAAGTAGTTTCAAATTCAGATCAAGAAGTGATTGAATGGATTCTTTCACACATGGATGATTCAGATCTGGTGCTTCGTAGTGAAAGCGATGGTGAGCTTGCCACCTATTATGGAGAATATATGCAAACCTATTATAAGATGCAAAGGCCCACAAAATATGAAAATAATAACTTTTACATTAGATGCGTTAATCTCGACATGAGTGACATCATCAAATCTTGGTGTCGAGAGCCTGCTGAGTTCTGTCACCGCCCATCTATAGTTTACCCGACTAGGATTCTCAGGGATGTATATCAATATCTCATTATTATGTGTTGTAGGTTGCATGGGAGAAACAATGCTGGAGTGTTTGAAGAGAACTGGATATGTATGCTCAACATGGTGGTTACATGTGGCAAAGTATTCATTTGGGCAGATATACTCTCTTTTGAGTTGCAGCGTCACGTTGGGCAGGCTAAAGCATTTATAAGGTCAAACTAGACACTAAATTTCTACATGTCTACATTTCTATTGGATGGAATCTGTGCTCGATATGCATTCCCAGGAATGTATTAGAACTAGACCCTACAAGATAAGTTTCCAGTTTACTTCCAATGTAGGGTGTTATCATATTTGATTTTAGGAAGGGCATACGACAGTTTAGCAGAGCATTTTTTCACAGTCATATTTAAGATGATATATGAGATCGATAGTCCTTGCATGACCCAACTTGTGAAGGAGTCATTGCATGATATCGCAGATTGGTTTTCTGTAGCTGAAGGTACATACATATGATGCTTTGGATGTTATATTTCTCCACATCTCATGCCATGATATGTAAGTAATAAGGTGGTCCTACAGGAAGCGGCTTATACGTTGAACAAAGGGTTATCAGGAGTTCTTAACAAAAGGAAGAAAGCTTGATAAATTGTATGAGTTGAAGAGCCATAAGATAAGGGAGGCAGAAATACAGGAGCTAGACTGTTTGCAATTTGTAGTCAAGGATTTCCACAGTTCTAGTCCTAGAAGAGAGTGGATGCAACATTGTGAAAGGATTAGCTTTGCTTGGGGATACTCATCAATGTCCATAACAGAAGATGAGAAGGTGAAGAACTAGTACAATGCACTAAGGAAGGCACATCTAGGAATTTAAGTCAATTCTCCCCAAGCTTTAGCAACTCATAATGTCTAGGAACAGGAGGCACCACAAACAACAACTCAAGCAAAGAGTAAAACTCCCAAGAAAAGGAACAAGCATGATTCTATAGGAGAAAGAAACAAGAAATAGAAAGTTGATCCTTTGAATATAGAAGATATTCAAGTTGAATAGGAGAGGAGTGAATTAGAGGCAAAGATGAAACAGGAAGAAGAGGAGAAGAGGAGAAGAGGAGGAAAGAAGAGTTTATAAAAAAGAAACAGGAAGAGGAAGAGGAAAGAAGGAGAGTATAAGAAGAATGACAAAGTCAGTCATAGGAGGAGGAAGCAACACAAAGGTTGGAGGAAGAACAATTGAATTAGGAGATAGAGGAAGAGTTGGAGGAAGATGATACCATCCAGCCCATTGATGATGAACCAGGTTCTCTGAAAGAATCTCTTCATACGGGTGGTCATCTCCCATTTGGTGAAATGGGAATCACACCTCCACCTAAAGACAAAGTCATGGATGTGTGCAATGTCACGTTTGATCAACTCAAGAAAAGGATCGTGCAACAAAGGAGGAGATACTTCCCAAATGATCCTAAAAATCCAGTCTTAGTGTCCATGGAAAATGTGATAATTGTTAATACTAGGAGGGATCCTCTGGAAATCATAGTAGCATATGTTGCTTTTTCTACTGCAACACAATATAACTTGGAGTATCTATTGAATGAGAATGCACGACTAAAAAAGGAGCTGGCTGCAGTAAAGCAACAAGCGAAACATCTAATCGCGGAAAATTAGTGCCTATCTTCCCACAACTTTAACAGGGCAACATGGCAGTCAACCATACAAGAGGAATTGGGGCCAATGGAGGGTACCATGGCATAATTATATGATGAAATGATACTTTTGCAAGAAGTAGTGGCGCCCCTCGCTGGAATTCAAAAGAAAGCACAAGAAGTCTTAAAACTCCTAAAAGTGGCAAACAAAGTTGTTGATCAACTCCAAGAATGGACTGCAAAATATCTGGATGCTTTGAAACAATTAGTTAGAATAGACACGATTGTCACTAAGATAGACAAAATACAATTGAGACTCCATCATCAGAACTACATTCGTCTTGGGGAATATTCGGTTAAAACTATTGCCGCTTATAGTCAACTGCACAATGGTTTCGAGTCTCTAGCACATAAACATGGGATGCCTTCAGTAGGATCACTTGAAGAAATAAGAGGCAAAGAAATCATATTTCAGGAAATCAGGCAATACATAGAACAAATCAAGCAAGCATCAGAATAAGAAGGCTTGGAGATCACCAAAGACATTATTCTACAATATGCCATCACACCAATCAAAGCTCACATGAAACTATCATGGCTATGGAATAGTATATAATTGAGCTCCAAGACCATACTGGCAGAAGCACTGGAGGTGAAAATGTGGTTTGTAGCAAACTTCCCAGTTTGGGTCAAAGTCATCTCGTTCATAGCATGGCATACATACCTTACCAATGAGCTTCATGTGGAAGCAAATGATTTATCAATTTGATGACATTTTGTCCTTTTAGTAGTTTTGTCCTATATAGCCACCATGTTTTATGTATTTTGTCCTTTGTAATAATTTGTATGTAATGAAGTCCAAGAGACACATGTGGAATGTTAAAAGTCACATGTGGAGTGTAAAAGATTATGTATAGAATATGAAATGTTGTAAGGAAGCCCATGGGCCATAAGAGTTGAAGAGTCATGATGAAACTCAAAAGCCATTGTCATTTGTTATAAATAGTTCCTCATAACTTAAGTAAAGGGCTTGGATTCTTGAAGTCTTGCCTTGGCTTATCTAGTAGTGCATAGGAGATAAATCATTCTTTGGAGAAGTAAGTTCTGGCTTCATGTTCCACTACTAGATCTAGTGTTTCAACTATGTAACAGTGTACTTGGAATCTTTCATTTATAATTAGAAGCCCTATGAGCCAACACTTCTTCGTGCGTGTATTGTGGATGTGGTAAGACTATTCATGTTATGTTTGTGGTATATGTTGGCTTAATTACATACTAAGACAAATGAACTATTTCATTGCTTAGATATGGATATTATTGAATGAGTGTTGTTATGCTTTTTTAATTGTTGTTTATCGTGTGAACTAATTTACAGGTAAAGAATAATCCTTTCTCTCCACTCCCGGGTCTCCCTTCGGATGGTATTATTACTTCCCTAACTAGTTGTGGAAGTTCCCTGTGCATCTTACATTTGGTATCACACAAAGCTTACATACTTGCTTCCCCAAAGAGGTGTTTGTGATCTATTGTGTATGTGTTGTAACCAAGGCACAACTTTGAAACCTTTCCAATGGTGGTTAGACCATACATTCGAATGAGACTCCTACACCAAATGGTGTGAGGCTTAATTGGGACCTCACATCGGGGAGACACTATTTCCTTTCAGTTCCCTGATTTCTAGCACAATTTACTATTTTTGGCAGTTTTTGAGGTCTTGAACTTCCGAAGCCATTATGAGGCCCTAAACAATGTTTTTTTGGAAAACGGGAGAAAACATAGTCCATGCCAAGAGTTTGTAGTTGAAAGTTGTTTTCCTCAAGTATATCTTTCTAACGAGATATCGTACATATCAAACATAGATCGTTTCCCAAAGTTACGAACTTGAGAAGTTGATGTACCAACTAACCCCAACGAGGCCCACAAACTTTTGGTGCGTCATCTCACAGAGTTAGGTTTTTGGATGTTTAGGGTTTTCCATTGTTTCTCAATAATACAAAGTCATTCAAGCCTCATTATAACACAATTCAGAGGCAGGTAGCCATCACATCTCTTCTCAAAGATAAATTACCATTGCCCGAGCTAGTTTATTTCCATTTTACATGTAAACAATTTTTAGTATTTGTTATTAATTTATTGAAGTTCAACTTTTGTTGTAGGTCTGTGTTTATCTTTAAATCTGTATTTCATTTCATTCCTCCATAAATTCAAATCACTGTATCAGAGCAATTTTTTCTTTCTCTAGTTTTCTGTGCATGTCCCCAACGAGGTTGGGGTATAAGGAGTTAGGACTTGAACTGGTTGAACCCTTGTAAGACCGGCCTTGTCAACCCCGATGACTTCCCATGGTGGAAGAAAATAAAGATGAGGAAGCAAGAGATCCTTTCAAAATTTTTCTCAAAGAGGCCCTCAAGTGACAAAGGAAAGAGATGATGGATAACTTTTCCCAGATCTTTCAGCGGTGATCAACAAATGCAACATCTTCATCCAATAGTCACTTTGGAGGTGGCACCCCCTCTAAGGTACACATTAACTTTGAAATTCTATATTTGAAGGCCAAATAAATGAAAATGTCATAGATAAATGGTTAAATCTACTGGAAGGATATTTTTCAGTCCATAATTTTTCCAATAAGGAAAATATTACTTTTGCACTTCTCAAAGTTACCCACCACATCAAGGACTAGTGGGAAACCTATTGTGAGCAGAGGGATGAGAAGGAACCCTTACTATTTTCAGCCACACCCACTTGGAATTCTTTCTGATATGCTATCAAGGAACAATATTACTTTGTCGAGAGCTGTGAAGGTACGTACATAGAATGGACCACACTGCGACATGGAAGGGACCGAGACATGCTGAAGTTCACAAATATTTTTCATACCTTTCGCACGAATTCGGGTATCAAGGATTCTTAGCGATATCTGGTACTCAAGTAATGTGGTTGTCTGCACAAATACATCTAGGAAGAGATGGAGTACCTAGACATCTTCTCGCTTGGCTCCACATACCTATATGCTTCCAAGATTGAGCAAAAATTTAAAGAGACGAAGCAAGACTTTGGATCTACGAATCGAAAGCAGGGAAAATGAGACCCCAAATTGTTGAACAAAGGACAAAGCCAAGGTGGGGTTACCCAAGACAACCCATTAAATCCATAAGCAAAGAATATCACCACGAAGATGAAGAATCACACAAGGAGTTCCACAAGAGCCCCACTCACAACACGAATGAGTATCGCACCAAGCAGTCACTGGTGGTCGAGCCAAAAGCTTCAAAGTTGGATGCATGTTCTGACTCTAAGTCAGAAACCAACAAAGGGAAGCAAATTTTATATCAAGAGCCCAACACCACCATTTCCACCACCAAGGTCTAAAAGATTGAGCCCAAAGATCTAGAGGAGGGGGAGCGTCTCTTCCACTTACAGATGTTGGTGAAGGATTCTCCGCTACAGCTCCTTGTCGACATTGTGAGCCAAAATAACCTAATCTCAATTGACGTCGTGAAGCCATTGAGCTTACTGATGACAACACACTTGCAATCATACACCATCTTATGGTGATCTAGGTGGATATTGGTGGCCACCCACTTATTCCACTTGGACCCGCACCATTGTTTCTTTTAGTTTCCTTAATTGTAGCATAGTTTACTATTTTTGGCAATTTTTCGAGTTCTGAACTTTTGGATCCGTTTTGAGGCCCTAAACAAAATTTTTGGAAAATGGGAAAAATCCAAACTAATAACGAGGTTTTTTAGTTGAAAAATTTAGTCCTCAGTTAGGTCTTTCTAACGAGGTATCTTACACATGAAACAAAGATCATATGCCAAAGTTATGACCCTGAGAAGTTGATGTACCAATTTACCCCGATAGGGTCCACAAACTTTTTGTGCTTCATTTTTTAGGGTTAGGTTTTCCGATGTTTAGGGTTTTCCATTATTTCTCAATAATAAATAGTCCTCCGAGCCTTATTGTAACATAGTTCAGAAAGCATGTAGCCGTCACATCTCTTCTAAACGATAAGCTACCATCGCCTTAGCTAGTTTATTTCCATTCTACATGTAAACAATTTTCAGTACTTTGTTATTAGATTATATGATTGATGAGGAAGTCTTTTTTAATCACCAAATCTCTTATAGACATCACTCAGGCAATATGATTTTTTTTTAACTAAAATATTTAAATGATTATAAAAAAATTAAATCATAGTTAGATATTCAAATGAATTTTAAAGATTGGAATGACTAGCTAATGTGATTTCCTTTCTAAACTAATGGATTTCAAATCTCTTCGACATGAGTGGTAGCTATTAATGACCATCTAGTTGTTGTTAATTCCTTTTGGTTATAAATATGGGCACTTAACAAGTTTTGGCTCATTTTTTGTTTTCCTTTTAGTTGTTTAGCTTAAGGTATTATATTCTAGATCTCTTTTCTACCTTATGCAATCTAAAAACCATAGTCATAACACTCCTCATCACATTCAAAGATTATCTTCAATTGTCTATCAATGTTATCACTACCACCCTAGAGACGGGGAAAGATACATTTAAACATGTCATTAGAAAGATGAAAGTCAATTTGATGAAGATGTGGACCATAAAATTGTAGGTTTATAACCCTGTACAATTAATTGTTGCAAACAAATTTTTAATAAAACATAAAAGATGCAATAACAAACACACATATTAATATAGATATTTTATCCTAGAAATTGAAACCAGGAAAACCAATAAGATATTTCAATATGTATATCTTTACACTATTACAACACACACACAACATACATAAATCGACAATCTTTTACCATGGACTAGAATACAACCATAGTTCCTTAATTGAAACTACAAAACCATGGGCAAAACCACCACGTGCCACAAAATTACTAAGGGTGAGAAATATGTGTTGAAAACTACCAAAAATGAACGCAAAAAACTACCCAATTTTTTGAGGTTGTTGCCTCCAAACACCCATGCAGTGGGGCTTCTACCCCCTATGACCCCCTTGCTATGCTCAACACAACATACAACGCACAGGGATATTCGTGCAAAGGATATAAAACATAACTAACATAAATTACCCAAATTGGCGACCTTAAGATCTAGGTGGAATCCACAAGGCTAGTAGACTATAGCCTTTTAGACCTAAACATTTCTAGAGTTGGAGTCATATGTGTACTTAATGATAGTGAAAACCTACACGTAAGAATTCTAGGGCTTATGTGATTCCACATTATTGAATGTGATGAAGGACCCTATGTTCTGGGTCATTGGATACATGGCTAGGTGAGTTAATTTTTTTTTTAGTTACATGCACAATGTTCATCTTTGGTTGGGGCACACCCTGACACCTCACCCCCCCTCCCCCCCCTATTGAGGCCCAATTCTATGAATAATTGCCTCTAGCAATCTGTATTTTGGAAAATTTTCCACTTTCTAGGAAACTATCATCGAATAATTTACATAATGAAATGCATACAAGAATGCATAACATATGCACATACATATTTTTAACATAATTATCTAAATTAGCATACATATATATTTCACACACACACACACAGAACATTTGCAATAGGATAATTAAACATAACAATGAAATACTTATCTTTTATAACTATGGCCAACTAGTTGTAGGCCTTTGACTTTCCACCCAACCACCACATTGCTCATTTTTTTCAACAATGGGTCACTCCTGAGCTAGGGATTTTACTCCAAGGGCATAAACACACCCAAAACCTAGTACATACCTAGTACTAATAACCACTGACTAAGGTACCAAGCCTGATAGCCTACAACTAGCAGTCTTATGGATTCCTAGAGTTCCACTGTCCTCACATGCCTCCTAGGTACCCTTTTAGGCCTTGCACAACCAAGGTACCAATTCAGACAACCTCCAACTACTATTCTAATGGATTCAAGGAGTTCCATTTCCCTCATAGGCCTTCCAGGTACCCTTCTATGCCTCACACAACTGAGGTACCAAACTCGGTAACCTCCAACCAATAGTCTTATGGCTTCTAGGAGTTCCACTACCTTCACATGACTTCCAATTACTCTTATAGGCTTCACATAACCAAGTTACCAAGCCTCACAACCTCCAACTAATAGTCTTATGGCTTCTAGGAGTTCCACTGCCCTCATGGGTCTTCCAGGTACCCTTACAAGCTTTCATTATGTCACTATCACCATGCTTCCATGGTCCTCAATCTAGAATCATGAATAGGAACCATTCGATAGTCCTATCACAACGTAGGGATCCCTTGCATAATTTCCTCCTCCACAATGCCATACATGCCTCTTTTGTATGCATGCTTCTCTTTCATCACTTGGCATTCACGCAATCCCTTAATGGACTTTGGTTATATGGGCACTTTTTTATGATTATTAAATCATAAGTTCCTCTTTTACCCATCCATGGAGTCTCAACCCCCCATTCTTATTTCCTCATTGTGGTTTGCAGTCATTTTAGGTTATTAATATGCATTTGTTATAATAATTACATTACCAAGCCTTCTAGCCTCAAAATACAAAACATGTGTACATGGGCATACCATCCCCAAAACACATAACACTCATGTACACAGGCATAACAACCCTCAAAATATGTTCTCCGCTCACTAGCCTATTTAATGTGTCCCGACTCACCAACCTAGTTCCACATATACATGCTATTTACATTCTGAGGGTTGAGCAAGGGTTTTATATATATCATGTCAAAATGCTCGCAAGTAAGTGTGTTGACATATATGTACTTTTGGTTGTATTATTTGGTGATATCATCATGTAGGAAATATCTACCTAGCCAAGCATTTCAAAGCAAGAAACACTTGATGGGGTGCTCCTTTTGTTTACCAAAGGAGATGGTTCTTTGAAGTAGGTAGTGAATTGGAATAAGGATGTGGCTAAGCAAAGGTAAGTGACATCGAGATCCCATAAAAGTATAAATATTTGGTCTCATGAGATGACCCTGCACCTAATTCTCATCAGGAGAAAATAATATGATACTTTAACAATTACTCTTAAGGCACCTTGGATACTATTAATGTTATAAGTCCTATATGATGCTATGATTTTAGGAAAATATTTGAAGGAAATCCATATCATTCTTATTGGAATCCCTACTTGTGGTGTCTTGACAACGTGGCCACATACTCATCAATTATTTAGACCCAATCCATCTAACATTCCAATGAGGATCCCACATAAATATAATCTTACATTGCCAAATTATTCAATAATAAGAGATTACTTGATCCATAAACTGTCATGGATATTCCACTGGACAGTTCGTCACAATGGATTTGATAATATTAAAAATTACAAATTTCTACACTATTACAGTTTTATTAAACCTATAGATCTGTAAATTTAACTATAAATAGTGCATGCATGTGAATGGAAATTATGCAGAAAAGTAGAGAACGACAAAATAATCTCACACACACAGATAAGACACAAGATATGCTCTTGGAAACCCTTTCAAGAGAAAACCCGGTTGGAAGGTGAGGTTGTTTCACTCTCTTTCTCTGCTTGGAAAATGAGGTCGCAGGTAGAAAGAAGTAATGTTTGTGGCTAGTGGGATGCTACAGTGCACATATCCTTTCTATGTGCTCTAACTTCTATCTCTCCTTGCTATCTTTGCCCATATGTGGAACAAAATTCTCTCGAAAGAATGTAATGCCTCTTCCTCCTACTGGCTCGGCTATAACACAACTCGATAACCTACTAGTGGTTAAGTTTGACTACATCAACTCTTAACTAGAGTTACAATATAGACTCTTATAGAGTCTTTTACATCAAAAAAACATGGCTAGCCCCTTTTCCATGAATAATGGGGGCTAACGCAACATCCTCTTGAAACATGGTAGTGAAAACATGAAGGTTAACTTCAAAGTGACATAACTGTTGCATACAGACTTCGATTGACGTGATTCTTATGCCATTGGAAATATCTCCGTGTGTAGAATATCATGAAAATGTACAATGCTAAATCAACAAATTTTTACCCCCAAAAACTTCGTTTTATACCTCAAAATGCTCCCAGAAGGTTTCAGACCTCGTTTTTCCAAACTGGGTCCCATGGGTAAAAACGATCCCATGAGATTATTCCTCCACTTTTTCCACTCCGAATGCATCGAGATGGATGAAAAAAAATATATTGATCCAATTCAGATCATTACTACTATAGTTGTAACATTAATAATTCCTACACATGAAACTGTGTATATCCTAGTCCCTTTGGTCCCTTCTAAAAGCCATCTAACAATTAAAGCAATGTCAAAAATTTTCTACCACTAAGTAGATCATTGACATAGTCGATTATTATGATGATAGTTTTCCTCAGAAAACTTGTACCTTGAGAAATTTGGAAGTTCTTGACACCATTGATCGTAATAAATGATTCAGAAAAGTACATGAATAAGGATGAATCCCCACCCACTATTAGTCACTAGGATAATAATTTTTTTCCTCCCTATATAGGTACCATTCAACAAGCTTCTCTTCATTTGGATGCAATAGGTGGAAATATCCAAAGGAGTCACATGCTATAGGAAAGACATCTTCAATGACCTTATTTATAATCATAAGAAGGATGTAGAGGATGAAGAGATGCAATACGTGGGCTCTATTATGTCAAGATGAGAATTGTCAACAAGGTAGCTCTTTAATGCAACCTCTCATTTGGTTTCTTCAGACCATTGCAACCATAACCTTGGTAGACCACGGTTTAGTACTCACTTATTTTCATTCTTTGGTTTGAAATACTAAGTATGCCCAAGATTTAATTGAAGTATGTCACTATAATTTTACCATTAGTGAGTTGGGCATAATAGGGGGTCAGGAGTGCCTACAATATTAGGGGCAAAAAAATTCTAGAGCCATGAAGAAAAATTTATTACCCTCTCCCCCAAACTAATCCCACACCACCATGACACCCACACACCTCTACCTCATCAAACATTCACCAAGTCCACTCTTATGATTCTTTGTGTAGGTTTCAAACCATGAGAAGAACTTAACGATTGAATTTTAAAATGGATAATGATAATTTCAATTTGTAGCAACATTTGCAACAACTTTAGGCTTAGTTGGGACATGCATTGTAGGCACATGACATCGCTAATCACAACAAGTAACGACTTAAGGTTAAACTCGTATTTGTTTAACAATAATTATACATATGTGGATAGTGATAGAAGAAGGTGACCTTGCACTAGTCACAACATGACCAAGGGTGAACCAAATTTGCCTTATGATGTGAAGATTCACACTTCACTACTACATATTCAAGATCAAAACAAGGATTTACAGCTAGAGTTTGAGTCCTAATGATGCCATGGAAATCATAAAATTCAAGAGTTTATGGAACAATTTGAACCCCTAATCATATAAATAATATCACCCAATATCCAACATTAGGTTAGCATAGAGTAGGAAAAGCTCATTCATTCCTTTGTTCAAAATTAAATGAACATTGTTAAAAGTAGGGAGTAATCTAAATATGACATTTAAGAGTAGACACAATAGTTGGAACAACAAGTAGATCTCATTATTGATCCAAAATATAGAGTAGAGATGTAGAACAAGATCCATAAGGTTGATGAATATCTTAGGATGCACAAGCACAAATAGATAGTTTTTATTTTATATAATAAAAAATGTATCAAGCACTATAGAAAATCAATATTGTAGTTGATTTTGACTCAACTATACTAAACCAAAAGAGACCAATCAATTTTTTTTTTTTGAAAAGGCACAAGCCTTTGTTAATGATGTGTAACTACTCTCTAATTGGTATCCTCAAATAGAATCCTTTGAACATTTCAAGTGTAAAGCAATCCAAGTCATCCTAGAGTTGGTCTTTTTTTGGAGCGCCAATAATGGGGGTAAGTGCTAGCATTAAGAAAAGGGGAGAGGCAAGCAAGAGTTGACTCAAGGACAAGTCAATAGATGTGGTCAAGACCCGTTAAACTTTTTTGAGTAAAACTCATAGGGGGGATTTTCCAGTAGAATAATTCTCAATCATAAAGGATGTAGCAGTATGCGACACTTGTTTTGGGGAATTTCAAGGATGGAATGAAAGAAAACAATGGAAAAGGTGGTTGGAGTAGGAGATGAAGAATATTTATGAAAAATATTACTCACTTTAAGGAGAGAAAGTGGTGGAAAGGTAAACACAACCTGAGTGTGTCAAAAGGGAGTAGGTGTGAGATAATAAAGTACCATAATAGTAGTCAATAATAGAACTTATTATAGATGCATGGACTACTTAGAGACATAGTTATAAAATGAAGATAATAATGCTAGGAATTGGGTTGTTTCCGTGTTAGGTTTGTTACTATTGTTGTAGGTTGTCATGGTTAATACCACATAGATTGTTCTATCCATCGACATTTAATGTCCCACATAGTAGGTTGTTGAGCAATGAAGAGACTAATGCTAGGAGTTGGTTTGTTGCCATGCCTGATTGTTTCTATTGTTGTAGGTTGTCATGGTTAAAACCACATAGAGTGTTCTATTCATCGACATTTAATGTCCCACATAGTTGGTTTTTGAGCCATGAAGATACTGATGTTAGGATTTGGTATGTTTTCGTGTATTATTTTTGCTATTCTTGTAGTTTGTCATGGTTAAGACAACATATAATGTTCTATCCATTAACATTTAATGTCCAACATAGTAAGTTGTTGAGCCATGAGTGCCATCTTTGTGTTTTGTTGAGAAATGTATCTTTTTTGGATAAAAGTGAATGGAATGATGTCATCACTTGAAAACTAGTTTATATGTCTAATTTTTATAGAAGACACTTATTTCCTATTGGAGGTAACTTATGGTGCTAATAAATGAAATTGCATGGATCTAATGCATTTTTCATTAGTAAACACAATAGATGAATGTGATGGTAATAGAGTGCATGTCAAGGTGGTTATTCTAGTGATGGATGGATGTTAGAATAGTTAGAGTCCCACTCTCTATCATGTTAAATGTTATTGTGCTATCTTAATGTCCCTTTAATGCACTTCAAGCGAGATTACAATGCCTACATTGGACACCTAAGTGGATCCCAGGTATAGATGTCAAACCAACACTCTTGTATTACCATTTTTTTATGAGGGAGCATATTTTAATGTGTACATGTACCCAAGTTTCCCATTTCCATGTGTTGGTGGTAAAATCCTTATTACATGGATAAAAATAACAATTGTATATCAATTATTATGAATTTATCAATTCTATTATTATTGTTCTTATGCATTTTATTATTTTAGATTAATTAATTAATTTTATATTCATGTGTAGTAAAATATTTTTATTGATTGGAATATAATTATATTACTTAGAATAATGACAATGAATACATCATTGATTAATTAAATACATTTTTTTAATGAGAAAAGATTTTATGATGCAACCAACAAAAATGATTCCACTACGATGGAAAAATACACCCAAGCAACATTTAAACACATGAAATAACATAAAGTACCATTATGATGTGAAATTACAATACAATTATGATGCAAGCTTGAACACCCTCAAATGTGTTGAAATTTTCATAAGACCTTCAAGAGAAAAAGGAAAGCAATGCAAATTTTGACACTAGGTCCCCATACAATAATGATGTAATAACTTGATTCATATATTCAATAGATGATGGCTATCAACTAATTTTTTTATTGAATGGATCTCTCTATTTGGACCACATCATATATGGTAAATTTTTGCTCCAAATGTTTCTTTATTGTCACTTTTCTACAATGGATCTCAATGTTCTATAAAGGTTCTCACTTTTCTACAAAGGTTCTCAATGTCTAATTTGACTATAATGTCTACCTAAATAACCCTAGTTTGGGTGAGACCATTGAGTTACCTCATCTAGTTATATGTTACGAGAATATTAGAATATATTGAAAATTTCCTAGATCGATTTCCTAAGAATACCCAAGTGTGGTCAATAAGGGAACCATTATTATCTGTGGAAGAATCTGTGTAGAGATTGACTTGAGTGAAGGTATGCCTAATTAGATCATTATATGGTGCAATGACAACCAAAAGACCAAAGATTCGTATTATGAGAATACAAATTTTAGATGTAGTATATTTACAAACAAAAACATTTGATGGATTCTTACCCAAAGGAAAAGGTCTTTTGAGGGAAAATAGGGAAATAAAGAAACCCAAATGCTAGCAATAGTTTGAGATGAATACCCCAAGAGATATTCTATAAAAGGACGTATAAATATTGAAGTTTGAGCATTCACAAGGTTCCTAACTTATCTCTTGAGGGATGAATTGAGATGAGTATAAATTCAATAATGTCAAAGGAGTTTCCTCTTGCTTGCAAGTCTTAACAATTGATAAATACTCTTAGGGAGGGAGTGAACAACTCACATGAATTAGATAATTCAAATTAAAAAAGGGAAGCAAACTCTTCAACTGAAACAAAAGAAACAAAGTGGTTGGTATAAATCAAGATTTTATCGACTTGAAATTAATTATCTAAAGGAAAAGAAATGATAAATAAAGGTAGAAGAGAGGTAAATTCCCCCTAGTGTATAAGATTCATAGAAAATAGGCTTAGAAGTATGATGCATATCCCTACATATTGTAAAAGTACAACTATGTCAAAATATAGCATTGGCTAAGCAAAATATGTAATTCATAAACTTATGAAAATTTCCTATGATGAAGTGTTTGGAATTACCTATCTTTCAAAAGGTTAGCAATTCAACATACTTCATTAGGGTGTCTATGAACCAATCTAACTTAATGGCCACGATGTTTTTCGCCAATCAGTGCTCCCATTTCAAGGATGTGCCAACCACTTCTTTAAGGAATCAAAACTTGTTGCGGACTAAACCACTACTCACCGTTCATCGACCTAATTATCCTCACATGGAAAAGGTACGTGATATCAGATTTAGACTCGAACAAAGAGTAAAAAAGTAAATATTTAACCTTTAATATGAGGTGTTATGAGTCAAAAAATGAATATCAAACCTGAAAATAGTGAATTTGAATATAAAGATATTTATTAGTGATTTTTTTTAAGGATGCAGTTTATCTTGCTCATAATTTATTGTACACAGGTCCAAGCTTAAATCTAAAACAACAATGGCCATATTGATATTTATATAAAATTACACAAATAGAAAACAAATTGTTTGTTTATTTATGTGTGTGTGTGTATTTTCTAATGAAAACATTGCAAGAAAACCAAAACGATACTTCCCCACATCTGTGTATTGCATCTCTACTAAACTCATTAGTGTATACTAGTGTTGATAAATTAGGTCTAACTTACGCGATTCTATGAAGGAGCATCATCCTACTCACCTAGGTTCAATGCGTGTAAATGACATGTTGAGCTCTTAATGAGTATATTGTTGTAATGACCTTGAGTTCTATGTTGATAAAAGATTTGAGTTTTTGTGGAATGTAGTTACCTTGAATACCATCTTCAAAATAAGGGGAAATTCCTATTGATTTTGCCTAGGTATATGTATTTCATGAAATTCTATGTGTGTGTGCCTGTCAGAAACAACCAAATATTGCATTGAAAACTCTAAAACTAATAGATTATTTTTTCTTTAACAAATTCTACAACAAATATAATGCCAATACCATGCCAACTTATTACATCATAACATCGTTAATAGTTACAAACAACAATATACCATGGCGGATACGAGCATGTTTGTTAAGATTTAAACCTAGGTCATTACGGGGACAACCACACAAAGTTCTTTTATCGAACATAACTTGACATATTTAAATGATTGAACTTAAGGGGCATAAGGTGAAGCAGTGAGATGTGTGTGTAGTGAAATGTTCCCACATTTGTTTGAACATTACCTCTAGGTGGCCCTACATAACAAAAAAAAAAAAAAAATGTCTCATAAGAATTGAACATAGGTCAGTCATGAAAAAATCCTCATTCCTCACTAGTGGATCTTACTTCTTTGGGATTTAAAAGGAAAACAACCCATTTGCCTAAAAGCTAAAAAATAAACCATTCTCTTCCTCTAACAATTTAATGCAAGAAAGAGGTTGTTAGTACCTAACCATCTCCTTATGATAACACTGAGTCATCACATGTGACAATACACCATGCAAGGTGGGAGCACTCATGTGAGGATTTGATCATGGGCCATTGTGGTAATATGCATAACAAGTTGCTGCTAGACCACAACCCAACAAACATCTTTCGGCGATTAATTCTTATATGATTGATTTGGCTAAGATACCACAATAATGGGTGTGTACTATGTTGTTATAATCACCTAGGATGATGTATATATGTGATCAAAATAACCCAAAGAATTGAATCTAGCCACATCCACACCCACTCAAGGGTTTTGCTATTAGTTTTTTGCACTAAATTTCATCACCTTATTGCTTGTTGCTAGGTCACACTCTTATGAAAATTGTGCTTCAATGAATGTGCGTGTGTGTATTATAAGGTGTTAGCTCAACTAAGTGTTGTTAATGTACTAGGTATTTAACTAGTTATATGCTAGTAGGTTGACTAGTTGTAATTGGTAAGTGCTTAGTTTGAATTCCCCCCAAAATTAGGGTTAGTAATATGTGTTGATGGGTTTACTAAAGATGCCATGCTTGAATTTCCTTCGATATTTTCCACAAACACACACACATATTGTTTTTTTTTTGTATCCCAGAGGAACCCATCAACCCGCTTGACACATAACTACTAGTAGACCTCTAGGGGTCTACAGCTTGTCCTCCTCTTCGTAAACCAGGTCACAACTGGGGGGATTTGAACCTTGGATCAATCAGTTTTAACAAATTTCACATTATTTTGATCACTAATTGAACTTCCCCTTCAGAGAGAGAGAGAGAGAGAGAGAGATTTATGGCACATTAGATTATCAAAGGAATCACCGCCCACTAAACAAATAACTTGTAATGACAATCTTATCTTTAATATGATGGGGGGATATGAACATGGGACCACATGTTGATTAATTTCTCTCAAGTTTGACTTATTGATGCAAATGTTAGTGGGGAACGAAACCCAATTATGAGATATTTAATGTTAGTAGGAAACTTACAATACTTACAAGCATTATTTAGACAATAACCACAAGCTAAAGAAAACCTATTTGAAAAATCTCATATAAAAGTAAAATAAAAACCATATCATTATTCATTAATAATGAGATCAATTATGTCAACATCTAGTTTGAGCAGTGGATGATGTGATTATCTTGTGCTTCGGTACTATTGATTAATAAGCTTGACTTCATACTAATTAATGCCATTTATTGTACAATATTAGTGAGTCATTAATATCCCACACAATAATTGAGGTTAAGGTTATGATTAGATAATGTAAATAAAATGTAATTCTCACCACATTGTAGTCACTCAAAGTATACATTTATTCATTGATTATTTGGACATAAGAGTACACACAAAATACATGTGTTAGCATTTTCTTAATGCAATGTGATTCTAATTCTGTTGTTTAATGGCTTATATGGCTTATATCTTCAACATTATAAAGTACTATTACATCAAGGGAACAAACACCAAGGGTAAGCATTAAGTTATAAAAAACCACCATATTAAAGTAATGAATTGTGGATGGTGTTATGGTATAAGGACAAAATTTTACACATTATGTCTTTATTCAATTCTTAATATACCCCATATTCATTAAAACTCTACAGAATAATCCTCAAGGCAACATATTCCAAAAGATTAATCCCACTCCAATGTAAAATTATGAGATTTATATTAAATAATCATAATAATAATAATAATAAAACATGTCTTCCTCATAACGACTACATGTTCTCATCCATATACATGATAATGCAAGGAGGAGAAGCCCCCATATTGAACATGCTAACGTCACGGGGAGAAGTTTTCCTCCCTGCATTAACACTCAAGGTAAGAAGGAAACATGAATAATGTCAATTGACCTCATCCTTTTATTTCCCTTTGACTTTACAAGGAAATAGATTCTTGAAGATATATGCCTTCATAACTTTTCTTTGAGAACCTCATCCTTTTATTTCCCCTTGACTTTACAAGGAAATGGATTCTTGAAGATATATGCCTTCATTACTTTTCTTTGACAACTATGGCATATCTAGTGTTAACCCATGTCCCTCACCTTTATAGCTTTTATAACTTCAAAGAACTTTCTTAATGCTTGGGATAAAAGTTCTTGGGTTACTATGATAATATCCTTCTTTAAAAAATGATTTTCATTAGAGTGAGTATAAAAATTTTGGGACATATTTTCACAAGGATTTCCAAACATAGGAGAGGAGCAAACATTAGAATAATGAATTAAGTATATTTTGCAAGTTTACCTCTAAAACGAACTAACTTAATGGTAAAAGTTTGTGATAATATCATTTTTTGAGTTTGTGGTGAAAGAATGTGATAATATATGTTTTTAAGTTTATTTAAAAATATGATTTTTATTAGGGTGAGTATGAAAAATTTGGGATATATTTTTACAAGGATTTCCAAATAGAGAATGACTAGAAAAAATAGAATAATGAATTAAGTATATATTTTCAGTTTACCTCTAAGCAAACTAAGTTAATGATAAGAGTTTGTGATAATATCATTTTTTGAGTTTGTAGTGAAAGTTTGTGATGATATATGTTATCAAGTTTATTATTGGGTTAATATATTTTTCCAACAATTGTAATGCTTTAAGACTGCGAGCGGACCTGCTGAAGACCTAGCTGCCCACTGCACTGCGTCCTTGGCTGCAGGCCAGCGTCGGCCTTCCACGCTGCAACAGAGGAGCTCTCAGCCGAAATCCTGCTCCGGCCTTCCACGCTGCAACAGAGGACCTTTCAGCTGAAATTTTGGTAAAACCTGCCTGCTTGATAGATCGGAGAGCCTGGGCCTTCGGGAGTAAGCCAGTGCGGCCCAGCGGATGTAGAGGACCCCATGGAATCCAGCGGGGGCTTTGCCCCTCCTCTCAACCCACCTCCGGAGATTTCTGCATTCAAAGCATTGATAGCTGCAAGCTCGAAACGCCCTCCCACGGCTAGCCAACAGAAGTTCATCAAGAAACTTGAATCAATTCCAACGGTTGCTCTTCCTGAAGAAGAAACATGCAAGGCTGCTCTGAACCTCGTGGAGAGAGGGCTAATAGGCCAGTTCACGGGCCTCTAGCCTTCTCCAAAATCGGTTGAGGACTGGACCCAAAGAAACTGGTCTCCACTGATTAAAGACGGAGTCAAGAGCTATTTTGTGGGCAAAGGGTTCTTCGTATTTGTCTTTGAGAACCCAGAAGATAGAAGTCTCATCTTTAGAAACGGTCCTTATTTCATGGGACCACAAGGCCTGTATCTAAACAAATGGTCTCCCGACTTTGACCCCGCTCAAGACGTCCCCTCCGCTGTCCCGGTGTGGGTGCGACTTCCCCATTTGCCCCTCCACTGCTGGAATAAAAAAACCTTCCAGATCATTGGTAATGCGCTCGGAAAATACATAGATCAGGCAGCAAGGAAAGATCAGTACTCATGCGCCCGAATCTGTGTAGAGGTTGACCTAGAAGAGGGTTTGCCTGAAGCAATAAAGCTCACTGTTGCTGGGTGGACACACATCCAGGAACTGGATTATGAACAACTCCCTTTCAAATGCAGACACTGCCACGGTCACGGCCATTTTGCAAAGCACTGCAAGAAAAAAGCAGAGGATCAAGCAGATAAAACAAACGAGGACCAATGGACGGTAGTCCGAAAGACTGCTCATCAAAAAAAAGGAAATGGAAAAGGGCATACCTCTGGAGCTCCAGGCAGTTCCAAGATCAATCAAGAAATGGATGCAACCCCGAATGACATTGAAAAAGATCAGACCGATCCAGCATGTATGACTCAGGAAAAACAGGCAAACACAGAAGACCCTCCATTAAACCAAGCAGGGGAAGAAGCTACACAGGCTGAGGCCTCGCAAGGTAGCCCCTCTAACCCATCTTATGCTGAAGTAACAAGGAAAAAACCAGTAGATAGCGCGGGTTCTTCAGAGGATGAAGCCTCTGAGTGCCCCTCCAGAAGAGCAGGAAGGAAATCCCGCAAAGAAATAAGGGAAGAGGACGCTGAGAGACTCAAAGTCCAAGGTAGTCAGTCCACCATAGAAATGTCCATTGGAAGAAACACCAGACCAAGGCCTTCAAAGGGAGGCCCTACTCCCCCTCTCAAGTAAATCATGAATCTTGCCTCTTGGAACTGCAGAGGATTGGGGAACGCCTCCAAAGCTGAAGCAGTCATGGACCTCCTGAAAATAGAACCTATAGATATCCTCATGCTCCAAGAGATGAAGATAGAAGGCCGAGCGCTTCTAGACATCAGCAAGTCAAAGTGGAAGAAAAGTGCAGGCAAAGCAGTAAGTTCAAGGGGCTCTTCCGAAGGGCTGGCAACTCTCTGGACAGAAGACTCTTTTTTGCTCAAAAAATCTCATGAAACTCAGCATTGGATATTCACGGAGCTGACACAATGTGCAAGTAAGCTGACTATCTCTCTATTTAATCTTTATGTTCCTGTAACTTACTCTGAAAAAAGAGAATGCTGGACCTCCCTCTCAGCATTTTTAGACCAGCATACTCCAAGCAACATAATCCTAGCAGGTGATCTCAATATAGTTCTGAAATCAAAAGAGAAAAGGGGCGGCTCCAACAACAGAGACCCTATGCTGGCCTTTGTGGAAGAACTAGCGCAGCAATGGGACCTATTAGACTTCATGCCCATCCGCGGCCTATATACCTGGTCCAACAACAGATCTGGGCCAGAGCATATCTCTGCTCGATTGGATCGATTTCTGGTCCAAGGTTCCCTCATTATGGATAAAAAGATAATTAAAACAAAAATTTTACCCAAGTTGACCTCTGACCACAAGCCGATCCAACTGCTCCTTGAAGACGAAGAAGATCTAGGTCCTCTACCATTCCGCTTCAGCCCTTTATGGATTGAGAGAGAAGGTTTTTTTGAAACTGTTAAAGAAGCCTGGGCCAAGACATTCTCAAGGTCCTCAAGCTTTGTATGGGAACAAAAATTGAAAGCCACAAAACAAGCACTGAAGGAGTGGATAAGGAAACCAGTCCCTACGCCAACCAGCATAAGGAAAGAGGCAGTATACACATTGGAGACTTTACAAACGGAAATGGAAAGCAAAGAGATCACAGCTGAACTACTGGAACAAGAAATAAAGGCTCAATCTTCTACATATCGATTATTCCGAAAAGAAGAAGAATACTGGCGAATCAAATCCAGGAGTTTGTGGCTAAAGGCAGGTGATCGGAACACCTCCTTCTTCCACAGACAATATAGAGCCCGGCTGACCAGGAACCACATCTCAGAAATAAGGACAATAGAGGGCCATGTCAGCAAAGGCTTCACCCAAGTCAAAGTTGCTGCAGACAGCCATTTTAAAAATCTTTTTAGCGAAGGAGCTTAGGCTTCCGAGGGGGAAACAACAGAATTCCTCTCCAATATCCCTCATCTAATCAGTCCAGAAGACAACGCTGCCCTCACCAGAGAAGTAACAGAGGAGGAAATTATAAAAATTATTTGGTCCATGGAATCAGATAAGGCGCCGGGCCCAAACGGATTCACGATACATTTCTATAAAGTCTGCTGGAACATCATCAAAAGAGATCTTCAAAAAATGATAAAGGGGTTCATGAGAAAAGCTAAGATTGGTGGAGGAACCAACTCTACTTATCTAGCATTAATCCCCAAAGAATCCAATCCAGAAACATTTGCCAGATTCAGACCCATATCACTTTGTAATGCATCCTATAAAATACTGGCAAAACTGTTAGCAAGCAGGATCAAGCCTCTGCTCAAGAAGTTGATCTCTAGTCCTCAAGGCGGCTTCGTGGAGGGCAGGCACATTCTCGACAATGTCATCCAAGTCCAGGAGACAATCCACTCCAGCATTAAGCGAAATGAGAAAGGTATGTTGATTAAATTAGACATGGAAAACACATTTGATAGAGTCAATCGTTCTTTTCTCATCAAGGTTCTCCTCACCTTTGGCTTCTCGCCCCATTTTGTTCAGCTTATTAATGCTTGCATAAATAACCCTTGGATCGCCCCCCTGGTCAATGGCCGTCCCTCTACTTTCTTCCAAGCCCGGAGAGGCATTAGGCAGGGATGCCCACTCTCCCCTTTCCTGTACATGTTAATGGCAGATACCCTCAGTAGAAAACTCACAGCTGAAAGAATTCTTGGCTCTCTCCCTGGTCTCAAATCTTCCTTAGATGCAGTACCCCTGAACCATGCTCTCTTTGTTGATGACTCACTTCTCCTCGGAGGTGCGTCCCCCAGAATTGCCAAAGGCTTCGATTCAGTTTTGAAAAGCTATTGCAGAGTCACAGGTGCTCTCATCAACGAGAGAAAGAGTGAAATTTATAGTTGGAGCACAGGTCAACAAGAGCTCAACAACATCGCGAATGTCCTGGGATTTAGAGGTCACGCCAATTGGGATCGTATTAAATATCTCGGCCTTCCAATTACCAATGGTGTAAACAGGAGATCGCTCTGGTCAGACATTATATGTAAAATCAAAACCAAGATAGCAGCAATGGGAGGCTATTGGTTAACCAAAGGAGGAAAAACCATTTTAATTAAGACACAGCTATCTGCACTCCCAATCTACCAAGCCACTTTTTTGCTGGCCCCCAGGAATGTCACAGAGCAGATCTCAAAACTTTTAAAGGATTTCTTATGGCAAGGCGGGAGAGGGAATGAAAATAAGATGCATTTAGTAAGCTGGGACCTGGTCAGACGGCCGATAGCAGAGGGGGGTCTTCAAATTCGAGATCCCTCCCTTGTAAATCTGGCTATGGGCGGAAAACTTCTCTGGAAAATGGCCCACGAGCCCAATCATCCGACCAGCATCACGCTGCTGTCTAAATACGCCCGAAATTCAACATACAGAAATTTGCAATTCGACTCCTTTGTCAACAGCACGAATGTATGGAAGCTCTGTTGCAAAAGTAGCAAATTCTTTAATCAATTCCTGTACAGAGTGCCGGGCAATGGCAAATGCATCAATATGTGGCACGACAGAATTATGGGGAATGATCCATTGGAGGGAAATGAAGACATAGTTGACATCAGAGAGTGGCTGCTACGTGCAGGCAAAACAAGACTCTACGATCTTTCGATTTGGGACAGCAGGGGTGAATGGGTCGGTTGGGATCTCAATGGTATCCCTGATTGGCTAATACCACAAAAAAACCTCCTTGTCGAATTGCTGGAAGGATCCACGCCAGAACATCGCCAAATAAGAGACAGTTGGGCATGGGGAATGACAGGAACATATACCACAGCAGCAGGATATAAAGCACTCCAGAATTCAAGGAACAACAGTCACTCTCCGGTCTTCTGGAAGTTAGTTTGGGACAATCTAACCCTTCCTAAAGTGAACTTCTTCTTCTGGACGCTGGTGCACAACAAACTACTCACTGGAGACAATCTAGAGAAAAGGAATATTGCAGGACCACATAGGTGTGAGCTATGCAGAAGCTACCCTGAAACAGCCCAACGTTTATTTTTGGAGTGCAAATTTGCCAAGGAAGCATGGGGGCTCACTCTATTGGACCTGCAGATTCCAGCCTTCCCCCAGAGCACTGTTGCTGAACTGTTTGCCTCCTGGAACAATATCTACCCTCATAGCATCCCCACCAAATCCTTTTGGAAAAAAATTTGGACAGCAATCCCCAAATTCGTTCGTTGGTAGATATGGTTGGCACGTAATGATCAAATTTTCAATGGAAAAAGACACTCCCCTCTACAGGTTGCAGCCAAAGCTAAAGCATTTCTCTTGGAAGCAGCCCAACAACAGTTTTACAAAGAAGATCCACTGCTCCTTCTTGAAGAAAGGAGATGGCTTCGCCCGCTTGAGCCTTCTCCTCGCAAGCTTCACCTCGCCCCTCAAACAGTAAATCCAGAGTGGAGAATAAGAGAAACAGAGGAACGTTTCATAAATTGGTGGAAATCCAAAAAACTCACCACAATCTTTTTTGACGGAGCCTCCAAAGGAAACCCCGGGAACGTTGGTGCTGGAGGGGTCATTTACTCTTCGGATGGCACTTCAAGAGACTGCTTCTACTGGGGTCTAGGCCAGAAATCCAACAACCAGGCAGAGATCTTCGGACTCCTCAAAGCTTGTCTAATAGCAAGAGAAAAGGGAGTTAAAGACCTCCAAGCTTTTGGTGATTCAGAGATTCTAATTAAAAAATTAAATTCTGAAGACCTCTTCAACAATGCTAGCCTCAATAAACTTCTGGGAAGATTGAAAAGAGTCCTCCAAGATTTCACCTCCTATAAGTTCTATCACATTCTTAGAAATCTGAATGGCGAAGCGGATCAGATGGCGAACAAAGGATGCCCGCTCACGAAAGGACAACTTTTTATCAATGACGATAACTACTTCCAAATTCCTTGAAAAGGCTGTATCTCACAAGCAGAATATGCTGGCTGTTTTCTTTGTAAACAGGGCTGCCTCGGCAAAGACCCCTCCCCTCTTATTCAAATAAATAAAATTTCATACTCGTTACAGTTAAAAATATATATATATATATATATATATATTTTTCCAACATTATTATATTTTAAAGTACCATGATCACATATTTATTTCCCCAAATCCTTGATTTAAATATAATGTGATAATTTCTTCTTTTCCATACACAATGGTGGTTGATTGTTTATAAGATGAATATGTATGTTTTTTTTTTACATTCCATATTCCTATATTAAACACATTGTATAAATGTATCGAAACAAGTAACAATGAATAATAAAATAGCAATTGCACCAAGAGGTGTAAAAGAACGCCGAAAATTCAAGACTGGACTTGTTGAGGTTTTCACGAGTCTCGCTGTTTGAGTAGTTCGGGAGGGCCTCCCTGTTCAAGTGGTTCAGATTTCTCGAGAGAAACGATACAGAGAGGAGAGCAACGATACAGAGAAGCCAACTGAGTGGGGTATGAGGAATCATCGAATTTCTCGAGAGAAACGATACAGAGAGGAGAGCAACGATACAGAGAGGCCAACTGAGTGGGGTATGAGGAATCATCGAATTGTTTCATTTCCGTTCTTTGCTCCCATCTATTGCAATTTTCTATCAAAGCTATGTCTAGACTCTTCATCATGCATTCATGGATAACTTTTCCCTATAAGCATTATTGATTGAAAAATATTCCTAGAAACCCTTCAAAAATTACATTAATGGATAAATCAATTTGTTTAAAAAATTATCAATATATAATTTAACTCTTATTTTTTTATATAAATTGTTATACAATAATATAAAATATATCTTTTATAAAATACATAATATATAAATAAATGCTTGAGTAACTAAAAAACTTCGTACTTATTTTATACAAGTTATTTTGAGAAGTGTAGTGATGTATTGTTTAATTACAAATATCAAATTCCTAATACAAATATGGAACAACAAACCATGAAGAAAAAGAAATGGTTGTAGACTATTATAGCCATAATTTTCTCATGGAATGAAATCAATTATTCCATGAAATCAATTAAAATAAATAAGTCATGGTAATGGGTGAATGCATTTGCCTAAATCAGGCAAAAAAATCTTTAGATTGACATCTAATGTACATACAAACAACATTTATGTTGAGCAGTTAAAAATATGAATCTAGTTATAGCAGAACTTGGGGCGAACAACAATCAATCCTGCTCTAGCTTCACTAAATTTGTACCTGCACAGTCCAAAGGATATGATAAGCCAACTATCAAAACATTTTCCAGCCATTCCTATCCACCCAAAACTTCCGAAGTGATAACTAGCTAAGAAGATATGATAACTGGCTAAACTCAATATAAGGAAATGTGTGGTGGATATCTAATTTTCCCTATTCATTATAAAAGTTTAATCAAAATGAAATCAGACATAGTTCAATAAGAGTCTAAGATAATATGATCAATGCAAACACAACTGAACCACATGCAGTTACTTTCACTCAAACCACTACTACGAGATAATTCATGCTAAAAGTTTAAGATGAGTATATACCCCTTATCGATAAGAAAGTTTTTAATTGCAATAGGAAGAGAAGAACCACCACGACTATGGACTCCAACTCCTGCAACAAAAAATATACAAAGATATGAACTTACGTATAAGGATGATAACCGTTTCACAATTAAAGCATAAAATAGCAAACATATACTATTTGAAACTGTATTTTGCTGTGAGGGGAATCTACTATCCATAACGAGATGATGCCCATCAGTAGATTAGACGAAGTCACATCATACTGGACAACAGACCGAACAAGAAATTATAGTTTCATGGATATAATTATTTTTCCCTTGCATATTTCCAATATAAGGACTTATCTGATTGCATATTTCCCTTGTGACAAAATATTGCAAATAGAGTAGAAAACAACAAAACATAGTGTTTAAAATTGTATATTTTCTGAGATAGGAAGCTGATATCCATAATCAGACGATGCTCATCACTAGGTTAGATGCAGTCATGTCAAATTTTACAACAAACAAAACAAGAAGTCACAGTTTCATTGATATAATTGTTTTTTCCTGCGTCTGGAAAATTTTCAGCTTGGAGGCTTGTATACCCTACTTGTCTTGGAAATGCAATGTGTACTATGAGTGGTGGTGCAATTGATAATTGTAATCCACTCACTGTACAAGATACGCCAAACATGGAATACTCTCCTTTTTATTCCTTTCTTTAAATAATCCATTCTACATTCCCCTCCCTTGCTGTACGATATTGCCTACCTTCCCTGTCTATGCATTGGGCAACTAAATATATTTGTGGGAAGAACATATACATTTGTTTGGGTAGAAAAATATATTTGAGGGAAGAACAAATGCGTTTGTTTTTTTCTTGGGACAAGTCCTGCAAGACACAGAGAGAAGGCGAAATTATTGCTATAGTACCAATTAATTTGTTTTTGGGGCTTCAATCATGGTGGAAGTCACAATGATAGCTCGTGTCAGTGATGGGTTGCCTCTTGCAGAAGGTTTAGAGAATTTTCGTGAACTTAACAATGGTTCTGATTTTAAATTCCACAAGTAGAAGGCCAAGCTATTGTTCAACAAACTCTCTCTGGGTGAACCTGGACCCTCCATAATGTCTATGAGAATTGAGCCCTATTGCTTTCAGTATCCTACGTATACTTTTAGTTCATATGTAGCAACTTCTAATTAATTAAGAAATTAAGGTTCAAACATGATGATTAGAACTGTAATTTTTTCCCCTGAAATAATTAAGCAATTGGGGTTTTTAGAACATTTATTTACATGTTTTGCCTTGAGTATTGAGCGGTATAACTACATTGTGGAGGATGGTGTGTGCTATATTACTTTGTGTGACCAGTCATATCCCAGGAAGCTTGCTTTTCACTATTTGGAGGATCTGCAACGAGAATTCGGGAAGCTTGATCGCTCCAAAATAGAAACTGCTTCCAAACCACATGCTTTCATCATATTCGGTGAGTTCTCTGCAAATTAAATTGATTTAATATCATATTTATGGCAAGGAGTTCCCCGTTGGAGAAATTTGTAGACCGTGCCTGATCTGATACGGTTTCTGTCACCGTTGATAGATGTTGTCATCTAGAGGATTAGAAAGCTTTATCTAGACATAAGAACCCAAAGAAACCTGTCAAAGCTAAACAACGACCAATATGAAGTCTAACAGATTATAACCAGGGAATTTAGTGAAGTTATCGGAAACGATGAAAACAAGAAAGCAGAGGATGCAAGTGAGCTGCTAAATGTCCCCATTTTAATTTATATTTGATTAATTGTTAATCTGTCTCAGTTTCAATAGCTTAATCTACCTTTTGGATTTTATTTTACATACAATGCATACTATGCTTGCTCATCTCTCTTATAAAAAACTTGGCAGGCACAAACCTCATGATGTCTAACCGGTCATTACCAAGACTATCGAATGATATAGAATCGACCATTAGGATTCCAAACGGAGGTAATAGTTCCTTTGCGAACAATTGCACTAGAAATAAAATTATTATTCTTGCTATGGGTTTAATTTTGATGTCAATAAAACACTCTTCCATCAGATAAATTCATTTACAATTGTTCAACATTGATTATTTTTCATAATAATAACAGAGATGTAGCAAATAGTGCATTGAATATTTGCTATAGTTTATTTTGGAATACAACTTATGCCCTTTTCATGCATAAATATCTTTAAAACAAGTAAAATTAGAATAAAACTAATGTAAACTATATTCAAATTCAATGCACAATGTTTAAAAATAAAATTGAAATGAATTGCCGGTATAGCCTGTATAACATTGAATGATATAAAAAGTATGGATAACATTGAATGATATAAAAAGTATGAAGACATAGAACAACACCAACAAACAGGTTGAAATAGGTATAAAGTTAAATGCACACACTTCTTAATTACAGGTTATTTTTATTTGGATTGCAGATTTTAGGAATATTTTGGAATCTGACAAATATAGGTGAAAGTCAATTGTTTGACCTCATTCTTGTTCATCAAATTCCAATATCGTTCCAAAATTTATAATCAAATTAAATTCAAAACTAATTACACCATTAGACGAACCTGATTACTTCAACACATTTTGTCAAATAATTTAGGAGCACCCTTGTGTCTATTGATAATTGTAAAGCCATTTCTACCTACACCATATAGACAAACCTAATTATTTCAGCACATTTTGTCAAATAATTTAGGAGCATCCTTGTGTCTATAGATAATTGTAAAGCCATGTCTACCATTCTCTTTTTCATGTACTTGAGTTTATTTACAGAGCATACTGGAACCATCATATGAAATGCTTGTATTGTTGACATCATTATGATTTGGTTATATAGTGAAACAGGTCGTTGGGCAGTTCCTAAAACGCCATGGATGGAAAGGATCTGCCATATATGTGAGAATAGGAACATCGAGGATGAAAACCACTTCCTCTTAGAGTGCTCCGCCTACAACCACATTAGATCTCAGTTTCACAATCTTTGTTACAATACTGACCTTCCTAGCCTTTTACAATGTCAAAATTATAGTGAGCTCGGGAGGCTTCTCCTCCAAGCTTTTTGAGCATAGGAATAAAATCTTAAATCAAAATAAATAATTTGTTTCTTTAAGTCCGATAGACCAATGTTTGGTCTTAGCGGACGTTAACCACCACCATCATCATCATCATAAAATACTCAATCTGTCTCTATTTAGATAGGGATAGTGAATGACATCATTTCCATATATGGTACTCTTGTGTGTAGAAAGTGGCATTAAGTGGATGTCGACCATAGATTTAGTAACCGTTATATTCATTCTTATATGGATGTCATGTGAAAATTGAACTTGTTGAAAGTTGCCTCTGCCACCTCGGGGCAGGAAATATTTTAATGGAATATCATCATGCTCTATCTGGTCAGGGTAAGATCCACTAACTCAGGGTAAGGTCCGCTAACTCATATTCATAATTCTGATAGAATCATGACCAGAAAACCAAGATGATTATTCATATCCATTTCCATGAAACTGACTCTGTTTTAGTTTTTCTCTTCTTAAAGAAGCAATGACATCAACGCTTTTCCATTTCTCTCCATTTATGTTTGTTTCATAGTATAAATGATTCTAAAGTTTTGGGAAGTTCTGGCTGTTTGAAAATAACAATTACAGTCTCAACCGGAAGGCCTCTTAAAAGATGACATATAGAAAGTTATATTTTGATATCAAGAAGTAGAAAGAAAAAAACAAGCATGACTGGAGGTCGTAGTCTTTCCTAATAGAGAAGGAAACCCATAAGGGTTCGACTTGCTTCGGCATATAATAATATACTAAATACCATATAAATATTGGCCAGAAGGGCTGTAATTATCATTTCAGAAGAACTGAGAAGAAAAAGCAGCCACGGAGTGGTACCTTCCCTAGGAGTAAGTTCCGCCAGAAGACTTAAAGTACAGTGACACAATGAAAACAGTGCTATGGCAAAAAGCCTCAAGTGATTTTCCAATAAAATGAACCTGGGTAGGTGCACCACAAGCCATTAACGCTAATCCCGGTTGGATAAGACCCAATGCTCTGACAACCCTGTCGGCTCTGCTAACGACAAGGAATTCCTCATGAATTAGTTGAGTGGAGGAAGCATTTCCTTCTTTAAAAAAATGAAGAAGAGAAACTAAAGGGAAAATTATCCTGTACATAAAGAAAAAGAAAACTGTAACGATTCCTGAGGGTAAAATTTTAGAACTTACCAAGAGCTGATCCAAACGCTAGAGAAAACCCTAGTGCAGAATTGTTTACGTGTCGCCAAGAAACACGCATATACACTACAAAAAAAGAAAAAATAGAACATATTTGTATGAATGCTTACAGGAAAAATGAACTTCTGCAATTACTGTGTCTCAATCAGTGTTAGTAAGAAAAAAAAATATTGTAGGGACCATACATGTAACCTTCCTCTTGAAATCGTCTCGGTTTAGACTATAATACAATTTTGTCTATGAGCAGAAAACCCTAAATATCTACCCGGTAGGCAGGGTGTGGAAAACGAACCCCTAAAAAAATAATGGAACATAATTATTTATATGATAAATATAGCAACTGATGAGTATGGCCGCAAAAGAACAATTACGCAGATGGTAAGGATTACTTAGTGTAGTCGACGCTAGTTTGAACAAGCTTTCACAATCAAGCCCCTGTAGGGAAGAACATGACATGGCCCCCTCCCTCAATCAGAAGGTAGCAAAGGAGCCTAAATGTCCCGCAACCCCTAGGTGGTTACCCTAGAGGTGAGAAGCCAGATCCAGCCATTGGTTTCCAAAGGAAAACATGTGTAGGGTCATGATTCAAAGTCCAGAGTGATAATATTAAATAAAATATTTTTCTCTATGAGGGATCTGCTTCGTCCATGAGGGATTTGAACATCCATGCTCCAGCTAGCATTCCTATCCCACAAAACCGGCTCGAAACGTGTCAAAATACAATTGGTTTAAAGGGCCAAAATAAAGCGCTCGGATTGGGTGGAGTGAACAGTGTTTGCCCACCCAATTTCACAAAGAAAAAGCCTTTCGGCATAAATATGAATATGTCATAGGTATTTGACTTCATAAAATAGTTGTTACAAATTTAAAATCTTCTCTTTGTACTTTTAACATGATATATGAATATGTCATATTTGACTTCATAAAATAGTTGTTACAAATTTAAAATCTTCTCTTTGTACTTTTAACATTTATCATGTTATAATGTGTTGTTATAGGGGTATTTTATAATGTCACGTTAATATTACTTTATTCTTTATAATAATAATAATTGTTTTTTTAAATAATTTTATGAAATAATAAATATATTATTTATTTAATATCATTTTGATATTACTTTTATTTTTAAAAGTATTTGATAATAATGATTTTTAATAGTTTTTGTTTTATTAGTCCTTGCCGCGGGCAAGGCAGGAACTATAGTAATCAGAATAGTGCCGCGCGATATTAGTTTGACTTGGTTAAAATCATGAATAACGAACAGCTTTTAGGCTAGCGATATATTTTTCATAGTGGAATCACTTTCACCATCTTATTTGGCCTCTTCCCGAGGCAAAGAGAGGCCAACCATATCTTATATTCATTTATTTCCTTCGCATTTTGAACTACCAAACTAATCCTAGCATTATTTCAAGGCATTAAATATGATGCGAATGAGTTCAAGGCATTAAATATGATGCAAATGAGGTGACCGCCCTTCATAGGGCTATCTGTGGATATTGGCACCACTTGACAGTACACCGCTGGTAGGAACCACTTGGCAGTACACCACTTGACCACTTGCTTGGCACTGCTTGACCACTGTCACCGCTTGCAAAGTCTGCATGTATTGGCATCGCCCCCTCACATGAAGGGCATAGTTGGGAAGAGGATATTCCTTACCTGCGATGGCGAAAAAAATCTGCTCCTCCCTGCAATAGCTCCAGAACATATTTATCTTCAGCGATACCAGAACCGCATGAATGGGAAATATGTGAATTCCACTGGTTTACTGCAAATTGTGGGCACCCTTCTGAAGTGCATCCACTCTAGAAGGAATCAAACAATTTTTTTTTTTTTTTTTTATTGGTAAGCATAAACTCACCATAAACTATTATAACCTTTGACTGCAAGAAAAATGTTTCCCCTGTATCTTTAATTTTGTGTGCATCATCTTCATTTGAGTTATTATAATTAATCTTTATTTCTATGTGCATCTATTATAATCAAAATTAGGGTGTGAAGGAAAGCACTGACTACCATTAGTTGCACTATTGGGATTCAGGGAGGCTAGAGCTACTCCCTTGCTACCACTGACTATGGGTGGGTGAGCCTGCTTATGAATTAGCTTGCTGGCATCGAAGCGTGGAATCATCAAAATATTCGCAGGTGATGCTTCCAAGGATAAAGCCATTGTGGCAAAGAGTTGGCAACATTAATTGAATTGAAAATAGTTGTTTTCTCACACCACCTCCAATTCCTCCTCGTTCGTGCTTTCCATTTCTATAAATCAAGTACAATAACAATCATTCAGGATTTCCATTTATATAAATCAGGTACAATAGTAGTTATGCAGCTCCCAAGCCGAAGCTGATTCTTATTAGGGATCTGCAGGTTGCAACTAACGTTTGTTGGAATCATTTACATCATATATATTTTATCCAAATCAAATATTAATAAAGTAAAACTTGAACAGTAACCCCAACAAATACAAATCATTTACATCATATATATTCTATCTGAATCAAATATTCATAAAAAAAAACTTGAATAGTAACCCCAACAAATACGTCACCCTCCAGCACTACCCATAGTGTACAAACTCCTTCGTTTGCCTGAGCTTTTATGTTTTCGGCAGTGCTGAATTCTCAAACCTTATCTCCAAATGGTTGTGTTGACGGTGCTGAACCCGCCAACATGTCAAAGGATCTCCCTGGTAAGAAGTCCGAATTAGACCTCAGACCGTTTAGTGTAGGAGTCCCAGCAGTGGGTCGTGTTATCACTCCTACGGATCTCCAAGGATGAGGAAGAGTCCAACTGAGGTAACCGCAAATGAACCTTTTGACTTGGTATCTAGACCTACCAAGCCGGAGAGGGCTCTCTCCACAAAATCATAGCCAAGATGGCTGGATGAATTAGGGTTTTATGCTAGTTATGACGTGCATAAGGGTTTGATTGTTTGAAATTGGGTTGTTGGATGAGGATTAGGTTAATGAGACTAGGTCAGGGCAAATAAGGGTATGATTGCAGACATCTGATGGAGCAAGGTAGGTAGACAATCAAACACTTTAAGGTTCTTGAGTGGGATGGATCAGACTGGTGAGCTAGAAGGAGCAAGACAAGTATTTATTCTTTCTAAACTGAAGAAAATGGACAAATTATGAAGATTTCCCCAAAACAAAGCATGTAAGATGTATTCTGCACATCAACTTGAAAATCAACATATCATAAAAGTGAAATGAAACATGAGAGTACAAAACATTCAAACATATGCAACATAAGAAGAAACTATGTCAAAATTCCATACCACGGGTATTCCATCAAAATAGCTGCAACTCATTCATTAAATTTCTGCCAAATACTGATTACACTAGTGTCTCTGATCAATACAAAAACATCTAACTTGTGACATGAGTCAAGAAATGATAGATATAGCCATAAAACAACTTCTCCCATCCTCAAGGGTCGAATACATGAGCTAAGGAGTCGTTCCACCAAAATCTGAACTGAAACCTAGAGTGTAGGGAGGTCAAACTGACTCATCCCTCACTTTTTGGAAACTGATTCATTACATCACAAAAAGAGTTTTCACCTAATGTATTTACCCTAGGTAGCTTTAAAACATTATTATTACATTCAAATCCATCAATTACATTGGTAAAAACATGATTTGTCAAGGTGAAACTGTCAAAACTGAGAAAATTTACAAAATGATGAAACTCAGAAAATTTGTGTCAAAAGCGCAGCGCCACTGTCCTAAGCATAGCACCAACTTCAGGTCCACTTTTGAGTGGGTTCCTAGTGTTCAAATTGAGCTCGGGATAGCTCATTGGAAAGCCTGTCCTATCTAGTTTCCATATCTACATTTAGTTTCCAAAATAGTCAATTTTTGAACCTCCAAAAGTTGATTCTCCCAATACTGGTCAAAAGCGCAGCGCCAACGTCCAAAATAGGGCAGAAACATGATTTGTTTTGGGTGTTTTTCGACCCTTTGATTGCCTAGTTGACCCAAAAAATCTTAGAAAAGTGGTTTTACTGACTATATTTGGCCTTCTAAATCCAATGGTGGTGGCCATTTTGCATTTGGCAGTGTGACTAGTGCAAAAACTGCCAAAAATGCAAAAAAAAAACTCCTAAATTTTCAAAATTGCTCAAAATTCTTCAAAATTTGATCAGTGTAAGGCTAATGAGGTATGTTAGGCAATGAGTGATGCCTTAGCAAGGATTTCAAGCTTGTCTTTCTTCTTTTGCTTGGTTAGGGTTTCAAGTCTTGTTTTGACCTTTTAGAGCTTGGACCTTGCAATTTGATTTTTCTTGAAGTAATGTTTGGCCATATTTCTTTGTAAGTCATTGTCCCTCTTTGACTTCTTCAAGAAGCTTCTCAAGATGCTCATTTACCCTTTCAAAACAATATTCCCTGTCCTCATTGATCATGATGGCAAACTGCTACCTCCTTTGTGTGTCCTCCTCTATTCTTTGTCCTCTTGTACTTGTCTATCCTCGTCTTCTTGTGTATCCTCCTCTTCCACATAGTCTTTGTCTTCCTCCATAGTGTTTGGTTAAGAAACTCGAAATGGGAAGTGGAAATAGGTCTAGGGAATAGGGATAGGGCTATAAAAAATTGAGGAGATGAGGGGAGGGGTTATGGAGCTGTGGGAGGTGAAAATGTCAAGGGAGTTGGGAATGATAATTAAATTACAGGTTTATGGTAGAGGCTGCCTAGGAATTTTGGAAACCTAGGTCTTAGGGTTTTATGGGAAAAGGGTTTAGGGACTAGGAAATGATAGTGTAGGGGTAGGGATGGGTTTAATAGTGATGTAGGAAGGTGTTGTAGGGTCTATGGGAAGAAAATTTGGGATAGGGATGGATTTAGGGTTTTATCACTTGCCCAAGTGCCAATTTTGCTTAGGAACCAAAACACTAAAAAAAATGTTGTTTAGGAGTGCAAAGAGGTGGAAAATTTGTGTGACTTACTTGGTAGAAGAGGAAACAAGACTTTGTTGAAGTTTTGAGAGAATTTGGAGGCATTTTGGTGCTTTGGGGGCTCACTGGGCAAAAGCGTAGCGCACTGAGAAAAAGTGCAACGCCTTGCCCAGAAGCGCAACGCCTGTGTTAAAAAAGGCAGCGACCACTGCTCTAAGCGCAACGCTAAGAAATTTTTTTCCTTTAAACCTGCAAAATCAACTTTTTGAACCAAGGGAGTGTGAGCTCGACCTTTGAGAGTGAAAATGAATTTGTTTTTGATGTCTTGGTGGCCTTTATACTTCATGAAATTGATGATTTGGGCCTTGGGACCCACTTTCTTCCTTTTGTCATTCACCTTACTCTTGGAAACTATACCTTTACACTTGACTTTTTCTTTGACAAATTGATCACTTGATATACATTGAGAACACTTTGACCTTTGACTTTTTGGTCCTTTGGCATTTTGGAACTCTGAATTAGTAGCTTGGAAATCATGTGCTTATTACATTTGAAAGACATAAAATTACATAGTGAAAAATAAAAATTTGGCATTTAAAATCAAAATTACATGCTGAAACAAGATTTTTTGTTTACAAATCATCCTCAGATAGTGAAGAGATGTTATTTGATCACTATGAGACTTGCTGACATTATGCAATGGAAATGGTGTTTTATTGGACCTTGAAAACCCTAGGACCTAATGGTGATTTTGAGTGGTTGTGACCATGATGAAAATGACTGTCATGATGAAGACAAGTCATGACTAATGGTATACTTAAGCAAAAGGTGAAATGAGCCAGCAAGGGGTAAATTTCTAAAAGGAGTAAAGGAAATCCTAATTCAACCTTCAGTGACCAAATTTTTGCATGATGACCTAGTGGAATGACAAAAATTTCAGAATGGGACCCTAATATGATATGAAAAGAGGATTTTGATCATTGATGGTAGTATGCTAATATTGACACTAACAGGTCATACGGTATTTCCTTGACCGCGGTTTCGCACAAAGGTAAGTAAGATGTCCCTGTTGGTAGCAAGGGGGTGACCTATGTGACAAGTCAAGGAAGTTGCATCAACGGTTCTAACACACAGAAAGTGGGGTGAGTGCGCCTCTTGGAAACCTATGATAGCACACGGCTTGGAAGCGAACACACGAGCGAATGTGCATCACAAACTGGAAAGCAAGTTAGCTATCAATCCAAAGCGATGGTTAAACCAACAACACATTTCAGTAAGATTCATACATACTTAAACATAATAGTCCATACATGCATGCGTCAGAAAACAAATACATATATCATTTAGAGTAAACAAGATAGATGGAATATAATACGACATATGGATGAACGTGTTGGCTCTGTTATATTAAGAAGTGTAATTTCTAGTCATACAATACATCCATGTCTAACCACTAGTTCTGATAGTGGAACGTTACAGTCATAACCACCTGCTCCTCCAAAGAGATATACTAGCTCTACATAGTGGAGAAGCCAAGGATCGTTACAATACTATTCGAGCTTTCTCTAAGATACTCCTATTGGAAGCTTGGCTGACCAAAAGCCTCTACAATTTGTTATGAGGGCCTATTTATAGGAAAGGGCGGGGTGAACCTTGACATTCCCCTTTGTGACCGTTCATCTATCCTCGTGACTCTTCAACTACTCTATGACTGTTACATTCAACTATCGACACTTGAACTTCCAATTGACAAGACGTTACATACAATCTTCACATGTACCCATGTGAGACAAAATGGCTTGAGCAAGCCATGCAAGACATCACTGTCATTTGGACCATTGTGGTGAGACCAACTCTTTAACATCCTTGTGATGGTTGATGGTGGCAAACTAATGCCAAGCTTGATCATCCGTGATGGTTTCCATGTGCTCAATGGTGACATCCTACTGAAAGTGAACTCTTGCCTCCATTGCATTTGGGTATACTGATATGACCCCTTTATCCAACTCGTTTGATAGCATGCGCATCATCGTCTTGAGTGTGGCTAGACCAACAACATATTGATGCATAGTGTTTGTGTTGATCTTCAACTGTGTGTTGGTGACCATGCACATCAACTTGTCGAAGTACATGTTTAGCTCTAGTTGGACTTGCTTCTTATCTTTACGTCGGTGAGTGTGCCAAATGGGTGGGATCGCATACGTGCACATAATGACATGCATGCTGCTGAATTCCCTTGCCTGCGATCAACAACATTGCTCACCTTGTCTGCTCCGTGCTAGCTACTGGGATGGATTGATAACTTGTATGGGCACAGTTTCATCGTCTGTGCATGTTACGCCCCCGTGTTGTACTTGTTCCTGCTGCAACTCATTCTCTCCTTTGTGCAACTCCTTTTCTTCCTTGAGTTGCTACTTCAGCACATGAAACTCCTTCTCTGTTTCTCTCTCTGCCTTCATGCAATCTTCATGTCGCATCGTCACCTCATAGCCTCAGTCTCCAAAGTTGCTTTCATCACAAGTGGGTCTGCTTGAGCTTGCAACTTTGTTCTGCCTTTGTGTTGTCAACAACCTTTCTCTTACATTTGTTGTGTGTAGGTGTGCTGCCTTCCACTGTTGTTGATGGTGCTACTTGCTATGATGTTGCTGCCATATTATCTTGATGTCCTTGTCTACGAACAACTTGATGTCTTCATAGGTAGGCAAGCTCACTTACTTCGTTGCAACCCCCGTTGTGCTCTCAATGGTGTCCTTTGACTCTGCTCTCCTGAAGGCCATTGTACTCGTGCTGCTGCGAGACAGATGAACACCTGGGATGCCTAGAGACATAGCAACACTCATGGCAAGCAATATGTCAATTTAAAACCAAAACAAACTTGAGGACTTACGTGCAACATACCTGTGTGATTGATCGTGAAGGTTGCGCAATTTTCGCCGAGAGGTCGGGAGACTGGCTGCCAAAATTGCGCAAGGCATAGTTCGGGTGTCAAGAGGCTGATTGACTGCTGGAACTGCGGAATGCACAGTCCATCCTAGCCTGCTGAGGACTGAAACTACTCAATGCACAATTTCAGTCAGTAGTGACATGCAACCAGCAAACTGCATTACGTAGTTTCTGGGTCCAGCAGGACACTGCCTCCAAGAATTGCGCAATGCAAGCTTGGAGGTTAGTGCTGGGCCAGAATTACGTAATTTCTGGAGGGAAGGCAAAGCCTTTTCTTCTGGAAATGCGCAGTGCTAGTCGGGCAAGGCAACCCAGACTGACCAACGGGCGACCGAAAACATGAGAATTTTGAATGCATGATGAAATGAGTACAAATAAGAGTGAATGATCACACATGGAAACAACAAGTGTAGGACTCAGAAAACAGGAAAGCATGCATGTGTGTGAAGCGATTCGCCGCAATGACGACCGTCCGTGCAAAAACAGTGTCATGCATGCAACAATAGTGAGATGCGAACATAAACTAAAATGGTGCTTCTACAAGCTAACATCCATCAAAACGATAGCAAGCGCTTACTGAAATCAAGCAAACAACACTCATACGAAGTGAAACACAAAAAGCGACAAAAACACAAGCGAGACATGAAAAGCGGGCTTACCTCGAAACAACTGAGTTGAATGTGTCGACGACTCCTAGATGTAATGTGGGATGTCAGAGCTACAAGGTCGATGTGATGAATGAGCTTTGTAGCGTCCGGTTGATGAGTTTTGATAAAATCGAGGTTGTGACACTCATGCCACAAATCTAGGAAAAGCGACACTTGGCGAGAGGTTTCTGAAATGATCCTTGCATGTAACCTCCAATTGCCAAACATAGATCCCTGAATCAAGGGATGCCTTTGCATGCTACCTTGGGAAAAGTAGACCATGCATGCAAACTAGTTTTGCTCGGTCCTAGAGGGAACGGGTCAACCTGAAGGCACATGCATCAGTATGCAAGCCTAGGATGAAAATCTGCGCAGTTTCTAGGCTGAGCAGAGATGGTTGTCCCAGAGGGATTGCGTAATTTATGAGAGGAACAAGTCATTGTCTCCCTGGATTGTGAAATTTGTGGGGTGAGCAGCTGTCCTGGGTTAGACCTCGCAATTTTCTCAAGGAAGCTTGTTTGACTGTATCTGGATATTTCTGAGCTGAGCAGCTATCCTTGGTTAGACCTCACAATTTTCTCAAGGAAGCCTGTCAGACTGTATTATGCAATTTCTAAGCCCAGCAGGTTGCCTCGCTAGATTTGCACAATTTCTGCTAGTTGTTGGGCTTGTTGTCCCAGAGGGATTGCGCAATTTCTGGGAGGAACTTGTGACTGTGTCCTAGGATTGCGCAATTTCTAGGCTGAGCAGCTGTCCTAGGATGAATTGTGCAATTTTTGAGAGGAAGAATGTCAGGAAGAATTGCGCAATTCTGGAGCCCAGCTAGGTTTGCACAATTTCTGGAGGGAAGGTTGGTTCCGCTCTAGAATTGCGCAATTCCCAGAGGGAGTTGCTCAACTTGAAACTGAAACTAAGTCCAGAAAGCAACTTGTGAAGGTGGTGGAACAAACTTGCATGCATAGGCTGACAAGGCTCTATGAAACAGTTGAAGCTAATGTGCTTGACAGTGCAAGACATGCTACTGAGGTTGGTCGTTATGGAGGCTCCAAAATGAAGCTAAAGCAAAATTCTGGAGGGTGGTTGTAGCTGCTACAACAAGTTGGCATGACCTTCATTATCTTTCTCAAGAGGTATACTTTCCTTATCTAAGGTTCCCCTTTCTTAAGCATGTACGGTTAGAGGTCCTTTCCTAAGCATGCATGTCAGGTTCCAGGACCTTTCTAATAAAGAGCTTGCTTCTTACTAAAGGACAAACACAATCACCCTTTGAAGAGATTTAACAACTTGACTATGCTTTTATACTCTTTCTAATGGCCAAGCCTGGTTACTAAATTGGGATTTGAATTGAATAATTATAATACCATAAACTAACTATGCCTAGTTCCAAATATACCAAAATGTAGGCTTATCGGTAATGGTCCTCAACTTACCACCTATTTACTGTGTGTTTACCTTATCCGAAAAAGTTGTAGCATACATATGTAGGTCTAGATAAGACAGTGGCAGAGACAGTAGCACATAGTGGAACATGACTAGTCGGAGCGAGCTCTTCAAATGATATGAACCGAAAAGATTACTCCGTGTTCGCAGTCGGAGCGAGCTCTTCAAACGATATGAACTGGAAAGATTACTTAGTTCTCACAGGCTTGCATATATATAAAGAGTGCATAAATAATAATTACATTTATATAGAAGCGCATAAATTTATCTAATTTATCAAAATAGTGTGAGGCTCATTTGTTTTCAAGTAGGAAAATAGAAAGACCATACCATGACTGGTATTGCCTGTCCAAGCTGCTGGAAGCGAAAGACCATACCGTGACTAGTATTGCCTATCCGAGTTGCTAGAAGCGGGCCGGTTGTATGACCTAGGCGGCTCATATAGACCACGTATGCACTTTTTTTTTTTTTTCAAAAGGTGGAAAAACCTATCAAACTCAGTTTGTCAAACCAACAGTGAGGACAGCCATCTCTGGCTGCTATCCGCGAATGTCAGTTGACACATCACTGTTATCAAGGAAAACCACGCCACCTGAAATAACCCGCTGGTGGTCCGTAAGGGACCACGTATGCACTTTGATAACCCAATTAGCAGGGAAAATGATGAATTTACTAAATATACGATATTATTTCGTTTACCAAGTTTACCATGTGTGACCGACGGTTGGTTCGTGAAGGATGCAGGAAACTAGACAAAGGAGCACCTCAAATGTGTTTTAAACTGGTGAAGTTGGGAAGATATGTAGTATGATAGTGTACACATCAGCATGTGCGTTGCATGCATACCGATAGTCAATTGTTTCGTATTCAAACACATGGGCAACATGCACCATCAATGAGCGATTATCATGAGTGGACCACAAAGACTAATAAGTAAAAATGCCACTTTTAACTGAATACCCAATTTATATAATTTATATGTGTTTGTAAACTGGGATATATATTTTTACTTACATATGGGTTTTATAATGTAACTATGCGAGAGGGCCCACTCTAATCCCTCTGGCAAGATTGGCATCATAGGACTTTTCTAGTCATAGAACACATGTCTATGAATCAGGTGAAGACAACCTATACTTCAAAGCATGAGCTGGGTAGGATCATTAATACACATTCAAGAAAACGCCACATACATTGGATCCTTAAACACGTGTGTTGTATTATGAAAAGTGTACATGTTAACATTTTCTAAGAGTATTGGATTATGCAGTTGTATGCTTGATTATGAAACATATGCATTCTCCTTTCCGTCGGATTTGTTAGAGGCCAGCATTGCCGCATTTGTTAGAGACCGCTTCTTTGTTAACCATCGTGGATGAATAAATAGCATGTTTTACGAGGAATAAATGGTAAGGTTTCAAAAAATAAGGACGACTTATGTGATTCTTTGCCATATAGGTGTTTCGTTATTAATCGCCTTTCTTAAGTTTGGAATTCTTCTTACTGCTCGCATGTTGTTTCTTATAAGAAGGAAGGTCTTTGCCTTTGCTTTTGAGTTTGGTTTCCCTAGGTTTTTGTTTCATTTCAGTGGGAAAAAAGAGCATATTGTTATCTAGCTACTTGAGATTCTATGTTCATCAAATTTGTTACGTAATCGGATAAGGGATTGGTGTAACTAGTGTTAAAAAAATTTCTTTCAATTTTTATTTTGCTTTATTTCAATTTATTGAATTTCATGCTAAAAGTTTCATTCCATTTATTTTTTTATGACTCTATTTTGCAAGTTCAATTTTCCCAGGTTCTACTTATTTCGTCATCATTTGCCCATATTTCAGAATAGTTGGTCGGCTTCCTTGCTAACTTACTGGCAATCCTCTTTCTTCTTTTTTTTTTTTTTTTTTTTTTTTTCAGCTGGTTCACGGATACCCTGGTCAGTGGGTCCGCTACGTCCAGGTTCGAGAACGCTGGGTGGACCCCACCCGAAGGGGGTCCACCCCTCGGTCACCACAAACCTAACCCCAAGAGCTTTCGGGTTTCGACCCTGTGACCTCCCATTGGCGAGGCCCCTGACTTGACCGATTGTGCTAACCCTTGGGGCTAACTTACTGGCAATCCTATTTCTAAAGCATACCTAATTTGCGTGTTGGTTTTCTCTTTATTCAGTGGCAGGGACTTGCTGCTTCGCAGCCTCCCTTGTTTAAAAAAAAATGGTTTTCGTGCAAGTTTGTAAATTTAGTAAATGATAAAAAGAACTTTGAATTCATGCCATTAGAATATGTATACCTTGAAAAAATATGGAATATGTATAAATAAAGTAGAAGCTAATGTAAATGCACCGATAGAGCACTTCAACTTGTGATTAGATAAATTTGGTATGTTCAATTTTTCAAGTGTTTTATTTACTTCAAACAAAAATGTGACCCTTAAATGTAAAAGGGGCATCTTTTCTTATAGAAAATGTTCAAATGTTTAAGGATTTACTATTTCTTTTCATTCAGATGCAAATTGATGGGGTCATAAGTCCTTTCTCCTCTCCAAGATCAACCAAGTTAGAGTGGATATTTTTGGCATGCTCAGAGTTAACGTTTCAAAGAAGTGGGGAGTTATAAGTTTCAAAATAAGAATATGATTAAGTTTTCTTGTAAAGGTTCTTTATAATTATTATTAATTTTTAATTTAGAAAATTATAAAAATGTTCAAAGTGTTAAATTTTTATTATAGTGTTTATCTCAAAAGCTTTTGTTTCAGTGATATCATTGAATTTTCTTATTCACTCGTAAGTTAGAATTTTAGAAGATATTGAAAATTCATTGTGTTACTATTTTAGAATTAACTTAAACAAGGTCAATGAGGAAAGCATCAATATTTATGTAAGATTTTGTATAGAGATTGAATTGAGCAAATGTTTACTTTACCTAATCATTATATGATGTAATGATCACCAATGGAATAAAGATTTGGATTATGAGAATACAAATTTTAGATGCAATATATTTATATGAAAACATCTAAATGAGTTTGCCTAAAGGACAACATATCTTAAAGATAAAAAAGGAAAAAAAAGAGCCCAATATGGGGTACTTTGAGATTAATCCCTTGAGGGCTATCCTAAAAAATTATGTAAAATGATTACAACTTGAGCATAGACAAAGGTCACTAATCCTTCCCCCAAGGAACCCATTGACATGAGTATGGATTCAATAATGTCAAAAGAGTCACCCTTTACTCTGTAGGTTTTCGCAATTGATAACCTTACATGGTTGGTGGAAGGAGTCATATGAATTACACAATTCAAGCAAAAAATGGGAAACAATCTCTTCAACCGAATCAAAAGAAGTGAGGTGATTGACATAAATAAAGCCTTCAATGACATGAAATTAGTTGCCTTGAAGGAAATAAATTGGTAAGAAAGGAGGAAAATAGGTAAAACTAGCTAATGTATAAGATTATGTTGTCGCTACTACGACACCCTCCAAAATTTCACTACATTCAAATTTTGGAGCCTACCTAACTACTGCATCAAGTGTCGCCTTGGTCGTCAAGTGTCGTTTCAAGTCATAATATATGCTTCAAATGTTCTTAATCATTCTTAAGTGTCATCACATTACTTAGAACATCTCTATTGCACTTCGTGGTCATAACACCTTTTTTTGATGTAAAACGACGCTTTTGGTCGTAGTCACCCACACTTTAGTCATTGCACTTGGGATGTGTTTGTAAAATGGCGTTTTGATGTGTATTTTCATTGTTTAAGTTTTTCTAAGTCTTATTGATGAGTTGGCACATGTCACAGTTGATTTTATGTCTAAACTCATTGTGTTTGCCCCTTTTTTTATCTTCCAGACTTAGACAAATTTTGGTTGCATAAGTGAACCCATTAAGGCAAGGAGCGCAAATGTGCACTCTTAAGCCCTGATTGAGAATCCTTCATTGTTTCTAAGTGCACCCTGTGCCATTCAAGAGCACATAACACACTCCCAAGCATCATTCTCCTTCCCTGTGTCGAACTGCGCCCAAAAAAATCAAGTCTTCCTTTGAGTGCACTCCTTTGACTCGAAGAACTGCGCCCTCTTTGAGCGCATGAGTGCACCCAAAGCCTTGAAACCTGACCCCTTCATCCTTCAGCAGTGTGCCTTATGCCCTCTTTGGCTTTATTGAGCGCATGAGTTCACCCTGAAGCCCCGAAACCTAACCCTCCAGCCTTCGACAGTGAGCCCTGCGCCCTCCTTGCCTCTCTTGAGTGCACAACGCACTTGGGAAGCCCGAATGATATTCCTTTGTCCTTTGAACTATGCCTTGCACCCTCCTTTGAGCTCTATCTTCTCTTGAGTGAAAGAGGGCACCTCGAAGCCTCGAAGCTTCGAGCTTTCAACCTTTCACAATGCACCCTTGTGCCCAAAAGTTCTCCTTGCTCTTCCCAAGCGCAATATTAAGTCATGAACATGAAATTTGCATGAAACGTGTTAGGATAGGATATTTTTCAGGATGATAATTGCTTGCCATGAGTGATTGTAGTTGCAGGTATTTCAAGAACATGTCGAGAAGTGTAGCAAGAAAGGCTCAATTTGACTTAGCCTTAGTGAAATTGAGAATATTCAAAATTTTCACATCAACAAACAATTTGGAGGCAGTTAACTGAGGTGACATGGCTCTTGTCACTCAGTTAGCTCAATGAATTTTAGTTAGAGGGCTTGGAGTTCAGTTTGCATGTGTTAATTGCGAATTTGTAGCAATCCAGTTCAGTTATTTCTAGTTGTACTCAGTTAAACTAGTTCTAATAGTTAATAGAACTAGTTGGAGGTCAATTGTGCAGTGGGACAATAGTCTAACTCAGAGATCATCCAGTTAATTGATCAATCAACCAAAAATAGCTCATGCATGTAAGGATTTCGAATTTCTTAGCTGTGGTGGAGATTCCAAGGCAATGTAGCATCAATTGTAGATTAGTATTGAGTGTACAGGTGTTGCATGCAATCAATGTTCAATCCTTGGGAATTGCGCAATAATTTTGGAAGAAATTCCTAAATAATAGGGGCTAATTTCCCCGGGATTTATGCAAGGAAATAAGAGCTCAGGTGGGGGTAGAAATTGACTAAGTCTGGGTCAGAGCTTCTCATTGAGCAAAGAGAACAATTATTCTTTTGCAGGTTGAGCTCAGAGTTGGAGCTAACAATTGTAATAGATTCTCTATTCATCTGATTAATGCAAGTAGGCTTAAGGGGTTTTTATCAGTTGGTTTCCCCTATATACATATGTGTACTTGTGTATGTGATTGATGCATGTTTGCCAATATTGTTCTAAATTGTGAATTAATTTATGCAGATCAGTAGAGTATAATTGTGTCTCTTGATTAAATTTAAATTTCTTGAGCAGTTACAATTATATCACCATATTTCTACATGGTATTAGAGTAGGATTGACATTAGAAAATAATTTTGAAGTTGTTCTTGAGGAGGTTCAAATTTGCAGCTTTAGTGTAGTAGGATTTCCTCAGAGTTGGGAGAATGGCCTTCAATCAACTTATATTAGAGTATGCCTTGGAAGGAAACTCAAATTTCAGTGTCTGGAATGATCACATGGAGGCAGTGCTTGATGACAATTGATTGTTGGATTATGTCAAGATAGACATTCCAAAAATAGGATCAATTGATGCCCATAACCTAACCCAATGGAAGAAAGATGTAGCCAAGGTGAGGAGAATAATCCTGGAGGGAGTAAGAGACCACATTGTCTCAAATCTCGATGGGAAAGAAACTCCTTTCGCAATGTGGAAGGAAATGACTGAGCTATTCGAGAATAGTAGTGACCATAGAAAATTGGCCCTCAAAGAAAAACTTTGAAACATTAAGATGCAGAAGAATGATACTATTTCGCAGTATCTCACCAGATTTACACAAGTTCAGGATGAGTTTGGAGGGGTTGGTGTGAATGTTGTGGAAGATGAATCGGCGAGCTTAGCTCTTCTAGGCCTTCCAAAATCCTCGCAAACCTACCAGGACTCTGTGAATGGAAGGGAAAAACTACTGAATTGGGAATGCTTATGGTCCAATTTGGTACAAGAAGAAATTAGGTGAAATACCAGAGATGGAGGTTCATGCAAGGGAGAGGATGAAGAAAATTTTGCATTGGTTGGGAAGGGAAATAAGGGAAAAGGGAAGAAATATGAAATCAAACCAGATTCCATCCAAGGAGACAAGAATAAACATTTTTCCAAAATAAAATGCCTCAATTGTCATTAATTCAGGCACTATGCTACAATGTGTCCACACAAAAAGTCTAGCAAGAATAACTTAGGAGGAGCAGCAAGTGAAGCATTGGATTCATAGATCGAGTTAGTCTTCACCCTAATCACATGCATGGCCAACATTGTGATGGGGAGTATGTGGTACTTGGAATCAGGTGCCTTGTTCCACATGATAGGGTGTAGAGAGTTTTTCAGTGACCTGGAGGAGAAAGATCTCTAGATGCATATTGATCTTGGGGACAATAGAAAGTACAATGCTATCAGGATTGGCACATTAACCTTGAATAGGGAGTCAAGATCCCCTCTTCACCTCAAAGATGTCATGTTTGTACCAGGCCTGAAGAAGAACCTCATCTTTGTAGAAGTTTTGGAAGATCGTGGCTATGATGTTATTTTCAGTAAAGGGAAAGCCTTTCTGAGACACATAACTACTGGGAAGGTGAAGCAGATCAGGGTTCATATGAGGAATTTGTACAAACTTGATGTGGAAGATTGCGCTGCATTAAGCAATAAGTTAGAGAAAGTGCATAGTCGAGATGGTGGTGAAATCTAACACATAAGACTTGGTCATTTGCACCATGGTGCCCTTAAAATTATGCAACAAATAACCACTAGCCTCCCTAAAGGATCACTTGAGCAGCAGGATGTATGCAAGGGTTGTACCTTGGGGAAGTATGTAAAATCCACATTCCATGATCGAGACAACAAAGCAAATGCAGCCTTGGAGAGAGTCCACTCTGATGTTTGTGGACCCTTCTCGACAACCTCCACTGCCAGACATAAGTACTATGTTATTTTTATTGATGATTTCTCAAGAAAGTGTTGGATCTTCTTCATGCGGAAGAAGGATGAGACATTCTCAAAATTTGTAGAATTCAAGGCACTAGTTGAGAAAGAGACCGACAAGAAGGTGAAGGCTCTTAGGAGTGACAATGGAGGTGAGTATGTTTCGAATGACTTCAAGAAATTTTGTGCCAAAGGAATTTGAAGAGAATTAACACCTCCCCACAACCCATAACAAAATGGGATTGTTGAGAGAAAGAATCAAAGCATTGTGGGAGTTGTGAGAGCTATGCTACATGACCAAGGCCTACCATTGCATTTGTGGGAAGAGGCATGTAACACAACATTTTACTTGCAGAACCAGAGTCCTCATCAAGTTCTTGGTATGATTACACAAAAGGAGGCATTCTCAGAGAGAAAGATGGATGTGTCTTATTTCATAATTTTTGGAGATTCTATTTACTGACATGTCTCCAAAGATTCGAGGAAGAAACTTGAGTTGATAATAGAGTTGGGAGTTTTTATGGGTTACACCGAAAATCCATAAAATTACCAGGTGTACTTACCTTCCCTCATAATGAAAGTTGTGAGAAGCAATGTAAATTTTGATGAGGAGAAAGAAATAAGATGCTCTCTTAAGAGGGAGATTAAAATCCCACTAGAAGAGGATATTTTAGCTCCAAAGGAGGAGCCTCATGAAGTTGTGGAGAAACTACTAATGGAAGAGTAGAGAGGAGGTATAGTGGAGACATTCACTCAAGCAAAACCATCCAGAGAAGGTAGAAAGAGAACTAGGGATGCTGATAGCTTGGTGCAATATGCGAGGGAGAATGTGGGATCTCCTTCAAACTTGTGTAGGAAAAGGAGGTCACACGAGAGGTACACTGGATACATGGCTCTAATGACTGAGATTACAGAGACTGATCCATCCTCTTTTGAGGAACGAGTTGAGAAACCAGTTTGGGTTGATGCAATGGTGGAAGAATATGAATCCATCGTGAAGAACAGTGTTTGGGAAGTGGTCCTAAGACTGACATATAAAACTGTTGTGGGTTCGAGATGGATCTTCAAGGTTAAGCGTGCAACAAATGAAAGCATAGAGAAGTATAAGGCTAGATTTGTGGCCAAAGGATTCTCTCAAGTTGTGGGAATTGACTATGAGGAAACCTTTGCTCGCATAACAAGGTATTCATCCATTAGATCAATTCTTGCGCTAGATGCACAGATGGTGTGGAAAATCCACTAGATGGATGGAAAAACATCATTTCTCAATGGTGTTATTGAGGAGGAAGCGTACATCAAGAAACCAGAAGGATTTGAGACATTTGATTGGGAGTCTCATGTGTGCAGACTCAGGAAAGCATTGTATGGTCTAAAACAGGCACCCCGAGCTTGGCATACTCGGATTGATAGTTATTTCATTGGATTGGGCTTCACCAAAAGTGAAGCAAATGTGAACCTCTATCATATTTTGGTAGAAGGTAAATTACTTATCATTGTTCTATATGTTGATGATTTAATATTGACAAGTGATGAGTAGTTGATCAACTCTTGCAAGGAGGACCTTACAAGGGAATTTGAGATGAAATACATGGGTCTCATGCACTACTTCCTTAGGCTGGAAGTATGGCAAGGTGATGGGGAATTATTTGTGTCTCAAGGCAAGTATGCCATCGATATATTGCAAAGATTTCACATGGAGAGTTGTAATCCCATGAAGATGGCTCTAGCGACCAACTAGAGGAAGGAGAATGCCACTTCAGGTGAAGAGGTTGATGCTACCATTTACCGACAACTAGTGGGTTCACTGATGTATGTTTTGAACACATAACCAAATATGTGCTATGTAGTCAACCAGCTGAGCCAAGCTATGGTTAGGCCGACCAAATTGTATTGGAAGACAACTAAGCATATTTTACGATACCTCAGAGGCACTACCCAGTATGGATTATGGTACAAATAGATAGAGGGAGTGAAGATGTGTGGCTTTACAGATGCAGATTGGGAAATGAGTACATCAGGTGGAATTTTCGGTGTTGGGTCCGCAACAATTTCCTAGTACAACGGGAAACAGAGGTCTGTGGTGCTCATCTCAACAAAAGCTGAATACATGGCCAAGTCAAGAATCATGCGAGGTGATATGGATGAGAAAGATACTTGTGGGAATGTTTGGTTAGGAGGTCGATCTAAATGTGATCTATTGTGATAATCAGAGTTGCATTAAGATTTTTGAGAATCTGGTATTTCATGACTGATCCAAGCATATAGATATCTGATATCATCATCTACAGGACTGTGTACAGAGGAGGATAATGTTGCTACAATACACTCAGATAGAGGAACATGATGTTGACTCTTGACAAAGGATTTGTCAAAAGGGAAGTTTGAATTACACAAGTGCAGTATAGGGGTGGTTGATAATCCCTTTCTTGCTAAGAGGGAGTGTTGAGAAGTGTAGCAAGAGAGGATCAATTTGAATTAGCCTTGGTCAAACTAAGAAAATTCGAAATTTCCACGTCAGAAGACAAGTTGGAGGTAGTTAACTGAGGTGACATTGCTCTTGTCACTCAGTTAGCTTAGTAAATTCAAGTTAGAGGGCTTGGAGTTTAGTTTGCATGCATTGATTGCTAATTTGTAACAATCCAGTTTAAATTTCTAGTTGTACTCAGTTAAACTAGTTCTAACAGTTAATAGAACTAGTTGGAGGTCAATTGTGCAGTGGGACAAAAATCTAACTCAGATATCATCTAGTTAACTGATCGATCAACCAAAAACAACTCATTCATGCAAGGAATTCGAATTGTGCAGCTGTGGTGGAGATTCCAAGGTAGTGTAACATCAGTTGTAGACTAGTCTTGAGTGTACAGGTATTGCATGCAATTAATGATCAATCCTTAGGAATTATGCAAACATTTTGGAGGAAATTCCTAAATATTAAGGGCTAGTTTACTCAAAATTTTCACATGGAAATAAGTGCTCAGGTGGGGGCATAAATTGACCAAGTCTTGGTCAGAGCTTCTCATTGAGCAGAGAATAATTATTCTTTTGCAGATTTAGCTCAGAGCCGAAGCTAGAAATTGTAATAGATTCTTTATTCATCTAATTAATACAAGCAGGCTTAAGGGGATTTTACCAGTTGATTTCCCCTAGATACATTTGTGTACTTGTGTATGTGATTGATGCATGTTTGCGAATGTTGTTCTAAATTGTGAATTAATTTCCACATATCAATAGAGTAGAATTGTGTCTCTTGATTTAGATTAAATTTCTTGAGTAGTTGCAATTCTATCACCATATTGCTACAGAACAACATGGCAAGGATGCATGAATAAGATTGGGAAAAGAGGGCAATTAAAGGAAGAATTCGATAACAAAGAACACATTGAAATATTTATGATTGATTCAACTTAGACACTCCATATGATCAAATACCCTTTGGAGGGTGAATACATTAATGACACAAAAGCTGCATGAAAGATTGAAGACACAAGTGGCAACCCTATCACATATCAAAGAAAGTCCACGTCATCAGTCACTATGAGTCCAAACCATCAATGATAGTGACTTTTCATGTCCTCACCACATGATGTTGTGGAAATTATGATGTAATTATTGTAAATAGAAAGAAATAGAATTCCAAGAGTCATGTACGGACAAAAGAGCCATGTGTTGAAGACCAAAAGTCATGTAATTCCAAAGGTCATTTGGAAGTATAAGAGTTATAGAAGTCCAAAGGTCATTAAAATTTGGAGGGTCAAGAGTCACGAGGATATGAAAGGTCATGCCTCAAGTTATACAAGGGTCCTCATCACTCAAGCAAAGGAATTTTAACCTTGGCTTCTCCCACAAGACATTAGAGGGCTAGAGATAGTTCTTTTGGGGAGCAAGTAGTGGCTCTAATGCTCCACTATTAGAGCTAGTGGTGTTCATTGTACTTATGTAACTTGGAACTTTTGCTTAATACCTGAAGCCATTTGGCCAACACATTTTATGCAGATCGTGGATGTTCTGAGACTACTCTTCTAATGTTTGTGGTTTATGTTAGATTTCACATGTAATAAAGTAATTGAACTATTTTGGTGCTTTAGTGCTTAACTTGTTGGAAATGCATTGGGATGATTTAACGATCATAGCATATATGTGAACTATTTCGATTGGTGTATTACGATTCTTTCTCGTTATGCACATGTGTCTCCATTAGATTAGTACAATTACTTATCTTTTAGAGTTTCACTTTCTCTCCCTTGTAGTGAAAGAACCTTGATACATCTATAATTTAACATTTCATAGAGCATACTTTCTTGCTCATTCAAAAGCACATGTGCGCTACTCTCTCATGATAATTGCTTAAGCCAAGGAAAATATTTAAGTAAATGACAGTTGGGCCATACTTTTGGATGGGACTCCTACAACAAACAATGTGAGGTCTAATTGGGACCTAATATCAGGGAGTTCCCCTGTATGTTTGTGGTAACCAACACTGTTAACATTCTGGTGCTAGAAGGAGGGAAACCGGTTTTTTATGGTTGATAACTCTTCACATCCCAATCATTTAGTTTCTAGACAAGGCAGTGATATCCCGAGTAAAGGGTATTCTCAACTTGGTAGGGAGTTGGATTAGAAGTTACTTACGAAAAACTCTGGGCACTTCAAACTATTACCCGTCGGTTCACAAAAGCTATCGGTTTACTCCATGTTGCTCATAATCTTCTTCATCATCCACTAAGAAGAAAGAAACAAATCGTACTACTGTATTGGTTGCGTCGATGGAAGATTTGGTTTTCGCCACTCTTGAGGAATTAGTAGAGTCTTCAGAAGACACGGTTTAGCAAGAGCCGCTTACACACATTTGAAAAGAGTATGAGGAAGATATTTTTCTTTTTGATGGAGAAAAACCAACAATCGAGTTAGAGTTTAATGAAAATTTAAATAGTGAAGGAGAGGGATCATTAGATTAGGAAAAGGAGGAGGAGAAAAGAGACAAAGACATGGCAGATCAAGACTTGGATTGGATGGCCCAAGGGCCATTTGCTCTTCCAGAAAATCTTCAGAGAATTCCCAAACATCTGAAGGAGTTGTTATCTAAGTTCGATCGTGACAAGAAAATTAAGGAAGAAGATCATATCGATGATTTCTACATGCATCTACAAATGTTAGAGGTATGGTATGATGATGTTGCTTATAGTATTTTTCCTTTTATTTTATAAGGTAGATCAACAACATGGTACCATAGTTTGCCTGTTAAGTCAATCCATGGATGGAGGGAGTTTAAGAAATTATTTTTGGATAAATTTGTTGATGACAAGACTCCTGCCATGTTATTAAAAGATCTCGAAAATATTAAGATGGGGGAAAAGGAGAAATTTAAGGATTTTAATCAATATTTTAACCACATATTGAACAAGTCCTCCCCATAAACGCAACCTCATTATTCTTTCAATATTGATTATTATACAACTGCCTTGCCAACAAACATTTATGCTTTTGTTAAAAGAGCTACAAAGGAGACATTGGCTCTAAACTTTGCGGAAGCGATAGCTATGGAAAAATACTTGCACGCCATTGGATCTATTAATGATAATGAAGAATCTAAAGAATCCAAGGAGACTGGCAAAAAGTCTCAACCTTCTTCAAGTAAGGCTAAAGAAAATAAATCTATTGATATTGATAGCTTGACTAAATCTTTAAATCCACTCACTAATGAAGTCTCATAATTAATGAGAAATTCAAGCGAAACCTCTACTAGTAGGAAGCCTTTGAAGTCTTTCCGATTCATAAGGAATAACAATGACAATTGTCAGCGAACTAAATTTTCCCATAGTTCAAATTTTGTGTTGAATATAAAAAACATAGGCATGGATAACTATTGTTCCTTCCACCAAGAATGAAATTCAAAGAAAACATGCCCACAGTGGAACCACAACATGAATTCCCTGGCAACACACATTTTTGATACTTTACTAGCAGATGAGCAATTTGAGAAGACAAAAGAAACAAATGAGCTTGCAGCGGCTAAGGAAAGCACAAGTATTGGAAATGTAGTTAACATTTTTGGTTCTATTCTCAATACCGACAAGAAGAGTGTTGAAACACCTCCTCAAAGTGAATCCCCTCCTCAAAAACAAGCTGGTCATTATAATTGAGCAGCAAAAGGTTCCATTCCTAAGTTGGAAGTGGTGAGACAATAATTAAAGAAGAAATTATAAAGAAGACTCACACCACCAATTAATCCTACTCAGAATACAAAAAATAAGCCTGGATGCGTTGTTGTCTCTAAGAATACTTCCACCAACAGTAAAAATAAGTCCATCACTCTGGAAGTTTCAAATCAAGCTTCACCTCCAAACACTTCAACAATGCCTGCTAAAATCAAAACTATTGATTATAACGTAGTTGAAGATTTGAAGAGAGCTTGTGCCAACATTTCCATCTTTGAGCTCGCAAATATAGCAGGCCAACATGAACCACTTGTCCAAGCCTTCTCACATCTTTCATCAGGTGACAAAGATTCTACCTCTCAAAAGTTGTCTAGTAAGTCTATGGAACTCTCGAATCTGTAGTTAATGTTGTAATGATGATAATCTATGTCCTCTGTTAACTTTCAAAATCTTTAATTACAATGTCCATAATTGTTTGGTTGATTCAAGTGCATCTATGAATGTAATTCCATTATCTGTTGCTAATAAAATTAATGTTAAATGGGATAAAATTGATTCACAAATAATCTAGCTAGACAAATCCCTTGTCCAAACAATTTGTTAACTCAAGAATGTCATTATCCGATTATCATCTGATCATTGGGTACACCAATGCATAAACATTGTAATTGTGGACATCATTGAAGCCAATTGGATACTCCCGAGTAGAGACTGGTCTAATGAGTTACAAGGGTATTTTGCTACAGATTGGTCACACTTATGGCTTCCATATAAGGGTAGAAACAACCAAATTCAAGTGGGAAGTAAACAATACATGAAATATACTGTGACACCACTTGAGAGTCATAATGAACCTATTGCATTTGTAGATATTATCTTCTGAAACTGTTTCTTGGAAGTTGATCACGGGTGTTATCAAGCACAACCATCACCCGTCCCACTAGACACACAGTTGGAGCTCCTTCCTTGTACTCCAAGTGGTGCTAATGAAACTTGTAATATAGATGTACATAATAGTAATAATAATATAGGAACTAGTTTAGTAGCTAATAATATATGGACTATGTACTTCGATGGTTCTAAAACACAGAATGGCTCTGGAGCTAGTTGCATACTCATAAACCCATGTAATAAGAAGTACATCCTATGATGCCATTTGGAGTTTGAGTGTACAAATAATACTACCGAATATGAAGCACTCGTGCTTGGGTTAAACAAAGCCATCAATATGAAGGTAGAGTTGCTCAAGGTAATTGGTGACTCATAAGTGGTTACTTGTCAGGTATGGGACACTATCCACTGTGTTTCACCAAATCTTAAAAACTACCAACAAGAGGTATGGTGATTTATTACTTATTTTAAAGCATTTAATATTATTTTTGTTCCTAGACTTAGAAATGTCGCAACAGACACATTAGCTAATGTAGTTGCAAGAATGTCACCTTTGAAAAATGGTTTTTATATAAAAATTATATATAAACCATCCGTGCTTAATAACATCACTAATTTTCATGTTTTCAATGATGACCAATAGATACTACATTTTATGGCTAATGCAGATGTGTTTAAATACGCGACCATTAAGGAGGATTAGCATGACAAGGCTATGCAAGAGACATATAATGTGATGAAAGAAAAAACTATGCCTAAAGGTGTAGTGTCCCTGGAAAAATTATATGACCTGCAAAACAATTCAAAGGACCAATTAATTCTAAGATTCAGAGCTCGAATTTGTCATATGAACAAATCAACTTGGGAACTCAAGAAGATCTGAAATATGTAAACCTCGGTACATGTTGTTCTCCACAAGAACAACAAGAATTCATCTGCATGTTCAAACAATACCAGGATGTATTTGCATGGACCTACGATGATTTGAAGACATATGATAATCGTATTATCTAGCATGTCATTCCAATTTTAGAAGGGGTGAAACCTTTTCAACAGAAGCTAAGGAAATTTTATCCGACCTTAGAACACCTAATTCAAAAGGATTTGAGGAAGTTGCTAGATTCTCAGATCATTTTCAAGGTCAGACATTCTACTTGGGTTTCGAATTTGGTCCGTGTCAGAAAGAAGTCCGGTGAGATAAGGTTATGTGTTGACTTTCGTAATCTTAACCAGGCATCAGAAAACGAAAACTACCTGATACCATCCATGGAAGAAATCCTCCAAACAATATTTGGGTCTGAGATGTTCTCGTTGCTAGATGGTTTTTCTGGCTATAATCAAGTTCTAGTGGCAAAATCATATCGTCTTAAAACCACCTTCAAGACCAAGTGGGGAACATTCACCTTCAAGCGTATGCCATTCAAGCTTATAAATGTTGGTGCTACTTTTCAAAGAGCAATGGACATCACTTTCCATGGCCTAATTGGCCAAATTGTAGTTGTTTTTTTGGATGATATAAATGTATACTCCAAAAGAAGATTAAGTTATGTACGTCATTTGAAGCAAATACTTGATCGACATCGAAAAGATGGGATATCTATTAATCCCAAGAGAAGCATCTTTGGTGTGTCAGAAGGCACCCTCTTAGGACACATCATTGTGAAAAGTGGAATCAAAGTTGATCTTGAAAGGGCCAAAGCTACAACTCAGATCTTGTTCCTAGTAAACAAGAAAGCTATGCAATATTTCTTAGGAAGATTAATTTCTTGCACAAGTTCATCTCTGACTATGCTCAAATAGTTAAACCTATATAGGATATGATTAAGAAAGATGATATTTATAAATGGGACAAAAGGGAAAAAGATGAATTTGCTCAAATTCAACAAGCTATTGCTGATGTGCCTACATTGTTTAGCCCTAATTATGGAAAAGATTTCCCGCTTTACACTTTTGCTTCAGATTCATCTATTACGACCATACTCACTTAGAAGAATGCTGAAGGAAATGAACGACCTATTTTCTTCATGAGTGCTAGGTTACAGAGGTCAGAGATAAGTTACCCTGCCATCGATAAAAAAAATCACTATGTATAAGGAAGTAAAATATTTCAGGCCCTATCTCCTTAAAGCTCAGACGATCATATATGTGCCTCATAGAGTAGTCATAACACTAGTTTGCAACAAGAGCTGGGTGAGAAGAGAGAAAATTGGATGACCTATTTACAAGAATATGATCTGGAGTTTAAGCCAGTTCATACCATTAAGGGTCATGGCCTCTGTCAATTAGTAGTAGAAATGAGAGATGCTTCAGAGCAAGATTTTTCAGGTTGGGAGCAGGAAATAGAGATGTACAACTTTGAACAAGTTCCCCAGTCAAGCTCAACAATGCCATGGTATTCAGATATATGAAAATTATTAGATCACGACACCTTGCCCACACACTTATCAAACAAACAAAACAAGGAAATCTTCCATAAAAATCTATCCTATCAGCTCGTTTGTGGAGTGCTTTTTAGAAAGCACCATAATAGTGTACTGCTAAGATGCCTTGAGCCTCAAGACATGGAGAAGGTACTAAGATATTTGTACGACAGATTGACAGGTGGTCACTATGTGGGCGATATAATGACACATAAAGTAATGATGGTTGGTTATTATTCGCCCATATTATTCAAATATGCTCATGATTATTGTCACAAGTTCCCAACTTGTCAGAGATATGCTGGTCGAGATCAAAAGTTAGTCGCCCCACTACTACAAGTAGCAGTTGAGGAACCTTTCCAACAATGTGGACTAGATATTATTGGAGAAATTTTCCCACATTCGTCAAAGCAACACCGATACATTTTAACAACGACAAATTATTTTACTCCGTGGACATAAGCAGTTCCTTTAAGACAATTTAACGACTAGGAAGTCATCCACTTCTTAAAACAACATATTATAACTAGGTTTGGCATTCCAACATCTCTTGTTTTTGATAATGTGACTTATTTTTCTTCGTTGAAACTTTATGAAGTTGCATTGGCAAATGGTATTGTATTAAAGCATGCATCTAACTATTATCCACTGGGAAATGGTTTAGCTGAATCAAGAAACAGATTTTTCATTCACATAATCAAGAAAACCATTTTCTCTGAGAAAAGGAACTGGAACAATGTTTTGATAAATGCATTATGGGTTGATCATGTAACTCTTAAGCCTTCCCTCAAAACCTCACCATACTTCTTAATATACGACAAAGAATCTATATTGCCTCCGAAGATATATCTCCCAACCTTACAACTCTCCTAAGCCCCCCAAGGTAGACTTTGCCTTCTGGTTAAAAGAAGGATAGATATTTTGATTAAACTTAAGGAAGAAAGGCTCAAACCCAAAGAAATATTTTCTATCCATCAAAACCGTATTAAGCGTTTGTTCGACAAAAGATATGTAGTGACTAGAGTTTCAATGTGGGTGACTTAGTATTAAAGTGGGATAAAGCCCATGAAGAGAAAGGAAAACACACGAAGTTACAACCTTTGTGGATTGGGCCCTTTACCATCGAAGAAAAACTCGGTCATAATACTTTTAAGTTGAAATCATTATACAAGAGGACAAACCTTCTTCCTATAAATGGTCGAGATTTGAAACATTATTTCCAATAGTAGCTCTAAGTTGCGTTTCCTATACAATTTTTCTTTCGTTTCTTTTCCTTTATCCTCCGTTTTAGTTGTATGTGTGTCTGTTAAGTCATGTCCCATCATGTTTTATGTCTTGGTCATTGTACATAAATAAGACCTTGTGTGAAAGAGTGCATGGCTCAGAAGGGATTTATGGTGAAACTAAGAGAAAATGTGACAACCACAATGCTTGGCTATCTGTTAGTTCTTCTTCTTTGTTTGGGAATATGCCATAGGTTGAGCTAAGTCTAGATGGAAAATATGATACATCCAAAAGGAAAACCTTGAGGGAACCTATTAGATCCACATCTATTCTAGTATCCAAACTCCTTAACTTGGTGTTAAATCTACTTGGTGTGTTACATGCTTATCCAATATAGTAGAAAAAGGATAAGGGGAAATATGAAGCGAGCAAACCAATATCAGATGTGATATAAATACTTATATGAAGGGGAAACCTCCTCTGCTCTAAATAAGTCAGGATCCCTGTTTTGCGCATTAAAAATAATAAGTGCCGAAGCACATTCCTATTAAATAAATAAATAAAGGGTGAAAAAATAGGAATGCTCCCTTTGTAGGGAGGTGAATTAAGTGACTTTGACAGGGTACTATCTAGGTCTACTGGCAGGGAAGCAGCATTTGTGCTCTTGTAGTGACTCTGCTAGGGTACTATCCAGTCCTGTTGACGGTGGAGAAAATCCAGAGATGAAATTCATACTTTGAATATCTTCAACTTGCCATGCATATTACCCTTCCTATATTGAAACAATTGTGATATGGCATATCTTTTGTTGTGTTTGAACCAAGTAAAGGAATGTAATATGCTATGTAGGTAATCAGGCCGAGAGGGGAAGTCAAGATCATCTAATTGGTGAATCAATACTTCCTAAAGGGTTGCTAATTTAACTGAAAAGCTATTCCTAGGCAGAGAAGTTGAAGTTCGTCCAGTGTGTCACCAAGTGTTGTCCCTTCTACAACACCCTCCAAATCTTCGCTACATTCATATTTTGGAGCCTATCTAACTGTCACATCAAGTGTCTCCTTGGTTGTCATGTGTTGTTTCATGTCATTTTATATGCATCAAGTGTTCTTGATTATTCTTAAGTGTAGTTGCATTGTTTAGAACATCTCTAGTGCACTTCATGGTCATAACACCTTTGTTTGTTGTAAACGACACTTTTGGTTGCAGTCACACACACTCTAGTCATTGCACTTTGGGTGTGTTTGTAAACTGAAATTTTGATGCATATTTTCCTTGTTCAAGTTTGTATAAGTCTTATTGATGAGTTGGCATGTGTCACACTTGATTTTATGCCTAAACTCATTGTGTTCACCCCTTGTTTTATCTTCCAAACTTAGACAAATTTTGGTTGCACAAGTGAACCTATTAAGGAAAGGAGTGAAAAAACACACTCTTAAGCCTTGATCACGAATCCTTCATTATTTTGAAGTTCACCCTGCACCCTTCAAGAGTGCATAGCGCACTCCCAAGCATCATTCCCTTTCCCTATTCTGAATTGCACCAAAAAAAATCAAGTCTTCCTTTGAGCGCACTCATTCAACTCAAAGAACTGCCCCCTCCTTGAGCGCACCCTAAAGTACTGAAGCCTCACCCCTTCATCCTTCAGTAGTGCACCCTGCGCCCTCCTTGAGCGCATGAGCGTACCCCGAAGCCCTAGAGCCTCACCCCTTCATCCTTCAGCAGTGCACCCTGTGCCCTCCTTAAGCGCATGAGCGCACCCCGAAGCCCTGGAGCCTCAACCCTTCATCCTTTAGAAGTGCGCCTTGTGCCCTCTTAGGCTTTGTTGAATGCACGCTAAAGCCTCAAAGCCTAACCCTTCATCCTTCGACAATGCACCCTGTTCCCTCCTTGTCTCCCTTGAGCACACAATGCACTTGGAAAACCTGAATTCTCTTACTTTGTCCTTCATACCTACGCCCTCCTTTGAGCTCTATCTATTCTCTTGAGTGTAGGAGTGCACCTTGAATCCTTGAAGCTTCAGCCTTTCAACCTTTCACAACATACTTGTTATACAAAATCTACGACTGCAGATATAAGTATCTACCCTAGACCTAGTGGCCTGTTCTAAAACAACAAAAATCAAAGACTATAAAGTTCTCCTTAGAGAAATTAGAGAATGGAAAGATGCTTATTTGTGATCCATCGCAAGATATTCTCTCCTCTTGGCTTATAGGCTCTCACCATAGCTCTGATCACTATAATTAGAACCTGCACAAACAAACAACACAAGCCAAAGATCTATGATATCTATGTAGCATTATCCAATCAGTTTATTCAATGGATTAACATAACATTGAAATATATGAATGTAAACATAACATAACACATATAGGAAAATGGTATACTCTTTGTATTAATATCATAGGGAGAGAGTTTATAATCAAAAGTGGAAGTTGATCTTGTAAATATCCCTCCAAGTTGACTTGTCCTTCCTTGCCACAATGTACACCTCAAAGCTACCCTAATGCATGGGAATGATAAGTCTCTTATGATCAAATCAACAACATAAGGGTATGATTAGTCTCCAAAATCCCACCTCTAGCTTGTTGATGGCAGTAAATATATAGGAGAGGAGGGTAGTTCAAGAATTATTATCCATTTAACAATCTAGGCTTGAGATCCACTCTTGATGGGAGGATGAGCTCAAGGGATAAGAGGTGAAATCTCCAAGTTAGGATCATATAGGATTCAAAGTTCTTATCTAGGGTAAATGGTTGTAACAGCTCCTGGAAGCTTATGGAATAGGAAGCTTTAGGATTCTTTTTATTTTTCCCGAATTTCTAGAATCATCACACCCCCAACAAGGGAAAACTTGCTCTGATTAAAGAAGGTGCAGAACTGAGCAACTTGTTGCTGAACGCAGGCCCCTAAAGGGCCAGGGTGCACTGGGCCTCAAAAGCACTAGAATGAAGAAGTCAAGGTTAGAAACTCAGGGATTTGGGAGAGACATGCTTAGGGCTTTGTGTAGGGATGATGACAAGGTGTTCGTGGATGTTGATGGATCCAGTTTGTAGGCCTATTGTGCAGATGTGACAAAATGGCCTATAACATATTTCCTCCTAAATCACAAAGTCAAAAACAATGGATGATGAATGAAGTGATGTACCTTGTTACAATTTTGGATAAAGAACAACTGGTTGGATCATACTCTGTTACAATACATTTTCATCATGATATCTTTGTTGAGGGAGGCATACCCATGCTCAACACATAAGCTAACATTACATGTACAATGATTAAGAAGACATGCCCAATGATAACAAAGGGTGGAATGATGATTGAATGACTGTCTGTATGATCATATCCATCATGCTTTGTAATCTTGTATTAATCCTAAAATTGCAGCTCGGATGGATGGAACTAGATCAGGGTCTTCTATCTCGTTCACTCAATATTCCAATGTACGAGTCTAGCCATGCGAATAAATGAGATGAAATCAAACATGATAGACACCATTTGATTACCAACCAATGATGTAAGCTGTTAACAGACACGAGAGAAATCACCGATCATGTTAATGGCTCTCAAGGTACTGCAGTACAGTCTGTATGGTGTGAATGAATGAGTGCAAGTCAAACACCACACATAATATGTCAGTCAAAGGCCAATGATGAAAACTTGTAGCTAAGAGCGAGGAAACTTATTAATGATGTATACAATTCCCAAGGTACTGAAGGAAGAGTTCCTATGTCAACTTGTTGGATAATGAGTTGATGTCGATAGGAAGCGACCTGTCGCAGTCGGGCCTTGATGTATCCCCCATCAATGACATGAAATAAGTATCATGATTCAAGACATAGTGACATTGATGTGGAACTAGTTTAGGAATGACAAACATGGAATGAAGGCTTAAGAGTATCATAGCAGATATCAACTGAACGACTTCTCTTGAACACATCAAGGACACTGAATTGAGTTGGAAGCACTGACCCAAAACTGAAAGTGGAGGCTTTGAAATGGTGTGATGAACCAAAAAGAAAATCATATTTCCCAACTCGACAACCACAAAGATGAAGTGGAAAAGTGTCTTGTTCAAGAGCGACTCACTTGCATTAATAGGTTGATTATCCCATTTTCCCATTTTCCCCAACCATTTCTGGTTAGTACCTCTTTATTTTTTAACAAGCTTGAGGAGGATAACATATGCTTGATCTATAAGTTCATCCTTCAGATGAATCCCTCCGAGTATGTTTAATGAACTGTGAGAAGGAGTGGTTCAGTGCCGTCATGTTCGACGGGTCCATCGCTATTTGATGTTTTAATGAGTTCAACGAAGGTCTAACTCGACTCCTTTTTCATGTTTAGAGAGTTTGAAAAAGAGGCGAAAAAGAAAACTCCAAAGGTTCCTTTTCATAGATAGTGTCTTGAGTCCGAAAAGGCAGAAAACAATACTCAGGAGAACCTCTTAGCCATGTTTGACTAAGGTATTCCTTTTTCGTAGATAATCTAGCTTAGTCCAGAAAAGGGTTAAACTTATACTGAGTAGATACCTTTTCATTTACTTTAATAAGTTCGAAACGACAAGTGCTTGACAATTTTTTTCATGTTTAGGGAGTCTGAAAAGAGCTGAAAGAGGACTCCAGGGTGTTCCTTTTTGGTAAGTTTACAGAGTCCAAAAAAGCGATAAATGTATGCTCTTTGGTCAAAATGACCTGTTTCAATTCAGACATCGTCAAATCCATTAAAACAACTATCATCCTGCTCAAAACACCACCAAAATATTAAAAATACTTGTCTCATGAAAAAACTGAGTCATATTTAGATCAAAACACTAATAAATTAATAAATTAATGATGGAAACAACCATAAAATAGGCGAAAGCTAACTCATTTTTACCATTTCACATTTACCTCTTGGAGAGTGAGTTTTAAGTGTTTTTCCCCCCAATATGCTACAGTTGATTACAACGAATCCAGTGGATCATTTCAAGCGTCGTCACTTCCAGGTAGGAGCTAGAGCCTTTCTCTTCCTTTTCATGGTTCTATTTTGTGATTTCATGCACATTTTCAGGGCTTTGAGGGCTGTAGGGCTCTAAATCCTTGCCCTAGGTCCAACACACCCTTAGAAGGTCGAAAGATGCATTGATAAAGAGAGAAATACACTAGGGACAACACTGCAATGCATTGTCTGCCCTTAGGAGGGTGCGTTGGGTGCAATTCCCAACTTTGTTTTGCTTCTTTGCCTCAAAATTTCTTTGGTTTTTTGCATGAAATTCATCCTAATGATCCTCCTTATGATGTTGTAGGTGTCTATTGGAAAAAAATGGCCTTCATATGGAGGGAAAGAGAACATGAAGAACAATATTTGACTACAACTAATAATCCTACCACAATCCAGGCTTTAAGAGATCTTGGACTCTTAAAATTCTTACAGCTTCCTGATATGAGGCAACAAATAGAACTATTGAGTTATCTTTTCCGTGCATGGGATGTTCAAGTGCAAGCATACAGAATTGGTGCACATACACTGGAAATACATGTAGAGGATATATATTTCTTGAATGGTCTGTCAAGGTGAGGTGCGCCTGTCTCTTTGTCTGGTTCAAGGAGTGGTAGAGAGACAATCAAATATTATGTCAGTGCACATTTTCGATCAAGATCCCAATTGACTAAGGATGGAAAAATTTACATCAAATATGTAGTCCGTTTGCCTTTAAGAACAATCTTGTTCATGTGGTGAACAAGTCACATATGCAGTATGCTTTAGAATATATGGAGCTGACATTATTCAACTGGAGTGAAGAGGTACTGGTAAACATTAAAGAGCAACTGACTCAAGAAAAAGACAGACAGTTGAAGAAATTTGGCTATGGTTCAATTTTGATTTCTTTTTCTTTAGAATGTATTCCATTGCTCAAGCCACAACATATCGCGCTCAAGCCCACAGATCCGAGAGTCCCACGGATGAGGAGATGGGTGGATCTCATGTCTAGACATGCAAGTCCACGTCAATGAGCTTCACATCTATCTTCTTCAGATGGCTACGCATGCAACTCATTATGATAGAATACTATTGATACACAAAGATGGATTTCCATAGAGACTCAGAGCTTGTGCTTTTTGTTGGTGAGCGATGGGGTGCCATAGGTGAAAATTTTTGACCATTTTTTGTATTTTTTAAGTTATAATTTTTTTTATGATTTTTGATGTATCCGAGACTAAACTACTGGTTTGTACACATGAAGATATTGGACTTGTTCAACCAATGGGCTCTTCTTATCTTTATCGTGCAAGAGACCCATAGTAGGCGCCAACAAATGTACATGTTGTTGCAACAAGACAAGCGGTACTACATGATCTCAATGTGGCTGAGACCCTAGTAGAGGTTGAGCGTCATATGGAGGGGTTGATCCATGGCATAACTGAGACTAGGTTGACGAGCTCCCTGTGAGACTACAACAACACACTATTGTCTTGCCTGGCCGTATCAGTCAATTACTGTACAAAATGGCTCACGCAATAACGTGCTAACACAAGCACTATGATTAATCGACTAGGAGGCTTATAGCCATATTTTGACTGCATGCATGTTTTAGTCCATGTGGCGATATGTGTCTTGGGCACAAATTTTGTAAAAAGAAAACTTTGATATATATATATGTATATATATTTAATGTTTCTTATGGTTAAGCTCTTTCTTTTTCAATGTGATGTGATGTGTATTGAATTAATTTACCTGTGTCACAAATGTCTATCTAAAACATTATTAGCCAATGCATCTGTCAATGTATTTAGATTTCTAGACATATGTTGATACTGGATGAAATAAACATATCTTTCTAGAAGGTGAACCCTCATGAACATGAGAAACATAGTTGAACTTCTAACTGAATAGACATTAGTAAATTGTAGTACTACAAGCTATGAGTCAAGTTTGATGACTATATGGCAGATACCATGAGAAATAGCATCAGACAATAGTTCAATCACTGCACTATACTCATCGATGTTATTTGTAGAGTGAACAATACAAATGCCTTGTAAAATCACTAGCTTTCCATTTGGAGCATATATATACCAAGCTATAGAAGATAGGTTCCGAGTACTACGACTAGCACCATCAGCTCAAACAATGTATGGTTCGAGGGACGCTGACATTTGAAAAAAAAATGTAAACATGTTTAACAGAAACCTAGTAAACTCTGAAGGGAACATATTGTAAACACACTCAATCACACATATATACAATATTTACACAGTGCACTATGCAAAAACTCAAGCATAGTATTCTTAAGGTACAACCCATTCCTAGGCTATGCCAAAGGAACTCCATCAAAATTAACTAGCTCATAGGCCCCTTTAGCAAGAACACCTTTGACAATATATGGACCTAGCCACATTAGCCTGAACTTCCCTGATCCTAATTTATCAGACTCTTGATCATATAACAAAACAGGGTCTCCTTCCAAGAAGACACAAGGCTTGACACTCTTGTCAGGTTGTTCCTTGATACGTTTCTTATGGGATTCATTAGCCATTACAACATCACACCGGGTTTCATCTAAGCACGTTAGATGTAAGAGATGTTCCTCTTCCACGGAAGTGGCAAGGAGGAGTTTGACAACAAGTTTGAGGGATGGAATTTCACATTCAATCAGAAGGATTGCTTCTAGGCCATAAACTAATTGAAATGGTGTGAACCCGATAATAGTCCTAACAGAAGTCCAGTGCGCCCACAAGGCCGCATAAAGAATAAGATGCCAGTCCAATTTATGGACCCCTATCATATGTTGAAGCATCGTTTGGAGAAATTTATTAATTGCCTCAACTTACCCATTTTCTTGAGGTTAGAAGGGAGCAGAAATTTCATGGGAAATTCCCAGCTTGGCAGTCAGTTCAGACATCATGTGATTGCAAAAATGTTTTCCATGGTCTGTGACTACAACTTGTGGAACACCAAACCACACAATGACATGGTTGAAGAAAAATAGAGCAGTTGTTTTGCCGATATTGTTATATGTAAGCATTGCCTTGACCCACTTGGTAAAATAATAAACTGCTACGATGATATAACCATTCCCCCCGAGTGAGTGAGGGTAACATCTCATGAAATCAATGCCCCATTTCGAAAAAGGACCAATGGCAATAACAAGATGCAAATGAGCGGGTGGAGCACAGATCTTTCGATCATAAATTTGGCATGCATGACATTTTTGGACAATAATGATATAATCACGAAATATGGTGGGCCAAAAGTAACTAGAAAAATGACTGCCATATGCTCCTGAATGGAATTCATTTAAGATTTTCTCAGCCTCATCATGGGTGAGGCACCTTCAAAAAACTGTATCGATATTACGGTGATAGAGAGTGCCACCGATTATAATATAATGTTTGTTTTGATATCGAATACATCGCTGGTCAAAGAGAGAGGCATCAAACCAGAAAGTTTGGGTTTGGAGATATATGATAATGTATCGATACTATGGGTCAGATGACAAGATAAAAAATAACGACTCATCTAGAATAGAATCACTAGATGTTGTTTCAGCTTCAAAATTGGGAAGGTCACAAATGAGCTTAGAATAAACCAAAGATTTCTTCGACTTGGATTTGATGAATTCCAAATCGAAATCTTGTAGGATGACAATCCACTTAGAGTATTCACCCCTTAGTAAGTATCATGATAAGATGTACATCCTGCGGTTGCAATCCAAAATAACCATAGTTTTGCGGAGAAGGATGTAATGGCGAAATCTCTTGACAGCTTGAACAACCACCAAAGCTAACTTCTCGATATGGGTATACTTGACTTTGGTATCATTGAGATTCTAACTCAAGTAATAAATAGGATGTTCAGTTCCTACATCATCCTCTTGAACCAATACCATAGCAATGGTAGTAATTGCAATGACAAGGTACAAGAAATAATCGCGTTGGTAATCTGGGGGATATAACAAGGATGCCCGAATCAATACATCTTTCAAGGCATCAAATGCTTTTTGAGCAACATCGTCCCAATGGAAGGGAACCCCTTTCTTTAGAAAGCGAGTAAATCCTTTGGTTAGTTCGGTGTAATTGGGAATGAACCTTCGAAGAAAGTTAGCCTTCCCTTGGATTTGTTGAAGCTGAAGGAGGGAAGAAGGAGCAGGCAGATCAATGATCACCTAAAATTTCAAAGGATCAATACGAATTCCTTGTTTTGATACAAAAAATCTGAGAAGACGACTGAAGCTTACAAAAAACACACATTTTTGTGGATTGAATCAAAAGTTATAATGTTTACATCACAAAAAGATGGCCCTAAGATGCATCAGGTGATCAAATCGATGTTGTCAATGAGCAGACAGATCGTCCAAATAAGGTTGCACAATATGTTTGATGTCGTGGAAGGCATAATACATTACCCTTTGAAATGTAGCCCCAACATTCTTTAATCCAAAAGGGAGTTTTCTATACGAAAATGTGCCCCAGGGACAAATGAATGCAGTTTTATGTTGGTCCACTGGGAGAATGTTGATTTGATTATAGTTGGAGAAAACATCCATAAATGAAAATACCTCACAACTGACACAATCATCAAAAATCTGGTCCATGAACGAGGTGGGATAGTTTTCTTTCGGACAAGCATGATTGATGTCTCGATAATCGATGCACACATGGAATGTTCATTGCTTCTTCATGACAAGAACAATATTAGACACCCAATTAGTTAAAGGTACGAGATAGATGAAACCAACGTGTAGATGTTTTTCAAATTCAGCTTAGTAGTGGAAACCTTGTGTTGGAAATAATACTGAGAGGGGGGGGGTGAATCAGTATTATCAAATCAATAAAACTTTTTCATTTCCATACTTAGATACATATATGCTACTTCGGTTAATGGAACCCGCGTGTATACGCAACTGTGTCTAGTGAAACTAGCGTATATCTAGAATACTTATGATTCAGTTAATCCATTAAATGTTGATCTTTAGTTAGTGCATCAGAACTTCATTAACCATATGAACAGTAAGCAGGTGCAGTAAAACAGATCATCACACACAAGAAGCACACATGAACACCATGATATAAGGTGGAAACCCAATGTGGGTGAAAACCACCTGCTGCAAGTCATCTCTATCTTCTTTTAATAAGAAACTTCATTTTACAATATTTTTATACTGGTGCAGTCTTATACCAGTACACAGGCTTCTACCTGTAGAAGGCCACAAACTTCTCTCGTTCTCTAGACTCTCCTAGATGGGAGCTACAACCCCCTTAGCTCTTGTACTAGCTGATCCATTTACTAGTACATAGGTGCCGGCCTATTGAATGCTCCAATCTTCACTTGTTCTCTAGCTGCTACTGGAAGGGAGCTACCACCCCCTTTGCTCTTGTACTAGCTGATGTACTAGTACGTAGGCGCCGGCCTACAATCTCCTTTCATCCTCCAGGGATCACATTTCATACATTTTCAGACTGGATACTCCTGAAGCACAACACTATAATCTGAAGGCCACGTTTCATCCAATTTTCATACTGGACCCATCAATATCATTGAAGCACACAATCAACCAACATTAGCATCATCAATATTTAAATCACTTCAATACTGAATCACTGAAACCCTGTCAACAAACTGCAGTCACAGAGTAGATAACAGAACTCTGTAATAACAATCAGACCCAACTGCAAATTCAAATATCATACTTCATAATGTATACGCTACTACAATGAATCAAACTCGCGTATATACACGCTTTCTCCAAAGCCAACCCGCGTACAGATCTACAAATATTTTCTCATAACTTTGCAGCTGTACCAGACATCAGTCATACCCATAATATTTACAGAACATTACATGCGTCAGTATACAGATCTAGAATAAACAAGATCAAACCGTATAGAGATGATTCATTCCAAGCCATTAGATCCCGATCTATCCTTGGATCTTGTTCTCCATCAACCATTGAGATTCCTCCTTAGCTTAGATTAGGCAATGCATCATAAACCCATAACCTGCATACTGGATCTCATACTTCATCAGATATTCAAGTCTTTTCCGAATGCCTTTGCCTAATGATCTTCCTCTCCTTTTATAGTCTTAGGCCTTACTTAATAACATGGTCCAAAACCATTGATAACCATTACTAGGGACCTAATACCTGGGTTCAACACTTCGGACGCAATACCAAGGATCAAAACCATAGGTCTAAATACCACGGACCCAAAAATAAGCTTTCCCACATGTACGCGCTTTTCCGTGCATGAAAGTGCGTGCATACGCATACGCGACTTTTGATCGGCAATCCCGCGTGTATACGCGCCTTTGTATTAGTGAAGCTGCGTGTATAACCTGCGTGTATACCCTACTTGGTATATAGCGAACCTACATATATACACGACTTGGTACATAGTGAACCTGCATATAACTTGCTCGTATACCCTACTTGGTATATAGTGAACCTGCGTATGTACTCTGAACCTGCATATATAATCTTCTTTCATCATTCTTTGTAGTCTGATCATCAAATCTTTGCTACTAATCTGCTGCAATATGATCCGTCATCTGTGTGATTTGCCATCAAGGACAACACTTGTCTCATAATGCCAACAATCTTCCCCTTTGGACTTGATGGCAAAGCTAACTTGTCATACTGAGAACTGTCATCTGATTCCTTTGAGTTGTCCTGCATCCCATGCATTCAGTTACATCTGATATCTCTTATGTAGATTCATCTATATGTATATAAGTGAGTTGTTTATCTACGAGTGGGTTGCCATCAAGTACAACACATGCATCATAATGCCAACACCTTGTTGGGATGAATAGGGCGAAGGCATTTTCGAACTGGTTTAGCATAAGGATACATTTTATTTTCGTGCATAACAATGTTAAGATCGATACTAGGAATTTCTTCATATGACTAGGAAAAAACATCTCTGAATTCTTGGAATAGGGCTTTATGATTCTTGACCTCATCGGGAGAGCAAGACACACTGATATGTAGATTTTGGATAATGTTGGGTTTAGTTGAAATGTTGAGAGGGATAGTCGCTTAAATGTTCGACAAGTTCTTCTCAGAATCAACATCGTAGATGGACACAAAATTCGTAAATAAATCAATGATATTGGGTTAATAAAGTTCATTAAGATTCTCCTCGAAAGAATCTAGCAAGGAGGAATGATGATGATGATTGTTCCATGGTGAATCATTCGACATCATGATCTCCATGACGCTCTCAATGGTGGAAAACACATGAGAGAAAGGATTAGATGATGTACCATAATCTAAAGAAGGATCAACCCAATTGATCGAAGAGCAAGGATCAAAATAAGCCGCACAAGTTGAATAGATGGCTTCATAATATAGATCAATGGGGTTGAGAATCATACAATCACCATAACTATCAATATTATATTTATCTGGTACTACCCATGGATCAAAGGGAGCAGTACAAGAAGATATAATATTGATATAGGCAACCAAAGTAGATTTGTTGGGAAGTGAGGGAGGAGGAAGTGGGCAGGTTCCCATGAGAGAGGAATCCTTAAGCATACCAACTCCAACATGCTGATATGGGTGAGGGGTTTCCCCCACAAGAGGGACACTTCCAGTAACTAAAGAATCACTAGAAAAGAAAGTGAGTTGATCGATGGCTACGATACGCCTTTATTATGAAAAGTGATCATTTCAAAATATGTGTAAACAACCACAAACCATGGAATAAACGCACGTACAACCCAGTAGAAGATTATAATATAGAGGTATGCCGATAACTTCAACTTCTACTGATACACTCTTTCCATCTAATTATACCTATAGAGAATTCAAAATCCCACAAGGTTTATAATTTCTTTCATCAAAAGCTTTCAAAGTGGTTGGTGATTGGCTTAATTGGGAAAAACCAATAGCCTTCCAGCAAGACATGGACATAATACAAGTTGATTTACCTTCATCCATAATGGAATAATGAATATTATTACCATGAACAACAACATGGATCATGAAAGATAATTGAGTTGGAAGTCGCGGTGTATGGTTCTCATGGTTAAAAACTACTAGGTTGGAATCTGAAGGATAAATACATCCAATTACCAAGAGAAAATCTTTCTTTTGGGCACGGAAATTTCGCAACACCTCAAGAGTTGACATAACTTATGGAGCCCGAGCCAGATCCTCAACTATGTTATAATTTTGACAACTCTTGCGTGAGGGTTGAATGTCGATTTATTGATAATTCCCTTGGGAGGTTTAATCATTAATTCAGTAGGTACGACATTTGGAGCAGGATCCGATTGGGATGCAGTCGAATTGGTAGGTCGATCAGTAGCCTCATCATTCTAAGGATTCACATTACCATATTCATTACTTCAGGTAGCACCATAACTTTATTTGTGGGCTTAGTAGAGGAAAGAATCAAAACCAAGTTAGAGGAAGTAGGGTCTCGGGAAACCTTATTGGTCTCCTAATTCAGAAATGGGTCTGTCAACATAGTGGGCGTAACAGATGATTTAAGGAATTGACTCACTTCACCCGGTGTGGACAATCACGAGTGAAATGATCCTCATTATAGATCAAAGATGGGTAACGAGGTTTCCTCATCTCTCCAGGAGATTGTTTGATTTATTTTTTTACTGTGGAGCGTTGTCTTTCTTTTTCTTTCATTTGCCTTTCTTCTTACCTCCTGGTTGCATAGATTTTCCTTTAGATGATTGAACTAAATTGACCTCGGAAGTAAAAGCTGCAGGAGTGGAAGGAGGGATTTGAGCAGTGACAATAAGAGTTGAACCATATGGTTTACTCATCAACTGCTGACTAGTAGAACCAATCATGCCATATGTAGCATGTGATTCTTTACCAGGAGTTTGAGAAACAATATTTGTAGGTCGTGGAGCATTTGGTATATTTTCATACAACACGTTAGATTGGGTATAAATAAGATCCAAGTACTGGGTACGAGCGATCACCTTCTATTTGGTTACAACTTAGCCTTTGGCTACGTCTTTTGTGATAGATGGCAACATAGACTTAATGAACCATTCAACTAACAATTGGTTAGGAATGAAAGTATTAACCAAATGTCGACGACGTCACCACTCATGAATATGATTAGAGATGTGAGTGTCATTATTCTGTTTGAATTTGGTTAAGAGTTTTGTTCCTATCTCATATCTGATGGGTAACTGAAAATGTGTTAGGAACATAGTAGCCAAGGCACTAAAGTTATCAAATGAAGCTCGAGGTAATTCAATGTACCATTTAGCTTTCATACCAGTGGGTGTACACTGGAAAAGACGCAAATGAACATAATCATCATTGAGGGAGTTCAAAGAACACCACAAATGATAAGTCATTATGTGTGTGGAGGGGCCTTCTCTAAGATTTCCATTGAATTTAGGAACATCAGAAGGCAACTTGGTAGGAATAACCGACCATCGAGGAGAATAAGAAATGGGATCATTGGTGAGCTTGGTCAAATCCAAAAATTCAAGAGTTGCTACGAATGGCAATTGCCTGTTGTTCCGGTGGAGGATATCCTGGGTAAGATGGGATAACCTGAGAAACAAGTATCTGTGTCTCGAGATAGGGAGGATTTTGATAGTGAGTATACACATAACCCTATTGTCCAGTGTTGGCATTATGATTCAAGTTTGGCGCTATGGCACAGGTGTTGTACTTGATGGAAACTCACTCAAGTGGCAAATCTCTGTTCAAGCTCTCAAAATGATGGAAAATAAGGGGTTCGTAGGTACACCGTTCAAAAGGTGCGGGCCCGGCATGCCATTCACAAAGTGCGGTCATGTCCACAGGTTATTCGAACAGTAGGTGCGGACCCCCAGTTCACTCACTTCAATGCAGAGAAGCATGCACACGTGGGAATTTTTATGTTTGGTTCGTGGTATAGGATCTAAATTATTGAACCCCGGTTTTTGGATCCCTTGTATTGGTTTTCGATGGTTTTGTTCCATGGTTTGAGTAAGTGCTTGCCTATAAAAAGGAAAGGAGATCATTTGGTTAGTCACTTGTGAAATTTGAATATCTTAAGATCTGAAATGTTGGGTGATCGGTTTGAAAAGCTAGATCTAAATCAAGATAAAATCTATAAATTGTAAGGCGGATATATTGATAGGTTGTGATCTCTCTGGCGCATGATCAGATCTGTGGATCTGATTATCTGTGGCACATTGGAGGACTGTTAATTGGCTCTATTTGGGGGTCCGCAGCCCAGCTAAAGGTGCAGGTGCGGGGGTCCGCAGTCCAGTAGAAGGCGCAGGTGCGGGGGTCCGCAGCCCAGTAGAAGGCGCAAGTGCAGGGGTCTGTAGCCCAGCAGAAGGCGCAGGTGTGGGGGTCTGCAGCGCAGCAGAAGGCGCAGTTGTGGGGGTCCGCAGGGCAGCAGAAGGCGCAGGTGCGGAGGTACGCAGAGGAGTAGAAGGCGCAGGTGCAGAGGTACGCTGTCGGGTAGAAAGTGCAGGTGCGGAGCTGCGCAGTCCAGACACAGAAAAATTGCGGATATTTGCAGGTTTCTATTGGTGAAGTTGCGGACTTTTCTTAAAATATTTGTTGGCTGCCTTTTATCTATTGCTGCAGAGTTCTGGGTTTAGATTACTGGTATTGCTTTTCTGGTTACTGCATTCTGAGAAGTTATTGGTTGATTCATTGGGTGATTGTAAAAGGAGATTGGTTGATTCACATGTACTTGATGATTATTTGATGTTTATGGATCTAGTTTGAAAATTTATGAAAAGTGGTCCTTGGAAGAAAAGAAGTAGGTCAGCACCTACATACTAGTAGATCAGCTAGTACAAGAGCAAAGGGGGTTGTAGCTCCCTTCCAGGAGAGATTGGAAAACGAGAGAGGGTTGTAGCTCTCAGCAGGTTGCAGCCTGCGTACTGGTAAAAGACTGCACCAGTACAAAATCATTGTAAAAGAAGTTTCTAATTGAAAGAAGATAGAGACATATTGCAACAAGTGGTTTTCACCCACATTGGGTTTCCACCTTATATCTGGTGTTCTTTGGTGTGACTATCTGTTTTTCTTGTTCTTGCTCATTATTATATGGTACTGACATACAAATTAATGATCAATATCTGAAGAATAAATTAAAGTATAAATCTGGAAGATATATTGAAAATAATTTGATAATACTGATTCACCCCCCCCTCAGTATTATTTCCAACAATTGGTATAAGAGCAGGTCCTTCTAAAGAAGCTTGAAGGAAGATCCATCATCATGAGCAACTACGAGAGAGAAGCATCTATCAGGCCACCAATTTTTGATGGGACAAACTTCGTATATTGGAAGGTAAGAGTTACTGCCTATCTTCAATCTCTTGGTACAGAAGTCTGGGACATCATAGATACAGGGTACACTTTTCCATCAGCAAATCCTACAGATCCGGCTGAGAAGAAGAAATATGAAACAAATGCAAAGGCTGTCAATACTCTATTAGGATGTCTATCTCAATCAGAATTCGTGAAGGTTATGCAGTATAAATCCGCAAAAGAAATATGGGACAAGATTGTTCTGAGCTATGAAGGAGATGAACAAGTAAAACGAGCAAAACTTTAAACCCTCAGAATTCAGTATGAAAATCTCAGAATGCACAATGATGAAAGTGTGGCTAACTATTTCCTTCGTGTAGATGAGATTGTTAATTGTATGAAAAATTTGGGTGAAGAAATAAAAGAGGCTGTTGTGGTTGAAAAGGTTCTAAGATCTTTGTCCCCTAGGTTTGAATCTAAAGTTTTTGCAATAGAAGTGAAAGAGAATCTACGAGACCTTACCATGTCACAGCTGCACGGAATTCTGACTGCTTATGAAATGAGGAAAGGAGGACCATCAGACAGGAGAGAAGCTGCCTTCAAGGCTTTAGGCAAAGGAGATTATTATGAGTCAGGATACGTGTCAGAAGAAGAAGAAGAATCAAATTTTGTTAAAAACCTTCAACGGGGTGCTGGACGATTCCGAGGTAAGTTACCTTTCAAATGCTTTGCTTGTGGAAGAGTCGGTCACTATGCTGCCAAATGTCCTCATAAGGATAAAAGTGACAAGGGGAAGGGACCTGTTAGATGGAACAAGAAACATAGTGCAAATAAGAAAAGCTATTACACTCATGAAGATAGTGATGGACTTTCAAATAGTGACGAAGATGAACGAGGTAATAATTATAAACTTTTAATGGCTTTTGAAGATGATGATTACATGGATGCTATAGATGAAGAAGGTCTTTATGAAGAGATTTCTAAACTCAAAATTTGTTTAGAAGAGAAAAATGTGATTATTGATTCTTTGCAATGTCAACTGGCTGAAAGGGAAAAACATCATGAAAAATTGGAATTTGAAATTGTTGGTCTTAGAAAAGAGATTGAGAAAACAAAAGCTCTTAATCTTAAATTTGTTAAAGGATCTGAAACTCTGGATGAGATTATCAATGTGCAACGTTCTCCACTAATCAAGACAGGTTTGGGATATAATGGAGAAGCATCTCAAGCATCCACCTCCAAAAGTTATCTTGATGTTGCAAGGAGGAGCGAGCAAAGGCCTAATAGAAATCATCAGGTAAATCAGGGACAGGTTACCTCAAGAATGAACAAAGACTATCAAGAAAATCGGAGGCAATCTACCTTAAGGACAAACAGAAGCCTCAACCAGCCACAGGTAAAATCTTCCCAATTTACCTCAAGAATGGGTAGAAACTATAATTGGTTGGTTGATAGATTTGATAATCGCAGGAGTTTCTTCAAAGGTCAATGTTTTCTCTTGCCATAACTTTGGTCACAAAGCAGCTCAATGTGTTGCCTATAAGACAATCATGACTAGAGAAGCTCAAAAACAAAGAAGTATGACTGGAATCACGAAAAGGACCTATAACAACTTTTCCACCCTTGAAAGTGAAATTGAATGTTCTATTTGTAATAACTTCGGTCATGAAGATTCTGAATGTAGGAGCAGGTTTTGGAAGACAACTCAGAAGGAACAAACCTCAAATGCCAGAACATGGAGAATGAAGGAACCGCAACTAGAAAGATGTGGGATAGCTTTATATGCTGAAGGACAGGAAAATCAATGGTACATCAACAGTTGATGTTTGAAGCATATGACAGGTGATAAAGAAAAACTTCAATCATATAGTGCTTTAGAAAAAGGAAAGAAAGTTTCTTTTGGAAATGATACCCCTGCAGTCATAAAAGGAAAAGGCATTGTTCAGTTGAAAGAAAAAGTCAAGGCTGGAAATGTTTTGTATGTTGATGGCTTGAAGCATAATCTACTAAGTGTCAGTCAGATGTGCGATCAAGGAACTGAGGTAATATTTTGATCAAATGGATGTAGTGTTCATGATCTTGATACATGAAAAACAGTGATCAAAGGCATAATAACTCCAAATAATTTATACATATTTGAAGAAGGACAACAACAATGCTATTTGAGCAAGAATGATGAACATTGGTTATGGCACCGGAGGTTGGGGCATCTAAGCTTTTCACAGATAAGGAAAGCATGCAAATACCAGGCGGTTCGTGGTCTTCCAGACATTAGAATTCCAGACAATACAATATGCAAATCATGTCAGTTTGGTAAGCAAACCAGAACTAACTTCCCTGAGAAGGAAGGATCAGCTAGCAGGCCTCTTGAACTAGTCCATACTGATGTATGTGGCCCATCTAGGAAAAGGTCACCTCGAGGAGAAGAATACTTTATATTATTCATTGACGACTTCTCCAGGATGGTTTGGATAGGACTTATGAAGCACAAAGACAAAGCCTTCGAAAACTTCAAATATTTCAAAGCCTTGGTTGAAAACAAATCAGATCAAAAAATTAAGTGCCTCAGGTCTGATAGAGGTGGGGAGTTTACCTCAAATGAATTTTTCGATTTTTGTGAAGAACATGGAATTAGAAGGGAATTCTCTACAGCTAGGACTCCTCAGCAAAATGGAGTAGTGGAAAGGATGAACAGAACGGTTCAACAAATGGCTCGTGCTATGCTTGATGAGTTTGGAACTCCTGCAACCTTCTGGGGTGACGCTGCATTTGCTGCAGTTGTTATTCTCAACAAAACAAATGTCTGGGTGAACAACACTCAAACTCCTCATGAGCTCTGGTATGGTGAGACTCCTTCGGTAAAACATTTCAAAATCTTTGGAAGCAAATGCTATATTACGAATAATTATGAACATCTTGGCAAGTTTGAACCTAGAGCAGATGAAGGCATTCTCCTTGGTTATTCTCCTCACAGCAAAGCATATAAGTGTTACAACAAAAGACTTGGAAGAATAGTTGACAGCATTGATGTAGTGGTTGATGAAGAAGGAAACATTCCTGGGCAAGTAAATTATGAAAATATCGAAGAAAATGAAGACCATCCTTCAAATAAGCCTGATGATGAAGAAGAACCTCAAGAGGCACCAGAGGAACAAATAAGGATAGAAGAGAAGACTCCATCTAGGTATGTTCAAAAGAATCATCCAGAATCTCAAATTTTGGGGCAAAAGGAGGCAGGCGTACAAACAAGAAGAACAATTGCATAAGCTTCAAGCTATTTGGCATTACTCTCCTCCACTGAACCACAAAATGTAAGAGAGGCATGCAAAGATGAATGCTAGGTCAAGGCAATGGATGAAGAGCTTGAGCAGATCGAAAAGAACAACACTTGGGAGTTGGTTCCTAGACCAAAAGATAATAATGTCATAGGGACAAAATGGATCTTCAAAAATAAGCTGAATGAAAATGGGGAAGTGATTAGAAACAAGGCCAGACTTGTTTGTAAAGGGTATGCTCAACAAGAAGGAATAGACTTTGAAGAAACTTTTGCTCCTATTGCTAGACTTGAGGCCATCCGAATGTTCCTTGCTCTCTCAAGCTGCCAGAAGTTCAAAGTATTTCAAATGGATGTAAAATCAGCCTTTCTGAATGGAGACTTAGAAGAAGAAGTGTACATTGAGCAACCAGATGGTTTCATTCTTGGGAATGATCCAAATCTTGTATGCAGACTAAAGAAGGCTCTCTATGGTCTTAAACAGGCTCCAAGGGCTTGGTACTACTGTTTGGACAAATATCTTCATCAACAAGGTTTTACAAAAGGATCAACAGATAACAATCTTTATATAAAAATTGAAAATGACAAATTGCTAATACTTGTTGTGTATGTAGATGATATTATCTTTGGCAGCAATGAAGAAGCTATGAGTCAAAGCTTTGCCTTGGTGATGCAGAAAGAATTCGAAATTTCTTTTCTTGGAGAACTGACATATTTTCTTGGATTGCAAATCCAACAGAATGAAGGCAGTATCTTTTTGTCTCAAACCAAGTACCTCAAGCAGATTTTGAAGAAGTATGGCATGGAAGATTCAAAACCAGTATGTACCCCTATGGTTACAGGATGCAGCCTCAGTGCAAATGATGAATCAACAGCAATGCATCAACCAACCTATAGATCCATGATTGGAAGTCTGCTTTATTTGACAGGTACCCGACTAGACATCATGCATGCAGTGGGAATAGTTGGAAGATTTCAAGCAAATCCTAAGGAAACTCATCTTCAGGCAGTTAAGAGAATCTTCAAGTACCTTCAAGGAACTCAAAACTATGGCTTATGGTATCCTAGAGATACAGATCTCACACTTCATGCTTATACAGATGCAGATTGGGCCGGAAGCGTGGATGACAGGAAGAGTACAAGTGGTGGTGCATTCTTTATGGGTTCCAGATTAGCATCTTGGTTCAACAAGAAACAGATTTCGATTGCTTTATCTACAGCTGAAGCGGAATATGTGGCTGTTGCATCTTGCTGCACTCAACTCCTTTGGATGATGCAGACCTTGCAGGATTTTCAAATCACTTGTACACCACCTATCTCCATCTTATGTGATAATACAAGTGCAATCAGCATTTCAAAGAACCCAGTCATGCATTCAAAGACCAAGCACATACCGATCAAGTATCACTTTCTCCGAGAACAAGTGTTGGAACAAAAGGTCAAATTGGAGTATGTTCCTTCTAAGGAACAAGTTGCTGATATACTCACCAAACCACTGCCCAGGGAGACCTTTGAATACCTCAGGAAAAAGCTGGGGGTAGTTGATGCATCATCTTGTTGTTGAATCTTATCTGTTTCAGAGATTGTTGGTTGTACGCGAGTTTCATATGGGGTATACGCGTACATTCGTTGGTTTATGGATTGGTCAAAGACCATCTGGCACAGGTTCAGGGGGAGCATTTATTCTTCTAATAATACATTGTTGGCATTATTATAGAAGATCTTGGAGGAGAAAGTTCAGAAGGATGCTGATCTGAATACTGCTGCTGATGTTTTGTCTCTATGTCTTATATCTCTTTTGTCAAGATCATTTATGGTGTATGGTGGATAATTTTGTTTTACAGATCTGGCCTACAGTCAAGGGGAGCATGATCAGCACAGCATAGTAGAGTTTTCAGCATGTTCTTAGGGGGAGCATAACCTTTTGCCCTTGATGACAAAGGGGGAGAATGACTTTAAGGATCTTGGGGTTGCCATCAAGCCCAAAGGGGGAGATTGTTGGCATTATGATTCAGGTTTGTCGCTATGGCACAGGTGTTGTACTTGATGGCAACTCACTCAAGTGGCAAATCTTTGTTCAGGTTCTCAAAATGATGGAAAATAAGGGGTTTGCAGGTACACCATTCAAAAGGTGCGGGCCCGTAGGCACACCATTCACAAAGTGCGGTCATGTCCACAGGTTATCTGAACAGTAGGTGCGGATCCCCAGTTCACTCACTTCAATGCAGAGAAGCGCGCACACGTGGGATTTTTTATGTTTGGTCCATGGTATTTAGTCCGACGTACATGATCCTATGGTTTTGGTTCGTGGTATAGGATCTAAATTATTGAACCTCGGTTTTTGGATCCCTTGTATTGGTTTTCGATGGTTTTGTTCCATGGCTTGAGTAAGGGCTTGCCTATAAAAAAGAAAGGAGATCATTTGGTTAGTCACTTGTGAAATTTGAATATCTTAAGATCTGAAATGTTGGGTGATCGATTTGAAAAGCTAGATCTAAATCAAGGTAAAATCTATAAATTGTAAAGCGGATCTATTGATAGGTTGTGATCTCTCTGGCGCATGATCAGATCTGTGGATCTGACTATCTGTGGCACATTAGAGGACTGTTAATTTGGCTCTATTTTGGGGTCTGCAGCCCAGCTGAAGGCGCAGGCGCGGGGGTCCGCAGTCCAGCAGAAGGCGCAGGTGCGAGGGTCCGCAGCGCAACAGAAGGCGCAGTTGCGGGGGTCCGCAGCGCAGCAGAAGGCGCAGGTGCGGAGGTACGTAGAGCAGCAGAAGGCATAGGTGCGGAGGTATGCTGTCAGGTAGACAGTGCAGGTGCGGAGCTGCGCAGTCCAGACACAGAAAAACTGCGGATATTCGCAGGTTTCTATTGGTGAAGTTGCAGACTTTTCTTAAAATATTTGTTGGCTGCCTTTTATCTATTGCTGCAGAGTTCTGGGTTTAGATTACTGGTATTGCTTTTCTGGTTATTGCATTATGAGAAGTTATTGGTTGATTCATTGGGTGATTGTAAAAGGAGATTGGTTGATCCACATGTACTTGATTATTATTTGATGTTTATGGATCCAGTTTGAAAATTTATGAAAAGTGGTCCTTGGAAGAAAAGAAGTAGGTCAGCACCTACGTACTAGTAGATTAGCTAGTACAAGAGCAAAGGGGGTTGTAGCTCCCTTCCAGGAGAGACTGGAAAACGAGAGAGGGTTGTAGCTCTCAGCAGGTTGCAGCCTGCGTACTGGTAAAGGACTGCACCAGTACAAAATCATTGTAAAAGAAGTTTCTAATTGAAAGAAGATAGAGACATATTGCAGCAGGTGGTTTTCACCCACATTGGGTTTCCACCTTATATCTAGTGTTCTTTGGTGTGACTATCTGTTTTTCTTGTTCTTGCTCATTATTATATGGTACTGACATACAAATTAATGATCAATATTTGAAGAATAAATTAAAGTATAAATCTGGAAGATATATTGAAAAGAATTTGATAATACTGATTCACCCCCCCTCTCAGTATTATTTCCAACATCCAGCTCCAGGATAACCTTACAAAGGTTGTAATGATTGAGTTTGGACTTGTTGACCATAAGGAATTTGAGGGATACCTTGATACGGCAGATATTGTTTCCAAGTGGGATTTTGAATCATCCCAACATAAGGTGGATTTGGTTGTGGTTGTGGTTGTGCCATACCATAAACGTTCTGACCCATTTGAGTTTGAGGAATGGCCTGCCCAAACCGTTGTGACTGTAAATTACCTTGAAGAGGCTGGGTATACATGGCTTGGGATGTGCAAGATACCAGAAGAATATATTGAGTTAAAGGTACAACCTGTAAAGGTTGTCTCAGATTCATTTTAGTTTGGACCAATTGAGATATCAGTTGTTGAACAGAAATCTGTGATGTAGGTGGAACAGGTTGAGAGGTTGAAGATGAAGCCAGAACTAAACTAGGTTGAATAGGAAAAGTATGTTTCCAAACATTAACAACCATTCCAGAATAGGGAGTGTTATCACTCAGATGTCTTCCCTAGAAGTTATCAAAGAAGGAATAGTCCGAGGTAACCACAAACCTAATCTTTTAGACTCAGGTTCTAGCCAACCTAAGTTCAGAGAGGGCTCTCTCTTTATAATTTAACATTGTTTTAAGTAGGATTTCAGGATAGTTCTTAGTGCTCATGATGTTTTGGTTTTGATTGGGTGGTGAAATTAAGAAAACAGATGGGCAAAACAAGTATTCAGGCCATTTGGCTATGGATTCAATCAAAGAGTGGCTAAACTAGATCAGATTAATCACTAAAGTAAGAGTTCACAGGGTAGGCCAACAGAACAAAAAGCAAATCTACAAGTTCAAATGGATGAGGTAATCCTAACCAGGGCAAAGGGCAATGAAGAATCCTTAACCGAGATTAAGATGAAGAAAAGAAGGCTAATCAGTAGCAAAGGGCAACTAAGAATCCTTTAATATGCACCAAAGGTGGGGGGGAACTACGGAAGTAAGGGAGCAATTAAGAATTCCCAGACCAAGATAGTTTAGCAGAAAACATATAAAAAAGTAAATAGTTAAACAAAGAGCATTTAAGCTAATTCTGAGATATCATTACTTGTTTACTTTTCAGATTTCATAAGAGACACATGTGAATATTTATAACATGACAAGAAAAAAATATTTAAACATGAAGAGATAATACTTATTTGGTTCCAACTGTGCACAAGAATCTAGTGAAATGTCCTTAGCTTTATTTCATGATCCAGCAAAACCAGTCCAGTCTTGAATACAATAGCTCCTTAGCTCAATATAAAATGTCTACAGAAATGTATTTTAATCCACCCTAATTACTTCAAAATATGAAGTATTTATACAAAAAATGTTACAAAATATCTCATAACAATATGAGAATTATTCTAGGAAACCAAAAATATCTTCAACATGAAGATAGAGACAGATGGAGAACTGTCTTCTTGTTGTCCCTTTTATTGTGACTGTGCTGGCTGTTGTAATTCGGATTTGGCTCTTTCAGTTGCTTGATACTTATGTGCTGGAATCACTTTATGTCTTCTACCTATTGATACTCTTTACCTGCTACACTTTGACTCTGTTTTACCTGTTTTACCTGGCATATAGATTTACTGCAGTAATTTTATAGTAAATCTGTCAGTTTCATCCACCATTCATTGTCAGGTAATTTCATCCTTATCATTTTCCTATATATCTCGTCAGCGTCTGTATACTTGGAAAAATTTGGTCTGTTGATGAACAAGTGCTTTACCTCATGCTCTATGAAAAACAGATTTTCCAGACTATCATATAATACCTTTCCAGTGGGCAAAGCTTTTACCCCTGAAGTACTAGCTTGGCTGCTGGCCAACTTGTTTAGTCTTTCAATGTAATCCTCCTGAGTCATTAGCTTGTCATGGATTACCACAGGACCGGGGAGTCATTTTTCCCTTAAAATACCATACTTTGTCATAAATCTATTAATATCAGCTTGGATGTTTTGGCACCTTTTCTCCAGATTGAGCATCGGGTTCCTTTTGGTGAGAATCTTCTTAATTTCTATGATGGTCCATGTTCTATCTTCAATGCCTAGTTCATCTAGTTGATACCTGTTTTTATTGTTCAAAAGTTCTATCAATTGGTTGGCCTCTTCTGGTTTGTCTCCCAATTCTTCCATTGTCTTGTGAATTGCTTCTGTTGCCACTTTTACCAGTTCAGTTTGTTCAAAAATTACTTGAATAGATGGCCAAACATCATTGATGGAGTCAATGATGTTGGCCCAAAGTATTTCCTTCATATCTCATAGTGGCTGTTGTAATGTCAAGTCCTTTTCAAGGACTTTTATCCTTTCTCCCATTCTTTGGTTCTTCTGAACTTCTTCCTTCTGCTGTATCTGTGTAATTTTGCAATCAGTCTCCAAACTTGACACTTTTTCTCTAATCTTCTTAAGCTCAGTAGCCTGGATGCTTATTTCCTCCATGGCTTTTACCAATTTAGCTGTATTTTCTGTGGATGTCCCTGCGCTTGTAGATGTACTTGTAACTGGCAGAGCTGTAGCTGGTGGAACTGTTGGTGTTAAGGCAGCAGCCAATGTGGAGGGTACCACTGTAGAGACTATAGGAATTACAGTTTGAGGAGTGGTGGCCAACTCACTCTGTCTAGACTGTATCATGTTATCCAGCTCTTTTTTTTTTCTTTCAGTTGTTCATTCAGCTTAAGGACTAAGTCCATAAGCTCTTCCTCCTTTTGAGTTTCCAATACTTCAGCTGTCTGAGGATGATGCAGAGGGGGAATTTTGAGCTGCTTCTTTAGTGCAACTATGTCATCATTTTTCTTTTTAATAAGCTTTTCTGCAGCTTTCACATCCTTGGGATCATGGCCCAGTTCTATGATTAAGTCCTCTAAGGACTTTATTCTGGTATCTTTGGCCTGTGAAGAGGCCTTCTCTAACTGGAATTGTGCTGATATGTTATTAAGCAAATTTTGGAGTTGGTGAGCTGCAATTGCGTTGCTAGTCAAGGTGGAGTAGACCATTTGCCCAGTCTACTTATGTAATTCTATTTGGTCAATATGATGGATATCCTTTCCCAATACTTCAAAGTCTGTTTTCAAGTAATCTGCAATTGACCTGGGTTGCTGTGTAGTTGGCTTCATGAAAGTCATCTGCATTTTACCCTCTTTCACATCAAAGGCTGACATTAGCCTTGTCTGATTAGTAGGAGCCATTTTTAGGTAATGTGCATAGCTTTGGGCCTTCAATCTTTCATTCCTGGCCTTTATTTCTTTGTATTTCTCTCTAATATCTTGGCTCTGGCCAGTTGGAGCTCTAAATGAGGATACTTCCACGCTCTGTTGTCTCTCCAGAATTTGAGCCTGTGAGGTGGAAGGTTCTTGTGTACCTCCTGAGGGAGTGGTCTACCTGCTTTCTACTCTTTTTGCACTTGTAGTTCCAACTGTTTCTTCAGTAAACTCTTGTTCTAAAAATGGATTCAACCTTTGCCTCTTGACATAAGTCTGGGCAACAGGTCTGCTAGAAGGAGTGGCCTCCTCTCTATCTCTCTTAGGATTCTTCTCCTCATTTAGAGGAGTCTGTAAAATAGGTGGATTACTCATGATATGTTTTGGCTGAGCAAGTTCTTCTGATATCTCTAGCTGCTCTGATTCCTCTTGCTCTTGAGGTCTTTCTTCTGCTGTTTGCCCACTGTGTCCTTGTGATTGCCTTTGAGATTGGGACTCTCCTGGCACCTGTACAAATGAATCTTCATCAAGTCTTCTTTCTAAATCAATCAATACATTATTGACAACAACTTCTGTGCTATCTCGGTCTACCAAAGTGTTTTCCACCCATTCTAGCTGATTTGCATACTGTTCAATTTCAGGAATTCTATGGTGGATATAAGGAGATAATTTGTTCTTTTGTCTCCTATTGCAAATGAACTCTAAAAGGTCACAATTCCAGATAAAACTTTGTTTCAGTTTCAACCTTTGGAGGATTTCTTCTGATTCCTTTCCTGCTTCCCTACTGTTACATATAAATGGGCCAAGCTGATCTTTTATCCTAAGTTGAGTTTTCTTCTTGGCCTTCACAAAATGCACCTCATTTGAATTAATCATTTTCCTGTAGTACTCCAGAGCAAACAATCTCATGGGGAGGTATCTGGGCAGTTTGTAGGGAGCCAACTCACATCCATATATTCTTATTTTAGTGTGATTTTGGTATAAGTACCAATCTCCCACTCTATATTGTTTGGACAACTGTAGGACCCTCCTGATATCTGCACTGATTCTGGGGGGAGGACTTCCTAATAACATAGTTGCCACTGGGTGTACAAAGAGATCTATGAAATCAGTATAAGAATATTGAGAGTCATGTAGGTGGATTAATGAAGTCCAGAAGACCACTGATCTAGGGTTGCCTCTGGTATCAAGCTTTTGGAGTGTGATTGGGAATTTATCAACTTGATAATACAAGAAAAGATGATATAAAACTGATGAATATTTGAACACTCTTTCATTATCCATCCTCATGAATTGATCATGCATCTTATCAGCAATGAACTTAGCATAGTCAAACATGATGGCAGGGGGTTGTCCAGGAGTGTAAATGGACATAAAGGCTATAATAATTTCATCAACAAATTCACTTGTAGTCTGGCCTAACACACTGGATATCATGTCTATGATGTCTCGGCCAAGATCAGAGAATATGGTAGATATGTATGGTGGAGGATCCTTTGGAATGTATTGCTCTTCCCTGATGAAGGTCTAGAATAACTGAGCATGTTTGATGGAGGTGAGTGTGGGGAATCTGTTAAGCAAATCTCCAATAGAAAGAGGGGTCAGGTTTTGGCCTGGTTGTAACTGCAACATTTCATTTATGGACTCAGCAGTGATGGTAAATAATACAGACTGGTCAGGAGTCATCACTGCTCTTTGGCTAGGGCTATAGTTCATATGGCAATAGTGGATAATCTCTGGGAAGATATGAACTCTGGGGAATTGGTATTTGGGTAAACCTGACTCCCAAAGGCCTATTTTGTCTGCATGGTTCAGGTACTGGTCTCTGTACCTGCAGTATAGTTTCAATGGGGATTCTTGGACAGAGGTATCTTTAATTTGAAAATATTTATCTGCCAGGGGGAGATGGTCTAAGTCCCTGTGGGGAGTAGAAATTGGTAGGACATTCAGTGCAATGGGAGCAACCATCCTTGGTTCTTGTGGATTCAAGGACGAGGGCGAAGGGTTTTAGTGAAATTGGGGAAAACTGGTCTAATTCAAAGTATTTGGAGTCACTGGGCAACTGTCTTACTAAATTACTTAGTAATTTAAAGAAATTGAGTCCAGGTTCGGGAATAAAACAGGGTTTCTTAGCGAATTTGGGTAAATACCTGGTTTTGGCTTTGAACGGAGTGATGAGCGACTGTGCATGGTTTGCAGGAAGCGCACGTGACTGAAAGGTGGTCTGGAGTTTCAGCAACTTCAGCAGGTTGGCAGTTGGATGTGGGTTGACGGTTGTACGTGCTCTGGTGCTTGCATGGAGGTTTGAGTGGTCTTTTTCACGATAAAACTAAAAACAATGAGTTTTTTAGTTTTATTCATAAAGTCAACTATTTTGGCGGGTACACGGGGAAAGGTACACTTGGCATTAAGCGGGGGATGCGACGTTTTGTCGTTTAGCGGGAGGCGGTATGCGGTTTCATATCACACTGCTTTTGGGCTGGAGCGGTTTTGGGGGGAGGCCGCCCGATGCCATTCATTGGGCGCCACGTAGCAGCGGGGTGAATAGTGAAACCACCCATATCAAGCAGGTAAAGGTCGGCCTTCGGAGGCCGCCCGATATGATCGTCGATCGTTGGATCAAAAGGGACCAGATCGTACAGTGATCAGGGTGATGATTTGATATGGAGTTTAATGGAGGGGCCCGACGGGGGTTTAAGCGTGGCGGGTTTAATTAATGATGGATTATGGAGGTTTAATGACATCGGGAGTAATTTCATTGGCAGGGATAGATTATTAATTAACCACTGATTGATTAATTAATCTCTTTTATTTGGCGGTGGGTCTTGGTTATTAATTAGCCGCTGATCGACTTAATTAACCCATTAATCATTACGTTAATAAAGTTTATGTTTCAAACTTCGGGGATGGGATATTAAAATTAAAGGGGTTTAATAAAATATACGGGAAAGGGGTATTTTTGGGATTTAATACATAAAGTTAAAGTTAATATGAAATAAAGGCGGAAAATAACTTAGCGCTAAGTACAATGTACATTTATAATTCATTGGCTTTGTATAAACACATTATAACTTAGGCTTAGTGTTATTTTTGTGGTTTTTTTCATAAAAAAGGGTATCCATGGGGGTGATTACTTTTCCTTAGGTAAATGATGTTTTAACCTTAGGGAAAAGGGGTTTTTTAGGAAAAATGAGTGAATTATGGAGGGGTGAATGCTTGTGAGAGGACTTTTAGTACTTAGGACCTATAAGTTATTGGGCCGAGGGTCCGGTCCCAGAAGTTAGAGAAATGCTCTGAGCCCCTTTAACTTAAGGTTTTAGGTACTTTAAGATTTTCCTTGGGAATTAGTTAAGTGAAAAATGTAATGAATGAGGGAGGTTAATCAATTGACTTTGTGTACTTTGGTAAATGCTCAATTATCATCCATACTTTAGAAATTTGATGATGAAGGTAAATGATATGATCTTGTCTAATCAATCATCACAATTCTGCAACCATTCAACTACTTACCCATCTACTCATCCTACCATTTTTTCTACTCTTTATTAGGGTGCACTTAAGCTGGCAAACCCTTATCAAACCTTTTCTTTTCTTTTTACAAAAGTAATCTATCTAAGTCTAACCTTATTACATCCAAGGGCTCAGATTAAACAGTTGAGCTCCTTTTATTAACTCTACCTATCTACTTATCTGCCAAGATTACATTGTTTGGTCAGATTTTATTTCTCTATCTATAAGCATGAAATTGAAAGCATGAAATAGCCAAGTTTAAACATTTTGACTATCCATGGATTGTGGCAAAGGTAACAAGCTGCACACAATCTTCTTATTCTACATCAAAGTAAATGGTAGTGGCATTTTGACTTGCACACTTTCATGGTCTTTTTCTTTTTCCTTGGGGTTCATTTTTTCATCTTTTTGACCTTTTTCATTCTTTTTGTCCTTTGATTTTTCTTTTAGGACATACCCTCTTTACATTTTTTTATTTTTTGAATATGGAAAACATTTGCAGAAAGCAAAGGTATGTACATATTACAGATTTGACCTCAACCATTCAAAAATTATGACACCTATTGGTATAGGCACATAACAGGGAGGACTTATTTGAGGCTGAGCGTTAAATTGAGGAGATGGAAATGAACCTACAAGATGTTTCCCCCCTGTCGAAAGATGAGGGTAATACAGAGGCAACTTCCCCCAAGAGGAGGGTTCCCAATAGGAGATGGATTGGGCTGTTGTAAATAACCGTGTCCACTAACATAAGGGCCAGTATACTACTGAACTATAGGTGTAGATGGTGGAAGAGGAGAAGACTGTGTAGCACTCATTAAAGAAGTTCCAGATATAATTATAGATGTAGATGTCATGGGATAGGTCTATGGACACCTGCACCAGAGAAGGCACCAGAAAAGGATTGGTAACCAGGCGGGATGGATAGGTCACCATACAAATGTGCCACTGGTGTCGTTACAAACATGGATGATGTTGCAACTTGGGTTGTCTCAGCCATGGTAGTAGATACAGGAAGGGAAACCATAACAGACTCAGTCATGGTTATCTATCCCAAAGAAGATTGCCATGGGAAACTCAAAGGTGAGTTGCAAGGAAAAGAATCAAACAAAGGAGGTTGAAATGGAGTATGAGGAGAAGGAAAAGGAAAAGCCTGATAAAAATGATCTCCTGCTCGAATGGGAGAGGAGGGTTAAGGCTCTTCATGTGGAATCTCTTTGATACTCACAAGACTAGGTGAAAGGGGTTCACCATCGGGTCTGAGATATATAGTTCGGGGCTGCGTCTGAGATAATGTTATGCGACCAACTCACAAATAGATAGATCAACGAATTAATAAGTATCCTATTCGAGGGGGAAACCTCCTTTACATTGCATAAATGAAAAATTCTTGGGTGATTCAAATGACAAAACCTCCTTTCTATATATAGGGTTCTAAGGGGTCACAATATAATAAAAGCCTACATAACAATAATAATTTAAGGGCAAAACAATAACAATAGTGGGCTTTTATGGGGCACAATAATAACAATATGGGGGCTACATCGGTACAAAAATAGTAATAAGGGGGCTACATTAACAATAACGATACTAGTATTATAGGGACTTAACATGCTCCTCTCCTTCAAAAAAGTGTTTTCTTCAAAACTTGAGTAGTTCTGTATGCTTCTGTATAAAATTCTCATCCTCCCATGTGGAATCTTCAGTGGGTAAGTTCTTCCACTTGATGCGATACTCTGAAATTGACCGATTTCGTAGTTTTCAAGTTCTTGTTTCCATGACTGCTTCAGATTATAATATGATTTTTCCTTCCTCGTTAAGTTCTAGGAATATTTTTTGAACTAGGAGCTTATCACCTATAACCTTCTTTAAACATGAAACATGGAAAACTAGGTGCACTCGAGAAGATGTAGGAAGCTTCAATTTCTATGCCATAGTACCAATCTTTTGCAACACCTTGTAAGGAACATAGTACTTTGGTGATAATTTATTATCCTTCTTAACTTGCTTGAGGGACATTTGTCTGTATGGTTGTAGCTGTAAAAATACCCATTCGTGTACATCAAAACTTCTTTCGCTGCAATGCTGATATGCCAGTTGTTTCATTCGATTCTGTGCCAAAGTGAGGTTATCCTTTAAGAGTTGGAGAACTTGTTGTTGATGCTCGATGTGATCTTCCACTGCTTGAACCTTAGAATTTTCTCTTAAAGATGATGTGATGAATTGTGGGTGATATCCATAAAGTGGCATAAATGGGGTCATTTTTGCTGCAGTATGGAAGGAAGTGTTATACCACCATTCAGCCAGAGGTAACAACTTGACCCATTATGTTTTCTTATTAGATACAAAGAAACGAAGATATCCTTCCAAACATTTTTTCACTATCTCAATTTTCCCATCAGATTGAGGATGATAAGATGAGCTATGAGCTAATTGAGTACCCATGCAAGAGAATAATTCTGTCTAAAAATTTCCAGTGGAAAAGGGATCTCTGTCACTTATAATAATCTTTGGGTTTCCATGTAGCTTTTGAATTGTGTCCATAAATGCATTAGCAAATGTATTGGCTTTAAATGGATGAGATAATTGTCATGTGGAAAGAGTCGATAGTGCGGACACAACCAACCTCCCTAGGAGTCTAAGACTCTCTAGTGACAAACAAGAGCAATCCTTCTCTAAACATGCATTTACCATACAAGAAATCAAGTGTTTAGATCCTACCTGTAGTCCAACGCTGTTGTAGTAGTCCAGTCTCGCTGATCCGGATGAGCTCCTCCTTCACTTCGAAACCTGCATTCACTAACAATCAAACGATTAAATAGCACTTGATAATCTCATAAAATAAAACATATTTAACATATAGACCAAGGAGTAAATGAAACAACTCATAAATAACAAGTTATTGAGAAGAATGGACTCATTTGCATTAATAGGAAACAAAAGGAACAATTACAACCTGAGCCTTGGTGTTGTGCAAGTCCCTCCCAGGGTCCATCAAGAGTTCTCCTTTACTTTGACAAAGCTCACCCACTTCCAAATGAAACAAGAAAGGATGGGAATCTCTCCTCACAAGCTTCTAAATGGGAGTCCTAATTCCTGCAGCATCTACCCTTAGAAATGTTTAGCTTTCAACCTCCCCTCCTTCTGGTCCAATGCCTGTATTTATAGTGCTCAAGAGGAAGTTAATCAGGTCCACCATCAATGGGATAATCCCCTCTTTGGATGGGATAGCTCCTCTCTTGATGGGATAAGTTCCTCTTTCATAGGGGTACATGAACCATCTGGAGGCGCTCAATACATGTCGAACAACCTTCTAGAATGCTCTAGAAATGACCACAAGTAACTTTTTAAAGATGAAACTCGTGCCTTTTGACCTTTACAGGGGTACGCACCTGTCCCTTTACATACAGAGCGTACAAGTACGCAGCTTTTGTGAACATTAGGTGCGTATACGCAGGTAAGGCCGAGAGAATCTGCGTACCCAGAGATAAACACATTTACAAAGACTTTCTCTCTTTTTTGGAGTTTGACATGGAGAGCAGAGGCATAAGACTTGCCCAGGAGGATAGCATGACTGTTGATAGAGCCATACTAACTGTAAATAGCCATGGTGACATTTTTTAGTGTAACAGATTGCCCCCTAAAGTGCGAAGCCTGTAGTAGATTAGGGTTTTGTATTATCTAGGAAGGGTGAAGCGCTTTATCATTTCAAGGATTATCTCGTGGAGAGCCTGGTCAGAACCTGCAATTTTCAACACAAAATACATGTATAAGATTATATCATCGCTGAGGTAGGCATTCCCATACTCAGATCAAAACTTTAACTAACAGACTAACTACTCTGATACAGGAATGATCTTGCAGTACATCATAATCATAGACTTCCGTAGACACAGTATGGACGCAGCCATCTGTTTATAATTGGTATACTATATAATGAATACAAAATTCCTCGCAGCCTGGATGGTGGGAACTAGATCCAGGGTCTTCATTTCTACTTCCTGAATTGGTACGATTCTAGCCATGCGAATAAATGAGTTGATGTCGAACATGGTAGAAACCACTTGATTACCAGTCGATAATGTAAACTGTTAACAAGTGTGAGAGAGACCACCAGTAATGTCAATGGTTCTCAAAGTACCCAGTACAATCCATGAGATGTGAATGAATGAGTTGATGTCGAACATTTCACGGAATCCTTCGATCGAAAGTCAATGATGTAAACTGACGTCAAAGGCGAGAAACCTGCCATTGATGCATGCAGATTTCAAGGTACTGACGATTTCTAAGTCATCTCTCTAGATAATGTGCTGATGTCGATAGAAAGCGACCCGTTGCAGGCAGGCCCACAACACGAAATCATTGTTCAAGTTGGAGAAAATGTTGCTGTAAGGACTGACTCAGGGATGGTCAAAATGGATGACAAGTATTTTGCAGATGAAAGTTTTATTTGCAGACCTCTTGAACACATAACGACACAACAGATGGCTTGGTAACGAATGACTCAAAGTTAATCCCCGATACCCGGCTGAAGACTTTCAATGTGATTTGATCAACTGTGAGGTAAAGGATTTCCCAACCCAGGTGAATGAAAAGTGTCGTGTTCAAGAGTGGTAATAAGGTTTCTTCTGAGACAAAGGATAACAAATAAGCTCATTCTTCTCTCTTTTCCCCCACCATTTCTGGCAAGTACCTCTTTATTTTTTACAAGCTTGAGGAGGATAACATATGCTTGATTATAAGCTCATCCTTCGGATGAGTCCAACCTAGTTTTGATTCGAACCCTAGGAAGGAGTGGTTCGTTCCTGTTTGTAATTGAACAGGCCCTTTACTGTGAAATTTTAACGAGCCCAGTATAGGAGAAACTCGACGTTTTTCAAATTTAGAGAGTCTGAAAAACTTAAGAAGACTCCAGATTGAACTTTTTCGTAAATTTGTGTCCCTCAAGCCCGAAAAAGTATAAAATAATACCTAGGAGAACCGCTTGATCTTGCGACCAAGAAGTACTTTCATGATTAGTGTCACTAACCTGAAAAGTAAAAAGCGATCAAGGACACGTCGTTTTATTTCCAGTATCGAGTTTGAAACGACAAAAACCCGGCCATCTTTTCCTGTTTTTACGGTCAGAAAAGGGCTATAAGGGGACCGTCTTTTAATTCCGTTTTAACGAGTGTAAAAGAAACGCTCGACGATCTTTTCATATTTTAGGAGTCAGAAAAGGGCTTAAAAGATGACTCTGATGTTTTGGTTCGTGAAAAATGACAATTTTCCCTCTAAATCCTTTTGTCCTGCACAAAAACAACACATTACTCATACCTGTTTAAGATAGGCAAAAATACATTGAAAAATATCCTTTCATGGTGAAAAATAAACAAACTTAGAATTGATTCATCCAAAAAACCTATAAAAAGACTTTTTACCATGTCATTTTTACCATTTTACTGTTGAGGTTGAGAAAAGGGCTTTTGGCAAGAAACTTCCCGTGGACATTGCGGAGAATCCGACCGTCAGAATCGAGCGCCGTCTCTTTCAGGTATTCCACAACATCCTCCTCTTCAATTTCATCCATTTAGAATTTCATTTCAAGTTTTAGTTTGATTTTTTAGGGGGTTTAGGGTTTTAGGATATGTTTCTTGGGGTACGCAGGTGCCCCATGGGCGACCTGCGTACCCCGACCTTTTTCGTATCTAGGGAAAAGGTCGGGGTACGCAGCCCGCCTTCAGACCAGCTGCGTACCGCCGCTCTGTGTCCTGAACGCGGGGTGCGTACCCCGTGAAACACGCACTTTGAAACCCCAAACTCCAATTTCAACCAACCAAATTTTATTTAATGAATTCTAACTATTATTTTTTGGTGTGTAGGGAAATCACCATGCTAGATTGGAGAGAAAGAGAACATGAGGACGTTGATTTGGCCGCAATAAATCATCAACCTTCTATTGATGCGTTAAAAGCATGCGGTCTGTATAAATACTGGGCCATACCTGGCATGAGGGGCCAGGTGGCATTCCTTGAGGGGCTGGTTGAAAGGTGGAACATTCAGGATCAATGCTTCTACATCGGAGAGAACCAGCTCGAGATAGAGTCCTCCGACATATATTTTCTCACTGGCTTGCCTAATAGGGGTGAGCAACTGACTCTGTCCGGGACTAGGCCGGGTGGCCAATCCCTTGCTAGCCTCCGGCTAGAGTGGTGCAACAATCAAAACCAGGAGAAGGGGATAGAAATCAAATACATATCCCGACCTGAACTTATGGTGATAGCCTTTACTGTTACCAGACTTTGCGGCGCAGCCGCCTTGCACAATGCCACCGGGTCCCAAATGCGGATGGCGATAGATTGCTTCCAAGGCACCATTTTCAACTGGTGCGATGCTGTGTTGGCCAATATGAAGGGCCAACTGACTAGGGCAAAGACTGGACGATTGAAGACCTTTGGATATGGGCCTTTGGTTGTGAGCTTTGCCCTAGAGAGAGTTCCAATGCTGATCCCCCAGCATCTTACTGTCCCAGTTGGGGCTCCTCAGGAGCCTAAGTTGACGAGATGGGTTGCGGTAATGGCCCGGCATCCTGATGAGGGCGCGGCAGTTGTTCGATTTCCTGATGGTTACTTTCACTGGCTAGAGGGCCAGGTCTTTGCTATTCAGGATTTTCCCTATGCCGGAATGGATTTTCGGAATGATCCGGACATGGTTCTTCCACAGGGAGAACAGTGGGATGACAGAGGTACTTCATTTTTCACAAGTTTTTAATTTATATATTATTTTTTTTTTTGTTTTTTATATATATCGTCTCAAAACTGACAGTGGAAAATTTCCAAAATGCAGATGTAGGTCCACGGCGTCCGGCCAATCTCCGGGCTTTTGAGAGAAGAGTACCAGCTGTACCAGCACTAGCCCCACAGGATGCGGCCACAGAGACCTTAGCCGAGTTGGAACAGGATCTAGAGCGTCTGACGGCGGATATACTAGAGACCACCATAGATGACATTCCTATTCGACTTCAGCGCTATGTGGTCGCAGTCCCAGGACCTTTCAGGAGGTTCCTGTGTAGGGTAGCGTGGGCAGTGGTCTCGTATAGAGAGCACCATCAGTGATTGGCTAGTCACTTTTGTAGACACATATGACATTTTTGGTTTTTTGTACTTATCATTTTTGCCGATCATAAGGTGTTTTTCAACCTATGATCGAAGACGATGTATATTTTTGACACACTCCTATATATATATATCATTATTACCGGCTTATCTTGTTTAACATATGTGATGAAATGTTTTTTAAATTTACTTGCATGATTATCGCAAATGTCTGTCCAACATTCGAGAAGCAATTGCATCTGCTAATGTATTTAAAGACCTTGGAATATGCTGATATTCAATGTAATCAAATTCACGTTCCAAGAGACGCACTCTCAAAAACAACCTTAATAACACAGGATTTCTAATGGCATATACTCTATTAAGCTGTAATACAATGAGTTCAGAATCTAACCTCACTATCAAACGTCGAATTCCAAATGAAATAGATTCAGACAATAATTCAACCACTGCACTGTATTCTGCAATGTTGTTCGTTGTTTGACCGAGGCTCACCCCATGCATAGAAACTAACTCGTCAGAGGGCGAATAGATAACCCAAGCTGCGGAAGAGATATTCCGTGTACTACGACAAGCACCATCAGCAAATCCAATGTACGTTTGGAGAGGCGTCGACATCTGCAATATCAAGAGTAAAACCAAGATAAGCCAGAATAACGACGAAAAACACACTTTCTAAGCTAAGCACACTATCTAAACTAACAAACATACTAGCTAGAAAGAAAACCTAACCTAACTAAAAATTCTCCATACCCATCATTTAAGCATAATACCTCTTTAGGTAAAGTCCATTTCTGGGTTTACCCAAAGAGTCCCCATCAAAATCTACCAGCTCATAGGCCCCTTTTGCTAGCTTTCGCTTTACAATGTAGGGTCCATGCCACATAGGAACGAATTTTCCAGCACCTAGCTTATCGTTAGCTTGATCATATAATAGCACTAGGTCTCCCTCCGAAAAACTTCGAGGGGTCACATTTCTATCATACTGAGCTTTCATTCGCTTCGCGTGAGTCTCGATTGCCAATGCAGCGTCACGTCGAGTCTCATCTAATTGAGCTAAGTATAATAAACGTTTCTCCTCTTCGGAAGTAGCTGGGAGTAATTCGACAGCCATTTGAAGTGATGGGATTTCGCATTCAATGGGTAACACAGCTTCCAAGCCATAAACTAGCTGGAAAGGAGTGAACCCTGTTGAAGTTTTCACTGAAGTTCGGTATGCCCATAGCGCTGAAAATAACATGTTGTGCCAATTCGACCGATGAATGCCAATGATTCGTCGGATCATGATAACCAGAACTTTGTTGATAGACTCAACCAAACCGTTGGCTTGCGGATAATAAGGAGTAGAGCTATCGTGGCGCAAACCAAGCTGGCTTGTAAGCTCAGTCATCATGATGTTTCGAAAATGGCTCCCATGGTCAGTGATGATCGCTTGCGGGACACCAAACCTAGTTATAATGTGATTGAATACGAAAACTGCAGCTGTTTTGCCGCTTGCGTCGAATGTAGGCATCGCCTCGGCCCATTTAGTAAAATAATCAACCGCGAGGATGATATACGCATGCCCCCCGGCCGAGTGAGGGTTACAAGTAATAAAATCGATACCCCATTTGGCGAAAGGACCAACGACAATTATAGGATGGAGAGGAGCAGGTGGTGCGCGCATCTTGCGATCAAACACTTGACAGTTGTGGCATTTTCGGACCGCAATGATACAATCTTTAAACATGGACGGCCAGAAATAGCCAGCACGCAACACCTTCTGAGCTGTGGCATACCCAGACATATGACCGCCACACGCTCCAGAGTGACAATCATTCAAAACCCTCTCAGCCTCTTCGTGAGTTAAACAACGTCGAAAAACTAAGTCTGCCCCCCGGCGATAAAGTGTATCTCCAATAATTCTGTATTGCTGGGATTGAAACCGAATTTTTCGACGCTCCGACTTTGAAGCTTCAGGCCGAAAGGTTTGGGTTTGGAGATAGATGATTATATCCCCATACCACGGATCTAAAGTACTGATAAGAAACAAAGATTCGTCCGCAATGGACTCTTCTGCCACAGTTTCTGTGTCAGCACGCGGGAAATCACACATCAATTCCGCAAAAACTAAGGATTTCTTAGACTTGGACTTCTCGAACTCCAAGTCGAACTCTTGCAGGATAACGATCCATTTAGAGTACTTGTCCCCTAGCAGTTGTTTAGTCAAAATATAAATCATAGGGTTGCAATCCGAAATAACTGTAGTTTTACGGAGAAGAATGTAGTGACGAAAACGCTGGACAGCTTGAACGGCTGCCAGGGCCAATTTCTCCACATGCGAATATTTTAGCTCAGTGGGATTTAACGTCCTACTAAGATAATATATCACATGTTCCGTTCCGAATTCATCTTCTTGGACTAACACCATTCCAATAGTGGAATGCGAAGCTGCGAGGTATAAGAAGTAGTCCTGGTTGTAGTTGGGAGGATGCAACAACGGTGCATGGGTCAACGCGTGTTTAAGTGCATCAAAAGATTGTTGGGCAATCTCGTCCCAAAAGAATTGAGCGTTCTGTTTCAACAACCGTGTAAAACCCTTAGTGACCTCGGCGTAGTTTGGAATGAATCGGCGTAAAAAGTTTGCTTTCCCTTGCAAACTTTGGAGTTGGCGCAAACTCGAAGGAGGAGGCAATTTGATGATAGCTTCGACCTTCGAGGGATCGACGCGAATGCCGGCTTTTGAAACAACAAATCCCAGCAATCGACCCGCTTCTATACAGAAAACACACTTGTGCGGATTCAACCGAATACGATAATGCCTACACCTCATAAAGATTGCTCGTAAGTGGACAAGGTGATCAGCTCGATGTAAAGAATGAGCAGGCAAATCATCGAGGTACGGTTGCACAATGTGCTTGATGTCATGAAATGCATAAGACATCGCCCGTTGAAAAGTGGCTCCGGCATTCTTAAGCCCAAAAGGTAATTTGCAGTAAGCAAATGTCCCCCATGGACAAATGAATGCCGTTTTTGGTTGATCGGCAGGTAGAATATTGATTTGATTATAGCCCGAAAAACCATCCATAAAGGAAAACATTTCACTTCCGGCACAATCATCAATTATTTGATCGATATAGGGCGTAGGATAGTTGTCTTTTGGACAAGCTCGATTTATATCCCTATAGTCGATACAGATTCTTATTGTTCCTTGTTTCTTGTTAACCAGAACAATATTCGATACCCAATCCGTTAACGGGATTGGATAAATGAAACCTGCTTTCAACAGCTTTTCGACTTCTGCTTTAATCGCAGCTGCTTTTCGAGGGTGAATCTGACGCAACCGTTGCCGGACGGGTTTAGCGTCCGGGTAGGTCTTTATTTCATGAACAACAATGGCAGGATCGATTCCTGGCATTTCCTCGTAAGACCAGGCAAACACATCGCGGAATTCTTGGAATAGGGCCTTGTAAGTTTGAATTTCATCTTCTGTACATGAGGCACCTATATGAATGTTTTCCTCAATTCCGGGCTTCACTGAAATGTCAATGGGAATAGTGCGAGAAATATTCCCTAAATTCAACTCTGAATCAGGATGTTTCGTTGGATTCTGAGCGTCTTTGACATATTCAGCGGTAAAAATAGATGAAAAATCGTTTTCAAAAGCATCACCCTCAGGTAAAAACGAAGATCTATGATGGAGATCTTCCCATGGTAGATCGTCTACACTTAGGATTTCGCGAAGTTGTTCGTCAGATGACACGACTTCGGGAAACGCTATCCATTCTGAGGTTGGTGTGAAAAGTGATTCCTCACTGACCACATTCATTTGGTCGATTTGGGTTGAACGCGAGTCGGTAAAAGACACGACGGCTTCATAAGCAATTTCATATGGACTCAAAGGCATAGCATCACCGAATGAGTCTATCTCAGATTCAGATGGGACAATCCAAGGATCGTCGTAAATAATGGTGTCTGATGTAATCATATGAATTGATGCAAATGAAGGGTCTGCGTTGATTGGAGGGAAAGGAAAAGTTCCCAGTAAACCGGAATCTTTAACTAAACCTACGCCAACGTCCCTATAAGGGATTGTCGTCTTACCGACATGCTGGATACTCTCTGAAGAGGCTGGGTCGGATGAAAAGTATGTCAGCTGATCAATTGTCACGATCTTGCCGTTATGTGGAAACTTTATTACTCTGAAGACCGATGAAACGACCGCTGTCATAGCATATGACCAACTTCGACCCAAAAGAAGGTTGTAGTCTAGAGGGGCATCAACCACCTCCACATCCAGACTAACGGTTTTACCTTCTACCCCTATAGGCAATTCCTGTAGAATACCAAACGGACGGAACCCACGGCCATCAAAGGCCTTAAGGATGGTCGGGGATTGGTTCAGCGAAGGAGAACAAAGCGATCTCCAACACTGAATCGACATAATACACGTGGAAGCTCCCTCATCAATTACAGTCCGATGAATAGGCCTGTTTTTGACTATCACTGGAATCTGGAAAGCCATTTGATGGGGTAGGCGCGGTGTACTATTTTCTAGATCGAAGATTATCAGATTCGGGTCCTGAACATCAACAGCTCCGATAGCCGACAAAAGTAATTTCCGTTGTGCTGGGCATGATTGCAGCACTTCTAAAGCCGACATTGCTGAGGGTGAAACAGCTAAGTCCTCAACAATGTTGTAATTCTGGGCCGCTCTCGCATGTGGATTGAAAGCAGACCTTCGAAGTACACCCTTGGCGGGCGGTTTGATTACTAAGTCCGGGTTAGGTTTTTCGATCTGTAGTGGATCGGAACCAGGAGCTGAGGTTGATGGATTAGAATGAGAAGATTCTGCTTCCTTACCATCAACAGGATTCTTACTACCATAATCTTGCGACCGAGTCGCAATCCTCACATGAGACATCATCAAAATGGGTTCTTCACTGGCAGTCGAGGAAGAACCTATCATCTTACTCTCCTGCTTTGGAAATGGATCTTTCAACAAAACAGGAGTGGGAGAACCTTTGACTATTTTCACAACCTCGGCCCGATGAGGGCAATCTCTTGTAAAATGATCCTCTTCACAAATAAGACAAGGATATCGAGGTTTGCGCTTTTCGTCATTGGTTTCCGACTTTTCCGTTTTCTCCTTCGGAGCCTTGTCTGCTTTAGCCTTCTTCTTTCCTTTCTTCTTTCCACCGTTTTTTGATTTGGCCGTAGATGACTCTACAGCGTGAATATCGGCGGAAAGTTCAGGAGAAGACTCTCCTGTCGGGGAATCAGGCAAGGTGATTATAGGAGTAGTAGAATTCTTGGAAGACTTCTTCTTGCTCTTTGTGTTCACTGTACCAATCATACCATCAGCGGCATGAGATCCCGAAGGAGCAGCAGCGATTTGATTCGATTTTGGAAGATCTGGGATCTTCTCGTGTAACGTACCCGACTGAGTATAAACTAAGTCAAGGTACTGTGCCTGAGCAATGACTTGCTCCTCAGTAACTACTCCGGCCTTAGCTACATCTTCAGTAATCTTCGGTAATAATGATTTAACAAACCATTCAGCTAAGATTTGGTCCGGAATAAAAACTTTCACTAACCTTCTTCGACGTCTCCACTCATGAATGTGATCGGAAATATACGTGGACGTCGATTGTTTTAGTGAAGTTAATAACTCCGTGCCGTTATCGTATCTGACCGGCAACTGAAAGTGAGTTAAGAACGAGGTAGCTAACTGGCTAAAATTGTAAAAAGAGGCCCGTGGTAACTCAATGTACCACTTGGCCGCGAGACCAATGAGTGTACGCTGGAAAAGACGTAAGCGGATCGAATCATCCGAGATAGAATTTGAAGCACACCAGAGGTGGTAAGTCATCACATGATTCGACGGGTCCTCTCCAGACTTACCTTCGAACTTGGGTATATCGCTGGGCAACTTATTTGGCATTGGCGGCCAGAACGGAAGATAATTGATTGGATCGTTCGTTAGGCGCGACAAGTCTGGTAAATCCAAAGTTGCGATAAACGGCAATTGCCGGTTCGGATCCCTAAAACTCTGAGTCATGACACCAGCCCCAGGAGGAGGATATCCAGGATAACTTGGAATAGGCATTGCATTCGGGATATTGTATCCTCCTGGAAAACCAGGATTAACCGGACCGTACTGGGGTTGTTGAGGTTGTTGATAAGTGTACCCAGGATACGGTTGATACTGGTAAACTGGCTGCTGGACAGCTTGCCCATATTGGTACTGTCCCTGGTACGGTTGATGAACAAATTGTGGTTGAGTAGTGACAACCGTACTTATACCAGGCTGACCTACAGGCATCTGAACCGTAGTTTGAATCGTAGATCCAGATAAGGGTAAAGATGTCTGAGGAGTAGTTACAGAGACAGTAGAAACAGGAGCTGTCGATACTCCAGAAGTAAGTGCGGCAGATGTTGCGGTAGTTGCAGCAGCCGTTTGAGATGGAGTACTAGGTGCAATTGGCGGCTGAGTAACTACCGAAGTTACAGAAGTTTGAACATTTGACTGGACAGGTTGCGGTTGCTGGGGTGGACCAGAAACTACGGGTTGTTAACAACTGTATACTTGGCTGCAACACCTGTTGACCTTGTGATGGATCCCACACTATCATTCTGGGGTATTGACCCGTAACAGGTTGAGGATACTGAGATCCGTAACTAGGTTGAGGGTAGGGTTGATAATTGAAAGGTACATTTCCCGGACCTTGAACATAAGACTGACCCTGAGGTGGTTGATAACCTTGACTCGAGTATTGACCTTGAGGTTGATAACCTTGGGGTAAATACTGATACTGGGGTTGACCTTGACCTTGAGGTTGATACCCTTGAGGTTGATATTGATACTGAGGTTGACCCTGGGGTACATATTGAGGCTGGGGTTGACCTTGAGGCATGTATTGTACCATAGGTACATACTGGCCTTGAGGTTGCCCCCCAGACACAATTTGTGTACCTTGAGGTTGCCCCCCAGGCGTTATTGAGGCTGCCCCCCAGGCGGTAATTGGCCACCTTGAGGTTGAGAAACGGGAACTGATCCTGACATCATGTAAATGTCCCCTACACCCAACGGTCTATTACCATTGTTTCCAGCTAATAACCCATGATCAACGGGTTGAGGAGATGCCCCCGCAAAGGTACTAGAAAGTGACTGATACCCGGTGGGAACAGAAGGACCGCCGTGTAAGAAAGATTCAGAAGATTGAGTGAACACAGACGATTGAACAGACATATTTACAGGAGTATAGATACCTCCAGGTGGAAAAGGAGTACGAGGTGGAGAAAAACTTAACCCTGAGTTGTCTAAATAGTTAGTTAACGAAAGGTACCAAGTAGTACTTCTAGGAGGACTGTAAAAGATAGATTCACGCTCCCTTAGATCAATAGTAAGTTGATCTTCAAGGTTAGAGACGCCTATTTCTTCCTCTGGAGCAAGTTCTTCAATAGCAATCAAACCAGTAGGAAGATTTTCGGTGATAACTCGTTCTACTCTTGGTGAATCTGGAACACTAGAAGTTGGAGTAACAGGCTCAGATATTTCAGGTTCCTCACCTAAATCACTAGTAGATGAAAAACTACCAGCAAGCTCGGAAACTGTAACAGCTTCGGGATTATAACCTGTCTCTAGACTTTGGTAATCTGGATGGACTACCAAGGAAGACTCTCCTTCTTCAGGTGATCCTACTCTACTGCCACTAGGAGGAGTTACAAGGACCTTCAATCCTTCGTACTGACCCGGGACGTCTTCAGGAGGTCCACCCCGCGATCTACGGAGTTTCCTCAACAAATCAGTTCCGGTAACAATCTCAGGTGACTTGCCCCGAAGTCTACGGGACTGTCTCGGTAATTCCGCCACAGCTAAAAACTTTTAACTACTACACACGAAAACAAAGTAAAATCTTAAATCAAACCACCTAAAGTCGCTAAAGAACCAAACAAATTTGAATCACACGCCTAAAGAATCTAGGGCGTCAAACCATGCACAAACAGTAGCCTTCCAGACCGAAAACACTAGTTGGAGATGAAACCCAACATCGCCGAATTCAGTACAGAAGTGGAGGGTGGAACAGTTACCCCGGCAACCTGCTTAATGAATAGACCGGCACAAGTTCCTCCACTTTAACCGTCTCGAGTGAAGTGAACCCCCCAGAAAATCCAAGTGAGTCTAGCCGACGTCTGCTTCAGGTACAGTGGGATCTTCCCTCCACCGTCACCTTGGGTAGAATCCTAAGATTATGGCCACTAAGGTTACCAACAGCGGCAAATACACCTGGGGGAACAGTCTAAACTCCGACAGCACGCAAGGGCAGAGTATCAAGCTCAATCCCCTTACCGGCTCCTTGACAACAATCCAAGGTTTACCGATAAGTGACCCCTGGCTCCTCGACAATGGTTAATCCGAGGTTTACCGTTTGTAATACGTGCGAGTCTGGCGTCGTTCCCAACGAGGGAGGATTGATCCCCTCACTGGTTCGGACACGAGCTCGTGCTTCTCCTTTAAGAGGAGCTTTCCCAGAGTATAAATGCAACAGTTGGATTTATCCTACCACAAGATAAGCTACTTGTTTGGTTTTGCTGTCTTGGAGAGTTAATTACTCTCCTACTCCAAGACACTAGCCTGATCTATATTGGTGCTTCAGAGCCCTAGTAAAAGAAAAAGTTACTATGTTGATTTTACTTTAAGCGTTAATTTTTATGGTTTTCTTTAAAGACAAAAGGTAGCGGAAATGAAACCAATGGTGTGTAGACTTGACTCAAACCACTAAAAAGATGCACTTAGGATGATTTACACTACTTTTCTTTTTCAATGAAATTCTTAGCCAAGAAAGTTTAGAGAATGCAAATTTATATAAAAACAACTCTCTTGGCAACGAAAATCAGAGAAATAAAACTCTTTATCTTTCCAAGCATACAAACATGACCACTCATTACGTGCACGAAAAATTCTTTCTCTTTCAAAATACTCCAAAAGCTACCTGAAACAAAACTTTTCAAAGGAGATGTTTTTGTATTTTCCTTATTTAATTAAGCATATAAATCTATTTTAACAAAAAACAATCTCAAAATCTATAAAATCTATGAAAAATTGACTCACAAGCAAATCAAAAGGAAATTTACTCTAAAGCAAACCTAACGAGGCAAAAACCTACAAGGATGATTCTAGGTTGTTTTACTTGACCACAATCAAGCCAAGGACCAGCTAATGCAGAATCAAAAAACCAGTCAAAACAAAACTCAAATCTTTTTGTTCTTTTTGTAAAATGGAATTTAATACTCAATCAACAAGCACTTCGAAATTCGCCAAAGAGACAACTCAAAGGTAAGTTGCTCTCACAGGTAGACTTTTATGACAGGTTCGACTCCTAAGAAGGCTGACAAAACCAGAGAGATCTAAGGCTTGACAACTTCTACCGCCAAAGTCACTACAGGACCTACTCAAAAATCGAACCCTAGGGCTTAAACTTCTATGAAATCCACTAAAACGCTCAATGCTATCGAAACAAGTTCAGGTGAAAATCTTTGACAGGAGACTAATGGATCTGGGCAGTAAAAACTAAGAAAAAGCAAAATCTAAGAGGAAAAATGGAAAAAATGGAAATTTCTTGATTTTTAGCAGGGTACGCAGGCAACCTGTTAAGCCAGGTGCGGGCCCGCTCTGTGCACACAACAACAGTGCGTACAAGTACGCACTGTGCAATACTCAGAGGGTGCGTACTACTGGAAAAACCAAGAAAAACTAAATCTAGTTTAACCCTAAGCTAGCCCACCCAAATACAAAGTCACACAACCAAAAACCAGAAAATAAATGACTTTTCTCAGATCAAAGTTACATACAAAGGAAAAAACTTTCACATCAATGGAGTCCCCAGCGGAGTTGCCATTTTTTCATGCGGAAAGAGTCGATAGTGCGGACACAACCAACCTCCCTAGGAGTCTAAGACTCTCTAGTGACAAACAAGAGCAATCCTTCTCTAAACATGCATTTACCATACAAGAAATCAAGTGTTTAGATCCTACCTGTAGTCCAACGCTGTTGTAGTAGTCCAGTCTCGCTGATCCGGATGAGCTCCTCCTTCACTTCGAAACCTGCATTCACTAACAATCAAACGATTAAATAGCACTTGATAATCTCATAAAATAAAACATATTTAACATATAGACCAAGGAGTACATGAAACAACTCATAAATAACAAGTTATTGAGAAGAATGGACTCATTTGCATTAATAGGAAACAAAAGGAACAATTACAACCTGAGCCTTGGTGTTGTGCAAGTCCCTCCCAGGGTCCATCAAGAGTTCTCCTTTACTTTGACAAAGCTCACCCACTTCCAAATGAAACAAGAAAGGATGGGAATCTCTCCTCACAAGCTTCTAAATGGGAGTCCTAATTCCTGCAGCATCTACCCTTAGAAATGTTTAGCTTTCAACCTCCCCTCCTTCTGGTCCAATGCCTGTATTTATAGTGCTCAAGAGGAAGTTAATCAGGTCCACCATCAATGGGATAATCCCCTCTTTGGATGGGATAGCTCCTCTCTTGATGGGATAAGTTCCTCTTTCATAGGGGTACATGAACCATCTGGAGGCGCTCAATACATGTCGAACAACCTTCTAGAATGCTCTAGAAATGACCACAAGTAACTTTTTAAAGATGAAACTCGCTCCTTTTGACCTTTACAGGGGTACGCACCTGTCCCTTTACATACAGAGCGTACAAGTACGTAGCTTTTGTGAACATTAGGTGCGTATACGCAGGTAAGGACGAGAGAATCTGCGTACCCAGAGATAAACACATTTACAAAGACTTTCTCTCTTTTTTGGAGTTTGACATGGAGAGCAGAGGCATAAGACTTGCCCAGGAGGATAGCATGACTGTTGATAGAGCCATATTAACTGTAAATAGCCATGGTGACATTTTTTAGTGTAACAATAATGCACAAAAGTGTGCATACTTAGTAATTCTATTAACTACCACCACAATGACACTCTTTCTTTCGGACTTGGGTAAACCTGCAATAAAATCCATTGAAACTTCCTCCCAATGTTGACTTGGAATGGATAAAGGTTGTAATAGACTCAAGGTCTTAATTGTCTCAATTTATTTTGTTGGCAAACCAAACATTCTGCCACAATTTTTTGAATATCATATTTGAGGCCATCCAAAAAAAATTCCTTCTTGACCCTGTGGTAAGTTTTTAAAAATCTTGAGTGCCCTATTAAGGGAGAGGTGTGCAATTCCAAAAGAATATTTTGCTTGAGTTGGGAATTCTTAGAAAAATATAAGCGATCTTTGTAATGTAATGAATCATTTTTCTAGCTGAATGTATCAAATGTACTCGGATCTTGTTGCAACTTTTGAATGAGTGTCCAAACTTCTTCATCATTCTTCCATTCATCCCTTGCTTCAATTATCTAATCTGATTGGATTCTAGAAATGACACAAAACAACACCTCCACATCCTTATCCTTTCTTGAGAGTGCATTTGCAACAACATTTTGCTTCTGTTTTTTGTAGATGATTTCAGAGTCATAACCCAACATTTTTGTGACCCATTTTTGCTGCTCTTCTGAAGATAATCTTTGTTCCAAAAAGTATTTAAGACTATCATGATCTATTTTTACCTTGAAGTGTCTTCCCATTAGGTAAATTTTCCATTGCTTTAGTGCATGTGGTATTTCCAACATTTCCTTCTCATAAATAGGTTTGTGTAAATACTTTCCTTTGATTAGACGAATTTAAAAATCAATGGGTCTTCCTTCTTGCATTAAAACAACACCAATTCCATTTCCTGAGGCATCACATTCCACAATAAAAGTTTTTGTGAAGTTTGGATTATCTAAGATTGGGCTTGGCACATCGCTTCTTTAAGATGTTCAAAGGCCTTAGTTGCTTCTGGAGTCCAAGAAAATGCATCTTTATTTAGTAATGTTGTTAGAGGTGCTGCTATTCTCCCATAATTCTTAACAAACTTGTGATAATACCCTATCAACCCGAGAAACCCTTGCAGATTCTTTATGGTTGTGGGGATTTTCCATTCCTTAATGGATTTAATTACATTAGGGTCTACCTTAACACCCTCTTGAGATACAATATGACCCAAATATTCCACCTCCTATACTCCAAAGAAACATTTGGAGGTTTTTGCATATAATTGTTTCTCCTCCAATAGTTTGAGCACCCTGTCAACATGTTGAACATGATCCTTCTAAGACTTGATGTAGGTTAGTATGTCATCAAAAAATACCAGCACAAATTTTCTAAGGAAGGGTTTGAAAATGGAATTCATCAAACCTTGAAATGCAGGAGGTGCATTGGTAAGGCCAAAATGCATGACCAAAAATTAATAATGACCCTCATGAGTTCTAAATGCTGTTTTTAGAATGTATTCAGTTTTCATTCTAATTTGATGATATCCTGAATGAAGATCCAACTTGGTGAAGTAAATTGCTCCATGTAATTCATCCAATAATCAATCAGTGACAGGAATGGGAAATTTATCTTTAATAGTAAGCTTTTTGAGCTCCCTATAATCTAGACACATGCACCATGATCCATCGTTCTTGTGCACCAATATTACTGAAGTTGAAAAAGAACTTTGACTAGGTTGAATTATACCAGTCTTAAGCATTTCTGCAACCATACGTTCAATTTCACTCTTTTGGGCATAAGAATATATGTAAGGCCTGATGTTTGGAGGAACACTTCTTGAAATCAAATGAATAGCATGATCATGATCACAAATAGGTGGGAGGCCTTTGGGAGTCTCAAATACCTTGGAATGATTGTCCAAGACGTTTTGGAGATATGGAGAAATAGATGATTTCAATGTTTGAACCTCTAGTGAGCATAATTGTGCAATTACGCCTCGTTGTTCTTTCTTTAGAAGCTTTGTCATGATATTAGAGCTGATTATCTTTCTTGGTTTCCCTGCGATACCCATTAATTCAACTTCCTTTCCTTCCCAAAAAAATTTCAAGAAAATTTCTTGAAAATTAAAAGCTATCGTACCCAAAGATTGTAACCATTGTAAGCACCACCCATTGGAATAGAGAGCATCAAACTATTAAATACATATTCCCCCATGGTTAGCTTGATATTATGGCACTTTCCCGAGCAATTTCTAGTTAATCCATTTGCAACCATAAATTGACACTCTAGTGCTGGGTGTAGGAAGCAATTCGATTCCTTGTCTATCTTACAATGAATAAAATTATGGGCACTACCCAAATCAATCAACATTATTAATTTTTTCTTCTTGATATGTCCTTCTATCTTGAGAGTTTGAGGAGTGGTAATTCTTGCCAATGCAATACAAGATATGGTCAGACTCATTTGTTCTTTATCTAGGGTTGGTTCTTGGTGTACATCCTCTTCTTTTGAAGTTTCTTGTTCCTTTTCCTCCTCCTCTTCACAATCTATGTAAAATAATTTATTGTCAGCACACTTATGACCTTTAGTGTATTAGCTATCACAACTGTAACAAAGCCCTTTTACTCTTTTTTCTTCCAATTGTTGTGGTGTCAACCTTGTAGGTTTTGGAATGCTAGGAGAAACAACACTTCCATATTTATAATTGTGAATGGTAGGCTATGTTGTTGCCATTATTTTGCTTTCATTTTTTCTTGCCAACCTGAATGCCTTCTCTAATGAATCAGGTTCGCAAAAGCGAACCTCATGTTGGATGTTATCCTTTAAAGTCCCTATGAATACATCAATCCTATGCTCCTCTGGAATATCATTTACCCTTATATTCAATTTTTGGAATTCCTCAATTTGCTCCGCCATTGAACCCTTTTGCTTGAGCTTTATCAATTTGCTAAAGAAGGTGTTTCTCTTTGTATCCTCATAATGTGTTATCATTTCCTCCATAAAAATTGACCAAGTGACAAGTGGTTTACGAGAACAAATCCATTGACACCATAAAAACTGATTGGGTGTAGATATTTCTACAAAGCTAGCTCCGATACGATGCATAAAATTTCTGAAAATCGAGCTTCGATACCATGTAGAAAATCCTATAGATTCACAATCTCATGCAATTTACTAAAGCACAGGACAATAATCTACTTCTACTTTCAACCAACGGAAGCCAATAGATCGATGAAAACAATATGAACAAGAAGAAGATAAATCAATGGCACATAACAAAATAATTATCTGGGGAAAGGCTAAGCTGAAAACCCCCTACTATCTGTATTGCATTAAATTATAAATCCAAGATGATAATACAATGCTTGTTCTCACAAGAACAGTCCCATCACTCAATATGATCAGTCTCCTTGCTCACAAGCAAGCTCAAGCCAATCTCTAACCTCTTCTGCTGCTCTCCAAGCCCATGATTCCTTGTGAAATTCCTATCGTTGAATAACCCATATTAATGGGAATCCAATGCTTCCAAAACCGCGCAATCTAAACTAGGTCCAGTTCCTGATTGCATGCATGATCTATACCACTCAGTAAATCATACAATTGATAGTACATTGTCCTTGCACTCTAGTCTCAGCTGGGTCTTTCTCAGAACCTACACGCATGAGTTTCTGATGAGGGAATCTTCAGTTAACTAGAATGACACTTGTGGTTGCACTAGTGCACCAACTGACTGTTAACTCTCTATTAGTTCCACAAACAGTTTGGAACTAATTTAACTGAACATAACTCAGTAAACTGAGTTATCTAATTACAACTCACAATTAAACTCATCCTGGGTCCCTAAATTTAGGGAGAACATATACATGACTTCCAAAAGACTTCCAACTTAAAATTCCTAGGTTACCTAAGTCAACTTAACTTAGTTAACTATTACAAGTTGCTATGAGAAAAGAATCACAATTTTAATTCACAATTTAATTCAAGGACAAATTAAATTGGAATTTATGGATTCTATTTTTAATATTTATTGTTGCTATTTTCAACATTGGGTTCTAAATATAAAGTTGCAATGCATACCTTTTTTGTGTGTTGCGCATTATCGAGATCAAAATATTGCTCCATCTGTAGTATCCATGTTACCGAATCCTTGCCATCAAACTTACTCATATCGATCTTTGGAATATGATGGGTCTTCAATCAAACATTGAAGTCTATGAAATCATGATTAACATTTATTTTGTTCTCATCATGAGTTTCATCTAATACCTTTTCTCCATTAGGAAGCATTTCTTGTAGCAACTTTTTTCAAACCTTCCATGTCTGCTTTTAAACCATTCTTCAAATCTTCCATGTTGTCTTTCATTTTCTCTTCTATACTATCCATATTAGTCTTCATGCCATCCTTAAAACCTTCCATGTCTGATTTTACACTATTCTTCAAACCATCCATCTTAGCATCCATTTCATTTTTGGTTCCTCTTTGTGAGAACAAAATTTGTTGCACTTGATCTCACAATTTTGATATATCATGCTGCATTTCTTCCTCTTCTTCATGTGTCATAGAAGAGATTTCTGGTTTCTTACTAGGTGTGTCTATTTTTTCGTTTTGAGGTATTTTGAAATCAAACAATGATACCTATACTTCACTATGCTCTTTGAATCACTTCAAACTGATTTTTCAAACAAAAGTTATGCAAAATTAAAAAAATACAAACCTTTTTCTTTCTTTTTAGGAGCTCAATCTTGAAACCATTGTAACTCTGTAATTTATCATCTCCAAGTTATAAAATTTATTCCTATGGTAGGTCTCTGAGTCCTCTTTCCAACCCCACAAGTCTAATCAAGATTGGATTATTTAAGAAAGAGTTATGCTAAATCGCCCACAACGACATGATTATGGACTGGTTCAGTAGATCAAAGTTGTACGGGATGCTACATGTCACAGTTTCATCCTTCGACCCTGAAATTTATACACGAAAAACTAAATCCCATGTAATTTCATCCAATTTTACCAGAATTCAAATTCGATGTCTGAAATGAAAGTTATGATGATTTTCCCTAGGTCACCTGTTTGAGACAAAATTTTGGATCCCACAAAAACCCTAACTTCCTTAGAACATATCTCCTAAAATATAGCGAACCAAGATATGAATTTTTTTACACAAAGTTCTCTGATATTTCAGCTCCACATGGTAAAAATTTTAGCTTCTGAGTCCTCCTCGTAGAAAACAATTTATAGCGAAAATTCCAAGATGACCGTTTGAAGAAGTGAAACCTTAGAATCCAAAGCTCTAATACCAAATGTTATGCAACCAACTCACAAATAGATAGATCAACGACTTAAAAATTATTCTCTTCCAGGGGGAAACCTCCTTTACATTACATAAATGAAAAATTCTTGGATTATTCAAATAAAAAAACCTCCTTTCTATATATAGGAGTCTAAGGGGTCAAAATATAATTATAGCTTCCATAACAATAATAATGTAAGGGCACAACAATAATAATAGTGGGCTTCTATGGGGCACAATAATAACAATATGGGGGCTACATGGGCACAAGAATAACAATTAGGGGGCTACACTAACAATAACAATATTAGTATTATAGGGACCTAACAAACAATGGAAGATAATGAGAAGGTCTTGAAGTAATAGGTGTAGATGGATGAGGTACATCAGGTTGTATAACCTTAGGTTGAGTTGTCTATGATTTGGGAAAGTCACGTTCAATAACCTCAAGTAAATACGGTTTAGGTGCTTCGGTTTTAACTGTGTCAGCGTCACCAGCCAATGGAGAGGTAATACCGGGCTCCGTACTCACAGGAAAAGATGATTATAGTGGATCTATCTAAGATGGAGGACCAAAAGGAACACATCTCTATCCTAGACCTCTAGATGTTTTCCTTAATATTACAAATTCTCCTTAGGTTGATTCAGTAAATTTTAAAGTTTATATTGAGTTAAGTTTTAGTTTATAAGGCTCACCATGAATTTCACATGAATATCCTAAAATGAAAACTATCATGATAAAATGAAACTTTTCTTTTCAATGAAAATTTATATATGGGAGGGAAGAGAATAAAGAATATGCAACAAACAAGATTGTTAAGTAATTCCCCTAATGCAATTGTTTCTAACTACAATTTTACCCATAAAACCCTAAATGCAATGCATGATGCATAAGATTTTTCTTTTCAGTTCCAATTAATTTTTAGATGAAAACTAAGATATTCGCCTAATCACAGATAAAAACACTTTTCAAAAATATAACTGGAACACCAATTCCTTCAAGAAACCCAATGATCAAGCAATTAGTTTGCTAATGGCCTAATGACAAGAACAAAGCAAAATTTAAACAAATTCTTATCAAAGGCACTCAAAACCAAAAGAAAACAAGATGAAAGCTTCTAAGAGGGTTAAACACACTCAGAGACACAAGGAAGACCAACTAGAACCAAGTTAACCAAAGAGCAAAGCATGAAAATGGTTTTTTTGCATGAAATAGGGGTCAGCGTAGGTGCAAAGAGGTTACTAGTGCTCTGCAACGTAGGTACAAAGAAGGCCAGAGTGCTCTGCAACACTTTTTCAGTAGTCCAGGGGGTGAGATGATAAAGGAAACAAGATTTTCTGACATAAAAAATCAAATGCAACTCAATGAAATGTATTCCTAAGGTCAATTCAGACTGAGTGAGACACCAGAGCTTTGTTCAAGAGTTGTAACAAGGGATAAAGTCAATGAAACCACTAAGGAGATGAATTTATCCCCAGTGGAGTCGCCAATTTGTTATACGAAATCTACGACTGCGGACCAAAGTATCTTCCCTAGACATAGTGGCCTGATCTAGAACAACAAAAATCAAAGACTATAAAGTTCTCCTTAGAGAAATTAGAGAATTGAAAGATGCTTACTTGTGATATGTCGCAAGCCATTCTCTCCTCTTGGGTTGTAGGCTCTAGCCATAGCTCTAATCACTATAATTAGAACCCGCACAAACAAATAACACAAGCCAAAGATCTATGATATCTATGTAGCGTTATCCAATCACTCTATTCAATGGATTGGTATAACATTGAAATATATGAATGTAAACATAACATAACACATATAGGAAAACAATATACTCTTTGTATTAATATTAAAGGGAGAGAGTGTACAACCAAAAGTGGACATTGATATTGTAAATATCCCTCAAAGTTGACTTTCCCTTCCTTGCCACAATGTACACCTCAAAGGCACCCTAATGCATGGGAATGATACCTCTCTTATGATCAAAGCAACAAAATAAGGGTTTTGATTAGTCTCCAAAATCTCACCTTTAGCTTGTGGATGGTAGTAAATATATAGGAGAGGATGGTAGTTTAGGAATTCTTGTCCATTTCCATTCTAGGCTTGAGATTGGGAGGATGAGCTTAAGGGATAAGAGGTGAAATCTCCAAGGTAGGATCAGATGGGATTCAAAGTTCTTATCCAAGGTAAATAGTTGTAACAACTCCTGGAAGCTTGCGGAAGAGGAAGCTTCAAGATTATTTTTATTTTTCCCTAATTTCTAGAATTAATGCACCCCCAAATGGGGACAACCTGCTCTGATCAAAGCAGGTGCAAAACTGAGAAACTTGTTGTTGAATGTAGGTCCCTAAAGGGCCAAGGTACATTAGGTCTTAAAAGCACTAGAATGAAGCAATTAAGGTCATAAACTCAGGGATTTGGGAGAGTCACTCTTTGGGATTTATGTAGGGGTGATGACAAGGTGTTCATGGATGTTGATGGATCCAGTTGTAGGCCTATTGACCAGATGTGACAAAATGGCCTATAACAGTGCCCTTGCACCAAAAAGTTCTCCTTTCTCTTCCAAGTGCACTATTAAGTCATGAACAAGAAATTTTCATGAAACATGTTAGGATAGGAGAATTTTTAGGCTTCTGTTTGCTTTCCATGAGTGATTGCAGTTGCAGGTATTTCAAGAACAACATGGAAAGGATGCATGAAGAAGATCGGGCAAAGAGGGAAGTCAAAGGAAGCATTCAAGAACAAAGAACATATTGAAATCTTGATTATTGAAGTAGCCTAAAGGCTCCATGTGATCAAAGACCATTTGGAGGGTGATGAAATCAACGAGACGAAAGTTGCATGCAAGATCGAAGACACAAGTAGAAACCTTGTCACCTATCAAATAAAGTCCATGTCATCAACCACTACAAGTCCAAGTCATAAATGCTAGTGACTTGTCATGTACTTACCACATGATGATGTGGAAATTATGATGTAATGATGTAATTATTGTAAATACAAAGAAGTAGAAGTCGAAGAGTCATTTATGGACAAAAGAGCCATGTGTAGAAGTCCAAAAGACATGTAATTCCAAGAGTCATATGTAATTCCAAAGGTCATTTGGAAGTCCAAGTGTTATAGAAGTCCAAAGGTCATTAAAAGTTGGAAGGTCAAGAGTCATATGGATATGAAAGGTCATGCCTCAAGTTATAAAAGAATCCTCATTACTCAAGCAAAGTAGTTTTAACCTTGTCTTCTCCCACAAGGCATTAGAGGGCTAGAGATAGTACTTTTGGGGAGCAAGTAGTGGCTCTAACACTCCATTATTGGAGCTAGTGGTGTTCATTGTACTTATGTATCTTGGAACTTTTTCTTAATACCTACAACCATTTGGCCAACACATTCTCATGCATAGATCATGTATGTTTTCATACTACTCTTCTAATGTTTTCTGTTTATGTTGGATTTCACACATACTAAAGTAATTGAACTATTACGATAGATTTGGTGCTTAAACTGTTAGAAATATGTTGTGATGATTTAATGATCGTAGAATCTATGTGAACTATTTCACTTGATGTCTTACGATTCTTTCTCGTTATGTGCATGTGCCTCCATTAGATTAGTACTATTACTTATCCTTTAGAGACTCACTTTCTCTCCCTTGTTGTGAAAGAACCTTGATACATTTAAAATTGAACATTTCACAAGGCACATTTTCTTGCTCATTCAAAAGCACATGTGTGCTACTATCTCATGCTAATTTCTTAATCCAAGGAAAATCTTTAAGTAAATGGTAGTCGTGCTATATTTACGGATGAAAATCCTACACCAAATGATGTGAGGTCTAATTGGGACCTAATATTGGGGAGATCCTCTGTATGTTGGAGATATCCAACACCATCAACAGATTCATAATAAATGGCTTAGAAGTACAATGTATATCTATGTTGGATTCTAACATTGTTTAAGAAAAATATGTAATTTAAAAACTTGATAAAGATTCTTATGATGAAGCCATGGGAATTAAATACCTTTAAATAGGTTGACACTTCCATATATATCATTAGGCCATGTACAATTGAGATTGACTTAATTGTGATGGTGTTTTTTGCTCATCAATTCCCCCATTTCATGGATGTGCCAACCACATTTTGAGATATCAAAATATATTGGGGGTTGTTAGCACTCTGTAAATCCCTTTAGGTTGAGGAAAGGGCCACAGAGGTAACCAAAAATCACTTGCAGAAATGGAAACTATCCCTTTTAACCCCAGAGAGGGCTCTCTCTTTCAACTCAGTCACAAAAGATTGACTTCAATGAAGAACAATGGCTAGATCTTGGGCAAAGGATGAGTTTTTTATTAAATTTTTGTGTTGGTAGGGTTTCGTAAGGAGTACCATTGGGAAATGGATTCAAACTTTGAGTGCTTATGATCAAACTAGTGACTAGTAAATCTGTTTTGGAAGCAGAGGTGAAATGAATAGTGCATATCAGTGAAAAAGATGATTATTTAAGGTGTATGGGAAGAATAAGACCAACATTCCATTATACCAAAGGCATCTAATGGAGGATAGGTCTTTGATATAACTTTAGCAGAAAAGATGAAATGAGGATTATGATGAATAAAGCATTTATCTTGGAAAGAATTTTGAACATATAATCATAACGAAATGAAATAATACTTAAACTGTATGTGATGGAGCACCTCACAATGGATGAATTCCAAGCAATACAATTCAAACATTCAGAAGATTTCAGAGATAATATGATAAACAAAGAAATAATACACATTCACATAAGAAGAGGGACATACATTAAAGCACCATGTATTCAAATCTCTGGTAAAAACATATCTGTACTTCTGCAACTAGATTTGTATTAATATTCTAAAAAAACTACAGAAAATGCTAATAGTCTTCTCTCCAAAATATAACTACTAACCAACCCCTTCTTCCTTGTCCATTACCATCTTAAATACATTTCACATCATAAAGATATCATGACTAGGTTCAATGTATGATCTATCCATTCAGAATGGATTGAAACATACATAATTTAGCAACCCATTATTTTTTTATTAAAAATTACATAAAGCAATCATATACAACATCTTTATCTTTCTATTAGAAAAAACATAAATCTACTTTATATATGTCCCTTTAACTTATCTAGATAACAAAATTATCTCACAAGATCCTATCCTAACATTAAAATCTCAGACTGATGATGAAAATAGAAAAGGCAGCATAGACTGTGTTACACAGCAGCTGCGCAACAGTTCCATGTTGACATGATTTTTGTGTGCTGGAGGACAACCTGGATGGTGGATGGGTGCTGAGTAGGTCTTTGAGTGGGAAATTAACTATTCCATAACCTTTTGACACTTGGCACCTTCAAAACATTCCATTTCCCCTGTGTGTAGCATGTGCACAACAGTTGCGTAACGGGTATGCAACAACTGTGTAGCAGGAATTTCAAACTATTGTTGCACTATAACTTCTCGCTCAAATTAAACAAAAATGGTTAAAAATGATCATTTGTAGTTTTGGAATATACCATCAACTTTTAAAATGCAAAAAAAAATCTCCATACCGCCTCAACATTTTCAAACCGAAATCCAAAAATTTCATCATTTTGTCAACAAAAACTATGAAAATGGGCCACCAAGTGATGTGTGTAACTCCCAAATGGTAGCACCTGTGTAAAATATGGTATAGGTTTTTGTATATGAGATTGTTTTGAATAAAAACCTCTCTTAGTTTGTTCAAATTCTTCCCCATATCCTCATAAAATGTTATGAAAAATCATGGGTAAAACATGAAAATACGCATAATTTCCGAAAAATAGGCCTTAAAGATGCATTCCAAAATACAGATCTATGACACCTGTGAAGAAACATGAAGAGGTTAATGTGCTTTGGTTCGTTCTTGAGAAAAACATCTTTCATTTTTTTGAAATTCGGCTCCATGTGGTCGGAATCAACGTTTCAAATTGATGACTAAAACAGGGTATTTTGCACAACACTGTGCAACGAACAATCTGAGTAGCACTCCATGCTCTGTATGGTTGCACACCTCCTCTGGAAAAATGGATAAAATGGGTATGATTGAAATGGATGTGTGATGTTGTACAACTCTTTAAGTAGGCTCTCCAACTCTTTCAAACATCCTAAATGGTTGATACCCACCTACGCAATAACCATGACTCCCATTAACTTGACACTCCTTCATGTTTTTGGTGAACCCTTTATGACAGAAACTTGACAATATCGGACAATGAACTTTGAGACTATGATAGAAGAAGTGGTCATAGAATCAACCTATTTAAAAAGTGAAAATCAATGGACAAGGAAAATGAAATTGAGGATGGAAACTAATGGCCCTAACATTGGGTCCAATGGGGATGACAACCTCCCCGTGAGGTGCCAAGAACAGAAACTACAGACTAGTAGCCTATTCATACCATTGGGAAATGGATTCAAACACTAAAAAAACTAAAACTTGAATGAATAACTAATAACAAAGCTGAAAACTTTAAAATAAATTAGAAATTTGACAACACATCACCAAAGTCTTAGGGCCTTCTCCTCAGGCTTCAAACGTTGATGATGGTTGTCCACGCCTGCTGAAGATATATATACACCCATGTGAAATGATCCCTCTAATGTAACTAATCAAGCAAATGACTGTTTGACTTATGTTTGTGTTCAACTACACCAAACATAAAGAAAAGTCTAGAAAATGGCGACTCAAACTTTCCATTGAACCTTTGCTCATGATCCATAAATTACACAACTTTATTTTTCTCTAATGACCATGATAGACTAGCCATGGGATCTTGAAAAACATGAAAAGTCACCTATTTTGATGACTGTAGCAAATCAACAAAAGGGTCTTCAATAATCTGAAGCATTACCCCATCTTGAAAGCTAGCAAAAAGACAAGCACTCCCTTTGCTTTAAGCCGCTAGCTGTTCTATATTGTCCAATGCAAGATCTTTGTCAGAATGAAAGAAAACAATATGTTCATCAAGCCTATAATTTGCATCAGTAAAAAGAATAATGTGTTCTTTAAAATCTACAATTGAGGCAACTGCATTATCAACAACAAAAATGTCCACATCCACGGGATCTAAAACAACCTGCTCTTCTTCATTAATTTCTTGCAATTCTAGGTAGCTATCATCGTGAATGTTTTTGTTGCCTAAAATATTTATGTGTGCAATTTCATGGATATGCTTTTCATGATTTTCTTCATTGGCTGTAAACTGAGACAAGGAATGGCATGAAGAATAAATTTCTTCCTCCACCTGAACATTATAGCAACTATCCTCTACCATTTCCTCCTACTGTTGGAAAGGATTCTCATACTCTTGATCATGAAAATATGGACAAGACTGCTGCAAATTATCATCAAACTCAGAGGATGGAACATGACTGTCATCATTAAAATCCTACTGGGTTTCATTTTCATCCAAGAGAGAGGCTACCATTTCTTCTTGGTGATGAAAAGGGTTCTCATACAAAGCCTCCAGGATCTCTTCATCCATGAACTCTTCATCGCCATAAGAATTTTCCATATTTTGAATGAAATCCTCAAAATGATTACAAAAATTCTCAACCAAAGACAAAGAAGGATGAGACTCTTTGTATTCTTCAAAAAATGTTGAATGAAAATCTTTAAGAGAATAAATACTAGCAAATGGCAAACCTTCATACCAAGATCTCACTTTTCCTTCCAGAGTAGCCATGAACATCTTCATGAGACAATCTTCAAGAAATTGAACCCTCAACTTGCATGAATGCATGTGAAATTTGATAAGATGTAAAGTAGTAGCATCACCATTCTCATCTTTGAGCTTTGGCAAATATGATTGCCAATCTATACAAGGCATGCGGTTTGGAAAGCCTGGAATATGAGCACGATTTATAGATGCATACCTCACAACTGAATTCATCTTGAAAACGTCGAGACACCAGTGGAACTCGAAAATCCAGGTTTTGCTTGATTGGAGTCGCCAAGTGAAAGGTTTAGCCTTCTGATATCTAACCACTGTTCACCGTCAACAGCCAAATCTGAAACTTTGAAGATCTTTCCCAGAGAAGATAAAACCTTTCGATCCCCGGAAATAATGCCACTATGTTAGTGCTTTGTAAATCCATTTAGGCTGAGGAAAGGGCCACAGATGTAACCAAAAACCACTTGTGGAATTGGAAACTAACCCTTCCAACCCCAGAGAGGGCTCTCTCTTTCAACGCAGTCACAAAGTCTGGCTTCAATGAATAACAATGGCTAGATCTTGGGAAAAGGTTGAGTTTTTAATTAAAGTTTTGTGCTGGTAGGGTTTTGTAAGGAGTAACATTGGGAAATGGATTCAAACATTGAGTTCTTATGATCAAACCAGTGACTAGTAAATCTGTTTTGGAATCAGAGGTGAAATGAATAATGCTTATTAGTGAAAAAGATGATTCTTTAAGGTGTATGGGAAGACCAACATTCCATTATACCAAAGGCATCTAACAAAGGATAGGTCCTTGATATAACTTTAGCAGAAAATATGAAATGAGGATTATGATGAACAAAGCATTTATATTGGAAAGAATTTTGAACATATAATCATAACGAAATGAAATAATACTTAAATTGTATGTGATGGAGCACCTCATAATGGATGAATTCCAAGCAATACAATTCAGACATTCAAAATATATGAGAGATAATATGATCAAAAATGAAATATTACACATTCACATAAGAAGAGGGACATACATCAAAGAACCATGTATTCGAATCTCTCGTAAAAATATATCTGTACTTCTGCAACTGGATTTGTATTAATATTCTAAAAAAACTACAAAAAATGCCAATAGTCTTCTCTCCAAAATACAACTACTAACCAACCCCTTCTTCCTTGTCCATTAACATCTTAAATACATTTCACATCATAAATATATCATGACTAGGTTCAATGTATGATCTATCCATTCAGAATGGATCGAAACATACATAATTAGCAACCCACTGTTTTTTGATAAAAAATTACATAAAGCAATCTTATACAACATCTTTATCTTTCTAAGAGAAAAAACATAAAATCTACTTTATATATATCCCTTTAACATATCTAGATAATAAACTTATCCCACAATATCCTCTCCTAAAATTAAAATCTCAGAATGATGATGAAAATAGAAAAGGCAGCCTAGACTGTGTTACACAACAGCTACACAACAATTCCATGTTGACATGATTTTTGTGTGCTGGAGGACATCCTGGCTGGTGGTTAGGTGTTGAGTAGGCCTCTAAGTAGGCAATGAATTTTTCCACAACCTTTTGACACTTGGAACCTTCAAAACATTCCATTTTCCCTGTGTGCAATATGTGCGCAGCGGGTATGCAACCACCGTGTAGCAAAAATTTCAAACTATTGTTGCACTATACCTTCTCGCTCAAATTAAACAAAAATGGTTACAGCCAATCATTTGAAGTTTTGGCATATACCAACAAATTTTAAAATGCAAAAAATATCCATACTGCCTCAACATTTTCAAACTGAAATCCAAAAATTTCATCATTTTGTCAACAAAAACTGTGAAAATGGGCCACCAAGTGACACGTGTAACTCCCAAACGGTAGCACCTATGTAAAATATGAGATAGATTTTTGTATATGAGCTTGTTTTGAAGAAAAACATCTCTCATTTTCTTCAAATTATTCCCTAGATCCTCAGAAAATGTTCTGCAAAATCATGACTAAAACAAGAAAACATAGAGTTCGAAAAATAGGCCTTAAAGATGCATTTCAAACTCCTAATATATGATACTTGTGTAGAAACTGAAAGAGGTTAATGTGATTGAGTTCTTTCTTGAGAAAAACCTCTTTCATTATTTTGAAATTCGGCTCCATGTGGTCTGAATCAGTGTTTCAAATTGATGTCTGAAACAAGGTATTTTGCGCAACACTATGCAACAAACAGTTTGAGTAGCACTCCATGTTCTGTATGGTTGCACACATCCTCTGGAAAAATGGATCAAATGGGTAGGATTGAAATGGCCGTGTGATTTTTTAGAACTCTTTAATGAGTCTCTCCAACTCTTTCAAACCTCCTAAATGGTTGATACCCACCTACACAGCAACAATGACTCCGATTAACTTGACACTCCATGTTTTTGGTGAACCCTTTATGACAGAAACTCGACAATGTCTGACAATGACCTTTGAGACTATGAAAACAACAATGGTCATAGACTTAACCTATTCAAAAAGTGAAAATAAATGTACAAGGAAAATGAAATTGACGATGAAAACTAATGACCCTAACAGGGGCTAAAACACAACCTCACTTTTACCTTTCTAATTATCTTCATATGGTTAAAGTATGTAATTAAGAATTTAGAATCAAATAAAGAGTTAAAAATCGAGTCTTTATTGTTGACTATGAGGTGGTACAAATAAGAAATTGAACATCAAACCACAAAACGGGTGTGTGTATATACATATATATATTATTTTTTTAAAGATGTAATTTATTATAATTAGTTCCAAACTTAAATTTTATTGCGATAAATGGTGTATACAAATAGTTACATTGAGATTTATATAAAATTGCACAAATAGTATATATATATATATATATATATATATATATATATATAGATATATATAACCTTTTGAGAAACCCCAAGGGATACTTCCTAACATTCGTCGAAATTACGGAGCTTCATCAAGAGGCATTCAGACCATGTGCCCACTAGCATATAGATCAACATACTTCAGATCATCATGCTTAGTGTTGGCATGCCAAGGTAATGAATTAATATGTTTATGATTAATTTAGCTAACATTTGTGTGTGTGTGTGGTAACACATAAGAAGACACAATTTGCAACAAAAGTAGAAGAATGAGCAGCAGAATGGTGCCGCACAACATGGACCAAATCCATCATGAGAAAGAAGAGGAATCAATAGGAAAAAGGTTAGAGGAAAGTTCCCCTATTGGAATGGGTGCCATCAAGAGCTTCAGAGTTGAGTTGAAGAGTTGCAAAGTAGAGAATGAAAGACTCATTAGAAAACAAGAAGAACATGCATAGTTAAACACAATGCTGCTACCAAACCTATCATACATGGAAAGGCTATTGCAACATGGACTAACCAATGGAGATATGGAAGGGTGTTATAATGAAAATATTAGGGAAAAAACTCATAAGGTTGGGACTAAGGAAATACTATTGAAATGTGAGGTTGTGGAGGAGAGAACCCGATTCGTAAATGCTCTAAAAAACAAAAAAAGAAGGATAGCGCATGTAAATTCTAGATGGAACCAACAACCAACAATGCATAAGTAATTAACTCAAAGAGGAAGAACTTGAAATGCCGGGTTGCAAAAAGAAATAGTTACTTTGTTACTGCCGTTATAATAATCTAGGGGTTAGGGAAAATTTCAATGTCTAAGATTTAATTTAATGAACACAACACAAAATAATGCATTAAGGGTAGGTACAACAACAGGAAAATAGTAGGAAGAACCCCTCGTAGTGACAGTAGAGCCCGCTAGGAGTTGGCTGGTGCTTAGAGAACTTAGGAAGGTTGAGTCACCCACCTTTGGTGGTGAGGTGAAGAGAGATGAGGGAGCATCCCCATAAGCTCTCTAAAATACTAAAAAATCCATGGCAGTATTATGAGATTTACTAGCTAATAGTGCATAAGTAAGGTGGTATACTTGCATAAGAATGTAAGTGGGAAGGCTTATCTTGAACTATTTTGAAATTTTTTTGGGATCTTAAGGTTGCTACAAACCTTAGGAAAGGCTCTTGAGCACTCAAATTATTCCTTTTGCTATCCCCTCTTCCCAACTTGAGCCTACCTAAACTACTATATGTTGCCCCCTTTTATGAAAATACCCTGTTCATTATCATGTTTTGATTAAGAAATGGTAACGCTTATAAACCATGTTATTCAAGTGATAATTTAGTTTGTTAAGTAGTTTCTGTCTAGTTTTGGTTTGCTTATGCGCTGGTTTGGAGAAGGTATGTTTGATAGGTTGTAGATACTCGGAGGACACAAATCATTACATGACTTTTGATATGTTGTTAATCTTGATGCTGTTACTTGCAGGACCATGGCATATCACTTCTATTGCATCATTGGAGCTCTAGCATCTAGTCTTTGAATGGTGGTCAAGTGGAACAACGACAAAGGTCCAACCTAACAATAGACATGATATGAAGGCTCCATGATAATTATGAGAGGATTGTAATGAGCTACCTTATTTTGAATTATAGATGTAACAACACATGATATATGTAACACAATTATTTCTTAATAGGTACTAATTTGTTTTGATATTCGGTTGGGTTGTTACCCATCCAAATTGTATAAATTCAGGTGCCTTTGAGGTTGTTGTTGTTGAATATTTTCTATAGGTAGGGGAGTGTATCAGTAGATTGTTGTACTACTTTTGACACAATACATTATGCAATCTCTTCCTTCCTGAAGTTTTAGTTGTATGAATAATCTTCTCAGCCTTGATTGGTGAAGGAAGCCCCCCTTTCATTGATCATGTGTTGTAACTTTATTACTAGTTAGATTAATTGAAGTATATTAGAGTTACGTTTCTATTTTGATTGCATGAAAAATTGCCATTTAACAACAGTTGGTATATGTGCTCGTTGTTTGGATGAGACTGTGGATTCTTGGTGATAGTGTGATTCAAAGCTAATACTTGCTAAGTGTTTAAATTACAACTTGGTTCATTTCCTATTTCTCATAACATTGTTTCTCATTACTTGTAGCGTGATCTAGCTAATGATTCATTGATGATTTATTTCCTATTATGTATTATTGAGTTAGCATTGATTACTCTCTCCTGTTACTCATAGAATGTTTGGTGATAGTTTATAGTTGAGTTGTTACTCGTAGAAGATTAGTTTGATAATATAGGTCTTGTATTCGCGTGTGGTGATTTCGTTTTTCTTTCTTAATGTGAAGCTTGTGATTAATTTAGATCTTGATGCTTGTACTGAATGATTTTCAAGTTCCTATATTTGATTGTTCTAGTGTGATTGAATATGTATGAGTTAATTTCTCAATGACACGACCATTGTTCAACCAACGTTAGAAAATGTCTCTCGTCTACATGTATTTTGCACACAACCTTGAAATAGCAAGACGATCCCTAGTTTGACAAAGTAAATGTGAGATGTTATAGTTGTGTCAGGTAGACAATTGTAGCAGTCGAGACTTTGGTGTTGTTGCTAGGGAGGGTTGTAAGGGCGTGAAGAAGTGATCTAGTGTTGGATAGCTACATCCTTTTTGGTGCTAAGGGGGGCTCAAGTTTCAAAGATGGGAGGGGAATCAACCTACACAACTAAACACCTATATCCCTATGGGGACAAAACATGGTAGCCTGCCGTGGTACTGGTACCAAAATAATTAGATTGCATGAGTGAAGCATATAGGAGTTTATGCCTAGAGGTAGGAAAAACCAACAGAAAAATAACAACCCTACAGGTAATAAAGCTAAGAAAAAAAGATGACTTAGGGAGGAAGACATATTTATAGGATGTCATCTCAAAAGTGGAGGCAAAGTCTTGTTACACTGCGAGACCCCTTCATATAACCATATTAAGCGATCATTCAGCTAAAACAAATCAATATATAAAAAAAATATTTTCTAAGGTGGTAGAATATGAACACCTGTTGAAAGAAATAAGGAAGTCAGGGAATCTATATATATATATAGATATCAACATCAATGCCTGGTCGAAGGACAAGGGGAAACAAGGGATTCTGTATCAAATTCTTGTGGTCCAGTTTGAGGGACATCCCCTAGGACCCTTCATATTGACCAAGGAAATGTTGTTAAATCTACAAAACCAGAGGTAGACTTTCCAATTTTGTTTATGAGTTCCTCCTGATTTTGGAATCTAATAAGGATATTGGAGGATTATGGAAGATATGGCCAACACTACTTCCACAATCATGTTCCATATTTCCAACACTTAGGGGAATGCACCTACGAAACCTATTTATTTGGAAACCCTTCCCAATTTTCATGGAATTACCACTGAAGACCCAAATGCCTTCTTGTTGGAATTTGACGTGTTATGTCGAAGCTACGCTTCTGATGATTTGTAGAAGTTGAAGTTGTTCCAAATAACTTTAAAGGGAGAAACCTTGAGGTGGTTTATTGGTGTAGTTGGAAATACTATAAATACATGGGATGTGATGAAGAAGACATTCCTTAAAATGTTTCAGGAATACTACAAAACTCAGGAGCTTAAGGATGATTTCTTTAAAATAACACAAAAGAAGGAAGAAAATTTGGAGGAATTCATGGATCGGTTTTAGTACAACGTGAAAAGGTATCCATATGCTTCATTGGGAGGATATATTTTGAAAATAATATTGATTAAAGGAATATAGGACAATGGTTGGATCTGCTAAATTTAATGGGAAAGGGAGATATTTCTAAAGAAACTTATGACAATATTTGTAATTTATGCAGAAGTTGTTCGCGAGGATCAACCTGGGGAATAACATGGTTTAGGGACCTCTCTAAGGTCAAAAAATCAACTATCAGGGGAGTAATGCATGTGGATATTGGCAATTTGTTGGAATATTTTAAGACTGACATCCTAAGATTATTGACCTCTTAGTTGGATGTGTTTTTGGCCAAACAAAAATAGTTAGAAACTTAGAAGGCACTTGCTATATTTTTCCCAAAGTGCTTAATGAAACATTCTTATAGGGAATTCCAGGTGAAATTCATGGAAATATGTGGGATATGTGATGAGGATCATTCCACAAAAGCATGTCCATCCATGCCCGTATTGAAAGCAGTTTACTAGGGCGCTAGTGAGGAGGTTGAACCAACTTGCTTCTCGGGCTTAAAGAAGCCATGGCAACAAATTCCAACAATAATTTTACCAGTAACCCTTCCTCTATTTCATGACTTGTTCATCAACTAATAGAGATGACAATTGAATATAATGTTGCCGATGATTCTGATTTAGAAAAATAAAAGGAGGAAATACCAACTACAATCATCCATAACAGCGTTTCCATTGAAATTGAACCAGGGAAAACATTGAATATCTATCCTAACTCAACCCATGAGTAGAATGGTAAGTTGTTACATGTTCTAAAAAAGAAAAAGGAAGCCTTCACTTGGGCCTATAAAGATATGAAGGGTATACACCTTAATAATTGTATACATCACATATATATCAAGAAAGATTGCACTCCCATCCTATAGCTGCAAATAAGAAAGAATCTTGTCCTTAGGGATGTCATTAAACAATAACTCTAGAAGCTATTGGATGCTAATTTTATCTATCCCATATCTGACAGTGAGTGGGTTCCCCCTCTTGTGATTGTACCAGAGAAGAATGGTAAGTTGTGAATATGTGTAGACTATTGTGAATTGAACAGAGCAACATTGAAAGATCATTTCCCTTTGCCATTTATTGATTAGGTCCTAGATACATTATCAAGGTTTTTTTTAATCTTTTCTTGATGGTTTTAGCGGATATAATCACATTTAGATATCCATACAAGACCAGGACAAGACAAATTTCACTTGCATATGGGGCACCTTTGCATATCATGGTCTTCCCTTTGGTCTTTGCAATGCATCCACCACATTTCAATGATCCATATTAAACATATTTTCTGATTTGATTAATGACAACCTTGAAATATACATGAATGGTTTCACACCATATGGAACCGAGTTTAATCAAGCATTGTTTAATCTAGAGAAAACACTCCAACAATGTATAATGGCTAATGTTGCATTAAGTACAAAAAAGTTTCCATATGATGATGATGGAAGGCATAGTGTTGGTACACCTTCTTTCAGTTGTCAGCATTTGGGTTGAACCAGCTAAAATTTAGGTAATTTTGAGCTTGCTGCATCCAAAGACACAGAAATAGGTACACATATTTTTGGGCAAAACTGGGTATTATCATCATTTCATTGACAAATATTCAAAAAATGTGTCCCCTTTGTGTACACCATTGATGATGGATGTAGCATTTGTGTGGACTAATGACTGTCAAGTTGATTTTTAAAAATTAAAGAGGCTTGTGTTTAGAACTCCTATATTGCACAAACATAATTACAAATTTCCATTTCATATTGCCTTATATGCTTATGATACTTCCATGGGAGATGTTCTTGGACACGAAGAAGATAAGAAGCCATATGCTATCTATTATGCTAGCAAAAGCTTGTCATCAGTAGAAATAAATTATATGGTAATGGATAAAGAATTTCTTGCTATCATATTTGCAATTAACAAATTTAGGCAATATATAATTGGTTACCTAACTTTTGTGCACACAGATCACTTGACCGTCAGGTATTTAGCTAATAAATCTGTTACTAGTGCACGAGTTATTAGGTTGTTGTTACTTATGCAAGAATTTGATATTACTATTATTGAAAAACCTAATGAAGATATTGTAGCTACAGATCTTTTATCTAGGTTGGTTAGAAATACTGACGATTCTTCTGTAGAAGATAATTTTCCCAATGAATATTTGTTTGCAGTGTCTGTTCATACACCCTCGTATGCAGACATTGCAAACTATATTGTTGTAGGAAAAATTCCAAGTCATGTGTCTCCACAAGAAAGAAGAAGGATCATTCAACATAGTACCAAGTTTTCATTGATAGATGACTACCTTTTCTACACAAGAGTGTATCAGATAATGAAAAGATGCATAAGGGAATATGAAATGCAGGACATTCTTAAAGCTTGTCATGATGGCCCCTATGGCGGTGATTTAATAGACAGATGAACCGGCCATAAGGTTTTGTGTATGGGTTACTATTGGCCCACTATATTCCAAGATGCTAAGAAATATGTTAGAGGATGCGATAGCTGCAATAGGATGGGCCAACTCATCTAGTTTGATGAGATGCCATTGTAGACACAACTAGTGATTAAGCCATTTGAGAAATGGGCCCTAGATTTTGTTGGCCTAACCAATCCTTCATTACATCATAAATATTATATCTTGGTCTACACTGACTATGTGACTAGATGGGTCGAGGAAAGAGCTTTATCGCATGCCATGGAACACGATGTCATTGACTTTTTGTATGTGTTTTTTTTTTTTTTTTTGCAGATATGTGATACCAAGAGAAGTGGTCATAGATGGTGGAGCTTATTTTAAAGGTAACAAGGTCAACGAACATCTTGAGAAGTATATTAAGGTTCAACATCGGGTCACCTCTCCCTATCACCCATAAGCAAACGGGTAGGACGAGAGCACCAACAAAGTACTAGAAAACCTTCTTACAAAAACAATAGCCAATCATAATAAAGATTGGGATGATAGAATGCGTGAAGCCTTATGGGATTACATAAAAACATGGAGGAACATGAAAGGGTTTTTCCCATTTGAGCTAGTATATGAGAAGTTTCCTATATTTCTGATTGAGTTTGTAATCAAAAAACTCAGGACTGTAGCGGAAGTTGGCTTGGATTTGTAAACAACACAAAAGCATAGACTAGAATAAATTCATGAGCTGGACGAAATCAATTTGGCCACATTAAAACATACAAATATTATCCAACAACAAAGAGATAAATGGTATGATCAACTAATTAAAAAGGATTTGTTCAAACCTGAGGATCAGGCACAATTATATGATTCCCGCTTCAAATATTTTAAGGGGAAATTACGTACTAGATGGTTGGGCTCGTATGAAATAGATACAATCTTTGATAACGAGAAAATTAAGCTAGTAACCATTGATGCACAATGCACCCCTTTACTCGCTAATGGGCATCAACTTCGTCCGTATCATCATCCAAACTCAAGGGATTCCTTTGTTAAACAAGTTGATGCTAGTCTTCAATTAGAAATCTTGTCTAAGGAAGAGCACTCCTCCACAACCATCTTCACATCTCCATCATAATATTCACCTTAAAAAAAAGAAAAAAAAAAGAAATACAAATAATTCCAACTGTGAAAACTCTTAGGAGCACAATTGGACAGATGACAAGTGAAAACCAGTTTGTTGGAAATTGTATTTTCAAATAAAAATATATATATATATATAATAAATGAATCTTCAACTGTGAAAATTCTTAGGAGCATAGTTGGAGCAAATGATAGGTGAAAAGCAACTTTCTAGCACTTGGAAACTATAAAAAATAAATAAATCTTTTGAACGTTATACATATATATGTGTATGTGTGTGTAATGAAATCTAAATAATTTTTATTCCTATGTGCAATGCTCTAATTTTTCTTGCTATAGGAAAACTATTGTTACTTGTCAAGTAATAGCTCGCTCATATTTTCTCAAATAACAACTTTCTACTCTTTCAACATCAACTTTGTCATTTGCTTCTACTTGTAAATAAGATCACATTTCTTTCTATCTCCATACACCGTGATAGCGTATTTATAACCATTGCTATCTTCACTACCAACATTGTATAATACTAAAAATAACTTGTTGTCTTATCAAGCGACATGCTATTTTTACTACCGATTTAGCCGCAATCTGCATGCCATGCATGATCATCATTACGAATCGTGTCTCATCAATGGCCATCAATCATTCGATTTCCACGTCGCATATGGTGAGATCAAATAATGTATGAATTATTGGACATATATTTATTGCTTTGTTTTAATGCACCACCACTTATCCTTCTATGAATGAGGCCATTCAAACATTTAAGTTGGGGTTTAAGTTGGGGTGGGGGGCGGGGGGGTGCTGCCACCCTCGATGATTGAAATTCACACTCGCTATAATACCCAATCACGTCGAACCATACTCACCCAATATAATTGGAAACTTACCGAATTGGGAAAATACACAACATTATCTCCCCATCAATTAAATGTAGAGCCAAGAGTTGTTCAACTTTAATTGTTGGAAACTATTGCAGAATCGGGAGGCTCGACAGTACGTCATGAACCTAAAGATGTGGGAAAATTTTAGAAGAAATATGTTGTTTATCAAGTACTCCAAAATGCAGGGTAGATAATATAATTTAAAAAACTATAAGGTTGTGGTGAGGAGGTTATAGTGGAGTTCACTCAGAATTTGGATAATGAAATATCTATGGTTAAAGAAGTAGAAATTGTGGTAATAGAGGAAATGATAGCAAAAGTAGCAGGGATTTCTCAGTAGGGGGAATGTTGGTTAGCAAGGAGAACATTGTTGGTAGGAGCAACAAAAGAATTTATGAAGAGAAAGGAATGCCTCCAGCCATGTGGAAAAGGTTATGTGCGCAAATCCCTACCAAGTCTATGGAAGGATGTGGCTTTCTTTGTACAAAAGTACCTGAATTGTGAATGACGGTATAAGGTAATCTTCACTTACAATTTGAAGTTGTTATCACGTCTATGCCATAATAAATTGATTAACATTCCAATTTTTTTGTTGAAAACATTACAACACATGGCTCACATTGTGAAGGGTGTGAAGCACCTCACAATGATAGTAACAAACCATGGGCTAGTGACACTCCTGGTCCTTGAAGCTATGAAGGATACTCAAAAAACTTGGGAATGATTCTTGGGTTTGTGAGATGAATCGATGATAGGAGAACAGGGTGAAGAGGAAGCATGGGAAGTTAGTGAGTCTATGGAGAATGAAAAAGTGTTTTGTGATCAGGATGATGACTCTGAGAAGGTTGAATATGTAGATAAGTTTAACATGCCCATTTTTCCACCCTTAGAGGAGATGGAGGTAAATTAAAATAACCTACCAGAGGAGGAATGTCGATCACCCAAAATTTAAAAAGCATAAGTAGAATTGTCGGGCCCCTATAGAAAAAGAAAGGGGTATGTCAAAGATTTTGTAGCCTTTTTACCAAGGAGAATAATAAGGTTGATGGGATTTGATACTTGCCTTCAGTTACACCGCTAACATTGAAGAGATAGGGTGTTGAGCCTATTCCGCAAGAACCAGGGGTCAACGAAATTGGGGAAATCGATAGATAAATTATTGAGGTTGTTGTTGAATTGAAAAATGGAACTGTGTTTCCTACACAAGAACTAGCCACAAAAAAATAGTAGGTATAGAGGAGATATGGGTATGAAAGGAGAAAATAAATTTGAGTCTACAGCTATTACACAAGAACTAGTAGCAGAGGAAGAAACAAAAGAAGTGTCAATTACACATGATCCTGACACAACTGAAGAATTTAAGCCTGTAGCTGCCACACAAGAACTAGTTGCAGAGGAAGAAACAAAAGAAGTGTCATCTACACAAGAACCTAACACAAATGAATAATTTAAGCATGTAATTGGTGAGCCCTGGCATTGCACTGAGAATGTTGCAACTCCCAAGGGATCCTCAACTCAAATTATGAACCCGGGGTTTGTACAAACTTAGAGATGACAATGCTATATGCACAATGGATTGGATTCCACTCATGCCATCCTCAGTCATGACATTTGATCAAAGTGCTCAGAGACCATTCCTCCTACTGAACTATAATGAAAACTTGTTGATGAAAGTGTAGTTGAAAACTAATTCTATCTATGAAAGTGGAAATGCCATTTACTCAACTTGTAGATGCTAATTAATCAATTCATGAAAGGACAAGGGCTAATCTACTTGTAGAAAGAAAGCTATTTATCTCGAAAATTCATCAAACTACCAAATCTACCTGCAGAAAATAAGCTATTTTATCTTGCATAATTAATCAAACTACCAAAATAATTGCATGTATCATCTACCTAGTTCGTACTTGCTTGAAAATCAGAAGCCTACTTGCATCATACTCATGATGAAAAAAACTAACTCTACTCTATTTTGCAATGAGGAAAAGGAATGGTTGGAGTGGCCTAAGAGCTTCCCCTGGTCATGAAATCACATCTGGGGTCATTATTCATCTTGAATGAGCTAAATTTGTAGTGGGGATCGAAACTGGTGAAGAGAAGTGGTGCTACTACAGGCGGTCCTGTATTGCTATAGGAGGGCATGTAATGCTACATGAGGGGTTCTGAGTGTTTTTTTAGGGTGAAAATGATGTCTTAAGGGTATGAATAGGTGGATAGAGGTTGAAGAAAATGAAGGGAGGTTGGTTTGAGCCACCTAGCGAGGCTCAAGGCCTCTTAAGGTCTGTCTTGCACTAGGATGAATGCTCATGGTGTCCTAAGTTTACAAGGAAAAGTGACTTATGGAAACAGAGTTTTGGGACATAATTGAAGGTGGAAAGAGACGACAGAGGAGTCCAAGATGCAAGTGGAAAAGATACCCTTCCCTGCAGATCAACATAACCCTGCAATCAATCACATGCATACATCCATTGATCATTGACAAAATGATATAACCTATGATGGAAAAGATGAGTTGAATTTAACTAACATCTATTTTATGCCATAACACTAATATAATCACTAAACTAACTTCTAAGCTACAAAAATAAAATGTAAAGAAGAACAACTAACATTCATCTATTTATAAGAAATCATAAACACAATATTTTTAGACTGAGGTTGTGAATCCTTCCACTCATTCTCCCACACGAGAGGTGAGGTAGAAGCTTGCAACCATAGGTTTTGATAACTTAATCTCTACTAAAATGAATGAAACAATGAACTAATTGGAATCAAGAACAAACATAAGTACAAAAAGAGGGACGAAAGCCTCTGGGTTGGTTCCAAAGCCAAGGGTCTCAGCCCTTTGAAACTAATGTAGATGCAACTTAAAATCCAACTTCTCATTGTAAAAAAGTAAATGTCTCATACATCACATAAAAGTTCAAAATGACAATGTGAAGCTTCAAGTTAAATAACTACACCTAGCTGAATAAAAACTTTGAATCCTAATGAGATTTTCTTCTTGTTTATTTATACAAAAGGGAAGTTGATAGAAGCTCCCTTGAAAATAGGAGTGATTCCCTCCTTGATCTCTGAAATGGTGGATCTTGTCCCTCTTAAGTTTCACTTGGACTAGGAGTCACTTGGCTGCCAATGAATTCAAACTGGTGAGAGAGGATGATGTGATCCCAAGCCGAGTTAGGGAGTTAAGGAGGTGGACAAACCCCCTAGATTCTCTCCTAGTTGTCTCCATCAAGCCCTCATAGTAATTGCCTAAAAATTGCTTCTTTTTCTTGCAATTAAACCACATTAGGCCACATAATATGACAAACAATTTTTAATACTCTTACTAAGCATAATATAACAAAAAATGTGAATTAATGTAAGAGAAGGATAGTTTTAAGGCTCGAGGATGGAATGATGATATTCAAAATATACCTATTTATAGGACTCATCATCACCCCCCTGCTGAAGGTGTTGCTCATCCTCTGAGCAACTTAGTCATCCATATGAAGCTTTTTCATGGCCCTGGTGGCCTCCCTGACATCCCAAGGCTCCTCAGATGGTGTGCCCTCTTGTGGGTAAAAACTTGCATTCCTTTCTATCTTTATCCACTCCCTCTGCTCTTCTGCTTCATCTCTTCCTTCTTGTAAGCCTAATGTCAAGGGTGGTCTAAGTTTGAGTCCTATCCACCTAATTTTCATCCTTTGAATGATTCTCTTTTACGATTGTGTTCTCTCCAAGGCTTTCCTTAGCCTTTCAGGAGAGTGATATTCTCTTATTTGTAGACTATGGGGTAAGGCATGCCATCTTCTCTGGCAGGCTTGCAGAATTTCTGTTCCCAACATTCTAAATGTGTCTTCAAAGTGTAGAATGGATTGCTCCTAGGTAGCAATGTATTTGGGTGCTAAAGAAACATCATTGGGGATGAGGCTATTGTTTCTGATGATAGCCTTAGGGCTCACAATCTCTGCTCTGATATACAAGGGTTCCTTCTCATCCTTTGCCATTACCTTTTTCACCTCTTCAGCCCTTGTCTCCTCATGAGTCAACCATGATGCTAAAGCCATTAGCTGCACATCTCCGAATATTGAATTTGGATCCCCAAAATTCAGATTTGTCAAAGTGAGATTATGCATATAGAATTCAACTAACTTTTCCCTATCTTCCATATTAGTTTGGTTGCAAAAATAAATAAACTGCCTGAGTCCTACAAAGGAAGAGATCCATATTGTGTTAGAGTTTTTATTTGGAACTGCAACCATTGTTCTTTGAGGAAGAGAGAATAAGACTTTGATGGCTGCCTGCATTGCAGGGCTTCCATAGAGAGACTTTCCATTGTGGAATGTTGTGTTTCTTTCTCCTGCAACCTATCTCTCAACCTTGTGTTTTCTGCCTGTAGCTTCTCCTTCATAATAAGCTCCCTCAATCTCAAATCACTTAACTCCTTACCCTTTTCAATGAATTTCTCCTCGATGAGGCCCACATCTTCCACCTTCTTGGATTTGGCAATTTTCATCCACCTGTGGGTTCTGCCTATCTCTATCTCCAGCTCACAGAGGAGTGGGATTGCAAAATTTTTAGGGATAATCCTTATTCCTTCAATAAATTTGTTGTATGACCCAAATCTAGGTTGTGGTTCAGGCTCTTGGAGCTGTTATAGGTATTTTCCAACTGACCTCGAGATGGTGGCTTCCTTTTGTAGCTCTTTCTTGTGCTCCTATAGCTTCCCCTATTCTTCCTGTAGCAAACTCTACCCCTCCTGTAGCAAACCCTGTCTCTCCTATAGCAAACCATTTTCCTCCTGTAGCTTCTCTTCTTCTGCTTTCTCAAAGGCAACTTGTGTCCTCAACTTCTTAAAGGTGATTGACCTAGTGGTGGGCTTACCCAAAGATGCTACATGTGAATTGGTTTTGCTTTTAGGAGGAGTGACCTCCTCAATCTTTCCTTCACTGGGTTCTATTTCTTCCTTTTTATTTGGTGACTCATCAATAATGATAGGAAACTTTGTAGGAGTTTGTGGTTTCCCTTTTCTAATTTTGGTGCTCTTCCTAGTTCTGAAATACATGGACCTCGTCTTGATTGCTTCCTCTTGGGCTTGATAGGAGTGCCCAATGTAGCTAATGTTGTAGCTACTTCCTGTTTAGTATCCCCCCGGGATAGACTTGTTTGATGTGGTTTCTGTTATTCTCCTTGGGGTTTATAAGTCTCCTTATGGATTACTCTTTCTTCTACCTTCTTCTCCCCCTCTTCTCCTTTTATTTATGCTTCTCCTTCCTCTGTCTTTGCTGCCTCTTTTTGCTTTGTTTTTCTCTCTTCCTCTTCTGTTCTTGCTACCTCTTCCTTGTCTGTTCTTTCTCCTTATTATTCCTTTGTTTTTACTTCTTTACCTCCAATGCTAGAGGCTGGTGTCTCTCCAGGTGTGATGGCTTGGGTTTCTATGAAACTATCCCTATCCATGTACACAAATATGTTCCATAAAACAAGGATCCTCAAGTGGCTCGAAGCATCCATCACTATTAACTTGATGAGGCCATGGTGAGCAAAGTGCTGGTGTTTTCCTTCCCTCACCTGCTGACTCATCTCCATGATTGATTGTAGGAGGAAACAAGGGACACTAAGTCTTTTAGGGATAATCAATTATTCCTTGAATCTCAGCTCATTGAGAAATCTAAAGTGGTAGGCATAAACCACACTTAATATCCCTACACAAGATATATACCTAAGGATATGGTAAGATACCTCATCCCAAGGGTAAGGTAGCATTTCTATTCACACTCCATTCTTATCTTCTACAAGCTTCTCTTTTGAAAGGAAGAAGTTTTTCCTAGTTGTGACACTCGCTTGTCTTCTCCACTCCACCTAATTCTTAGAGGCAAGGTGGTCACTCTGCTTATGGTTTCAGGACTGAGAGATGACTGACCCTCTGATAATAGTAGTGGCACTATCTTCCTCTTGAGAATGTAATTCCATGGTAATTCATGAGTAAGGTCATCATCATACCCCTTTAGCAACTCAAAGAAACCCAACCACTGGTGTCTTTTGAAGATGTCCATTATAGGAGGGTGTTGGTGAATTCCCTTGGTGTCTGAGGGTTCTCTTCTATTAAATCTCCCCCCATTTATTCTACTATTCCTCGTTGGTTCTATGTAGGTGTGGAATTAAAAAAAATTCAAACAATATTAGTGGTGAAACTATGTTAAGTTTCTTGGTAGTAGTGAGGGAGAAGGGTGCTTGAATTGATATCAACCAAACTATTTTTCTCTTCTTTTAACCACAATAATTTTAAAAAGACCTCCTACTCATCAATTGGTTGCTACAGGCTCTTAATTTCAAGCATACTTCTCATGCAAATGGATGTATATACAAGGAAGGAGGGTGTCACTTACTTCTTGTCAAAACAATTCTATGTGTGCATGAAGGTTTTGAGACAATATGGAGCCACTGTGACTCCTTTTTCACCTGCAAATTCCTCCTGTAGCTCCTCTCGGACTTTCCTGTAGCACTTGTAGGTTTTCGTGTAGCTTCCTCTTGTAGCACTTGCAGGTCTTCCTGTAGCTTCCTTGTAGCACTTGCAGGTCTGCCTATAGCTTCCTCATGTAGCACGTGCAAGTCTTCCTGTAGCTTCCTCCTGTAGCACTTGTAGGTCTGCTTATAGCTTCCTCATGTAGCACTTGCAGACAAGGTTCAAAACTCCTCAGTGGCACCCTACATTGTCTGATATAATATCTCGTCCTTCCTCTGCCTATTTTATGAATGAGTGATGGTGCAAATGAAGTCGAGCCTGGCATATAATATCCTCTTTTGGTTTAAATCTTGGAGCACTTTAGTGACATGGCATTAACATAAGTTTCCTCTTTTGGACCGTTGTCTCCACTCACTATAATCATTTCTCTCTCCTGGTGATTGTCACTCCACTCTTCAAGGACACCACTTCATTTTAAGTTGACATTTCCATGTTGCATGGGTGAATTAACTCAAACTTATGTTTACTAGCTGAGGGTGTCCAAGTTCACTCGCCACCTCCAGCCTATTAAAATACATTTCTTGATGAAAACACATTTTAGTCATTTTATGCATAGGGAAGAGGTGAGGCTTTCCATACCCGAGCCTGCCTGTGGATTGAACTTCTGCAGATGGTTGCATGCTAGACCTAGGCCATATAATCATTATGATTAAGGGAGTTGAGTCTTTGACTTGTTTCCTATGCATGTCTTCATTCTTTGATGATACATTGACTGTTGATTTTGCTATGTATGCACAGGTGCCTCTCTGATGTCCAAGCTATTGCCGCTGGTGTAAAGCCTTCCTGATGATGATGTGTCTCTTCCTAGTTGCAGACAAGGCTTGATCACACCTTCTGTAGGTGGAAAAAAAAATAATATTAGTGATTTCTGTTGTGTTTGCACAGGCTGCTACAGGAGGATTTCTCTTCCTATAACAATCCTTTGATCCTCCCTTGAAGTATTCAGTTTGCATGATGGTGTTGAGAGAGATGATGAAAAGTCATGAGGACAGGGTTAGAGTCATGAGGGAGTAGTGCAGACATTGGAAAAATAGAAAACAATGGCTTCTGTGTTTTTTTAGAGGTAGGATAGAGTGGAAAATTTGAGCAAGTTTTTGGTGAAATGGAGTGGATGGGTGATGGATGGATGATGAGAAAATCATTAGAGGACCCTCTTTATCATTTCCTAGAAGAATCATGGTATTTTGGGATGTTCTCCTCATTGGATCCCCCTCTTGTAGCTTCACAGGCTCCTCCTATAGCATTATAAGACCTCTTGTAGCAATACAGGTCCTTCCTGTAGCATCACAAAGAGGAGGTGAAATTTGAATTTATTGCTAATTGGATGGTGGAGAGAGATGGTTATATGAGTGGAGAGGATGGAGATGAGGTGTATGGATGGAAGGATGGATGAGAGCTTGTAGGTTTTGTCCTGTAGCCATGAAATTTGCCACTATGTGCAATCCTGCAAAACAAGAGAAAGGTTAGCATACATGGCATAACCTTCTTCCTTGTGTTCTTGTTTTCCTCTTTTTTGTTTTTTTTGAGACAAACAGGCTGCCTCTAAGGAGGTTTTCAACTTGCATGCTTTCCCTAGGTGCCTCAGAGGAGGTTTTCACCTAGGGATACTTATCATTTTTTCTCTTTTTACTCCCGGGCTTCCTCAGAGAGGTTTTTAACCCTAGAGTTGGCCTCAGATTCCTCATAGAGGTTTTCATCCAGCCCTTTTTTTTTCTTTTCAAATTTCTAGGAATACTGTGGACTAGAAGCTATGAAACTCCTAATAACATTTAATTATTTGTTGTCTAAACTGATAAATTATTCCTTGGACATAGGTTTTCTATATAGCTTCAACCTATAACCATTTACAAGTAAGGGAATGCCTTCCTCATCAATGGTTATGATCTAGATAGGTCCATTTTCATGACACTTTTCTACTAGGTATGGATTCAACCATCTTGTCGTTAGCTCCCCTTTGAAATATTTTGAACCTAGAATCATATAATAGGGCCCAATCTCCTTCTTGAAAAGTCTTTTCCTTGATATGCTTGTCATGCCAAACCTTCCTTTGCAATTGTATGAATTCAGTATGTAGGAGAGATTTCATTTTGAACTCGTCTAAGCCATTAATTTGGAGCAACCTTTCTTGCTATGTTGTAATGAATTCTAAGTAAAAATGAGTTTCCATTATCAAAGTGTTATATTCAAAATCAATAGAAAGCAAATCCTTCTTCCCATAAACCAAGTCATATGGAGTGAACCCAATGGTGGTTTTCCAAGTGGTGTTGTAGGCCCAAGTGGCCTCTACTAGTCTCTCTGCCCAATCTTTCCTGTTGCTGCTAACAACCTTGGTGAGGATGTTCTCCAATGCTCTATTTCTGACCTCTACTTGCCCATTTGCTTGAGGGTGATAGGAAGTGGATGTCTTGTGCTTGATATGGTGTTGCCTCATGAGATATTCAATCATATTTGATGTGAATTATGCTCCTTGATCGGTGACTACCTCCCTTGGATACCAAAACTTGTAGAAGATGTTTTCTCTTAAAAACTTAGCCACTTTCTACTCAATTTCTACTCTGACCGCCTTTGTCTCAACCCAATTTGTTAAGTAATCAGTGCACACAATGATGTACCTATTCTGTCCCGATGGTGGATCAATTGGCCCAATTAAATCCATGCCCCACTTTTCAAATGGCTCTAAGGTCACTTGAGGTTGTAGTGGAATTTCATCCCTAGGTGTGGGTTTTCCCATCCTTTGGCATTGATCACATCTAATGGTGTACCTCCTTTCATCTTGATGTAAAGTGGGCCAATAGTATCTAGCTTGTAAAAATTTAAAGGCTATCATTTTAGTAGAAAAATGACCTCCACAAGGTCCATCATGACATGCTAAGAGGATTTCAAAGACCTCTTCTCTTACACATCTCCTCAAGATATGATCTGGTCCCAATAAAAAAAGATTGCCTCCAATCCATGTGAAGGGAGAGATTTTCTTTATAATATTTCTTTTCTCTCTGGATGATAGATTAGGATGGAAGCTCCCAACAACCAAGTAGTTGGCTATGTTAAAAAACCAAGGAGAAAACATCGATATGGAAAAGAGGTGTTCATATGGTAGTTGATCATCCACCATCTCCTCATTACTTGTAATCAAGGTTAACCTCGACAAAAAATCTGCAACCACATTTTCTTTCCATGGTTTTCCAATAATAGTCAAATCAAACTGTTGTAATGATGAAAACCCTCTAATTATCCTAGCATTGGCATTAGGCTTATTTATCAAATATTTAATGGATGCATGATCAATATGAAAAAAAGTTTGATACTCAGTGATATAGTGCCTGAATTTGTTTAAAGAGTTTACTACAACTAAGAGTTCTTTTCAGTGACAATGTAATTCAACTCAGCTATAGATAAATTCTTACTAATGAAATTGATGGCATAAGGCAATTTATCTTCTACTTGTCCTAAGGCTCCCCCCACAACTTTATCCGATGCATCAATATGGATATGGAAAGACAATGCCCAGTTGGGAACTCTTATGGTGGGTGTAGTGGTCAATTTTTCTTTCAACACTTCAAGGGCCTTTTGACAATTGCTTTTCCAATAGAAATTTGAATCCTTGGCCAATAATCCAAACAAGGGTGAAGCCACTTTACTAATTTCTTTGATGAATATACTATAATACCCATCTAGTCTTAAGAAACTCCTAACATCTCTTTGCTTTTGATGGGTATGGACCCTTTTGACGATGGCAATTTTGTTTGGGTCAACCTGTATCCCTTCCTTAGATATGGAATGGCCAAGGATAGTCCCTTCATTCATCAATAATTCACATTTCTCAGGGCTCAAAGAGAGATTCATTTCAATACATTTCTTCAATACCTTGCACAAATTGGGAGAGATTTATGGAAGTCACATCCATAAGGAGCGAAATCATCCATGTATATTTCAACAGAGTCATGAAAAAATTCAACAAAAATACTCAAAACTTCCCTCTAGAAAGTAGCAGGGGCATTGCAAAAATCGAATGGAAGAACTCTATAAGAAAAGGTACCCCAAGGACATGTAAATGTGGTCTTATCTTGGTCTTCAGGGCTGATCTAGATTTGGTTGTATCCACTAAATCCATCCAGGAAGGAGAATAATTTCTTCCTTACAAGGCCATCTAGGACTTGGTCAATGAAGGGTAAAGGAAAATGGTCCTTCTTTGTAGCCTTATTAAGTTCTCAGTAATCAACATAGATTCTCCACTTCCCATTCTTCTTGGGAACTAAAACAAGAGGTGACACCCACTCACTATCTGAAATGGGGTATATGAACCTTGCATCCAGTAGCTTTTGCAGTTCTTCTTTCACAATGTCCTTAAGAGATGGGTTCATCCTTCTCTAAGGTTGGCACATAGGCTTGCATCCCTCCTTGATGTAAATAGGATGAGTACAAACTAAGGGGTGCGCACCTTTCATTTCCTTATAATCCAAAGCAAAAGCATCTTGGTGTTGCCTCAACACATTGCACAACCATTCTTCCTATTTGGACGAAAGAGAAGGGTTGATATTTAAGGTTTTGGATGGGTCAAACTCTACAATCTTGACATGTTCTGGACTTGAGTCAATCCAAGGAATACTCCCATATTCTTTCATCAACTCATCAATTGGTCTGGGAGTGGGAGGTTGGTTTTGAAGGATATGGTCAATGAGGTTATCTTCATCACATTGCTACCCTCCTGTAATAGTATCTAGAGTGCATATTAGGTAGGGGGTGGTGTGATACAATTCATACTCTTCCTCCTCTTCTAACCACAAGGGTAAGTCATGTTCAATAGAAGGTTGAGCAGGAGGATACAATACTAGTTGTTTTGATAAATGTCCATTCTTAATGGTCATGTTCCCAACCCTACAACTAATGTAGGCATCAACAGTGGCCAACCACGGTCTTCCTAAGATGAGAGGATATCCATTAAACTTGGTTTTGGGTTGGAGAACCAGGAAATCAGTAGGATAATCCCAAGAGTCAATGGAGACCATAACATCTTCAACAACTCCCTCAAGAGCTACTATGGATCTATCTGCAAGCTGCAATACGATGGCGGTATTACTCAAATCCCCTTGGAGATTTAGCTTTAGCATGGTTTCCTTAGTCATCACATTGATTGTAGCTTCAATATCAATCAGGGTATTAGGGACTATAAGGCCATCAATGTGCACATCTACTACCTAGCTTCCAGGGTCTAGATATTCAAGGAAGATCACCCTCCCAAACATCAAATCAGATAGTTTCCAAACAAAATTTATGGTGGGGGTGTCTCTTTTTCTTCTCCCAAGATTTTTGAAACATTTCTCCTTGATAAAATTATTATAGATGGGAACATCTTTAATGTTTTGGAGAAGGGGTATCTTAACACAAAAATTATCCAATTCACCGAGAAGTTCAACCTCCTATGGGGTGTGCTGGCTAGGGTGGATCAAACTCTCAGAAAAAGGAGGTGGATTGACTTGAGGAACACTCTCTTTCTTCTCTTTCTCAAGATCTTCAAGTGGAGAAGGTGGGTGATTATCTGGGAGCACTCTCCCAGACCAAAGGTTGATCTTCTGGATTTCAACAGCATAAGCATGATAGGATGTCTCTCCACTGTAGACTCGTTGTGCTTGCTTGTTGTTCAGTTTCATATTGGGTTGAGTAGGCATTTGAGGTTTCTTAGGTGGAGTAGGATGAGTGAGTTGTGGTTGAGGTTGGGGTGGAGGTAGTAAAGTAGGAGGCTGGTTGACTTGCCTCCACCCTTCTGATGGGTTGCCCCATTGAGAAGATTGGGGTGGATATCACTGAAAAGGATGGTTGATAATTTGAGGAGGATATGGAGGAGCATAAGGCCAAGAAGGAGGTGTGGACTAGGATGGATGAGTGGAAGAGTACCAAGGTTGCAAAGGTTCATTCTGACTTGGATTGTAATAAGAGTAGTGTGCACCTTGCATGCCTTGTTGATATGGTTGAGGTCCTTGAGGACTTATTTGATTAATGAAGAAAAGTTGTTTTGACCCACCTTCTCCCACTTTGTATACAAATTTTAGTCTTGGAAAAGAAGGGAATTTGTAGGTTGCACAAATTTCATCACAGAATAGGTAGACTTATATGCCATTTAATGGGCATTCATTCGTAGGATGTCTTTTGGTGCATCTAGGGCAGAAAATAGCTAGTGCCCTTTCTGCTTCCTCTTGCTTTCTTTTGATTTTCATGGTATCCATTTGTAATGAAAAGGTATGAATCATTTCACTCTTGAAATCCTCCAACTTGTTTCCTATCTCATTCTTGATGGATGTTGTGGAGGAGAGGAACTAGCCAAGCCTTGACTAGCCCTACCCTTCTTCCTGGCAACCCTAGAGTGATTATTGAATATATTTTTGATGTCATCATAAGACAACTGATAGATATCCCCTCCAAAAAACATGTTGAAGGTTTCCAACATATCCTGCTTGATCCCTCAAAGGAGAACTAGCTTGAGTGACTCAGGATCAAGGGTACAGTTGGCCCTCCTATAATTGAGTTGAAATCTCTCGTCATAGTCTTCTAGGGATTCATCAGGTCCAAGAGTCATCCTAAATTTTTCTTCCTTGGTTTCTTTGGACCTACAGTAGTTCCTGTACTTGCTATTGAAGGCCTGTTGTATTTGGGCCCATGTAGTGATGCTACCCCCAAGCAAACCCATAAATCAGTGCAAGGCTGCATCTTTAAGGGTAGAGGGGAATAACTTAAGCTTCTGCTCATCATAGGCATAGTCATAGGTCCTACAAACAAAAAAAAATTCAAACATGAAGGTGTCAGGATCCTCATAGTTCAAGCCATGGAAGTGTGGAAGGGTATTAGGGTTTATATTCTTCATTCTAGCCTCCCCATTGGTCTCTCTGATAGGGAAAACCTCAATGTCCCTATTTTTAGCCCTTTTTTGGGTAGGTAAAGTGGGTTCTTCTTCTTCCCTGATAGGTTCTTCAAAAATTTCAGGTTTCTCATCTAGAGGGTCTTCTAACTCCCCTACAGTCAGAGAGGGAAGCTCACAGTCACCGAAGAAGAGTGAAGGTTGAATATTTGAGGGTGTGGGGGTTTTTGGTAAGAATTTTACTTGATTATCCCTACTCCTATGAGGCATGGAATTTTTTTATTTATTTTTCATTTTTTCAAAGATTGTATGCAAAACAAAAAAAATTCTCAAGTAGAAGCATCTACTTAGATACCTCCCCGAAAAAGGTGCCAAAAAGTGGTGAGCCCTAGTATTGCACCAATAATGTTGCAACTCCCAAGGGCTCCTCAACTTAAATTATCAACCCGGGGTTCGTATAAACTTAGAGGTGACCATGCTATATGCACAACAAATTGGATTACACTCATTCCACCCTTTGTCATGACATTTGATCAAAGTGCTCAGAAACCATTCCTCCTCCTAAACTATATTGAAATATTTCGGATGAAAGTGCAATTGAAAACTAATTCTAGCTATGAAAGTGGAAACGCCATTTGCTCAACTTGTAGATGCTAATTAATCAATTCATGAAAGGACAAGGACTAATCTACTTGCAGAAAGAAAGCTAATAGCTATTTTATCTTACAAAATTAATCAAACTACCAAATATACTTGCAGAAAGGAAGCTACTTTATCTTGAATAATTCATGAAACTACCAACATAATTTCATGTATCATCTACCTATTTAATACTTGCTTGAAAATCAGAAGCCTACTTTCATTATACTTGTTATGAAAAAAACTAACTCTACCCTATTTTGCAGCGAGAAAAAGGAATGGTTGGAGTGACCTAGGAGCTTCCCCTGATCATCAAATCACAACTAGGGGTCATTATTCATCTTGACTGAGCTAAAGTTGAAGTGGGGATCAAAATTGGTGAAGAAAAGTGGTGCTACAAGAGGTCATGTATTGCTACAGGAGGGCCTATAATGCTACAGGAGGGGTTTCAAGTGGATTTTGAGGGTGAAAATGATGTCTTGAGGGTATGGAGAGGTGGATGGAGGTTGAATAAAATGAAGGGAGGTTGGTTTGAGCCCCATAGTCAAGCTCAAGACCTCTCAGAGGTTTGTCTTGCACTAGGATGAATGCTCACGATGTCCTAAGTTTACTAGGAAAAATGACTTATGGAAACAGAGTTTTGGGACAGAATTGAAGGTGGAAAGAGAATATGGAGGATTCCAAGATGGAAGTGGAAAAGGTACCCTTCCCTGCAGATCAACACAACCCTGTAATCAATCACATGCATACATCCATTGATCATTGACAAAATGATATAACCTATGATGGAAAAGATGAGTTGAATTTAAATAACATCTATTTTATGCAATAACACTAATCTAATCACTAAACTGCCTTCTAAGCTATAAAAAGCAAATGTAAAGAAAAAAAACTAACATTAATTTATTTCCAAGAAATCATAGACACAATATTTTAGACTGAGGTTGTGAATCCTTCCACTCATTCTCCCAAAAGAGAGGTGAGGTAGAAGCTTGCAACCATAGGTTTGATAACTTAATCTCTACTAAACTAAAAGAAACTAGGAACTGCTCAGAATCAAGAACAAACATAAGTACAAAAAGTGGTACCAAAGCCTTTGGGTTGGGCCCAAACCCAAGGGTCTCAGCCCTCTGAAACTAACTCAGATGTAGCTTAAAATCCAACTTCTCATTATAAAAAAGTAAAGGTCTCATACATCACATAAAAGTTCAAAATGACAATGTCAAGCATCAAGCTCAATAGCTACACCTAGCTGAATAAAAAATTTGAATCCTAATGAGATTTTCTTCTTGTTTATTTATAGAAAAGGGCAGATGATAACATCTCCTTGAAAATAGGAGTGATTCCTTCCTTGATCTCGGAAATGGTGGATCTTATCCCTCTTAATCTTGACTTGGACTAGGAGTCACTCGGCTGCCAATGAATTCGAATTGGTGAGAGAGGATGATGTCATCCCAAGCTAAGTTAGGGAGTTAAGGAGGTGGAAAAACCCCCTAGATTCTCTCTTGTTTGCCTCCATCAAGCCCCTTCATAGTAATTGCCTAAAAATGATTCTTTTTCCTGCAATTAAAGCACATTAGGCCACATACAATGACAAACACCTTTTACTCCTCTTACTATGAAAAATATAAAAAAAATGTGAATTAATGTGAGAGAAGCATAATTTTGAGGCTGGAGGATGGCATGATGATCTTCAAAATATACCTATTGATGGGACTGATTAGAAGCTACCACAGAAGAACCACCTACAGAGGAAAGGAAAAAGGGAATGTCAGTTACATAAGAACCTGACACAAATGAAGAAATGGACATCGCAACTGTCACACAAGAGCCAACTACATATGAGGAAAATGGAGTGTCAGCCACACAAGAACTTGACACAGTGGAAGAATTTGATATTGTAGTCGATACACAAGAACTAGCCATAGAGGAATAAGTAAGGAAGTGTCAGCTACATATGAACTTGGCACAAATAAAGTATTTGATATTTCAATTCCAGGTGACGAAGAAATTGATACCGTGGTTTTCCCACAAGAACCATCCACGATTGAGGAATATGAATTTGACATAATTAAAAGTATTGATATTGTGGATGATACACAAGAAATAGACACATGGGAAACTAATGAGCTAGTAGTCCATTATGATGAGGATGATGAAACTAATACTGTGGTTGTAACACTGGGGCCAACCATAGAAAAGCCATTGGATGTTGAGGATGTTGTGAGCAATGAATAGAAGAATCCTAATGTGAAGAATGTCATGAGAAGTGAAAAGAAACCCTCTGCCTTAGTTAGACAAGTAGCAAGGTTGAAGAAATAGAATTAGAGGTTGAGATAATTAATTAGGGTATTAAGTAGTCGAGTAAGAATGGTGGAATCAAATATCTTGGGTGAAAATCTGAAAATAAAGAAGTGATTATGTTTTGTGGGGAGAAAGTCCTACGCTATACTTTATAAAAAACTCTACAGAAATGGAAGGGGTGGAAACCTATATCTCCGATTATTCTTCCTTTATAATGTTACAAGCATAATGTGATAAGTGGAGAACTATTTCTATGTCTCAACAAGAAAACACCATTCTTTTGGAGGAACATCAACAAATTGTCAGATAATTTGAACAGAGAAAATAAGATGCTTTAATATTTTATAGGATGAAGAAAAAATGGGAAGAAGACAAGGAAAAACTTCATATTGCACAAGAGCAAGTGGAAAATTTGAAAGGACAAAAGCAAAAGATAGGAACACTCATTCAGGAACTGCTGGGTTGTTGACCACCATCAACAATGTATTCTTTATTCCTACAAGAATATTTTATTTCCTTTAAAATTACAACTATTGTTGAAGACATACCTTATCAATTTCCGTTGCAAGGGCCTTTTGGAAATATTTTGATGAAGTTGACAATGCCACTCAAAATTCCCTATGTGAATTCTATCTACATGATTTTATTCTTCCTTATGAGAGGAAATTTAATCCTACACCTTACAAAGGATACCTTCAGCTACGACATTTTTTATCCCACCTTGTACATCAGGTTAAATGGAAGATAGCTCAGGAAAATGTCGAATGCACCTAGGCTACTTTTGTTCTCATAATCAGGGCAGAACCATCCAATGCAAATGAATGTATTTGGACCCAAAATTATATTGCTAGGAGACCTGAGATTGCAAACATAGTTGTGATACTCCGGGCACAAGTAATAGAGAAACATGTGAAGGTTATTGATGACACAAACCCTAATGCTTTGCAAGGTTCTAACAAGAGACAGGGATTGCCCACATTTCCTACTAGGACAACAAAACATTTTCGGTATCCAAATATTTTAAGAGTTATGGGTTGGTTGAATAGGTATTTGCAATGTATATAGAAGAGGAGAGCCAACTAGATAGGTTTGAAGTTTTACTTCCCTTTGATTTGTCTACCCTTGGATATATATAAGCCAATGTATGAATTTAAAAAAGTGGAGTAGAAGACATAGTGGCAGCTGGGTTTAGGGAAACTGGAGAGGAGATAGAGGAGGGTTACCAACTTAGCACTTTGCATGAGACATATTCATGGGAAAATAAAGACCTCAACTGAAGTTGGCTACATTGATACATGTAATATATTAAGTTGGGGGGAGATGTTGGGCCCTCAAATTGTTCCTTTTGATATTGCCTCTTCCCAACTTGAGATTGCCTTAACTACTCTATGTTTCCCCTTTTTATGACAATACCTTGTTCATTATCATGTTTTGATTAAGAAATTGTAGCACATATAAACCATGCTAGTCAAGTGATAATTTAGATTGTTAAGTAGTCTATGCCTAGTTTTGGGTTGCTTATATGTTGATTTGGAGAAAGTATGTTTGATTGGTTGCAATAATTGAAGGAAGAAAACCATTACATGAAATTTAATATGCTATTACTCCTAATGCCATTACTTGCAAGACCATGACATATCACTTCTATCACGTCATTTGATATTGAGCATTTGTTCTTTGACCAATGCTCAAGTGGAAAAGCAAAAAAGGGCCAACCCAACAATAGATAGGATTTGAAGCTGATATGATAATTAAGAGAACATTGTAAAAAGATACCTTCTTTTGAATTATAGATGTAACAACACATGATATATGTAAACAAATGATGTCTTAATATGTAGTAGTTAGTTTTGATATTCGGTTGGGTTGTTACCCATTCAAATTGTATAAATTCAGGCGCCTTCGAGGTTGCTATTGTAAAATATTTTCTGGAGGCAGGGGACTGTATCAAAAGAATGTTGCACTACTTTTGACATAATATATTATGCAATATCTTCCTTATTGAAGTTTTAGTCATGTGAATAATTTTCTCAGCCCTGATTGGTGAAGGAAGGCCCCCCTTCATTGATTACGTGTTGTAACTTTATTACTAGTTATATTAATTGAAGTATATTAGAGTTACATTTATGTTTTGATTGCATGAATAATTTCCATTTACCAAAACTTGGTATATGTGCTTGTTGTTTGGAGGAGACTAAGGATTCTTGGTGATAGTGTGATTTATAGCTGATACTTTCTGAGTGTTCAAAATACAACTTGGTCATTTCCTATTTCTCATAACACTGTTTCTCATTACTTGTAGTGTAGTCTAGCTCATGATTCATTGATAATTTGTTTCCTGTTATGTATGATTGAGTTAGCATTGATTACTCACTCATATTACTCATAGAATGATTGGTGATGGTTTGCAATTGAGCTGTTACTTGCAAAATATTAGTTTGATAAGACATGGCTTGGATTCTCGTTTGGTGATTTCGTTGTTTCTTTCTCATCGTGAAACTTGTAATTAATATTGATTTTGATTCTTGTAATAAGTCATTTTAAAGTTCCTATGTTGGATTGTTCCAGTGTGATTGAATTTGTATGAGTTAATTTCTCAATTGAACAACCATTATTCAACCAACATTAGAAAACATATCTCGCCTGCATATATTTTGCATACAACCTTGAAATAACAAGATGATCTCTGGTTTGACAAAGTAAATGTGAGATGTTATAATTGCCTTAGGTAGACAATTGAAGTGTAGAAAAATGACACAATTAAATTTTGTGCATGTGATATTATGTTAAGTGCTCTTTTTGAATTAAATATAGAGGGTTCAATTTGTTACAAATTTCTATTATACAGTTGTCATGCTGAACTCAAGAATTCAAGAGGATTGAATTGGTTGTGAAATTGGGATGTTATAACTCATGCATTAATTAATTAAATAACAAATGATGTATGCATGGATAATTGATGTGCACATGAATGCATGAGAAATGGACCCTATAGTTGTTATAGGTTAGGAATTTGGGTTGAGAGTCTGCTAAGAATTTGAGAGAATTTATTTCTATGTGTAGCAAAATTGCTATGCACATTCATGTGATTGTTAACCTTGACAAAATTTCTAATGAGCTTGGAAAAATGCCTTGTATAGTTGCATTAAAGGGTAGATGGGGATAAAGGATCAGTCAAGGAGGACTTAAATGGTTCCATATGAACCGGATGTACAGTGATGTTACAACTATGAAAATGGCTTGAGAAGGGAGTTTCGTTAACTAAAAATTGTGCTTGGTTGATTATATTTTATTTTTAAAATATTATGAAGGCATGTATGGTACATAAATAAAAACTAGTACTTTCTATTTTTTGCATAATATAATGAGGTTACCTAATGGATTCCATGTCACATGGAATATTCATATGGAAATTGTGCAAGAATGATCTCTTGTTATTAAATACCACATGAAAGAAATCAGTGTGCTTATGCTTATTCTTATGAGATTTGTTGAGTGAATAATTGAAAACAATAGAGGCTGAAAGTTAACTCTAAAAATGATAGTGTGTGAATAACATGGATTACATGCACGTATGGTACATACAAGTCAAGATTAATATGCATATGTTTGGGTATATGAATGAAGACAATGTTTAAATATGAAAAATTGATACTTAATGCAAATGTCCTTTATGAAATTTCATGGAAACTTGTAAGCAACCTAATTAATGGAGTTGTGAATAATATGTGAGATTGAGATTGTCTCAGGGACAACTGAATATTGCAATAATAAGTATGCTAAAATTGAACTAGACTCCTTGAAAACAATTTAGCTAAGAATGTTTGTGATGGTAGTCAAATAAGTAAGGAAAACATCAAGCAAGGGTAAAAAAGTTAAGGAAAGGAAGCAAGTAAGAATTCCTTTTAGGCTAAAATTGATATCTTTTGGTTTTCAAATTAATCCATATTTTGCATAGATGCCAAATAAGGGGTATGGCTAAGGAAGGACACCTTAAGTGTGAAATGATTTATAGGACTTTGTGATGCCTAGAAAACAAGATCAAGAGCTAAAATTTCTCATGAATTTCAGGATATGTAGTTATCAGTCCTGCCTCTTTGAGGTAATGGAACAAATGTTTTTCATTGTGATATACTTGGAATGAATGCGATGCACATATAAAATGCCATGATAATTTCATTTTAACGTATTTGAACTTAGTTGAAGGTGAGAAAATTATTATGAGTCTAATAATCATGAGATCACTTTCGGATTTTGTGAATTTTTGGAAGAAATAGATTGTACGTATGAGCACTAACAACTATTTGGATGATTGAAAGATCATATTACAGTAGAGTGATGGAATTCGGTGTGAGATAGAATCCACCGTGACAGAATATCACCACCTGCAAGGGATCCCAACAATAGGACTAAATGTCTAATGTTTATGAAATTCGGCTTATAAATGAAGCAAATCTGGGCAATTACAAATTTTTGATTTGAAAAGTTTGAGTATATCTTATGGGAACTAAATGTTGTGACATAAGTGAAATGATGGAACAAGGAGACCAAAAAAATACTGTTGTGGTGACATTGCAACCATGTGACACTTTGATTACCTCATTGGGAGCAAGTCAGAACTTGCACCTTGCCTATAAGACTCCATGAGAAATGAAATGAAGCACTCCAGATAGACACTTGGCTATAAGACTCCATGTAATATATAATAGAGAACTCCAGACTAACATTTGGGTATAAGACTCCAACAATAACTCCATGTAGGAAAACCCTTAGACAGGTAGACTACCTGGAATAGGGGTTGCCAAGGCTAAAAAATGGGAGTAGCTAATGGGGTCCCATGCAAGAAAACCCTCAGATAGGCAGCCTACCCGGAATCGATGTTTCTTGGGATTGGAAATGTGAGTAATTGACGGGAGAAGAAATTCATCACACACTCACTGGGAAGTGACAACAAGGGGGCTTGTTCAATACAGGTAGTGACCTGAACTTGTTACCTATGGAGGCAAAGGAGGCCAAGAGTAACTATAGAGATACATATTAGTCTAAGGTATTACCTGTTGACATTTTAGTTTAATTTGATTTATTGCGATTAATCTCATTAGAGCTATATGCTTGTGATATAGGTGAGATGATGAACTATCCAACAAAGATATATGATGATGGATACAAAGTGATATTAGAGTAGTGTAGCAAGAGTGTAATGGAGTTGAAGACCTAGAGGATTAGGCCGTTGTGATGACACTCAAACCCAATGCATTGGGTGTGTCCAAGAATATAATGAGCTAAATCTATTCCATGTGGATGCCATGTGGAGCAATGGAAAACTAGGTAGGAATATGCTGGAATGCCATAAGGTTTAGAGGTGACTAGACCATGGAAAAAAAATGACATGAATTAAAATGGAAACTCAAGAAATGAAAGATGTTATTGATGTAAGACCTGTAATTATCAAGCTCAATTTTTGTTTCTATTTTTAGTTTATGGAACACCGACGACGATGTTCCTTTTAAGGGGGTGAGGTTTGTAACATCCCTCACTTTTCCCATGTTTATGTAATATGAGATTATGAATGCACTGCCAACATGGAAAGCCACAAATGGATGATATAATGGCTAAAATTTTAAAAATAATTATTTAAAAATAAATTAACAAACCAACTAAATAGAAGACTACCTTACAGATCCATTGTCTGAGGGAAGCATGCTTGGTTGTGTGCCTTGAAGGCCATGAACCTAACCTAAATCATTAGAGAAATTTAGAGGTAAAAAATGGGCCTCAAAACAAAAATGTACAACAAAAATCAAATGTATAAGAACCAATAGGATTCAAGATGTTGATGTCAACCATGGGGGATCATTCACTAGTTTTGGAGTAAAAAAGTAAAAAGATTAAAAAAAAATCTTTTTCAACTCGTATTTTTGACTTATCTCCCTATGATTTAACTCAAATTTTGAGTGGGAGCACTCATTGTATGTGGAATATAATTCCTCATCCAAGGAGTACCCACGTTACATACTTTTATGGACCTTGTTACATGAAAAATGAGAAATACATGAAAAACGTGATTGTAATCATGTTTTTCATGTATTTCTCATTTTTCATGTAGCAGGGTCCATCAAAAGTATGCAACATGGGTACTCCTTGGATGAGGAATTAAATTATGCATCCAACGAGTTCTCTCGCTCAAAATTTGAGAAAAATGGTAGGGATATAAGTTGAAAATATTAGTTGGAAAAATAGGTTTTTTTTTTTTTTTTTCCCCTTAAAAATTTGATGATGTAATCTATCCTTATTTTATTATTTCCACTATTATTTTATAATATTCCTTAGGAGGCCCATTTTAGACCTCAAAATTTCTCTAATGTTAATAACTAGAGTCACTTGCAAACTATCAAAGCTAATGCCTAGTAGATTGTTTATGAGATGCCAATGGAGAATAACTGATTGCATTCATGAAACAACCATGATTGGTCACATTGAAGTCTTGTAACCCCTTGTTGACAGATTCACTTACTGTGCTGACAGAAAATTGAAGAGATGGGATTGGGAAGTGTGGGGAGATGACTACACCCATCTCCATCTCCCTCATGGATCAAGGTAGGGATGGATGCCTTGAGAAGAGGAGGCTCACATAGAGAAGGAAGAGGGAAATGAGGAAGGAAAAGAACAAAACACTCAGTTGGGGGAAAGGAAATGTAAGAAGGACATTGTTAGGAGGAGAATTAGAAGCCTCACAAAGAAAGAGCAAGGATTTATGAGAGATAAGCATGAATATTGAGCAGTGCTGGAGTTGTGGCTGAGCATAATGGTCAATGATTTGGGGTGATATTCCCTATATTGAGGTGTTGAGGCGACTGAACTATGTGTCTAAGCCTAAATTTTTAGTGGGAAGCTTAGAGGATTATGGAGCCAATGTGGTTCTTGTTGTATAACTGTCAAACCACTTGGATAAGAAAATCTGAGTTACTATGGTGCTTGCTGGAAGAGATGTTAAACCACCTTTACAGTGGACTGCAGACTGCTGCAATGCTTGCTATGAAAACACAATTGTCAAACCACCTAAATAATGGGATCAATCTCTTAGAACTGAGAAATGCACCATATGGAACTTGGGTGAAGCCTTGTGATTGAATTTAGAGAAGTAAGTGAATCATTGTGGTCCTTGCTGCATAGTTGTCAAACCACTTGGATAGGGTAGTATAAGCCACTATGGTGCTTATTAGAAGATCTATTAAACCACCTGTACAATGGACTACAAACCTCTGCAATGATTGCTATGAAAAAACAACCATCAAACCACCTAAACAATAGATTTAATCTCCTAGAATTGAGAAATACCCCATCTAGACCTTGGGTAAAGCCCTTGATTAAACATAGAGAAGTAAGTGAATCACTACGATACGTATTGTATAACTTCCAAACCATTTGGATAAGGTAATTTGAGCCACTATGGTGCTTGTTGGAAGAGCTATTAAACCACCTATATAATGGACTGTAGACCCCCACCATGCTTTCCACGAGAAGAAAATTGTGAAACCACCTAAATAATGTATTCAACCTCATGGAACTAAGCAATATCCCACCTGGACCTTAGGTGAATCCCTACGATTGAACTTAGAGAAGATAGTGAGTCACTGTGGTTCTTACTGCCAAAGAGTAGTTTTTAGATCACCAGAACAATGAACTCCATCTTGTGGGTGTATACTGAGCTTTGGTGTGAATTTTGCTGAGAAATAATCCTCTTAGACTTTGGACCTGACTCAGGGATGGTAACCTACAAGAAAGAATCAAGTGCAACTATCCTATGGTTGGGCAGAGAGTTGAAGTCCCTCCTTCACCATCCCTTTAAACATACACAAATAAGTATAATTTTTCATGCATATTGGACTATGGATTGTGATATTATTTGTTGTGCTTCTGCTTAATGCAAGGCCATGTATTCTTATGAATGACTACATGTGATTCACTACTATACTCAAGATTTATAAACTATATTATATATCTATGGTTTAATGAATGCTTGCATTATGAAGTCCCCTGCCACAACTGTGATCTACAATTGTTTGGTATGTTACAAACTAAAGGAATATTAGAATGTGTTGATGAATAAATAAGTCTTGAATTAGGTGATAAACGTGGGTTTATGCATCTTCAATTAGTGACTAGTATTGAGAGTTGGTAATGGTCAAATTGATCAATTGAAATGTGTGGATTACTATTATGATCGCGGTTTATAATATGTTAAACATTACTTGGAGTTCACTCAGGATTAACTTGCTATCTTATAAATTTTTGGTTAGATTGCATATGGGAACTGGGTATTTCATTGTTATCCCCATGATCTATAGGTTGTCTAATGTACTATGAACTAAATGAATCACTTAGTTTGTGCTGATAATTAATATGTTGAGGAAAATGTACTAATCCATATATTACTCTCTCTTTCTCTCTCTTTGTATATAAATTAAATAATTACTCTAGGATATATTGGGTCTATTATTACGAGGTATATTAGGATATATGAGGATATATGTGCATATATTAGAGATATATTAGGATGTATGAGGTCTATTATTACGCTAGACTATAAATTAAATAATTACTCTAGGAGGTGTATCATGTATTATGCTAGGATATATTGTTATAATAACATTTTATCATATCATATTAATAATTACTCTATTCTTTGTGAAATCTCTTTATTGTAATTTATTTTTCCTTCTTAAATCAATAAAAATGTATTTTTTTTAATAATATATTATTATTATTATTTTGATATTCTTTGAATTTTGATTTCACATTAAAATATTTAATTATTAGATTTTTCTTTTTTTCAATTGAAGTGTTTTTCGAACATAAAAAAAAAACTTAAATATCCCAAAAGAATCGAAGTGTTTTTTAAACACAAAAATAGACTTTAATTATCACAGTATTTTTTATAAAGAACATAATCACTATTTATTTTTTGTTCTAACCTCTTATTAGTCCCTTCTTTGCTAGGAACTATAGCACTCGCCTCGTGGTCAAATCCAGTTGACTATCGATTATTTTGCCAAGTTTTTTCAATTTTAACCAAAGGTTCGAGAAAATGATGAAAATTCCTATTTTTTAGTAAATTCAAAAATCATTTTATAATTTTTGGAATTTTTATTTCTAATTTTCCATTGGTTGAGTGAGGCTTGATGTGACATAATTTTCGTGGTAGAGGGAAATTTATTTTCAGCATTTGTCAGTGTTTATTAAATCATTTTAAAATAAAAAAAGACTAATTTTAAGAGTGACCATTTCATTGTTGAGTGCTCTGACACTATTATGCCTGAAACTATCATTTATCTACCCAATGATGCTAGAATTGATGGGGTTGCAGGTCCCTTATTGATCTAGGTGGATATTGGTGGCCACCAGCCTATTCCTTATTTGTAGCACAATTTACTATTTTTGGCAGATTTTTGGGTCCTGAACTTCCAGAGCCGTTTTGAGGCCCTAAACAACGTTTTTTTTGGGAAAAATGGGAGCAACATTACTTAATTATGATGTTTCTCACTCAAAAGTTGTAGTCCTCAAATAGATATTTCTAACGAGGTATTGTGTGCGTCAAACGAAGATCGTGTGCCAAAGTTACGACCCCGGTAAGTTGATGTACCAATATACCCAAATGGAGCCCATAGTTTGGCACTTCATCTCCTAGGGTTAGGTTTTTGGATGTTTAGGGTTTTCCATTGTTTCTCAATAATAAATATGCCTCAGAGCCTCATTATAAGACAGTTTAGAGGCATGTAGTCGCCATATCTCTTCTCAGAGATAAGCTACCATTGCCCGAGTTAGTCTTATTTCCATTCTGTTTGTAAGCATATTCTAGTATTTCATATTAATGAAATGAAGTGTTATTTCTACTGAATCTTTGTATTTATGGTTATATCTGTAATTTTTTGCGTTCATGTTTAAATCTGGATCAGTGGTATCATAGTGGTTTTCTCTTTCTCTGTTTTTCTTTGCATGTCCCCAACGAGGTCGGGATATAAGGAGTTATGGCTTGAACTGGTCGAACCTTTGCAAGACCAGCCTCACAAATCTCGACGACCTCCCATGGCGGATGAAAAGAAAGACGAGGGGGCAGGAGATCCTATCAAAATCTTGCTCAAAGAAGCCCTCGAGTGACAAAGGAATGCGATGATGGACAACTTTGCCCAGATACTTCACCGGCTACCTAAGAGTGACGCATCTACTTCCGACAGCTACTTTTAAGGTACAAGTTAACTTTGACATTCCCATATTTGAGGGTCAAATAGGTGATAACGCTGTAGATAAATGGTTAAATTTGCTAGAAGGATAGTTTTTCGTTCATGATTTTTCCAGCCGAGAAAAGATCACTTTTTCACTTCTCAAAGCACCCCCCACGTCAAGGACTGGAGGGAAACCTACTGTGAGTAGAAGGATGAAAGCACGAACTCATTATTTTCATCTGCACCCACTTGGAACTCGTTCTAGGATGCCATCAAGGAGCAGTACCACCCTGTCGGGAGCTATGAGGATAAATACATAAAGTGGACAACGCTGCGACTAGGAAGGGACAAAGATATGTTGAAGTTTACCAATGTTTTTCATACCCTTTGCACGAAGTTGGGTATCAAGGATTCTGAGAAGCATTTGGTTCTCAAGTATCACGACTGCCTACACAAGTACATCCAAGATGAGCTGGAGTTCTTGGACATCTGCTTGCTCAACACGACATAACGATATGCCGTCAAGGTCGAGCAAAAGTTTAAATAGAAGAAGCGCGACTTTGGATCTGCGAATCCAAAGCAAGGGAAAGGTGCCCCCAAACCGCAAAACAAAGGTTAAAGCCAAGGTAGGGCGACCTAGGACAACCCGCCAAAGCCACAAGCAAAGAACAACACCGCGAAGCTGAAGAAGGACATAGGAAAGTGGTGTGAGTTCCATAAGAGCTCCACTTAGAACACAAGTGAGTGTCAGGCCAAGCAGTCACTGGTGGCCGAGCTAAAGGCTTCGGAATCAGATGCATGTTCCGACTCTGAGTCAGAACCCGACAAGAGGAATGATAAAGGGAAGTAGATTATTGATGCGGAGCCCAATGCCACCGTTGCCACCATGAAGATCCAGAAGGAGGAACCCGAAGATCCAGAGGAGGAGGAGCACCTCTTCCACTCCCAGATGTGGGTAAAGGGTTCCCCACTATAGTTCATTGTCAACATCAGGAGCCAAAAGAACCTCATTTCGGCAGAGGTTGTGAAGCGGTTAGGCTTACCGACCACAACGCATCACAATCGTACACCATCGGGTGGCTTCTCCAAGAGCGTGATCTTTGCGTGAGCCAGCAGTGTCGCCTTCCATACAACATCAAGCCCTTCAGAGACGAGGTATTATGCGATGTTGCTCCCCTTGATGTTTGTGATGTATTATTAGGCCAACCATACTTATGGAAGCGACATGCTATGTATGAGTCAAGGCCTCGTGCTATTATTGTTATTTTGGGAAATAAGTTGTACAGGATACCCGAGGTAGCACCGCCCACCGCCATCTGTTTGGTTACTGCAAAACAATGTAGTAAGCTCATTTAAAAAACTGGGAAATTTGTTTTCCTGATGATACGCCCCCAGGGAAAGAAGAAGATGGTGGCCACGACCTCCAGACAGGGCCCCTCTGCATGACAACAATAGATGGGCAAGGTCATGGAGGAGTACGAGGACATCTTCACCTCCCCCGCAGGGGTGCCTTTGCACTGTCAGGTAAAGCACTCCATCGATCTGACCCCAGGTGCGTCGCTGCCCAATGGACCAATCTATCGGTGCTCCATTCTGGAGAATGACAAAATCAAGAGGTAGATTCAGGAGCTGCTGCAGAAAGGTCACATCCGACTGAGTTCATTGCCCCGTGGGAGCCTGATCGTGTTGGTACAGAAGAAATATGGGACTTGGAAACTCTGTATTGACTAGCGGGCGTTGAATAAGATCACTTTCCGGAATTCGGAATAGGTACCCGATCCCACAGATTGATATCCCTCTAGACCAACTGAAGGGGCATAATATTTTAGCAAGATCGACTTGAAATCAGGATATCACCAGGTACCAATTGAACCCTCCGATGTGTGGAAGACTGCCTTCGAAGCCAAGGAGGGGCTTTTCAAATGGTTGGTTATGCCTTTCGGGTTGACAAATGCTCCTGCAACCTTCATGTGGCTAATGGATGACATCTTGTGGCCATTCACCAACTCATTTGTAGTGGTATACTTGGATGACATCCTAATCTTCAACCAGAGTTGGGAAGAGCACCTCCATCGCATCCAACAGGTTCTCCAAACACTGCGGCAACACAAGCTATGTGCCAATTTGGATAAATGCACTTTTGGCATGACCCAGGTTCAGTATCTGGGATACATTATTGATGAATGGGGGGTGCATGTGGATCCAGCCAAGATCCAAGTCATTTGAGATTGGCCAGCTCCAACCACTCTGACAGAGCTCTGCAACTTTCTAGGTCTTGCCAATTTCTACCATAGGTTCGTGTTGGGATTCCCTCATATCACTTGGCCCTTTAGTCAAGTCACCAAGGGAGGAGCGAAAAAAAATTCTTTTGGTTTGAATCTCAAAAGAAGGCATTCACAAAGTTGAAACATCGCCTCTACTCTGCACTAGCGCTCACATTACCAGACTTGCAACAACCATTTGAGATCGAGACAAATTCCTCTGACTATGCTATTGGGGTAGTCCTTACTCAATAGGGGCATCCAGTGGCATATCACAGTGAGACACTTTCAAACACAGTCCGAAAGTATCCCACTTATGACAAAGAGATGTATTCCATTGTGTAGGCCTGCTGTCAATGTAAACATTACATTTTGGGGAAGGAAACGGTCATCCACACAGACCATCGGCCCCTACAGTTCATACAGATGCAAGGGAAGTTGCAGAATGATCTCCATCAGAAGTGGTCCACATACCTGCAACAGTTCCATTTGAATATCAAGTATAATAAGGGAAGCACCAATAATGTTGCAGACTGCCTCAGTCGACCACCGATTATGCCGTTAACCACTGTGATCAACTCTTGTGGGTAGGAGACTTCTGATTGGCCACTTCTCTACAAAAGGGACCCAGAATTTGGCCACACCTACCAGATGCTCTTGGAGGGTCAGCAAGTTTTAGATTTTCACCTCCAGGATGCCCTGTTATGCCACCTGGGACACATTTTTGTTCCTTCAAGTGAGTGTGCCAAGATGATTTTGGAAGCGCACTACAGTTAGGCCGCTGGGCATTTCAGGGTCAAGAAAACCATGGCAATACTGCAAAAGTATTTCTATTGGCCGAATCTTCGACAGGATGTCGAGAAGTACATTAGATCCTGCACTGCATGTTCCATCGCCAAACTGACCATCAAGAAGCAAGGCATCTGTACTTCGCTGCCTACCCCTAGTCGACCTTGGGAATCCATCTCCATGGATTACATGTCGGGCCTTCCTTCTACTAAGCATGGAAACGACTGTGTTTTTGTGGTCGTCGACAAATTCTCGAAGATGGCCATTATGGTGGCTTGCAAGAAGAATATCACAGCAGAAGCCACTGCTAAACTCTTCTTTGAACGAGTGTGGGTACACTTTGGGATCCCATAGTCTATCATCTTAGATCAGGATAACAGGTTCCTCAGTACATTTGGTCCAATATCTGGTCGATGCTGGACACCAAGCTCACTAAGTCCACAAATTTCCATCCCCAAAATGATGGCTAGATAGAGGTCGTCATCATGATGATCGTACACATTTTGTGCATGTACAACTCAAAGCATCCACACACATGGGATGAGAGCCTCCCCTATGTTCAAAACAATTATAACTAGGCTCTCCACAACTCGATTGGCCACAACCCTTTTCAGTTGGGCTTGAGATTCCAACCACTATGTCCCATTGTTGTGGCCATGCCATTTGCAACTACTCAGGGAGATTCGGCTCATGTCCAGTCCGAAACCAATAAGGAAAACAACTTCATTGAGCACATCCAACATATCCGCCAGTAGGTCCATGACATTCTAGAGAAATCAAATGCGAAGGACAAGCAGCGACATGATCAACATCGGGTGCCACACAAGTTTTAGGTGGGTGACAAAGTCTGGTTGCATTTGTAAAAGGAACGCCTTACCGAAGTGTATCGGAAACTCAGACCACTTTGATATGGTCCTTACACCATTACCAAGGCTGTGGGAGACAATGCATTTGAGCTCAGCATTCCCCCATTCCTTGGCCTGCACCCTATGTCACACGGTTTGGGTTTGAATTCGAGTTCGACAACGATTAAGTTCGATTCGAATTCGAATTTTCTGATGAGGTTCGTATGAGGTTCAACATTAGGTTCGACTATACATATTTTTCAATATATATATATATAGCTAACAAAATTATAAAAATTTCAAAATCGGTCCATAAACACATGAATACAAATTCTTATTAGTAAACATACATGAATAATGTAATCATTCTAACATCTAGTTAAATGTAAACATATACAATAGTAGTTTGCAAATGAAAAAATGAAATATAGTGTTTGAAGACAATTTATGAAAAAGAACATTTACCAAATTTCAAGGTAGGTAAATGTGAATTGACACAATCTTGTAAACAATATAGTGTTTGATTCTGCCTTTCCAGAGCTCTGAGTGGTCACAAATACAATAGGGATGCACAAGCAAAAATGGCAGGTGCTTGTATGGTAACAATTGATGAACAAAGAGAAGGTAATATTATGCCTCTACCTCTCATTTACTTAGATAGGAGAGTCACCGATGAAAAGACGAATCAAAAATTTCATAAAGAGGTTTCTAAATGTTCTGATAAGAAACCAGGATGGACACAAACTTTGCTTCTCAATGCTACAAGGGATGTTTTGTTTTCTGTTCTTGATGTAATATTCCAACTGTGTGAAGAACAGGTGGACCCTCTTTTCCCGTCATTATTTTAGAATTTGGAAGATGAGATTTGGAGGGAAAATGAGGGAAAGAGGATCCTTCAGTCATCCAATGACATACCAATCTAGAAAATGTTAGAAAACAATCTGCTATACAATCTCAGGTTCTCAGGTTGTTTGCCATTTATATATGGAGATTTCTTGGGGTCATCAAAATTGCTAATGAATCTTCCTACCCCTGGAAAATATTTTCACCATTTAAAGATCTTTAGTCAATGCTTTGATGCTTTAACACAGTACCTCAATCTCACTGTCAAGAATTAGTTTCACACCCAAGATGCATTTCGAATAAGACAATTCTGTCAGAATAATATTAAATGAAAAACTCCCTATTGGGCTCAACAGAAATTGGATTGATGAAGCACTGGAAAATGCAAAATTGGGCTTTGGTGACGAATTGGTCATTTATGCTACATAAATAATTGCAAGGATTTTTGCAGGGTTTGAATATCAGAATATGACATTTGTTTGCAGCCTGTGGAACTAGGGTAAGTTGCATCCCACATCGTTCTTTTGCTCAAGTCTCAGTGCTTCACTCCAGGATGCAAGACGCAGCATGCAGCACGAGTCATGCAGCACGCAGCACGCAAGACCCAGCACGCAGGCAGCAGCATGACTCACGTAGCACGTAGCACGCAGTCACGACTCAAGTTTCCAGTTTGCAAGATGCACGAGACTCGAGTCACACTCAGATCGATCCTCATGGCTACGGCCCACGGGCTAAGTTCTAACCATTGTGCGCCCATGGTTTTTTTGCTAAATAGTTAAATAAAACCCACGAACCCTAAGATCGAATCCCAATTTTTTTTTCAAATTCGATAAAATTCGCCTTCAAGTTCGCGTTGAGGTTCGAATTTGATTCGGTTTGCATGGGGTTCGAATTTGAATGAGTTTCGCCTTCAGGTTCGGTGAACCTGAACGAATTTTTTTTTTTTTGAGATTTGCCGAATTTTGAACCTGAAGGTTCAAGTTCAGCGAACCCTGTGACATAGCCTGCACCTAGTGTTCAATGTGGACCACCTTCAACCATACTTCCCACCATTGCTAGACACATTAGACATTGCAGAACAACTCACACCTAGAGAGTTAAATCCAGATTGCATGGAACAAGACACAACTGATCGGATCATGGACACGCAGATCAAGAACACCCGACAACAGAGGATTGAACTATATTAAATTGTCAAAGCAAGCCAACTCCTTCACCAGGGCAATTGGCTCACCAGGGACCAAGTTCAACAAAAGTTTCCTCATCTCATGGAGGAACTCAACGCAATGGGGACCATTGTTTCCTAAGGGGGGAGGAATGATCTAGGTGGATATTGGTGGCCACCCGCCTATTCCACTTGGACCCCCACCATTGTTTCTTTCATTTTCTGAATTTCCTTATTTGTAGCACAATTTACTATTTTTGGTAGTTTTGCATGTCCTGAACTTCCGGAGCCGTTTTGAGGCCCTAAACGACGTTTTTTGGGAAAACTGGGACTAACATGGCTCAAACACTGATGTATCTCACTCAAAATTTATAGTCCTTGAATAAATATTTCTAACAAGGTATTGTGCACATCAAACAGAGATCGTGTGTCAAAGTTACGACCTTGGGAAGTTGATGTACCAATTTACCAAAACGGGGCCCATAGTTTGGCGCTTCATCTCCTAGGGTTAGGTTTTTGGATGTTTAGGGTTTTCTATTGTCTCTCAATAATAAATAGGCCTTAGAGCCTCATTGTAACACAGTTTAGAGGCATTTAGACGCCACATCTCTTCTCAGAGATAAGCTACCATCGCCCGAGCTAGTCTTATTTCCATTCTATTTGTAAGCATGTTCCAGTGTTTGATGTTAATGAAATGAAGTGTTATTTCTACTGCATCTTTGTATATATGGTTATATCTGTAATTTGTTGTGTTCTTGTTTAAATCCGGATCACTTATGTAAGTGGGGGGGAGAGCTAACTGCTACTATTTTGTTGTGCCGAGAAAGGGTGTGCAAACAAAATTGTGTGTGGTGGAGTTTGTTAAAGAGAAAGGAGTATATCAAGTCAAGATTTCTTCCTCCACACTCTGCATAAGGATATTTTAATATGTAGAGTTGAGTCATGGATAAAGGGGGAGTGTGATAGAAAGGGCATGTTGAAAAATTAGCTGTGGGGAGCCTGTTAAGGAGAAGGGAATATATCGAGTCAAGCTTTCTTCCTCCACATTACAGATAAAGATAATTTAGTATGCGAAGTCGAGACATGGAAAAAAAAGGATAATTTTGTGAGCGGTGATTTTGCCAGTGAGTGCTTTGACACTGTTATGCCTAAGATTGTGACTACTATTCCCAATGATTCCAAAGGTGATGGGGGTTCCAAGTGCCTTACAGAAGTGGGGAGGTGGGGGGGGCGCGCTAAAGAAATATGCTTTGAAATATCAATTTAATATAAAATTGCTATGATTTTTCTATGCAGAGAAATTGTATGCACGAGAGTTTGTTAAAGAGAAGGGACTATATCGAGTCAAGTTTTCTTCGTCTTCACTCTACATAAGGATAATTTATTATGCATAATCAAGGCTTCAACAAAAAATGTTAATTTTGTGATATGAAAAGTGAAAAAATTCCTTGTAGATTCAAACTGCTAATTGTAATTTACTAAAACAATAGACTTGAATCTACTCTACTCATCAGCAAAAACAATTAAACGATTGCGAAATCATGAAGCATACAAAAGAAAGAATTCAATCACCACATTACATAATGATTTTATGGGGAAAGGCACAACTAAAACCCCCTGCTATTTGGTATATTGCATTAGTAAGAAAATATGAGAAGATTACAATGCTTTTCTCAAGCTCAAGCAACCTATACACTATCTCTATTTGTCTCATAGCTTCCTAAGCAAGCCTAGACCAATACTTAACCAAATTTTGGCTTGACCAAGTCCCTATTTCCTTATGTTGTTTCCTTGGGAATTAAACCCCTATTAATTAGGGAAATTCCTCAATATGAATTGTGCAATCCTCACAGGCCTTCCTCTGACCGCATGCACCACTTATACAATTCAAATGATTACACAACTGATAGTACACTGCCCTTGAACTCCAATAACAACTGGGTAACTCTCATATATTACATGCATGAGTTATTTATGAGTGAATCATCAGTTAATTGGTTGAACACATGAAGCAACACCCCACTGTCTCACCTCCTATTAGTTCCTCCATCAATTGAAACTAGTTTAACTGACTTTAACTTAGTTAAACTGAATTAATTAATTACAAATCAAAATAAACTCAACCAGGGCTCCTATGATGTCGTAGACACTCTACATGACTCAAGTTAGACCCTCAACTCGAATTAACTAAGCCAACTAAGTCAAATTAACTTAGTTAACTCGTACAAGTCGTCTTGTGATGTGGATTTACATTTTTATTCCTAATTTAATTCAAGGAAAAAATTAAATTAGAATCTCCTTGTTGCATTTTCAACACTTTCTCTCAACAAGAAGGGGATTATCAGATACCCCAATCCTACCTCTATGGAACTCAATTTTTCCTCTTGATAATTCCTTAGTCAAGATGTCTGCATCCTATTCCTCTGTAGGAATGTACTACAACAACATGATTCTCCTCTACACACAATCTCATAGATGGTGATATCAGATGTCGATATGCTTGGACCGATCATGAAAAATTGGATTCTCAAAGAGTTTGATACAAATATGATTGTCATAGTAAAACACTTTAGGATCCTTATGCTGACCAAATAACCCAAAAATGATCTTCCTCATCTAGATAAACTCAAAATCTTCTTGACTAACAACCATGTACTCTGCTTTTGCTGAACTGAGTGCAACCGATCTCTGCTTCCTACTGTACCAAGAAACTGTTGCTCGCCCAATACTGAAGATTCCCCCTGATGTGCTCTTGTTGTCAGATGGAATCCCTATCCAATCTGTATCTGTGAAGGCTTGAATCTTCACTCCCTCTGTCTGTCTGTACCAAAGACCAAACTGAGTGGTGCCTCTGAGGTATCTCAACACATGTTTAGCTACCTTCCAGTAAAGTTTGGTTGACTTAAGCATTGCTTGACTAAGATAGTTAACTGCAAAACATATGTTCGGTCATGTGTTCACTAAGTACATAAGTGAACCCACAAACTTCCTGTAAATAGTAGCCTCCACTACTTCACCTGAAGTAGCATTTTCCGTCCACAAATTTCCTGCTAGAGGAGTCTCCATGGGCTTGCTGCTCTCCATGTGGAACTCTTCAGTATCTCGTTGGCATACTTGCCATACTTCCATACCAAGGAAATAATGCATGAGCCCTAGGTCCTTCATCTTGAATTCTCTTGAAAGATCCTCTTTGCAAGATTTTACCAGCTTCTCATCACCTGTTAGAATTAAATCATCGACATATAATACTATAATAAAAAATTTACCGTCAACCACAATATGGTAAAGGTTTGCATATGCTTCACTTTTGGTGAAGCCTAACCTGGTGAAATAACTGCTAATCCTAGTGTACCAATCATGGGGTGCTTGTTTCAATCCATACAATGCTCACTTGAGTTCGCACACATGTGACTCTCCATTGAAAATCTCAAATCCTTCCCACTGCTCAATATACACCTCTTCCTATATCACTCTGTTGAGGAAGGTTGCCTTCACATCCATCTGATGTATCTTCTATCCCATCTATGTTGAAAGTGCTAGAATAGATTTGATTGAAGAGTACCTTGCTTTTGGAGCAAAGGTTTCCTCACAATCAATTCTATCCACCTAAGAGAACCATCTAGCCATAAAAATGGAATTGTGTTTCTCCACACTCCCATCTTCTGCTTGCTTTACCTTGTAAATCCATCTAGAACTCACCACTGACTTGTCTACTGGTCTTGGGACCACTTTCCAAACATTGTTTTTGATAATAGAGTCATACTCCTCTACCATGGCATCAACCCATACTGATTGCTGCACTGCTTCCTCGAATGAGGATGGCACAATATCTACACTCCCACTCATCAGAGCAATGTAGCTAGTGTACCAATCCAGTGACCTCCTCTACATGCACTATTATGTGGGTGTTCCCACATTCTCTCTAGCATCATGAATTAATCTGTTAGCTTCTCTAGTGTGCTTCCTCCCATCTGTGGAAGTCTATGCTTGAGTGGGCTATTCCACTCTCTGCTCCTCTTCATGTGTCTGCTCCACATAATCTTGAGGTTCTTCCTTTGGAGCTAAAAGCTCCTGTTGACGGTGCTGGACCTACCAACATGTCAAGGGGATCTCCCCGGTAAGAAGTCCCAATTAGACCTCAGACCATTTGGTGTAAGAGTCCTAGCAATGGGTCGTAAGGTAATGCTTTGATCGCGATGTCGCACAAAGGCGAGTAAGATAACTCTGTCAGTAGCAAGGGTGTGACTGCTGCAGTGAGTCAAGGAAGGTGTATGAGAGGTTATAACACATAAGGGGGGAGATAAGGGTGAAGGTGAGTTCCAGGTTGAAAGGGATCAGTCCCAACTTGGCTAGGAACACACAACACAAAAGGACATACACAACTTCCGACGGAGCAGTCCACTCGGATACGGTAGTCACAACATACAAGGTAAGATAACACGTACAACACTCAAGGATCAGTTCGAACGAGTGTAATGGTTTTTACAACAAGGTTCATGTGAAAGGTTTGTCTGGTGTCTGGCAGAGCAGTCAACACGGATGGGACAACATTAACAACATATACAACATATTTGCAACAAGATTCATATAATTTCATACGAATCACTTCATACACAAATATGTAAGTTAAACAACATATATCATTAAGGAAACTGGAGTAGTCCGACTACAATAACAACATATGCATGAAAATGTGCTGGCTCTTATTATATAAAAAAGTGTAAAGTTCCAATCATACAATACATCCATGTAAACTTGCTAGCCCCATCAGTGGAACATTACAACCACATCCGCTTTCTCCTCCAAAGAGATGAACTAGCTCAGTGTAGTGGAGAAGCCAAGGCACATTACAATAATGTCCAAGCTCTTTCCAAGATAGTCTTATCAGAAGCTTGGCTGACCAAAAACCTATACAATGAGTTATGAGGGACTATTTATAGCAAAGGGTAGGGTGACCCTTGACATTCCCCTTTGTGACCATTCAACTACCCTAATGACTCTTCACCTACTCTATGACTGTTACATCCACTATTGAGACTTAACTTACACTTGACATGACTAAACATTACAATGCACATGTACCCATATGAATAATGGCTTGAACAAGACAAACTAGACATCATTCTGATTTAGACAACTATAGAAGTCAAACTGCTCAACATCCTCATGCTAATCAACAGTAACATATTGATGCCAAGATTGGTAGTCCTTGATAGTTTCCATGTGTTCTGTCGTGACATCTGTTTGAAACCTAAACCTTGCCTCCATAGCATCTGGGTACACTGCTTGGGATCCTCTGTCCAACTCATTTGAGAGCATGCACATCATTGTCTTCAATGTGGCTGGACCAACAACGTACTTGCGCATGATGTCAGCACTGATAGGCACATCTGGGATGGTGGTGATGCACATCAACTCGTCGAAGTATGAGTCAAGCTCCTGTCAGACCTGCTTCTTTGTCTTCGCCTGGGTGAGAGTCCCAAGTGATGGGATTGGATGAGTGTGCATTATAACATCCATGCTCTTGAATAATCATGCATAGGAAGCCTATATGCTAGTGAAGAGCTACAGCAGGTCTTCATAGTTTCAGATCTAACTTCGGATACGTGCTTGCAGCTCGACTGCATTGGCCCTCATCATCTTTGGCAAGTGAAGCGGGCTCCCTTGTACTTCATCGTCCATGCTTGCATGTTATCAACAACAGCATGTATGTTCTTCAAGATGTGTGCTCTTCTCGCACATCGCTGCTGCCATCCGTGGAGATGGACGACTGCTTGGTGCACGGTACCAAACTTGGAGTACAATGCTCACATAACTGTATCAAGGGACAATACTTCATCTAGTATTGCCTTCTTTAGTTCAGCTCAGGCAGACATTTTCACCAAGTCTCCTCCTTGCTTGGCCACCTGTAGTTCCTTCGCCATTCGCTCATTCTCAGCTATGAGGAAACAAACACTTGAGCTAGTGGCTTCGGCATACACTCTAGTTGCATCAACCAAAGCAGTTGGATGCTTGTGCACATCAGTCATGATCACTTGTTCTTCAACTTGCACAGGAGATGTTTGGTCCTCCAGAGTCAGTACTTTGTGAGACTGCACAACTCTGTGATGAGATTTGTCAAAGGAGATGTTGTGCATCTTTGCTTCCGGCTGACCACCAAGGATCTTAGTGCCTCCTTGGTCATTTGAGACTTTCTCATCATCTGGATGCATTGAAGCGGGTGAGTCGACCTCTTTGTGGTGAGGCATGAGGTCGGTGTCCTGTTCCAACTCCTGCTACTCCATGTCTGCATCCACCTATTCAAGCGCTTGTTTTATCTCATGAGCAAAGTCCTGCCCATGCAATGGTTCACCCTGTTTTCCTAATGCCAGCTGTTCAGATGAATCAACTACTTGTACAGGCACTACTTCGTCTGTCTGCACATGATGCACCACCTGCTGTATCTGCTACTGCTGCACTTCCTTCTCCTTGTTGGCGCAACTCTTGTTCTTTCTGGAGTTTCTCCCTCAGCTCATGCAACTCCTTCTTTGCTTCTTCCATTCTCTTCTTATCCCTCTGTCTTCGCGCGATGCGCTTGTCACGCTACTGCCTCTTTGCCTGAATAGCCATAACTGCTTGTTCTACAAGTGGATCTACTCAAAACTTGTAGCTTTGCTCCTCCTCCATGCGGTCAACAATCTTCCTCTTCCCTTTGTCGCACACAGGTATGCTTGGCTTTGCCTGCTTATTGCTACTGTTGCTACCACTGGTGCTCTCCGTGATGCTGCTTCATGCTACTTTGCTAACCACTCTACAGCGAAGCCGACCTATTCATTGGGTTCGAAGGAATTGTAGAAATACCTCCATGAGTCTTCCTCGACCCAATGAAATGCCCCATGGATCCAGTTGAATTGAACTCTCATGCAGTGATCCTTCACAATGCAATGTGGGTCATATGGGTTGAAGCTTCGGAGGTTGAATAGGTACTTCTTCATCTGTTCTGCTTCGACATCCGCTTGCTTGATACTCTAGATCTCATATAACCCAATCCACAATAGAAGAGTGGGCCAAGGTGCCTTCTTCTTCCACTGTAGTCTAGCTGTCAATCACTGAACATTCGGATGAAAGTGCCATAAGGTGAGGCATACCAATCCGCAATGCCTAACAATGCCTCCATTGCTACCTTTGACACGTAGACTGTTCGAATATCATCCTGTATACTGGGGTGAAAAAATGGTCAGACAACCGTATGATTACTCCTCTGAAGCTGCATTCGGACAACAACTTGAAATATGTGTTCACAATAGTCTCCGCCGGTGACCATGCCCACTCCAAGCCCAGAACTCATGTCGGGCATAGACTACATCTAGGATGTAGGCGGACATGTAAATCTCTACATGCATACCCTTGGGTGACTGTCGAGCCTTCGTGACTTGTTCCTTCAGCTGATGAGCCAGTATGCCAGACCAGTTGCATGGTCTTCCTTCTCTAGCCAGTTGGTCCAATGCAATCACCCAACTCTGAGGAAAGGTTTCAGTGCTTGCTTGGCCACTCAGTCGACATGTGAATATGACCAAGTATTGGTACACCTTCCTTAATATCACTTTCTTGTAGATCTGGTTGGGTGTCATCCTGAAACGAGCTAGCTCCTTTACCCAATCCTTCAGAATGTCTCTGGAGTTACCTCTACTGCTGGGCAAGCTGAATGGAGGACTCATGACAGTCACGGGCTCTGACATCTGATACATCTCATCATAATCTCATGCCCAGAAGGTTGCAAGCTTCGTCCCACTGACACTGCTCAAGGTCATCGTCTTGGGATCAGTGTGAGAGACGATCCAGTGAATCATGTCCGCACATGGGAATGCAGGGTATCTACATGCAATCCGGTACAAGCTGAACTTGTGAATGTTCACGTACACCTGATGGTCTTCGAGGTCTTCCCCAAAAGTGCCTGTGAATGTTTCATTAACCTCTTTCCACTTCAGTTTGATGTCCTTGTCTAGATACAACTTCGTATCTTCATAGATCGACAGACTAGAGGACACCTGCTCAACTGCTGCTCCAGCTGCAACTCCATTAGTGTCCTGTGATCCTATTCTCTTGGAAGTCAGTGAGACAAATGAACACCTGAAAGATATGGAAACAAGCAGCATGAATGGAAAGAAATATGTCAATGGAAACAAAGCAAATCAGGGGAAGGACACAACACATACCTGGAAAAATGATGAGCAAGATTGCACAAATTTCATTGGGAGGTTGGGTGAATGGCTGCCAAAACTATACAAAAGGTAGTCTGGGATGTCTGGGAGGTAGGACTGGCTGCTAGATCTATGAAATGCACAATCCAGTCAAGCATCTGGCTGATGGGATTGTGTAATGTGCAATTCCAGCTGGGAAGGACTACTGGCCCAGAGACAAATTTGCGTAATTTCTTGGGCCAAGCAGCCAGTGTTCTCCAGAAATGTGAAAAACATTCCTGGAGGCTAGTGCTGGGTAGGAATTCACATTTCTGGAGAGGAAGGTGATCCTTCCTTCCCCATATTGCGCAATGTAGCCTTGGTGAAAGCAGAGCCCAGGCCAAGGTTGTCCCGACTCGCCGACAGGCAACTGAAAGCAAATAAGATAGTGAATGCATGGTGACACTAAGTGATAAAAAAAGTGATTGATAGTGCATGCAAAACATGAATGGAAGATTCAACAAACAGATCAACATTCATGTGGGTGAAGCAATTCGTTGGTTCGACGAATGTCCATGCAAAACAATTTCATGCATGCGACAACAGTGAGATAGCAACGAAAACTGAAACAGAGCTAGGAAAAGCTAGTATACATGTAAACGACAACAAGTGTTCAAAGAAATCAAGCAAACAACACTCACACAAGAGAATACACAAAAAGTGACAGAAATGCTGAAAAAGACAAGTTGAGGCCACTTACCCGTGAATAGCTGAGCTAGATGTGTCGAAGAGTCCTATATGTGCTATGGGATGTCAGAGCTCCAAGATCGATGTGAATTAATGAGCTCTGATGCGTCGAATAAATAAGTTTGGTCTCATGACACGCATGCCACAAATCTAGGAAAAAATGACACTTGGAGGGAAACTTCTAAAACAACTTTGCATGTAACCCCCGGCTGCTAATAATAGCTCCTTGAATCATGGGATCCCTTTTGCATGCTATCTCTTGATATTCCGGGAAGAGCAAGTCATGCATGCATGCAAGTCAAGTCTCCTCACTCCCGGGTGGGATTGGTCAACCAGACTATTCATGCATGCAGTTGCTTAACTGCTTGGGAGAAATGCACATTCATGGCTGGGAGCTGGGCTGACTGGCCAGGAGGATTGCATAATTTCTGGGTAGAGTAGCTGATTGCTGCAAAGATTTGTGCAAATCCTGGGCTGAGTAGCCCTGTTAGGGAAATCTACACAAATTCTACTGGGAGTGTTGGCTGGCAGGATTGAGAAATCCTAGAGGCCAGGAGGCTGCCAAAGAGGATTGCGCAATTTTTGGAGGGAAGGATGGCTGCCCTCCAAAAATGTCCAATTTTCGAGGGGAAGCTGCTCAGCGTGCAGTTGGACCAGCTGGACCAAGTCCGAGTGAACAACCTGTAAGGGGAATGGATCAACTATGATCAACAAGCTGCCTTTGTGTGAGGAAAACACTAAAGCTTGAGTACTTGTCGAAGCAAGACAAAGTGCTGTGAAAGGTTGGTAGGGAGGCTAAAAAACATGCTAAGGAAAAATTTTGGAGGGTGGTTGTAGCTGCTACAACATCTCCTCATCTACATGTAACTGAAGCTCCCTCTCAAGGGAACATCTCATGACCTTGTCTTCATCAAACATCACATCTCTATGAACCATTGTCATCCTGTGAGATGGAAGGTACACCTAATAATTGTGAGGTGTATCAGTGTACCCCATAAATATGCCCAACTCAGCTCTCGTCTCTAGATTTTTCCTTGCATCCTTGGTAACATGACAATAAAATGATGAACCAAAGTTCTTGAAAATGATTCTTCTAGTGTACCCATCATGGGAATCGGATGAAGACTCCTGTTCTGCACATTTACAACTGTGTTGCATGCTTTAGCCCACAAGTGAAACGATATGCCCTGATCATGTTACATTGCCTGTGAAACTCTCACAATACTTTTGTTCTTCCTTTCAGCCACCCCATTCTGTTGTGGGTTATGGGGTGCTATTAACTCCTACTGAATTCCTTCTAATGCATAGAAGTTCTTGAATTCATTTGACACATTCTCCACCGTTATCGCTCCTAAGAGTCTTCACTTTCCCGCCAGTGTCTTTCTCAACAAGTGCTTTAAATTCAAAAAAATTAGAGAACGTCTTATATTTCTTCCTCATGAAGAAAATCTAGCAATTACGTGAGAAATCATTTGAAATATTTCATTATACCTGTGTTTTTCCGTGGAGGCTATCGAGAAGAGTCCACACACATTTGAGTGAACTCTTTCAAGGATCACTTGCGCTCGACTCTCCTTATCATGAAAGGTGGATTTGGTGTACTTCCCCAATGTACACCCTTTGTATGTATCTCTATGCTCTAGTGTACCCTTGGTAAGTCATATAGAAATATGCTACATGATCTTCAAAGCTCCATGGTGCAAGTGACCCAATATTCTATGCCACAATTCACCGCTGTCTTGGCTTTGCACCTTCTCTGCTTTTGTGCTGAAAGAAGCACAATCTTCTACATTGAATTTGTATAGGTGCTTCACCCGAATCGAAAACTGCTTTACTTGTCCCGAGGCTATATGATGAAGGAAAAAATTTCATTTTCTAAATATCACGTTGTAGCCATGGTCTTCCAACATAGGAAATGAAATTAAATTCTTCTTCAAACCCAGAACATATATGAAATATTTTAATGTGAGAGGAGAACTGTTAGGTCCCTATAATACTAGTGATTCCCCCATTACTATTGTCATTGTAGCCCTTATTGTTATTGTTGTGCCCCTATGGTCCCCATATTGTTATTACTGTGCCCCATAGAAGCCCACTATTGTTATTGTTGTGCCCTTATATTATTATTGTTATGTCGACTTTGATTATATTGTGACCCCTTAGACTCCTATATATAGAAAGGAGGTTTTGTCATTTGTATCATCCATGAATTATTCATTTGTGTAATTTAAAGGAGGGTTATCCCTTGAATAGGCTGATTTTGAATGTGTTGATCTATCTTTTCTTCTATTTTGTGAGCTGGTTGCATAACATTTGGTATCAGAGCTATGGATTCTAGGGTTTTGCTGTTCCAAACAGGTCATCGTGACATTTTCGATATAATTTTTTTTTATGCGACGTTTCAGAAGCTGAAAAAAAACCCATTTGAGCTAAAATCTCTCTGAACCTTGGGTCCAAATTTCAGATTTTGTCTAGATATATTTTCAGATATATGATCCAAGGACGCTAGGGATTTTGCAGGATCCCGAATTATATCTCAACTAGGTGACCTAGGTAAAATCATCATAACTTTCGTTCTATGCATCAGATTGAAATTTCATAAGAATTTAAAGAAATAGGATGGTTTGTAGTTTTTGGTGTATCGGTTTTAGGTCCTAAGGTTGAAACAATGACACGTGGCACTTCGTACAAGTTCACTCTACTGAACTAGTCTATAACCAAGTCATTGTGGGAGATTTGGTATAACTCTTCCTTGGAGAATCCAATCTTGATGAGACTTGCGGGGTTAGAAAGAGGACTCATGGTGCTACCACTAGACGAAATTTTAGACCTTGGAGATCCTAAATTATAGAGATACAACAGATTAAATATTGAGCTCCTACAAAGTGAAAAAATGTGTATAGTTTTTTTTAAATTTTGCATAAGTTTGTTTTGAAAAATTAGTTTGAAGGAATTCAAAGGGCATAGTGAATCATTATTATCATTAATTGATGCCCCAAGGAGAGAAAATGGAAACACCTAGTAAGAAACCTGAAATCTCTAGCATGACTCATGAAGAAGAGGAAGTTATATCAAAATTATGAGACTAGGTGCAACAAATTTCACTCTCACAAAAAATAACAGAAGCTAAGATGGATGGTTTAAAGAAAGGCGTGAGAGCTAAGATAAATGGTATGAAAGACAACATTGAATATTGGAAAAAAGATATGGAAGGTTGGAAGGAAGGTTTGACAAAGTTGCTACAATAAAGGATTCCTAATGGCGAAAAGGTAGTAGAGGAAACTCATAATGAAAGAAAAAGAAATGTTAATCATGACTCAAAGAATGACAACATTGAAGATTTGAAGAAAGACATGGAAGTTTTGAAGGAAGATTTGACAAAGTTTCTACAAGAAAGGCTTCCTAATGACGAAAAGGTAGTAGAGGAAACTCATGATGAAAACAAAAGAAATGTTAATCATGATTTCATAGACTCTAACGTTGGAACAAAGACCCACCACGTTCCAAAGATCGATATGAGGAAGTTTGATGGAAAGGATATTGTAACACGAATACTACAGATGGAACAATATTTCGATCTCCATAATGTGCAAAACACACAAAAGGTACACATTGAAACTTTATATTTGGAACTAAATCAGTTTGTTTGGTAGCGATGGCTTTTCTCTCGTAAACAAATTGTCACTTGGGAAATTTTTACGGAAGAAACGATAGCACATTATGAGAATACAAAAAAAAACACCTTTTTTAGCCAATTGATAAATCTCAAACAAAAGGGTTCAATGATGGAGCACATTGAGGACTTCCAAAAATTGAATATAAGGGTAAAAGATATTCTAGAGGAGCATATGATTGATGTGTTCATAGGGAATTTAAAGGATAACATCCAACATGAGGTTCGCCTTTGGGAACCTGATTCATTGGAGAAGGCATTCAGGTTGGCAAGAAAAATGGAAAGCAAAATTATGGCAACAAGGAATCCTACCACTCACAACTATAAAGATGGAAGTGTTGTTGCTCCTAACCTTCCACAACCTACAAGGTTGACACCACAAAAATTGGAAGAAAAAAGAGCAAAAGGGCTTTGTTATAGTTGTGATAGAAAATACACTAAAGGTGATAAGTGTGTTGAGAATAAATTATTTTACATAGATTGTGAAGAGAAGGAAGAAAAGGAATAGGGAACGTCAAAAGAAGAGGATATACACCAAGAAAAAACCGTAGAGAAAGAAGAAATGAATCTGACCATATCTTGTAATGCATTGGATGGCATTAACACTCCTCAAACTATCAAGATAGAAGGACATATCAAGAAGAAAAAGGTAATAGTGTTGATTGATTTGGGTAGTACCCATAATTTTAATCATTGTAAGATAGCCAAGGAATTGAATTGCTTCCTATATCCAGCACCAGGGTGTCAAGTGATGGTTGCAAGTGGAGGAACCATAAATTGCTCTTGAAAGTGCCATAATATCAAGCTATCCATGGGAGAATATGTATTGAATAACCCAATTCTTTCCATTCCAATGGGTGATGCTGATGTTGTATTAGGAGTCCAATGGCTACAATCCTTGGGTACAATAGCTTTTAATTTTCAAGAATTTTTCATGAATTTTTCTTTGAAAGGAAAGGAAGTTGAATTAAGGGGTATCACAAGGAAACCGGGAAACATAATCAACTCTAACGGAATGACAAAGCTTCTAAAGAAAGAACAACGTGGAGTAATTTCACAATTATGTTTGCTAGAGGTTCCCACATCGAAATCATCTATTTCTCTAGATCTCCAAAAAGTCTTGGACAATCATTCCAAGGTATTTGAGACTTCCCAAGGCCTCGCACCTATTCATGATCAGGATCATGCTACTCATTTGATTCCAGGAAGTGTTCTTCCAAGCATCAGGACTTACAGAGATCCCTATGCCTAAAAGAGTGAAATTGAACATATGGTTGCAAAAATGCTAGAGGCTGGTATAATTCAACCTAGTCAAAGTTCTTTCTCTGCTCTAGTAGTATTGGTGCACAAGAAGGATGGGTCATGGCGCATGCGTCCGGATTATAAGGAGCTCAATAAGATCATTATTAAAGATAAATTTCACATTCTTGTCATTGATGAATTATTGGATGAATTGCATGGATCAATTTACTTCACCAAGTTGGATCTTCGTTCAGGATATCATCAAATCAAAATGAAGACTGAAGATATTTTGAAAGCAACATTTAGAACTCATGAGGGTCATTATGAAGTTTTGGTCATGCGTTTTGGCCTTACCAGTGCACCTTATACATTTCAAGGTTTGATGAATTCCATTTTCAAACCCTTCCTTAGAAAATTTGTGTTAGTATTTTTTGATGATATACTAATCTACAACAAGTCTCGGAAGGATCATGTTCAACATGTTGACAGGGTGCTCAAACTACTTGAGGATAAACAATTATATGCAAAAAGCACCAAATGTTTCTTTGGAGTATAAGAGGTGGAATATCTGGGTCATATTGTATCTCATGAAGGTGTTAAGGTAGACCCTAGAAAAATTAAATCCATTAAGGAATGGAAAATCCCCACATCCATAAAGCATCTACGAGGATTTCTCAAGTTGACAGGGTATTATCACAAGTTTGTTAAGAATTATGGGAGAATAACAACACCTCTAACAACATTATTAAAGAATGATGCATTTTCATGGACTACAAAAGCAACGAAATCCTTTGAACATCCTAAAGAGGCAATGTGCCAAGCACCGGTCTTAGCTACGTTGGACTTCACAAAATTTTTTATTTTGGAATGTGATGCCTCAGGAAATGGAATTGGTGTTGTTTTAACACAAGAATAAAGACCCATTGCTTTTGAAAGTCATCCAATCAAAGGAAAGTATTTACACAAAGCTATTTATGAGAAGGAAATGTTGGCAATACTACATGCACTTAAGAAATGACGACCCTACCTAATGGGAAGACACTTCAAGGTAAAAAAGATCATGATATTCTTAAATACTTTTTAGAAAAAAGATTATCTTCAGAAGAGTAGCAAAAATGGGTCACAAAGATGTTGGGTTATGACTTTGAAATCATCTACAAAAAAGGGAAGATAAATGTTGTGGCAGATGCACTCTCAAGAAAGGATGAGGATGTGGAAGCATTGCTTTGCACCATTTCTATTATCCAACTAGATTGGATAAATGAAGCAAGGGATGAATGGAAGAATGACAAAGAAGTGTGGGCACTTATTCAAAAGTTGCAACAAGATCTCAATACATCTGATACATTTAGCTGGAAAAATGGTTCGTTATGGTACAAAGATCACTTATACCTATGTAAGAATTCCCAACTCAAACAAAAGATTCTTATGGAATTGCACACCTCTCCCTTAGGAGGGAACTGAGGATTTTTAAAAACTTACCGCAGGGTTAAGAAGGATTTTTTTTGGGATGGCCTTAAATCGGATATTCAAAAGTTTTTGGTGAAATTTCTGGTTTGCAAACAAAATAAAGTTGAAACAATTAAGACCCTAGGTCTATTACAACCTTTATCCATTCCAAGCCAACATTGGGAGGAGGTTTCAATGGATTTTATCACAGGCTTACCCAAGTTTGAAGGAAAGAATGTCATCATGGTGGTAGTTAACAGACTTACCAAGTATGCACACTTTTGTGAATTATCGCATCCATTTAAAGCAAGTACAGTTTCTATTGCATTTATGGAAACAATTCAAAAGCGAAATGGAAACCCAAAGATTATTGTAAGCAACAAAGATCCCATTTTCACTGGAAATTTTTGGAATTTTTTTTTTTTTTTTTGTCTTGGTACTTAGTTAGCTCATAGCTCATTTTATCATCCTTAATTTGATGGGAAAACTGAGATAGTAAACATATGTTTGGAAGGATATATTCGTTGCTTTGTATCTGATAAACGGACACAGTGGGTCAAATGGTTTCCTCTGGCTGAATGGTGGTATAACACTTCCTTCCATAATACAGAAAAATGACCCCATTTATGGCACTTTATGGATATCATCCACCGTCCATCACATCATATTTAAGAGAAAATGCTAAGGTTCAAGCAGAGGAAGATGACATCGAGCATCAACAACAGGTTCTCCAACTCTTAAAGGATAACCTCACTTTGGCGCCGAATAGAATGAAACAACAAGTAGATCAACATCGCAGTGAAAGAAGTTTTGATGTAGGTGACTGGGTATTCCTATGGCTACAACCATATAAACAAATGTCACTCAAGAAAGCTAATAGGGATAATAAATTATCACCAAAGTATTATGTTCTGTAAAAGGTGTTGCAAAATATTGGTACTATGGCATACAAATTGGAGCTTCCTGCAACTTCCCAAGTGCACCCAGTTTTCCATGTTTCATGCTTAAAGAAGGTTATAGGTGACAAGCTCCTAGTTCAAACAATATTGCTAGAACTTAACGAGGAAGAAAAAAACATATTGGAACCTGAAGTAATCACAAAATCAAGAACTCGACAGCTGCGAAATAAATCAATTTCGGAGTATCTCATCAAGTGGAAGAACTTACCCGTTGAAGATTCCACATGGGAGGGTGATAATTTTATACAGAAGCATCCAAAACTACTTAAGCATTGAGGAAAACACTTTTTTGAAGGAGAGGGGCTTGTTAGGTTGCTATAATACTAGTGATTCCCCCATCACTATTGTCATTGTAGCCCTTATTGTTATTGTTGTGCCCCTATTGTCCCGATATTTTTATTACTGTGCCCCATAGAAGCCCACTATTGTTATTGTTGTGCCCTTATATTATTATTATTATTATGTTGGCTTTGGTTATATTGTGACCCCTTAGGCTCCTATATATAGAAAGGAGGTTTTGTCATTTGTATCATCCAAGAATTGTTCATTTGTGTAATTTAAAGGAGGTTGCCCCCTCGAAGAGGCTGATTTTGAAGGTGTTGATAAATCTTTTGTTCTATTTTGTGAGATGGTTGAATAACAAGAACCGAACTCCCTTTGAAAAGTAACAGTACCGATGCCGGTTGCACTATTCCTTCCATCATATCCCATTTCCATGTGAATTTGGAGGTCATTCTCCTCCAAGTCACTGAATAATTCTTTATTGCCGTTCTGATGGAATGAGGCTCCACAATCCAGATACCACACAATACCCATCATAGATGTTACCATGCAAGAAATGAGAGTAAGTCCAACTCAAATGGTGAAGTAAGAGCTTCACCTGCCTCTCCTCCTGAGGGCTTCTTGTCAACCTTCTTGTGTGGACACTTTGTGCCATAGTGTCCCAACTCATGACAGTGAAAACATTTAATCTTTGACAAGTCCTTCTTCTTGCTGCCCTGATTGGAATCTCCTTTGGATTGAAATTTCTTTCCTTTCCATTTCTTCACCTTTCCAGCTAAGGCACAATTATCCTCATCATCATGCTTGGATGAGGTTCCATCTGTCGTGCTCCACCTTCTCTTCTTGCACCAAATTGAACCACAAATGATCCCACTCTGGTAGCTTCTCCCTCCCATTTACCTAATACTGGTAGTTGTGCCAGCTCTTGGGAAGGCCTAGAAGTGTTAGGTTGACCAGATCATCTTCAAAATCTGTAATACAAACACTCCCAGGCTCATCTCGACATTCAATGAACGTTCTCAAGTACTTTAGTATTGTGTTGCCCTTTGTTAGTCTAATTTATGGAGTTGAATTAGAGCATCTATTTTACTTATCAATCTAGGTTGGTAAACTTAGAAGCAAACCAAAGTATATGGAATCTTAGATTAAACTAGTGTAGGAAGTAGTTGTTTAGATGAAAATAATGGAAATGCATATTACAAATATAAAATTACTGAAAAGAAAGCATTGAAATTTTAATCTAGAAGCAAGAGTGCAATGAGTCTTTGTGGAGCATAGCCAACGAGGAAGAGGCTCTAACTTAGAGGTCCTGGTTGTCCTTCCTCATTATCCTTATTCCAACAAGATCAGTTCCACCATAAAGCATAACATAACCAAAGAAGTAAAGATCAAATGCATAAACACAATTTCCAATTCAATTCCTAGCTCACAAGGAAGAGGCTCCAACTTGGAGACCTGGGTTGTCCTTCCTTATTCAAACTAGTCACTGAAAGGAGATAATAACCAAATCAAGAAAGCAGTAAAGACACAATTTCCAGTTCAGTTCTTAATCTAGAAGGAAGAGGATCTAACTTATATGCCTTGGTTGACCTTCCCTACTTAAACCAATTACTGAAAGGAAATCATGAACATGGCATATAATGAATCTATTCAAAAAATATTCACAAGAAATTATAAAGGAAACAACAATATAAAATATTCACAATTATGCACAAAATTACACTGTAGTGTACTTATCTTAGAATGGGGGCCCTCCACCTTGCTTGGTACACTTGAAATTATCAACTACAGCAGATCAACAATCACATCCCACAACAATAACATTAAGAAAATAGAAGACAAGTTCTTCAAGTTATATTCAGAAATATACAAGTCTCAATAGTCATAATACATGTTCATAGTTGCTGAATAGTTGTGCTTAAGTAATACAAATGTATAAAAAAATAAACTAAAATAGATGTAACAACCTATAAGAGTCCTAATCCATCTAATCAGGTCGAACTCATCCCTTTTGTTGAACAAAATTTGAGAAGATTCCACAAAATCACAAAACTGCCCCTTGAATAATGGGATTTTCTGGGTGACTTGTCAAGTTTGACCAACTTTGACTGCTCCTGTTCTGACTCATTTGGATTTTTCCAATAGGAGTATGTCCATCCTTGATTCCTATACTTGTTGAATCTATCTTCAATTTGCGCCTAGGCATCCTGCACATACGACTTCAATGGAGCCATTAAGGGAAATTTTGTTCTAGTAAAAAATAATTTTTAATACCCAATTTTTACTAAAAATTCTATAATTTAAAAGACATAATTGTTTTACCTTAAAGTGCAATAAGAGGAAAAAATATGGGAACATTACCATGGTATGATGGTAAGGGATCATAGAAAGATGGAAAATGTATAGTGGAAAATAGTCAAAACTGAGGGCCAAAATCTTCATAACCATGATTTCTCTTCTATTGCTAAATGGATTATAATGCCTCTCATAAGTATGAACTCACAACAGACTTTCTGCAACTCTAGGAACCACAAAGAATACCAAACTGCTGACAAAATTAAGCAGGAGGAAAAAATGCACAAACTCCCATGAATGCACCATGCTTTTTGGTGTGGGACAGGCTACATGCTCATCATCATACCCTACACAAACTAAAAATTCTCATCCGTTGAAGAAAAAATTGTCTTGGTAGGAATATCTCTCTTCTTGCCTTAAAAAAAAAGATAAGTAGCTGGATGATTCCATAGGAAAATGCATTTATACAGAATCTTACAAGCATTGATACATATTTTCTTTTACAATTTCAATTTTCACCTTCCAAGCAGTGAGATGAATGAATTTTCACCTTCTAGTACATCCTGTAGGTTTTCCTGTAGTGGCCTGTTTTGAGGTCGAATTGAGGGAAAACCTCTAGGAAGCCTCCCAAGGTCACCCAAGGGTCCCCCAAACCTTCCAAACATTTGCTGAAACTTCTAGCCATCCATCAGCAGCCCTAAACCACCTGCCACATCACCAAAAGAGATTAGTTTGTACACTTGAATTTTCATGAAAAGCATAAAAAGAAAAAACAGATTTATTACATTCCTTGACATGCATAATAGTTGTGTTTGATGTTTTCAACTTCCATGCTTAGGATAGTAGCATTTTGTTCATGTTAATTTAGCATCATTGCAAAGCATAGCTCTTAGCAGTTAATTAGGAAATGGTGTGCCTTAACATTGAATTTCAGTCTTTTTCATTATTGCAGTAGATCAGTTCTCTCTTAGAGTAGATTTCTATTTCTTTCATAAAGGAAGCAAGCTTCTTCTGAATCCATAGAAGTCTGGCTTGCAAACCCTAGTGGTCTCTCGCCAGCTGAACACTGATAAAAGGCAGAATCATCACTTTTAATTGTGTATACAATAATGTCACTTCCAAGTTTGTACGAACCCTGGGTTGATAAAGTAAAGGTGGTATCCCAAGAGTTGCAACATTATTGCCACAATATTGGTGCTCATCATTTTTTGGCACTGTTTCCAGGGAGGTGTCTGAGTAATATATGATTACTGCTTTCTTTCTTCTATTTCTTGTTTCTTCTATTTTGCCGCTAGTTTCATTTCCACAAAAGTAATTTAGTTTCTCCCTTTTCATTATGCATTCTTTGCTTTCCTTTCCATTTTGCAAGTTAGATTTCAAGCAAGTAGTTAATATTTTCATTCCGTCAATAGTTCTCATTCAATCTGTAATTTCAATTCTGCAAGTTAGATTTCAATTCAGGAATTAGTTTTTCATTCAGTTAGTGGTTTTCATTCAATTTGCAATTTCGGTTTTGCAAAAGCACTTTCAAAGTTTGAAAAAAATCACAAAACCAAACCAAAAACATTTCCTTTCATGCCTTGTAGGAATAGGGACAACTTAGGGAAATTTTTGCCAAATATCCCCACTGCATCCAACATCCAACCTCCCCTTTTCTTCGGTGGCTGTGAACTGGAGGGACCCTTAGGTGAGCAACCAGACAGATTTGAAGAACCTACAGGGGAAGAAGAAGAACCCATTCCTACTGAGCCAATGGCTCAAAAGAGAAATGATAGAGGGGATAGAGAGAGAGAGTTGAGGGTGCCTTCCCCATCAGGAAAACCAATGGGGACACTAAGATGAAAAACATAAGCCCCTCTTCCCTTCCTCATTTCCATGGCCTGACCACAAAAGATCTCGACACTTTCCTATTTGAGTTCGCTGTTATATGCCAAACCTATGACTATACAAATGATGAGCAGAAGTTGAAACTATTTCCATCTACCCTCAAGGATGCAGCTTTGCACTGGTCCATGGGTTTACCTGGGGATAGCATCACGACTTGGGCTCAGATGTAGCAAGCCTTCAACAACAAATATCGAGACTACTGTAGGTCTACGGATACTAAAGAATGAATTTTTAGGATGACCTTAGGTAATGATGAATCCCTAGAGGATTATGAAGAAAGGTTCCAACTTAGTTACAAAAGGGCCAGGTGCACACTTGACCTTGAGCCACTAAAGCTGGTCCTGCTTAGAGGAGTAAGGGAACACCTTTTGGACACCTTACACTTGTTAGCAGGAGGAGATATATTCCAGTTATCCTATGAGGGTATCAAGACTGTCTTTAGAAACCATTCTAAGGTAGTTAGGAAAAAGGGTAGGGGAAGTCAACCTATGGTCAGTACATCCTCTTCCAATTCATCCATCAAGGGTGAAATTGGAAACATGCTGGAAGATTTCAAGAGTGAGATGCTACAAACCCTTGCCTTATAGATGGACATGATGAGCATTAGGAGAAAGCAGGAGGAAGCAGAGAGAGCCTTTGCCATTTTCTATCCTAGATGCACCAGGAGGAACCCTAGTAATGAATGTCCATTGAATTCTATTGAAATTTGCTCAGTCTGGGAAGAAAACCACTCCGCATACAAATTCCCTTCTTTTCTTGGACTCAAATCTATATATCAAGGAGCTGAAGGGGTCACTAAGCAGCTCTGATACATAAACCAAAGGAGACCTCATGGGCCTAGGCCATACCAGCAGGTCATGCAAGGGTCATCTCATTCCTATTACAACCCCAACCAGACCACATCCATACCTTCTTGGGGATCCCTTGCTCATCCTTCTTGGTCTACACCTCCTCCTTGGTACTTTGCATCTCAGTATCATCCCCAGCCAGCCAGCTAGTGATTTCAACCATATGCTCCACCACAACCTCAGTTGAATGCATCGCCCCTGGGGTGGAGGCACCAGTACAACAATGTTCCAACTTTATGGCCTTCACCACCTCCCAAACCACAGATGTTACACTCTGCTCCACCTAAACAACGCCAGATGCCTGCTCAGCCAAATCCAAACCCGAACAACAGACATGCACAACAAGTATACAGTGGAGAGACATCATGTCCAGCTTATGCTGTGGAGATCTAGGAAATTAACGTGAGATCTGGGAGAGTTCTCCCGAATAACCAACCTCCACCTCCACCTAGGGAGGTTGAAGAAGAAAGAGAAGAAAGCATTCTTAAAGTAAATCCACCCTTTCCTGAGAGATTAACTCAACCACTCCAGCCTACCCCATAAGAGACTGAACTTCTAGGAGAATTGAAAAACCTATGTGTCAAGATTCCACTTCTCCAAGCCATCAAGGATGTACCTATTTACAACAAGTTGATTAAGGAGAAGTGTTTCAAGCATCTAGGGAGGTGAAAAAGAGATGACCATACCATTAATGTCATTGGATAACTTTCCGACTTAATGCAGGGAAAGGTAATCTATCCAAAGTATTTGGACCCTGGAAGCCTTGCAGTAGATGTGCACATCAATGGAACCATTGTCCCACACACTTTGATAGATATTGGTGCTGGAATTAATGTGATGACCAAAGACAACCATGCTCAAGCTCAACCTCCAAGGTTAATTGAGAAAGACCACAACAGTCCTACAACTTGCAGACTGCTCCACAGTGACCCCTGAGGGGATTGTGGAGGATGTGATGGTCTCCATTGACTCTTGGGAGTACCCTGCAGATTTCCTAGTTCTCCAACCTAAGGCTAAGCTTATTGGTTACCCTCTCATCCTTGGGAGGCCCTGGTTGGCCACTGCCGATGCTTACATCAACTGCAGAGCTAGGAATATGACCATCAAGAATGGGCATATGTCCAAGTAGTTAGTCCTATACCCTCATGCTCAACCATCTCTAGAACATGATTTACCTTTATGGCTGGAAGAGGAGGAAGAAGATGAAGTTTATATTGCCCAACTGTATACCTTAGAAACAACCATGGGAGGAGGACAACATGATGAAGACGTTTTGGTTGAACACCTACTCCAAAGTCCAACTCCCAGTACATTGTCCCAAATACTGCACAAATGCATTGAAATGAGCCTGTCTCTCAGTCCCAAAAAATGTGAATTCTGGATGACTGTAGGGACCGTGCTGGGTCATTCAATATCTCAGCAAGGACTGCAGGTGGACCCCAACAAAATAGCTATCATCCAAAGTGTCCCACCTCCTCAAAAGCAGAGAGATGTTAGAAGTTTCCTAGGGTTAGCTGGATACTACCGAAGGTTCATAAAGGACTTCAGCAAGTTGGCCTCTCCTTTATTTGGGTTGTTGGCCAAGGACTCTGAGTTTATATGGTCAAAAAGTTGTCAAGAGGCCTTGGACATCTTGAAGAACAAGTTAACCACTGCCCCAATTCTCTGAGGCCCAAACTGGGCCCTTTCTTTTCACATTCATGCTGATGCCTCAGAAAAATCCATAGGGGCATCCCTAGGTCAAATAGGTGAAAAATTGCCTTATGCCATTTACTTTATTAGTAAGAATCTGTCAAAAGCTGAACTGAACTACACCATGATCGAAAAGGAGCTCCCGGTTGTTGTGCATTCATTGAACAAATTTAGGCATTATATTATAGGCTATCAAACATTTGTCCATACTGACCATGCTGCAATCAAATATTTAATGAATAAACCTGATGTGAATGCTCGTATTATAAGATGGTTGCTTTTATTACAACAGTTTGATCTAACTATTGTTGATAAGCCTGGTAAGGAAAATGTTGTTGCAGAATTTTTGTCCAGATTAACTTTGCCTACAGGTGAAGAGGGAATGGTTGATGACCAGTTATCGGATGAGCACTTGTTCGCTATTTCAGTTCTCTCTCCATGGTTTGCTGACATAGCAAACTATTTTGTATCTGCATAGTTCCCACCAAACTTGTCCTCCAAATAGAAAAGCAAGAATATAAGGAAGAACGCCCCCTTCACTTGGATTGGGGGCAATCTCTTAAAACTTGGCCCAGATCAAATCTTTAGAAGGTGTGTCAGGGAGGAGGAACTCTTTGACATCCTTCGGACCCGTCATGATGGGCCTTGTAGAGGTCACTTTGTAGCAAAGAGGACAACATTCAAAGTGTTACAAGGAGGCTATTATTGTCCCACTCTTCATCAGGAGGTGAAAAGATATACTAGTCAGTGTGATCGGTGCTAAAGGATGGGAAAGCCTACTCCAAGGGATGAAATGCCTCTGTAGCCTCAAGTGACTTTCGAGCCATTTGACAAGTGGGGCATGGACTTCATTGGACATATTGACCCTCCTTCCAAGCAAAAACAATACATCATTGTGTGCACTAACTATCTGACTAAGTGGGCTGAAACCAAGGCAATTAAGGCAACAACATAGGAGAAGGTAGCTGAGTTCTTAAGGGAGCATGTATTTTACAAATTTGGATACCCTAGGGAGCTGGTCACTGATAAAGGCAGCTAGTTTACCTCCAACATGAAAGAAGACTTTCTCAGCCAGCACAAGATCAAGCATAGGACCTCCACTCCCTATCACCCACAAGCTAATGGGCAGGTGGAGGTGACCAACAGAGCGCTGGAGGGTATCTTGACCAAAGTGGTTAATAGTAGCAGGAAAGATTGGGCAGATAGATTAGTTGAGGCCACCTAGGCCTATAATACCACTTGGAAGACCACTACTGGATTCACACCCTATGATCTGGTCTATGGGAAAAAGGCCTTGTTGTCCATTGAGTTTGAGTATAACAAATTAAGGATGGTATCCCAACTAGATCTAGATCTTAACATTGCACAAAAAGAGAGATTGCTTCAGTTAAATGGTTTAGATGAGTTTAGAATGCAGGCCCTCCTACACACAAAGGTAACCCAACTTCAGAGGAAGATCTGGCATGATAAGAACATAAAGGATAAGCAATTTCAAGAAGGTGATTGGGCCTTATTATATGATTCCAGATATAAATACTTTAAGGGCAAGTTAAGAACAAGATGGCTAGGACCTTATGTTATAGAAATATGTCATGATAATGGTTCAGTGCAGATCAGAACCATAGATGAAGAGGCCATTCCTTTACTTGTTAATGGACACCGATTGAAAGTTTACAAAAGACCATTGTTAAAGCAAGAGTTCATTGATGGTATGAATAAAACAATGATGGTGGTGGGGCAAGTTTCAGTTCCTACCTCATCAAATCACTGAGAGAAAAAAGAGAAGAATAGGGACTTAGGTGAAAACCTCAATGAGGCACCTGAGTCCCACTATTGGGTTGAAAACCTCTTGGGGCAGCCCAATGGTGTCAAAAAAAAAGAGAGAAAAAAAGGGAAATAAAAAGATCCCTGGGTGAAAACCTCTCTTGAGGTGCCCAGGGCAAACTTCTAGGATGAAAACCTCTCAGAGGTGGCCTAGTTGTTTTCAACAAAAAAAAAAGAAAATAAAAAAGAGAAAAAAATCATGAAAATTTCTTTTTGCAGGTTAGCAAGGAGGATGATCAGAGAACAAAGGAGGATTAAAAAGGGACCTATTTCAGTCACATTTTTAATTTTTCACTCATTTTCATTCATCACTCCACCATTTTTTCAATTTTTTCACTCCTTTGCTTCAGTTTACAAGGGGACTGTGTTTTCTACATGATCCCCTGTAAACCTACAGGATCCCATGAAAACCTACAGGATGATCCTCTAGGAATTACAGTGGCTTGGGAATCCTATAGGAAGTGACCCTAGGGCGAAAAAAAGGACCTGCTATGTCAAAGAAATAACACCCCTACATCACCGTTTCATTACCATACCTATGTCCACTTTCATCACCCCTGCATTCACCATAAAAAAATTCAGTTTATATATATATATATATATATATATATATATATATATATATATATATTTTCACAGTATTCAAGAGAAAAAATGAAACAGAGAACAGAGGGGATCAACACCTGAGTATGTATCGTTTCTCCACACTCCTAGTCTTCCTCTCAATCCATGTCACCATCCTCAAAATCCAAGCAGAGCGTATTATTAAGAGTTCCGAGGGAGAAGCAGCTACAAGACATCTTGTAGGAAATCCTGTAGCAGCCTATCCCACAGAATATGTTATCACTTAGAACTAAAATTGATATATGTAAGTTTTCACCTAGCCCGATGACAAAGGTCAGTGCTAGTCTATTTTTGTTTTATTTTTCTTCCCTTAGAATCTGAAGTTTTGAAGAGTTTTTGAGTCAAGTTATTCTCAGCTCCCATTGGTTCCCCTCCATCTACCATTGTTTTATAGCCACCTGTTATCTTATGTCAGTCACCGTGCCTTTTTGTAATTTCGCAGCGCAATCCCAATTAGGCAGTTTCGCAGCGCAATCCTGATTAGGCAGTTCTGCAGCGCATCATTCAAATTTAAAACTGACAGCGTTGCGAAATCATGGATTCGTATATTTCGCAGCGAATATTTCCCGAAATGTCAAGTCCATTAGGTGATTCATAGGCCGTGTCTTCTCATGTCAGCTCCCTTAGAATCTGAAGTTTTGAAGAGTTTTTGAGTCAAGTTATTCTCAGCTCCCATTGGTTCCCCTCCATCTACCATTGTTTTATAGCCACCTGTTATCTTATGTCAGTCACCGTGCCTTTTTGTAATTTCACAGCGCAATCCCAATTAGGCAGTTTCGCAGCGCAATCCTGATTAGGCAGTTCCGCAACGCATCATTCAAATTTAAAACTGACAGCGCTGCGAAATCATGGATTCGTACATTTCGCAGCGAATATTTCCCGAAATGTCAAGTCTGTTAGGTGATTCATAGGCCGTGTCTTCTCATGTCAACTCATGTACCCCTCTTATCACATTTCACCACTCATTGCCACTATCACCACCACTAGATCTGTTGATACGCACGAATCATCATTTCCAAGAAAGACCACCGTGCATAAATCTTAATGATGGTCGTAAGTCTTGCATGAATGACAAATCTGCAAGATTACAACTTGAAAGATTTTAAGCGGCAAAATTTAAAATTCAACTACAAAGATAATCAAGCGAGGCTGAATTCAAATAGAAGCTGAATCACAATTCCAACCGGAGCTGGTAGTCATTGTTTGCGAAGATTTGGAAGAATCAATGGAGAAAAAGGAGCATAGATCCAACAAATGTCTAAGGACTGAGCCTGAAGACTTAGATATAACGCTGAGAAATAAAGAGGTGGAGAAAGCATTTAAAAAGGCCGGGTGCTGGAATTTTTGTAAAAAGTTACAAGGAGGACACGCACAGGTAACTAAAGAATTTGCACTTAACTTCACAGGCTTGAATTCAAAAGTAGCCATGATAGAATTGCAGGTTTCGCCAGAAGTGATATCTACTGTGACAGAGATCCCACGAGGACAAGAGCAATGGTTTAAAAACTTCAAGTTTGACATGAATCCTTGCAAGGAGTTTTTGAAGGATGAATTTGTAAATGAAGATTTAAGTAAGGCAGTGCCCAGGAGTTATGTCAAAGAATATTATGCTCATTTACTCACCTGCATACAGAAATATCTGAGTTGTGAAGGAAGGTATAACAAGGTTTACTCTTACCATTTTAAACTCCTTTTGCATTTCACCGGGAAGGTCTCCATAGACTTACCTTTTTATCTTTTCCGTAGTTTGAGTAAGATGTGTGATAAGGTACAGCTAAGGAAAGAGGATTGTGAAACCTCTTTGTTTCATCATGGTTTGATCAAACTACTGGTTTTAGATGGGCTCCAAAAGGTAGAGAGAGATTGGAATTCATTCATTTTTATGGCTGGCTTCAAAAGCCAGACTGGCCTCACTCCTCTACCTGCTAGAGATTTTACAATAGCTGAGCTCCAAACAGGAGCAAGAGCTAAAAGAGTTCCAAATTCACAAGTAAGAAAACAAGTGAAGCCACTCATCATCCAAGATCAACCTCAGCAATCAACTAAGGAAAAAGCTCATGGTAAAAAGATTGTACCTGAAACAAGCACATCTGAAGTAGTCTCAAGGATAAGAACAAGAAGCCAGATGAATAAGGAAAAAGGTAAAGCTATAGCAGTCGAAGAAAGTCCAGTGTCCAAGGGAAGTTTAAATGACTTATCACAGGCTATTGACTTTGAGCAGTCTCTACCAGTTCAAATTGAGTTGATACAGTCAGAACAAGAAAGCACCAAGAAAGCCAAGGCCTCAAAAAGGCTTAAATTTGATGAGCCAGCTGAAGAGTTTGTTTTTAAACCTAGAAGACCTATGACAAGGAGATTCCAGCAAGTACAGGAAGCACTGCCAAGAACAGAGGAAACAGGGGAAGGGACACAACGTTGGCAAAAGAAAAACACAGGCAAAACAGTCATTACATCTAAAGAAGATAATATAGCAGACCTGAAGAGCCAATTAGAATCAGCTAAGCATGAGATTGCCAAATTGAAGAAAGCTGCTAGAAGACATGCAGTCATACAAGCAAACTATTATAGAATTAAAACTCTATGGGAAGAGAATGCAACTGTAAAAGTGGTTGATTGCAATACACAATCTCACACCTGGACAGTACCAGCAATCAAAGAAGCCAAGTACATCAGAATGATCAATATGCAACTGAGAGCTGGGAATAAGGTTATGAAGAAACAAATTGAAGATCTAAAGGCACAGCTAAGCCAGCTTAAAGGACTTGCTAAATGAGTTTTCATTTCAAGTAAGATTTTGTTTCAAAATTTTGATAAGTTTGCTTGATCTTATCTTTCTGAAGAAATCTAAATCCCTATTCGGCCTTTGGAAAATCTAAAGAAGTTTTTGGCAATCAAGCACTCGGTTAATAAAGGTCTCAGGTTAAAAACAAGTTGTTTTAAATAACTCAGCAGTTTCGTAGCGCGCTACGAAACTGCTGAAAGTGATGATTTCAACATAAATCAAGCAGTTTTGAAGTTGAAGCGGGAAAATTTTGAAGGAAAGTTGTGTACAACGAGAACACCTGAAGTTACAACAGCCAATCAGACTAGCACAAGTGGAAATAAATAGTTTGAATCAAAAAGTGGCATTTTGTCATATCATAAGGAAATTGAAGCATGTATCAAACAGCTTGAATATGTTTTCCTTTTTGTTTTCGAAACAGTGGATGACACATCATCAAATCAGGTTTCATAATAGCGGACAGCACATCAAAACGTGGCCACCGTCATATTTTGAGGGACAACAATTAAAAAACCGACTTATGAAGATTTGAAGATCATAAAGCCGAGAAGCAAGGATAGTTTCCTAATTTTTCTGGACAGTAAAGAAGATACAGCATCCAAGGTCAACATGGAGCATTAAACACCCATCTCAGCCAAACTGAAAGAGAACCAGATGTCATAGAAAGGAATCATCTTAATTATAGCCATCATGCATGTAATATGGAGTTAGAGTCATAGTTGATTTAGATCTCTAAAAACTCCAGTCAACACTTTGTTGTATTTATTAAGTAGTTAGAGTTTAAGAGTTGTCAGTAATAGAAGTAGTTTTCGAATTCCCCTCATGCTGGAGGAGGAATCTCGATCAGTTAGAATAAGAGCTCTATATATAGCTAAAACAAAAATGTAATCAGGGTTGGAAATTTTATGGAAAAGCTTGTATTTGGCCTATGTAAGACTCATTTTCAGTAATACATGCTTGACTTTACTTCTCAGGATTCATGAAGGATTTTTTATGTTCAGAATATGTGATGTTGTCCTTTTCTTAATTCTTACAGTGGTATGGATGTATAATCACTCAGAATTCACTGAATGTGCTCTGACTTCCTGTATACATTTATAAACTATGTGGTCCCATATGAGTTTATGTTCTGAATGTTTAAATGCTGAATGCCCTGACTTCCATGTAAGGTTGAGTTCATTGTTATATTGAGGTGTTGTTGACTCCATAAGCCCAATGGATAGTTGTTTAATGTGTTTACACCATTCATATTTTCCACAGTTGTTCTATAAGAGTTAGCCATGTTATCTTTAATCAAAATCATTAATCCATCAAGAGAGAGCCCTCTCAGGTTGAGGAGGCTAAGCCTCAGCCTAAAGTCGGTTTGAAATAGTTACTTAGAGTCAACCTGACCAGCAGCCTATCAGGATCTGATTTTGAGATAACAGAATACAAATCATGATTGCAGCAAGCTTCCAAGATGATGATCCAAGAGTAGAAGGAGATCCAATGTAATAGTAGCACCAACATCTTCAACACTAGGTACCTGCACATGAAAGGAATCATCAGAGAGCAATTAAAAAAAGGAGAAAAATAGCATGCAACCAACACACAACAAGCACCTCCGGTCTTCAACAACTGCAGCAAGGGTTAGCACCACAGGTAAGTATCTCGCTCACTCTCTCATTTGCATAATGTAGTCAAAATATGTAAAGGTTACGAGTAAGTTGGTTTATAAGCGAAATGTGTCCAGTTAACTTGGCCACATTCCTTCAATCAAAGAAGAAAAAACAGTTGGTCCTCCCAGACGTGGCAACAATCAAGTCAAAAAAGGAGAAGAGAAGGACAAAAACAGTTAAGTCTATGGAGGCATGAATTGGGAGTTGATTACGAGGAGGGGGAAATGATGAGGTGGTAGTGGGGACCAATGGTCCAAAAATAGAAAACGTACCTCCGTTGCCAACACACCACCTCACATAACTTGGCCATAAGAAGAAATATTCATTTATCCCCATGCACTCATGCATGCATTTCCTCGAGGCTCACTCTTGAAAAAGTAACTCTCATACACAGGAAGCCTACAAAAGAGGAAAATTCCATCTGTCTCCCGTGTAAGACTTCCTATAGGATTGCACAATAAATCCTATAGGATCGCACAGGAAACCTACAGGATACAGACAAACAATCTACATGATTTGTCAAGAGGAATTTCAGAGGGGAAAACACGGGGGTTGGCTACAACAAATGCTATGAGGAGGTAGGCTCTATAATTAATTCCATTTTTCAAAGTGAATTGAATAGAAAATCCCCTAGTAACGAGTGAATTTTCTAGTTGTGTAAGGGAATTGTCTCCATAGTTTTCATTAGTTATTTACTTCTGCATTGAAAAAAAAATTGTGTCAACCATCTCAGGTTCTCTAAATTCACCAACAAAATGACAGGGGGGTTTAATAGAAGGGAGCCCATTAATACTGTGAGAATCCACCAACACCCTTAGGAGTTAGAAATCTTCACAAGACATAAATGGATGGGGTATTTTGAAAAATTAAGAGGGTATGATGATGAAGTGGCTCGAGATTTTGCTCTCTCCCTCATTCCACTGACCAAAATTCATGCCACTGTTGTGGTGATAGGCCTCTCCATAGAGCTCACCCCTAAACTCATAAGCATAATTACCACACTTCCCCTAGGAGTGCCTTGGATAAAGGAAGACAAGGGAGATAGCCATATTGCCAAGAAGAAGTTCTTTTTAGAGGGAGAAGAGCCCATTGAGGACAAAAACGGAGTAAGGCGATCAAGCCTACCATACCCCTAGAATGAGGTGAGCTACCACCTTATTAAATACATATCATGTGAGGGTATATATAGTGTGGTTTATGGGTATCAGTTTAGGCTTATTGAAGAATTGAGGTTTGGAGCACAAACACCTCCTCCCCACAAGCTCAGCATACCATACTTCCTTTTGCAATCACTGATAGACACAAGCATAAAAGTGCAGGAGGGAAACCACCAACAGTTAGCCCACCATGGGTTAATTAGAATCATCATAGAAGATGCCCTCCACAACCTTAGAATTCCTATCTAATGGGAAATTTTAAGAGACATGCAGACAAAGGAGGATATCAAAGCCCTCTCATATGGCATTAGTCCCATTGTCAGTGAAAAGGATGAGGAAGAAACATAAACAGAGGGAGAAGAAGCAGAGAGGGATGAAGATGATATAGATGAGGAGGAATAAGAGGAGCAAGAGAAGGAAGGTGATGAGGAAATAGAGGAAGATGACAAAGAAAAGACTAATAAACAAGATCACGATCTAGAAGGAGAAGAAGAGGGGAAAAACAGAGTGGAAAAGGGCAATGAGAAAGAGGAGGCAAAAGACAAGCAGGAGTCACCTAGGGTGTCTCTAGAGGCCACTGAGAGAGAAGCAGTTGCTGCCCTCACTGCTCTTAGCACCCCTATCAAATAGAAAGGCAAAAGACAGAGGCATACCCCCTTATATTTCAAGACAAGGAAAAGCACAATAATAAGGTAGGGGAAACCCCAAAAAACAACGAAAATTCCCATTGTGATTGAGGACTCACCTAAACAGTAGGAGAAAATGCCTCCTCCTAAGTCTCCTATCACCTATGTGAGAAGGCCTATAACTAGATCCATCTCATCCAAAGGAAAGCAATCGTATAGGATACATAGCAGGACCTGTAGGAAGCTGAAGCAGTCCTACAGAATACTCTGCTAAAGTTACAGGAGACTCAAAAATTGGATAAGGAGGGAAGCCTACAACAAGAAACTAAATAAGAGGACCAAGAGTTAAAGGAACCTATCCCCCAACCTAACCTTGACTCCTACTATAGATTTATTGAAGGGGGCAGGGTCATTCCACAAAAAAGTGCTATTCCACTATTCTTTGAGCTTGAGAAGGAAAGAGCCAGAACTCATCGATGGATGTAGATTGCCAAATACAAGGGGGTGGAAGACATTGGTCACATGGAGGAGAAGCTCAAGGAGATGGGCATATAAATAAGTAGCTTGAGAGACAGAGAGGACAACTACAAGAAAGAGAGAACCAATTGGCATGTATGGCCAATCTCTCTTTGGAAGCAATCTAGTGTAGGTTGCCAGCTAAATCCTATGCCCTATACCTTAAGAAATAGTGGCTACAGTTCCAGATCAAGACCCTAGCATAGAGAGGCACTATGAAATTTCAAGATTATAGACAGTTCATTGATCTTTGTGATCAAAGTACATTGGAAGACTGTGCCAAGATGTTTGAGTTTTATTTGCATAACATGGCCTTAACATACATGAATGTATGGGACCCTAATGCCAAGCTAGGAGATTTACAGTTGATGGCTTTGGCATCATGGATGAACCATGCAGAAGCAAGGGTTGCAAAAATGAAGAAGACATTGGCAAAAGAACAAACATATCCCCTTATGATTAGAGCTAAGCAGTCCAATCGAATGGCCCTCATCACCACAAATAATTTAATTGCAAATGATCCTCAACTTGCACCCAGGTATCTTGCTTCCATAGAGCAAGAAATTTCACATTTTGAGGACATGTTCAGGTTGTTAGGAGATGACATCATACATTCTTGCCTGAGGAGATGGAACACATTGCCATACAGTTTAAAGATAAGAGAGCACCACTCTCCTAAATTAATGAGAGAAGCACGAACATGACACCAATGTACAAGAAATCTATGCAAAGGCTCAAATTCAATTGGATTGGCTTGAAACTCAGTCCACCACTGCTCTTAGGAATTCTAGAAGGGAGGAAGGAAGAAGAAGAAAAGAGGCAGTGGGTGTTATAGACATATTTGGGCACTTCAACCCCAATCTTATATGTCGATAAACTAGGGCTCTTCAACCCCTAAAATAGTTGTTTCATACGTTAAAAGAACATGGTCATCTAATTACATCATTCCCCAAAAGTTCCACCTGAAAAACCATCCAAAAATGGCCTAAACTGAACCATACTGACTGCTACACTGGCCAGATGCGATGCATACTAAGTGGTACACTGCTCAGGTGTGATTCATACTGATTAGGCCATCTGTAGGGTGCTCATGCTCATGGAATCTTCTAGAAACTTCTCCTATGACACTTGCGTCTCTGAATTCGCCCGGGGATGAGTAAGAGATCCAAGAAATCTCCAAGTGGAACCAAATACAACAAGTGGAATGACACTAATAAAAAACCCAGAGATGACTCACACCCTTGCACACATCTATAAATGGATCCCTCATCTAAGAGATCTGAACGCTGGAATATTGTGAATTGCAAGGAAGTGTTAATAGTTTGTATTTGAGGAAAGAGCATTGTATGTTGGTGTGATCTTGTTATTTCATGAGGTGAAGAGGGCTTGATGCTGGCAGGATGATGCTGGATCGGACAACTGGGTTGTAATTCTCCCTTCTATTTAATAAAGTTCTTCAAGTTTTCTTCCATATGATTGTGCAATTGTGAATGTTATCATTTGTGAATGCTATTGTATGTTCATTACATATATGATTCTATAGTGTTTATGATCTAATAGATCAAGATGCTTTGACGGTTCTTTGTTACGGTGTTTCTACAGGTACTCTCCAAGCGGGATAAGTACGGAGAGGAGTTGCAAGCTCTATCAAGGCAGAGAAAGATCAAGCAAGGGATTAAGAGAAAGTTCCAGGTTGGTTCCATTGTCTTTCTCTTATCTATTATACATAGAAGAAATCATGAATTACTTTAAACTATTGTTTCTAGGGTAGCTGCCAAACCTAGAGGGCTAGTCGATTGAAAAGACACTAGTTTTCCTAGAAACAAAATGGTGACTCCACTGGGGATCGAATAGATGTTTGTTTGTTGTTATTGTTTATTTTATAAACTATAGACAGAGCCTGAAGTCAGCTAGGTAGCCTTCAAACTGCTCTTGCTCTGCAATTGCATAGTAGATGAATGATGATTCATTCAATCTATGGTGTTGTAGGGAAAAGTATCCGATTCGGATGACCCTATCCCACTCTAAGGGTGATAGTACCTCAGCAACAACTGTAAAGAAAACTACTTAAGGTTTACTTCTTTATGAAAGCAAGAGAGAATGAAGAAATGCACTAACCGTTGCCTTGCGCTTAATGTCGAATCCAAACTCTTCTCTTTGCTTGCTTGCTCTCAGCTCCTTGCTCTTTTACTGGCCTAGCTACAATGAGATCCTGTAAAATAACAAAGAAAGAAACTACAAGAAGCATGCAATCATAACTAATTAAAGGATTAGCATAAATCAAATATACAATTATCACAACACATCATTGAAACAAAAGTATATAGAAGAACCTCAATAGCTTTTATTAATAGAAGAAGTAAAGTTCTGAGAGTGTTACAACCATTAAAGGCCCCAATCCAGCAACACCTCCCAGCAGAAAGAATTTCTCCTCTTCACCTCCTTCAAGCAATCACCCAATTGTTCTATAGTGAAACCAACAACATATCCTTACTTTGCACAAAATTCCAGCCTCCTGAGCTCATAGGAGAGAGCTCAATATATAGACGAATTGAGAAAGGATGAGTCAGCTTGCAACTGATGTGTAGCTGCCTTGTGTCCTCTCTCTCTTCAGTTGATCTTCAGTTCTTGAGTCCACTTGGAGAACTTTGCTTCCACTTGGAGAAACAGAGCCTCTGACTCATCACAAGGCGAAATCCCTGATCCAAGTGTCATTTTTGGAAGATTCCAGAGCAATGACTCAGTGTGCCACTTGTCCCATCTCGCTCAGTGCAGGTGGCCTTTGTTCTACCTGCTTTGCAACGCAGGTACACCATGGAGGAGTTGAGTTTCAGCGCAGAAGCCTAGTGGAGCACCTGCTTTGATTTCAGGATTGCTTGTTTTTGAGTGTTTTCAGGTGGAGAACTGATCTGAGAGCTGTTGGTTTGCTGACCTTGTTCCTCTAGGGGTAGGAACATCATGTTTAGGGACTTTGGATCCCTTGGATTATTGACAATTCATGCCTGATGCTGCAAGGCACAAAATTGTCTATAACAGATGCCCCCTAAAGTATGAGGTCGTTTATCGGGTGAAATGCTTTATTAGGAGGATCCGAAGTTCATTCAATCTGCTGAGAAGTGTCCTGTAATAAGATACAATACAATACATTATTTTTCATACTTTTTCATGATCTAGCTGAGGCGGGCATTCCCATGCTCAACTTTATAAATTCATTTTGGTACATAGAACAGACGATCGTCTGATGGTAGACTGATAATTCTCTGCTGAAATTATCATCCTTTGAGAAGGATGATCATCTGCTGCAATGATGTACACATCAAATGTCTTTATATCCTGAATATATATCGCAGCCCGGATGGATGAAACTAGATCCGGGGTCTTCAATCTCTTCCGATCTTCACTCGATGTACAAGTCGATCCATGTGAGAATTTCTTGAAGTCGAACATGGAAAGACATCGCTTGATTACCGGTCAATGATGTAAATCGTTAACAAACGCGAGAGGAATCACCGATAAGGATGATGACCCTCAAGGTACAGCAGTGCAATTCACATGGTGGGAATAAAGGACTTGGCGTCGACCACCATGCAAAATCTTCTGGTCGAAGGTCATTGATGTATACCTGTCGCCGGAAGTGAGAAACTTGCCATTAAGGCATGCAAGCTTCAAAGTAATGAAGGGGTTGTTCCTAGATCAACTCCTTGGATAATGAGCTGATGTCGACAAGGAGCGATCCGTCAAAGGAGGGCCTTAATGAATCCCACATCAGTGACACGGAACAGAGCTAGTGATTGTGATGAGGTGAAAACAAACTGTGATGTATGGTTCAGGGTGGCGGTCATGAAATGGATGAAGGACAATGTATGGCAGTGGATGGGACACGGTTGACTCTTTGCAGAACAACATCTCTTGAACATATAACGACACTGATGTGATGGATCGGTAGCATTACCCCAAATGTGGATGGTGTGGCGAGGACCATGGTGATGAGACCGGTGAATGAAACAACCCAACCCGATGTGATACGGAGGACAAAGTGTCATGTTCAAGAGCGACTTGCTACCATTAAAGCTGTGAGGTTCTCCCAATTTTTCCCTAGTCATTGCTGACCAGTACCTCTTTATTTTTGTCAAGCTTGAGGAGGATAACATATGCTTGTTCTATAACCTGCCCTTCGGGCAAGCCCATCGCTATGTTTTAACGAGCCTAGCGATAGGGAAACTCGTTCTCGTCTAAAGACAAGTTTGTCGCTATTTAATGAATTTAACGAGTCTAACGACAAGGATAACTCGGTCCTTTTCATTTTTAGAGAGTCTGAAAAGGTACGTAAAGTCAACTCCAAAATTTCTTTTTCGTCATCTAATCCCTTAAGTCCGAAAAAGTATAAAACAATACAGAAGGGATGAATTTTCGATTGCTTTAACGAGCCGAACAAAACAAGCGCTCGATCTTTTTGTGCAATAATCCCTCAGGTCCAAAAAGATTAAAATCTAGAGGAGGGATAGCTCTTCCGGTCATTTAACGAGTTGGAAGGCCAAAACTCGACAAACTTTTCATATTTTACGAGTCAGGAGAAAAGAGCTCAAAGAAGACTCGTCTTTTGAGGAACGAGTGATAAACAGGGATAGCAGCAGATTCCAGGTACAGGTTGGAATATTCCAATCACGGCAGTGTCACAAGGATGGCTAAGTGAAATCACTCTTCGCAGCTGTTCCTCAAAATGGGTAAACAAACATATGGAGATGAACGATTGGCCAAATGAACGGATGGAGGTGAGACTGCAAGAACACGACCAAGGGCTTTAATATGGCTGTCAAAGGTTACATTTACCAAGGTTATTTACCGGTTCATTTTTCTGGGTGAGCTTGAACTCTAGGGGAAGATTGCTCACAACTTATGTTTATTTTTTAACGAGCATGAACTATGTGCTAAAACTGCTTGGATCTTTTTGCATGCCCCCTAGACTCCAAGGGGCCGCTTCATTTTTTTAATGAGGTTGACATAACAAAGAACTATCCTCTTAATTTCTCATTTTTTAACGAGGTTGACCTGAGATAGGAACCATCCTCGATTTTTTAGATCCATTAGAAACAGAAGGTTTCATATTCCACTGTGGCCATTTCCGCCAGATTACTTGAAGGCGGCAATGCGAAAGTACCCATTAAATTAGGGTCTTTTAGGAAAACGACTCCGATATTTCGGAGAGAATGATTCCTTCCTTGGATCATTGGAATGCTTCCCATAATAAATGGTGGCACAACTTCTGTCGAAGTTGTCGTCGAGCTGCTCGGTTGATCACTTCCTTTGCCGTTCGACGACTGCGGATTCCTGCAGTTTTTGCATCTTGTCGAAATCAAAGCATCATCTTGTTGCTCAGAGGTTGACACCATTAACACCTGGCGCGGGGAAGCATTTCCACTATCAACCAGATTCTGACTTGGATCGGGAAAAGGATCAGTCAACACAGCTGGAGTATGCGGATTCTTTACGAATCTTTTAAACTCAGCTTTGTACGGGCAATCTGCTGTCCAATGATCATCGTCACATATGTGACATCCCCCAGGTGGTTTCTCCTCTCTATGAGGAGTTTTTCGAGGATATGACTTTCTTTGATCTTTCTTCCCTTTGTTTTGCTTCTTCTTGCTTCCTGGTTGATTGGTTTCTTTGCCCTTATCTGTCGATACGGCATTTACTTCCGAAGCAAGAACTTCTTCATGTGCATTTTGATTCGAATCCTTACAGGCCTTCTTTTGATTGGTCCTTTTCGGATTCGTGTTTGCCATGCCAATCACGCCATCGCCGGCATGAGAGTCACTATTTGATTTAGGAGGAGGAGGGATTGAAAACTCTGGTCTAGGGGCGTCTGGTATTTTGTCGTAGAGCGTGCCGGACTGAGTATATACTAAGTCCAAATATTGTGCACGAGCAATAACCTGCTCTTCTATTACGACTCCCCCCTTTGCCACATCTTCCGTTATGGCCGGAAGTAACGACTTTATAAACCACTCAGCTAAAAGCTGATCAGGAACGTATGTTTTAACCATTCTTCGTCGACGTCGCCACTCATGTATATGATATGATATATGAGTTGCGGTTGTCTGTTTGAAGTTAGTCAATATCTCTGTTCCCGTTTCATACGTTATTGGTAATTGAAAGTGGGTTAAGAATGTCGTGGCAAGGGAGCTAAAATTGTCGAACGAAGCTCTTGGCAATTCTATATACCATTTTGCCGCTGGACCTGTCAATGTCCTTTGAAAGAGGCGAAGTCTTATCGAATCATCATTTAAAGTGTTCGACGAACACCACAGATGAAATGTCATCACATGATTCGACGGGTCTTCACCTGGATTTCCATTGAATTTAGGAATGTCGGATGGAAGTTTGTGCGGGATCACTGGCCACCATGGGGCGTAAGCAATTGGATCATTGGTTAACCGATGTAAATCAGGCAACTCTAAAGTCGCCACGAATGGTAACTATTGATTCAAGTTAGGGGAAGCGTAACCAGGGTACGATGGAATCGCCTGAACAGTTGGTCTTTGCATACCAGCATAATGGAGTTGATGTTGGTATGACTGATACGGTTGATGGACTTGACCACTATAAAGTGGTTGATTTTGACCATTTTGGATATATGGTTGTCCAGTATTCGCAAAGATTTGCTGTTCAGAACCTTGGTACACTTGCTAGAATTGTGGCTGTTGGTATTGCACTATCCACGGTTGCGATACCATGGGTTGTTGTGCTACACTAACCATTGGACCAAGATGTGGGGTACTTGTACCCAATTGTACTTGTGTCGCCCCACCAGTAGGCGATTGTGGTTGGGTCGCAGGGTCAAGGGGCTGTTGCATGAGAACCTGAGAAATCTGAGGTTGACATACAACAGGCATCGTTTGAACTTGCGACACGGTTACGATAGCCGGTGTAGTTGGGATGTTCGTCACAGGTACACACTGTTGCATAGAATATACAACTCTTGGTGGCTGGGATAGCATAGGTACCCAACTACTCGTTGCAATTCCACCATAACTTGAGTAAGGTTGAGAACTCCCGTATGGGTACCCTCCCGGAGGGGGTAATGAAAAGGCATATTGCCCCCCATATGGTGGTAATCCAGAACTCAAGGCAATTGATTGTCCTGGAGGACTGGATGGCCTAAATTGATTCCCAAAAGGGTCAATTTGATGAGTCTCACCATAAGAGTTACCAGACATTACTCCGGAACAGACAGGAACAGACCATACTATCGAGATAGTCCCTTGGTGGACTCCTTCTAGCGATTGAGAGCTAGTTGGGATAGATGGTATGCCGGCGAACATTGTTGGATTCGCAGCAGGTAATTCTGCTGTCGCCGTGTCATTTGACACAGTCCTAGATGTCGATGGTTGTTCAGACATTTTGAGTCTATCCAATTGATTGCCTAGTGATTCTACAGGAACTTCCACTGGTGATGGACAAACTTCTGTTGTAGCAGGAAATAGAGTGACCCCTACTCCAAAATGAGTTGGAGTGGATACTTGCGGTTCCTCTATAATTTCCTCTATCGCAATCAGACCAGGTGGAAGAGGAAGACCGTCAGGTCCGTAAAAGATTTCCGGTGCTGAAGAAGGGGTTGTATCAACAGCGACAGATGTTTGAGGAACAAAACTCTCTGGACCAATTACAGATGGAACTGGTTCAGTTATACAAGTATTTGCCCCCAGACTAGGATCAGTATTACTGTCCTTCTGTGGCGGTTGAACTTCTTCTATAGAGGCAGGGTTTCCGGAAATGTTTGGAGTAACCAGAATCTCAGATGTTGTCGGAACACTTGTTCTAACTTTTAAAGGAGATTTTGAACTGGTTCGACGAGCTTGCTTTGTCCGGATTGTTTTCGATTCCGGAGACAAAGATGGTTGACTCGCAAGCCTCCGAGAACGACGGATATTCAATTGACTTTCTTCCACGATTGCGGATTACTCGATCAACTAAAATATAAAGGGGGAAATTTGTGTTTCCGATTTGAATGAATTTTATTAGACGCTTTTAAACATAACTTTTCTTTTTCATGTTTTAAGAGTCGAGAAAAAGCTAAAGATGACTCTAGTCTCCTTCGATGTATTAACGAGCCCGAAGTGACAAATGCTCGGTTGGACCTTTTCAGTTATAGAGTTTGAAAAAGACCAAAAGAAACTGCTCTGGAGATCTAGGCAGAGGGTGTGCCAAACCTTTCGCGAAACCACAGAATACGTTTTACGGTATGGGTGGTCGATCTTCGTGAATGCTGTGTTCACTGCATCGCGATCAGTAGGGCGGCCGACACGGCTTCCTAAGGATAAAGGATAAATGCCTATAGGGGTCTCCCAATATATATGCGACGGTACATGGGAGCACAAGTCCGTATTAGTGCCACCGACTCTCAGGAGGAATCACCCACCTTCGTAGAGATCGACAGTCACTATGTTTAACGACGCCGGAACACGTCTCTACCTAGACCTCTATGTGTTTGCGTTATGTTTCAAATGCGTTGTTAGGTTCATTCAGTATATTTTAAGTTGATCTTTTTAAAGTTTGCCTTTCAAGGTTCACCACGAGATGTATATGACAAATTCCTAAATGCAGCCTAAGATGAGAAGCAAGCTTTTTCAAATCTTTTTGACTGATGAAAATCTTAACTACTGAGGGAGAAGAAAGGCATATCTTTTCACACAGTTCATACAGCACAAACTAATGCACTTTCTCCTAAATCATCATGCAAACTTTTTCAAATGCAAAAATGCACAATGCATGTATTTTCTTTTCCCTTTCTTAATGTTGATGTATTACAAAAAGAAAGTTGTTATATAACTTTGATTTCGATTTAAAGCGAAAACAAACAAGCTTGTCCAAAATCAAAAGACACCTTAAGTTTTACTTGTTTAATCACTAGAAATACATGAAATCAAACCATAATGACGAAAGTAAAAAGACTAATCAACTATGGACAGCAAACAAGCTAACTCTTTAGACCAGCAAAATGCCTAACACAGGTTCAGATCTAAGAGGCCAAAGCAAGACTAGTTCACTTTCGTTATGGGAAATTGTAAATGATGTAAGAAATACAAAAGAACAAGTACAATTTCGTTATATAACAGAGGCGGAATGATGCAAGTAAGGTTGGTTTCAGAACAGGTACAAGACTGGTAACTGGCTGCAAAAACTATAGTGAAAACAGGCAAGAAAAAGGGAGGAAACCCCAAATGCACAAGGCAAAATTGGGCCAACGCAGGTGCTGCACAGCCAAACTGGCTCTCAGCGCAGGTAGCCCCTTCGGGACCTGCGTTGCAAAGCAGGTAGCCTGTGTACTACCTGCTTTGGAAAACGAAAGTTGCGTTTTCTCAGTTTCCGGGTCACAATTTTCTCAAAAATTCACAGTTTTTGCTCAAATCAGAAGCTATCAGTCAAGTACACACTAAGGGATGACAAGGAAGATGAAAAGCTATCACTAAGAGCTTACAAGGATCCTTGTAGATCAGCTCTTCAAATCATGAACATGCTCAGAAACGAGCTAGAGTAGCTGCCCTCTACTTCGCTTTTGATATAGTCAAAAGCTTTTCGATTTGGTACTCTTTTGTTCAGGAAATGAATAGCAAAATACTACAAACAATCAAACAGATACGATCCCCAGCGGAGTCGCCAGTTTGTTGTAGGGAAAAGTATCCGATTCGGATGACCCTATCCCACTCTAAGGGTGATAGTACCTCAGCAACAACTGTAAAGAAAACTACTTAAGGTTTACTTCTTTATGAAAGCAAGAGAGAATGAAGAAATGCACTAACCGTTGCCTTGCGCTTAATGTCGAATCCAAACTCTTCTCTTTGCTTGCTTGCTCTCAGCTCCTTGCTCTTTTACTGGCCCAGCTACAATGAGATCCTGTAAAATAATAAAGAAAGAAACTACAAGAAGCATGCAATCATAACTGATTCAAGGATTATCATAAATCAAATATACAATTATCACAACACATCATTGAAACAAAAGTATATAGAATAACCTCAATAGCTTTTATTAATAGAAGAAGTAAAGTTCTGAGAGTGTTACAACCATTGAAGGCCCCAATCCAGCAACACCTCCCAGCAGAAAGAATTTCTCCTCTTCACCTCCTTCAAGCAATCACCCAATAGTTCTATAGTGAAACCAACAGCATATCCTTACTTTGCACAAAATTCCAGCCTCCTGAGCTCATAGGAGAGAGCTCAATATATAGATGAATTGAGAAAGGATGAGTCAGCTTGCAACTGATGTGTAGCTGCCTTGTGTCCTCTCTCTCTTCAGTTGATCTTCAGTTCTTGAGTCCACTTGGAGAACTTTGCTTCCACTTGGAGAAACAGAGCCTCTGACTCATCACAAGGCGAAATCCCTGATCCAAGTGTCATTTTTGGAAGATTCCAGAGCAATGACTCAGTGTGCCACTTGTCCCATCTCGCTCAGCGCAGGTGGCCTTTGTTCTACCTGCTTTGCAACGCAGGTACACCATGGAGGAGTTGAGTTTCAGCGCAGAAGCCTAGTGGAGCACCTGCTTTGATTTCAGGATTGCTTGTTTTTGAGTGTTTTCAGGTGGAGAACTGATCTGAGAGCTGTTGGTTTGCTGACCTTGTTCCTCTAGGGGTAGGAACATCATGTTTAGGGACTTTGGATCCCTTGGATTATTGACAATTCATGCCTGATGCTGCAAGGCACAAAATTGTCTATAACATATGGTTTAGTTTATGAATTAAACATTTGACTCACAAGCATTCTAGATGCCCTTTTGGTAGCTCAATAACCTATCAAGACATTCCTCTATACTTTGCTCTTTACTGTCCATCATAGCTCAGCTTAACTCATTGAAAACAACTACAAATCTGAGCCAAAACCCGCTTCAATTGTGCTCCCTGGCCTATCGCACTGTCTGTCACTGTAACCTAGTATGCATCGTACCTCCTGAGTCTGTAAAGTGTGATGCATCCTTGTTTCTGTGAAGCCCAGGTGCGATGACTAACTGAACCTATTTCCATTCTAGAAATTTGGGGTTTTTGTCCTTGTTTTCAGTTTTGTTTAGTTGATTTCCTGCTTATGAACAATGCCTCCTTACTGAAGCCTGCTTGTATCACATAGATCAGCCTCCATTAATTAGGATTAGTGAATGTTTTTTGTATTTGTTCATCATTTACAATCCTTTGTTGAAAATTTTCTTAAATCGATCTGTCGCTTTGGTACAAAAAGTGTCGTAATTGTCGTTTTGTGTCAAAAAGAGAAGTGTCGTGGATTCTTCCTTCCCTGGATAGTCGATTGAACTTTTCTTCATGTATTTGATTTGATTTGTTTTTTATTCGAAGTGTTGAAAGCATTTTTATTAAAAATTGAAAAGTGTCGTTTAGTCTTCCTTTCTATTTTGAAGAAGAAACTGTCGAAAATGTCGATTTGAAAGAAATATTTCAGATCTTTGCTACATTTAGTTTTCCTTTTTGGCATTTTTTCACATTAACGGGAACGAATACAAATACATGCATTTGCATTTGCATTTAGTTTGTGTGTGAAAAATGATTTAGGAAAATGCACTAGTGTGTGCTCTTTACTCTTTGTTTGAAAGAATTGTAATCTTCTTTCCCTAGTAGCTAGGATATTCATTGCTCAAAATAAACAACGATTGTTTATCATTGTAGATTGCATTTTTAGGAATTTTCAAATCATCATCACGCAGTGAACCATTGAAAGGAAAAATTTAAACAAGATCAACTCTAAAATAAATTTCAATGAACCTAACAACGCTTTGGAACTTAATGCAACACATCTAGAGGTCTCGGCTAGAGACATGTTTCGACGTCATAAAAAATAGTAACTATTGTTTTCATCGAAGGTTGGGTGATTCCTCCTTATTGATACGACAAGTGCTAGCATGGACTTGTGCTCCCCGTACCGTTGAGTATATATTGGGAGACCACAATAGGCTTATATCCTTTATCCATAGGAAGCCGAGTTTGTCGCCCTATTGATTGCAATGCACTGAACACAACATTCAAGAAGATTGACTGCCGTACATAAGTCCTTGGTAATTTCTCTTTAATTTATCACCAAGGTGTATATTGCAGTTTTGCGATTGGTTTGGTAATCCCTCTGTCTAGATTTTCCAGAGTAGTCACTTTCGTTCCTTTTCGACTCTTTAAAAGAAAAGGTCCATCTGAGCACTTGTCACTTCAGGCTCATTAAAAATCGAAGGGGACTAGAGTCATCTTTAGCTTTTTCTCGACTCTTAAAAACTGAAAAAGCAAAGTTGTGTCAAAGCGTCATTAAAATTAATTGAATTCAGAATAACATCCCTGTTCCTTAGTTGATCTTAGGTTGAGATATATGGAGACAAATCCAGGATCCACCAATCAAGGAATCCCTTTTGAGGGGAATCCTAGTCCTTTTTCCTCTTGGGGAAATATTGGTGCTCCGTATATGGCCACATTGTCCCTTCTAGGAATCACCATTGGCCTGCCAGTATGGCTGTTCTCATCCTCTATGGTTCAAAATGCCGTCATTCCTCCGCAATCGAATTAGCCTCCAGTTGATACTGAAGTTGACCCTTCGCCTTCTTCTTCATTTGTTTCTCCCTCCCCTTCTTCCTCTTCGCTTGGTGAAAGTAGTGATGCTAGTAACCAGGTGACTGAGAAGAAGAAGAAAGGGAAGGAGAAGAAGAAGAAGCCAATTCAGCAAGGGGGAAACCATGCATCATCTGGTGAAAATCCGCACATTAAAGCTCCTAAACCCAAATTTCCTTGCATAATTTGTAGAGGAGACCATTTTCATCGAGATTGTCCTTGCTTTCCTCGGATCTTGAGAGAATGGTCTCCAAGTTCACACCGCCCGGTGTCTTCAACCCCTAATGATCATGTTGGTAACACTCCTTCGACTAGTGATAGTGAAGTTCATGGACATAAGGGAAAGGTCAAGGTTCCATGTAGGTTATGCGAAGGTAATCATTCCCTTCACCATTGCCCTTTTTTGGATGAAGCCAAAAGAGTATTGGATAACCGTCCTACTTCACCGCAGCGACTTCCATCTGGTTACCAGAAACTCTCCCCCAGTCCTTTACTAGTTGAAAAACTGATTGACTTAAATCTGCCATCGGTTGAAACCGATCTCTTTGAAAGTGAATCTAATGAGTCTATACCCAACAAAAGTCAACAGGTCGAGGTGACAGTTGACCCAGTTTTGCCTTCAGGAGATCGTACCCTTTCCGAAGAGAGTGAGAATGATACCATTCAAATTCTTTTTGTTACTTTAGAGTCCGATGAACTTGGGGGCAATTCACCCATTCCTTCACAACAAGAGAAAGATCCCCCAGTTCTCGTAACTCAAGGGGTTAATTCACCCATTTATTCGGTACCCCATCGAAGTAGTCTAGTCACTTCCTTTGATTGGAATCGACTAGCGAGATCTCGCCTTCCTTCTTATATACCTTTCCGGATCATAGTACAAGTTTACAAAATGATTGTGTCTGGAAATATCATAGATGAGGGTGCATCAGTGAGTATCCTTTCCTCAACTGCTTGGAAAGCGCTTGGTTCGCCATCACTTATGCCTGTTACATAGAATTTGTCAGGCTTTAACAAAGGAACTAGTCGACCGTTAGGGATCCTTCCTAAGTTACCGATCACTTTGGGAAGGAAAACCGTTCATCTGAACGTGATGGTAGTCCCAGGACCGTTAGATTACAATCTACTCCTTGGACGTGCCTATGTTTATAACATGGAGGCTATTGTTTCAACACTCTTCTGAGTGATACGTTTCCTGCATGAAGGCAAGATTGTCACCATTGACCAGCTTTCATTTCCTGGTTCAAGCATAGCTCCAAGTCAATCCTCATCCCTAAATGGTTATTTTACATCGACGGTATCTCTTCAAATTTCATTCCATCCACCTGATTTCCATGAGTAGTCTAGTGAATGTAACAAAGCTTAGGGGGCATGCACCCTTGTCTATTCTGTGGATGAACCCAGCTGAAATATAAGTTTCCATGTAGGTTATGTGATTGGTCTGACACACCATTCACCTTTGTCTATTCTGCGGACGAAACCATCCTACCTAACCTCAGTGGTTTCCATATGGTTACTGGAGACTTTCTTTTTCATCATGCTAGGGGCATGCAAACCTTTTTCAATTTCATTTTCTAGCTTTTTAGTTTTGTCATTTCTAGCTTTTTTAGTTTTGTTGTTTCTAGATTTTTTAGTTTTGTTGTTTCTAGATTGCGTAAAAATGAAACTAAAAAAGTGAGCATAGTTCCCCCACAGTTCAAGCTCGTTAAAAAATGAACCCGCGACCGAGCATAGTTCCCCCAGGGTTCAAGCTCTTTTAAAAATGAACCTTCAGTAAATAACCTTTGTGATTGCCATGCTATTAGCCTTTTGAGCCTTGGTTGTGTACCTCCCATCACCCCCATCTCTTCGGTCGATCAATATGCTTCCCCTTGGTTGTTTACCCTTTTTGAGGAACAACTACAACAAGTGGTCTTGTTAGCCAAACTCTTCCAAGAAATGACCATGTTTTGAGAAGTTCCAAGCTTACCCAGAACCAGTTGCTACCCTAAACACCAATCGTTCCTAAAAAATGATTCCTCTTTAAACCCTTTTCAGACTTGTTAAATATGAAAAGATTGTTGAGCACCAGCATTTCCAACTCGTTAAAGTGATTGGAAATGTCATCCCTCTTGTATATTTTAATCTTTTTCAGACCTGAGGGATTATCTCATGAAAAAGTTCAAGCAATTGGCCTTTCCAGCTCATTAAAGTGATTGGAAGTGCCATCCCTCCTGTACATTTTAAATCTTTTTCAGACCAGAGGGATTATCTCACGAAAAAGTTCGAGCGCTTGTCTTTTTTGGCTTGTTAAAGTGATCGGAAAAGTCATCCCTTTTGTATTATTTTATCCTTTTTCAGACTTAAGGGATTATTCTACGAAAAAGAACTTTTGGAGTTTCCTTTTCGTCCCTTTTCAAACTCTCTAAACATGAAAAGGACCGAGTTATCCTTGTCGTTAAACTCGTTAAAACAATAGCGACAAACTCGTCCATTCTAGATGAGACAGAGTTTCCTTTTTGTCCTTTTTCAAACTCTCTAAACATGAAAAAGACCAAGTTATCCTTGTCGTTAAACTCGTTAAAACAATAGCGACAAACTTGTCAATTCTAGACAAGATCGAGTTTCATTGTCGCTAGAATCGTTAAAACATACAGGCAAATTATAGAACAAGCATATGTTATCCTCCTCAAGCTTGAAAAAAATAAAGAGGTACTGGTAAGCAATTACTGGGGAAAAGGGAAGAAAACTTGAAGAAATTTATGGTAGCAGGTCTCTCTTGAACATGACACTTCCACTCCATCACCATTATTGAGTCGGGTTGGGTTATTCCATTCACCGGTCGTCTCACCATTGGTCTTCCACACCATCCATCTTTTGGGGGTTAACGCTACCAATCCATCTCAGTGTTGCCGATATGTTCAAGAGAAGTAATTCAGTTGAGGAACCACATTCCGGTTGATGCCTCATCCACTGCAATACCTAGAACCTTCATTTTTTCATAACCGCCATTCCTGAACCTTGTGTCATCAGGTCGTTTTCAACTCCAGAAAATCATTTGCTTCGTTTCGTGTCGTAGATGTGGGATACATTAAGGCCCTCCTACGATGAGTCACTTCTTGTCGACATCAGCTCATTATCCAAGAAGTTGACTTAGAAACAACCCTTTCAATACTTTGAAGCTTGCATGCCTCAATGGCAAGTTTCTCACTTCCGGCGACAGGTTGACATCAATGGCCTTCGACTGAAAGATTTTGCGTGGTGTTCGACATCAGATCATATATTCACACCACGTGAATTGTACTGTAGTACCTTGAGGGTCATTATCATTATCGTTGATTCCTCTTGTGTTTGTTAACAACTCACATTATTGGCTGGTAATCAGGTGATGTCTTTTCATGTTCGACTTTAGAACATCTCTTCACATGGATTGACTTGTACATCGGGCAAAGATTGAATGAGTTTGAAGACCCCGGATCTAGTTTCATCCATCCAGGCTACGATATATTCAGGGACATAAAGACATCAAATGTACAAAGAAGCTGCACAGATGGTCATTCGAGCCAGGGATGATGACTCTACGTCTGAAGAATCACCAGTCTGCATATGCAGATGACTATCTGTTCTATGTACATGAAATGAATTTATAAAGTTGAGCATGGGAATGCCCGCCTCAGCTAGATCATGAAAATTATATTATGATGATGTATTGTATTGTATCTTATACAGGTCACCTTCCAGTTCAAAACCTCAGATCCTCATGATAAAGCATTTCACCCGACATCAAGATTTACGACTTCATGCTTTAGGGGGAAACTGTTATAGACATATTTGGGCACTTCAACCCCAATCTTATATGTCAATAAACTAGGGCTCTTCAACCCCTAAAAGAGTTGTTTCATACCCTAAAAGAACATGGTCATTTGATTACATCATTCCCCAAAAGTTCCACCTGAAAAACCATCCAGAAATGGCCTAAACTAAACCATACTGACTGCTACATAGGCTAGGTGCGATGCATACTGAGTAGTACACTGCTCAGGTGCGATGCATACTGATTAGGCCTTCTGTAGGGTGTGATGGGCAAGGATGGACAAATGTCTGAGACAGTTTTCTAAGTGGATGCTCATGGAATCTTCTAGAAACTTCTCCTATGACACTTGCCTCTTTAAATTCGCCTAGGGATGAGTAAGAGATCCAAGAAATCTCCAAGTGGAACCACATGCAACAAGTGGAATGACACTAATCAAAAACCCAGAGATGACTCACACCCTTGCACACATCTATAAATGGATCCCTCATCTAAGAGATCTGAAGGTTGGAATATTGTGAATTGCAAGGAAGTGCTGATAGTTTGTATTTGAGGAAAGAGCATTGTATTGTTGGTGTGATCTTGCTATTTCATGAGGTGAAAAGGGCTTGATGCTATATCAGACAATTGGGTTGTAATTCTCCCTTCTATTTAATAAAGTTCTTCAAGTTTTCTTCCATATGATTGTGCAATTGTGAATGTTATCATTTGTGAATGCTATTGTATGTTCATTACATGTTTGATTCTGTAGTGTTTATGACATAATAGATCAAGATGCTTTGATAGTTCTTTGTTACTGTGTTTCTACAAGTACTCTCCAAGCGGGATAAGTACGGAGAGGAGTTGCAATCTATGTCAAGGGAGAGAAAGATCAAGCAAGGGATTAAGCGGAAGTTCCAGGTTGGTTCCATTGTCTTTCTCTTATCTATTATACATAGAAGAAATCGTGAATTACTTTAAACTATTGTTTCTAGGGTAGCTGCCAAACCTAGAGGGCTAGTCGATCGAAAAGACACTAGTTTTCCCAGAAACAGTGGGAGGAGGTAGAAAATAAAGCAAGATTCTATGAAAAAGAAGAGGAAACCACAACAAAGGCATGGGATGTTAGGGAGGCCACTAGTTCTGTGAAAGACATGGATATTGATTGAGTTTCTCAGAGGATGATAAACACTTTCAGTAGGGGGGTGATGATGATCCTCATCACTGGGTAATTATATGGGCCTTAATTCACCTCCTAGCTTTGTCAAACCAAATTTTCTCACAACTTATTATATGTTTTGATTACATTTTGTTTAATGAGATTAGTTAGAGTGAGATATTATGCCTAGTGCACTAATATGCATTGAATGCAGGTTTGGAAGAGAAAATCAAAAAAATTTGGTAAAGACTAAGGTTTGAAACTCGAATGGGACAAGGGAGAGAGATTGTAGGAGGTAAATCCTCTTCATTTACTTCTTCCCCATTTGAATATTCCTCCTTTAATCCCACTAGCTCGGAATACAAGCAACCAAGTCATGAAGATTAGAAGGCAGTCGAGTAAGTGATATACAAAGAGTTAGTTCATCTCGAGTTTGGGAGTTGAGACACCCTAAATTTAAGGAAGTCATTGCAGACTTTAGTTGTATAAGTAGAGAGTCCTAGAGCCTCATTAGGATTCAAATTTTTGTTGTAAAAATCTAGCTATTTTCGAGCTCTAGACTTGTGGAAGACTTTTTGATGTAATTTTCTATTTTGGTAATAAGAATGAGTTTGTTCTTGATTCAGTACTGAGTTAACTCAGAGGGTTGAAGCTCTTGGGTTAGGGACCAACCCTAGAAATAAAGGCTCCTCTTCTTGTATCTTTATGCTTAGCTAGTTTCATAGATTCATGGTTAAACTGTTTTTAGAAGTATTTTGTTACAAGTAGTGTAGATTTGATTAATTGTTTATTAGTTTGCTTGCATTTGTGCCTCACTTCAGTAGCAGGTTAGAAGGGATAAAAGAGGCCCCAAAAAGATGTCAGTAGGTGTCTTGGCCTCACTTCTTCCTTCTCGGATCATGATTTGAGGAAAAGACCCTTATGCAGGCCAAAAAGATAGATTTCCATTTCTCTCATGATATTTAGAGGTTGCTATACTTAAACTAGCATTTAATCAGTTTTACAAAGTAGGATTTCATTGCCATCTCTTCTATCTTCATTCTTGCAGTAGATCTCATCCATGATTCCATTTTATTCAACAAGTTCTTCATGCATAAGGTAGACAATTAGTTCATTAAATTCTACTTTTCTAGCTCATGAGAATTCTTCTTGTTACATGACTTTTTGGAAATTACACATGTTTGATGCAGAGCAGGTACTTCAGAAGTAGACAGAAATCTTATAGCCAACAACCACCTTCCAATTTCATCCACCCATAGGCATTCCTTGGTTTCATCAAAACCTTCACCGATTTCATCATTTTACATAGAAATTTCCTCAAGCATTTTGAGCGAATCCAACTATCTCCTAGACATGGTTTTGGGTTCTGAGTGATCCTAGGCCTCTTCTCACTCCATTCCACCCATCAACCACCATCCCTAAGCTTTCCATCACCTCCCACACCCATCATTTTTCTCATGGCTTCATCCTGTAGAAATACAGGGAATCTTGTAGGTTTCTAGTACATCCTGTAGGTTTTCTTGTAGTGGCCTGTTTTGAGGCGGAAATGAGGGAAAACCTCTAGGAAGCCTCCTAAGGTCTCCCAAGAGTCCCCCAAACCTTCCAACCATCTCCTGAACCTTCCATCCATCCATCAACACCCCTAAACCACTTGCCACATCATGAAAGGAGATTAGTTTGCACACTTGATTTTTCATGAAAATCATAAAAAGACAAAAAATATTTATTACAATCCTTTACATGCATAACAGTTGTGTTTGATGTTTTCAACTTCCATGCTTAGGATAGTAGCATTTTTTTAATGTTAATCTAACATTATTGCAAAGCATATCTCTTAGAAGTTGATTAGGAAATGGTGTGCCTTAGCATTGAATTTAAGTCTTTTTCATTATTGTAGTAAATCAATTCTCTCTTAGATTAGATTTCTATTTCTTTCATCAAGGAACCAAGCTTCTTCTGAACCCATAGAAGTATGGCTTGCAAACCATAGTGGTCTCTCGCCAGCTGAACAATGACAAAAGGTAGAACCATCACTTTTACTTGTGTATACAACACTTTCACCTCCAAGTTTGTACAAACCCCGGGTTGATAAAGTAAAGCTCGTAGCCCAAGAGTTGCGACATTCTTGCTGCAATATTGGTGCTCATCACTTTTTGGTGCCATTTCGAGGGAGGTGTCTGAGTAATATGTGATTACTGCTTTCTTTCTTCTATTTCTTGTTTCTACTCTTCTGCCACTAGTTTCATTTATGCAAAAGTAATTTAGTTGCTTCCTTTTCATTCTACATTCTTTGCTTTCCTTCCCATTTTGCAAGTTAGATTTCAAGCAAGTAGTTAATCTTTTAATTTAGTCAGTAGTTCTTTTTCAGTCCGTAATTTCGACTCTGCAAGTTAGATTTCAATTCAACAATTAGTTTTTCATTCAGTCAATAGTTTTCATTCAATTTCCAATTTCAGTTCTACAAAAGCACTTTCAAAGTTCGAAAAAAATCACAAAACCAAACCAAAAACATTTCCTTTCATGTCTCGTAGGAATAGGGACAACTTAGGGAAATTTTTTCTAAATACCCCCAATGCATCCTATTATCACCCTATTTTTTTTTTTAAACTTTGGAAAGTTTTCCTTGTTTCTAGTCAGGGTCTTATAATAAGTTTTGAGTGATCGCATGCTTAAAGGGATAAGTGATAGGATTAGAGTCTCAATACTGTCATTCTCATTTACAAACCCTTATTCTAGTCATGGTGTTAAAGGGTCTCTACGTCATTTCATGTTTAAAGGGTTAGGTCATAGGGTTAGAAGTCTTTAAGGTCATATTTCATTTCCAAACAAAGTTTGACAACCTTATTCCATGTCTTAGAAGTCTCACCTTGTGTTTAGAAGTTATATCTCAACTTATATCATTAACCCTCGAGAGAGCCCTCTCAGGCTGAGGAGGCTAAGCCTCAGCTAAAATATTGGTTTGAAATAGTTACACTGAGGTAGTATGATCAACAGCCTATCAGGGTCCTATTTTGGTGATAACATTTTGGTGCGTCTGCCGGGAGTCTGAAGATTACTCATTCCCGAAATCAAGAAGTTGAACTTCTGAAGGTAGCAGGAGCTCAGGAATCTTTTCGAGGCTGCAAAACTACCTTGGTGACTCCATTGTTGAAGAATTCAAATTTCATAGATTTATGGTGATTCTACTGAACTTATGGAGAACTCACATGCTGCCATTCTTGTTTCAAGATATGCATGTATAAATTTTTCAGAAATTCATGGTTTCCCAAATCATTTTCCCAAGGATACATATTTTTTAAGGAATGGTCCAAAATTCAATGGAGAAGATTTGAGTTTAACTTTGAAGCATATATCAGATTTCTGTGATTTTACCGAGCTTCTTAGAGTCAAACATGAGGATGTTTGCATTATGTTGTTCTATGATTCATTTCAAGGGAAATGTAAACAATGGATTGAAAGTTTTCCTGTCAAATCTATTATGTTTTTGGAGGAATGGATAGACAAAACAGAGTTGGTGGCAAACTCTCCTTCAATTCAAGGTTTCAAACAATGGAATGATGATCATATTAATGAAGAAATAGATGAAAATGTTTCTCTATCCTTGTCTGCTTATCTAAAATCATTTGAGTGGAAGACAGAAGATAAGATGAAATTTTTGGATGAAGTTGCTAAGAACATTGAGAAAGACATTGAAGGTTTATAAGGTCGAATTCAATCATATAGTCTTCTTGATCATGATCATACTTTTCAAAATCTTTCTATGGCAGAATACAAAGAGGGGGTGTTGCTTCCTTTCTCTTTTGAGATTGAGGAAGAATACATTATTTTTGAAAATCAATTTGAGGAGCAGTTTGAGAGCACACAACTAAAGCCTTATGTAGATGATCAAAGTATTGGTGAGTTGTCCAAAGCTGCAAAATATCACAAGAAAAATCAAACTGATAATGTGTTTTTTGATCCTATAGTCGGCTACATGGAAAGGTTCTATAGTCCAGATTTCCAACTATATTTCCATTATGAAGATCAGATATATCTCATGCTACCTCAATTATTTTAGTATCATGTCTATTTTTGCTTCAAGCACAACCAAGAGATGCAAGTGTCAGATCAAATCAATAACTGGCTTCATTGGAATTTTTATGTTCCTTGAGCTACAAATGGAGATTGTAGCTGATAGGGTAGGTAGGAAAATGCAAATAAGCTCAAGGTTGACTGAGCAATTTTTACTAGGTACAATTTGAAGCAGATTGGGCAGAATTTCAGAGTTTTTATTTTTAAAGGAATGGATCGTAGCACTGGAACTACTAGTTCTTAGCATACCATAGGAGGCATACTATCCCTAGTGGAGCCACTGTTATCACCCTAATTTTTTTTTTAAACTTTGGAAAGTTTGCCTTGTTTCTAGTCATGGTCTTATAATAAGTTTTGAGTCATCACATGCTTAAAGGGATAAGTGATAGGATTAGAGTCTCAATAGTGTCATTCTCATTTACAAACCCTTCTTCTAGTCATGGTGTTAAAGGGTCTCTACGTCATTTCATGCTTAAAGGGTTAGGTCATAGGGTTAGAAGTCTTTAAGGTCATATTTCATTTCCAAACAAAGTTTGACAACCTTATTCCATGTCTTAGAAGTCTCACCTTGTGTTTAGAAGTCATATCTCAAGTCATTTTGAATTTTTTTTGAAATTAGCTACGAATCCATGTTTTCGTAGCACAAACAATGCAAAAACCTGTTTTGCGCTACGAAATGACTGAAGCAGCCTTTTTTAGCAAAAAAAAAAAAAAAAAACTTCCAAGGGGTTTCTTGAAACTTCCAAGGGGTTTCTTGAGCAACTGAAAGCATATTTTGGAAAAATGAAAGAGGTTCTTCTTCCTAACATACTGAACTACAAAAACCTCCTTCAGTTTCTTCAAATTCAGTATGAGGTGGGAGAAATTGATGGTTTAAACTTGCGCTACGAAACTGCTGAGAGGAACTCTGTTTTCTGGTTTTAGTAGTCTTTTTCAAGATCAGTTTCTGGCCACATGAAAAAGTATTTTGGAATTATGAAGGAGGTTTCTCTTCATAAAATCTCCAGCTACAATAACCTATCTCACTTTTTCATAAGTGTTACCAGTTGGGAGATACAAGGCTTTCTTTGCTGTAGGTGACATGCACAACAGTTTCGTAGCGCGCTACGAAACTGCTGTAGGTGCAGTTTTGTTCTTTTTGATCAATATTCAAAGGAAAGAAGGGGATATTTTTGGAGAAGGATGCTACTAGAGAATGTGAGGAGGTCATTTGAAAAGGTTTAAAGCCCAAGTAAAGGAAAAACTCAAAGAATGAAAAATATATGCAAGAACAAAGTTTTGCGCTACAAAAACAACAGTTTATTTCGTAGCACATCCAGATTGACTGTTTTCATGCAACTTCAAGGAGTTCAATTTTTGCACAAGTGTAAGAGCAGGGTTCTATGGCTAATTCAACATATGTTATATGATTAAAGGGGATAGTTTGGCTAGCAGGAGATTTGAGGAACACCATTGAAGACCAAGGCTACACTGCAGGGAACATTTTCCTAGTTTTTAGGACATATAAAGGAGAAGTTATTGAAGGCCAGCAAGAGGGTTATGGACATCATCAAATTCAAATTCATGGAGTTATAGGTGTCAAAGAGAATTTTTAATTCCTAGATAATGTTGTTTTAAATCATAATAAGGAGTTGTACTCCTAATTGTATTAGGACTCTAAGACAGTCAGTTAGTTGTCACTTGTATTTAATAGTCTGTTTTATGGTTAGAATAGGTGTCAATCATAGAAATTCGAATTCTCTTGATGAAGGATGAGGGAATCCTTATTGTAAAAGCTATATATGAAGCAAGAGGTCGAATTAGGAGGGGGTTGAAGACTTTTTGGCCCAGCTGCTACTTTATGCTATGAACTATAATTAGTAATGCAGAGAAGGTTTTCCTGAACAGATTTGAGTTCTCATGGGGTTAATGTTTTCTTGATTTATATGTTACTTTGAATCATTTGTAGTAGATATTATTGCTATTACTTAGAATTCACAACCATGTGCTTTGAATTCCTTTAGAAATGAGATGATTGTGTCTTTCTGCATTTTGTGAGTAAACTATCTTTGAACTACTAACAGTAAGTTTCATTACTATTACTCAGAATTCATAACCCTATGCTCTGACTTCCTTTAGTAATGGAATTGTTGTGTTTAGCAGTAGATCTCATTGCTATTACTCAAAATTCACAACCATGTGCTCTAACTTCCTTTAGAAATGAGATGATTGTGTCTTTCTGCATTTTGTGAGTAAACTATCTTTGAACTACTAATAGTAAGTTTCATTACTATTACCTTAGAATTCATAACCCTATGCTTTGACTTCCTTTAGTAATGGAATTACTGTGTTGACCTATTTTCTTGAGTGAATTATCTTTGTTTGAAAATCCCATTTGCCTCAGCTTCCATGTCTAGAAACTTTGCCACTGAATCTATTAACTTGTTGACTCCATAGCCCAATGGTAGCAAGCCTTCATCTTTCAACCTATAAACATACAAATCACAAACCATAGAGTTAGCCATCTATCTATAACTTATATCATTAACCCTTGAGAGAGCCCTCTCAGGTTGAGGAGGTTAAGCCTCAGCTAAAATATTGGTTTGAAATAGTTACACCGAGGTAGTCTGATCAGCAGCCTATTAGGGTCCTATTTTGGTGATAACACATCCAACATCCAACATCCCCTATTCTTCGGTGGTTGTGAATTGGAGGAACCCTTAGGTGAGCAACCAGACATATTTGAAGAACCTATAGGGGAAGAAAAAGAACCCATTCCTACTGAGCCAATGGCTGAAAACATAAATGACAGAGGGGATAGAGAGAGAGTTGAGGGTGCCTTCCCATCAGGGAAACCAATGGGACACTAAGATGAAAAACATAAGCCCCTCTGCCCTTCCTCATTTCCATGGAGTGACCACAGAAGATCCTGACACTTTCCTATTTGAGTTCGCTGTTATATGCCGAACCTATGACTATACAAATGATGAGCAGAATTTGAAACTATTTCCATTTACCCTCAAGGATGCAGCTTTGTGCTGGTTCTTGGGTTTACCTGGGGATAACATCACAACTTGGGATCAGATGCAGCAAGCCTTTAACAACAAATAACGAGACTACTATAGGTCTAAGGATACTAAAGAAGAAATTTTTAGGATGACCTTAGGTAATGGTGAATCCGTAGAGGATTATGAAGAAATGTTCCAGTTTAGTTACAAAAGGGCCAGGTGCACACTTGAACCTGAGTCACTGAAGCTGGTCCTACTTAGAGGAGTAAGGGAAGACCTTCTGGATACCTTACACTTGTTAGCAGGATGAGATATATATACTAGTTACCCTATGAGGATATCAAGTCTGCCTTTAGAAACCATTCTAGGGCAGCAAGGAAAAAGGGTAGGGGAAGTCAACTTATGGTCAGTACATCCTCTTCCAATTCATCCATCAAGGGTGAAATTGGAAACATGTTGGAAGATTTCAAGAGTGAGATGCTGCAAACCCTTTCCTTACAGATGGACACGATGAACATTAGGAGAAAGTGGGAGGAAGTAGAGAGAGCCTTGGCCATTTTCTGTCCTAGATGCACCAGGAGGGACCCTTGGAATGAATGTCCATTGAATTCTATTAAAACTTGCTCAGTCTATGAAGGAAACCACTCCATAGACAAGTGACCTTCTTTCCCTGGACTCAAATATGTATATCAAGGCAATGAAGGGGTCACTGAGTAGCTGTGCGACATAAACCAAAGGAGACCTCATGGGCATAGGCCATACCAACAGGGCATGCAAGGGTCATCCCATGCATATTACAACCCCAACCAGACCACATCCATACCTTCTTGGGGACTCCCTGCTCATCCTTCCTGGTCTGCACCTCCTCCTTGATCCTTTTCATCTCAGTATCATTCCCAACTAGCCAACCGGTCATTTCAACCATATGCTCCGCCACAACCTCAGTGGAATGCACCGCCCCAGGGGTGGAGGACTTTGTACAACAATGTTCCAGATTTATTGCCTTCACCACCTGCACAACCATAGCTGTTACACTCTGCTCCACCTAAACAACCCCAGATGCCTGCCCAGCCAAATCTGAGTTATGCCGTGGAGATCCAGGAAATTAACCTGAGATTTGAGGGAGTTCTCTCGGATAACCAACCTACACCTCCACCTAGGGGGGTTGAAGAAGAAAGAGAGGAAAGCATTATTAAAGTAAATACACCCTTTCCTGAGAGATTAACTCAATCACTCGAGCCTACCCCAGAAGAGACTGAACTTCTAGGAGAATTGAAAAAACTATGTGTCAAGATTCCACTTCTCGGAGCCATCAAGAATGTACCTGTTTACAAAAAATTGATTAAGGAGAAGTGTTTCAAGCATCCAGGGAGGCGAAAAAGAGATGCCCCTACCATTAATGTCATTGGATAACTGTTCGACTTAATGCTGGGGCAGGTAATCTATCCGAAGTATTTGGACCCTGGAAGCCCTGTAGTAGATGTGCACATCAATGGAACCATTGTCCCACACACTTTAATCGATCTTGGGGCTGGCATTAATGTGATGACCAAAGACACCATGATCAAGCTCAACCTCCAAGGTTCATTGAGAAAGACCACAACAATCCTACAACTTGCAGACCGCTCCATAGTGACCCCTAAGGGGATTGTGGAGGATGTGATGGTCTCCATTGACTCTTGGGAGTACCCTACAGATTTCCTAGTTCTCCAGCCTAAGGCTAAGCTTACTGGTTACCCTCTCATCCTTGGGAGGCCCTGGTTGGCCACTGCCGATGCTTACATCAGCTGTAGAGCTGGGAATATGACCATCAAGAATGGGCATATGTCCAAGAAGTTAGTCCTATACCCTCTTTCTCAGCCATCTCTAGAACATTATTTACCTTTATGACTGGAAGAGGAGGAATAAGATGAAGTTTATACTGCCTAACTGTATACCTTAGAAACAACCATGGGAGGAGGACAACGGGATGAAGACATTTTGATTGAACACCTACTCCAAAGTCCAACTCCCAGTACATTGTCCCTAGAAGAAGTAGTAAAGGAAACCCAGAAAAACAATCCAATTGATCTGTACTTGGCCGATTCCAAGCCTCTCCATGTCAAAACCATAGAATTTGGCCCTGAGAAAACTTTGAAAATCAATCCATCTCTTTCTGTTCTTCAAGAGGAGAAGTTGTGCAACATTCTAAACGAACATCTGGATGCCTTTGCTTGGAATTACAAAGAAATGAAGGGAGTACACCCCTCAGTGTGTACTCACCATATTTATGTCAAGGAAGGTTGCAAGCAAGTCCACCAACCCCAAAGGAGGATTAATCCAGCTCTTAAAGATATAGTCAAAGAAGAACTGCAAAAATTGCTAGATGCAAGATTCATGTATCCTATCTCCGACAGTGAGTGGGTCTCCCCTTCGGTGTTAGTTCCCAAGAAAAATGGTAAGTGGAGGATTAGTGTCAATTAAAGGGAGTTGAACAAAGCCACAAAGAAGGACCATTTCCCTCTGCCTTTCATCAACCAAGTACTAGATGGCCTGGCAGGGAAAAAGTTTTTCTCTTTCCTAGATGGATTCAGCAGGTACAACCAAATCCAAATTAGCCCGAAAGACCAGGATAAAACCACCTTCACTTGTCCTTAGGGAAATTTTCCCTATAGGGTCCTTCCTTTTGGCCTATGCAATGCTCCTACCACTTTTCAGAGAGCAGTGCTGAGTTGGTCCAAGATGCGGTAGAAATCTATATGGATGATTTCACACCTTATGGGGGTGATTTCGAGGAGGCTTTGTCCAACTTATGTAAGGTACTGCACAAATTCATTGAAATGAACCTGTCTTTCAGTCCCGAAAAATGTGAATTCTGGATGACTGCAGGGACCGTGCTGGGTCATTCAATATCTCAACAAGGACTGTAGGTGGACCCCAACAAAATAGCTATCATCCAGAGGATCCCATCTCAAAAGTAGAGAGATGTCAGAAGTTTCCTAGGGTTAGCTGGATACTACCAAAGGTTCATAAAGGACGTCAGCAAGTTGGCCTCTCCTTTATTTGGGTTGTTGGCTAAGGAATCTGAGTTTATATGGTCAAAAAGCTGTGAAGAGGCCTTGGAAATCCTGAAGAACAAGTTAACCACTACCCCAATTCTCTGAGGCCCAAACCAGGCCCTTCCTTTTCACATTCATGCTGATGCCTCACACAAAGCCATAGGGGCAACCCTAGGTCAGATAGATGAAAAATTTCCTTATGCCATTTACTTTATCAGTAAGAATCTGTCAAAGGTCGAACTGAACTACATTGTGACCAAAAAGAGATCCTGGCTATTGTTCATTCATTGAACAAATTTAGGCATTATATTACAGGCTATCAAAAATTTGTCTTGTTGGGTTGTGTTATATTCTTTCCACGACTAGCCCACGTAGTTAACCGGGGGGTTAGAGAGGGGGTGGAGCCCCCCTTCGTTATGCCAATTGTGTAGCGAGGGGAGTCATAGGGGGTTTGAGGGGTGCAGGTAACCCCACTCTATGGGGTCTGGGGCAGCGCCCCAGAAAATTTTGGTTTTGGACCCTATGTTAGGTTGGGCAGACCCACTTATGGTTTTGTGCATGATTTTCGCACATGGTTTTGGATGCGATGGTTTTCGGTCCATGGTTTTGGACGTGATGGTTTTCGGTCCATGGTATTGGATGCTTCCGCATGTATAAATATGTATTGTAACATTGAAAGGAAAATAATGAAAAATCAAGCTGGTAGTCCCGGTTTTTGGATCCAGGGGAAAATCTCTCTGTATATGTGTTATGCTCTCGCATTGTTTATTTTCTGTGTTTTAGAATTCGTATGCAGGTAATTTCCGTACGGGGTTAAAACCTACATTTGGTATCAGAGCTGTTTTGGCTTCAAGGGGATGCCTTTGTTGCTGAGGGGTTTCGTTCGGGCTTGTGGTAGACCCTGTTCAGTGGGAGATCTACAAGATCGATTCTAGTGGTGAAAGAAGATGGCGAGCAGTGGAAAGATAGAGATCAACAAATTTAATGGTCAGAGTTTTGAGTTGTGGAAACTCAAGATGGAGGATCTGTTGGTTGATAAAGATCAGTGTATCGCGGTAGATCCGGGTAATAAACCAACGGGAGTGGCTGATGAAGAATGGAAGATGTTGGATTGGAAGGAAAAGAGCACAATATGATTGTGTGTCTAAGATTCAGTATTGTTGAATGTATCAGGGGAAGCTACAACAAAGGCTTTGTGGGACAAGTTAGGGACATTGTACCAATCTAAGTCTCTTGTGAATAAACTGTTCCTACGGAAAAAGCTGTATAACCTGAGGATGAAAGATGGAGACTCGGTGATAGAGCATATGAATGCGTTTAATACTGTGGTAAGTCAGTTAGAATTTGTTGATATTAAAATTTAAGATGAAGATAAGTGCATCAGTTTGTTGTGTTCTCTACCAGATTCGTGGGATAGTCTGGTTATTGCAATAGGTAGCAATGCAACTGCCTTGTAGTTTGATGAAATAGTCTCATCCTTGCTAATGGAGGAGATGAGGTGGAAAAATATGGAGAGCCAGAATGGTGATGCCTTATATGTACGAGGACGGTCCCAGAACAGAAACAAAAATAAGTCATCGAGTGGGAGATCTAAATCTAGAGGGAGATCTAAATCTCCACAAAAACATGTAAAGGTGGTGTGCTGGAAATGCAGAAAGGAAGGGCACTACAAAAGGGACTGTAAATCTAAAGCTCCTGATAAAGGAAAGGGATCTGATGATGCTCCTTCTGCAGAGGCGAAAACCACCTCAGATGAAGGTGGGGATGTGTACTTGGCTTCTTTAAGTACACATGTAGATCATGAGGCATGGTTGATTGACTCAGGTGCATCCTTTCACTTCACTCCCCGTAGAGAGTGGTTCTGCGAGTATGAGAAATAAGATGGTGGTGATGTCTTCTTGGGGATGACAGGAAGGCTAGAATCATTGGTTGCAGAAAATTAAAGCAAGCTGGATGATGCAGGTGTAAAAACAATGTTCGAGAAGGATACCTGCAAGATGGTTTGGGGGGCACTGGTATTGATGCGGGGAGTTCGAATTGGAACTCTGTACAAGCTGCAAGGTAGCACTGTTATTGATGGGTGCAATAGTTTCGTGGTTCCTGAAAGTGGAGCAGGAAATCTAGTGGTCTTTGGAGAGAATACCATGCTGTGGCATCAAAGGCTTGGAAATATTGGAGAGAAGGGCCTTCGAATACTTCATGGTAAAGGTATGGTATAAGGTATGAGTAATAACTCTCTGGATTTTGATTTCTGTGAAAATTGTGTAAATGGGAAGCAGAATCGGGTGAGTTTCCCCTCTGGTGGTAAGAGGGCGAAACAGATATTAGAGCTTGTGCACAATGATGTGTTTGGACTTGTGAAGGTTCCATCACTGGGTAAGTCTGTGTACTATGTATCATTTATGGATGACTTCTCAAGGAATACATGGATATATTTCCTTAAGAAGAAATATGAAGTCTTTGACAGGTTTAAAGAATTTAAGGCTTTGGTGGAAAACCAGACAGAGAAGAAGATAAAGGTGTTGAGGACAGATAAAGGTGGAGAGTTTTGCAGTAAGGAATTTTAAGAATTTTGTAAGAAGTGTGGTATAGCACGACAGAAGACTACTCCATATACACCTCAACAAAATGGAGTTGCAAAAATGATGAACAAGACGTTGATGTAAAGGGCAAGAAGCATGCTCAGTGGTGCCGGGTTAGGACAGGAATTCTGGGTAGAGGCGGTGAAGATGGCATGTTACTTGGTCAATAGATCACCTTCATCAGCGTTGGAGGATAAGACTCCACAAGAGGTATGGACTGGTAAGAAACCCTGTTTTTCACATCTGAGGGTATTTGGATGTGATGCATATGTACATGTTCCAGAGGAGAAAAGAACCAAGTTGGATAGTAAATCTGAAAAGTGCATCTTTACTGGGTATAAGGATGGTTTAAAGGGTTATAAGCTTTGGAACCCAATAACAAGGAGGTTGCGTACAGCCAAGATGTGGTGTTCAGAGAGGTGAAAGATGTTATTAAACATGAAGTCCAACCAAAGGAACCTGAGAAGATAGAGTTTGAGCTAAAGGAGGAAGAATCAGACTCTACAATAGAGGAGGAATCAGAAGATGAAGAGCCACAAAATCCGGGTGTGAGAAGATCAGTTCAAGAAAGAAGGCAACCAGAAAGGTATAGTCCATCTGCTTTCTATTCAAATTTTTCTTTATCTATTACTGATGATGATCCTAGAACTGTGAAGGAAGCAGTAGATTTAGAGGATGGAAAACTCTGGAAAGAGGCCATGGTTGATGATATGGCATCTTTGCACAAAAATGAGGCTTGGGATCTGGTGGAGTTGTTAGTTGGAAGAAAACCCATTGGCAGCAAATGGGTGTTCAAGAAGAAGGCAAATGCAGAAGGAAAGGTGGAGAAATACAAAACTCGATTGGTAGCAAAAGGTTATTCCCAGGTGCTGGGAATTGATTTTGGTGATATTTTTTCTCCTGTTGCCAAGGTAACTTCTATTAAATTACTTTTATCTATTGCTGCTGATTTTGATTTTGAGGTAGAACAGATGGATGTGAAGACAACACTTCTTCACGGGGATCTGGAAGAGGAGATCTACATGAAGCAACCTGAAGGCTTTGCGGTGAAGGGTAAGAAAGAACTAGTATGCAAGTTAGAGAAGTCTATGTATGGGTTAAAACAGTCACCAAGGGTGTGGTATCAGAAATTTGATACATTTATACGGGGACTTGGCTTCACCAGAAACAAAGTAGATCACTGTGTGTATTTTAAATTAATTGGTGACCGTGTTATTTATCTGGTCTTGCATGTGGATGATATATTGCTGGTTGGAAATGATAAAGAAATTATCCAGGATTTGAAGACCCATTTTTGTCCTCCAAATCCCGGATAATTTCTTTGTCATTTCCAACTAGCAACATATCATCCACATACAAGACCAGATAAATAACACGGTCCCCAATTAATTTAAAATACACACAGTGATTTTCTTTGCTTCTGGTGAAGCCAAGTCCCTGTATAAATGTATCAAATTTCTGATACCACATCCTTGGTGACTGTTTTAACCCATACACAGACTTCTTTAACTTGCATACTGGTTCTTTCTTACCCTTCACCGCAAAGCCTTCAGGTTGCTTCATGTAGATCTACTCTTCCAGATCCCCGTGAAGAAATGCTGTCTTCACATCCATCTGTTCTACCTCAAAATCAAAAGCATCAGCAACAGATAAAAGTAATCTAATAGAAGTTACTTTGGCAACAGGAGAAAAAATATCACCAAAATCAATTCTCGGCACCTGGGAATAACCTTTTGCTACCAATAAAGCTTTGTATTTCTCCACCTTTCCTTCTGTATTTGTTTTATTTCCATAGGGCGCCACAAGAGAGCTTAGTCATTTATCCAGCCCTACAATTCCCATTGTTCCTCTACACCAAGAGAACATCTCAGAGCTCACAGATTTTGTCAATGCATCTACAGTATTCTTCAAAGTGTCCACCTTTACCAATAACACCTTTTTGTCTTCTATCATATCCATCAAAAAGTGATACTAAACATTAATGTGCTTTGTCTTTGAATGATATGCAGGGTTCTTTGCCAAGAAAATTGCACTTTGGCTGTCACAGTCTATCCTTATAGCTCCTTGTACTAACCCAATACTTGAACACAATATCAGCAACCAAACTGCTTCCTTGCTTGCATGAGTGGCTGCCATGTATTCTGCCTCTGTAGTTGATAGTGCCACTACAGATTGTTTCTTACTCATCCAACTGACTGCACCTCCAAATAGGTTAAACACATACCCACTTGTAGATCTCCTTTGATCTAGATCTCTAGCCCAGTCTGCATCAACAAAGCCAAAAATATCCAACATTTTGTCCAATCCTGGTCTTCCTTGGTAGCACAAACCATAATCACTAGTGCCACGCAAATACCTGAAAACCCGCTTCACTGCTGTCTAGTGCTCCTTCCCTGGTTTTGACATAAACCTGCTCAATACTCCCATTGCATGTGAAATATCTGGTCTAGAACATACCATCGCATACATCAGGCTACCGACTGCACTTGCATATGGAACACAGGACATGTCTTCTTTCTCTTCTTGTGTCTTGGGACACTGTTTAGCAGATAACTTTACACCTATAGGAATAGGAACCTTCACCGGTTTACTATCCTGCATATTAAACCTCTGCAATATTGTCTCGACATACTTCCTCTAGTTTAACCAGAGCTTCCTCTTTGTCCGGACTCTTTTAATTTCCATGCCAAAAATATAGTTTGCAGCACCTAGATCTTTCGTGCTGAACATGCTGCAATCAAATATTTAATGAATAAACCCGATGTGAATGATCTTATGGCCTTGTGGAGGTCACTTTGCAGCAAGAGAACAACATTCAGAGTGTTACAAGCAGGCTATTATTGGCCCACTCTTCATCATGATGTGAAAAGATATACTAGTCAGTGTGATCAGTGCCAAAGGATGGGAAAGCCTACTCCAAGGGATGAAATGCCTCTGTAGCCTCAAGTGACTTTCGAGCCATTTGACAAGTGGGGCATGGACTTCATTGGACCTATTGACCCTCCTTCCAAGCAAAAACAATACATCATTGTGTGCACTGACTATCTGACTAAGTGGGCTGAAACCAAGGCAATTAAGGCAACAACAGAGGAGAAGGTAGTTGAGTTCTTAAGGGAGCATGCATTTTACAAATTTGGATACCCTAGAGAGCTGGTCACTGATAAAGGCAACCAATTTACCTCCAGCATGATTGAAGACTTGCTCAACCATCACAAGATAGAGCATAGGACCTCCACTCCCTATCACCCACAAGCTAATGGGTGGGAAAAAGGCCTTGTTGTCCATTGAGTTTGAGTATAACACATTAAGGATGGTAGCCCAACTAGATCTATATCTCAACAGTGCACAAAAAGAGAGATTACTTCAGTTAAATGGTTTAGATGAGTTTAGAATAAAGGCCCTCCTACACACAGAGGTAACCCAACTTCAGAGGAAGATCTGGCATGATAAGAACATCAAGGATAAGCAATTTCAAGAAGGTGATTGGGCCTTGTTATATGATTCCAGATATAAATACTTTAAGGGCAAGTTAAGGACAAGATGGCTAGGAATTTATGTTTTAGAAAGACGTCTTGATAATGGTTCAGTGCAGATCATAACCATAGATGAAGAGGCCATTCCTTTATTTGTTAATGGACACCGATTGAAAGTTTACAAAAGACCATTTTCAAAGCAAGAGTTCATTGATGGTATGTATAAAACAATGATGGTGGTGGAGCAAGTTTAAACTCTTGCTTCATCAAATCATTGAGAGAAGAAAAGAAGAAGAATAAGGACTCAGGTGAAAACCTCCATGAGGCGCCTGAGTCCCATTATTGGGTTGAAACCTCTTGGGGCAACCCAATGGTGTCCAAAAAAAAAAGAGAGAGAAAAAAAAGAGAAATAAAAAGATCCCTGGGTGAAAACCTCTCTTGAGGTGCCCAAGGCAAACTGCTAGGATCAAAACCTCTCAAAGGCAACCTAGTTGTTTAAAAAAAAAGAAAAAAAGAAAAAAAGAAAAAGATAAAACATCATGAAAATTTCTATTTGCAGGTCAGCAAGGATGACGATCAGAGAACAAAGGAGGACAAAAAAGGGACCTATTTAACTCACATTTTTATTTTTCTACTTATTTTCATTCATCACTCCACCATTTCTTTCATTTTTATCACTCCTTTGCTTCAGTTTACAAGGGGATTGTGTTTTCTACATGATCCCCTGAAAACATACAAGATGATCCTGTAGGAATTAACACCCCTACATCACCATTTCATTACCATAGCTATGTCCACTTTCATTACCCCTGCATTCACCATCAAAAAAATCAGTTTCAATATCTATATCTATCTATCTATCTATATATATATATATATCTATATATATATATTTCACAGTCTTCAATAGAAAAAATGAAACAGATAACAGAAGGGAGAAACACCTGAGTATGTCTCATTTCTCCACACTCCTAGTCTTCCTCTCAATCCATGTCACCATCCTCAAAATCCCAGCAGAGTGTATGATTAAGAGTTCTGAGGGTGAAGCAACTACAAACATCCTGTAGGAAATCATGTAGCAACCTATCCCACAGAATACAAATCATGATTGCAGCAAGCTTCCAGCATGATGATCCAAGAGAAGGACAAAAAAAGTTAACTTGGCCACCTTCATTCAGTCGACGAAGACAAAATAGTTGGTGCTCCCAGACATGGCAACAATCAAGTCAAAAAAGGATAAGAGAAGGAAAAAAAAAGTTAAGTCTACGGTGGCATGAATTGGGAGTTGATTACGAGGAGGGGGAAATGATGAGGTGGTAGTGGGGACCAACGGTCCAAAAATAGAAAATGTACCTCCGCTGCCAACACACCACCTCACATAACTCGGCCATAAGAAGAAATATTCGTTGATCCCCATGCACTCATGCCTGCATTTCCTTGAGGCTCACCATTGCAAAAGTCACTCTCATACACAAGCAACCTACAGAAGAGGAAATTTCCATCTGTCTCCTATGCAGGGCTTCCTATAGGATTTCACAAGAAATCCTACAGGATTGCATAGGAAACCTACAGGATACAGACAGAAAATCTACTGGATTGGCCAAGAGGAGTTTTAGAGGGGAAAACATGGGGGTTGGCTACAAAAAACACTATGAGGAGGTAGGTTCTATAATTACTTCCATTTTTCAAAGTGAATTGAACAAAAAATTCCCTAGTAGTGAGTGAATTTTCCAGTTGTGTAAGGGAATTGTCTCCACAATTTTCTTCGGTTATTTACTTTTGCATTAAAAAAATAAATAAATTGTGTCAACCATCTCATCTCCTCCAAATTCACCAACAAAATGACAGGGGGGTTTAATAGAAGGGAGCCCATTAATACTGTGAGAATCCATCAACACCCTCAAGTGTTAGAAATCTTCACAAGACATAATTGGATGGGGTATTTTGAAAAATTAAGAGGGTATGATGATGAAGTGGCCTGAGATTTTTCTCCCTCCCTCATTTCACTAACCAAAATTCATGCCACTATTGTGGTGAGAGGCCTCTCCATAGAGATCACCCCTGAAATCATAAGCAAAATTACCACACTTCCCCTAGGAGTGCCTTGGAGAAAGGAAGACAAGGGAGATAGCTAGATTGCGAATAAGAAGTTCTTTTTAGAGGGAGAAGAGCCCATTGAGGTAAAAAATAGAGTAAGGAGAGCAAGCCTACCATACCCCTAGAATGAGGTGAGCCACCACCTTATCAAATACATATCATGTGAGGGTAGATATACTGTGGTTTATGGGTATTACTTTAGGCTTATTGAAGAATTGAGGTTTGGAGTAGAAACACCTCCTCACCATAGGCTTAACATACCATACTTCCTTCTGCAATCACTGACAGACACAAGCATAAAAGTGCAGGAGGGAAACTACCAACAATTAGCCCACCATGGGTTAATTAGAATCATCATAGAAGATGCCCTCCACAACCTTAGAATTCCTATCCAATGGGAAATTTTAAGAGACATGCAGACAGAGGAGGATATCAAAGCCCTCACATATGACATTAGTGCTGCTGTTAGTGAAAAGGATGAGGAAGAAACATAAACACAGGGAGAAGAAGTAGAGAGGGATGAAGATGAGATAGATGAGGAGGAAGAAGAGGAGAAAGAGAAGGAAGGTGATGAGGAAATAGAGGAAGATGACAAAGAAGAGACTGATAAACAAGATGAGGATCTAGAAGGAGAAGAAGAGGGAAAAAATAGAGAGGAAAAGGGCAATGAGAAAGAGGAGGAAAAAGACAAGGAGGAGTCACCTAGGGTGTCTCCAGAGGCCACTAAGAGAGAAGCAGCTGCTGCCCTCACTGCTCTTAGCATGCCTATCAAACAGAAAGGAAAAATATAGAGGCATACCCCCTTATATTTTAGGACAAGGAAAAGCACAAGAATAAAGCAGGGGAAACCCCAAACACCAACCAAAATTCCCGTTGTGATTGAGGACTCACCTAAACAGTAGGAGAAAATGCCTCCTCCTAAGTCTCTTATCACCTATGTGGGAAGGCCTATAACTAGATCCACCTCATCCAAAGGAAAAGCAATCGCATAGGATACACAGCAATACCTACAGGAAGCTGAAGCAGTCCTACATGATACTCTGCTAAACCTACAGGAGACTCAAAAATTGGATAAGGAGGGAAGCCTACAACAATAAACTAAATAAGAGGACCCAGATTTAAAGGAACCTAGCCCCCAACCTAACCTTGACTCCTACTACAGATTTATCAAAGGGGACAGGGTCATTCCATAAAAAATTGCTATTCCACTATTCTTTGAGCTTGAGAAGGAGAGAGCCAGAACTCATCGATGGATGTAGATTTCCAAATCCAAGGGGGTGGAAGACATTGGTCACATGGAGGAGAAGCTCAAGGAGATGGGCAGAGAATTAAGTAGCTTGAGAGACAGAGAGGCCATAATGAGAAATCAGTTAGAGACAGAAAATGCATGGTTGAAAGGACAACTGCAAGAAAGAGAGAACCAATTGGCATGTATGGCCAGTCTCTCTTTGGAAGCAATCTAGTGTAGGATGCCAGCTAAATCCTATGCCCTATACCTTAAGGAACAGTGGCTGCAGTTCTAGATCAAGACCCTAGCACAGAGAGGCACTATGCCATTTCAGGATTATAGACAGTTCATTGATCTTTGTGATCAAAGTACATTGGAAGACAGGGCCAAGATGTCTGAGTTTTATTTGCATAACATGGCCTTAACAGACATGAATGTATGGGACCCTAATGCCAAGCTAGGAGATTTACAGTTGATGGATTTGGCATCATGGATGAACCATGAGGAAGCAAGGGCTGCAGAAATGAAGAAGATATTGGCAAAAGAACAAATAGATCCCCTTATGATCATAGCTGAGCAGTCCAATCCAATGGCCCTCATCAACACACATAATTTAATTGCAAATGATCCTCAACTTGCACCTAGGTATCTTGCCACCCAAGAGAAATCAATTTCACATTTTGAGGATATGTTCAGGTTGTTAGGAGATGACAACCTACATGCTTTCCTAAGGAGATGGAACACATTTCCATACAATTTAAAGATAAGAGAATACCACTCTCCTCAAATAATGAGAGAAGCATTGAACATGACACCCATGTACAAGCAATCTATGCAAAGGCTCAAAGTCAATTGGATTAGCTTGAAAATCAATCCACCACTGCTCTTAGGAATGATAGAAGGAAGGAAGGAAGAAGAAGAAAAGAGGCAGTGGGAGGAGGTAGAAAAGAAAGCAGGTTTCTATGAACAAGAAGAGGAAACCACAACAGAGGCATGGGATGTCAGGGAGGCCACTAGAGCTATGAAGGACATGGATATTGATTGAGTTGCTCAGAGGATGAGCAACACTTTCAATAGGGGGTTGATGATGAACCTCATCTTTGGGTAATTATATGGGCCTTAATTCACCTCCTAGCTTAGTCAAACCAACTTTTCTCACAACTTATTACATGTTTTGATTACATTTTGTTTAATGAGATGAGTTAGAGTGAGATATTATGCCAAGTGGACTAATATGCATTGAATGCAGGTTTGGAAGAGAAAATCAAGGAATTTTGGGAAAGACTAAGGTTTGAAACTCGAATGGGACAAGGGAGAGAGATTGTAGGAGGTAAATCCTCCTCATTTACTCCTTCCCCATTCGAATATTCCTCCATTCATCCCACCAACTCGGAGTACAAGCAACCAAGTCATGAAGATTAGAAGGCAGTCGAGTAAGTGATAAACAAAGAGTTAGTTCATCTCGAGTTTGGGAGCCGAGCCTCCCTAAATTTAAGGAAGTCGTTGGGGACTTCAGTTGTATAAGTAGAGAGTCCTAGAGCCTCATTAGGATTCGAATTTTTGTTGTAAAACACTAGCTATCTTCGAGCTCCAGACTTGTGGAAGACTTTTTGATGTAATTTTCTGTTTTGGTAATAAGAATTAGTTTGTTCTTGATTTAGTACTGAGTTAACTCAAAGGGTTGAAGCTCTTGGGTTAGGGCCCAACCCTAGTAGCAAAGGCTCCTCTTCTTGTATCTTTATGCTTAGCTTAGTTTCATAGGTTCATGGTTAAACTGTTTTTAGAAGTATTTCATTGCAAGTAGTGTAGATTTGATTAATTGTTTATTAGTTTGATTCCATTTGTGCCTCACTTCAATAGCAGGTTAGAAAGGATAAAAGAGGCCCCAAAAAGCTATTAGTAGGTGTCTTGGCCTCACTTCTTCCTTTTGGGATCATGATTTGAGGAAAATACCCTTATGCAACCCAAAAAGACAGATTTCCATTTCTCTCATGATATTTAGAGGTTGTTGTACTTAAACTAGAATTTGTTCAGTTTTGCAAAGTAGGATTTCATTTCCATCTCTTATATCTTCATTCTTGCAGTAGATCTCATCCATGATTCCATTTTATTTAGCAAGTTCTTCATGCATAAGGTAGACAATTAGTTCATTAAATTATGCTTTTCTAGCTCTTGAGAATTCTTCTTGTTACATGACTTTTTGGAAATTACACATGTTTGATGCAGAGCAGGTACTTCAGAATTAGAAAGAAATATCATAGCCAACAACCACCTTCCAATTTCATCCACCCATAGGCATTCCTTGTTTTCATCAAAAACTTCACCAATTTCATAATTTTACATAGAAATTTCCTCAAGCATTTTGAGCGAATCCAACCATCTCCTAAACTTGGTTTTGTGTTCTGAGTGATCCTAGGCCTCTTCTCACTCCATTTCACCCATCAAGCATCGTCCCTAAGCTTTTCATCACCTCCCACACCCATCGTTTTTCTCACGACTGCATCCTGTAGAAATACAGGGAATCCTGTAGGTTTCTAATACATCTTGTAGGTTTTTCTGTAGTGGCCTGTTTTGACACCAGATTGAGGGAAAAACTCTAGGAAGCCTCCCAAGATCACCCTAGGGTCCCCCAAACCTTCCAACCATCTCCTGAACCTTCTAGCCCTAAACCACCTCCCACAACACCAAAAGAGATTAGTTTGCACACTTGATTTTTCATGAAAAGTATAAAAAGACAAAACAGATTTATTACCGTCCTTTACATGCATAACAATTGTGTTTGATGTTTTCAAATTCCATGCTTAAGATAGTAGCATTTTGTTCATGTTAATTTAGCATCATTGCAAAGCATAGCTCTTAGCAGTTAATTAGGAAATGGTGTGCCTTAGCATTGAATTTCAGTCTTTTTCATTATTGTCATAGATCAATTCTCTCTTAGAGTATATTTCTATTTCTTTCATCAAGGAACCAAGATTCTTCTGAATCCATAGAAGTCTGATTTGCAAACCTGGTGGTCTCTCGCCAGCTGAACAGTGACAAAAGGTAGAACCATCACTTTTACTTGTGTATACAGCACTGTCACCTCCAAGTTTGTACGAACCTCGGGTTGATAAAGTATAGCTGGTAGCCCAAGAGTTGCAGCATTCTTGTTGCAATATTGGTGCTCATCAGTATGATGGTAAAGGATGATAGAAATATGGAAAATGCATGGTGAAAAATAGTCAAAACTAAGGGCCAACACCCTTCTCCATCTTGATTTTCTGAAGCTTGTCCTTTAGTTCCATCTTCTTATGGTTACTATTGTTTCGAAACATGTCTGTCAAGGCTTTCCACATTGCATATGGAGTCTCCTTCCCATGGAGGTTCGAGACAATATGATCTCGAAATCCTTCTAGTATGATCCTTCTTGCATTTGCAAAACATTTCCTCCACTTTACCAAATCTTGAGCATTAGTTGCTGGAGGCTTAGGAATATCTTTATCCATGAATTCCTTTAGCCCATTGTATTCCAACACTACCTCCATCCATTCCATCCAAGCAATATAGTTAGAACTACCCTTAAGGGCATATTCGAGTCTCAATCCATAGAACGACATCATGCTGGCTCTGAAGAATGATACTGCAAATTTGATTTCACCTGCAAAAGACAAACTCGCATTCTCTTCTTCTAGAGTGATTTCTGCTCTGATACCATGAAGCAATTCCTTGTAGATTCAAACTGCTAATTGTATTTGACTAAAACAATAGACTTGAATCTACTCTATTATTTAGTGGAAACAATTAAATGATCGTGAAATCACGAAGCATACCAGAGAAAGATTTCAATCAACACATTACACTATGATTTCTTGGGGAAAGCCACAACTAAAAACCCCTACTATCTGTATATTGCATTAGTCAGAAAATATGAGAAGATTACAATTCTTTTCTCAAGCCTAAGAAACCTCTGCACTATCTCTATCTATCTCACAACTTCCTAGACAAACCCATGCCAATACTTAACCAAATTTTGGCTTGCCCAAGTCCTATTTCCTTGCACTGTTTCTTTTAGAATTATCCCCCTATTAATTAGGTAAATTCCTCAATATGAATTATGCAATCCTCATAGGCCTTCCTTTGATTGCATGCACCACTTGTACAATTCATGTGATTATACAACAGATAGTACACTACCCTTGAACTCCAATCTCAACTGGGTAACTCTAAGATTCGACATGCATGAGCTATTTATGAGTGAATCATTAGTTAACTGGTTGAACACATGAAGCAAAACCCCATTGTCTGACCTCCTACTAGTTCCTCCTTTAGTTGGAACTAGTTTAAGACACGTTAACTCAATTAAATTGAATTAATTAATTACAACTCAAAACAAAATCAACCAATGCTCCTATAATGTAGGAGACACTCTACATGGCCCAGGTTAGACCCTCAACTCGAATTAACTAAGCCAAATAAGTCTAATTAACTTGGTTAACTTGTACAAGTTGTCTTGTGATGTGGAATTACAATTTTATTCCTAATTTAATTCAAGGACAAAATTAAATTAGGATTTTCTTGTTGCATTTTCAACAAAAAGGAAGGAGAAAGGTTGTGGGGGAAGTGCGGTAGAAAGGGTGTGTGGAGAAATTGGGTGCGAGGGAGTTTGTTAAAGAGAAGGGACTATATCGAGTCAAGCTTTCTTCCTCTACAGTGCACATAAAGCTAATTTAGTATGCATAGTTGAGGCATGGACAAAAAAGGATAATTTTGTGAGTGGCCATTTCGTTAGAGAATGCTTTGACACAGTTTTGCCTGAGATTGCTACTGCTCTATCCAATGATGCCAAATCTTAGTGCATAGGCGTGGAAGAAGATTTCAGAGCACTGACATTGACATTGGAACTCTCACAACTATTACTAGTGCATTTCGCTCTTATTTCATTTAAAACTTTTTTTCCATCATAAACTTTTATAGATTAAGCTGTGCAAGAGAACAGGTGCATAGAGCCATGAATTTGTAGATAATGAAGGATTGTGTTGAGGTAAGGAAGTGTAGTGAAGCACCTATGCACATGGATAGGGATTTTATGAGAATATGTGACAATATGAAGTATCATAACTTTAATTAGTTTCCTGTTTTTTTTATATATGCAAAGCGACTGAATATACAAAATTTGAAGGAGACGGGGAAAGTTTTGGAGTGGCAAAATTTTTTCAGTTTTCAATAAATATGTAACACTTATGAGCCAATATGCATAATTAATTAATACTAATAGCAGGTTCAAAGGAGGCAGGGAAAATTCTGGAGTGGCAAGACTTTCAAAGGAATAAGTACTCATGGTGAACAATTCAAGAGACGTTGAGGCTGTAACTTGTTTGTGAAAGAGAGTTTCACAAGGCTATTGAAGACTTTACATTTGCTATCGCTTGTCAAGAGTGGAACGATGGTGCTTTTATTCACAATTTTATGCAATATTAAGTGAAGTGTCTTTTTTATTTTTATTTTTATTTTTATGGAAGAACGATTATGCAAAGCAGGGACTGAAAACATTATTCCACAATGTTTCTTATGTCTGCATACATTTACACATACCTTCCTCTATACAACATAACATATTATTTGATAGGGCAAATCTTTAGTGACAAGAGTTTCAAAGGATGAAGTACTTGTTTTACTGTAAATTTCGAAAGATGTTATATGTTTTAATCATTTAAAGTTACGCAAAGTGCACAACCGCGAAATAAGTTTTCATTGTGCTTCTTCCATAGCTACACAAGTGCACCCGCGCATTTAGAGCCACCAAACATAGTTTTGAGAACCAAACATTGGACCACCCACAAAGAAATTTTACCAGAGCTCTTTTGCATTCCAATATTAAATAAAATGCGTCTGGTTTGTACTTTGTTTTTTATTATTTCAAAATAAAATATTTTGTGCATTCAAACTATGCAAATAATTGCTTACATTAAGTAAAACAACAAATAAAGTGTGAGATTGGAAAATAAATAATGAGAATTTCGCATTGCAATTTGTGGAGTGCAGAGGTGCATGGGTGTGGAGAAAGCACAATGACACTTTGGTCATTGGCATAAACTTGCAATTCAATTTATTATTATTATTATTAGTCCATGCCTCGCCAAGGACTATAACATTTACCTCGTGGTCAAAGTTTGTTGACTATTAATTATGAACATATCATGAAATTTTGAAACCTAATATTATGATTCTAATTACTAATTCTTCTATTTATTATTATTATGATTATTAGTTGCTTCCTTGCCAGGGACTATAACACTCACTTCATGGTCAAAGTGTGTTGACTCTCCATTATTTTACGAAGATTTTTATTACAAATTTTCTATTTGTAGGTGCATTGGTAAGATGTTAGAAAAATAAGATATCATGAATAAGATATCATAGTTATCTTTACTTACTATCTAATAAGTATGTTGAAAATTTAAAATGTAATGTGACAATTGCAACCACTAATTCTAGTTATGCTGTCCGTAGGAGCATTGGCTAGGTGTTTATCATGAATGATTAATTCTTCTATTTATTATTATTAGTATTATTAGTCGTTCCTCGCCAGGGACTATAAAACTCGCTTCATGGTCAAATTATGTTGACTCTCCATTAATTTACCAATATTTTTATTACAATATTTCTACCTATAGGTGCATTGGTAAGATGTTCAAAAAAAATATATCATGAGTAAGATATCATGTTTATTTACTTACTATCTAATATGTATGTTTAAAATTTAAAAGGTAATGTGACAATCGTAACCACTAATTCTAGTTATGTTGTCCGTAGGAACATTGGCCAGGGTTTTATCATGCAATTTTTAAGCAACACATTGTGAACGCATGTTCGATTACTTTTCAGGGGAGCTAGTTACAAATAGATTTCTTGTTCGGGTTGTACGGTGGTCAATCTGGTAGTTGCATGGTGTGAGGGATTTTCTTTTCAAGTTCATTTTGAACGAAGGTGAAAAATATGTGGAATTTTTTCCAGGTAAACAATGCATCTTTCTTTTGCAAGTACTTAAAGCATTTATACAATATACATTGCAACCCTGTGGAAATGAGGTGTGAAGTTAAAAAAGTGGATAATATGAGAGTGCTAAAAACATTTATACAATATACATTATTGTCATGTAGCTGTAACATCTGAATTGTTTTTGTGCTATGAAATTAGAACATTTTTTCCTCTTATTTCTATATATTTGATCTAATTAATATCGTTAGAGCAGGGAAAATGAACACAAGTAGAACATATACAATTAAAGACAATGATAACTTTTATAAGAGGTGATTTTTTGTTCTATTTATTGTCATTTTATTATTATTACATTATACAACTATGTGTTTTTTTGCTATATTTTTTATGTAATCTAACTAAAAACAAGGCTTTTTCAAATTTCAGGGAACATGTAACACTTAGAGATCCAGATCCAAGGCAACAATTTCTACAAAAAATTTGTGCATTTGTACATTTGTTAATTTTTTAGTTTAATATATGTAACAAGGAACTATAAATTAGAATATGTTGAAACTAAAATCTATTTAGTATTTTACCTATATGCATAGAAATCAAATTCTATTTGGTAACTATGAACCTGATAGTAGAATATACATTAACAATGAATTTGTTCTATCTGGTTGAGTCTTCATGAGCCAATTATTACTTAACATTAATTATAATGTCTTTTTAAGTAGTGATTTGAATGCATTATTTATGAACATGCAAAAAATATCAGATTCAAATGATGTGATAGTAGACATGGATGAAGAAGTAGAAATGGCGATGAGCACTATTATAGAAGAAGATATTGCAAGAGACAAAGAGAAAGGAACATAAAACATGGAAGAAACAAAAGCATAGAGTGTTGATTTGTGTATCTTAGGAGGTATTCCACAACCCTAGGTACTAGGTTTATGTGAGTTTGCACCAAAAAAAGGTTTTGTGGCCGAAGTACCCAAGCGATGGGGTTTTGCACCCAAGATGTGGGAGCCAAACCAAGCAAAGAAATTATTTTTTATTCATTGTTGCAAGTGGAGGACCCTTAAGGGAGAAAGGGTGACCTAGGGCAACCATGAGGGTTATGATCAAATGAAATAAATTAATTTTCCTAAGATAGTTGGGGTTTCATGAAAGAAAATCCAAGTCAGAGAGGGTTTGTGTCATGACCCTTGAGGGCTAGTTGTTACCCTCATGAAAGCTATAAGAAGGAAGGCATGAGGCCTCATTTAATCATCCATACATCCAAGTGCATGAATTATCTGAGAGAGAAAATTTGAGGTGGCCAAAGCCTTAAGAGGCCTAGCCAAAGTGGAGAGAAGGATTATTTTGTATCTTTTTCTTGTGACTGGTCTAGGATGTGAAGGTAGTTTGTTGACCAAGGTCTTTGGGCATATTTCTATGCATAGTTTGGTGGAATTTCTCTTGATATCAAGCCAAATTATATCTATGTTGTTGCAAGAGGGCCAATCCCTAGTTGAAAGCAGACTGAGGTTGTTGTTTTTATCTTGGAGTAGACCTGTGTTTAAGGGCCGATATATCTTGTGAAGAAACACAAGAGATATGGGCTTGAAGGAAGGACAAGTGTAGGATTTAAGGGGGTTTTGAGGCCGAGTTAAAGGGTTGACATGGGATGTACAACTCCCCTAACTAGGGGCTAAAAAAGCTCAGGCATATGCACAATCCACAATGTTTAAGAGGGAAGAAGATGTCATAAACATAGGTATGTTGTCATTCCGTGGTTGATGTTTTGCTAGGTGATCTAGGTCCAATTTGGATAGATCTGGAGCAACTTATGTATAGGTGTTGTAGGGTTGTTAGAAGCTACTTGTTAAGCCCTAATACAATGGAAAAAAATAGAATTGTGACTATGTTTGGGAAGACCTGTGAAGCCCTAAGGATTGACTCTTTGAGGAAGCAAAGGAGTAGTCAAGTGGGCTAGTTGTTGAGCCCTAGTTCTATGATTAATAGTCGATTGGATCAGAGATAAGAGGGAAACCTCCAAGCCCTATGTTTGTCCATCTTTGGAGCAACAAAGAGGCAAGTAGTGGGCAATGTTAAAGACCCTATGTGCTGGTGTCTTTGTAGGAAGAAAGAGCAGATAGAAGGAAGATTGTGTTGGGCCAATTTAAGTGACACAAAAGGAGCTGTGATCATTGATAGTGGCAGGTTGGAAAACTGAAGATGCAATTTTTAGTGATAAAATGATGGTGAGGAAAAATACCCACCAGATGTGTTCAAGGTATGTGGAGTAAAAGGGTTATGGATGCACACCATCAACAAGTAGGTTAAGTGTTATCTTGTTCAGGGCATATTGGTGGTAATAGTTGTTGATACGAAGACCTAGTTGTGTCCTTGTATCAGGGTTGCAAGTAAGGGCCATGATCCCTAGTACGAGAGCCTTAAGACTATTGTATTAAAGTTTGTAATATAACATGTAGTGGGTTAAAAGTTTTAAAATTATCATGTGCACTAGTTGATTCCATGATGTATGTATTTTCCGTTGTGCAAAGTAGAAGTGTTGTGGCATTTGAGTGTGTTTTTGATCATGATTTTAGAATAAAATTGGATTCTTAAGTGTTGTGGAAAAATCAACATGGTATCAAAGCTAATTTGAAGGGCCAGTGGATTAGAGTGCACACATTGAAGCAACTTAGAGGGAGTTGAGATTGTCTAGATCATGGAGCAGAAGGTTCAGGTGAGGACTTGGAGATGTTGTCTTGACTAGCTAGGTTACGAGATTGGTTGGGAGTTCTGGTGGATTTGTAGAGAACTTGGTGAAAAATAGTTTATTGTAGGTTAGGTTGAAAATCATGGACTTCCTATGACTTGTCATGGATTGTTGGGACTGCTCATGGGATGCTTTAGCATGAACAAGTTGGCTTCATGTGATAAATAAGATGTTGGTAGGCTAATATCTTCGTTGGGTCATGATGTTGCACATCTAATATTGGAGGCATGTGCACATATGGTTTTTGATCTAGGATGTTGAGATTGATTGCAGGGCTGAGTTGTGGTTGTGATGTGGCCCGTGTTCAACCACAAATTAGACTGACCTTGTAGGACACGAGTTCAGTAGCAGTGTGAGCCAATGGAGGTTGTGTAGACTCAGAGGGAGTCTAGCTTGAAAGGGATATGCCCTATGGAAGCTCAAATATTCAAGTTCTAACGAGATTAGGTAGAGACACTACTGAGATAGTGTGGTTCATTATACATGGTATTTTATAGTAGTGAACGCCAAATTGGGCTAGTGTCATCAGTGACGATGATGGTTACTTCCTTGCAGTAGAAGTACCTCCTTTGCTAAGAGGGAGTGTTGATTTGTGTAGCTTGGGAGGTATACCATAACCCTAGGCACTGGGTTTGTGTGAGTTTGCACCACAAAAAGCTTTTATGGGCGAAGTACCCAAGCGATGGGGCTTTGCATCCAAGATGTGGGCATGAAACCAAGCAAAGGAATGATTGTTTATTCATTATTACAAGTGGAGGACCCTTAAAGGATAAAGGTTAACCTAAGCCTAACCAAGAGAGTTATGATCAAATGAAATAAATTAATTTTCCTAATACAGTTGGGTTTTCATGAAGGAAAATCCAAGTCGGTTAGGGCTTACGTCATGACCCTTGAGGGCTAGATGTTACCCTCGTGAAAGATATAAGAAGGAAGGGATGAGAAATCATTTGATAATCCATACATCCAAGTGAATACATCATTGGAGAGAGATAATCTAAGGTAGTCGTAGCTTTAAGAGGCCTAGATGAAGTGGAGAGAAGGACTATTTTGTATATTTTTCTTGTGACTAGTCTAGGATGTGAAGGTAGTTTGTTGGGTGAGGTATTTGGGTATATTTATGTGCATGGTTTGGTGGAATTTCTCTTGAGATCAGGTGAGTTACATCTCTATTGTTGTAGGAGGGCTGAGCCCTATTTGGGAGTAGAATGAGGTTGGTTTTTACCTTGGAGAATACTCGTGCTTAAGGGTCAAGATATATTGTGAAGCAATGCTAGAGATAAGAGCTTGAAGGAAGGGATAAGTGCAGGGTTTAAGGAGGATTTTGAGGCTGAGTTGTAGGGATGGTGTGGGATGTACAGGTTCCCTAACCAGGGGCTGAAAAATCTTAGGCATATGCACAGGTTTTGGAGTTTAAGAGGGAAGAAGAAGAGGTCCTAAACAAAGGTATGCTATCTTTCCATGGTTGGTGTTTTATTAGGTGATGTAGTTCCAGTTTGGAAATATTTGGATAAAATTATGTCTAGGTGTTAGAGGGATGTTAGAAGTTGCATGTTGAGCCCTATTACATTGGATAAAAGGTAGATTTGTCACTGTGTGTGGGAAGACCTATGAAGCCCTAACGAAATAAGACAACACCAATACTTCATGCATATTTGATAGATAAGAAGGTCGAAATGCCAATAACATTTCTTGTGTCAACACATTTATCAAACAACATGAGGCAAAACTTATTGCAAATGTTGGTGTTTCTATTAGAAATTTCGAAATAATTCCAAAGCACAAATACAATAGTGGTGTCTGTGAGAAAACTATTTGTGTAAATAATTTTAGCATTATAGAAAACATTTGTCGTGTTTTAATATAGTATTGATTCTTTCCAAATATGGCGATTACAAATTTGTCCCATAATCAAGATCCATTTCCAATTTCCACAATTAGTGCCATTGCAATTTCAACAACATAGACAAGAATGTTATGTGTACTAGAAATCAAAGATGGGAATGCAAAACAAGACATTGGAACAATAAGCTTTGATTTATTTGAATGTTTCAATGCTAGCAAGTTATTGTCTATCTCTTATACGGTTTACATGTATTGTTTTACAAATACTGCATATGTGATAGGTTCAAGTACACGAAAAAATTATTTCAACATATCTTTTAATTCAAAGACAATTGCAATAAATTAATTTTTCTGCTAATATTTGTAAGAAGTATAGTTAGAAAACAAGAAAGAGTTTCCAAATTTCACAATCCACATTCATATGTTCATTGAAAACATAAAAGAAAGTCGAAAATCTAAGAAAAAATATTTCTTTGGTGAGTGCAATATGCACAATAAAATCTATATATATATATATATATATATATATATATATATATATATATATATAAAATAAGGATAGAAAGTCATTTGATTTCACGTTGCTAAGTCTCAGTTTTCTATATAAATTTTACAACACTTTCAAAGACAATTGGCATTGACTAGTGCATATACAAATCTATTTGAGACTATATGTGCAAAATGTGATAGTCCAATTACAATTTCTAGAACTATGAATGAAACTATGGTTTACTGTACCTTTTGCAACAAAATTTTTCTCTTTGTTTATTTCCATTGATTAAATTGTATCATACAAGCAAATGAAAATACTACATTATACTATGTTCTAAGAGGCATGGAACTGGAGAAAGAATTTCCTGATCTATGAAAAGTTTCCTATCAACAATACTGTGTAGAAAAATGAGCTATTATTTCTTTGTTGTCTAGTTTCGAGATACATGGCATATTTATAATAAATCATCAAAACATGATTTTATGTCTACAATGACAATTCTCTTTGTTTACATTGTCGAGGAATTTAGTGATGGTATGGTTCTCGTTACTTGCATTGTCAAGTAAAATATTGATGGTATTCTGATTCTCTTTTCTTGCATTTTTAGGCAATCTTTTGATGGTATTTTGATAAGACTATTAAAAAGGAGTATTGGGGGGGGGGGGTGTGGGTGGGGGGATCCACACTTCCACGCCTTCACATATGCGCACATTGAATTTTAACACCATGTTTCACTTATTGCTTGAAGAAATTTGAGCATTGCTGGAGAGCTTTTACGGTTTGTTGGGGGGGGGGTCTGCACTTCCACACCTTCACATATGAACACATTCAATTTTGACACCACATTTTACTTATTGCTTGAAGAATTTAAGCATTGTCAGAGAGATTTTACGGTTTGTGTGTGGGGGGGGTCTGCTCTTCCACATCTTCACATATACGCACATTCAATTTTGACACCACATTTTACTTATTGCTTGAAGAATTTAAGCATTGTCAGAGATCTTTTATAGTTTGTTGGATGATTGTGATTTTAATTCATCTTCTGATTACTTGATTTGTGTGGTTAGTAAGGAGTAGGGGAAGCGTTCACATTTCCACACATTTTCATTTCTACAGTCCCAATTTTAACATGACCTTATACTTTTAGCTTGAAGAATTTGACTATTGCCAAACAACTTTTCTGGTTTTTTTAACGATTGGGATATGATTTCATGTTACCGTTAGCCGATCTACTATTATATTTTCTTACATTTTCAAGCAATCTATTGTTGGTATTCTGGAGATAGTATTATTATCAATTTGTCAAAATGAAGAGGTGTTCTATGTAAGGTGTGGATATATCTCTTACTGGTAACTAGTAGCACTCAATTCCCATTGACTATTGGTGAGGGGTGCGGGGCCGTCCGCATTTTTGTGCTTTCGGATATCCTCACTTCTAATCTTAACATCGTCTTCTACTTTCTGGTTCAAGAATTTGAGCATTGGCAACGAATTTTTTTTTTTGTTGGATAGTTGGCATCGTGTTTCATCTTGTGGTTACTTAATCTCTAGCTATTAAAATTGTACAAAAACGTATTTTAATGAATTTCTTTGTTCAAGTTCTATGTTTTGTACTATGGTATTTACTAAGATTATTTACTATCTTTTGATTGTAATATGTAGCTGGTTCACCGTGTTATGTCGTGTTTGCTTTTTTTGTAATTTGGTTTCTTACATTCTTTTATGATTTATCAGATTTGAAAATTCTATAATCAGTCAAACAATATTACAAAATGTATTTCCTTCGCACATAGTTTATGTTATCAAAAAGCGTTATGTGATGATTCTCTATATTTGAAGATTTAAAAATTATATGGATTGTTAATACTTCTTTAACATCTCTAGAAGGAAAAATTTGTGTTTAATAATATTTGACAATGATCCTCATACTTTTCAATTTAGGTCAAAGTGTATGAAATTTCCATGGAAAAAATCAGAGCTACCAATGTTACATTGTTATTTCAATTTCAGTTTCCCAAAATTTAAAAACAAATATGTGTAAATAAAGTACATAATATGTTGCAATTAACTGTGTTTAAAACTCAGGCTTTACATTTCCAAGGTGTAATAAAACAATTTCCAAGCTTTATATATGTCAAGTTTACAAATATTCTTTCTTGTTTTGAGACCCATGCATAGTCCGTGGAACTGTTAACGTTGATACATTATGTGGAGGTGTTGAGGAATATTTATTACCTCACCTACCCAATCGTTTCTTCCTCTTCACTCTATACAATGGCCCCACCCACCTCCCCCCCCATTTCGAGCATTGATGAAGACTTTTTTCAATTTGTTTGATAGGTGCAATTTAATTTCATCTTGCAATTACATGATCTATAACTATTAACGTTGTAGAAAAAACATATTTCAATGAATTTTTTTGTTTAAGTTATGTGTTTTGTACTATGCTATTTATTACATTATTTACTATGTTTTGATTGTAATGTGTAACTAGTTCATTGACTATGTCACGTCTTCTTTTTTGCAATGTGATTTCTTACATTGTTTTATTGATTTATCAAATTTACAAATCCTATAATGAGTCAAACAAAATCAGAAAAACATATTTCATCTATTTGCAATTGTACAATTTGATTAGATTAGAAAACAAAAGCAAACACTTTCATGCATAACATTTACATTATTCTGATGATCCAATTTGGCATAATTTAAAAAAATTATGTTCTATGAACATGATCAAAGTATAGGTGATGAAATGCTATTAGACTATTCTACTATATGTTTCTTGGCATACATTTCTTCATTTGTTTGTAATACATTGACATATTTCTAATAACTTGTTATAACTAATTTCTATAAAAAAGGCTCTTCCACACAAAATTTAAACAAATTTCTAAACCAATAATTATCATGTAGAACTCAAACAAATTTGTAAACTAAATGATTATTTGGAAAAACGACATATGAAAGAGTATGACATAACTTACAAAATATTTTTCATGTATACATACATGTATATTCCACAATATTCGAATATGTTTTTTTAACTATGCCAAGAAAATTACAATATATAGCCTTTAACATATATTGAAATTCAAAATTGGTTGAGCATGCAACAAAATTTGGCATTGATTTCTTTATTAATTAACCATAGTTCCTGGAGGTTGACGTTTCTATTGATTATGCTACAAGAATGTAGTTTTGATTTCCAATTCAAGTTTTAAAAGAGCTCTTCTAATAATGTTCTCATGGTGACCAATTCATCTTCCAAACTCACAAGCGTTTGTTGAAGTTCCAATATTTTATCCATTAGCATTAAAATATCTTGGCTAAGGCTTAAGATATCTTGGTTGAGCATCAAGATATCTTGACTCTCTGCATATACCTCTTCCTATATGCTTCTTCCATTGCTTCTTTCGACCATTTTTATCGTTGTTGGTATTGAAATAGTAACAATTAAACCATGATATTATGTGGAAAAGCGTTACCATCCTCCCTGTTATGAAACTAGCTCACAAAAAGATAGAAAAGAAAGATAAACGCCTTATAATTTAGCCTCTTCGAGGGGGAAACCTCCTTTACATTACACAAATGAACAATTATTGGATGATACAAATGACAAGACCTCCTTTATATATATAGGAGTCTAATGGGTCATAATATAATCAGAGCTGACATAACAATAATAATGTAAGGGCACAACAATAATAATAGTGGGCTTCTATGGGGCACAATAATAACAATATGGGGACTACATGGGCACAACAATATAATAAGGGGGTTGCACTAATAACAATAAGGGGTTACACTAGTAGTATAGGGACCTAACATGCCCCTCTCCTTCAAAAAGTGTTGTCCTCAATGCTTGAGTAGTTATTGATGCTTCCGTATAAAATTCTCATCCTCCCATGTGGAATCTTCAGTGGGTAAGTTCTTCCACTTGATGAGATACTCTGAAATTGATCGATTTCGTAGCTGCTGATTTCTTATTTCTGTGACTACTTCAAGTTCCAATATGATTTTTCCTTCCTCGTCAAGTTCTGGCAATATTATTTGAACTGGGATCTTCTGTAACTTTTGAATGAGTGGCCACAATTCTTCATCATTGTTCCATTTATCCTTTGATTCGTTTATCCAATCTAGTTGGATAATAGAAATGACACAAAAAAATGCTTCCACATCCTCATCCTTTCTTGAGAGTGCATTTGCAACAACATTTTTCTCCCCTTATTTGTAGATGATTTCAAAGTCATAACCCAACATCTTTGTGACCCATTTTTGCTGTTCTTCTAAAGATAATCTTTGTTCTAAAAAGTATTTAAGACTATCATGACCCGTTTTTGTGTTTAAGTGTCTTCTCATTAGGTAAGGTCTGATGTTTGGAGTAACACTTCCTGGAATCAAATGAATATCATAATCATGATCACGAATAGGTGGGAGGCATTTGGGAGTCTCAAATACCTTGGAATGATTGTCCAAGACTTTTTGGAGATATGGAGAAATAGATGATTTCGATGTGGGAACCTCTAGAAAACATAATTGTGCAATTACGCCTCATTGTTATTTCTTTAGAAGCTTTGTCATTCTGTTAGAGCAGATTACCTTTCCCATTTTCCTTGTGATGCCCCTTAATTTAACTTCCTTTCCTTCTGAAAAAAATTCATGAAAAGTTCTTGAAAATTAAAAGCTATTGTACCCAAGGATTGTAGCCATTGGACTCCTAGTACAACATCAGCACCACCCATTGGAATGGAAAGCATTGGGCTATTCAATACATATTCTCCCATGGATAGCTTGATATTATGGCACTTTCCAGAGCAATTTATGGTTCCTCCACTTGCAACGGTCACTTGACACTCTGGCACTGGATATAGGAAGCAATTCAATTCCTTGGATATCTTACAATGAATAAAATTATGGGTACTACCTGAATCAATCAACACTATTACCTTTTTCTTCTTGATATGTCCTTCTATCTTTATAGTTTGAGGAGTGGTAATTCCGGCCAATGCATTACAAAATATGGTCAGATTTATTCTTCTTTCTCTGGGGTTGGTTCCTAGTGATTATCATTTTCTTTTGACGTTTCTTGATCCTTTTCTTCTTGATATTTCACTTCTTGAACCTTCTTCTTCTTAATATGTCCTTCTATCTTGAGAGTTTGAGGAGTGGTAATTCCTGCCAATGTAGTACCAGATATGGTCGGATTCATTTGTTCTTTCTCTAAGGTTGGTTCCCTGTGTATATCCTCTTCTTTTTACGTTTCTTGATCCTTTTCTTCCTCCTCTTCAAAATCTATGTAAAATAATCTCTTCTCAGCACACTTATGACCTTTAATGTATTTGCTATCACAATTGTAACAAAGCCCTTTTGCTCTTTTTTCTTCGAATTGTTGTGGTGTCAACCTTGTAGGTTGTGGAAGGCTAGGAGAAACAACACTTCGATCTTTATAGTTGTGAGGGGTAGACTTCCTTGTTGCCATAATTTTGCTTTCCACTTTTCTTTCCAACTTGTATGCCTTCTCCAATGAATCAGGTTCTCAAAGGTGAAACTCATGTTGGATGTTATCTTTTAAAGTCCCTATGAAGACATCAATCCTCCTCTTCTTTGGAATATCATTTACCTTTATATTCAATTTTTGAAAGTCCTCAATGTGCTCTACCATTGAACCCTTTTGTTTGAGATTTATCAATTGGCTAAAGAAGGTGTTGCTCTTTGTATCCTCATAATGTGCTATCATTTCCTCCATGAAAATTGACCACGTGACAAGTGGTTTATGAGAACAAAGCCCTTTATACCATAAAAATTGATCTAGTTCTAAATAATATAAAGATGCAATACTTACTTTTTGTAATAGTTTCACCTCATGTAGATCAAAATATTGCTCCATCTGTAGTATTCAATTTACCGGATCTTTGCCATCAAACTTCTTGATATCGCTTTTTCTTGATTTTAGGAGTTTGATCTTGATTTTAAGTTCTGAAATATTGGCCTATGATATCTCTCTGAGTCCTCTTTCTAACCTCGCAAGTCTGATCACAATTGGATTCCCAAAGAAAGAGTTATGTCCAATCCCTCGCGATGACCTAATTATAGATTGGTTCAGTAGAGCCAATTTGTACGATGTGCCACATGTCACTATTTCGATCTTCAGATCTAAAAAAGATATACAAAAAACTACAGTCCATCCTCTTTCTGTAACTTCTTATGAAGTTTCAATCTAATGCTCAGAGAGAGTTATGACGATTTTCCCCAGGTCACCTTTGGGATGTAATTTGGGAGCCTGCAGAAACCCTAAATGTCTTGGAATGTATCTCCAAAAATATAGCAAAATAAGATCTTAAATTAGGGCTCGAGCTTCCCCACAATTTCGGCTCAACTGGGTTTTAATTTCAGAGTTTGAACCTTCGTAGAAAACAAATTAGAGTGAAAATTCCATGAAGACCTATTTGAGATTGAATTTTGGAGCTTGCAAAAACCCTAACTTCCTCAGATAATATCGCCGAAACTATACCAAGAAAAGATCTGAAATTCAGACCCGAGGTTTAGAGTGATTGTGGCTCAAATGGGTTTCTTTTTTAGCTTATGAAACATCATAGAAAAAAAGTTATAGCGCAAATTCCACGATGACTTGTTTGGAGCAGCGAAACCCTAGAATCCAAAGCTCTAATACCAAATGTTATGAAACCAACTCACAAAAAGATAGAAAAGAAAGATAAACACCTTAGAATTTAGCCTCTTCGAGGGGGAAACATCCTTTACATTACACAAATGAATAATTCTTGGATGATACAAATGACAATACCTCCTTTCTATATATAGGAGTCTAATGGGTCATAATATAATCAGAGCCGACATAACAATAATAATGTAAGGGCACAACAATAACAATAGTGGGCTTCTATGTGGCATAATAATAATAATATGGGGACTACATGGGCACAACAATATAATAAGGGGGTTGCACTAATAACAATAAGGGGTTACACTAGTAGTATAGGGACCTAACACTCCCCCTCCCTCATCCCCCCTCTACTTCGACAACGATGATACCAATAAGAATTAAAAAATTCAAAAATAATAGACAAATGATAAAGAAAATGCTAATAACACTTATCGGTTTCAAATGAAACGAAGCAAGTTGGTTGCCCAGAAATTTTAGAAGCGAGTTTAGTGTTAACGGGTCTACAACAAAATGAACATCAGAAAATCGCTTTCGTAGAGATATTAGAAACCAGTTCAGAGCCAAATGGCCTACATATAATGCGTAAGAGGCAATAAATCATCTAAATAATGAATTGACATCAAATTTCTGAAAGGACATTTAACTACTATCGATTTTAATGGTATTCGTTAATCAATGATTATCATCAATATGGCTAGTACTGATTTTCCTGATCTGCAATTAGAAAAGATTGTTATGAAATAAGTTACTTTAAACCATATCTGTTTTTCGTAAATTCCAACTCGAGATAGTCCAATTCATAGGATTGTGTTTCATGATTTCTCCGTTTGACATGCTTTAGAAATCGATATCAACATACTATTTATCAATATCCTAAATCTCATTCTATTTTGATTAACTAAAGCTCTCCTTCCAAAAAATACAAGTATTTTCGACATTTATTCAGTGAACCAATGCGTATTCAAGAAATTTAGTGTGTTAGCTTGTTTTTCTAGTAGCTACTTTTTTATTATAAAAATAGAGTGAACGAACCTTGGTATTGACATTTGTCCAATACTAAGTGCATTAGTGATTTCACATTTTTCCATTGAATAAACCTATTATCCAATATTAAATGAAATTTGTTTTAACTCTGTATGAGGAAGAAGTGTTGTGCGAGAGAAAGGATATGCAATTCATACTACACATAAATAAAGTAAGTAGCAATTTTGGTTTGTTAAGTTTGTGACATGAAAAGCTTTTGTGTATATCAGATGCAAAATATGTATAGACAATTAATTGTATTTGCGAGGAAATTTTGTACCTTGACTCAATATGGGTTCTACCACTTCACGTTAAGCTAAATACTAGAATTTAAAAACTATTTTTGCAACAAGAGTTTTACTGTGAATATAGGATGATCATTGTATGGAGTTTTCTCTACACCTCTACATGCCGCACAATGAGAAATATTTCACACAAGGTAATGACATAAGAGATATAGGGTAATATTAATTATTAAAATAACATATGCTATGAAAAAGCATAAATTTGAAAATCAAATTGCAAAAGTTTACTATTCTAAATGGATTAGACATGAGCAATTTCTGAAATTGAACATTCCAACTATAATTTACATTGTAACTGATGCATATTTTCTTAATGCACAATAATGGTGTTAACCATGCATAATCACCTAAACGGTGTGTAGGAGGAATCAATTTGCATTAAAATTATCTCAATTTACAAATATAAACCATATAAAATTAAATATTTATACATTTAAACTCTATCAATTTAAGCATTTATGTATTTACATATTCAAACCAATTAATTACAATATTTAACCATTTGTCATACCTAAAGGATTATATATATAAGTTTGATTTACACATATAAATATAAATATTGTCCAATATCTAAGTTTGAATCTTTTAGATTTTTAGTGTACAAAGAAAGTAACAAAAACGTTCCCCTCTTTGCACATAAATAATGGAGATTTTGATGTGTGGAGAAAAGATGTGTGAAGGTAGCATGTGCAGAGATGTTGATGTTCCTTGCTTCACACATGCATTCTCTGCGCACACTTTTTGATGTACTCCCCACACACGATTTTTATTACAATCCCCACACAACTTTTCTCCATATGCTGAAACAAAGCTTATTATTCTCATAGCTCAACTTGTCTATGTACCTTGCTACAAGTTCATATTCTGAAGAATAGATATCAATGACAAGACAAACTATTTGATTTTTCTAATGGAGAGGTCGAACCATTATGTAGGGAAATAGATTGCATCCAGATCCAGGAATGATTAACAAGAGGTCAACTGCAAAATCAATATATATTATTATGGGAAATCAAAATCCCGGTTTGGGAATGCTTATTGACTCCATTTTATCAATTAATGTATATCTTTGACCTTTTGAATGTATGAGAATTCTAAGAAAGGAGGGCTGTTATATCAAAGGAATAATTAAACTATTGAGACATTAACATAAGTATTTCGTACACAGGAATGCACTGAATGTACCTTGAGAAAATTGCATTGAGCATTAAAATGAAGTGTTTGAGTTAGAAACGTTTTCTGGGAAATGAATTAATCAAATATCATACGAAAATCCCTACAAAATTGTTAATTGCTTCAAGACCATGTAAAATGTTTCTCTCGAATTTAGAAATAACATAATAGCATATAATCAGATTTTCTGAATAAGTAATGTTTGATTCCCGTGGGAAACATGTGTCTGTATGGCTCTGTTTAATTTGTTGGCTATACCCTACGTCAATGTATATTGTCGTTGATTTAGTCGTTGCTCTACTCTAGGTGTAAAATCTTATTTTCCTCATGTTTTCACAAACCAAAAAATATTTTCTTGACTTAATTTGCATATTTGTCTATTTCCCTTTCCAATTAACGTAAGAATTTATTTGATGAATCGACACGTAATCAGGAGATCATTTCAATTCTTAATAGCACTTATATCCCATATCTCCATATACATTTTTGCATGTTACACATTGATCAATTAATTAATAGTTTGGGATTATTAAAGTTTGGCGCATAAAAAATTTCGGTTACATAAATAATAAATGCATTTTTGCTAACACTTGGTATAATTTGACTAGGTATAATTATATAATTTTTTGTGTCAATATTCAAACTTGAGACTTGATACAAAATAAGTGCGGAGGTGTGGAGCTTTGCACAACTAGAAAAAATATGCATAATAGATATTAGGCCACTCAGCTCCACACAATAGATAAAATGTCGGAAAAAACAGAATAAAAATATTTAAAATCAAATTCCTCCTCCATACATTTCTTTCTGTAAACTGCAAATTGTTAATTTTTACATTATTTGATATACATATTTTCTAGTACAACATTTTTATTGGTAAAACAAATATAACAATTACTTTACCTTTGCAGATTTCTTTCATAATTGTGCTTACATTATTTTAATAATGAAGTGGTTATGCTTCAAATTGCAATTTGCGAAATGTGGATGCGCAGGAATGCAGACGAAGCATAATAAAGGACGTCCACACTATGCATATATCGTTTAGATATTTTGGTTTTTCCCAAAATTTAATAATACAATTTATCACACTATTTGTCTCTTTAATTAAATAAATTGATTAAGATAACCAAATAAACACGTTTTTAAAAGTATTTGTTCATTCGTTCATGCATTTTAGCATTGTTTCCAATTTGCCAAAAGGCAACGAATTTTTTCATTGAACCCTAAGACAACACTCTACATTTGATTACGGTGTTGTGTGATATGATAAATAAAAATGTTTTTAATGCATTGAAGCAATCACTGAAGATCAATAAAGTCTAAAGCATAAGACATTAAAGACTAAAAATGAATTCCATCACACGGGGATTGGATACCTCATTCCAAAGAAAGAAAACAATCATCTCATCAGCTTTTTAAATAAAAATATATTACAAAAAAAGAAAAAAAGAATATGTGGATGCGGTAGCAGGAAAAATGAAATCTCGAACGATTGAAAACATTAGAAGCATTTGTAAACAAAACTAAGAATCAATTTATGAAAACAAAAGATTAAAATGTCGATAAAAACTTGACAAAAAATTGCTTTGTTGCCAAAAAAGGAAATAAACATAGATCCATAATTTTTTTAGGATCAATACATACCCAAAATCTACTAACTATGAGGGGTAGTTATGGAACAAGATTCTCTAGTACTGAACCCGCCGACGACACAATTTAAAACTCACAGTGCACATGTTTCATCATTTGAGCCAATCTGCCTTCAATGTGATTAGTTTTTCCTATAAATTCTCTTGATCCCTCTATAGATTTGCTAATTTGTCCCGCATATGCCACTAGTTGTGTTGAAGATTATTCATGAATGAGATGATAGTATTTCGGTCATCATGTCTGTTTCTTACGAGTTGTTCTAGAAGCATCCCGAGATACTCAAGCTCATTACCAAAGTTACTTTGAGCAAATGCATAGTCATTAAAATAAGGTTTGTTGACAGGGCTAGGATCTATAGCCTCCACTTGATCAATTCTCTTAAGATGACGTTGAATTGAATATGATCATTCACCAAATCCATGCGTCACTCTACCTTGTTCAGGTGGCATCTTGAATTTCACCAAAAAACAAAAAAACTCGAATAAAATAATGCTATGGATGGGCTAGACTAACAAAAACTTTTACATTAAACATAACAACAACTCGACTAATAACATCAACAACCCACTTAAAGTTGCACTACAATGAACTGGGACCTATACCCAAAATAAACTGTCTAAATGAATAGTCACAAACTGCAAATGAAAATTTACATAATACTAGCTAATAATAACACAAAATACTGAAACTGGAGCATAAAAGCGTTCCACCTTACTTCATTATCGAATTTGGAAATAACATAATAACATATAATCAGATTTTTTGAATAAGTAACGTTTAATTCTCATGGGTAACATGTATCTATATGCCTATCTTTAATTCGTTTGATATACCCTGCGTCAATGTAGATCGCCACTGATTTAGCCGTTGCTCTGCTCTGGGTGCAAAATGCCATTTTCCCCATCTTTCAGCAAACCAAAAGATAATTCTCCTAGTTTTAAAATATTTACCTAACTTGATTTGTGTATTCTTCTATTTCCCTTCACTAGTAGAAAATGAGAAATTAGTGACTAGGTGACTAAAAAAGTTAGTCACTATAGCTTTTCCAAGTGAAATTTCTAGCAAAAAAGAGAAATCTTGAGTGACCCAACTAAAAACAACTAACATAAATGACTAATTTAGTCCAGGGCTAAAATATACGACTAACTAATAAGTAATACAACTAAAAATGACTAATGTGAATGACCAATTTAGCTTAGGAGAAAAATACAACTACCTAACAAATACTACAATAATACGAATCATTGATTTATGTTGGTCATTTTAATTGTTTCACTTCAACAAACCTTCTTTATCCATGAGGTATTTGTTGAAAATGCAATAAGAAAATCCTAATCTAATTTTTCCTTGAATTAAATTAGGAATAAAATTGTAATTCCACATCATAAGACAACTTGTATGAGTTAACTAAGTTAAATTGACTTAGTTGGCTCAGTTAATTCAAGTTGAGGGTCTAACTTGAGTCATGTAGAGTGTCTCCTACATTATAGGAGCCCTGGTTGAGTTTATTTTGAATTGTAATTAATTAATTTAGTTTATAACTAAGTTAAAGTCAGTTAAATTAGTTGCAACTGATGGAGGAACTAGTAGGAGGTCAGATAGTGGGGTGTTGCTTCATGTGTTCAACCAGTTAATTGATGATTCACTCATAAATAACTCATGCATGTCAGATTTGAGAGTTACCCAGTTGAGATTGGAGTTCAGGGACAATGTACTATCAATTGTATAATCATCCAAATTGTACAGGTGGTGCATGTAGTCAGAGGAAGGCCTATGAGGATTGCACAATTCATATTGAGGAATTTCCCTAATTAATAGGGGATAATTCCCAAGGAAACAACACAAGGAAATAGGGACTTAGGCAAGCCAAAATTTGGTTAAGTATTGGCTTGGGCTTGTCTAGGAAGCTGTGAGACAGATAGAGATAGTGTAGAGGTTGCTCAGGCTTGAGAAAAGCATTGTAATCTTCTCATATTTTCTGACTAATGCAATATACAGATGGCAGGGGTTTTCATCTATGGATTTCCCCAATAATTCATTGTGTAATGTGTTAATTGAATTCTTTCTCTTGTATGCTTCATGATTTCACGATATTTTAATTGTTTCCGATGATGAGTAGAGTAGATTCAAGTCTATTGTTTTAGTAAATTACAATTAGCAATTTTAATCTACAAGGAATTTCTACATGTTATCATAGTAGAAATCACTCTAGAAGAGGATAATACGAGTTTGCCTTTTGTATGTGAAATCAAATTTGTAGTATCATTCTTCAGAGCTAGCAGGATGTTGTTCTACAGATTGAGACTTGAATATGCCCTTGAGGGTAGTTTGAACTATATTGCTTAGAAGGACAGGATGGAGGTAGTGCTGTAAGACAACAGGATGAAGGAATTCATAGACAAAGATATTCATAAGCCTCCAGCAACTTATGCTCAAGATCTGGGAGAGTGGAGGAAATGTGTTGCAAAGGTGAGAAGGATCATACTAGAAGGAGTTGAAGATCATATTGTCTTGAACTTCCATGGAATGAGACTCCATATGCAATGTGGAAGGCCTTGACATACCCATTTCATAATAGTAGTGACCAAAGAAAGATGGCACTAAAGGAAAAGCTTCAAAAAATCAAGATGGAGAAGGGCGAAATAATACCACAATACTTGAGCAAGTTCACTCAATGTCGGGATGAGCTTGGGAGTGTTAGTATTATAGTTTCTAAATATGGTCTGGTCATCCTAGCACTTGTAGGCCTTCCTAAGAGATACAACAACTACCAGGATTTGGTAAAGGGAGGGAGAAGCTACCTGGGTGGGAGCGTTTGTGGTTTGACTTGGTGCAAGAAGAGATAAGGCAGAGCACCAAAGATGGAACCTCATCCAAGCATGATGATGAGGAGAACTTTTCCTTAGCTACAAAGGCGAAGAAAGGGAAAGGAAAGAAATTCCAATCCAAAGAAGATTCGAGTCATGGAGGCAAGAAGGATTTGTCAAAGATTAAATGTTTTCATTGTCATGACCTGGGACACTATGCCACGAAGTGTCGACATAAGAAGGCTGACAAGAACCCCTTAGGAGGAGTGGTAGGTGAAGATCTTGCTTCACAATTCGGGTTGGATTTCACCGTCATTGCTTGCATGGGGACATTAGTGATGTGTAATGTGTGGTATATGGATAATTGAGCCTCATTACATATGAATGGAAACAAAGAATTCTTCAATGACTTGGAGGAGAAGGACCTCCAGATGCACAAAGAAATGGGAGATGATGGAAGGTATAGCATGACCAACATTAGTACTATTACTTTTTAGAGGGATTATGGTGCCCCTCTCACATAAAAAGATGCCATGTATGTTCAAGGTCTGAAGAGGAATTTGCTTTCAGTTGCTATGTTGGAGGACCATGGATTCGATGTGATATTTAACAAAGGAAAGGCTTTCCTTCATCACATAGCTTCAAGATAAGTGAAGTGGATCGAGGTTTCGGTGAAGAACCTCTATAATTGGACGTAGAAGATTCTACAGCATTGAGCACAAAAGCAAAGAAGGTGCAAAGCCGAGACATCGGTGAACTATGGCATATAATATTGGGTCACTTGCACCACAGATCTTTGAGGATCATGTAGTAGATTTCTAGAGGACTTCCCAAGGGTGCACTAGAGTAGAGAGATACATGTAAAGGGTGTACATAGGGAAGTACATCAAATCCACCTTTCATGATAAGGAAAGTCGAGTGCAAGAAATTCTTGAAAGAGTTCACTCAGATGTGTGTGGACCATTCTCGATAGCCTCCACGACCAAGCACATGTATTATGTAATATTTGTAGATGATTTCTCACGTAAGTGCTGGGTTTTATTCATGCAAAAGAAATATCAGTTGATTCTCTAAAATTTGTGAATTTAAATCACTTGTTTAGAAAGACACTAGTAGGAAAGTGAAGGTTCTCAGGAGCGATAATGGTGGAGAATATGTGTCGAGTGAATTCAAAAACTTATGTGCATCAGAAGGCATTCAACGAGAGTTAATAAACAACTATAACCAAAAACAAAAATGGGGATTGGAAAGGAAAAATTAAGTATTATGGAGCTGCATCGACTATGTTACATG